>CM055317.2:8967500-10217500 GCA_029255685.2 Silene conica | reverse complement strand
AATGTCTTCTTAAAAATCAAAAATCCAAAAAAAAACATGTTTTCACAACATGTTTTTGGCTTTTTTGAAATTTTTGAGAAAACATGTTTTTACCTTGTTAGTGTAGAATTGTATATACTTGTGTTTGCTTTCCCTCCTTTCGCATAGGTAACACTCGCTTGAGCACCGCTTCGGATCTTGAAGACACCACGGTATGATCGTTCCAACCTCTATTTCACTCTCATTTTCTTCCTTTTGTTACAAATGAGGAGGATAGGCTTGTATTTGGAGGATGTGGAGTACATTGTGGAGATTGTGTGTGGCTT
Organism: Silene conica; assembly: GCA_029255685.2. Classification (NCBI taxonomy): domain Eukaryota; kingdom Viridiplantae; phylum Streptophyta; class Magnoliopsida; order Caryophyllales; family Caryophyllaceae; genus Silene; species Silene conica. The sequence continues at coordinate 10,217,195 of CM055317.2, read as the reverse complement.
GTGTGCTTTTGTGCTGTTAGGAGATGCATTAGCTTTGTTTGGCATGTAGTTTGATAGTTTCACTTGCATTATAACATGTCTATATTAGTTGCATTCATGGCATATAGTTGCATTTAGGATAATGTTTTGAAAATGCCTAATTGAGAACTTTGACAAAATCGTTTAGGCCGTTGCAAATAATTCTTCTACTTGTGACTTTGTCTTTTAGAATGATTTCTAAAACACCCTAGGTCATGCTTTTCTAGTATCTTTCTAACCATGGTTCAATACCGAGTCAAGGGTTTGCATGTGAGTCACCTTGCCCAACCCCGTAATGCGAAATGGTTTTGATTATCTTGTCTTGGTGACCTTGTTCGACTCGGCGGTTTGGCAACCCAAAAATAACTTTCATGAATAAATTTGGAATGCTCTTGTCAATGATCATAAGAAGTGGAATCGATTTGAAAAAAAAAAAAAAAAAAAAAAAAGGGGAGAAACCTCAAGTGAAAAAGAAAAAGAAAAGAAAATGGTTGATGAAAAAGAATAAGAACATGTTGTTTTGGTGGAGGCGTACCACTTCGATGTGCTTTGGAGGGTAGCCATTGAGTTGGCTTCCCACTTGGTTGTGAATTCGACCGCCCAAAGACAGAGTGATTGTCACCCCGATAAGCTATTGTCTAGAGGTTAACCGGTTGCCTAATAAGCGATTGGCGAAAGCAAAGGACATTAGCACGCGTGGGACAAACCCCATCCTAACTCATGGCATGAAAAAGAGATGAAAAAAGTTGAATGAGGTCAAATTTTGATTGTCATCCACCATTTTGTATTGATTTGAGCATTTCATTCCAAAAAATCAATTTTGCCTTGCCGTTTTGTCGATCTTGGGACGACCCATGACCTTTACTTTGTGAAGAATCTAGACTTGTTGTATCTTTTGCCTTTAGCATTGCGGGGATCATCATTCCATTCCATCCGATCGCCCTTGACAAAAGTATTTGGATAACGGTTATGAAAGTAGCCTAGTTTAGCATGATTTGGCGGTGTTTTGTTGTCATCCTTCTTGCCTTAGTGACTTGTAGAATTAATATTTGTGAGGGAGTTTACGATTTTGAATTTGTTCCCTTTTAGTTGTTTTCCGCCGCTTGAATGAGGCAAGCGGTCTTCTTTCTTTTCCGATGCATGTTGCTTGTCTATATGTGTTTTTTTTTTACTTGTTTGCATCAAAAGTTTTGTAGCAAGACCTTACTTGCCTTGCAATAGGGCATTCTCCCTCATGAATGTCAAATTGTGAGTTGAAAGGGCTACGGGTGTAGCTAAACCCGATTCGGCTTATAGTTAGCTTAGTTAGTTGTTTCTTTGTTTTTTTAATAAGGGTTATATAGTTACTTGATCTCTTACTCGAGGACGAGTAAGGTTTAAGTGTGGGGAATTCTGATGAGCTCCATTTTGGTCATCATTTCCTTTGCATTTTCTTTATTTTCGGTCACGATTCGGCCTCGATTTGCGTGTCTTGAGATGTTTTTACGTCCGTTTCCTCGTATATTCCTATTCTGTCCACTTTTTGTAGGTATTACGGCGGGGGGCGAAGAAATGAGAGAAATCGAGACGAATTTGGAGCGTTTTATGAAGATTTGTGAAGGAATGATGAAGAAGCATTCCCAGGCCCTGCCAGCCGGTCCACAACCTGACACCCGTCGTTGAGGGGTGCTAAAGATAAGATTTATAAAACCTCAGCTTAAACTCAGATAAGATAAGTCAAGGGTCGAACCACAGAGAGACAGGGTAAATTATGTTTGTAAATTTAAAGTCTATTGCAAGTAACCAAAACGGGGGGTTTTGAATTGGGATTTAAACTAACAACTAAGGTAATAAACTAACAAGAAAATTAAAATAAGATTAAAAAAGGGGATTAGGAACTTTGGTTCCCCATGGTCAAAACAAGTCAATGAGAGGTAAGATAATCAAATAACACAATCCCAAGGAACAAAGAATAAACCTTTTGGTCAATATTCTACCCAATCCTTACGGTCTTAAGGTTCCTAGAAAAGCACTAAACTTTCGTTCAAGGGCTATCCCAAAGTTGTTTTTAAACTAATCCTAATAATCTTTCAATCCTAAGGATTAGTTCATCAACAACAATGGGGGATTGATAATTTAATCATCAAACTTATCAAAGTCAAGTCTTTACATGGTTCCCCTAATTCCTAATCACAAGAATTAGCTATGCATACTTTTTACCATGGAACTAACAATTACCAAGAATATTAAAGAGATGAACATAATCAAAGATGATAATAAAAGGGTAAACATGAAATAAGAAATAACAACAAGATGAATAACAAGATTGAATAAAAAGGAAAGATTGAATTGTGACAAACTTACAACTTGAATGGAAAATCTAAGAATAAAGATGAAAGCTTAGCACCAAAATCTAACAATGGAGTTCTTTTTCTAATTGGGGCTGCATAACCTAATTTTAGAGTTTGGGTCTCCTTAAATAAGAATTGTTACAAGATTAGGAAAAATAGAAAATAAAACAGAAGTCTTCGAAACCGGGTCTGGTCGGTCGACCTAATTTGTCGGTCGGTCGACCGACTCTGCCAATGCGGATTTATTTTCATGCGAAGTTGGGCTTCTGTGGAGAACTGGGCCTGTTTACGTACTTGACATCGGTCGGTCGATCACTATTGCAGGTCGGTCGACCGCTTCTCGTCCTTTACAGCTTCGATTTGGCCCGAAAATAATACTTGAGTGCACCATCTGATTCCTTGCTCCATACTAGTACTCAAAACAGCTTCCTAAAGGCAAATAAAGCTTGGTTTTGCTCACTTCCGCGTATTCCTACATATAAAACATAGAAATGCCAAAGTAAACCGTTTCGGGAGAAAAAGCAACTAAAAGTCACGAAAGTGTAAGAAAATACGTGCCAAAAGAGTAAATAAAATGCATAAAATAGGCACGTATCAAACTCCCCAAACCAAACCTTGCTTGTCCTCAAGCAAGCACTAAGACTCAAAAGAAAATAAAACTTCTAATGGAACGGATTTCATACTTTTCACAACCAAACACAACACTATGCTTAACCAATTTAATGCATCCTTCAACTATAATCAAACGAATTAAACATGTTGTAAAAGCATGCTAAAATTTCGACGTTGCAAGACCCATTCTAATTGGACTCTCGCGGTACGCTCGAGACACTCATGAAAGCAAAGGGTCAAATGTATATGTGAAAGATAGGAAGATAAATAAAAGTAAGGACTCTCACCTATCTACGACCCGTAAGAACATGCCTGCAATCTAACATGAATAAAATCTCTACAACCGTACATATGCATTCCTACACTAAATAACCATGACACATGCCGAGGCAAATTTGGAATTGTGAGGCTAAAGGTAAGAAGAGGCTTAAGATAAGTTATGGGAAGAGGGGTTAAACCGAGCTAACAACCGTCTATCCATACTATAAGATCACTTCTTATTATTTTTTTTTCATTTATACATGCCAATGCTCAAAGTTTTGGAGCAAAAATCACAAATCTTCCAACTTTTTTTTTTCTTTTCTTCCCCTTTTTTTTCTTTTCTTTTTTTTTTTTTTCAGAAAAAACTAACCTATCCAATGGTCCTGGTCGACCGACCAGGAAAACTGGTCGACCGACCAGCCTTGAAAACAGGTCGTTCCGTTTCCCTTTTTTTTTTCGTTTTTTTTTTTCATCATTTTTTTTTCTTGTGTCTTTCTTTTTCTTTTCTTTTTCCCCTTTTTTTTTTCTATCATTCTCCCAAAATCAAAATTCACCAATGAAACATAAACCAAAGGATGGTAAGAAAAACAGTCCCCTTACTAAATTACTAGCTCGGCTAGGGTAGGCAATTTTTAGAATGTAGAAAAGGGGTAAAAGAATTCAATTTGGCTATGTGAGGATAATGGGAATAATGAGAAAGGGGTACCTCTACCACATGTGTCAACAAACCACAAAACCGAATGCATACAGGTATTAAGAAGACAAAATTCATGTTTATGCATATTGATGTAACATGCCTCAAGAGGAGAAACTACTCACAACCTATATGAAATCGGTCATGGATGTCACCGATTTATTAAGCTCTAATCCTTAGAATATGTAGTAGCTTGCCAAGAAGAGAGTCAAGTCTAATAATTTAGCATGAAATCAACAAAAACTCGTAGATAATGCAAAAGACTAGCTTGAAAATTTTTGAAAAAATGCAAGGCAAAGCAATATGTGATATGTGAGGCATAAATTGTATTTATCCGTTCCGACTCGACCTAAAAACTTAAGACAGAGAAGAACGCGCGACAGGGAAGAACACGCGACAAGAGAGGATGAAAACAAGAAAAAATTCCTAAAGGTATGAAAAACAAAAGACACAAAAACAATTGCATACTCACAAAGGAGTATGCAAACACCCTCCCCAAACCAAAACGCACAATGCCCCCATTGTGCTCATCAGCATACAACCACAGCATAGGGATGGGGGTAGGCGGAAAAGAAGCAAACAAAGAAAAGAAAAGGAAAAAGACTAAAACTACAAAAAGAGTCTATGGAGGAAGGAGGGGAAAACTGGAAATCGAAAGAGGAAAATTGGAAATCTAAGGGAGGAAAACACTTACAAAATAAATGTGGACCTCTCCAAATCGAACCAATCAAGGGGGACCTCCCCAAACCGAACCCCAAAGAGGGTAAGGTTAAGCATGTCCCTAGCCATCGGAGTCGTAGAACGGCTCAGGGTCCTCTTCCTCTCCTTCCTCATCGCCATCCTCCTCAGACCCTCCACCTGTTCCTGAGGCAGAGCCTGAAGCTTCACCATGGTCACGACCGCCTGCGAGAGGTGTGTACCAGGTGGGGTGAGTCCACGGGCCGGTTGGGAGCCTACCTTGTGTGGCATACTCCCTGTAAACCGGGTATTGGAAGAGACTATCGTCCAACCGTTTTTGGCTGAACTGCCTGCAAAGACTCGCCATCATTTGTAGCATAGATCTGTCATCAACAAAAGGAGGAACATAAACATTAGGAGGAGCAGTAAAATCAGATGGGTACCCTGTCCCAGGTGTGGTATGGTGGCCACCGGGAGCAGGGGCCCTGAAACCTCTAGAAGTGCCTCCCCTAAGCGGGAGGCGGTAAGACGGGAGTAGTGGTCGGGGCTCCCCTACAACAGTAGAAAAGGGAAACATAGGGGGAGCCGTGGTGATGGGGATGCGATCACTGAGATAGGTGTCTATCTTCCAATAATCTCTCCTGTTGACCCAACGCACAGACCTGACATAAGCCATGTCCATGTACCGGGAGAGAGGGTCGACCGCATCCTCATAGCGAGGGAACTGGGGTACAAAAGAGCGGGCTAATCGAGTGACTAGCCCACCACAAACGATAGTAGTCAGTGAAGTTCCCTCGCCCACCGACACGAAGTGAGAGGCGACCAAATAAGCAGTGTTGTAAGACTGCTGACCCGTACGTCTGATGTTAAGATAACCAGACAAAATAGAGAGCTCAATGTTGTTAACATTTTGAGACTCTTTGCGGCCGAAAACAGTGTTGGCCAACAGACGCAAAAAATAACGGGGGGTGGGAAGGTGGATGGTACTGTTTTTCTTCTTCACATCGCTGGAATCAGAAATACAGGACCACATATCAGAATACGACCCCGTGGGGTCATCAGTAAGACCCTCAGAAGACAGACCCAAAATTTGAGCAAATTGGGTTAAAGTTAAAGCATAAGTTTCATTGAACATGCGAAAAGAGATACAAAAATTATCATAGCCGGGGTGAAGTGCCCCCGAATCAAAGGTGAAGGAGGAGAAGAACTCAAGAGTGAGAAGGCGGTAGGTGATCTCGTCCATGGTGGCGAGGCCTGCAAACCCGGTCCCAATGAGCATAGATACCACCTCGTCATGGCATCCCAAGGCATGCAAAGCTGGAACGCAAAGGAAACGGGTCGCCACTACCACACAATAAGCAGTGAGATGGAGGAATCGGGCCTTCTGGGCCGGAGAGCTGAAAGTGATCTGTGGATAGTTCGGTAAACTATCCGTGTCCTGCACCGCCAAACCTCGCGTCCTAGAGACACGTCCTCTAGAAGTGCTTGTACCCGAAGTGCGTGCGCGCTTCCCACCTTGATCACGGCTAGACATCGTAAATCTGAAAAGTTCAAATAAAGATATAAGTCTTATAAGCATATGAAAACATTGCTTTAACAAAATTAGGCACGAAAAATTGCAAAACAGAAACTTTTATCACAGCTCTGGTCGGCCGACTACAGGGGCAAGTCGGTCGACCAAATTTTTCAAGATGGTCTGTAATTTCTGCTGCAACAGGAAATCAGAAACTGAAAAACTCAGGAAAAATGCAGTTATGGTCGGTCGACCGTAAAACCAGGTCGGTCGACCGCTATACGAAAGAAAGTTCAGAAACTGCATAAGAATCAAACTCAGGAAAACACGGTTCTGGTCGGCCGACCTCAGTTTCGGGTCGGTCGACCGACAATCGTCAGAAAAAACACAGATCTGTAAATAAAAACCCAGAAAATTCAAAATTCAGTCGGCCGACCTCCGTTTCCGGTCGGTCGACCGTGAACAGTGCAAAGGTCGGTTTTCGCGGTTTGAATTTCGCGCGGAAAGAGGCATAAAAATTATAGGGAAGAATTAAACTATCCTAATCAGCACAAAATCACTCAAAAATTACAGATCTAAGCATATAAACTTAAAAAGAAGAAGAAAACTAAGATAAAAACACACAAACAAGCATGGAAACGGAATTAAGAGCAAAATTGAACTTAAAAAGATAAGCTAATACTACCTAAAACGAAAATAAGAAGGTATAAAACTAAAAAGAGAGAAAGAAAATGAAAGAAAAACATACCTTGAGGATGGAAAATGAAAGAAAGTAAGTAAAATGGTGAAGGAGGAAGGTGGGTGAATAGTTTTTAGGGTTTTATGAGAGAGAGGGGATGCTGGGAAGGTGAAGGAGTGAAAACACTTAATGCATTTTCAAAACATAACAGACCCGTGACATTTGACTCTGAAAAATAAAACCGTAAAAAATTCGTGGTCGGTCGACCAGAAAAGCCGGTCGGTCGACCAGTGTCCTTTTACCTGCTCTGCAATTTTACTTACTCTGCCAGAAAAAGTACATAAAGTTGTCAGTGTGGTCGGTCGACCAGAAAAGTCGGTCGGTCGACCACTGTACTGACGAATTCTCTTTTTTTTTTTTTTTTTTTTTCACTTTTCTGCAGAGATTTCAATTTCCACCAAAGGGTAAAACGAAAAAATAAGAAAGAAAACGTAAATATAAACTAAAGCACGGGTTGCCTCCCGTGTAGCGCTGGTTTAGGAGGTCCCGCACGACCTTTTACCTTCTAAGGAGCATCCTAAAAAGGGTCAAAGTAAGAAACTTCGACTTTTCCGACATACTCATTTTCTCCTCGGAAGTGCTTCACATATTGGCCATTGACTTTGAACCTCTCACCAGATGAGGTTTCTAATTCGATTGACCCGAATTTTGAGACAGCTGTGATGGTGTAAGGTCCGCTCCACCTGGATTTCAGCTTACCAGGAAAAAGACGAATACGAGCATTAAAAAGCAAAACCCTATCACCTACCTGAAAATCACGCCTAATGATTCTCTTGTCATGCCAGCGCTTTGTTTTCTCTTTGTAGATCCTAGCATTGTCATAGGATAACAACCTGAATTCTTCTAACTCATTAAGCTGCAGTAAACGTTTCTCACGGGAAAGATTGGGGTCTAAATTAAGATCACATATAGCCCACCAAGACTTACGTTCTAACTCAACTGGTAAATGACAAGTTTTACCATAAATCAATCGGAATGGTGACATTCCTATTGGAGTTTTGAACGCGGTTCTATAGGCCCATAAAACATCATCAAGTTTTAGACTCCAATCTTTCCTAGACTTAGAAACTACCTTGGCTAGGGTCTCCTTGAGTTCTCTATTAGAGATCTCAACTTGACCACTAGTCTGAGGGTGATAAGCTAAACCCCTACGGTGTTGGACACCGAATTTATTTAACAAGTCACCTAAGCGTTTCTCTTTAAAATGCATACCTCCATCGCTTATGACAACCCTAGGGACACCAAAACGAGGAAATATGATTTTTTTAAACATCTTAATAACAGCTTTTGCATCACAATGGGGAGTAGCAATAGCTTCTACCCACTTAGACACATAATCAACAGCTACAAGAATATACCTGTTACCTTGACTACTGGGAAAAGGTCCTTGATAATCAATGCCCCAGACATCAAAAATCTCTACCTCTAAAATACCTACTTGTGGCATCTCATGTCTTTTTGAGACATTCCCAGTCCTTTGACAGGCATCACAGTTACCTACAAAATTTCTACAGTCAGCATGTAAAGTAGGCCAATAAAAACCAGACTGTAATACCTTGGCCACGGTCCTAGATGGACCGTGGTGACCACCATATGCAGAAGAGTGACATGCTTCCAGAATGTCCTTCACCTCCCATTGGGGGACGCATCTCCGGATAAGTCCATCTCCGCATTCTTTAAAAACATAAGGGTCATCCCAAAAATACTGTTTTGCATCAAACATAAATCTCTTCTTTTGTTGCCAAGACAACTCAGGAGGGATTTTACCTGTAACAGCAAAATTAGCATACCAAGGAGGGGGATAAGAACCTGAACTATTGATGATAAATAAACTCTCATCAGGAAACGAATCATCAATAGGTAAAGAATCTTCCCCATCAGTCAGCTGCAGGCGAGATAAATGGTCAGCTACCACGTTTTCCGCGCCTTTCTTGTCCCTGATCTCAATGTCGAACTCTTGGAGAAGGAGGATCCACCTTAAAAGTCTTGGCTTTGAATCCTTCTTTTGAAAAAGACCTTTCAAGGCTGCATGGTCAGTATAGACAATCACCTTATTACCTACTAAATATGACCTGAATTTTTCTAAGGCAAATATGACAGCTAGCATCTCCTTCTCGGTGGTGAAATAGTTGACTTGAGTCTCATCCAGGGTGCGGCTCGCATAGTATATAGCATTAAGAGCCTTGTTCTTCCTTTGACCAAGCACAGCACCCAGAGCATAATCACTAGCATCGCACATGATCTCGAATGGGAGATCCCAATCTGGTGGCTGGATGATTGGTGCTGAGACCAAAGCTTCCTTCAACCTGTTAAAAGCTGAAAGGCACTCATCAGAAAAATCAAAAATGGCATCTTTAAGAAGCAATTGTGTAAGTGGTTTAGCAATTTTAGAGAAGTCCTTAATGAAACGCCTGTAAAAACCTGCGTGCCCTAAGAAACTTCTCACCCCTTTGACATTAATAGGAGGGGGTAATTGCTCAATCACATGCACTTTTGCTTTATCTACATGTATACCTTTATCTGAAATTAGATGCCCTAACACTACCCCTTCAGTAACCATAAAATGACACTTCTCCCAATTTAAGACAAGGTTTACATCAATACATCGCTGCAAGACTTTATCAAGATTAGCTAAGCATTGATCAAAAGCATTACCGTAAACAGAGAAATCATCCATAAATACTTCCATAATGTTTTCTATAAAGTCTGAAAAAATACCCATCATACACCTTTGAAAAGTAGCAGGGGCATTGCATAACCCAAAAGGCATCCTGCGATAAGCAAAAACACCCTGTGGACATGTAAAAGTAGTCTTACTCTGATCATCAGGATGGATGGGAATTTGGAAGAAACCTGAATAACCGTCTAGAAAACAGAAGAATTTATTAGAAGCCAGTCTTTCAGTCATTTGGTCAACAAAAGGAAGGGGGAAATGGTCTTTCTTGGTGGCGGCATTTAACTGTCTATAATCAATGCACATCCGCCACCCTGTTACAACTCTAGTTGGTATTAACTCATTTTTGTCATTCTTAACCACTGTGGTCCCTCCTTTCTTAGGAACCACCTGAACTGGGCTAACCCACTTAGAGTTTCCAACCGGATAGATAATACCTGCATCAAGAAGCTTCATAACCTCAGCCATAACTACATCCTGCATCTTAGGATTTAACTTACGCTGTCCCTGTCTATAAGGCTTATGCCCTTCCTCTAAATCTATTCTGTGCATACAAACATCAGGGCTTATACCCTTAATATCATCCAAAGAATAACCTAGAGCTTTTCTATTCTTTTTAAGAACAGTCATTAAGGCAGAAAGTTGGTCAGGACTAAGTTTAGAGCTAACAATCGCAGGGTACTGTTCAGTATCATCTAAGAAAACATATTTAAGATTAGGAGGAAGTGGCTTACGCTCTGGTGCTTTTACCTCAACTGCCTGAACAGAATTAGTGTCTATAGAATAGCACATGTTTACCAGACTTGCATTAGCTAGGCTTATGAGCTTCTCATTCTCTTCTTCAGTGAGCTCATATTCCTCTTCCTCTTCTTCTATCAAATCCAGCTTTTCAGCATCCTCAGCTGGAGTACCTGCACACTTATCCAAAATCGTCAGATCGTCTAAGGGATCCTTGGTCAAGGATTCCCTCCAATTAAGGATAACATTCCTGTCTACAATATCGATGGAACAACAAGTATCATCAGTAGGAATAGTTGCCTTATGGGCAAGACTGAACTCGATAGTGTCATCCCCTATCTCTAAAGTAATGGTCCCGCGTTTGACATCTATTACAGCCCCAGCTGTGTGTAAAAATGGTCTACCTAAAATAATAGGTATTTGACTATCCTCAGCAATGTCTAAAACAACGAAATCCACAGGAATAAAGAACTTTTCCACTTTTACTGGGACATCCTCCAAGACCCCTAGTGGTCTTTGGGTTGATCTATCAGCCATCTGTACGGTAATATTGGTGACTTTAAGTCTACCTAAACCAAGTCTTTCACATACAGAATAAGGTATGACACTGACACTAGCCCCTAGATCACAAAGGGCTTTCCCTATTACATGATTACCTATGGTACAAGGGATGGAAAAACTACCTGGGTCTTTTAACTTGGGTGCTATATTATCTTGTGAAAGAACATAACATTCTTCCACAAAAGCAACAGCACCGTCGTCCTGAAAATTCCTCTTACGACTTAAAATATCTTTCATGAATTTAGCATAAGAAGGTACCTGGGTAATTAAGTCAGTGAAAGGGATGGTTACCTCAAGATTCTTCACCATCTCTAAGAACTTACCAAATTTCTTATCCTCTTTTGAATTTTTCAGTCTTTCAGGATAAGGAATGGTGACTTTAGCCATAGGATCAGCAACCTTTGGCTTTTTCAGCTGTAAAATTTCAGTAAGGCCTTGAACGAAGGAAGGATCCAGCGATTCCGGAGTAAAAACGGCATTCTGCTCAGGAACGTTGGTCGGTCGACCAGGGGAAGTGGTCGATCGACCAGAGTCTGCAAAATCCGAATTTTTTCTTTTTTCAGAATCTGATCGCACGTCAGGAACTGCGGTCGATCGACTTACAGAAGCGGTCGGTCGACCTCCTGCTCTTTTGACGGGATCAGATTCTTGATTTGCAATTGCGGCTGGACCATCCTCTTGAGTTGATTCTTCACAAACACGGCCACTCCTTAGATTTATGGCATTTAGCGTCTCCATGGGTCCCTCACAGCTAGCTGGAGAGCTTTTTCTTTGGTTGGCTATGTCTATCAAGTGCTCCTCAAAAACTTTTGTGGAGGTAACGTGATCCTCGCTCACCTTAAAAACTGCCGTGGTTAAGGCATCAACAAGAGCTCTTAATTTCTCAATTTCTCCTGTGTTGTCGACCGTAGTAACTAGGTTCGCACTTTCAAGCTTTAGCTGGGTTGCCTCAAGCTTTTCAAAACGGGCTTCAACTGTTGTCTCAAGAGCCATCACTCTATTCATCTCTACATTCAGCCTTCTTGAATTCCCACGTGAACCCTTAAAAGTAGCCCTATGCACCGCCATGTCTTCAATGGTTTTCCAACCCTTCATATGGTCGGTGTTGTTCTGGAATCTTCCATTGGCGGCCACATCAAGAACCATCTTATAGTCATCATAAAGAGAGTTGTAAAAACAGTTACATAGGTCCCATTGTTGAAGGTTATGGTGAGGGATAGAACGGACCAATTTCTTGAATCGATCCCATGCTTCACAAAATCCTTCATCAGGTCCCTGCTGAAAGTTACGGATTTGGTTTCTCAAGTCCTCGGCTTTTGCAAGAGGAAAGTATTTCTTGTAAAAGGCCAATGCCAAGGCGGTCCAATCCGTAATCTTCTCACTTGTCTTGTCAAGGTCCCGGTACCATTCTTGCGCGTCTCCTTTTAATGAGAACAGGAACATCGTTGCCAGCACCTCATCTCTAGTTACCCCTTCAGGTAGGGGTATGAAACAACAATAATCTGTGAAGGTTGTAACATGCTTTATTGGATCTTCATCGGGTAGACCCGAAAATCGACTCTGTTCCACCAAAGAAACATGAGTCGGGCGGAGTTCAAAGGAGCCAGTGGTTGGTGTAGGCAAGGTGAATCCCTTCGGTAAATCTTTAGGCTTCGGCTGTAGGTAGCTATAAATAGAATCCATAAAGAGAGTACTCAAGCCTTCCTCTCAAAAACCTGTCTTCTAAACAACACTAGAAGAAAAGGTAAGAACGGTCTTAAGGAACCTAAGTTCCTTAAGACAAGAAAAATAAACTAAAATTTAGCAAACAAAATTATACCGTCTCCCCGGCAACGGCGCCAAAATTTGACACCCGTCGTTGAGGGGTGCCAAAGATAAGATTTATAAAACCTCAGCTTAAACTCAGATAGGATAAGTCAAGGGTCGAACCACAGAGAGACAGGGTAAATTATGTTTGTAAATTTAAAGTCTATTGCAAGTAACCAAAAAGGGGGGTTTTGAATTGGGATTTAAACTAACAACTAAGGTAATAAACTAACAAGAAAATTAAAATAAGATAAAAAAAGGGGATTAGGAACTTTGGTTCCCCATGGTCAAAACAAGTCAATGAGAGGTAAGATAATCAAATAACACAATCCCAAGGAACAAAGAATAAACCTTTTGGTCAATATTCTACCCAATCCTTACGGTCTTAAGGTTCCTAGAAAAGCACTAAACTTTCGTTCAAGGGCTATCCCAAAGTTGTTGTTAAACTAATCCTAATAATCTTTCAATCCTAAGGATTAGTTCATCAACAACAATGGGGGATTGGTAATTTAATCATCAAACTTATCAAAGTCAAGTCTTTACATGGTTCCCCTAATTCCTAATCACAAGAATTAGCTATGCATACTTTTTACCATGGAACTAACAATTACCAAGAATATTAAAGAGATGAACATAATCAAAGATGATAATAAAAGGGTAAACATGAAATAAGAAATAACAACAAGATGAATAACAAGATTGAATAAAAAGGAAAGATTGAATTGTGACAAACTTACAACTTGAATGGAAAATCTAAGAATAAAGATGAAAGCTTAGCACCAAAATCTAACAATGGAGTTCTTTTTCTAATTGGGGCTGCATAACCTAATTTTAGAGTTTGGGTCTCCTTAAATAAGAATTGTTACAAGATTAGGAAAAATAGAAAATAAAACAGAAGTCTTCGAAACCGGGTCTGGTCGGTCGACCTAATTTGTCGGTCGGTCGACCGACTCTGCCAATGCGGATTTATTTTCATGCGAAGTTGGGCTTCTGTGGAGAACTGGGCCTGTTTACGTACTTGACATCGGTCGGTCGACCACTATTGCAGGTCGGTCGACCGCTTCTCGTCCTTTACAGCTTCGATTTGGCCCGAAAATAATACTTGAGTGCACCATCTGATTCCTTGCTCCATACTAGTACTCAAAACAGCTTCCTAAAGGCAAATAAAGCTTGGTTTTGCTCACTTCCGCGTATTCCTACATATAAAACATAGAAATGCCAAAGTAAACCGTTTCGGGAGAAAAAGCAACTAAAAGTCACGAAAGTGTAAGAAAATACGTGCCAAAAGAGTAAATAAAATGCATAAAATAGGCACGTATCACAACCGGCGGCCGGTAGGCCGGCTGGGATACCTTGACTTGTGTTTTTGGCGAAAAAAGAAAGAAAGTTTCAGAACCTTGAGAAAAGGCTCCCAGCCGGTGGCCTACCGGCAGCCGGTCAACCGGCTGGGGAGACCTTCCCATGCTTAGTCAATTTTCATAAGTTGAAGAAAATGCAAATGTTGGGCAGATTCGTGAAAAAGGGCTCCCAGCCGGTGGCCAACCGGCAGCCGGTCCACCGGCTGGTGGTACCTGTAGATGAAGAATTGAAGAAGAAAAGTCAGAAGTCAAAATCAGCCTCCCAGCCGGTGCCAGACCGGCAGCCGGCTAGCCGGCTGGGCATCGTGGTACTTTGAAGAATAATGAAGAAATGTTTCAGAAATCCAAATTTGGACTCCCAGCCGGTCCACCACCGGCAGCCGGTCGACCGGCTGAGAGTCGCTTTTCAGATTTTCGCGCACTATATAAACCCGCACTTAGTCTTTCATTTACACACTTCTTATTACGCATTCTTAAGCTTTTTTAGGGTTTACTACTGTTTTGAATACTTAGCACTTAGACTCAAAAACACTAAAAAATACTTTAATCTTATTTAGATCTTTACTTAATCTTTCTTTATTAGTTAATCTCTCTAGAGGATTCTCCTTGAGTTTGTGTTTAAGCATTTGTAGTGGATTATTTGGGTTGTAATTTTGGGGGATTTGAAAGAATCCTTCAACTTGTCATCCAAGTCACTTCCTTTTCCATAGTTAATGGTATAATCTTCTTCATCTTTACTTTATTTTTGCATTTCCTTTAAGTTTTCCTTGTTTACTTGTTTACTCTTTCATTTCTCATTATGTTTATCATCAATTCCTCATTTGTTCATGTTTCTTCTTTAATCATGTGTGAGTAGTTTCATTCTAGGGTTAGGGGTTTGCTTGGGTGGTTAGTAGCCATGAAAAATGTTTAGGGTTAGTCTTGTTTGCTTCTTTGGTTAAGTTTTCGCATCTTGCATGTTACGTGTTCGACGAATTGCCTCAACGACGGTTGGGTATTAGTCTTCGCTTTGTTTGCTTTAGACGATGGTCTTGAGTTTCATGAGCATGCTTATGTGTTAGGTTAGCTTGGTTTGTAGCGAAAGCTAGGACTAGTCTTGACCTAAGGGTAGTCGACTCGAGAGAAGAGATGACCCTAGACTTACCATAGAAGTGACACGAGACCGTTGCCTTACGTTTGGCTACCGACTTACCTAGGTGACCCCCGACACCCTAGTCCTCCTTATCATCAATTTTATCTTAATTTATTTGTTTTAATTGTTCTTTAGTTGTTAATCAATCTCAAACTTATTACCCGACTCAAGCTCGAACTAGAATTTAAATATACAACTTCCCCACCGTCTTTTGGGTTCGACCCTAAATTATACTACTTAATTTGGGAGTTTAAAAATTGTTTTTGGTGCCGGAATCGACGACAAAAACCGGTTATCAGAAGGGCACATTCATTCCATGGGAATTAGATGTGTTCCTAAGTTGTAGTACTCTTTTATGAATTCATGTAATAATTCATTTTCTCGTGTACTCTATTCAACCTCATCGTTATGATATATAATGTTTTGTTTTTCATGTGGAATTGTACGCCAATTTTGAACACCACAAAGTGAACTGAATAACATTACATCGTTTTGGTCCTTGATTACCCACTTGAGCTGATAACTCAGGTAATCATTTTGTGACGTTGGTTGATGGTGGGTTCAACGAGCCATAAGTCACGCGGCTGACTGACCAATCACAAAGGCGAGTTATACGGATATCTCGTAGGACACCCCGTGACAACGTTATGGAGTCCTAAATGTTTTATAACATTGGGTGCCGGGTCGTGGATAGGACCTCCATAGTGTTCCTTAGAGTCGAGTCTTTTGACTTTCAACTGTCTCTTGAGATTAAGGCAGATTTTGGGTAACTTTGGTTTCTTTCCCACGGTCACCGTAACAGGGGCCAAGAGGATTTTTTCTGGGTTATTTCATGCTGCGCGATATCGGCAGGATTCGAGTTGAGGGAAATATCCAAACCCTTATCAGGATTTTATCATTTCTCAGGGCCACTCGAGGAGTAGTAACTGAAATGCATGGCCATGCTCGAATACAGATTCGTTTTATCAGTTAAGTTACTCTCTAGTCGGGGAAACCACTCTTGATACAGATCGCTTGTGAGATACGACCTTTGCGAATGCGGATTTGCAAATTGTCTTACATTGAGTGGGAGAAATTTTAAAAGGATATGAGATTCGGTTATCGCACCTACACTTGTACGGACAAGTGGGAGTTTGTTGGAGACTTGTGTCCTCCACATGTAGTGTGATAACGTCATTGCACATACCCTTGTACGGACAAGTGGGAGATTGTTGGGGCTGGTGTCCTTGACAGTTAGTACAATGACTTACTAAATCTCTTAAAGGATCACAAGGGCATACTTTTGTATTATTACCAGTTGATCCACGTTTATCAATAACGGTTGGCTTGCTAGATAAGTTTGACGTTATTGTCATACGGATGACGGTGATCAACTGGTCCCTATACGTCACACCTATAGGACACGTTTGAGAGATGTGAAGGTATGAAAATACAGTCACATTTATGCCGAATATGACTAAATAGTTAGTCAGAGGTATTGACTATTAAATTAGTCAATAAGATGTTGAGATTATTATTTAATACGGATTAAATAATTTTAGCTAATACGGATTACATGTTTAATTCGTAAAATTAAATATAAGCAGTTATATTTAATTAAATATTGTATTCGCGTATTAATATAAACAGTTATATTAATTTGGGTAATTATACAATATCGTAATTTTATCAGACCGTTATTAATACATCGACTGCATTAATATCTGATAACACGTATGCGATTTATAATAAAAATCCCGCAAATAATATTTAGCAAAACGGGTCGAATCACGCAAAGGAATAAGGTAAGAGTGGAGAAAGCCCACCCTTACCCAAGACCAATTCGGCCGCCCCTTATAGCTACATAAGGAGAGTCTTTCTCCTTATGTCAGTTACAGGAATCACAAATCTCATAATTAGGGTTTTGAGAGCATTCTTCTCCCAAAACTCAGATCTCACATCTAAAACCTCAATAACTCTCCCCATATTGCAAGGCAATTGGAGAGTACTTTCTAGCACACGCGGCATCATCTCAAACAAAGTCTCTGCTCCGGTTGCTAAGACCATTGTTCACACCGACACAGCTGCTAGTGTTTGCCACCGTTGTGGTAAACCTTCTCATCCGGGTTTTGACTGTTTCAAGAATGCTTTCAAGTGCTATACTTGCAATGGATTTGGGCACAAGTCTTATGAGTGTCCTGAGAGGAACACCGCACTTGGCAAGGCTGCCACTGCTGCTGCAGCAACTAAGGGAGGAAAGCCGAAAGGGAAGATCTTTGTGATGACTAGGGCTGAGGCAGAGGCTCATCCAGATATTGTTGCTGGTACCTTTTCTGTTCTTGGCGCTGAGTGCCTTATTTTATTCGATACTGGAGCTTCTTTATCATTTATATCGACTCAGTTCGCCGACCGTCTAGCTCTTGAGTCTTCATTGGTTGAGGAGACTTCTATTTCCTTACCTTCTGGAGACGTGTTTTCTTGCTCTTCGTCCCATAGGGATGTTCCTATTATTATTGGTCAAGCCACATTTCCAGCGGACTTACTGAGATTTCCTCTCGAGGAGTTTGATATTATCCTCGGTATGGATTGGTTATCGCGATACCATGCTCGCTTCGAGTGTCGCGACCAGAAAATCTGCTTGAGGAGTTCTTCAGGAGTTCGTGTTTCCTATAGGGGAACTCGCCCTCAAAGGGGTGTTTGTGTTATCTCTTCGATGAAAGCTTCTCATCTTCTTAGGAAGGGTTGCCAAGCCTTCCTGTGTGTTGTTACAGCTGCTAAACCATCGCTACCGAAGCTTGAGGATGTAGCCATTGTTCGTGAGTATCCGGATGTCTTCCCAGATGACTTGCCAGGGATACCGCCAGAGAGAGATGTGGAGTTTACTATTGAGCTTGTTCCAGGTACCGGACCGATTTCTAAAGCTCCTTACCGTATGGCTCCGCCAGAGTTGAAAGAGTTGAAGCAACAGTTGGAAGAGATGATCGAGAAAGGTTTCATTAGACCGAGTGCTTCTCCGTGGGGTGCTCCCGTTTTGTTCGTTAAGAAGAAAGATGGTTCCATGAGACTTTGCATTGACTATAGAGAGTTGAACCGAGTGACCGTGAAGAACAGATATCCTTTGCCTAGGATAGATGATTTGTTTGACAGTTGAGAGGTGCTTCGAGGTTTTCTAAGATTGATCTTCGATCGGGTTATCATCAGATTCCAGTGAAAGAGGCTGACATTGCGAAGACTGTTTTTCGTACCAGATATGGGCATTTTGAGTTCGTGGTTATGCCTTTTGGGTTGACTAATGCACCTGCCATCTTCATGGATCAGATGAACCGTACCTTCAGTGAGTATCTTGACACTTGTGTTGTGGTGTTTATCGATGACATTCTCATTTATTCGAAGACCGATGAGGAACATGCTGAGCATCTTCGATTGATTCTTGGGATATTGCGTCGACAGAAGTGGTTCGCGAAGTTCTCAAAGTGCGAGTTTTGGCTTTCTAAGGTTGCATTTCTTGGACATGTGATATCTAGTGAGGGAGTTATGGTTGATCCCGCGAAGATTGAGGCTGTTGTTGATTGGGAGAGTCCCAAAGATGTTGGAGAGATCCGTAGTTTCCTTGGATTGGCTGGGTATTATCGTAGATTCGTTGAGGATTTCTCTAGATTAGCCCGCCCGATGACTCAGTTACTGAAGAAGGAAGCTAAGTTTGTTTGGACCGACAAGTGTGAGAGTTCTTTCCAGGAGTTGAAGACTAGGTTGACCTCCGCTCCTATACTTGCTTTGCCAGAGATCGGGGTTGACTTTGATGTGTAATGTGATGCTTCGATGTTAGGACTTGGATGCGTACTGATGCAGAGTGGTAAGGTGATAGCCTACTCATCTAGACAGTTGAGAGTTCATGAGGTGAACTATCCGACACATGATTTGGAGTTGGCCGCAGTCGTTCATGCTTTGAAGATGTGGCGTCATTACCTGATTGGATCCCATTGCCGTATTTTCACAGATCACAAGAGTCTTAAGTACATTTTTACCCAGAAAGACCTTAACATGAGACAGAGACGTTGGCTAGAGTTGGTGAAAGATTACGACCTTGAGTTGTTATATCATGAGGGAAAAGCCAATGTGGTTGCAGATGCGCTTAGCCGCAAGACTTCTCACTCGATGAGTGCCATGAGAGTATTGCCCGATGAGTTGTGATCCGAGTTCCGGAAGCTGAGGTTAGAGATGGTGAGTAGTGGTTTTGATTGGTTAGCTGCTATGACTGCCGAGCCATCTTTATATTGGGAGATTCGCCAGAGTTTGCCTTCAGATGCCGATTTCAAGAAGTTCGAGGCTAAGATTTCGAGTGGTGTTGCACCTGACTTGGTGATTGATGCTGATGGTTTCCTTAGGTTCCGTGGTAGGATGTATGTTCCTGATGTGCCAAATTTGAGGAAGAAGGTTCTTGATGAGGCTCACTTGTCACCGTACTCCGTTCATCCAGGAGGAGAGAAGATGCACAAGGATTTGAGGCTTATGTTTTGGTGGCCTTGTATGAAGAAGGAGATATTGGATTACGTTAGTAGATGCTTGACTTGTCAACAAGTCAAGATAGAGCATAGGAGACCTGGTGGTTTGCTACAGCCGCTCCCCGTTCCTCAGTGGAAGTGGGAGTGTATATCTGTGGACTTCGTTACAGCATTGCCTAAGACTGAGGGAGGCAAGGATGCGATTTGGGTTATTGTTGATCGTCTAACTAAGTGTGCCAGATTCGTGCCGATCAGAGAGACATGGGATATGGACCGTTTAGCCAGGGCTTATATTGCTGAGATAGTCCGCTATCATGGTGTCCCGAGGGAGATAGTTTCAGATCGTGATCCTCGTTTTTGTTCTAGGTTCTGGAAGGCTTTGCAGGAGGCTATGGGTAGCCGTTTGTTGATGAGTACCGCATTTCATGCCGCGACCGATGGGCAATCCGAGAGGACCATTCAGACACTAGAGGATTTGCTCCGTGCTTGTGCCCTTGATTTTCAGAGTTCTTGGGAGCAGTGTTTGCCGTTGGTAGAGTTTTCTTACAACAACAGTTATCATGCTTCCATTGGTATGGCTCCGTACGAGGCTCTTTATGGTAGGAAGTGCCGTAGTCCGATTTGTTGGGACCAGGCTAGTGACGTTCGTGACCTAGGACCGGACCAGTTAGCTGTTACTATTGACCAGGTTCAGCTTATCAGAGGTAGGATGAAGGCCGCACAGGACCGGCAGAAATCCTATGCTGATGTTCGCCGTAGACCCTTAGAGTTTGAGGTGGGTGACCGAGTCTTCTTGAGAGTGTCTCCGATGAAGGGTGTTAAGAGGTTTGGAGTTAAGGGCAAGTTGAGCCCTAAGTATATTGGACCTTTTGAGATCGTGAAGAGAATTGGTGTTGCTGCTTACCGATTGGACTTGCCTCCTAGTTTGGGCAAGGTTCATAGCGTTTTTCATGTTTCCCAGCTCCGTAAGTATGTTAGTGACCCGAGTCATGTTCTGCCTAGAGAGATCAAGAACTTGGAGCCGAGTCTTGCCTTCGAGGAGCGTCCTGTGAAGATCCTAGACCGTCAGGATATGAAGCTTAGGAGCAAGGTGGTGCCGCTAGTGAAGATCCTTTGGCGTTGCAGTGATGTTGAGGAGCAGACGTGGGAGACTGAGGCATCGATGCGTATCGCGCATCCTTCTCTTTTCGATTGAGGTAGAGTTAGTTAGAATTTATCTCCGTTCGAGTTTCGAGGACGAAACTTTTTGAAGTTGGGGTGATTGTAACATCCCGTATTTTCGTAAAATCTAATTTAAGCGTTTTAAATTATTTTAAGTAATAAAATAATATTTTAATAATTTATTGTGAAAGGTTTTAATTTAATTAGTAAGATCCGTCTTAAGAACCTTAAGTCCTTAAGACGAATACTACTTGGTAAACTTAAACTCGTATCATAAATATCCGTTCAAGTGTCCGACCCACTTAATTGACTCGGAAAGGACAGTCCATAAAACCCCCATAAACCCCTTTCCATCGACACATTCCTCATCACCATCAACATTTTTACAGTAAACACAAACCTCATAAACCTCCATTTTATTCCTCCTTCTTTTGAGAAATTCTTCATCATCCGGTACTCGAATCGAGGTAACAACGACATTTTCGGAATCCTCATTCGATTTCCAAGCCATCTATCACTTTTTTTTTTGTAAATCCTTAACTTTAAAAATGGGGCTGTTTTCGCTTAAGTCCGTTTTAAGTGCTTAAAATCCGTTTTCTATGCTTGTAGGTGTTGGCTTAGAGGATCCAGAGATCGATAGCTACATAGTTGAGGAGGATCTTTAGCCGGATTAGCTTGAAAGGTGACGATAATGAGAAACTCGGCCTTTATGTGTAAATTAGCACTTTTGTTGTGTTTCTTGTGTTAGTTTCTGTTTTTGTTGATGTTTATTGTTCAAAGGACATAGTAACATGTTTAGGATTGTTAATATATGAAGAATTCATGCTTTAAGTGGTTGTTATATGTTCTTAAGTTCATTTTCGGTTTCTCATAAATTGCGACGGATACTTGTTAAATTCGTTTGAGGATTGTTATGGGACTTGTTTGCTGCTAGATGGGATGTAATTGATGGTTGGTAATGTTGGGTAAACATCATGTGTAGCAATTTTGAAGTTTGTAGGTCGATTTATGAAGTTTTCAATATGTTGTGATTTTGCGATTTTACGACCAGGCTCTCTGAGCCGGTCGACCGACCGGCTGGGAGAGCACATGTGTGTTTTTCGTAATTTTTGGAATGTTGGCCTTGGACTGCCAGCCGGCCGACCGGCCGCCTGCCGACCGGCTGCCTGCCGACCGGCTGGTAGTCAATGTGTCTAGTGTTGTTTTGCGAAAAACCTAGGAAGAAAGGGAGCCCAGCCGGCAGACCGGCCGCCTGCCAGCCGGCTGGGAGTGCATATGGGGATGGATACGAATTTTGCGAAGGCTAGGCTTGGGTTCCCAGCCGGCCGACCGGCTGCCTGCCGACCGGCTGGGAGTCCTTTGTGATGTTTCTCGGTTTTGGAAAAGAAGCGTAGGCTGAGGGATCACCAGCCGGCCGACCGGCTGCCTGCCGACCGGCTGGGGACCCCTGTAAGTTATTTTGAAATCGAAATTTATTTGTAACTTTCAAACGGTTAATCGGTTTTGGTTGAAACTCGTTTTGTATACCCGTGCCATGTATTTGAGGTCCCCAGAGGATGGACAACATTTTATTGGGTTCGGGAATGAAGTAAGGATAGAGACCCCCCGGTCGGGTAACCGAAAGGGAAACCGCCTCTCCCTCAACTTAGTTCTCGGGGCCAGTTAAGTGTTGATTAGAAGTTAAGAAAAGTAGAACTACAGATTAGTTCATAGACTTTGGTTGATATTGCATTGATGCGTATTAAGTTATGCCTTAAGCTGGCCTCTGAACTTAATACGTGAGTTGTTTGTCATATATGGGGATATGCCTTAAGCTGGCCTCTGAGCCCTATATGTGTATGTTTGTCGTGTCTGGAACATGCCTTAAGCTGGCCTCTGAGTTCAGACATGTGTGATAGTGATCGCGTCAGAACATGCCTTAAGTTGGCCTCTGAGTCTGACGAGTAGAGCAGCTGCACAACGGGGTAGCTAAGGAACTGACACCTTGCCCGGAGTGCAGATGTTTGGTGCTAGAACATGCCTTAAGCTGGCCTCTGAGTTTAGTACCTTGTGATGTGGTGAAGGGACATGCCTTAAGCTGGCCTCTGAGTCCTTTACTTTTGGATGCTAGTCTATGCCTTAAGTTGGCCGCTGAGTCTAGTGTCTTGCTGATTGGCAGGTCCATGCCTTAAGTTGGCCTCTGAGTCCTTGCTTGCTGATTGTTTGGTGTTTAGGTTATGTCTTAAGTTGACCGCTGAACCTTTTCACTTGCTGAACGTTTTGGTATTGGGTTATGTCTTAAGTTGACCGCTGAACCTTTTACTTGCTGAATTTATCTGTTTGCCTTGAGTTGGTGCGTATCAGATATAGTTATTGATAATGATGAGTAAATGTATATTTGTTGAGTTATGGTTTGATCATCCAAGGCATTGGGTGACTCTTAATTCGGTTTCATAAATAGTTGGAATGAAAGACCCCCCGACTGGGTAACCAGTAGGGAAACCGGCTCTCCTTCCTAATTGTTTATGAAGTTGGTTGAGAGCCGTGCAATGTAATCGCATGTTAGTAAGAGATCAGATGATGAGATGTTATGCTTCACATGTTGTTATATGTTGGAGTATTCTGTATTGTTTTATATGTTACGTGTTGTCACAAAAGGTGGCTAGGAGAACTCTAGTTACTCCCCACTGATTGTGGCGTACATGTTTTCATGTATGTAGGTACATGCAGGTTCACTAGTACAAAAATCCCCTATTGCGTCAGTTCTAGGCGGCCTATTGCGTCGGTTCTGGGTTGATGTATATAGGGGGGACGTTTATTAAAACGTCGGTTTTAAAACTGACGCAAAAGGTCCGTATTTGCATCAGTTCTTAACTAAAAACCGACGCAAATACATCATCAAATACATCAGTTCCTGTATCAGAACCGACGCAAAAAGTGGTAGAACTGACGCAAATACATACCCTTTTGCATCAGTTGTTCAAGAACTGATGTATTTTAGTGCACCTTTTTGCGTCAGTTATTCTACAACTGATGTATTTGATAAGCTATTTTAGCGCCATGTACAGTGTTAAAAGCGTCAGTTATGACTGGAACTGACTCTTTTGCTCTTATTTTTTGCGTCATTTCTTTTCAAAAACGATGCAATTACTATTTACCATTTGCATCATTTGTCTTAAGAACTGATGCAAATTGTTTTTATATTTTAAAAAAAAATCGCTACCGAATTTTCGGCAGCACCTCCCTATAAAATTGATACCCAAAAACGCCAAAAATTCAAAACCACATGCATTAAGATATCCAGCCAAAGGACATTACATTTCATCCGATCAACGTTCCAAATACAATCCAAAGTACAAATAACCCCACAAACGTCTTAGTCACTAAGCTAATCTATACTAAATATTCTTTAAACATCTAGTAAAGTTACATAAAACTATATATCAATCCAAACTCGGTGCCACGAACCTAAAACAACGCAACGTCTCAACCGGACATAGCAAGCTTTTCTGAGTCGTCTTTTGCGTCCATCGCAACTGCTTTCTTCTCCTCTAAAGCCCTATACTCATGGTAAGAAAAGGATGGAATTAGGTACACGTATTTTGTATACCATATAAGAACAATAGTGTGTAACAATGAACAACCAAAAATTAAAGGCTACTAAGAAAAGGCAAAGCAACGGAAAGAGGGAGAACAGATTGAAAAGACTTAAAAAAGAAGTGAACATGAACTGAACCTGCTCAAGACAACGACAAAAACCATGAAAGCATTTGTCAAGTAAAACGATAACAATTTGATAAAGGAGAACAAAAGCATACCAAACTTACTATAAAATAAAACAAATGCATCAAATAGTCCTTTAGGCTACAATTATCACAAGAACTAATTTTGAAGTGAGGAAGGGATGAGTACGAGGGGAGTTCGAGAAATGGTGTTTAAGCAGTTCAGAAGGGAGCATGCTTAGTGCTTACATTTTCTATAGGTTCTCAGCAAACTGGCAAATGTAGAAGGGATCGGGCCATTCACTCCAGAATTATATATGTACCTGTAAGCAATATAGGAAAAAAAAGAATAAAACCTTCAGTAAATAACTTAAAATCATCAAAAGAGAATACAACGTCTCACTACTAACTTCTTGAGGAGAAGTTTTAGAAGACAATCTAATTTCACAAGTCCAAAGGAGGTTTCATCCCAAAAGAAGAGTAGAGAAGAAGCTGGAGTTT
This sequence comes from Silene conica, assembly GCA_029255685.2. Classification (NCBI taxonomy): domain Eukaryota; kingdom Viridiplantae; phylum Streptophyta; class Magnoliopsida; order Caryophyllales; family Caryophyllaceae; genus Silene; species Silene conica. The sequence continues at coordinate 10,192,237 of CM055317.2, read as the reverse complement.
GTGAATAAAACAGTAAAAGTACATATATCAGTCAGATAAAGTGAGAGGAGGATCCTAGGCTAAGCGTAGCAGCACTCTGGGACAGTACAACAAATCTCAACATGCTGACATTTGGAATTTTGGCATGAATAGATCATCTAGTGAAATAAATATGGGACCATTAATCATTAGACACCTAGATGAGACGCTGAGACCATAAACCATAGCATTTCAGCAAGACAATGTCGGGTTTATCACAGCTTATATAAATTAGGGTTAGGAAGTCCCGGCTTTTGCCTACAATTGACATCACCCACAATCCTGCAATCAGCTGTGATAAAGCATAAGAAACAATTCAGTAAACAACTGTTTGAACATCCTTCAATCTCAGTATCTACTAAACACTTGGTCTCTTGCGAGTTGCGAGTTGCGACTTGCGAGACAGTTTCACACTTTAATGCCAACAAATTATAAATAGTATAGACAGAACGGAAGGGTATCAATTACATGAATCAACCACAGGTAAGGGGAAGAAAGAGAGGGTATCAGAAGCTCGGATCTAGGGTAGTCAGCGACAAGATAAAAGGTTGTTAGAACTGCCTATTTAGCACTAAGTCATGTACTAATCGATATACTAGTAGGGTTTCTAATTTTCCAAACACAAGACGGCAAACGGACAGTGCCAAATAAGAATTCTCGGCGCATTAACTGTAAGCAGAAGACTAAAGAGTAGACCAAAGACTAGAGCAGCAACTCAAACACTAAAGCAAACATCAGCATATGCCACAAAATCTTCTCTGCATTTACAAAACAAAAACAAAAAACTGTCAGCAACTTTTCACTTATGGCATGAAATAGGCAGAAAATGTTTTAAAATCATCGAGTAAATGAGGCAACAAGAGGAACATACATAATCCTTGGACTAACCAAACCCCCATGTTCATCTTCAAGTACCTGAGGTGAATCTGAATGTATCAATGTAACATGTGGCTGGATTCCTGTAGATTAAAATTACCAAAAAAAAGAAAATGTCACACAAACCCGTCTTCACAATCCCCTCCAACTTGCTCCTTTGTCTCACGTCCCAAGCTCGTGACGGTACCAGTTTCCCACGCAATTCATGTCCTACTTACAGTACTGATATTCATCGCCATTTAACTAAAAAACAACATCTGCAAGAAGAATACGGTTTTTCTTACATAGACCCTCGGCTTCTAACATTCAAGAAAGGCATTAACTAAAGCATTCATCATCAGAATCGAATTTCTTTCTCATCCACAGCAAAATGGCATTCTATTCTCTGCATTCCCGTGTCCATTTCACTTCGAGGTCGTTCAATATCCACAGCACCCGATATCTAAAATAATGTACAGCTTGTTTATCAAAAGGATGTTACAGTTCTAAAATAAGGATCAATCTATGATTACAAACCTCTCTCAGGATTGAGAAGTGAACTTCATGGGCAGCCAATGCCAACATAATCAAATCGGCATCCTGTTCAATAACATCAGAAGAGATCAGGTGACCTTAATGGATACCAACTGCACTATTTAAAATCTATATGTCTAATTAAAAGAGCATTTACCAGTCCGTAGAGACAATGTCTTGTATTTGGATCATATCCAGGAAGATTCCTCTGGAGACGTACATAAGATATGATCTTGTGCTCTCCTTCCCCAGGACCAACTTATCAGGGTGAAGAAGTGTCAACTTCATGTTTCTGAGCACAGGATAACACCTAACAAACCTTCTAGAAAACGCCAGAAAAAAAGACCACTTAACCAAAATGAACCTAAACAAATACTCCCTCCTATTCATATAACATTCCCTCTTTTCTTTTTCATCAATTTAACAAACAAATAAACATAAACAAAATTACGTAACCAAAAATTACAAGGACATTCACAATATAATAAAAAGCAAAGATGTAAGAATTATCATATCCTGGGTACTATACAAAGTCACTAACTTCATACAAAATCCCCAAATTTTGTATCAACTAACCCTAAATCCAGATGAAGAATTAACTTTTAAAAGTATATGAATCTAATATGACCAACAAACTAACGATTAAGTTCTAAACTATTAATAAAACTATTATGAAATTGAAAAAACAGTACAAGAATAATTAAATTACCTGATTCTAAATAACTAATGGACGTTTAGAGCGACGACAGAAGGACTGCAGCACGGTGATGGATGTGCGATGACAAAAGGAGGTCAGGTGATGGTGGTCAGAGTTAGGGTTTTGTGATTGGTAGGAGGAGTAGGTTTTGGTGAGGAGATTGAGTTTTGAGAGAAGGGTCTATGAATTCTGAGTGTTTTCTCTTTTGAAATTAAATATCATTTGTATCAGTTTCAATTGTAATTGAAGTAAAAAAATAGAATATTAAATACGACGGTTGAGTAAACAACTGATGCATTTGATCAAAAGCATCAGTTTCACACATAACCGACGCAACAATTACGTCAGTTTCATTGTAGAACCGACGCAAATAGCTGAACTATAGGGCCAAAAACGCACTCCCGCTAAAATTAAGTACCTTTTGCGTCAGTTTTGGTAGAACCGACGTAAATCACTTGACGCAATAGGGAGTTTTTGTACTAGTGGTTGGAGCAGGGTTACGAGAGGGCTAGCGAGTGATGATCTTGTTTTCATCATATGACTTACCTTTACATCGCCTAGCTAGACTCTTGGACTTTTGATACATTTGTTTTGGTGCCTGTAGGGATGTTCCATCCCAGGCTGATGTATATATTTCATTTCAGTACTTAGAACGGTTACTTATCTATTTTGGTTTTATTCCAGTTTCAGTTTCTGTTTCTATTTAAGACTTCTCGCATGTTGTTTAGTTGTTAAAAGTTTTAATTCCGCTGCATTTTTAGTACTTTTGTATGTTTAAATTTCCGCTTTCGCGAGGGGTTTTACAATCTTATTCTCTAAATCCACCAAATTTCCATTCCCTTTTGACTCCTCATTCTCACGCCCAAACAGAAGGTCTCCATTCTTACCAAAGATCCCCATAAATTTCATAACCTTGTTGCTCATTCGGTCACGAGGAATCACTCCATAACTACTTATATCAACAATCCCAGCCTGAAATAGCAACTCAGATACCCACATTCCATATGGAATATCCAGAGTTGTACAGAAACGTTCTTTAACAAGAACTTTTGAAACATGCACGATTTTCGAGAACACCAAGGGAACCAAACTAACCTTTTCTCCGACTAGCCATTTGTACAACACAATAGCATCACAGCAACTAAGCTTATCTCGTCCACCACGACGAGGTAATATCGTATTCCAAAGAAAGTTTACGAAAAACTTAAGTTTAGGATGAAACGAATTTGTTAAAAGAGGACTGACTTCAGTAGCTTGTTCATCAAAATATTTTTTAACCACCATTTTCTCATCCTTCGACACATTTGACCATTCTTTGCTCGGGTCAAGAACCAACCCGTCACTCGATAACTTGAAAATCCGACACATATCCTCCATTAAAATCTCTATTTCCTTCCCATTTACTACAGCCTTTACCCTATTCTCAGTCAATTTCACAGTAGCATAAAATTGGATAACTTCAATAGGAAAAATAAGACCCGAGAAATTGCTAATATATAGCCATTCTTGAAAAATTAAGAAATCTTTAAAGAATGTCAGAGACGGGGACTCATTAATCCAAGAAGTGGGGTAAAATCGTCATGCATGTATGGAATAGGGTAAAAGTCGTTCCATTAACATACCTTCGTGTTTAGTGACACGAATCTTTTCCAGACCCGCTTGAGTAGCTTCGGTTGAGACGTCCTGAAACAGAGGTCGAGGAGAAAGACCTTCTTGAAATAACTCGTCTTCCATAACACCCTTTCCCTTATCCAATTTGCATCGTTTGCTTCCCTCTGATTTCGGAATGGTCACAGTAATCGGCTCCGAGGACGGTGGTGGTGATGGAGTCGGGGTAGGTAGTTTCGGGGAACTTGGTTTGTTTCGGGTAGAACGCCTAGCAGAGATGGGAGGCATTTTTGTTTAAGTTTTAATGGTGATGAATTTGGGATTTTTGTTGTGAAGTTTTTATTTTAATGGTGAGGTTTGTTGATGGTAATAATGGTGAAGTGAGGTTTGAGGGAGAGATGAATGACGGTTATAGGAGGAGTGTGTAAGTAGAGAAAGTAATTTTTGAGTGTTAAAGGGAGGTTACACGTGGGGTAGGTAAAAAGGTGGGATTAATTAGTTACGATTTGATGGTACGTATATTTGATTTGTGACGATTTTCTTGTTACGTGAATTTGGTAAGTACGATTTTATCTTAAGTTACGTATTTGAGAGACGTAACTATATTTATAGATATGTATATATATATAATAATATCTTTAGATTAAAATTTGTTAATATTTGAATATTATTATTTTGATCTGAGAAATTTTGTTGTGTACGTTCGTATAACATGTAGCAAGACATAATCAAGATTGAGCATTTAAAATAAATAACATACATAGGCATGCAGCGGAATATACGGACACAGTCATATAATTCAGTCTTTTCATAGTCAATCATTGGGTTATTTTCAGCTCTTAAGATCGATTAGGTGCCACCGATTAAACCAATTTTCAATCGTAAAGTCTCAAATCGTTCCCTAGCTAAAGGTTTAGTAAAAATATCTGCCCATTGTTTTTCCGTACTACAAAATTCCAACTTAATGTTTTTCTTTTCTACATGGTCACGTAAGAAGTGATGTCTAATCTCTATGTGTTTTGTTCTCGAGTGCTGAGCCGGGTTTTTAGATATTATAATAGCACTCGTATTATCACATAATATAGTTACACATCCCACGTCAATACCATAATCAAGTAACTACTGTTTTAACCATAGTAGTTGGGAACATACCAGTGCGGCTGCAATATATTCTGCTTCTGCGGTTGACAAGGCGACTGAATTTTGTTTCTTGGATGCCCATGATATAATACATGGTCCAACGAATGTCGCAAGTCCAGAAGTACTTTTTCTGTCTATAGAACAACCTGCATAATCCGCATCTGAATATCCTAGTAGGTTAAAATTACAATCCATAGGATACCATAGATATAATTTTGATGTTCCAATTAGGTATCTTAAGATTCTCTTAACTGCAATCATGTGCGATTCTTTTGGTGCAGATTGGAACCGAGCACAAACGCAAACACTAAACATTATATCTGGACGACTTGCAGTAAGATAAAGAAGTGAGCCGATCATACCTCTGTAAGTAGTTTCATCTACTGACTTACCGTCCTCATCTTTGGTGAGTTTCTTATCTGTTACCATTGGAGTAGGCATAGGATGAGAGGATTCCATTCCGAACTTCTTTATTAGCTCTTTGACGTATTTTTGTTGATGGACTTTGATACCCTCGTTCGTTTGTTGAATTTGAAGACCAAGGAAGAATTTTAATTCTCCCATCATACTCATCTCGAACTCGGATGTCATCAACTCTGAGAAGTATTGGCAAAACTTTTTGTTGGTTGAGCCAAATATAATATCGTCAACGTAGATTTGGACAACTAGTAGATCCGAATAGTGTTTTATATACTGATCCTCTCTTGAATCCGCTTTCCAATAAAAACTTTGATAGTCTGTCGTACCATGCTCGAGGGGCATGTTTCAGCCCGTAGAGAGCTTTGTCCAATCTGTACACATGATCCTTTAGTTTGCTGTCAGGAAATCCAGGAGGTTGTTCGACATAGACTTCCTCCTGAAGATATCCGTTAAGGAATGCAGTTTTAACATCCATTTGAAATAATTTCATTCCTTTATGTGCAGCAAATGTTATGAGTAAGCGAATCGCTTCAAGGCGAGCAACAGGAGCAAAGGTTTCGTCATAATCGATCCCTTCCTGTTGATTGTATCCATGAACGACTAATCTTGCTTTATTACGAACGATGCCTCCAGAGTCATCTAATTTATTTCTGAATACCCATCTTGTTCCAATTACTGATCGATCTTTTGGACGAGGAACAAGATGCCATACTTTATTCCTTTAGAATTGTTGTAGTTCTTCTTGCATGGCGACTATCCAGTCAGGTTCTGCAAGAGCTTCTTTTATATTTGTAGGTTCAATTGTGGAGAGAAAGGAGTAGAAGGAACAGAAGTTGTTTAAGCTTCTTCGAGTTTGAACTCCTTCTGTAAGGCTTCCTATGATATTATCCAGAGGGTGATAGCCTTTATATCTCCAGTTTCTTGATTGATTGTTTTCATTTCTACTGCTTGACTCGGGATTTTGACTTGTTCCCCCTGAATCCAAACCAGGGTTTGTAGGAGAGTCAGGTATAATTATGACCTTTTCCCTTTGGTTTTGATTCAAAGTTGTAGCATCATTAGTTACAACTCTGGGTTCTAAGTCATTGGTTTGAGAGTTATTTACAGCATCATCAACTGTAGTTTCATCTCTCGCACCATTTTCTTCCAAGTTAAGTTCATCATTGTTTCCTTGAATTTCACCTTCATCATTATTTTCTATTTCAGGAGGATCTTCCCTTGACAAACGAAAGTCAGGTTCGTCTAGGTTTTCCTCCTCGTCCTGTAAAGGCTTGTCGAAGGCATTATTCTCATCAAAGATAACATGTATACTCTCTTCTATGCATAAGGTACGTTTGTTAAAGACTTTACAGGCTTTAATATGATAAGAATATCCTATGAAAATTGCCTCATCACTTCTAGGGTCAAATTTGCTTAAGCAATTTTTACCATTGTTATGAACAAAGCATTTACTCCCAAAACATCTTAAATGAGATATATTAGGTTTACGACCACGTAAAAGTTCATAAGGTGTCTTTTTAAGGATAGGTCTAATCATAGCACGATTATGAATATAACAAGCTGGACTAATAGCCTCAGCCCAAAAGTTTCTAGGTAGGCCACTACAAAGAAGCATTGTTCTAGCCATGTCTTCTAGGGTTCTGTTCATGCGTTCTACTACTCCGTTTTGTTGTGGTGTTCTAGGTGCAGAGAAGTTATGTCCAACACCGTTGGATTTACAGAATTTTATAAAGGCATGGTTGTCAAACTCAGTTCCATGGTCAGTTCGAATAGTTACTAGATTAGTTTTTAATTTGTTTTGAACAAGTTTCATAAGACTAATAAATTCATCAAATGTTTCATCTTTAGAATGAAGAAAGATTGGCCAAACAAATCTAGAATAATCATCAACTAGAACGAAAACATACCTGGAACCGCCTCTGCTTCTTACCTTCATAGGGCCACAGAGATCCATATGTACTAGATCAAGAGCTTGGTTAGTACTTACTATTCTTTTTGGTTTGAAGGATGATCTGACGTGTTTACATCGTGCACATGTGTCGCACATCTTTTCTTGATCAAACTTGATCTTGGGAAGACCTTCGACCAAGTCCCATCTCTTCAATTTGCTAAGAATAGGAGAACTAATATGCCCAAATCTCTTATGCCAGAGACATGGATCATCTAACGTAACTTTCATACATGAGAGAGAGTCAGTAGGCACAACGTTTAAATCAATCATATAGACATTTTTCTTTCTATGACCTTCAAGAATAACTTTACTTGTACCTTCCATAATTATACGACAAACATTTGTATGAAAAACAACTTTGTTTCCTTTGTCGCATAATTGGGATATACTAATTAAGTTATGTTTAAGACCACTTACCAGATATACATCGCTAATAGAGTGAGAAGATGAGATGCCTATCTTACCGACACCTATTACCTTTCCCTTTTTGTTGTCACCGAAGGTGACCTTTCCTCCGTCGAATGGTTCCAAGGTAGTGAATAGGTTGGCGTCACCTGTCATGTGTCGGGAGCATCCACTGTCGAGGTACCATAGGTTATTCTCTTTAGCGATTATCTGCACAATGTAATTTAAAGACAGGACTTAGGTACCCAAGCATACTTGGGTCCTTTTGAGTTAGTGATAATAAAAACATCTTCCTTTTTAACCCAGACTTGTCTCACTATAGGTTTCTTGTAACTGTGGTAGTTAGGCTTTGTTGGTCTAGTGTGAGTCTTTGGGTTTTGTTTCTTGTAGGTTGTAGGTTTAGGAGTTTGAGTGGTTCTATTTTTCTTTTCTGCGTAATCGAAGGACATGTCATAGAACCATCTATGGTCATTATTTCTTTCCTCAACCTCTTCATTACCTTCCTCACTATCAATGATAGATATGGAGTCATTTGGTATACCTAGAGATTTAACAAATTTGACTCCAGTTTTGAAGTCGAGTGCGTGTTTTACACAGTTTTCTCGTAGGTGTCCATTATGACCACAATAAGTACAAATTAAGTATTCAGGCAAGTCTACATACTTTCTTTTCCTAAAGTCACGTTCATCAGGTTTTTGTTGACATTTAGAGTGGTCTCTCCTACCATAGCACTCATGACCTAGACCCATCTTCATGTTGTTATCATATTGTTCAGTTAAGAAGTTTAGTACGTTAGTACTTCCTTCCCATTTTTCGTGAACCTTACGAGCATGAAGAAGAAGGTCTTTTAGAGAATTTATTTCTTTTAAGCAAGATGAGTGGTCAACATTGTTATGTTCTTTTAGGTCTTGAATATCCTTGTTAAAATTGAACACGATTTTCGCATGTTCCTTTTTAATTTTGGTTATGTTGAATTCTAGATCCATTATCTTTTGTTCGAGGATTTCAACTTCTTCTTGATGAGTTTCATCTACAACAACTGGTGTAGGTTTACTCTTTAGAAGTTCATTAGACCTTTTTAGATCTGAGATTATAGCTTCATTGGCTATAATCTTAGATTCAAGCTCTTTAATGTCGAGCTTCAATTTTGAGATTACAGCTTCATTGGCTGTAACTTTAGACTCAAGAATTTTCTTCTCAGACATTACTGTTTCCAATTTAACATTTGTATTAATGTTAACCTTGGATTTCAGTTTCTTAGCTTTGGCCTTTAAAAGTTGATTTTCCTCTGCAATGTCAAGGATCTGTTCCTTTAATTCGTCTAATTCAAGACTTTGTTCGTGACATTAGTCTAAGGTTTGTTCGAAACAATTAATTAAAGTAGACTTAGATAAATTTTTAACTTGACTCTTAAGCTGTAAAAAATTTACCTCTTGGTCTTCATCTTCTGAATCAGATTCTCCATAGAGGCAGAATTGTGATGAGTCATGATCGTCGGAGATTAGATCCAAACTGATGTTGCTTAGGCACAGGTTAGCAATTTCCTCTTCTTCTGAGTCACTGTCATCGTCGGAATCCAATTCTCCCCAGCAAGATGCGAGCATAACCTTCTTGAATTCAGTCTTGGTTTTATCTCGTTTGGATTTGTCTTTAATTTTGTCCCAGCTTGGACAATCCTTGATCATATGGCCTTGATCACCACATTTAAAGCACCCTCGTTTGAAGAAGGTTTGCTTAGAGTCATTCTTTTTCTTGTCACTTGTCTTATTGTTTGATTTGGTATATCTGCCTTTGAAGACTGCCTTTTTAAAGCGTCTTGCGAATAAAACTGTTTCATCTTCCAGTTCCGGTTCGCATTCTTCGCTTGTAGAGGCCTGTAAGGCAATGTTCTTGTTTTTAGGATGATCATCATCATCTCTATTTAGCATGATCTCATGAGCCATTAGAGATCCAATAAGTTCTTGATAAGTCATGGTCGAGAGATCACGAGCTTCTTCAATTGCAGTGACTTTAGGTTGCCACTTTTTGGTAATGCTTCTAAGGACCTTTCTGACTATGTCCTCAGAATCATACTTCCTACCAAGGTTCCGCAGTTCATTAAGTATGCAGGAGAATCGTGCAGACATGCTATCAATCGATTCATTCTTTTCCATAGTGAAAAGTTCATATCGTTGAATAAGCAGGTCTATACGATGTTTCCTGACTGCGGAGGTACCTTCGTAGGCAAGTTCTAGGCCATCCCATATTTCTTTAGCTGAGTTACAAGAAGAGAAGCGATCAAATTCAGAAGTGATCATACCGTTTTGAAGTAGACTCATGGCTTTTGAGTTTTTCTCAGCAATCTTGTAATCAGCTTCCACATAGTCACTTTCTGGTTTCTCATATGTGGTTCCATTTGCAGAGGCAACCAAGATCTTCTTTGGTCCAGTTTGAATTATTTTCCAGCATTCCCAGTCACATCCTTTGACGTAGTGGGTCATCATGTTTTTCCACAAGCTATAGTTCTTTCCATCGAAGATAGGACACTTAAGATGTTTTGAATCCATTGGAAATCAATAGAAGGATCAATCTCAAGCTGTAAGGCTTTCAAGAGCACGAGGCTCTGATACCAATTGAAGAGTCTATTGACCTAGATATACTCAAGAAGGGGGGGTTGAATTGAGTATGCCAACTTTTTCGATTCTTCTTCAATGTATGTTGATGACGCGTGGTAATAGCAAGTAACAAGTAAGAACAATAAAGTAAAGGAGACACGATCTTTTGAAGTGGTTCAGTTTCACAAATCGAAACCTACGTCCACTATTCTCGATTAATAAAATTAGTACCTTCTCCGGATTACAATTTTATCAACCCACTCGTACAACTTTGATATTAGTTGTAACTCAATCTAGATACCGTAAAATATCTAGCTATGACAAGTACCGTGAAATACTTGCTTACAATGAGTACCGTTAAATACTCGAATCTATCTTAAGTAAGTAAGATAAACTTTTAACAACTTCTTGTATTGATGATATTTGAATGTATGAAAATATTCTTCAATGCTTGTAGTCTTGTATACGAGATTTGACAATGATTGCACGAATATCGAGACGCGTGAGAGACTACGTCCGATTTCTTCTTGATTTTCGTGAGGCTTGATTATCGTAAGTAATTTAGGCGTGTGAGTTGAGAGTATATATATATACTAATTTAGATCTAGGTTGAACCCTAGATAGTTTAGGAATATTACTTTATCTAGAATACTAATTCTAGGTAATATTTAAAACTCAATCTTATATGAACTAGGAAAGGACTCTAATAGAATAATATTAAATTAAGACATAAGATAATATTTCCATAACCTTATTTGATTTAGGAAACATCCTTATATCATAAAATATAGAATTCTATTTTGAATCAAATCCTTAATTCTTGTCAATAATATAATAAATTATATTCTTATTCAAATCCTAGTTAATCTTTAAGTATATTAAATAAATATCTTTATTTATTTAATTAACCATAAAGATAATATGAAACATGTTAGTAGTTGTGTAGTAAACGTAAGGAATACTTCCTTGACACACTTCCCCACGCACGTCCCGACGCACGTCTCATAGGACACGCTCTTCGAGACATATTTCTCGAAGCACGTTTCCCTAGGAACTTGAATTTTGACAATAACGGTTAAAATAAAATCCTTAGTATTTTAGAATAAATATTTACCTCATAAGATAAATACTTTAATTCTTGTTAACAAAAGAATATCTTTATTTTAAAACCGTTCATAAGATTACTAAATTAATATATGATAATATATTAATAGCACGCATAAATCTTCACGCTTTGACTTATATTACGCAAATCTCATTTCTTCAATAATTATACAAATGATCTATAACTTAAGAACTCTTGATATCATAATGAAGCTTTTGTCTTGTAAATCTTCAAAAGATTTGACACTTGATATGAGCTTGATCTTTCTTTAATTCTTCGATTGAATTATACTTTGTTAAACTACGATCTTCGCTCTATAATTAACTGTACACTTAAACGCACGATTACACGCATATGCATATAAAACATAATTGTTTAGACTTGTCATTATTAAAACATAAAACAATATATTACATATATAGAATATATTACTCAACAACTGCCTCCTTGAACAAATCTGTGCTAGGAAATCTTATACCCACACACCACTGCAGTTTAGAGTAATCTGTTCTCTCATTAACTACAGGAACACCAGAGCACTTTCTTTTCCCAGGAATACTTTCCTCATCACTCTCTTCAGGTGTATCTTCCTCATCCCCTCTTTCATCATAATCACTTAAGGGTGCATCTATTTTTTTTGAAGAACTGCAAGACTGTGCAGTGAGCTTACCAGATGCAGCTTCAAGTTGTAATTTATTTGCAATTTTTAAAGCATTTGCATTCCAAGCTAACTTTTTCACCCTTGCTTCATGCAACTCATCATCATCTAAGTTTAGGTCATTCAAATCATCTTCAAGTTGGTCATCATCCCCACTTTCATTAACATCATCCTCATCATCAGATTCTCCTACATCATCTTCAGGGTCATACCCTGGATCATCTTCTTCACTCTCACTGAAATTACCACTCTCCTCATTACAATTTAAAGCTGCCTCATCAGCTTGTTCTTCATACTCAGAAAACAGATCTGCTATTGTGATATCATTGTAGTCAAATGATGGTCCAGGAGCATCATTGACTGTTTGGTGAACATCAGAGGCTAGAATCTCAAGATTGTTGTGTTTGGATGGAAGTAAATCTGGGTGAAGTTTTTGTACAACTTTGTTTTTGGGGTTTTTTAACATCAGTTGTTGCTCTTGATGAGCATCTTTTGGGAGATTTTAAATGTGATTTTGTGGGATTTTTTTCAGAAACAGGTGCTTTTGTGGGATTTTTTTCAGAAACAAGGGGTGTGGTTTCCAGGGTAGTTATGGTTTCAAGAGTAGTTGTGGTGCTTGTCTTTTTCTGAGTTATAATAGAGGAGGGTGACAAAAGTGGTCCCTCTTTTTCAAAAGCAATAACTTTCTCACTGTCATTAGATTCTTTACTCACATCCACCTTTCTCCTAGGCTTTAATTTAGTTGATTTATTTACTACAACAGCAGTATCAACAACCTCCATCCAACCCATTAATTGAGTAAGATCTTTCTCAGGTATAACATAACAGTCAACTAGTCTACGGAGCCCAGCCAAACTACAAATTAACTGTGCATCCCTATCATCAAATGCCCTCTTCAAACCCTCCTTTGGATTCATATAACACAAACCATCTACACTACCCCTCATAAACCCACATTTCTCAGCTTCCTCAACCAAAGTAAACCATCCCATTTCATCAGGATCAACAACCACCGTCCTAAAAATTCTACCCATATAAACCAATTTGTTTCCATCTAACTTAAAACACCCACCATGCCAAAATTTCAATGTAATACCAGCTACACTGCTACCCTAAACAAACGAATATACAAGGAAAAACTCAGAAACAACAAAAAATTAAGAAACCCTAAAACCCTAATAAAAAGGGGGAAAATGTTTCACAATAAATTTCATTCACAAATACAATAATTAAACAATCTCATGACGTAATTGAACTTATGCAAATGAAATTACTTAAAAAAAAATGGAAAAAATAAGTAAAGGAAGCCTTACCTGTGTCGTCGATGGTGAAATTGGACCACCAACAGTCTTAGTCTTCGCCATTAACTAATTTAACAAGAAGGAGAATCAAAACCAAGGTTCATCAATGGCTAAATAAGTCGTTAATGGTGAGAAAGTAAAAATTTTTAGGGTGAGGGAGTAACAGTGAGAGATGAAGATGAAAATTAGGGTTAAAAGATGAATTGGGGTAAATGATGGGGGAAGGGTGAAAAATAACTTAAAACTAAAGGTGACCAGGTAAACAGGTCACCGGTCATTGTGTTTTACAATAGGTGAGTTGGGTAAAAGTTGGGTTTATTCTTGGTTAAACATAAGTTCAGAGTATTTTAAGTGGGAAGGCCATAGTTGAGAGTATTGTTGTCAATTAATCCATAATATTATTAAAGTGGGAATGTGGTAAAGGTTATGTCTCCACCTTAATAAAGGGGGTACATATAGTAGTGGTGACCGGTAGATATGATGGTTGGGAGTTTGTTATTTCATAAGATATATATTCATACCCTCAACTATGGCTTCAGCCTGAGAAGGGTTGCGCACTTTCCATATTCACAATAATAAAGGTATTGATAAGTATTTGGGTATTGATACAGATTTTGGAACTCTAAGCTACTAGTGTTTGATGAGGTATTGGAAAGAGCCAAAATCGTTTGTCCTCCTGAAATTCTATTTTCTTATCACCTATTGGATGGTTAACTCTGATATCTTCTGTTTTGTCCACCCTCCCTAATTACGTCTTATCGTATTCAAAATACCAGTAAGTGTGTCAAGGAAGCTCAATTCTCTCTTGGCACATTTTTGGTGGACTGGGGTGAGATTTCAAAAGACTGTACATTGGGCTAGTAAGAATTTTATCAGTATGCCAAAGTCCGAAGGGGATCTTGGCATCCGGAACACTAGATGCATGCATGAATAAGGCTCTCTTAGGGAAAATCGCGTGGAAGATCATGAGTGATAGGGATTTTCTTCTTAGTCGCATCTTTTATGATAATTTTTTTGAGAAAGGTGTTGTTGGTGAGGGTGATGAGCCTAAAGCTCATATAAACTCTTCTTGTGGTTGTCGAAGCATACGAGAAGGGGCTATGGTGATCATGAAGGGTGTAGGATGGAGTGTCTGGAAAGGCTCATATTTGAATATTTGGAATTCATGCTGGGTGGATGATTTGCGCCCCTCTTTTATTACTCGATCGGCTTGGTTTTCCACCACCAGAAGCTACACTCTCTTGGCGTGTCACGGACCTTATTTCTCCTCTTAGAACTTGGAAAACCGGCCTCATTTATGATCTATTAGAGAAAGAATGGGCTAAACAAATCTGTGTTATTCCTATTAGTGAGACTGCTGCTACTAGAGATTCTATCTATTAGAAGCTCACCATAGATATGTACCAAAAAAAAGAAGCTCACCATAGATGGTAATTATTTTGTCAAGACTAGACACGGCTTGTCTGAGGGATCATATGGATGGAAATTGCTCTTGAAAAGACTTTACACGGTCAGATGAAAAGGTGAAGCGTTTCTGTAAGAAACGTTTATGACAACTTTCGGGTCCTAACAAATGGATCCTTATTTGGCAGATTATTACAGAGACTTTGTTTGTGGGTGCGGAGTTTGCCAGACGTAGAATTGGCAAATCCTTTTATTGCCCTTTTTGTCCGGACAACCGGTTTCTGGAATCTTCAGATCACCTTTTTCGTGATTGCCACTTGGTCAGGCGCCTGTGGTTAGCTTCCCCAATTGGTATCAGAATTAATAATACTTCCTATATCAGTCTTAAGGATTGGCTTATGGATTGGATTAATTTTAGCATGACTAATCGGAATGATTCTTATGATCTGACTCTTTCTTTCCTCTCAACTTTGTGGAGTATTTGATGTGTACGCAACGATGTTGTTTTTCCTGGTATAGCCTTTTCAGCTTCTTTTTTCTTTCAGTTGCAGAAGACGGCAAACGATATGGCCTTGAAGGCCATTACTAAAGAAGCAAAGATATCTTCGACGCCCTATACTCATGATGAGCAGTTTAAGGATGTGATAAAAATATCTATATGAAACCACTTTTCTTTCTTCTTGGTCAAAGGTAATGGTGTTTGTCACGCTTATCGGGTTAAAGTAGATGCTAGCTGGTTCTCTAATCTTTGCGCTTCTGCGGGGTGGGTTGTTTATACCTAGATGGATCTAGTTTTGGATCTTTCTCTTATAAGTTCAATGCGGAATCACCGATTCAGGCGGAAGCATTGGGTTTCCGGCACCGTGTTATCATCGGCTATTTCGAATAAGGTCCGACACTTGGATATTTTGTCTGACTGCCTCCAGTTGCTTTTTCAAATTGCCGGACGGAGAAATCATCTATCAAGACTAAAGGCGTCATCCCTGACATTGTTGCTCTCTTACCTTATTTTCATTGTTTTTACATTAGTTTTGTTCCTAGAGGCTTAAACCAGATTGCTCACAACCTTGCAAAATCACCATCTAGTCTAGAAATACTTTATCGCTGTCCACAAAAAAAACTCATGCCCTCAACTTTTCTTTCAAGAAGGACTTTTTGGGCATTAGAAATAGGACGAGACAAATCACCCCAAAGAATATGATAGAGCGAGTTGTCAAATTTTAAATATACGGTTTATGTATCATGTACATTAAAATATTTGTTTATTACCATATAAAGATAAAAGGATAAAAGTTCTAAATCGAAAACTTATCATGTATGAGACGAGATGCATGCTTATGACCAAGTGTTGTTAGTACAAAAAAAAGTATTGAACATAGTATTTTTAAGAACATAAAATAAACGTCATAAACAGTCAAGTAGTAAACTCTTTGCTCTCTTATGAAGAGTGGAGCACTCACATGTGGATTAATCACACT
Source organism: Silene conica (assembly GCA_029255685.2). Taxonomy (NCBI): domain Eukaryota; kingdom Viridiplantae; phylum Streptophyta; class Magnoliopsida; order Caryophyllales; family Caryophyllaceae; genus Silene; species Silene conica. The sequence continues at coordinate 10,176,069 of CM055317.2, read as the reverse complement.
CCCTAGTCCTCCCCACACATGCGAGGCCCATCCTAAATGGGTTTGAGGGGCAATTAGACCTCTCTTTCGGCCGTCAAAACGAACCATGTTAAATCATCAAAATAGGTCTAGGCCACACCCAAATGGAAGAGAGAAAATCCGCTTTATAAACTCAAAGATGTTTCACTCTAAAACCAATTCATAATAACAAACCATGTTAAATCATCAAAAGAGACCTAGGCCACACCCAGATGGAAGAAAGTAAGCCTGTTTTATAAACTCAAGGATGTTTCAGTCTAAAACCAATTCATAATAGAGGAAATACGAGTAGTACTTTAACTTATAAAATGGTAAACTCTCATATATTTTATCAACGGGGGACGTTCACAAGTCACAAGTGAATTAATATAAACTCTTACGGATTTAAAAAACAAAATCCTAAACAGGAAAATAACACATCTCTCTCTCTCTCTCCTAAATCCTCTCCCCTCTCTCTAAACCAAAAAAACCCTAAAATCCTATTTTCTTTGTTGCGGCCGCCTCCCCTTACCACAGACACTCCCACTTCTTCTCCTCCTACCATTCGCCGGAGATGGGTCCTCCTATGGCCTATCTCCGGTGATGGTTCACACCTCATCAGTTTTTTCTCCCCTTACGGGTTGACCTCACCTCTCTCTCTTTTGATGGATTTTTGGGAAGTCCTTTGCGTGCGACTGGTCGTTGACGATGCCATTTGTCTGAGGTCGTTCCGTTCCTCCGATCCCCTGTCCTGTCATTGAAAGTCTTGCATGCAACCCAGGGGTGTCCCTTTCTCCCTCGCCCCTTCCCCCATCCCTGGTAAGATCTCTTGTTTTTGAAGTTTTACGGTCCTGTTGACGAGTATAGCTCGTCTTGGTGTGATTTTCTGTATGTGGTCATGGTTTTTGCGATTGTATCACTGTTTCCCCTCCCCCTCGCCCCTCCCCCACCGATGGGTCCCGTTACCGGTCTGTTGTGTCGGTGTGTGCTCTCTTCTTGTTTGGTCTGTTGCATGTAAGCCGATGGTCCTGGGGGGTTTCGTTTGGAATTTGGAGTCTCAGTGTGGTCGGTTTGGGTGTTGTCGTGTCCGTCGCTTGCTTTTGGATGGCTTATTGAATCTGTCTTTTTTCTGGTTGTGTTGAGGTCTTGGATGAGGGGCTTTGTTGTTTGAGGCGTGGTGGGTAGCGAAGGTTGAGGGCACAGAGGCTGTCGTTGGTTGGGTCAGATGTGGTGGTCGTTGTCTTTATTTAATGTCGTCTTTGTCTGTATCGTGGGTTTTATTATTTCGTATAATAATGACGATTGTAATTTTATATCGGCGTTATGTTGTGTCCATCTTTATCCGGCATCCCGTTTTGTGTTGGTCATGGGGTGTCTCTAGCGGTTTTCCTCAATGTCAGTCTTTTCCTTGCTCGCCTTTTTGGACTACGTTTTACTTGCCTGTTGTAAGTGGGTGTCAAAGTGTAGGAGTTGTTTCTCCATCGGACAAAGATTCACTAGTACAAAAACACCCTATTGCGTCCGTTCTATATGACTTATTGCGTCGGTTCTTGCGTGACGTTTTTGGAGGTGACGTTTATTGAAACGTCGGTTCTAAAACTGACGCAAAAAACAGACATTTGCATCAGTTCTTACTACTTCTTAGTATACAACTGATGTATTTCATGTATCATTTGCATCAGTTCTTAAAATACAACGGATGCAATTGCTATAAGAACCGACGCAAATAGCTTAGTTTTTGCATCAGTTTTCCAGTAACGGATGCTTTTTCGCTTAGCTTTTGCGTCAGTGTCCCAACAACTGATGCAATTAGTACCTTAATTTCGCGCAAAATGGAATAGTATATGCGTTCGTTATAAACGAAACTGACGTTTTTTTCTCTACTTGTTGCATCAGGTTTGTTAAAACTGATGTATTTGATATGTTGTTTTAGCGCCAAGTTTACTAATATATGCGTCAGTTATTATAGGAACTGACTTTTTTGCTCTATTTTTTTGCATCATTTCTTTTCAAAACCGATGCAATAACTAATTACCATTTGCGTCATTTCTTGTAAGAACTGATGTATTTTATTTTTATGTTTTTTAAAAAAAATCCGCTACCGAAATTTCGGCAGCACCTTTCTATAAAGTTGATATCCAAAACACCAGAAACTTAAAACCACCTGCATTAAAATATCCAACCAAAGGACATTACATTTCCTTCGAACCAACAACATTCATTCCAAAATCCAATCCAACATAACAACAAACGTTTCCACAACGTTCAAATAAAACATATACAATCTAAGCTAAGTAACAATCCAACAAAAGTCATAGTGATACCAAGTTAATCTATTTTGAATATTGTAGATTATCTAAACATTTGTTAGCCCAAAATTCTCTAACCACATTGAGATCGACCATTGACACCGATGTAGTAGCAATTTTCTGCATTTTCAAAATAAATATTATAGTAATATATGATAAATGTAATGAAGAATGATATATAATTGACAATGAAAAGCTAAGGCAAGATTGAATTACCTCTTCAAAGTCTACCTCCGCAGATTTACAATGATAGAAGGTTATGTCATACATCCATTTCATGACATAATAACCACACTCATAATCCCCTGGTTGTTGCGGACACTAAAATTAAAAAAAACAATATAATAAGTATTAGTTAATACATATAACAACTAATTAGCTATAACTTACATTATAAGAACTCAAGAATCTAATGAACGTTCTAAATAGTTCAAGTAAGCTTTAGAGGTACCTTGATGTGTTTTATATATAGTTTAGTACTTTTACTATTATAGTTGTGTCTACCTCCATACGCACAATATAGTAGCCAAGCACCTTCAAGAACCTTTTTTATGCCCATCTTCTTTGGATCCCGTCTTCGTGAGTCCAAAATATACATTGTGTTCAATGCCACGCAAATCACAACCAACATCCAATGATTACTGTATTCAAAACAAATAAATAACAAATGAAACAATTGAAAAAAGACTCGATCTTTTAAGTCATCAACATATAATCATACAGAATCCAACAACTGCTGAAAGTTGAATACTTACCCTTCAAAAAATGCTCCCATGATATACTTCTTATCTTCTTGAATTTTCATAGCATGAGCCACATACGCTTCACATTGTTTTGGACAATTATACATATACTCCACGAGTTTCACGGGGCACAAGTATGCAACTAATGTAGTGTTTCCGATTGTAGTTGCACACTGATACAAGAAACTATATATACAATTTCCATCATAAAACCGTAAGCAAATTAGTAACCAAACTATCACTACTGAACAAAACACCAATAAATGAAATAGGTTCATACTATACATACCTTTCCCAAGCTTGAAGCATAACAACATTTAGCCATAAATATCGGAACATCTGCCTAATTTCAACGATGGTCAAATGGCATTCAACATCATTATTCTCTGTGTAATTAAATACTGAGGCATTAATGACAATTTTGAGGCATGTAGTGGTGGTTGACAAAGAGCACAACTTCTCTTCTAAGATCCGGCAGTGATGACTCAAGGCTTTAACTTCTTCATCACTAAGAGGGGCCACTTCTTTGTCATCTTCTTCAAATGTCCCTACTTTCCCCTTGTCCTTTTCAAGTTCTGTTGTCTATCATAACATAATAACAGTAGATAAAACTACCAATATGCAACATTGCAACTGATTTAACCTTAGCATCGGAACCTACATATAAATAAATATAATTGAACTTAACTACCTTCTTTTGAACCTTATTGCCGGATTCGTTACTATCTTTCGACTTGGGTTTTCTCTGTCGAGCCTTTTCTTCTTTATTAGCCTAATAAAAATAATAATATTTGAACAAAATCAGTGGCAACTAAAGATGACATCTAGTATGAACATATCTTGTAGTGACACCCGCGGCCAAAATGACGTTTTAAGTAGAAAGTAAGAGTTAGCTAGGTTGAAGTTTAAAGTAGAAAGCAAGAGTTAAAAAAGGAGCGAGAATTAACAATCACTTACATCGTCTTCATCACTAAGAGGGACCACTACTTTGTCAACTTCTTGAAATGTCCCTACTTTCCCCTTGTCCTTTTCAAGTTTTGCTGTCTATAATAACATAATAAAAGTAGATAAAACTACCAATATGCAACATTGCAACTAATTTAACCTTAGCATCGGAATCTATAAATAAATATAATTGAACTTATTAACTACCTTCTTTTGAACCTTATTATTGCCGGATTCTTTAGTATCTTTCGACTTGGCTTTTCTCTTTCGAGCCTTTTCTTCTTTATTGGCCTAATAAAAATAATAATATTTGAACAAAATCAGTGGCAACTAAAGATTGAACCTACATAACTGACTTATGATTAACATACTTTATTACTAATCGAGAATTAACAATCACTTACCTCGTCTTCACCTAACAAAATCAAGGTCTTAGGCCATTGTGCAAAACTCTCATCCGCTTCTCCAACCATACTAAATCCATTCCATGGACATGGTAGTTGTGCACCAGCTTTAATAACTTTATCGATGGACACATGGGCGTTCTGCATGATCAATGGTGTGTTGTGTACCTTTAAGCCTTCAACCCATGGTGAAACCATCCCGTGAGCAACAACAGTCACTTCTCCGTCTTCAATGATCGCAAGTCGACAAGGAATTCTCTCCTAAGACATTGGCATAATACGGTTAAAAGTTAGTTAAATTCTTAAATTGTGAAATTTGGTGCAAAAATGTCAGAACTTATTACCTTTAATTCGATGAATCGGTCACTTTGATGGGCTGAATGACAACTACTATGACCATGTTCATCAGGAGAGTGGTTCTTTGGCAAATTCTCAAAAGTGGCCTCAGATAACACTTTACCACGTTTTCTCATAGTTTCAGCTACCTTCTGTTCAATCACTGAACTCATTTGCTCCAGAGCTTCATTCTTTGCCTTCTCAATAAGCAACTTGATTTCTTCATTCGTATACCGCTTTCCATGGTTATCTCGACTCCGTGGTTTTCCAAAATAAGTTTGGAGACCAACAGAGCCACCAACACCTCTCGTCCTACCATTGTGCTCTGGTTTCCCTAATGCTTTCACCAACGCATCCTCAAATCTGGAAGGAACAAACTCCCCATTTTCCTCCTTTTGCTTCCAAGTCTCCTGTTATAAAGGAAAAATGATACAATGCAATAATAATAAATTACTCAATTGATAAGAAAACATATTAATTACTCCGTATTTGTTTAGAATGAACTTACATATTCATCAATAACTTTTTGCAACTTTGGTGGAGGCTGAGCACTACAACTAGTTGGCGGGGTATGTGCTTTGATCCAAACATAGCCTCGATCACTAAGACGTTCCACTACCGATTGCTGGGTAATAGAGGGTTCTTGATTAGGTAGATGCTCTGTCTCTTTCTCAAGTTCTTCTACATACCATTTATCTTGCTTGCCTAAATACCCGGCTCTGCCCAAAAAATATGGATGTACATTATGCTTCTGTGCATTTTGAGCCTTTTTCCTCTTCTCCTATAATGGAAACTCTCAAATACGTCACTGATCAAATCTATCAATGAAGCATACAAATAAAAATGCTTATACTTAATCAATCAATAAACAATGACGCACACTAACCAGGTGTGCAGGACTCGTGCGCTGCTTAACAAATTCGTCCCAATCCTCTTGCGTGAGTTGTTTGTACTTTTCAACTGGACTTTTAATATTGATTTCTCCATCATCAGACTTTTCTTCTTCGTCGTCAGACTTTTCTTCTCCGTCATCAGACTTCTCTTTAGGGAAAATGTAGGTATTTGTCATCTTCGTCTTCCAATCCTTAAATCTATTACGCAGAATCCTTAAAATTAACTTTTCTTTGTCTTTCTCGAGATTCCATGTTTTCTGGGGAAAAAAGTATATAGATAAGAAAACATCTAATATTAATATTTTAAATCAAATTATCATAATACTAGTAATTTCCTACCTTCGCACAACACCACATTGTACTTTTCTTGCCATCTGTTACATCATCCCAACTTTTAGTGATCCTAATATTTCGCGCCAACTTTCCCATATCAGAACGAAATGTCTTCAACCACCGTCCGTAAGCCTGACCACGCTTATTAAACTCAATATGTAGTACCTCTTTTTTATCACTTTTTGCTTGGTTTGCTACAGTCTCAGTACTACTAAGGATCTCTTCAAATGTTTTACCCGTTGCCGGACCCCTTGTCTTCTTTTTTGGTTGCGAATCTTTATCTCCATATTTATCTCCTTTACCCATTCTCTAACAGTAACAAACAAATAGATGAGTAACAAACAAATAGAATATTTTCAGAGTCAACATACCAATTAGCATTAAACAGTTAGAAGCTATCCAATAAATACGGACTAGAGAGCTCCACCATTAATCGAAGTGATAACCGGGCATCAGTACGCCCCTGATTGATATAGAATTAGCAAAACTGACATCTCTGGATGTGGATCTGGGACTGCTTATTACTTCCCTTCTAAATTACCTATATATAAACTAACACAGCCAAAAGTGAGAGGCATGCTGAAATGTTTAGAAACTAACACAGCCCCTGATTGCTTCCAAGTCTTTCCCATTCCTCTACTCCTATTCCTGTCTCAAATATTTTCTTGCAATTACCATCAATTATGTCACCAACATATGATATTCATAGGTTGCTTGCTTGCTTAATGAAAAATAGTATTCCATTAAAACAACATTACATTAGATGGTTTATAAATTGATTGATTTTCTGCTGTTGATTGTAGTAAAAATGTGGGCACGAAAACCTTGAAGTTCAATTCAGGCTCTTGTTACCTGCCTCATCCTGAAAAACTAAAAACCGGTGGGGAGGATGCTCACTTCATCTGTGAAGAAAAACAAGTTATTGGAGTCGCGGATGGTGGTGGAGGTTGGGCAGAGGTGGGCATTGATGCCGGGTTTTATGCTCGGCTACTCATGTCCAACTCTGTAATTGCTATTAAAGAAGAGTCCAAGGGTTCAGTTGACCCAGCGAAAGTTCTGGTAAAAGCACATGCTAACACGAACATCATGGGTTCCTCAACAGCATGTATTGTCGCTCTTACGGAACAGGTTGGTACATTTTCTATGTTATGATCCTATCAGAAATAGGTGCACTTTAATTTTGTTCAGGTTGGTACAAGTTTGCATCTTGGATGATGCTGTATCCAATGGCTGTCCGATCAATGTGGAACGAAAATAAGAAATGTTTTCAAGCAAAAAAAGAAACAGTAAAGTTTGCTCAGTTCAGATTTGAAACATGCTCATTCTGATTTAAGACACGACACACAAGTGACACAACCAACAAATGTCCGAACACAAACAAACTACTCCAGAATGAGAAAAGAGTTCCACTGTATACAACTATACATCATATTTGGACTATGGCACTGAACTGAACCTAGCACTAGTGTCCGAAGTAAGGACATGGGCACACAATCATGTCATGAATCCGACTTTCTCTAGAAGATCCTAAAAAGGAAGTATACATGACAAAAGCAAAGCGATGCACTTCGTATGAGGATGTTTATAGACCCCCTCCCGTCTCATTCATCTGTTTACCTTTGCTAATACTTAATGAGGATTATTTTAATCAAAGGTGAACAAATGAATGAGACGTACGGAGTAACATCTAATGATCACAAGTCTTATGTCTGAATAATATCTGAAATTCAAGCTGGGGGCAGAGAACTCTACATGGGGGCAGCCTATTTCAAAGCATTTGTTAAAACCCTTGATCATACAATCACTTCCAAGTTCCAAAGATTCATAGCAAAACAACACAAATTCATGATCAATCTAAAACTAAAATAACCGCGAATCTACCCCAAAAAATCAACTCGCATTTCATCAAAACAAAATAAGAAAAGCAAAATAAACAAAGAAGCAGATTAAAATAAAAGTAAAAAGTGTCTTTTCAGAGGTAAAAATTTCCAATGAATCACATAATCGTCTACAAACTAGTTCAAAAATCAGCCAAGGATGTAATCTATTATTTGAATTAATCAAACCATAATCCCCTCATTGTGGTCATTTTGCATATAGACTTCGTCCCGTAGTACTTGCACATTTTGGCAAATGGTCGAAAAAGGAGAAAGTTCATCAACTTCATCATACTCTTCTTCATCAACAACACCATCTACACCAAGAATGCGTCTTTTACCATTACGGACAACTGCCCGTTTCTTGTCTAAGGGATCCTCAACATAGAAAATTTGTTTTGCTTGAGATGCTAGTATATAGAGGTCGTTTTTGTGACCTACAAAATTGAAATCTACTAAGGTGAAACCCATATCATCAACATTAACTCCCTTGTCACAATCGACCCACTTACATCGAAATAAGGGTACTGAAAAGTCATGATAATCAAGCTCTCATATGTCTTCAATTACCCCATAGTAAGGCTTTCTTATATCTACAGGTTGTTTACCCTTTCCTACATATTCAACTGACGATGCCACAACTGTAACACCGGGCTCTGCTCCTTAGCTTCGAAACTGCTCTCGCTTGTTAACATTTTACTCGTTCCATACATTCCACCCTCTCCTTAGGAATGGGGCAAAGAAAATCTGAAGTCTTACATTATGTAATATCCCGTATTTTAGCCTCGGTCAACGGCAGTCAAACCGTGTTTTATACACGTATTTCAAAAAGGAATGTTATAAAGTATTTTACGTAAACTGTTATTGTTTTATAAATCGTTTTTCTACGATTATTTCGTATTTCATAATTTAATAATTAATATTTGTTGATTGTTTCATAAAATAGTGTTTTATTCATATTTCTTTAATTATAATAATATATTTGTAATTAAATATATTGTTATTTAATATTTATTTATCGTTAACATATGTTCCTATTTTTGGTATTTAAGGCGTAATTACATTTAAATTCTTTTTCTTTTTATATATATATTCTTATGTAATTCTTGATATTTTAATATTTTTATAATTTATATTATTATATGGACCAAAATATCCTCATGCTAATAATATTTTTATTCTTTGTAAATAATTAATTAGTATTTAGTAATACCATATATGTCTTTGTTTTATTATTAGCATTCCAAAAACCCTAAGCCTGATTATACTCCCATACCCTACATTACTTCTGCCTCCAACCAAAACCGTGTTTTGTTCTTCTCTTTTCCCTTCTTCTTCTTTTCTCTTAAGTCCTACTGTTTCTCCTCTCCAAGTCCGTTTTATTTATTCTAACCATCATTTTATCAAGATCAAGGTACCCTGTGTTATTGTTTTATCGCCTCGGTTATCGTTATGTTACTTGCGACCGTCATATATATACAATTGTGTAGCCCTTTATACCCGACCAACCTGTGACATCTGAACGAGACCCTAGCAGAGACGAGGGCTAGGACTGACCAAGTGACCAATTTTGGCCGTGAACAACCACCGTGGTGGTGGTGGTTGTTTGCGTTGCATATAACAAATACGGATAACAGAATAAGGACGCAGGATTCTGGGTTGTTTACATCGTGTTTTGAGTCTGTTAGAGTTAGGTTTTTGCATCTGGGTGGTTCGTGGAGGTTGTTAGGTGGTTGTTAACCACCTGAGTGTCTGAGTGGTGGGCGGGAAAAACAAAACAAACATCGAGTGTGCAAAACAAAGTCCGTGATGGCGAGTGTGAGCAGTAACTTTTCGTGGGGTCGTGTGTTAGTTAAAAGGGAAACGAGGCATATGGGTAACCACCCCTGGAACCACCGTGGGTCAGTGGTGACAACGGTGGTGGCCAGATGTGGTAAGGGGCGTGATGGCGAGAGAAGGGCCAGTGATAAGAGAGGTAGACAAACTGCGGGAGAAACCGAGATTTACGGGTGTTTATGCGGGCAGATTAGGCTAGGAATTGTGGTGATTGTGTAACACCCCAAGAGTATGAGAGAAAATTTGTCCCACATCGGTAGAATGTGAGGCTTGTGATATGTTTATAATAACTTCCACCCACCACTTAGGCCCTGTTCTTTTGGACTGAAACTTAACTGAACTGAACTGAACTGAACTTATAGGATCTGAACTGAACTGAACTGAACTTATAAGAACTAAACTGAACTTATAGGAACTGAACTTAACTGAACTTATAGGAACTGAACTGAACTGAACTTATAGGAACTGAACTGAACTTATAGGAACTGAACTGAACTGAACTGAACTTATAGGAACTGAACTGAACTTATAGGATCTGAACTGAACTTAACTTATAGGATCTGAACTGAACTTAACTTATATGATCTGAACATAATTTATAAAATACGAACTTAATTAACTTTATTTTAATTTAAGTTAACTATTATTATTATTATTGTTATTGTTGTTGTTGTTGTTGTTGTTGTTATTATTATTATTATTATTATTATTATTGTTATTGTTATTGTTGTTGTTGTTATTATTATTATTATTATTATTTATAAAAAATTAGTCTAAAACACAAGGTAGTTTAAAATATTTTCAACTTTATATATAATGGTTTGTTCATAGTTGATACATTATACTACAATTACATTACGATAAAAATAATTCACTATTACAATTTTCTCTAACCATTTATTTTCTCTAACAATGGTGATGAAGAAACTGATTAATGGGAGAGTGACAATTGGTGAGGGCGAGGGCGTCGTATGATGAGTTGTTTTTTGGCATTAATGAGGATGATAGTTTGGCATTAATTAGAGAGTAAAAGACGGGTAAATTATTAATGCGTTTTTTTTTTTATAGATGACGTGTATCGAATAATTAAAGCGAAATGTTTGTATCGGTTGTTAAAAATAAGACTCCGTATATAACTTTTCTTAATTGAGTTTATATGAACTGAACTTATAGGAACTGAACTGAACTGAACTGAACTTATAGGAACTGAACTGAACTGAACTGAACTTATAGGAACTGAACTGAACTTATAGGAACTGAACTGAACTGAACTTATAGGATCTGAACTGAACTGAACTTATAGGAACTGAACTGAACTTATAGGAACTGAACTGAACTTATAGGATCTGAACTGAACTTATAGGATCTGAAGTGAACTTAATTTAAGTGACTTGAAGTCCAAAAGAACAGGGCCTTAGTAACAAGGCCTTGTGCTTTTGGGCTTAAGTGAGGACAAATAATGGGCCCAGAAGTGTGCACCCATCTTATTGGGTTTGTGTTACGACCGTGGTGGGTCGGGTTGTTATAAAATGGTATCAGAGCGACCCTGCGACCGTGTGGTGAGCCTGTGGTCGGGAGTACCCGGGTCACACACCTAGCGGGGGAGGATTCTGGCCCTGGTTGTGGTCAAGGTTGAGGCACAACGAGGACGTTGTGTTCTTTAAGTGGGGGAGTTTGTAACACCCCAAGAGTATGAGAGAAAAGTTGTCCCACATCGGTAGAATGTGAGGCTTGTGATATGTTTATAATAACTTCCACCCACCACTTAGTAACAAGGCCTTGTGCTTTTGGGCTTAAGTAAGGACAAATAATGGGCCCAGAAGTGTGCACCCATCTTATTGGGTTTGTGTTACGACCGTGGTGGGTAGGGTTGTTACAGATTGCGAGGGCTGTCGGTGGTGGCCAGGAAGTGGAATGGGTGGTCGGTGGTACAAGTGAGAAGATGAGACCATTGGCGGCGGCTGCGGGTGGCCAGGGTGATGGTGGTTATGGCCTGAAGGTGGTGTGCGAGGAGAGTGGTGCTGAGCGAGTTTGTTCGTTTTTCCTGTTCGTATGTTGTGTCGTGTTTTCATAGTTGCTGCTTCTGTTACGTTTTACATAGTGTTTTATTATCCTTATTAATTCTTTTGTCTTATTATTATTATTAAATTGGTATGATAATAATATTAGTAGTATTATTGTTACTATTATTATTGTTATTAATTATGGTTACTAATATTGATAATTACATTGTCAAGTGAAGTGTTTTGTTTATCCAACTTATTAATAATAACTTATTAGTATGGAATATTATTATTAGTATGTTATTATTATTATTAGCTTTATTATTATTATCATTGTTATCATTCATTCTTACTATTATTATTATGGTTAGTATTCGTATTGTTATTATTATAAGTTTTTTATTAGTACTTATTATAATTATGGTTATTAGTATTATTTGATTAAGTTATGTTTGATATTGTTAATATTTCAAATTGTTTAGTTCATGTTATTTAGTTGGGATCAATTAGTTTAATTAGTTGATCTGGTTTTGTTAATTTGTTTAAATAGTGTTGTGACGGTAATTTGTAGTAATCACCTAAGTAAGTTAATGGACTAGCCGTGCTTAATAGTCTCGTTATGCATAATACATTATTTGGATAATTAAATTGATTGGTTGATATATTATATTGGTTTACGTAGTTATATTAGTTAGTAATTATGTATATTATTTTATTAGGTGTTGGGTATGTGATGGAATGATTCTACTCATTGGATGTTAGCGGCGTAATGGGATTAAATTGCTATCCAGGTAGGATACACTGATCTTATACTCTACGATGTGTTATGAATGGATGCGGGATTGTGTGTTATGGATGTTGAGCATGAGTAATATGAGAATGATATTGGTTGGATTGAGTGTTGATTATTATTATTGGCATGAGCATTTCATTATTTAATAGCATGATTGATTAAGAGTATTGTTGCATTCATGAGCATGGCATAAGCATTGGTTACTGAAAAAGTTACGAAATGGATATTGATTTGATATAAAGCCCAGGGTGGTTCTACAGACCAGGCCTGGTGTCTTATCAGCTATTGAGCTGGTGTTCGGTGACGACCGATTATAGTCTGCCGGGAGGTTCGGTATGGCTTGGTGTTTCGGGTTTGAGATTGGTGTCTCGGGTTTGAGATTGAGATTGTGATTGAGCTCGAGAATATCATGGCATTTGCATATCATATTTGTTGCATTATTTATTATTGTGTTATCCTACTCAACCGCGAGGTTGACAGTGTATTCGTGTACACCTACGATGATCCGGAATAGGGAGTAGATTCTACAGGTCAGAGACAGATGGACTAGGAGCTTGGGCATGGAGAGAGACATGGCTTAGACCTACTTAGAATTAGACCACATATTAGATGTTATCAGTTGTATTTTTATTCTTTGCGTAGTAGTTGTAATAATAATAAGTTTAAATTTTATCAGTTTTATATAAGCACTTTGGTTGTTTTACTTTGTTATACACTACCTCGGACATTCCGAGATGGTAACAGCTCTATTTAACTGAGAATGTCTTGCTAAAGGCTCTTAAATAAATGGGGGTGTTACACATTACATATATATATATATATATAGAGAAATCGAATCACGTGAGGCACCCTTGTTAGTGTGAGGCCGCCGTACCAATCTATACCGTTAGATTAAAACACTATAATATCCAAGATGGTGCCAAAATTAGTCTATATTGGCACCATCTTAGATATTTATAGTGTTTTAATCTAACGGTCTAGATTGGTACGGCGGCCTCACACTAACAAGGGTGCCTCACGTGATTCGATTTCTATATATATAGATATGGATCAAGACACGTACTCGTAAGGTTAGCATAATGAGATTATGCATAACCAAGGGAAATTATAGTTAGGTTATGTGAAGCACTAAAGTTGTTAAGGCTTACTAACCAAAGGCCTTCTTATAGGCTTAACATGATAAATCATGTCATTTTAATTGAGTTGAGATGTAACACTATACAAGTACGAATTATATATTATGTAGTAATTGATATGGCATCAATTTTACATATGTGATAATGCATTCATCATTTGAGTTATTTATAACTCACCCCAGGTCATGTCATATTCAAATGGGATGGTAAGACCATATTGAACCCCATTAAAGTGAATTGAATTATCATGACCTCGCCCTTAGTTGCTTAAGTGAGGTGACGTCTCAATGCAACCGGATGTGTGATGCGATTGATGGCGAGTTCAATTGCCATAGAGTCATACGGGATGACTAATCGATCACCTAGGCATAGACATGTTAAGACACATTTGCCGGGCTAATGACCGTTGATAGAGCTCTGACGTACTCTTATTAAAAGACTGCCTGGTCGTGGCGGGAGCATCTATCGTGTTTCACATGAGTCAGTTCTTGGACTAATGACTGTTCTCTGAGGTGGCATAGTTTCAGATTAACTTTGATTTATGTCCTAACACCTTCGTAACTGGGGTTTATAAGGACATATTTTGGGTTATGATGGACTATGGCCAGCCGGAAGGAATAGGTCGATTGGGAATTGTCCACCCCTAATCAGGGTTGAGAAATATCTCTAGGCCACTCGAGGAGAATAATAACTAGAAATGCGTGGCCACGCTCGGAAGGTATCTATGGTAGATAATTCCGGTCAGTAGTTATAGCTCCAGATCGAGATAAACCACTCTAGATTTCAATCAATTGTCGGCACGACCTGAGAGGACGCCATGCATTGAGTGGGAGATAGTAATAGGGCAAGAGAATTGGTGACACACACTTGTCTCGGACAAGTGGGAGATTGTTGGAGGAAGTGTCCTCGACAATAGTGTGTTGACGTAATTAAAACTCATTTGAATGAAACACAACTGGGCGTGTTACTCTTTTAAAGTCGATTAATCAACATTTACCGATAATGATTGGCTGTCTAGAGTTTGACATTATCGTCATATGATGGTGGTGATCAGTTGATCCCTTAAGGTCATATCTTTAGGGAATTCCGTCTCAATGGAATAATTAATTAATTAATATTGTATTGGATACAAATTAATTAATAACTAGAAATTTTGGAAATAATTTTATATGACGAATATTTTATAATGGGATTATAATAATAATAGTCAAAGTAATAAAATCGTTTTATTACTCGGTTTTTATTTATTCGTTTGGGAAACGATTAAATTGAGAATGAACACGGTTGATCATAAAATTACAAAGAGTTGTAATTAAAATTATGATATTACATTTTATACAATAATAATTTCAAAATATTGGAATTATTATTTGAATGTAATAAATTTGTAAATTATGAATTTTAATAGTTAAAATTGCACAATTAACAAATTGGGTCATGTGTTATGCAACATGTGTGACATATTACAAATTAACACAATTGACAAAGATAAAATGGGGTCAATATTAACCCCATTTCAGCCGTGTAGTATAGAGGTAGTATTGAGGTTGTGTGTGCATTGTGATTGAGTGTGTAAGTGTTCAAAGGTGTGTAAGATGTGTAAGGAACATGTAAGGCATCTTTGTTCCTTTTGGCATTGTGTAAGAGGCCATGCATAGGCTCTTCTTTGCTTCTTTGGCCAGCCATAATGCTTGCACAAGCAAGCTTATGTGCTTATATAAACACACTCACTACACACTCATTACATGCTAGTTTTTTGGCTAAGTGATTATTGTTGGTGGATGCTTAATAATCTCACTAACACATTCATACTACAACTCCATTCTCCCATTTTCTTAAGTAAAATAGTTTTTACTAAGAAAATAATTATTTCCATACTAATAATATTAGGGGTAATATTATTCATATTTCTAGTATACTAATACTAATTTTCTAGTAACAAAATTTGTATTAGTTTGAGATCGGGTCCTTGATACGCACCTTTAGGAGACGATTTTTGTTAGATCGTTACAAGAGGATTTCGGTTATTTGAAGACTCAAATAATAGGTGATTATTGAGTATAAACCTTCTAAAACCAATGTAAGGACTATCACATCTTATGATATCATCATGCATGCATAAGATCCATTTAAGTTTTATGACTAAACTTAAAGAAACAAAACTCACATAAGATATGAGTATAAAATCAGGAATTTCGGTTCTCAACAAGTGGTATCAGACCTTTACGGTTGTTGCATGCATGATCGGATTCAGTTTTTATGTTAAAATCGGATTAACATATATATTTCGAATTTTCGAAATATTTTGTATTTATTATGATAAATCACAAAATAATTTTGCATGTTAAAGTTTCTGTTTCTAAAATGGTTTTAGGACATAAATATAATTTTATGGATTTTTATTGTTCATTTTTATATTTATTTGTAATTTTTGTATTTTAAATCGGTTTAAACAAACAATTAATGGGAAAAATAGTAAAACTTAACTTCTGGCCGAGATTTTTTTATATGTTCTCACATGCATATTTAATATATTGTATATGATTTTTCGTAAGAAATGGAGTTATTATGCATGGATTATGATTTTTATGAGATAAATAGTCATAATATGAGTAAAAATGGGTATAAGGGGTTATATTTCGAATTTGACCTTAAAAATTTTATGAGAAGTCACATGCAATATATAAAGTTCCTGTATGAATTTTCGAAATTATTGGACTTATTTTGCATGATTAATGATTTTTATAGTAAAAATCGTATTAATAGTGACTCAAATTCGACTTTAATAGTTATAGTTGGAATTTTGCCATAAAAATTTTACACAATGTCACATGCAATATTTAAAGAATGTATATAAATTTTGGGAATTTATTCTCAAGTGATGCATGATTTATGATTTTAATAGTTAAAATCGGATAAATAGTGACTTATTGTGTTAAAAATAGTTAATCTTAATATTATGGCATAAAATTTTACCCATGGATGTCTTATATAATAGGAACATCAGATCTAAAAGTTGGATATCAAAAAGTTTCTGTTTTTATGATTATTAATTTTAATGAGTTAATTAGCTAATAATCATGATTTATGAGTCGAAAATAAACTTTTCGAGTATGGTCTGTATTTTTTTGGTCATTTTCAGATTCTAATATGTATTTTAGGATGACTAAAAATTTATAGCAATTTATCACAAGTTTTTATAATTTAAATCGGATTTTTAATCATAAAAACGACTATTATACGATTTATTTAAGATATAAACCATATATACTTGCATAAGACCATTTTAATAATTTCTGAATTTTTAGAAAATTTCCAGAAAGTTTAAAATTTTGAATTTTAAAATTTCGAATTTTATTGACTCATTTGGCCATATTTTGTTTATTTTTCCCGTAAATACAAGTAATTTATGAACAATAATGCAAAATCAAGTTAAATCATGATCAAATATTAGTAGAGACTAAACATTGATTCCTAAAGTAAGTTAGAATGATTAACTTGGACATAAATTAGATTTATGTAATTTTGATGATTTTAATAGTTAAAGTCGCGCATATCCGTAAAAACCGTAAACAAATATGAGATATTTGCTCCCATAAGGCGATTTGGCATTAAAAATTGAGCATGTGCATACATATTTTATTATTGCAATTTATGAATGTCATATTTGAATGTTTTTATATAATTTGGAATTATGTAATTTTTCTTAGTATGGCCTTAGTTTTAATCAATATTACCCGTAATGGAAGGGAATATTGATTTGGTTGTAATTTATGTGATCTCGTATCACGGGTTTGTAATTTAATCTAATTTTCAGTTTTACAATAGAGTAGTTATATTATTTTATTGTAATTCCGGAGATCCAAAAGACGGTGCCATACGGAAAGGAGTTCCGACAAGACGGTGTTTTCTTGGATGGCGTGCCAATAAAGTTCAAGGGACCATGGAGTTGGTTTCCGAATTTGTAATAGTTAATTAGTTTTTACTATTACTAGGAAGGCCATACTAGGACTTTATTGCTTCATTGCTTTTATTTTGCATTTTATATGTTTGCATGCATAGCCAAATCGCCATAAACATGCATATTAGTTTAAATTAATAAAAACGACCGTGTCAATTATAATTATCGAGTTCACCGATTTAATTCGCTTAAAGGAGATAGATAATAAATTGACAAGACCTCTATATTAAACAAAAACAATTGAGAATTAGCCTTACCAAATAGTAGAACCCATGAGCTTCTATTTCGTGGGGTGGTGCTAGTCCAGTGGGCAGTACAAACCCCATTACGTAGGATAAGTGGGGCGATGAGGTGGATTCAGTCCAGTGGGCGGATCGCATCTCGATGCAATTGAAATTTGGTTTGTACTCAACGGAAGTGTAGAGGACCAGTGGTCAATGTGTTCCGGGCTAAGATGAATAAATAATGATTTGTCATCAACCAAGAGTTCTATGGTAGAACCGGTTTATTTTAACCCACCAAACCATATTGTTGGGTCGGAGTTCCAGTGGTTCACGATTTCGGTGGTATGGGTTTGGGTCTTGGAATCATTTATAAAATTGGATAGAGGTCATTTTATAGATGCTTTAACTTATTAAAATATTTACAAGTTGAATCAAAATGATGAATGTTTGTTTTTTCCTTAATTTGTTGTTTTATAATTGTTCATTTTTACTCCTATATAATATCATTCGATTGTAACCAATATCTCCGCTAAACATCTTATGCTATATCGACAAATAGAATCTCTTTCTCCTCACTTAAAACCGTGTCTTTGGTTATGGACAAGGTCCGTAGGAATTATTCTATTCCATAGAATTTGATAGGAAGGTCCTATGCAAACATAAGATTAACATCTTAAAATTTCTATTAAACCATTACGATTTCTTATAAAGAAACTTAAATAGAAGTGATTTTAGTCAAAAAGTGTTGATTAAATCTTCTATTCATACATGGTTCTAAAGTCT
Source organism: Silene conica (assembly GCA_029255685.2). Lineage (NCBI taxonomy): Eukaryota > Viridiplantae > Streptophyta > Magnoliopsida > Caryophyllales > Caryophyllaceae > Silene > Silene conica. The sequence continues at coordinate 10,157,496 of CM055317.2, read as the reverse complement.
TGTTGCTCAATTTAATAACTTATCGTCTAAAACTTAAGGGTTAAGAACATGACGAAGTTGATATAAATTGGTAAATTGATTTAAGAAAATCATTGTAACCAATACCACCTCACTTCATAGACATTAACTCCTATGAGGAATTAATTTGGAATTAATTGAAGAAAAGGTCTTCTTCAAGTAATAATTCTTGAAGTAAGTGGGAGCTATGAGAAGACCGAATCTTTCTTAAGTAGTTAAGAAGAGAACGAGGTTGAGAGAAAATCGTGTAAGACACGAAGTTAGAAACTACTCCAAATTGTAAAGTCTAAGGATGTTGGAAGTAATATGACTCCAACATATTTCTTAGGTAATACTTATGACATTAAGTTTTCATTCTACATTGTTTGCATTTGAGTGCAAATTGATGATTCACGTTAGAAATTCCATTTTCATATGATTGAACTATGGTAAAAGAATGACAAGACCTACTATTCTAAATGGGTATTTAGAGGAGGATGTGTTAATAACATGATCCGAGGGTTTTTGTAAATCCTATCGTCCTAACGTGAAGAAAATCGTATGACAATTTGAATGATAAACGTAAATGGAACTAAAGTAGTTGCCACTTCATCTAATATGACATTTACATGTCATATTATGCTTAACCAAGTTTTGGATTTAGAGTAATACACAAATAATAGTTATTATGTACAATTATCTCTAAATATAATTTGAGTTTTGCATAAAAGGTAAAAGTTTTACCATTACGCAATTGAAACAAATGTTGTACTCAATGTTACCATGAATTGGTTCATGGTTAGGCCATACGAATCAAGGTAATTATATTCCAAAACTAAGGTGGAAATGTCATATGTACCCTAAAACTCTAGTTGGTGCCCCAAATTTTTCCATCATTACTCGATTGAAAGTCGCATTTGAGGTTAGGAATCTCATGGGTTATGCGAATCTTGCATTCAAAGCAAGTCATTCACCCTATAAACACTTTAAGGTGTGTAGGTGAGTGAAATTTCAAATCTTGAAAGATATTTTAATTCTTCGATTGAGGAAATTAATGCGCAAGAAATTCACGTTGAGAATGTTGTGCATTGGCTCAAGAAGATGTTCTTGGAATTAGATAATGATCTAATTAAGCCTAGTAATTTACACCAAATAGATTATGATAAAGTATCACAAGTTTACTTTCGTAAGCACGTTTATAAAATGCGCGAAAAAGTAATATTGAATCATATGAGATATGATTAAATCTTTACAATTGAGTGGGAGTTACTTTCTATTCCGATTTTGTCGAGCATTTATTTTTCCGCTATGTTATAAAGCATGGGCATACAAGTCATATGAGATATGAATAGGCAAGATGCCTAAGTTGTAGCCTATTTCGAATGACAATTTTTCCTATATGATCATGAGAACAAAAGGTTTGTGGCTCATGATGCTGTCTATAAAGAAAGGAGGATTATCTCTTTTAGACAGAGTGGGAGAAATTATTATAGAGCCACAATTTCAGTATGATGCAATAGGAAAATGTTCTTCCTAGTTGAGATAAGTGGAAATTTCATTCGAAAATTAAGTTGACGAGTGTAATGTTGTCTTCTTAGTGCAACGAACTTGTAACTTGTATAAATGCTTTATTTAGTTTCGACTCTACCTGAATCCGAAATAGCTCAGTTGATTGGTGGAAAGGGTTTCGCACGCAACAACGGATCTATATTAAAATCGGATCAAATAATGTTGTTGGATTTTAAAATCATCTACGATGAGTTTTGAAAATCACAACCATCCTAAGAAAGGATGACAAGAGTTGAATTAGATAAATTGGTGGCAAAGAGTTTTCCACGCAATAACATGGCTTCGAGTTCAAATATTTTGACATGTTGGATTTTAAAAGTCATCAAGTATGAGCTTTGTAAAATCACAACTATCCTAAAAGGGAAATGTCAAAAGGTTGAATTTTTTAATTTAATCATGTGATAAGCATTTTCTTGAAAGTCAAGAAGTTATGTTTATACATGAAGTTTAGTGGGAGTAAAGTTATGTCTATAGTCTTACATGAATGTGACATGTTGATCATTATAAATGATAAAGATCATTATGAATGATAAAGACTTATAAAAGGAATAAATACATCACTAGGATATCCTATTAATGGATATTAGCGTATAAGTACATATTCTTATGTCGATAAGAATAAGGGTAAGTTCAAATGTTTTGAACTATAGAAATTGAATCCACATGCTTCCGCTGCAGGATCAATTCTTTACGCTAAGATGTATTACCATTATCAAACTTCGTATACTTGGAGTATGACGAAATGTTACAAATCGAATTTGGAGAGAAATCTCTATGTGTAGCCATATAGTTCATCAAACACTACTGAATAAGTACTAAAAGGATGAAGCTAAATGTTTGGATATTTCATTGGTTTAATGTGCAAAGAGTTGCACAATACCAAGTTCAAAACACATAAGGATGGTTAGAGAACCATTTTGACTACAATCATAAAAGGAAGAAATCTGTTAAAATTATTCTATACAGTAGAACAATGAAGGTATTCAACAAATATGAGTACACTTATATCTATGAGATATAATAGAGGGAAGAGTCTCTCAGACACTGTGAAAACAGTGGGATCTATTCTATTGTTAGAAAGCTTGTATCTAGATATGGATCAAGACACGTACTCGTAAGGTTAGCATAATGAGATTATGCATAACCAAGGGAAATTATAGTAAGGTTATGTGAAGCACTAAAGTTGTTAAGGCTTACTAACCAAAGGCCTTCTTATAGGCTTAACATGATAAATCATGTCATTTTAATTGAGTTGAGATGTAACACTATACAAGTACGAATTATATATTATGTAGTAATTGATATGGCATCAATTTTACATATGTGATAATGCATTCATCATTTGAGTTATTTATAACTCACCCCAGGTCATGTCATATTCAAATGGGATGGTAAGACCATATTGAACCCCATTAAAGTGAATTGAATTATCATGACCTCGCCCTTAGTTGCTTAAGTGAGGTGACGTCTCAATGCAACCGGATGTGTGATGCGATTGATGGCGAGTTCAATTGCCATGGAGTCATACGGGATGACTAATCGATCACCTAGGCATAGACATGTTAAGACACATTTGCCGGGCTAATGACCGTTGATAGAGCTCTGGCGTACTCTTATTAAAAGACTGCCTGGTCGTGGCGGGAGCATCTATCGTGTTTCACATGAGTCAGTTCTTGGACTAATGACTGTTCTCTGAGGTGGCATAGTTTCAGATTAACTTTGATTTATGTCCTAACACCTTCGTAACTGGGGTTTATAAGGACATATTTTGGGTTATGATGGACTATGGCCAGCCGGAAGGAATAGGTCGATTGGGAATTGTCCACCCCTTGTCAGGGTTGAGAAATATCTCTAGGCCACTCGAGGAGAATAATAACTAGAAATGCGTGGCCACGCTCGGAAGGTATTTATGGTAGATAATTCCGGTCAGTAGTTATAACTCCAGATCGAGATAAACCACTCTAGATTTCAATCAATTGTCGGCACGACCTGAGAGGACGCCATGCATTGAGTGGGAGATAGTAATAGGGCAAGAGAATTGGTGACACACACTTGTCTCGGACAAGTGGGAGATTGTTGGAGGAAGTGTCCTCGACAATAGTGTGTTGACGTAATTAAAACTCATTTGAATGAAACACAACTGGGAGTGTTACTCTTTTAAAGTCGACTGATCAACATTTACCGATAATGATTGGCTGTCTAGAGTTTGACATTATCGTCATATGATGGTGGTGATCAGTTGATCCCTTAAGGTCATATCTTTAGGGAATTCCGTCTCAATGGAATAATTAATTAATTAATATTGTATTGGATACAAATTAATTAATAACTAGAAATTTTGGAAATAATTTTATATGACGAATATTTTATAATGGGATTATAATAATAATAGTCAAAGTAATAAAATCATTTTATTACTCGGTTTTTATTTATTCGTTTGGGAAACGATTAAATTGAGAATGAACACGGTTGATCATAAAATTACAAAGAGTTGTAATTAAAATTATGATATTACATTTTATACAATAATAATTTCAAAATATTGGAATTATTATTTGAATGTAATAAATTTGTAAATTATGAATTTTAATAGTTAAAATTGCACAATTAACAAATTGGGTCATGTGTTATGCAACATGTGTGACATATTACAAATTAACACAATTGACAAAGATAAAATAGGGTCAATATTAACCCCATTACAGCCGTGTAGTATAGAGGTAGTATTGAGGTTGTGTGTGCATTGTGATTGAGTGTGTAAGTGTTCAAAGGTGTGTAAGATGTGTAAGGAACATGTAAGGCATCTTTGTTCCTTTTGGCATTGTGTAAGAGGCCATGCATAGGCTCTTCTTTGCTTCTTTGGCCAGCCATAATGCTTGCACAAGCAAGCTTATGTGCTTATATAAACACACTCACTACACACTCATTACATGCTAGTTTTTTGGCTAAGTGATTATTGTTGGTGGATGCTTAATAATCTCACTAACACATTCATACTACAACTCCATTCTCCCATTTTCTTAAGTAAAATAGTTTTTACTAAGAAAATAATTATTTCCATACTAATAATATTAGGGGTAATATTATTCATATTTCTAGTATACTAATACTAACTAGATTTCATACCCGGGCGTTGCCCGGGTAATATCTTGATATGGTTTCAAAATAATTATCGGAATAGTTAATCTTCTAAAAATGCTTAGTACAATAAGCATATATAAAGAATAATTTAAGTATGATTGTTTTTACGGCTAATTAAATATCATATGTATCATCATCGGAACAACATAGAACGTTAAAAGTGCATGAAACTCCAATAGAAACGGAAACATGTACCTCCAATTCAATGGTCTCGAAAAGACACTTACATATTACGCATCACTGTCAAAATATTATTTTAAGCACATGTATTTTTATAATAACTTCTATACTTTTTATTTGAGCATCATCTTGAAGAAATTTTTTATCCAATATTTCTAATATATGAAGATAGTTGAAGCTTGTATTCTTTTAATATTAACTCGTATTTTTTTACCATAGATCATATTCTTGTTACTTTAGCTCATATTCTTATCTTAATAGCTTGTATTCTTATGTTATTAGCCCGAATATTTTTTACATTAGCTCGTATTCTTATCTTAATAGCTCGTATTCTTATTTTATTAGACCGTATGCTTCTTACATTGACTCATATTCTTATTGTATTAACTCGTATTCTTATATGCTCGTATTTGTAAGTTCTTGATCCTCTAATATGCTCGTATGTTTTTGTTACATTAGCTCGTATTGTTATCTTAATAGCTCGTATTTTTTTACATTAGCTCGTATTCTTAGCTTAATATTTCTATTAGCTCGCATTCTTACATTAATAGTGCCCGTATTAAGTTCTTATTCATTTTACATTAGCTCATATTTCTTATATATTCGTATTTTGTAGCTCGTATTCTTTTAATTATACCTCATAATCTTAAGTGCCTATTATATCATGAAATTTAACGTATTGCAAATCTGGTTCTATTTTTTTAGCTCGAAAAGTGTTTCAATTAGCTCGTGTTTTCGTATTCTGTTTATATTAGCTCGTATTATCATATTAATATGTTGTATTCTTATGTGCTTGTATATTTAAGTCCGTGATCCTTTTAATCTCATATTCGTATATATTCATTTGTGCTCATATTTTAAAGCTCGTCTTATGTTAATAGCTCGTATTGTTTTTTCATTAGTTCGTATTCATTTGTGCTCGTATTTTAAAGCCCGTCTTTTCTTAATAGATCGTATTGTTTTTACATTAGCTCCTATTCTTGGCTTAATAGTTCGTATTCTTTTTTATATTTGCTCGTATTCTTAGGTTAATAACTCGCATTGTTTTGTGCTCGTATTTTTTAGTTCGTGATTCTCTTAAACTCATATTCTTTTTTACATTAGCTCATATTCTTATGTGTTTGTATTCCGTAGCTCATAGATATAATTTAGCATTTAAGTATTTAATTACATCCCTATTTAAAAGAAAACCAAAATAAATTCTTTTTCTTTTCTCCTATATTCCTATATTTTATCCTTCGTTATCTTCTTTGTGACGGATTGTAACATGTCAAATATTATCCGTATTACCAGATTTATTATTAAGACATTGTATTTATATGATCAAGAATCATGTATTCATGTTGGCTTACTATCGTTATCTTCATAAAATTTTAACAAATTTATTTTTAGCTCGAGAAGTGTTTCAAATCTTCAATTAGCTTGTGTTTTTGTATTTTGTTTATATTAGCTCGTATTATCATCTTATTAGGCTGTATTCTTATGTGCTTATATATTTAAGCCCGTGATCCTTTTAATCTCATATTCGTATTCATTTGTGCTCATATTTTAAAGCTCGTAATATGTTAATAGCTCGTATTATTTTTTCATTAGCTCGTATTCATTTGTGCTCATATTTTAAAGCCCGTCTTATCTTAAAAGATCGTATTGTTTTTACATTAGCTCGTATTCTTAGCTTAATAGTTCGTATTCTTTTTATATATATTAGCTCGTATTCTTATGTTAATAACTCGCATTGTTTGTGCTCGTACTTTCTAGTTTCTGATTCTCTTGTGTTTGCATTCCGTAGCTCGTATTTGTCAAAACAAAATTCCATTGACAAAAATACGAAGCTAATGTTTTACTCCAAATGGATAATGTTGTTATAAAATTAATTTTGTTTTATTAAAAAAAGGTACTATATTATATCGAAAGTGGCTAGCTCATATCTCAAAGTCTCCTTAATCCCTATAACTCTACGGTAGCCAAAACTCTTAGTTTAAAATCAATTATTTTATTAATTAATTCAATAGTTTACAGTCAATTTATATTAACTAATTCAATAATTACCCAACTGATATTTTATTACTATTTAATTATTTTTTTATTTATACACTTAATTTATTTAAGCAAAGTAATAGTCGAAGTTATCGCTCTAAAAACAATAATTATCCAACTGATATTTTATTACCATTTAATTATCTTTTTATTTATATACTTAATTTATTTAATTAAAGTAATAGCCAATGAAATTATTTCTCTAAAACAATAGCTAATGAAATCAATTATTTTATTAATTAATTCAATTATTATCCAACTGATATTTTATTACTATTTTATTATCTTAAAAAAAGGTACTATATTATTTAAACAAAGTAATAACCAATTTAATCGCTCTAAAAACATTACTATATATTTAATTATCTTTTTATTTATATACTTAATTTATTTAACCAAAGTAATAGCCAATGAAATTGCTCTAAAATAATTGCTAATGAAATCAATTATTTTGTTAACTAATTCAATTATTATCCAACCGATATTTTATTACTATTTAATTTAATTATCTCTTTATTTATATAATTAATTTATTTTTACAAAGTAATATCCAAGATAATCGCTCTAAAAACAATAATTATCCAACTGATTTTTTATTACTATATATTTAATTATATTTTTATTTATATACTTAAGTTCACGCCCGGCCGCTGGCCAGGTAATATTTTCTGGTATTTATCAATATTGGAGAAATACTTTTTGCTTAAATATATAGGAATAATATAATAACAAACACAATATTGTGGTAAGGTCGAGGTCATAATACAAAAGAGTCTTTACATATATAATTAGACTTTGTATCACACTCAAATAGATATTGTGTAATTGCGCAGCTAGAATTCTAATACATTCAAAATTATATAACCTATTATATTATTGTTGATCAAATTCTTGCAGTAATATTGCTCGAAATTAACTTTTATGTTTGGCTCTTGAATTAATCCCACGTGCATAAGAATTTCTTAAATACCAATGTAGTAATGATTTTCTAGTGATTAGATCATATCAAAGATTCAAAGGTACGGTAATTTTCAAGACTATAATAAGGGCTTATTTGGTTACCCATTAAAATCATGGGATGTTGAACTTCCTAGGAAGTGTAAAATCATGTTGTTGTTTGGTTGCCAATATCATGGGAAATAGAACTTCCCACATGAATTTACTTCCTCCATTATGTGGGAAGTTACTCACCAAGTCCCCCTTGGTCAATAGAACTTCCCGCATGAATTAACTTCCCATATGCGAACCAAACACGTTTTGCAAATTCACGAATTGGAAATTCATGTGATATTGAAGTTCCCAGGAAGTTTAATTCCCCTATGTCAACCAAACAAGCCCTAAGTTAATAACCTCTTATCTCTCTAGTAGCTAGGCTTCTTATAGTCATTTCAAGCGTGCCGAATTGTCGACCGTTGTCCTGAAAAAAAATTCCGTAGCAAAAACATACAGTAGTTAGTATACATATGTGTAAAAATGATAAAGAAAACAAATATATAAGATGGAAACAATATAAAGAAATTAAAATCAAAGCAAAAACATTGGAAAGACGAATAAATACTGATGCAAATATATACTCCCTAATATAATAGGTGACGTGTTTGAGTCGCACTTGTCTTCTTTTATTTTATAATTCTAACCAGTTGTAAATTCTATCTACTATAAAGAAATTAAAATCAAAGCAAAAACATTGGAAAGACGAATAAATACTGATGCAAATATATACTCCCTAATATAATAGGTGACGTGTTTGAGTCGCACTTGTCTTCTTTTATTTTATAATTCTAACCAGTTGTAAATTCTATCTATTAGCTACTTATTTTATTATTATTAGTTGTAAAGTATATCTAAGTACTTAATTACTTAATTAATTTATGGTTGGTCAATTCTCAAATTTTAATCATCTAAGATAATAGTCAATTAAATAAATAATTTTCCAATTCTCATAATTATAACTTAAATAATTCACAAAACTTGAACCAATCACATCGCTCGAAAAGTTCCTCTTTTAAGTATATATATTGATTTTCTAGTAACAAAATTTGTATTAGTTTGAGATCGGGTCCTTGATACGCACCTTTAGGAGACGATTTTTGTTAGATCGTTACAAGAGGATTTCGGTTATTTGAAGACTCAAATAATAGGTGATTATTGAGTATAAACCTTCTAAAACCAATGTAAGGACTATCACATCTTATGATATCATCATGCATGCATAAGATCCATTTAAGTTTTATGACTAAACTTAAAGAAACAAAACTCACATAAGATATGAGTATAAAATCAGGAATTTCGGTTCCCAACATATATATATATATATATATATATATATATATATATATATATATATATATATATATATATATATATATATATATATATATATATATATATATATATATATATATATATATATATATATATATATATATATGTACTACTACATCTTAAAAAACTTAGTAGGAGGGATTGGGACAAGGTAAGGCTAGCTAGACCTAAAAATACTTACTCTACAACACATGAATTACCAGTAACAACAACAATTTAGTCACTAAAACGAGAAATTAAAGCCAAAATAAGCGAATAAAACTTACATTAATCGGCGAAAAAGCAAGGCTTTGAGCGACACTCATGCAACTGATTAATTGAAGAAGGTATGTGAAGTTGAAATTGAAGTTGAAGAAGCACGAACTGATGAAGATGGTGAAGATGGACGAACGGACGAACGGAGGAATTGAACGGAGGTATGGTTTCTTTTGAATATGGAAGAGAATAGTGTATTATTCGAATTCCTTAACATTTGCCCTATTATTATCTCGTTTTTTTTTTAATTTATAGTTAATACGTCGGTTTTAATGTGAAACCGAAGCAAATGCTCAGAGGTAAATACGTCAGTTGTTAAATTGAACTGAAGCAAAAAACAATTTTCGGTCAAATGCATCAGTTATAAGAACAACTGACGCAAATATACTCACTCAAAAACCTCAGTTCCTTTTTAAGAATTGATGCAAATACCTTGTCTATAGTGTAAAATTGAACTCCCGGCCAAATTAAGTACTATTTGCATCAGTTATATTAGAACCGACGTAATCCCCTTGACGCAATAGGGGATTTTTGTACTAGTGATTTCCATGGTGTATGTTCCACCTTTTATTTCTACGTCCATGTGGCGTAAGTGTACTTTGCTTCCACTCGATAGATCAAGGGGCTCGTTGGCTTCCAGGTGTGGGAAAGAGTGAAGATTTGTGCTGTCATTTGGAAAGTTTGGTGCGTCCCGTCATGAAAGTTGAAGATGAAGATGGTGGTTTCCGGGCTCATCGAGCTATATGCCATCAACATATACGTTTGAACCGATATAGTTACTGTTGTATTTTAGTTTATTTTATTAGTAAAAAGTGCATTTGACCGTATGAGCGAATGTCAAATGTATTAAACTTTCTTTACCATTGCCAAAGAAAAAAAAAACAAAATCCTATTCATTTATCATCCCATGTAGTGATGGATCAGGGTGTACGCACAACACCGCATTTGCGCAATCCTCGATTTCTTTTAAAATAAAACCAAGGACCCGTTATGTATAGCATTTGCGTAGCAAAAGAATAACAAGAACCTAGATGGCTCACCGTATCTGATCAACTGGGGTCGTGTTCGAACCCCACATAACTCATTTTGCCCTTATTTCTCATTGCCCCTCTTTATTTTGTTGGTCTTCCCTTTATAATTTTTGGTCTTCTGCAACTTCACTTCAAGACTTCGTAAAACAACATGCACATACCCCAATTTGGTGAATTGTTATTGACAATCAATAGTTTTGTTCTAATTTTTCTTCAGAATGTTAATTATTTAATTTGTTAGTTTAATTATTTCTCCAACTATATAAACCGTAATAGTAAAATTGACAACACCCTATTTTCATTATGCATTCCAAATTTCAATTAAATTATGTAGATTATGTTTATTTTTAGTTTGATGAAAGTATTATGTCAATTTAAAATCATTTAAGGAAAGCACGTAAATTTTCATTACCCGTTGGACGTTCATCAAATGCTAAAATATACGATATTTTTCCTCCTAAAAATTACCGAAACCTTAGGTTATTTCAAATCAATTAAAATTTGATTGAACCTGTATTTGGTAATGTGCATTTTACTATTATGGTTCAAATAATCAAATTTCTTGTTGTGTACTGTTAGAATATAAAACGAATCAAGGAACTCCAATCATCGGTTTAAGCTTTTGGTTGAGTTGGTTTCTTGACATGGTATTAGAGTCATGTGACCAAAGGTCACGGTTCGGATCCCACCCCCTTCCATTCTAAAGTGGATAATCAGAACAAGTCAGGAAGCCCTTCGTGTGAGGGGAGTGTTTGAATATAAAACGAATCAAGGAATTTCAACCATCGGCTTAAACTTTTGGTTGAGTTGGTTTCTTAACATGTACATTTGATAATATTCGCTGATCATGTACTCGCGTTAACTATATTGATTTTTTCCGATTAACTCTCAATATTTAAATTTTGGATCCGGTATGGATCATACATACAAAGTTTATAAAACTGAAATAAGTTGAGGCATTTCCACTTGATTATGCCTTTATTGTACATAATAATATTCTCGATGACTTGCTCTTGACTTTGACTTTGACTTATCCTTGTTCTATAGTCAACCTGCTCTCCATGATTCCATCTGTACAGTAACAAAACATAATTGCACTCGTTATGTCCCACCTAAATCTTAAATTCCAAAAATATCGTAGTTATAATATTAAGTACATGTTTAGCTTGTTTATGGAAAAAAAATTTTACTTTTGTACTAATTCTTGATAAAATTGTTCAGGTTTGGCCAAAATTTTTAAAAAACTATTTTCATCAGTTTTATCTTGTTTGGCCTAACTAGTTTCTATCATTTTTTTTTAGATTTTGGCGCTCAAATAATTTAAGAGTAACGTGAAAAGAGAAACAGAAGTAACAATTTGCTACTTCTGTTTTTAGGTGTTTCTAGAAGTCGGTTTTAGAATTTTTGTTTAATAAAATTAGTTTTTAGTTTTTTAAAAGGTAGTGTTTGACCCAGTTTCTATTTCTGTGGTTGAAAAAACAGTTGAAAAGTAGGGTCAAACACATACTAAAAATAGTAAGGCTTCGTATGACGGGTAAAATACTATTTACATTGTTAGATAAAACAACCATTTGTTATTACCTAGGTATTCCACTTTTGTCTTCGCTTGACCCGTTGCAAGCTTACGACAGATATGTCCATCACAAATAATAATTTATGTATTGAAAATAAGACGATTATTTATTTACTTATTTATTTTTGAACTCAATCATTTGAATACAACTAATTTTTTACCATCAACTTACATATGTTAATTTACCCATTATTCTCCAAAAATTACATTTGATATTAAGGGACGTAGCATGCAGTACAATAAGTATGCATGAAAAATTAACGAGATGATTCTCCAGTACGTACGTCACACAATAATCTCGATCTTTTGCATGCATGTAGTATTGCTATATAATATAATACGGTTTTTTAACGTGTGTCCATAGGAGGATACACATTAATAATCTGAATACGGAAAAATTTACACATATTCTCATCTATTCTTAGGTAGAAACTCAATTTTACCATAATTAATAAGAATATGTCATAAATCTTTCCACAATTAGATTATTAATCTATATACCCTACGGACACACGTTAGAAATTAAAAACGGAATATAATAAATTAATAATGGGAGTAAAAGAAGAGCTTACGCTGATGATGGTGATTAGTAAGGGGGAGGAAATGGAGAAGCGTATACATAGGGTAGAGTGGGTGGTGAGTACACTGGTGGAGATTCGTGTACTACTATAGCAGGTGTTGGAGGCTTGGGAATATAAGAGCCTGACGGCCTGGTTGCTGAGTCTCCACCTGCCCCTGGCCATCCCGTTGGAGTTGTGTGTACGGGGGTATGCTTGGGTGTTGAGTCTCCACCTGCCCCTGCCCATCCCGTTGGATTTGGGTCAATAATAACCACTGGTGTTGGTCTGTACTTGTGAACCAGTGGTGGGACCGGGGACGGGTACTGGTAGTCGGCTGTAGTAAAGGACGCAAATGCCACTAGTAAAGTGGCAATCACAGGAGCAAGGCCCACCCCAAAGTTTGCCATGTTTAGGAGTAGAAGATGTTAGTTTTGTGTTTTAGGCTTGCTCTCTATCACTCCTTTATATAGGGAGAATATAAATTACTAACGGTGACCGTTTTTTAATAATGTTAATTAGAGACCTCTTTGTAATAATAGAGCAAAAATACGCGAAGTGGTGGTGCCTCCGACGTTGAAAATTCGTGTGAATACAATGTCAAATCTAGTGGAGTGACCTATGTTGCCATATATATATTGATTTCAGTAATTGTCAATGAGGACGGGCATATCTGTTATTTCAGTATAAGTTAAAGACGGGTTAAGTAATATCAAGTTCTTAGATAACACAAAAGCAAATTAGCTAAGGAGTAACATTATACTTTAATACAATAGATTCTTTTAGCGAAATATTTATCAAAATAGGTTAAGTTTCAAAGTATTATCCAAAACGAGTCCTCCTTCATGAAATTTTAAGGTCAAGTCGCTAACCCCATGGCGTTTTCATCTAAGAGACCAGTCCAAATTTGTGCAAATTAAACCTTACACTGCCATAAATAGTCGTCACTCGTCAAGGGGATGATATTTTGAGGTAAACTCTCCAGCTCCCATGGCGATTTGCTATAAAATATAAAAATGAGGTTTGGTTGCGCATAAAGAGACACTTTTGGTATGGCCGTTGTCTGGGTGAACGACTAGAATACAAGCACAGTTTCGGTAATCACCTGGGCCCATTTTGAATAAATACTTTGAAACTATGACTATTTTGTTAAGAAAAATCTATCTTGGCATAGAGAGTATTTTATAAGTTATGAGTATATTTCTTAAACTTGAATGTGAGTATATATAAGATAAATAGTTAAATAATATACAATTTGACGACTTAATAAATCACCATTTTAAAAGACACTCTTAGTTATCCAAACTAATGTACTCCGGAATAGGTTTTTCCATTTTTTAACTTTGTTAATAACATTGGATTTAACTGGATCTTCACCCAATTCAATTATTTGAGTGAACCGAAGTGTTATTAACCCAACTTGTTGAAAGGGTTTGAAATTTATGAAGTCAACTAGTCAACCATGCATATGTCCATATCAATGATATTTTATCAAGAAAACGAAATTTTGAAACCATTTTATAACAAAAAAATAATTTTTTCTAAGTACAATTACATACTATAAACTGTAATATTAGTTGAACCATTGTAATTACATTTGAGTAAGGATTCTCTTAATTTCTCGAAAAGAATTGGAGGTCAATTACTTTTTTACGATCCAGATTAAATCTGAACTCGATCGAATGGTTGTAGATTTATTTAGAAATAAAAAGGCAAATAAAAATAACTGAAATATATAATATAACTAGCTTAGAACCCGTGCAAATTGCACGGAAATGCATAGTTGAATAGTTCTTAGTTTTATATAAATAAATGTTTAAAACATATGAAAAATCAGAATAATATTGTTGTCAATATGTTAGAATTAGTCAGGCTACAATTCATCTTTTGGAATTGGAGATTTAGAGTAATATTTGGTCTCGCCTTTTATCTTTATTATGTAATGTTACTACTTTTTCTTACTTAAATAAACGAACATGTGCAGATGGATGTATTGAACTTGATTCAATTCACCCATTTTGGAAGACTCTACGTATAAGGAGCAGGTCGGAAGACAACAACAATGATACTCTCTTGCAAGAGCATAATAAGTTGACTAAACTTGTGGACGTGGTGCTGAATAGTAATGCTGAAATGATAAAAAAAGTTTCTGAATTTGTAGAAAACTTGTTGCATCCAATTAATATTATTGACCCAAAAGTAAAAAAGACGCGAGGGCGACCAAAAAAGACTTCAGTATCAAGAAAACCATCATACTGGGAACACATTGAGAAGAGATTTCCAGTCTCGAAGTGTAAAAAAAGAAAACCCAAGGTAATCCCGCTTTTGTACAAAACTTATTACTTATTCTACGTGTTTTATAAATTATTTGACTCAACAGGTTAATAAAGTTACAAAAAGTACCACAATTACGGCCGCCGCAACCAGTTTTTCAGTAGACATGCCGGATTTAAACATACCGTATTATATGCCTTCTCCACAAGTAAGTAATAGTCTTTTATAGTTACCAAATTATTAAATTATTATAGTTTACTAAATTTAATTGCTGAATTTAACAGGAAACTGAGCATACATCACTTTTTCCTTATAGTGATCAAATTCCACATTTCATGGTTCCTTGGATAAACGATTGGGTGAACGTCGTTGGAGATGGGAACTGTGGATATCGAGCAGTTGCTCAAGAGATTTATGGTGATGAAAACAAGTGGCTGACAGTAAGACATGATATGTTGGGTGAGTTGAAAAAAAATAGACATATTTATATACAAATATACGGAAGCGAAATCGAGGTGGATGAAATGATTACGAGAGTTTCATGGTGGACAAGTCCTGCACCAAGTCAATACTGGATGTCAACTGAGATGGGATTCATTATAGCTACTTGCTATGATGAGATATTCACATATTTGTCATCAAGTCAGTCCGTAACAACCTTACCAGTTACGCGAAAGAGTGCAATATCAGAGAGACCGAAACAAATAATTTCGGTCGCTTTATTGGAATTATTCGATCACTTTATATGGGTATGTCGAGTTCATTATCTTTCTCTTCATACACATGTTATATACAATTTATAACATATTTGTCAATGTATTTTAATAGGTGCGTTTTGGAAATGCGTCTCCGTTACCAACCATGCACCCGCTATGGAAATTTGTTGCTGATAAAAGTAGAGAATCAGAGTTTAAGCAAATTGAGACAAGAATAACATCCTACCGATCTCATTGGCCACAATCTGGAGATGCACCTCCAGCAATTTCCATATCGTCTTCCCGAAATATATAATCATGTGCATCAGCGATATAGTTCAGAAGGAAGAGCTTTGATTTTTTTTTGTATCTGCATAGTAACTCCTTCATAAAACTGAGCTACTGTAATATAATCAAATCATTGAGCTTACTGGTGTCATTTCTCATCCCAATTCTAGTATTGTTTTTTCATCAAGTACCAAAATTTCTGATCTGATAGAAAGTGATGAGATTCGAGAAATTTGCATTAGTCGTCATAAATGATGAATTAAGTAATGTATAATTGTATAGCACTACATAGAAACCGAAGGTTAGTTCAGCAAAGACGCGCTTCATTTGGTTATCAAGACTCAAAAGCAAAACAGTTTCATAACATCTGTTGCAGACGAAATGCAATAATAAGATAGCGAAACTCAGAAGACATGCTAATATTTCCCAACCGAAAAATTCATTGATGAAAATACACGTTTAAGTTCCTGCTAGCTACTTGTTAAGATTCTGCTGCCGATGCCAAAGGGAAGCCTTTCGCCTTGACTCTTCGAGAAATGTCTGATGAGTGAAATCCCTTCCATACAGCTATTACATACAGCTAACTTAAGTCCGATTCCAGCATGCAGTTACGGTTTACCCAAGCTCTACCTGCGTGAATGAAAGGAAAAAGAAAACTTTTAACTCTAAATACATCATCAGTGCTACAGAATAAAATTCATGGAAGCATCATAATTTCTACCAAATGACACAAGACTAAGCCAGCATATGATTGACAGGTACAAAAAGTAAACACAAATGGCGAACCAGCCTTTCAGTAACACACCCTACAAGCTCAAAAGAAGGGGGACGAAAGAGACGGAAAAATGTAAGACAGATAAATTATACAAGGCAAATATAAACATAGACGGGTGATTATGAATTTTCTACCCCACATATCCCAACTTTTACCTACTTTATTAATTAAAACTACTGAAGTGAGACTCATAATCATAATAAAAATAAGAAAATCCAATAACAACATTAATGTGAATTACCTGGCCAACAGACTCCATCGACATTGGGTCAGTGGATTCTACAACACTGGAATTATTTTGGTTTCCAATGATATCAAACAGGGATGAAACTCTTGACAATTGAACATATATACTACTTACTGCCCGTAAGTACTATGAAAATTTACTGGGCACGGTAGTTGGCTATTGATTTCGAAATTGGATTGAATTATAGAGATTAGAGAGTAGCGTCCCATATTATATCAAAAAGAAGACACGGGGAGTACACGGAGGAGATTCCGATTTTGGGTGGTCGCCGGCTCAAGGTATGAAATCGATTCTCGTTGGGTGGTCGCCGGCTCTCGGAGAGTGGTCGCCGGCGCTGAGAGGTGGTGGCAGAGGATGCCGGAGAAGGATTCCGATTTTGGGGATTTTTGGGATTTCGCATCTTTGGGATTGATTATCTCTCTTGATATTTTAGGAATGGTAAAAATGAGAAGGATAAATTCGGTATAGGTGTGAAAAATGTGTGGGATTGAGCAAAATGACGTGCGGGATTTAGCACGTCCCTTTTGAGGGATGGTCACTAAATATTTCTTTTCTACTTGGAATTATTATCATACGGCGTCAAATAATGGAGTTAGTTTACTTGTCATTTTTTGTGGAAAATTATGTAATATAACAAGTGGAACACTATTCTCGTTATTTTGGACAACTTTACCCAATTACCCTTATATATATTTCATAATTATTTTCAACTTAATTTTTTTTACGGTAGTTAACATAATTTATTGTTATTTAATTTTCTTGATATTAAATTTTGTACAAAGTATGACATAAAAATTTGACAAGTGGATATATATACATGAATAGATTGTTGTAATTAGATTATTATTTATAAAATAAAAAGACTTTATTATTTACAAAGTACAAGGTAATCCGTTTTTTCTTCAATATATATATTCATCTATCAAAATTTTCATGTCATATAAAATATAAATGGTCATATAAATATATAATACAATTAAAGTAACTTTTTTTACAGCATGTTTTTATGTTATACTTGTACAAAGTTTAATTTCAAGAAATTTAAATAACTAAATAATAATAACTTTCATGGAAAAAGAAATTAAGTTGAATATAATTTTGTGCCATAGTTAATGTGAAAATAATTACGCATGCATCGCGAAAAATCAATCAAATTACTCAAATTCTGATTGAATACGAGCACATATCCGTTACAAACTGAAGATAGATAATGTCACTTTTAAAAAATGTAAGTAGTTTTATGAAACGATACTATCCGTCATTCAGTTGTAACGAATAGTGTTCGTCATGAAGGAGAGTAGAAGACGCTACGATCAATAGTTAGAGAGATTGCACCCTTAGAAACGTCGAGATAATGTATATAGGACTTTATTAGTCTTTAGTGTTTGGCAAGTGGCAAGTCGTATTGAACTCGTAAAGACTTTAAATGAAGTCGTCTTTGGCTACGAGATGTCACTTAACGTACGTCAAAAAAAAGTTGGGTAACTCGTATACCAGCAAGTTTGGTTGAAAATGGACATATTCGTCACAAGTTGAAAATTGTGAAGAAATCCGATAATCTCACATGTGAGGATTGTCCCATATTGATAGAAGAGGAGAAGAATTATCACTATATAACTCAAGGGGTTACTCCCTCTATCGCCAATTGGTTTTAGAGTGGAACCCTCTAGGGTTTATATTGTGGACTCTTTCTCCTCCGTTCGGGTGTGGCCCAGACCCGTTGTTGAATTTAACATGGTATCAGAGCCCATGGCTAAATACCTGGGATTCATGGGCCAGAGTTTGCAGCCGGACAAGCAAAGAAAATTGTTCAGTTGAATATGTCCGGACTGAGTTGACGAGCAAAGTTGCTCAGTTGAATTTGTCCAGTCTGTGTGTAAGTGGGCCTCACATGTGAGGGGGAGTGTGAAGAAACCCGATAATCCCACATGTGAGGATTGTCCCACATTGATAGAAGAGGAGAAGAATTATCACTATATAACTCAAGGGGTTACTCCCTCTATCGCCAATTGGTTTTAGAGTGGAACCCTCTAGGGTTTATATTGTGGACTCTTTCTCCTCCGTTCGGGTGTGGCCCTGACCCGTTGTTGAATTTAACAAAAATAGATATTAATATTTAAGTTTTGATCTAACTAGGTCGGGTTTAACTAAATAGACCGGTCTCATGCATGCACTCAATCGACTAGTTCACAATTAAATTGTCATTAACAACCCTTATTTCAAGATCAACTAATACGAATTAAACCTATTACATACTCCCTCCTTTTTTTTTTATATCACCCCATTTCTTTATACATGTTTGCCGATGTGCATTTTGTTTTGATTATATCTTTAGTTACATACTACTAAAAATTATAAAAGTTTGATATTCTTAATCCTCTTATCAAGACAATCTAAAAAAGATCTCACATGAATATATTTTCGTGAACGAATTGAGAGAAAAATGACGTTGAATACTCGATTGTGAATAGTGTCAAAAGGGGTTTGGGGTGATATAAAAAGAATGGAGGGAGTAACTATTGTGGTTTCCTTCATCCTACATATTGAAAAGATTAGCTAAGCATGGCTTTGAGAATTATACTAATCATTGTGACGGATAGAAAATAAGACACGATACTAATTATAAAAGAGAGACAAAATAAAGGAAACTAGAAATGAAACAATAATAAAAGAGTAAGGAGAAAATAAATTACAAATAGTCCAAGTGAAGGTAGGAGAAAAAGGAGAAGAAATTCCAATCTAAAAGCTAATATGGAAAAGTAAAAAGTGGAATGATCAAAAGTTGCAGTGATGTTAGTCCGGTGGTAACTGAGTTAAACCTTAAAGCTTGCAGAAATGTAGCAGTTGAGAGGTCTCAGGTTCGATTACCAGTTGGGGGCGATGACCACTTGGCCACTGCAGCTCCCGAAAGGGGTAATTTACATGGTCCATGTGGTGGTGTGAGAATGCATGGGCCCGGGGGAATTAAACCCCTCGTCACAAAAAAAAATGACAAAAGTCTACTGATTAGTGAATAGTGAATCATCGAATCAGTTGCTAACCTATTCTCTTTTTATAAGGGGATTCTGATTAACAAAAAGCTAGACCTAATGTCGCGTAGCAACCGAGGCCCATTAATGAATTCCTTCGATCGAGCATATCAAATTTACTCGATCGAGTAACATCTTTAAGATTTCCTTCGATCGAGGAAAGGGTTCCCTCGATCGAGCATTTCAGTTGCAGCTCTTTTCGATCGAGCATTTCATCCACTCGATTGAGTATAATGTCCTTCGATCGAGCATTGTGTTCACTCGATCGAGTACCTTGTCACTCGATCGGGTATTCCTTCGCCTGGTATTTCTTCGATGAGCTTTACTCCTCAATCCGGCTTACGTCCTCCTTCTAAATGCCCTTCCGCTTGGACGATTCACGCTTTTCAAGATTCGTGAACTCCGTTCCGGGTTCCATCTTCTAAAAGAGAGTACTTGGGACAACTTTTGCTTGGTTTTCAGCACTTTCGCGTCCGTTCCTACAAAATAGTAAGAAAAACACAAAGTAGCCTATTTGGGGCAAAAAGAGATATAATTGACGCGTAAAACATAGAGATACATGCCAAAAAGGTGTTAAAAAGTGTATTTAAAATGCACGCATCATCCACCTGTACCCTCGGCTCTCCTTGTCCACCGTCACTCTTATACTACCTGAGTACCTGGCACCACAAACTTGATCACCCCTCTCCCCTATTTTAAATTCTATTACTAGCTTGTGTGGTTTGAATTTTTGGGACAATTTGGATTCTCATTGCAATTCTTGCGCTATCAATAATAGGCATAAACTCAAATTTGCAGCTACTTCTCTTCGGTCTTCTCATCCCCTTGAACTCATTTTTTCCGATGTTTGGACATCCCCCTACACTCTATTGGTAATTATAAATATTATGTGGTGTTTGTTGATCATTTCACTAGGTATACTTGGATTTATCCTCTAAAACAGAAATCTGACACCGTTACTGTTTTCAATCGCTTCCGTGCTCTTGTCGAAAGATTCTTTAATCGACCCATCAAACAACTCTTCTCTGATAATGGTGGAGAATACTTAAAATTAACTCCTACTGTCACTGTCGATGGTATCTCATATCTCACCTCCCCTCCTCACACCCCTAAACATAACGGCATTGCTGAACGACGTCATCGTCACATTGTTGAAACTGGCTTGTCTCTCCTCACTCACGCTTCCCTTCCCCCCGCATGTTGGTCCTATGCTTTCGTCACCGCTGTTTATCTCAGTAACCGTATGCCCACCCCCATCATTCAAAATGTCGCCCCATATACTAAATTATGTGGGACTACACCTAACTATAACAAACTTCGTAGCTTCGGTTGTCTTTGCTACCCATGGTTGCGTCCCTACACAAAACACAAATTAGATCCAAAGTCTATTCCATGCATCTTTGTTGGGTACTCCTTGACTCAAAGTGTCTACCATTATCTTGATAAAACTACTCAACGCCTTTACACTTTCCGTCATTTCCACTTTGTTGAAAACAAATTTCCTTTTCCCACCTTAACATCTCCCACTGTGTCAAGTGTCAACCACTACCTACACCCCTATACCTGGTGCCCACTCAACATTTCACTGCTCACTGAGGTTGATACCGTTACACCAACCTCTACCCCAACTCCTACACCCTACCCCCTCCTCCTACTTCGCCCTTGCCTCCCCTGCAGCCACGACATCTGCTGCCCCACCACCCCCACCACCCCCTCGGAAAAGTGCCTCTACGCCCAGCCAAGCATGACCACTCGGCTACAAAATAACATTCGATGTCCGAATCCGAAATATGCTAAAACCAAAACAGCTAACTTAGCTTCTCTCTCAGCCGCTCCTATCACTCTTAAAGATGCTCTCTCACATCCTAAATGGTGCCTAGCCATGGAAGATGAATACAATGCTCTTCTCAAGAATAATACATGGTCTCTCGTTCTTCCCGACTCCTCCCTCAATGTCATGCATAGGCTGCAAATGGGTCTTTCGTATAAAGTATAATCATGATAATTCCATTAACAAATACAAATAAAGTCTGTCTTGTAGCTAAAGGTTTCCACCAACGTCTCGGTATTGATTTTTCCGAAAATTTTAGTCCCGTTGTTAAACCAGTTATGGTGCGTCTCATTTTGTCCTTAGCACTTGCCCGTGGCTGGTCCCTCAAGCAACTCGACGTCAACAATACTTTCCTCCAAGGTACGTTGACTGAAACTGTCTATATATCTCAACCCCCTGATTTTAAAAGTTCCCAATATCCGTCTCATATTTGCAAACCTACTAAAGCCATTTATGGCCTCAAGCAAACTCCTCGAGCTTGGTACCATGAATTAACCTCTTATTTTATCTCTATGGCTTTACCAAATCTTTTTCTGATTCTTCTCTTTTTTTCTTTAATAAAAATTCCACACAAATTTATCTCCTAGTCTATGTTGATGACATAATAGTCGTTGGTCCTCCCTCCTCTTCCCTCACGAATTTTCTAGCAGCTTTTGCGACTCGTTTCTCGTTGAAGGATCTCAGTTTCCCGTCTTATTTTATTGGCATAGAAGTTACTCCCAATCCCATCGGCCTACAGCCCACCCAAACTAAATACATCCACGACATCCTCACTCGGTCCCAAATACTTGAGTGCAAATCTACCTCCACACCCATGAGCCCCTACTCTCCCCTTACCCTCCATTCCGGCCACTTTAGCTTCTCACCAACCCAACTGAATATAAAGCTCTAGTCGGCAGCCTGTTATGCCTCTCATTGACTCGTCCCGATATTGCTTATAGTGTCAATAAGCTAGCCCAGTTTCTCCATTCACTTCGTGATGCACATTGGCTAGCATTAAAGCTGTTACTCCGATATCTACAGGGAACACTTCACGTTGGTATTCAATTGAGTCGTGACACACCCCTTTCTCTACATTCGTTTTGTGATGCAAATTATGCCCGTGATACCGATGATTATATGTCTACTTTGGGCTACATTGTTTATTTGGGTTGGAATCCCATATCATGGTCTTCCCGAAAACAACACACTCTAGCTCGCTCTTCTACTGAAGACGAGTTTAGAGCTGTGGTTGATGCTACATATGAGATTATGTGGATTCAGTCTTTACTATCGGAGCTTACATTGATTTCTGCATTACGTAGCCCCCTGTTATTTATTGTGACAATCTTGGGGATACTCAATATTCACCTAACCCGGTCTTCCATTCACGAATGAGACACGTTGCCATTGCATTCCACTTTGTGCGCGAACAGGTTACTAAAGAACTACTCCGGGTTCAACATATTTCAGCTGATGATCAACTAGTAGATGGGCTCACTTAACCGCTAGCTCGATCACGTTTACATCCTATTTTATCCAAGATTGGTCATTCCCTTGAAATGTCCGACTTGCGGGAGAGTATTGAAGATAATTATATCTCTTAGAATATATATTTAGTTATTCATTGTATATATTTAGTTATTCTTTTTCCTTGTTCTTAGCTTATATATTGTCTTTGTATTATCTTTTGTGATTTAGTATCGAAGATAATTATATCTCTTAGAATATATATTTAGTTATTCTGTTTCCTTGTTCTTAGCTTATATATTGTCTTTGTATTATCTTTTGTGATTTAGCTTTCTAGTTTGTAGTTGTAATTCTTATATTTAAACGCACAAATTCTCATTTGTGACGGACATATCCGTCGTAATCTTGCGACGGGTCAAATACTACCCAGTACCCATGTGGGGGTAAATAAGACAAAAGAAGAGTGTATTGGGAATAACAATCTATTTTGTCTTATCTACTCACATGATAGTGTTTGACCCGTTGTAAGCTTGTGACGCATATACCCGTCACAAGAGAGACCTATTGATTTAAATGTTGCTCTTCTATCAATAATACTTAACTTTTACCAATATAATATGGGGCATGCTATACGTCGTCGATAAATTACTAATTATCGTCGACACTTTTACATGAACTACCAATTTTGCCCCCCTTCAACCCTTTTGCCAATTAGCAAATTCGGACTAAAATTCATTTAAAAAATTGTCCGTTTTCGCACAAAAAATATAATACGGTTCAGTGCGATTCGATCGATGGATTTCAACGATTTCAGCGAGCGATTCGATCAACGGTAATTCAATGATTTCAACGAGCGATTCGAACAACGGTTTTCAACGATGAATGACAATAACGAGATTACTTTACGATTTAAATTTGATTCAAATTTATGATTTTTAGTTTGTAATATAGTAGAACGGATTAGCGTTAGATTTCCGAAGCCGATTTGAAATTTTGAAAAAAAAAAAAAATTAGAAACTGCCCAGACGAAAATCATTTTCGTCCAGACCTAGGTCCAGACAAAGATCATTTTCATCCAGACCTAGGTCTGGACGAAAATGATCTTTGTCCCAATTTTTTTTTTTTGTTTTTTTTTTTGTTTTTTTGTTAAATATTTCGCGAAAACAGTCCAGACGAAAATCCTCATCGTCCCAAACTTTTTTTTTTTTTTCGTTTTTCGCGAATACGGTTCAAATCCGGGTAAGAAACATATCTTAAACAAATTACATTAATAAAAATCCGACATTCAAACAACGATTCTATCCTAATTCCGTAAAAAATTAAGGCATCTATCCTAATTCCGTTTCTAATCTATCAAAATAAGAACAAAACAAAAAAAAAATCAAAGAAGGGGATGGGAGGGTAGTTTAGGAATTTCATTAAAAAGTGTCGACGATAATTAGTAATTTGTCGACGACGTATAGTAGGTTGGTATAATCAATATATATTCTTAAAAGAGGAACTTTTCGAGCGATTTTACTGGCTATTGTTTTAGAGCAATTTCATTGGCTATTACTTTTATTAAATAAATTAAGTATATAAATAAAAAGATAATTAAATATTAATAAAATATCAGTTGGATAATTATTGTTTTTAGAGCGATTACATTGGTCATTACTTTGGTTAAATAAATTAAGTATATAAATAAAAAGATAATTAAATAGTAATAAAATATCAGTGGATAATTATTGAATTAGTTAATAAAATAATTGATTTCATTTGCTATTGTTTAGAGAAATTTCATTCGCTATTAATTTGGTTAAATAAATGAAGTATAAAAATAAAAGGATAATTAAATAATAATAAAATATCAGTTGAATAATTATTGTTTTTAGAGCGATTACATTAGCTATTACTTTGGTTAAATTAATCAAGTATATAAATAAAAAGATAAAAAGATAATTAAATAGTAATAAAATATCAGTTGAATAATTATTGTTTTTAGAGTGGTTATATTGGCTATTACTTTGGTTAAATAAATTATGTAAATAAATAAAAAGATAATTAAATAGTAATAAAATATCTGTTGGATAACTATTGAATTAGTTAATAAAATAACTGATAACTAAGAATTTTGTCTACCGTAAAATTATGGTATAATTTGTTGTTCTCTTTCTCTTATTTAGTTAAAAGCATAAATAAATGTATTGATGAATATATTAAGCACTTAAGTTTACTAGGTATAACTAAAAAAAAATATAAGCTACATAATACGAACACATAAGAATATGAGGTAATGTAAAAGCATAAGAGTTTAAGGGAATCACGAACTAAAAAGTATGAGCACAAAAGAATGCGAGCTATTAAACTAAGAATACGAGCTAATATAAAAAGAATTCGGGCTATTAGGCTAAAAATAAGAGCTAACGTAAAAACAATACTAGCTATTAAGATGAGCTTTAAAATACGAGTACAAATGAATACAAGCTAATGAAAAAACAATACGGGCTATTAATATAAGACGAGCTTCAAAATATGAGCACAAATGAACACGAATACGAGATTAAAAGGATCACGAACTTAAATATACGAGCACATAAGAATACGGCCTATTAAGATGAGAATATGAGCTAATGTAAACAGAATACGAAAACATGAGCTAATTGAAACACTTCTCGAACTAAGAAAATAGAATCAGATTTGAAAGACGTCAAATTTCATGATATAATAAGCACTTAAGATTACGAGTTATAATTAAAAGAATACGATCAACAAATTACGAATATATAAGAAATACGAGCTAATGTAAAAGAAATAAGAAATTAAGAGAATCGGGAACTAAAACATACGAGCACACAAGAATGCGCTAATGTAAAAAAATACGAGCTATTAAGATAAAAATACGAGCGTATAAGAGGATTAGGAACTTACAAATACGAGCATGTAAGAATACAGGCTAATATAAAAAAAATACGAGTTAACGTAAGAAGAATACGAGCTATTAAGAAAAGAATACGAGCCTGATACATATAATGTTTTCTTAGCCAACAAAAACAATCATACCTAAATTATTCTCTATATATGCCTATTATACTAAGTATTTTTAGAAAATTAACTGTTACTATAATTACTTTGAAACTATGTCAAGATATTACCCGGGCAAAGCCCGGGCATGAAATCTAGAATATACTTAAAAGAGTAACTTTTCGAGCGATTTCATTGGTTCAAGTTTTTTGAATTATTTAAGTAATTATAATTATATGATAAAAAAATTATAAATCAAATATTTAAATAAAATATAGCATATTAAAATATAAAATATTATTCAAATTAAAAAATACTTTCTTATAGGAGTCTTAGATAATTATATCTCTACTTGAATTCTATAATTATATATGTAAAATTACAAGAGTCCTATCAGAAATTATAGTTATAGTTATACCTTATATATACCTTAATATGTAAACTTTTCGAGCGATTTCATTGGTTCAAATTTTTTGAATTATTTAAGTAATTATAATTATATGATAAAAAAAAATTATAAATCAAATATTAAAATAAAAACATAGCATATTAAAGTATAAAATATTATTCAAATTAAAAAACACTTTCTTATAGGAGTTTTAGATAATTATATCTCTACTTGAATTCTATAATTATATATGTAAAATTACAAAAGTCCTATCACAATTATAATTATAGTTATACCTTATACCTTAATATGTTTATATTATATATATCCATATATTTTCATTCTAAAAATTAGTAATTATATCTTCACGTCAAATTATTTTTATGTTTTGATTTTTGTTTTAAATTATTGTATAACCACATACATCTCTGTTGTTTCTTTGTTTTATGTTTACATTGTGTTTAGATTGTTGCATAGCATTGCATTAGTGATCTATTCATCGGTGTTTTTCTTTGAATTAGATTATTTTCATTCTAAAAATTAGTAATTCTCTATAATTTATATATGCCCATTATGTTGGTATATAGTTGGTTATAACCGAATCTATAAGTAAAATTTTGGGCACTGAATTTTCTGTACTTGTGTTAAGCCGTTTAGGCCTCATATTTAGGAATTTTCAAATACCAAATCGGTAATCTTAACCATTTCTGAAAAATTTCGGGTAGCAACCAATGCAATTAGCTAGATTCTCCCTTTTAATAATCCTGATTAGAAAATTATGATAAATGGTCACTTAAAATAAGGTTCTTTTCTAAACAATGCTTTAAAAAAATTGAGTAATAAATATAAAAGAAATTAATTTTGCAGCAATATCACTTTAAAGAAAGTGTTAATTACTATCTTAATAAAGATAATATTATTCGGCTATGTTTATAAAAAAACATATAATTAAATTTTCCACTAGAACATCAAAATATTTATACAAATATAACTGCGATACTACAGGTTTTGCACTTCAGGGCATCTGGATATCAAGATACAATTATTGCACAAGAATTTGACACGTCAAAAATTAAATATTATTGTACGCAATTTGAAAGCTGGGTTATTTTGGTAAAATAAAATTTTGAGTGGGCCTTTGTATAATTTCATTGTTTTTTATATTTAAAGTATCTAATCCAAAGGCAAAATACAACTGATAAAACAATAGAATTTGAATATAAAGAAAGATGATAGTATGTTTTAATTTGAGATCTTTTATTGAAATTTGGATTTTCTAACAATATACCACCTTAAATCAAATGAATACGGCTTGGTAAAAAATATGGCGCTTCTATTTCAATTTTCAAGAGTAATTACCATGCTTAACATTTCATGATTTATCTTAGTTTTTGTACAATATCCCAAAATAAGTTATATAAATAATGACACTACGGGTAACATAGGTAATTAGTCGAGCGAAAAATAAGTCTCTTATTATAAAGCCACTGTTGCGATCTGACTCGGGCAACACCGATGCTTGATACTTAAAAAATGAATTTTTGGAGTGATTTCATTGCCTAATGCTTCCGCTTAATAAATAAATACAATTTATTTTAAGTAGATAAAACATCTGATATAAAAAGTAAAATACTATTATTTTTTAAGGATCATATTAGATATAATAAACTATTATTTTTTGGAGTTTTCGAGTTTTCTATACAATTACCCGTTTACCTCCCGTTGATCTCAGATAATTGCTACACCGCTAATTGCATTAGTGAAATTATACTCTCTTTTAAACTTGAATCCCAGTTATAATTAAGATTATTAATTTGTCAAATGCTTTGTATACGACTTTTTAAGTACTTGGGTTATATTTGAAAAACTTAGCTGCATACACAATATAAAATATTATATAAGAAAACAATACTCGACTTAGAAATCTAAACAAATAATTTAATATGACATTGACCAAAAAACGATTAACTGGAAATATAATAGTAGTACTTGGCTACACTACTCGGAGTAATTTGTATTACGGAGCACCGATTTCGGGTCAAATTTGGAAAATATCGAATCTTTAATAGTCATAAACTGCATAAAAGTCCTGATAAATCATAGACTTCTATTATATTCGTTATAAAATGTCTTCAAAGCAACAATTTCAAGATAAATATTCAGAAATTATTTTTGATATTACCCGGCCAACGGCCGGGCATGAAATATAGTATTCTATATGTATGAGTTGGCTAATTTTATTGTTTTTTTAACTATAGATACCCAAGATTTGGGCCTCAAAATTATAAAATTGAAGTCTAGTACCATTGCAATTTACACATAGAGCAAATAGCCTTACACGGTTCTACGTCAAATCATAAAATAAGTTGGTTTTATATTTTGTCTGAGTATGCAAAATCAAGCACGATATAGTATAACATATGTATTTTAATAGGAGTTTTTTTTGAAATAGGTAAGTCAGAGAACTATTTAACGATCAAAAGCAATTTCGATCATGTTATTGTCAAAAGGGTTATAAAAATATTTAAAATATAATATTGGATTAAAATATTATTTTTAAATACAAAATTTGAAAATTATTATACGAATAACATGAATTGTGTCACATGCTAAAAGAGTAATATTAGTTAAGGACTTAAGGTAAGAATGTGGTAGAAAAAAGGAGTGGCGAGTAATTAATCTTATCGAAGATTATTGAAAAATAATTGATAGTTATTCTAAATTTTATTTAAGGAGTAAATGATTATGAATATTGCATGTTGGGAGTTGTAGTCCTTGTAGATCTAATTGGAAGATCAACGTTTTCACTGTTGCTCCTATGGCGATGTAGTTGCCGTCGGATTGTTGGTTACTACTTACTATCGATTTGGTTAAGTGAACTCTCTCGTCAAAGCTTTAGAAATTTGTAGCCCCTCTTGTGAAAAGCTGTATGAGGCGATATGTTAGACGATTTGCAGAAACGGTTCATAAACCCATCAAGTTTAGCGATCTTCTTTTGATTGAGATTGTAATTTATTTGGCTTTTATCGATTTGTTTCCGATCGATCTTGACTTATGTTGTAGTTGTCGTATGACTTATTATTTATGAAATAATCTTCCCTAAAAAAAAAATTAAAATTTGTAATTGTAATTGTAATTACTTCTAATGATTATTATAAGTTCGGTACAAAATCTTCCTAAAAGTCCCGGTTTATGTTCTATCATCATCAACAAATCATAAATCGGACATTAGACAAACTTTGTTCAAGATAAAGAGGCAAAATCCTATTAATTTAAGATCCCATGCGTACAAAGTTTATAAAACTGAAATTATGTTTGGGGCATTTCCACATGATAATGCCTTTATTATACATAAAATACTCCGTAATATCCTCAATCACCAAGGAAAACAGATCAACAACCTCATTCTTTAACATCAACAAAGATTTGCTCTCCACTTCGAGTTTTTCTTGTCTTATTGTCAACCTGCTTTCCATCCATCTGTAAAATAACATAATTTCACGTCGTTATATACCATCTAAATACACTATTCATTTTCAAAAAAATATCCCACTTACTCTTTATTAAATAATATTTTTGCAATTTCAATTATTTATTTAATTATTTCATTTTATGATGTCTCATTTAGTTATTTACGAATAATATATTTACATACAACTTGCATTATCCACTTTATCCTTTGTTTGTATAACTAATTGTCTGCAAATCACGTTTATTAATTTAATTATTATCGTTATCAGAATGAAAATTTGTACCGTTATTTCACGTTACTTAAGTATTTTTTGTGAGAAACTACATTATATTTATGTTAATTTGTGAACGTCTACCTTACTTTTTTCTTTTGTTAAAAACTACCTAATACTATACTTTGGTTTTTTTATGAAAATCTACCAAAAATAAGACTCGTTCCAATTTCCGACGATAACTGCGGTTAGATTGACCAAAACGGCAAGTGTAGTTCTCTCTATTTGACAGAGAGGTACATAGATTATTGGAGGCTTCTATTTGACAGAGAGATACATAGATTATTGGAGGCTTCAACCTCAGACCAAGGTAAACACTTTTTGTAAGTAGTTGTTAAACGAGTTGAGGATGAAGTGAGTTATTACAAGACATATTATGCTAAGAAAACGTCTTTAAGAATGATTTTTGGGGAAGCAGATAAACAATATAAAATGTTTTAACAAAATAACCAAGGTATGCTCGGAAATTGGCCAGAGTCTTATTTTTGGTATGTTTTAACAAAAAAATAAAATATAAGATAGTTTTAACAAAAAAAGTAAGATAGTTGTTCATAAATGACATAAATATAAGGTAATTTCTAAAAAAAAATAATAACAATTTTCTAAAAATTGATTTTGGTGAGGTTAGTCCCCTGAATTTTTAATAATATATTTTTTATATCATCACTTTTCACAGTCACTCTCAAACTTTCATCTTACATAAAATATTATTACAATTATTATAAAAATAAACATCTCGTTTATTCTAAATTATTGCCGTCGTTCATCATTTAACCGAAAATTAACACGGGTGACCAAAACAATGGTGCAACTTTATTTTAATCTTTAATATCTCTTCATGGATTATGAAACAAGCTAGTATCGAACAACTAATCCAGAATCTAGTTAAAGGACGTAGCATGCAGTCAACTATGCATGAAAAATTAACGACATTATTATTCCAAGTCCATAAAACGTTAACGCCGGTATTATACGTACGTCACACAATCTCTTTGCATGCATGTACTATCTAACATAATAATCCGACTTAAAGAAGAGCTTACGATGATGATAATTAGTAAGGGGGAGGAGGAGGAGAAGTGTAGGCATAGGGTGGTGATTTCGCCGGAGGAGATGTGTATACTGGTGGTGGCTTGTGGTAAACTGGAGTCGGTGGTGAGTACACTGGTGGAGATTTGTATACTGGTGGTGGCTTTTGGTAAACTGGCGTGGGTGGTGAGTATACTGGTGGAGATTTGTATACTGGAGCGGGTGGTGAGTACACTGGTGGTGGCTTGTGGTAAACTGGTGTGGGTGGAGAGTACACTGGTGGTGGCTTGTGGTAAACTGGTGATGTAGGTGGTGTGTACACTGGTGGAGACTTGTATACTGGAGCGGGTGGTGAGTACACTGGTGGTGATTTGTGATAAACTGGAGTGGGTGGTGTGTACACTGGTGGAGATTTGTAAACTGGGGTTGGTGGTGGGTACTTGTGAACGGGTGGTGACACGTAAACTGGAGTTGGTGGTGGGTATTTGGGAACTGGTGGGGATTTGTACACTGGTGTTGGTGGTGGATATTTATGAACTGGTGGTGACTTGTACACTGGTGTTGGTGGTGGATATTTATGAACTGGTGGTGACTTATAAACTGGAGTTGGTGGTGGGTATTTGTGAACGGGTGGTGACTTGTAAACTGGGGTTGGTGGTGGGTATACTGGTGGAGATTTGTATACCGGGGTAGGTGGTGGGTACTTGTGAACCGGTGGTGACACGTAAACTGGTGTTGGTGGTGGGTATTTGTGAACTGGTGGCGACTTGTAAACCGGGGTGGGTGGTGGGTATTCCTTGACCGGAGGAGGGGGAGAGGTGTATTTGTAGTCGGCTGTAGTAAGGGAGACAAATGCCACTAGTAAAGTGACAATTAGGGGGGCAAGGCCAAAGTTAGCCATATTTAGAAAGAAGTAGAAGAAGATAATGTATGTCTTGCGTTTTAAGCTTGCTTTCAATAACTCCTATATATAGGGAGAACACAAGGAGTGGTGCGCCTCCGACGTTGAAAATTGGTGTGAATACAATATCAAATCTAATACGTGTACCTTGCATTTATTTGTTAAGGGTAAAGTATTTTATTTGTCGGTGAAGTAGAGTGAGCTTTGTTACTCAAATTTTTTGACAAAATAACGATTATTTAACAAATTAATTATCGTTTTGGATTCGTTTGAAGCTATTTCTTTTAAATGAGTCCATTTAGTAAAATAAATAAAGTGATGACGTGAACCCATTTGGAAGAAATAATACCAAATGAACCCCAAAGCGATAATTAGTTTGTTAAATAACGTCATTTTGTCGAAAAGTTTTTGTTAGTCATTGGTTTTGCATTATCTGTTTCTCAATTACTATTCCGAAAATCCAATTGAAAAATTGTTATTTAAAATGTGGGTATATCTTTAAACTTAAAATCGTTTAAATAATATAAAATAGTTTAAATAATTTTACCAAATCGTTTGTATGTTTATTTAATATTTTCACAAAATGTCATTACATGGTCCATTTACCAACCCATGACCCACTTATTTTTACCATTTTACCCGATTCGGATACTCTGTCCCACTTTCGTGTTCTATATTGTGTTTCATTGCCTTAATAGTCTCACATCTCATCCTGAGATAATATCCACATAGATATTTTAAATTTTATTATTGCTTATGTGTATGTCAAATGGAGAGATAATGGGACATAAGATAGAACATAAAAATGAGACAAAGAGAACGGTATTTTATCCCTTATTTTCCCACATTTTCTTACATTTCCCATTTTCTCCTATGTTATCTTTAATCTCAGTCGAGGGAAATAGATAGAATTAAGACAATTATTCTGGGTAAAATCTTAAAGAAAAAGGGAAGATCAATAAAACTGGGATGAAGGGTACTTGTCATTTTATGCTTTATAGTAAGTCTTGCTTGCGACGGGTCATCATTTGTAACGGATATTTTGTGAGATAAAATTGATAGAAAATGAGTTAGTGGAGAAAGGAGACCATATGAATAATGAAAAAGTGGGTATTTTGTGAGAGGAAACGGTATCCGTCACAAGCTTGCGACGGATAGTGCCGTTGCAAATAAGAATTTGTGTATGCTTTAAATAGAGTTTGAGGATATGGAGATAGAGTTTATTGTGTTTATGTTCCTACATGACTCAAATTTGGACTCTAAATTAATCAATAATTTATGTAAAAAGTTAAAATTAAGTACTATGTATAAATTAGATGAATTTGTCCAAAACAATTCATTGTCCAAGGCAGTGACAAACTAAATTTAGTCCCAATTTCATTTAATGCATCGGATAAATTACTTCCGATAATATGCGGTGGGTCATTGTGATATAAGTGTTCGATCAATGTGTACCGATTACGTGTTTTTCATCGAGTGCAGGACATAACTACTCTGTAGTACTCAGAGGCGAACCCAATGAATAGTAAAGGTAGCAGCCGCTATCCCAAACATAAAAAAGTCGTTTAAGAAGAAATCGTTTTGCAATCCCAGATTTAAGTGCGATTATGCAAAGATAAGTAATACAAATGACAAAAATATACCATTGTGAGTTATGTATAGCAGTGGTGAGTGGATATTTGAAGCTGCACTATGTGCCCCTGATAAGTGGTTCGAATCCTTCAGCAGTCAAATTGCTTATTTTTTAATTTTTTTTAATTTTTTGCCTTTATTCTCATAGTCTCATTTGATTCTTCTCTAATCAAATACTAGGTATTGTTTTAAACTTTCAAAATAGTAGTTGTTTATTGCCTTTGGTTTTAGAATTTTTTTCGTAACAATAATTATTTTTGTTTTTACGGTTTTTAAATGTATCTTCGGAGGGCATATAACATAAGACTGGTCCAATAGAACAAAAGCGTATATCTATATTTTCAGCAACTCTCCTACTGGACCGTCATATAACATAACCTTCTAGGCTATCAAAATAAATAAAAAAATTACACTATAGGCTATCCAAATAAATAAAGAACTTACAAGTATTTTAATTAATTTTTTTAGACTTTTGGTTATTTGACTAAAAAATGAGTTATAAGTTCAATTGTTTGGGCTTTTAGATTGTAACTACAAGACACTCTTATAAAAAAATTTGTGATATATAATTTTTTTTTTAAAAACTCAAATTTAACCATTGTATAGTTTAAAAATTCAAAACAAGACTCGCAGTATTCTTAAAATAAAAATTTAAAACAGGTCGCAAAATTATTAAATGAAAATGTGAAGCCATATTTCGTAGAGTATGGAACCATTGTATCGATCATTGCGAATTTGTATATGTAATATTTATATAACATATATCATACTACATTTTTGTTAAATTTTAATATTAATACTGAGTTTTATATATTCGCTACCACATCGATGAGATTCTGGGTTCGCCCCTGGTAGTACTATCACAGTGCTCGTTTTTGACGAATCTAGGTTCGTAGGAGTTTACCTTTCTTTCTTTGTACTTTTCTTCTTCTTTTCTTTTTCAAAACCCTAACCTTCATTAATCAAAATCGAAGTTTTCATCGACTATTAATTAATTGATAGTAAACCTGATATAAAAAAGCTTTATTTATCCATGGTAAGTATGAGAAACTATGAATTAATTAATAAAAAGTATCCCTTTTGGTGAAATACGGTAATCCGTCTTCGTTATTGATTTTTTTTGTCCTTTATATCTTTCTAGGATATAGTTTTGTTGAAAATTTAGATAAGAGTGGCTTGTCAATGATTCATCCTACAATTCTACAATGAATACGCGTTATTTACTGACGATCTATGGTGTCGATAGAGGACAAATTTTCTCCATCAGTGAATCAAACGAAAGATTATCTTAAAAGAGAAGTTTGCCCATTGGCTTCTTTTAGATCCGTTTCCGATTATATATTTCTTTTGTAAGTGTTGTTTAACGATTTATTAATGATTTAGTCTTTCCTTCAGAAAACCTTAAGGTGAAGTGTATGTGTTGATAGTTTCACGACTCTGGTTGTTTCTAATACAGTGTATTGAGTCCATCACAACCAAAATCCCGAAATGACGATTGAGAGCCGATGCTCAATCAATGATCCTATACCTTAAGTCCTTAACATAAAAAAAAACTAAACCCTAATTCAATCTCTCGGGGGCTGCCGTTTACCTTTTTTGGTGGAGGTAAGCCCCAAATTTTCCGTTTCGTTCTTCTTTAATTTTTTTACGCTAATAATCTCTTGCCTCTCCTTTATTGGAGACTTGTTCTCACCTTGTGTGAGTTTTGTTCTCACCTTTGTGTGAGTTTTGTCCTCACCTTTTGGTGAGATTTTCCCCTCTATTTGAGAAATTCAAGAATTAAGTGGAAGATCGGCGCCTTCATTGTTGATCCTATGGAGATAAAACTGCTGTCAGATTGCTCGTTACAAACTTTTTGGTCAAAAGAACTTGATTCTAATCAACGCTTTAGAAAATTTGGAGACCCCTTGTGAAAAGCCGCAGAAGGCGATATGTTAGAGGATGTGCAGAAGCGTCTCATGAGCCCATCAAGTTTAGAAATTTTCTGTTGATCGATAATGTAGTTTATTTGATTTTAATCGTTTTGTGTCCTGTCATTCTTGACATATGTTGTAACTACCATGAGACTTTTGATTAATGAAACGATTTTTCCCTTCAAAAAAAAAAAGTCCTTAACATAATTAAACCGAGTTGAATACGATTCGTATTTATCCAACTTGTTTTGGGGGTTGAAATCCAATACAAGTAGTTTGGTAGCATAGTCAAGTAGTCAACCATATCAAACATATTATATCAAATAAAAATACATAGAAACTAATATTAATATATTATTATTCTATCTATATAATTGACACTAAATATTTCTTCCACTAATGCCTAATGGCCGTAATGGGTATTGGATAGTATTTGGCAGATAGATCTTGAAGAAATATAGCTAGTGCGTAGACGTTCCCCGTAAACGTCTCTTCTTCGTACTCTTTCTACTTGGAATTGTTATCTAACATTCTAACCACGTCAAATAATTAATGGAGTTAGTTTACTAGTCTATTTTTGACTTGTTTAAATAATATATTAGTAAGTGGAACTATATGTCCATATATTTCTTGTGTATGTATCCGGCCGATAATTTACGATTTATTCAGTTTTATTGTACGAAATATAGTCGAGGGAATAAAACTGTTGTTATCGGACTTGATTTATGTACACTAAATTACATAAATATTTTACTCTCTCCATCGGAGACATATATTAACACTTGCTTCATTTTTCCTCATAAAATAAAGTAAGTGTAAATATATCACTGGAATAGAGGAAGTATCTGCAATTTGTTATTGTGCCGAGAGTGATTTTTCTGTAGTCTTGATACAAGAATAAAATCACAAATTCTCATTGAGACGAACATTATTATCGTCACAGGTTGAAAACTGATTGTGCACCTTTCACAATATGCAAGTAAAACTATCTTATTATGAGAGAGACGTTATTCGTTTTTAGTTTGTGACGGATTGTGTCCGTAACAAACGACGCTTTGAAATAAAATTTCTTACAACCATTCTCCTAATAAATAAAAAAATATTTAAAGTAATAAGTAGACAGATGATCTGAGTATATTGATGACTAGATTTAACTTGTTTTTAAGGGTAAGATTTGTGGACATTTCAACGGTTTATTAATGAACGAACATGCATGCATCCTGAAAATCAATCAAATTATTGAACTAAAGGTTGAGAAAGTGCGCACTTATAAAAGTCTTAAATTATTGTGAAGACCGCTATTAATCATCTTAAATTTGAAATAAATTAAATTTATTGTTAGGAATAAATAGGATATATGTAAAAAACATTGAATTAACATATTTATTATTTAATCTGTTTTATATTTAAGACGAATTGTACCGTTTTAAACAAAAGTCTAGACGGGTGTAAACAAGTCACCTTGGGCTCAAGCTCAGCTCGGATGTTTTAGCTCGAGCTTAGGCTCGGCTGAATTTCGCCGAGCCTAAAATATTAAACTCGTTTTATCATTATAAATTACTTTCTTACCTTTTAAATCTAAATAAATATAAACATTTTTAAAAACACCTAAAATTGTAAAATACTAAAAAAATGTTATATTACAAAATACTTGTATAAATGTCCATATATAACATATACTATAAAGATTCTTTAAAAAATTATAAACGAGCCCGCAGGTCAAACGAGTTTCACAAGCTCAAACGAATTTTTAAACTGAGTCTTGTTGAGCTCGGGCACGAGTACACGACTCGTACTTAGCAAAGCTCTACTTGAACTTGTGTTTAAGCTCGTTTTGACCGAGTACAAGCAGAACTTTGATCGAATCATTTTCAAGAACTCTACGAACCGGCTCATATCATTGATCAACCCTAACCAAAATAGTTGTATAAAAGTTTGGATATACAAGCAGAACTTTGATCGAATCATTTTCAAGAACTCTACGAACCGGCTCATATCATTGATCAACCCTAACCAAAATAGTTGTATAAAAGTTTGGATAACGTATAATACTAGGGACTTAAAGTGGTCTGAATTGGGTAAGAGTGACTCAGTGTTTAGCAAGTGGCAAGTCGTATTGAACTCCTTAAGACTTCAATGAGGTCGTTTTTGTTGGCTACGAGATGTCCACGACTACGGTTAATTCGTACGTCAAAACATTTGTTGAATTCCTATATCTAGTCGTAGCGTCTCATTTTCGGTCCCATGTAAATAATACTATCTCGATAAAATAACGCACTATGTAGTAAAGAGACAACGAGGTATGAGATATGATACAATAAGGGATTTGAAGATCACCTTTAAAACTCAATTCTTCTAAATTTATTTAAGCTCAACTTGGTGGTTCGGGCAAATTTAGTTCGATTATTAAAATTTATTAAGTTATTAGTTATTTTATTTCATTTTAACTAACTTATTTGTTAAATAAATTAGTTTTATAACATGAAAAATGTAAGGTAGATTAATATTTGACAACTACGGAGTATATAATATGAATGAACATAAATAATGCAGAGTAAAATCACTTTGTTTGTTGTATATTGTACAACGTAACTAATCATCGCGGAGTCGGCCTTTTGGCTATATGGGTTATAGCCTTATAAGAGTTTAGGAATAAATAAAAGTTGTTATTAATATAAACATATTATTATAGTAGCACATTTGGTTGTGGGGACTGTAATAGGTAGCACGGACACTTCTCATAATGAGTTGTACCGTATTCGACACCAACACTCCACGGACACATGCCGAAACGTGTCGGATGCCTAAACAGCCGTGTCTAATTTTCTACATTTATTTGGGCACGTGTCCGACACGTGTCCATGGTATTTGAGCAGTGTCCGTTGCGTGTCCACGGTATTTGGTTATCATTTGCGGTGAATGATGTTATTCAGACGAGAAATGCGCTATCGAAAGAGATTAATTAGAATATTGGTTCGGATGCGAAATGAAAATGAGTTATTATCAAGGGCAAGTTTTACCTTCACTTTTTTAAAATTAATATCAAATATTTTTACAAAAATAAAATCAAACATTTATAACTATAAAATGTATATTTTATTAAATTTAAATAACGTGTCTCGTGTCCTAAATTTCATGGCATGCCGTGTCCCGTGTCCCGTGTCCGTGTCCGTGTCTGTTTTGGTGCTACCTAGATCGTCACTTACGTATTTCATGTTGATAAAAATTTAAATCAATATTAATTCCTTTCATATTTTCATATATGATGTTTTTCTTTTTTCGAGATAAATATATATTTGACTTTGATTTTACAGAAATATATAAGTCCGTATAATTATATAAAGAAATCCGGTTACAACAAGCGATCTTATACAAGCATATAGTTTTTTTTATGAAAGAGATGAGTATTTTTTGGCAATTTCAAAATAATTAGTAATTAAAATATCTTTTAATTTGAGAAAAATGTGTTAATTTTTTTTTTTTTGGTAAAAGTACTCCTATTAATTATATTAATTTTTTGTAGCATATATTAATGGAGGGTTCAACCTAACAAGAGATTCTTGTCAATCGGAAAGTATTTTTATTCAAATAAATAAATATTTTACTCGTAGACGGAATTAAATACATTATCATTTTGACCAGCTCAGATATGGGTTCCACAAAATTTGTGCCAAAAAAAAGTGTGTTTGTATGCTAGTTAAATTCAGCCATATATAATCTCGAATCCTAACTCCGCCCCTGAACGTAATCTAGTGTAGTTTTCTTATTTATAAGTAGTGACGGAGTTGTGATTCTTTGTTAGGGGCGAAAATTTTTGGCATAGGCGAATTGGTAATGTCATAAGTAATGCTCGGAAAAAAAATTTAAAAATTGAATTGAGAAACTTGAAATTTCCAATGTTCAGCTCGCTTTAGGTATACGCCCCCTAAATCTGCCCTTGTTTAAAAAAGTTTTTCGCAATGTCACGTATAGACATATATGCCTTATTGATGAAATTAGAATCATCAAATTTTAAAAATAAGTTGGTGATATAATCGATTTGAATTGGTTTGGTGTTGATATTGTAAATTATACGAGTAATTAATTTGATCTGCCAATTTTAACTCAAAAAACTTGAAGATGAAACAAAACACAAATTATATTACACATTTAGAGCACTCTCAATATCATACAAAAAACACTCAAAAGAAAAAGGAAACAAGTTCAGATACAGTACGATACAATACGACACGACGCGTCACGAAATATTTCTTCATATTTAACAGTGTAGCTAATACAAGACGTTTTATTCTTCTCACTATAACGCGATCTTGTTCATGAGTTTTACTGCTCTGTCAATTTGCTGAGATTCCAGTAAGCAAGCTGCGTTTTACCTGAAAATCAAATATTGTAATAATCTTTTATCAAGTCGAACTGTACGTAAATTTGCATTAAGGTTGAGTCACGGGATTATCGATGATTATATCGTGAATCGTACTAGATTACTAGTCTTTCCTAGTCAATTATTTACGTTTATATTTCATCTATAGATGATTCGGTAAATTGTTTACGTTTATTTTAAAACAACTCGTGCAGTTGACATAATTGTTTTTTTTGTATGCCGAAACTAACGTCGTCACGTTAAATTTTCTCAAAAGAATCTTTGTCATTTTCGTATTTACTTGGACGGAGTAATAATATTTATATCTTACCTTGTTTGTAGTCGTTTTAAGTAATCAAAAGGTGACTCAAGCGACCTAGTGGTAGTAAGGAGGAGGAGGTGGAGAAGCGTAAGTGTATTGATATGCAGGAGGTGAGTGGTGGACCGGCTTAGGGTGATGATACACCGGAGGGGATTTGTATATTGGCGTTGGTGGCGGCTTGTACTCCGGAGGTGAGTGGTGATCGTGAGGAGACTTGTATACCGGAGTTGGTGGTGGATATTTGTAGACAGGTGGAGAGTAATAGTGAGGAGGGGACTTCTGGATTGGTGGTGGTTTGTATTCTGGAGGTGTGTAGTAGTGTGGCGGAGATTTGTGTACATGAGTGGGTGGCGGGTATTTGTGAACTGGCGGTGGCTTGTAAATGGGAGGAGAGTAGTCGTGTGGAGGAGATTTGTATACTGGAGTTGGTGGCGGGTATTTGTGAACTGGTGGTGGTTTGTACACTGGAGGTGAGTAGTAGTGTGGAGGGGACTTGTATATCGGAGTTGGTGGCGGGTATTTGGGTATTGGTGGAGGCTTGTATACTGGAGGTGAGTAATAGTGTGGAGGAGACTTGTATACCGGAGCTGGTGGCGGGTATTTGGGTACTGGTGGGGGCTTGTACACTGGAGGTGAGTAATAGTGTGGAGGAGACTTATACACTGGAGTTGGTGGCGGGTATTTATGTACTGGCGGGGATTTGTACGATGGAGGGTGGTAGTAGTGTGGAGGAGACTTGTACACTGGAGTTGGGGGCGGGTATTTGGGTACTGGTGGGGACTTGTATGTTGGAGGTGAGTAGTAGTGTGGAGGAGGATTATATACTGGAGTTGGTGGCGGATATTTGGGTTTTGGTGGAAATTTGTACACTGGGGGAGAATAATAGGGCGGCGGGGACTTATACACTGGTGGTAGGTGTTTGTGTACCGGTGGTGGCTTGTATACTGGAGGTGAGTAGTGGTGTGGAGGAGACTTATATATTGGTGTTGGTGGTGGGTACGTGGGAATCGGTGGTGATTTGTATACTGGAGGTGACTTATACACCGGGGTTGGCGGTGGGTACTTGTGTACTGGTGGTGACTTGTACACGGGAGGGGAGTACGAGTATGGAGGTGACTTATACACTGGAACGGGTGGAGGGTACTCAGGAACAGGTGGTGACTTATATACTGGAGGTGCATAGTAGGGTGGAGGCGACTTGTAGACCGGGGATGGCCCATAAACTGGTGTTGGTGGGCTATGGTATTTCGGTGGAGACCTATAAACAGGAGGGAATGGCGGCGGATAGTATTCCTTAGGTGGCGGGGGCGAGGTGTAATCGTAAGGGGGTGGTGGAGGAGAAGCATAAGTGTATTGTCTTGATGATACTACAAAATGAAAACAAAGTGAAATCAATGCCACTATTAGAGTGGCCACTCTTTGCACCCTAACCATTGTCACAAATATGTGAACAGCTTTGTTTTTTTTGACATGCCTTGGGGAATGCAAACTACCCCATTTATATAGCTTCAACATTCAAGTTGTATCATTGAAAATATGTACTATTCGTTACAAGTTAAAACGGATAGTACCCCTTTCACAATATCACAAGTGGAAGGATAAATGGGGTGCTTTATTTAAGTTCCACGTGATTTGTCACTTAGTCACTTACATATTGTGAAAGGACATTATTCATCTTCAACTTATAACGGATAGTGTACGTCTTCAATAAGAATTTGTGTTCAACATTTACCTTCTTTAATTAATTTTACCATATGGTTAAAAACTTACTATTATCAACATAGCCTATAGGCTTATCTAAATCTTTCCACGAATTCTCATTTAAGATGTAGGTATCCATCTCAAATCTTAAAATTGACTAAATAAATATCAAATCACATGATAAGTTGCATAAAAAATGTCAAAAGTTGTCTTTATTATCAACATGTGTTAATATTTGAATCCGTTTTAAGATAAACAAATATTACGTCTTAAACAAGACTTACTCTTTACTTTCTAATATGTTTCAATATTTGTACGGCTAAGATTGAATTGATTTTTATTGATTTGGCATATTAGTATATTCGTTTTCGATTGCTATTAATAGTTGTTTGCTTATTTTCGTTGCAGAATGCATATTACTAGGGCTGTACTCCTAGAATATCAAAGTTTATAGGACTTTTCTCCTTGGTTCTACATCTAAGAAGGTAGGTCGTTCAGTGTATGCCATCCAAGTTCAAATTTCATGCGTATGGTTTTTGTTAACTAGGTTTTCGCTATGTTATCAGTGTACAAAAGTTATACTCGTAAGTTAAGAAAACGAATTTTAGTGCTTTTACAGAACTTGAGGTTTGAGGTTCGAACCTATGGATGTAGCTGTGTTAAAACCTACAA
Source organism: Silene conica (assembly GCA_029255685.2). NCBI lineage: Eukaryota > Viridiplantae > Streptophyta > Magnoliopsida > Caryophyllales > Caryophyllaceae > Silene > Silene conica. The sequence continues at coordinate 10,114,579 of CM055317.2, read as the reverse complement.
TGATGGAAAGTTTTATCACACTTGTGATCCTAACCGGCTCAACTCTGAACTATATCGAAGAATTTACACCAAGGAAAAAAAAAAGTGAAAGGATCAAAGATATAATGTCGCCCATAAATAATAATCATATATAGTTGTACATGATAGATTTTATAGAAATAAGAGAACGATTTTTATTATTGAAAACTGCATATTTGCAGGGTATAAACATGGTACAATATATAGAGATTACACATGAAGTAAATAAGGCTATACGATGAGGATGTACATGATTTGTGCAGTAAACAAGGCAAGGAATAATATGCGGCTATAATTACAATATTGCATAATCATCATAGTTGATTTTGCTTGATCGTAGGAATAAATTGATTCTTTGATTGATCTTCTGAGATATTCCTACTACGCCCCCACAAGTTGGACAGTCGAGAGATGAGTCCAATCTTGAGTCGTGGTTTGTGACAGCACGTTGTGGGTAGCGATTTTGTTTATATGGCAGGTGGTTTTTGTAATGGCAATATCGAGTTCGGTGAGTATGGATCGACGGATCATAGCCAAATGTTGATAGGATGTTGGTGGGTTGAGCAAGGCAAAGAAGTAGCCATGGTGGTTGGGGGCGTCCTCGACAAAACTATGGTACGGCAAAGAGGATTTTATACGCTAGTGCTTTGAATACCTGAACAATAACAACACAAGGATTCAACTTCAGTATGCTACATGTCAGAGACATGATAGTGGTGAGTTGAGTTAATATTGCCATACTCCTCTCTTGTAGACGCTGAGTTGTGAACCAACTCGGCCGAGTCAGTCGAACTCGGCCGAGCAGCTCAAACTCGGCCGAGCAGCTCAAACTCAGCCGAGTAAGTGTTACTCGACCGAGTAAGTGTTACTCAACCGAGTAAGTGTTACTCGACCGAGTAAGTGCAACTCGGCCGAGTAGGTCTTACTCGACCGAGTGGGTCTTACTCGACCGAGTGCGTCTTTCCAGGAGTCAGACCGCGGTTAATTATATAAACTAATCCGAAACCTAAATCACTTTTTAACCTAATCAAAACAGTAAACAGTCCCCTTTCAGCATTTCCTTCCTCTCAAATCCTTTCTAAGGTTTTAGTAAGAGTCTAGAAGCGCCGATCATCTAGTCTAACCCGTGATTTCATCAAATAAGTGTATCCTATGGTCCTCTTATCATAATTTATAGGTTTTTTTTATAGTGAGTAATCCTGGTATGTATAATCCTTGGGAGGAGGATTCGTAGCGGAGCGTTGGTAGAACACCCGTGGAATCTTTATTGTCGTGATTGTGTGAGGTAGGGTTTCCCTACTCAGTTCTGGATGATTTTGATTGTGACGATACCGTCGTATTATCTTATATCACTGTATTACTGTAATGTTGATTGGGATTGGGAACATATGTGTGGGACCGTTGCGGGAAAAGATTCTCACTCCTACGATCGTTCTTCGTGGGACCCGCCACGGAGAGGATGTGCACATTAAGGATCTAGGTACCCCTTGATGCGAGCAAGTGGGGGATTGATGTGGGGCTTGAGGCCGCCACCTGTATTATTGTGACAGATGTGACCGTGGATATCAGTTGTGGTGATTAATCAAATTGTGGCATCGTATTGGATTGTGTTGTTACTGTCTTATTTATCAGTTCTGACACTTGTGGTTTTTACTGTGATGATCCATGTAATGGTGAGTAGAGTCTCAGGTACGTCGGTGTGGATGACAGCTAGCTTGGTGAGAATGGGACATCACCTTCAGTTTTGTAGAGTCATGATAGTATACTTAGCTTCCGCATACATTTCGTATTTTGGTTATTTTATCAGACGGTTGTGTACTTAAACGTTATTCTTAATTATAATAAGAGTTCATGGTTTGTTTATCTTGATATTTTGCATCAAGAAACTGAGATGGTAATGCTTTCATAGTCTGATTGTCATATTTAAAGGCATTGGATTATGAGGGTGTTACAGATAACATGATGGTTAATGGTTGCTCAATGGCGTGAACGAGGTGGAGCATGTTATGGCTGTATCAGTGCGGTGACAGGTGCCGCAAGCATGAACTACTGGCTGATCAAGATGAGTTTGAGAAATAGTCATGAAAGGTTTTGTGAATATGGTGGGTAGTAGGGTTGTGCATTTGTGTCAATTTCGTATATTGCAACCAGAACAAACTTTTAATACGGTCATAATAATAATAGTAATTGTTGTTGGTCAGTGCGGAATTCGGTGGGTAATTTAAGATGCAAATTTGGTGATTTTAATGATGACTGATGTTGAACGGAGATGGGGTATGTCCTAAAGCTGATCTTTGGCGGTTTCCAGTGCTAGATCTTGATTTTTTCCGCGTCCTATCACCGAGTTAACCCACCTGTTCTACAACCTCTACATTTATCCATGTGTTCCAAGGCGAAATTTACTGTAACTAGTCCTTCTCTGGCTGTAATCGACGCTCTTCAACCTAATTGTTCGACCGCCTCTCTCGTTGGTATGTCGGTTAGTCAGACTCCTCTTATTCCACGGAAGTCTAATTCAAAGAAAGTTAAAAGTATACTTTTTACTGTCATAGGCTCTGATGCGTGTCTATTTTATGATGTTTTTCATCTATTTTTACACGCATTTGGTCGCTCATTTACTATGTTTTAGCCCTTTTTTCCCAACAATTGTGCACTTTCGTATTTTTATGCTCTTTTGCAGATTTATGCGGAAAAGGGACGATTTTGCACCAAATTTATGCCCTCGGGATTTTTTATGACTAAGGACAAGAAGGAACGAAGCCTAGCGCACATTTCAAGGCCTGAAGATAGCTTTAACAAGCAAAGAATTGATCCACGACATTGCAGCCTGTTTCAAATGGCTATATCTCGAGTTCTAGAGCTGATAATGGAGTGATTCCAATTGGAGGTGAAAGCTTATCCTCTTAGCTTTCCAACGCCGCAAGAGTCGCTTGATTACGATAAGTAACGAAGAAATGGCAGCTGTTTTAAGATCGACGCGCGCTGCAGTCCCGACAATTGGGTCGACCGACCTACTATTTGGGTCGACCGACCACAGCACAGACCCAGAAGTTTCCGCGAAGCCCATTGAAGTGTTTAGGTCAATTGGAAACTCTTTATTTCCATCTATTTAAGCCGAATTTCGTGATTAGGCTAATTAATTCAGCTTTACCTATCAAATCTCACATCTAGTTTTAGTTTTAATCTTTCCATAATCATCAAACACTTTTCTTTAGTTTTATACATTGTTCATTATCAATCATTCAAGCATTCAATAAAGTTTGTTCCTTTCCTTCCTTAATCCATTGTTTCCGGTAATTCCTTTCTTAATTTCAGTTTTAATATTGTTCTTATTTTAGAATCATTAGAATCCGGTTTAATTTAGAATCCCAAGCCTTTATTATTATTGCATGTTTAGATTGATGTTCTTTATAATTTCCATGTTTATTACTATTTTCATTATCGTTTCAATCTTCATGAGTAGCTAAATTTCATATGTTAGGACGTAGGGGATGAATATGCATAGGTAATGTAAATTCCGAGACCAACCTGTAGCAGAGCCGTGGTCGGCCGACTCAATTAATGGGTCGGTCGACCAAGGCGGTGGTCGGCCGACTGGAATAGCCGGTCGGTCGACCCACTCGCGTATGAATTCTGTTTCGTCTTTCTTTGTTGACTATAATACCCTACAATGAGACTGAAAGGAGACTTGTAGGATGTTAGTAATGACCTACCCAAGATTGAGAGATACGGGAAGGGCATTGGTTTACACCTTAAGACGGCTAGGTTACTCAAGACTGAAAGGTATGTGACCTAGAGTTTAGGAATCACCCTTATTGTTGACACCCAATAATTGTGAGACCTAGGAACTAATAGCATAGGCCGAAAGGAGCTATTAGGTACCATAGACCGAAAGGATATGTTACACCCCTTACGCGACTGCAATACATGTTGACCTTAGGATTTATATTACCTTAGCTATTTATTACCCAAACATCCTAGCATCCCTTTTATTATATTTTATTCTCATCTTTTATTATTTGTTTATTTTAATCTTTCCCTTAGACTTAGTAATCAACCAATCCAAAACCCCCAATTTGTTACCCTAAAACATTGACCTTAAACAATAAATACTCCTCACCTCTATGTGGTTCGACCCTGACTTTCACTATCTATTGTTAAAGTTATGAATTATAAATTTATCTTTGGTACCCTCAACGACGGGCATCAAATTTTGGCGCCGTTGCCGGGGAGGTGACGCCAGTGTTTATTGTTTTCTGTTTATGTTTTCTCTTTTTCTTTCGTTGTCATGACCATCGCCCCTTTCCCACAACTCGAGCATGAACCTTTGGATTTCTATTGTGATAGATTAATCTCTTTCCTTTCTCAATTTGACTATCCTATTAGTATTGGGGAGGTTTGTCGTATCTTATATGATGGAGTTACTGTTAAGACCTTGATCGAGATTGAGAGAAATTGCGGATGAGAATTTTTAGACCTACCCTGTGAGAAGCAATGGGAGCTTCTCAAACACCTAATCCGAGCCGGTGGAGATACGGAGGGGTATGAGGGCATTGATATTAGTAACCCGGATATTCCTGTTGAGTGTGATCCTATCACACCCATTACTGAAGAGTCGCTCATTCTTAAGGATGAGAATGATAGGTTATTTGATTCCCTCTGCCTCCCCGTTGATGATACTGACTTGGATTTAGATACAGATGATGAGTTAGAAATTTACCCCTTGACTGACCAACCTATTTCTGTAGGTGTTAGTGATGAACATGTTCCTGACATGTTTGAACCTTCGGTTGATGAACCTTGTTTTTTGCAGGATTCATTTTTTGACATTCCTGATGTTTTTAATAATATTAGTGAATATTATGTACAAGGATCCTTTACAAAGGATCCTTCGGAGGCTTTGATGTGTTTTGAGGCATGTGCAGGTGAATCTCTTGCTCAGGAGTCTGATTTGGATGCTCCAGAAATTGCGACACTAGTGGTAGAGTCTATAGGCGGTAGGAAGAGAGTTGTTCTCGATCGAGTAGTACCACTTACTCGATCAAATGATGTAGAGAACGAGGTCACTCAAGCAAGTGATCATTTGGCTAAAGAAAAGAGCCCTAAGAAGAAGAAACCCAGGAAGGTGTCGACCCACGACTTGGGAGTCGACAACTCCGGGAGATGGATGGCTAAAGCTGTGGATGATGACCCACCCATCTACATGGTGGAGAGAAACTCATCTACCCAAATCACCATAGCTGAAGGAGTAGCCTGTAGTCAGAGCCCTTGGTCAAAGAAACGCCGAATCCTTCGCGGATGACTTCTTCTTTTTGCTCGTTTCTGTTTTTCTTACGACATTTTTTTGGTTTTGCTAAGACTTTCGAGCTTGCTTTCTTTAAGTTTTTAGGACAACTTTTTCGTGTTTGCGTAGTTAAGACTTTTTGGACTTGTTCTGGGATCTCGCGCATTTGTTGGGCGCATATCTATTGCTTTTTCAGGTTCAACAAAGAAACGAAGACCGCTGTGACGCAGAGGGGTCGACCGACCAGATACACGGGTCGGTCAACCTAGTCCCTATAATATTGGAATTCCTGCAGTCTGCAGGAAGGTCGGTCGACCTAAAATATGGGTCGGTCGACCTACCCGTCCGTCACACCCTATTCGCTTCTTCCTCGGAATTCGTGCACCATCTTGGGTACTTGAGTTGCACTGCTGGCCACCAAAACCTCCCAGCTTACGCTGGTTTGGGGAGGTTTTTCACGCGCTTCAAAACCCAGTGAGTTCTTTCCAGTTTTCCTTAGTTTCTATTTTCCCTGCATCTTTCTTTTAATTTTTTGAAACCTTTACTTAGGCTAATGCACAATGGGGACATTATGCGGGTTGGTTTGGGGAATGGTTTCGTGTCACATGCATTACATTCTGTCACACGTTTATTGCATTTCCGTATTGCATTGTTCTTTTCTTTATTTTCCTTGCATATACAAAAAAATGAAAAAATTCAAAAAAATTCCAAAAAATGCACGTTTATTTTAGCATATAGGTCGAGTCGGAACGAAAGTATTTCAAGGATGATTTAGCTATCTTACATGTTTATGCCTTTACCTTGCCTTGTCAACTTGTTTTAGTATGAGAGTCTTTCGCATATCTATGAGTTTTTGTCAACTTGCATATCTTGAGACTTGACTTATACCTTGGCAACCTACTATACATTCTAAGGTTTAGAGCTTATTTCCTGGTTTCATTCTTAAACCAGTTGTCTAGGATGTGAGTAGTACTCCCCTTAGAACATGTTACATCAATATGCATAAACATGAACTTGAATTGCTATATACTTGTTTTACTTTCTCGTTTTGTGAGTCTTGATACGTGCATTTGGGATCCCTTTTCTCATATTTACCCATAAGCTTCACATAGCCAAAATTGCCTTTTTATTTCCCCAAAAACTACATCCCATACTTAGCCTACCCTTCCAAGCTAGTATTTGTGGTCATTGGATTATTTTTTTGAGGCATCTTGGTTTGTATGCTATCTTGAACAAAAAGAGAAAAGAAAGAAAGCAAGAAAGAAAAAAAAAAAAAAAGAACAGAAAAATTCAGAAAAAGAAAGAAAGAAAAGAAAAAAAAAATCAAAACGTACAGGAAAGAAGTCGACCGACCACCTTCTTGGGTCGGCCGACCACCTGACAGCATCAGAATGAAAAAAAATCGTTCCAAAATCCCTTTCTTTTATATGTTATCACTCCCGTACCTCATTCAAAATATTTGGGAGTCCTTTCTTATATTCAATTTGAGAGTTGTGCCACAAAAAGAGCACTTTATTAATTTCAAGAGTTGTGAAATATGTTGATGGAAACCGGTTCTACTAGCTTGGCTACTAACCCCACAAATCCAAAAACATCTTAACCACTTTTACCTTTTACCTCACATATCTTTCATTACCTCAATTGCATGTATCTGGGTCACTTAATAAGATTGTTATACAAAGTTGTAGAATTCTTGTTCATGTTAGATTGCAGGCATGTTTCCATGGGTCGTAGTTAGGTGAGTGTCATGACAAATATACTTCTTTCTATCTTTTACATATACTCACCCTTTGCTTCATGAGTGTCTCGAGCGTACCGCGAGAGTCCATAGTATAAAGTCTCTATAGTCTCTAGTGTTGCAAGTTTGACGACACCATAACTCGTTTGCATGATTTATATACTTTCTCATTTTGTACTTGGTATTGGTTTAGGCTGACATGTAAATTTCGCTCTGAGATTGAAATCGTTCCATTAGTTAGGATCGAGTCTACTTCTTGCTTGAGGGCAAGCAAGGGTTTGGTTTGGGGAATTTGATGCGTGTCTATTTTATGATGTTTTTCATCTATTTTTACACGCATTTGTTTTAGCACTTTCGTATTTTTATGCTCTTTTGCAGATTTATGCGGAAAAGGGACGATTTTGCACCAAATTTATGCCCTCGGGATTTTTTATGACTAAGGACAAGAAGGAACGAAGCCTAGCGCACATTTCAAGGCCTGAAGATAGCTTTAACAAGCAAAGAATTGATCCACGACATTGCAGCCTGTTTCAAATGGCTATATCTCGAGTTCTAGAGCTGATAATGGAGTGATTCCAATTGGAGGTGAAAGCTTATCCTCTTAGCTTTCCAACGCCGCAAGAGTCGCTTGATTACGATAAGTAACGAAGAAATGGCAGCTGTTTTAAGATCGACGCGCGCTGCAGTCCCGACAATTGGGTCGACCGACCTACTATTTGGGTCGACCGACCACAGCACAGACCCAGAAGTTTCCGCGAAGCCCATTGAAGTGTTTAGGTCAATTGGAAACTCTTTATTTCCATCTATTTAAGCCGAATTTCGTGATTAGGCTAATTAATTCAGCTTTACCTATCAAATCTCACATCTAGTTTTAGTTTTAATCTTTCCATAATCATCAAACACTTTTCTTTAGTTTTATACATTGTTCATTATCAATCATTCAAGCATTCAATAAAGTTTGTTCCTTTCCTTCCTTAATCCATTGTTTCCGGTAATTCCTTTCTTAATTTCAGTTTTAATATTGTTCTTATTTTAGAATCATTAGTATCCGGTTTAATTTAGAATCCCAAGCCTTTATTATTATTGCATGTTTAGATTGATGTTCTTTATAATTTCCATGTTTATTACTATTTTCATTATCGTTTCAATCTTCATGAGTAGCTAAATTTCAAATGTTAGGACGTAGGGGATGAATATGCATAGGTAATGTAAATTCCAAGACCAACCTGTAGCAGAGTCGTGGTCGGCCGACTCAATTAATGGGTCGGTCGACCAAGGCGGTGGTCGGCCGACTAGAATAGCCGGTCGGTCGACCCACTCGCGTATGAATTCTGTTTCGTCTTTCTTTGTTGACTATAATACCCTACAATGAGACTGAAAGGAGACTTGTAGGATGTTAGTAATGACCTACCCAAGATTGAGAGATACGGGAAGGGCATTGGTTTACACCTTAAGACGGCTAGGTTACTCAAGACTGAAAGGTATGTGACCTAGAGTTTAGGAATCACCCTTATTGTTGACACCAAATAATTGTGAGACCTAGGAACTAATAGCATAGGCCGAAAGGAGCTATTAGGTACCATAGACCGAAAGGATATGTTACACCCCTTACGCGACTGCAATACATGTTGACCTTAGGATTTATATTACCTTAGCTATTTATTACCCAAACATCCTAGCATCCCTTTTATTATATTTTATTCTCATCTTTTATTATTTGTTTATTTTAATCTTTGCCTTAGACTTAGTAATCAACCAATCCAAAACCCCCAATTTGTTACCCTAAAACATTGACCTTAAACAATAAATACTCCTCACCTCTATGTGGTTCGACCCTGACTTTCACTATCTATTGTTAAAGTTAGGAATTATAAATTTATCTTTGGTACCCTCAACGACGGGCATCAGGCTCATAGCCAATAAGTACTGACTTGTCCCTTTTATTACTTGCCTTTAATTGTGTTTCTTGATCCGTTTTCTTTTTCAAACAAAATACCAAATTCTACAACAAAACCTCTAGTTTTTATCATATTTTTTTAATCCATATTTACCTCTAATTGAGACCATCTATCGGTTACAATATGTTTGCTTTATCTGTTGAGTAAAGTAGGTGGGACAGTTTGTCTTCAGGTTGTAGTAGATTTTTGCTCTCTTATGGTCCTTCATTAACCATGTTTTCCTCTTTTTCATCTTCTATTCCAATGGATTTTCAATCCTTTTATTACAATTTAGTGAGTTGTTTATTTTCGAAGACGACGTTGTGAATGATGAGGATCTAATTACCTGGATTATGAGTTTAGGAGAGTCGTCTTTTTCCTCTATTCGGCTGATGAAGGATAAGGGAAATTCTCTTTTTAAAAAATGGAAACGTATCCCTTGCAAGTAGCCTTTACAAACAACAGTTAAATTTTTTGTGCTTCGATTGGTTTTTACTCGGTTGTCATCAGCAAGCTAGCACTTCCTTAGCCCTATCCCTTGTTTTTAACTTAGCAGCCAGTGATTTGAACTATCTCATTATATTAGGGCTAGTCGTTACTGCAAGTTTGTTTTACATTTTGACACGTCCAATGTCAAAGCCCTTTATAAGAGCGCCTTAGCTTTTAAGCAGTTGAATTTACTCAGAGACGCTCTGAATGACTTTGAGCATGTGCTGTATCTTGATCCAAGTAATTCTGAACCTAGTCGTGAGCTCCTTATTGTGATTGACAAACTTGTTATCAACCCTAATGGCAAGCGTGTTGTTTTACCATTGGTCCCGTTGGGCTCTGACAATAAAGTTAAGAAGCATCTCTTAAGTGTTAGAGGTGGTTGATAAGACCGTCACAATTTCTTGTAGTACCTCTAATAATAGTGTATCAATGATCACTGAAGTAAGTGAGGTAAGTTTGGAAAGTGAGATGAATTATGTTCAAGATCCAATGGTTTTCGATATAATCTATGACTCTGGCTCGTGTCATGTTGCAGAGGATAATGAGTCTTCCACTCATTTCTTGACGAAAGAAGCCTCAAAGTACTCCTTCATTCCCCAATAAAAGCAAGCTATCAACCAACTACATATTTCGTCCGAGGATTATGAGAATTTGTTAATGGGGAAAGATCTTTCCTTTTACCATACAGGTTCATTGTCTTTTACTCCCCCCACACACCTAAGATCTTACATTTTATTAAAATAATACTTACATATAATAGAGAAATAGGAAGATCATAGGTGTGTGGAGGGAGTATGAGGGTTCGACCCCTCATCCCTGATAATTCTATCCAGACGGAAACTCCCCATGAAGATAATTCAAGGGCAGTAGAAGTTCTCTATTCTTCTCCTTTACCTAAGGAGCAAGATGAGCATTTTACATTTATTCTCGAGAATACAGAGGTACTTAAGGAGGAAGTTGTTTTCCAAATTGATAAAAAGAAGCGGATTTCATCGGATTCCGCTCAGGTCAGCCGGATCTCTGAAATTCAATTCCAATTCATTGCGGATAAAGAAAGCAAGTCAAATGCAGATAAAGAAGGTCCTGATAGGATTCAATGTAAGGTGGATGCTTCCCACCGTCGCGGACGTGAGACAAGCTAGGGTACTACTGGAAAGAAAATGTCCTGTTTCCTACACGGGATAAAAGAAAGGAGCCGGACCTTTTCCATTTCGAGGGCTTGTATCATCCGCACAAAAAAATGATGTCTTAGTGTTTCTAAGTCTTTCTCTGTTACATTTAGTACAGTTTCTTGGTTTTCTAGTAGTGTTAAGGACTCTGGTATCCTGGGGTTTGTATTATAACGAACTTTTTTTCGTTAATCTCAGTTTACCGTTGTCGGAGAAAAAAATGCCATGATCATATACGTTAAGTTTTAGTGAATTATTTTTTTGGTAAAAGGTGAAAATTATATAGAATGGTGACCAAAAATGTGTGGAAGACTAGTCTTCCTTACATCAAAACCAACATCAAGCTAGTAATCTAGTAATCCAGGTTCTATCTGGGCTACAGATAGTTCTTTTACAACACGTATTCATTCTAACACTTAGGTCCTCTTTAATCTGCTTCAATAGAGTGTAATGACGAATCAGAATATTTTCCACTTTTGCCTTGTTTTTCTGCATCCACAAATGGTACACAGCAGCATTTACAATGCCATTCATCAATCCTCGTCTGCATTTAGATCCCCTCTTTGCCAGTCTCCATTTGTTTACATTCTGCACAGGTATATTCATCCATGTCCATTCATTAACGAAAGTTAAAAGTTTCCTGCTGTATGGACACTTGAAGAACTGATGCTCCAACTGTTCTGTATCATTACCACATAGACAACAGTTCTCGTCCTGCATAATTGCTAAACTATACAGGTGGGACTTCGTTCTTAATGCTTCATGCTGATAGAGCCAGTTCACAAATTTGTGCTTTAGGATGGTCCAGTCAGTCCATATCAGATATGGCCATTGTAGTTTAGGAGCCTCCTGCCTCATTTTGCCATAGTACATGCCAATAATATAATTTTGTTGTCCAGCAGTTGTCCATATGGTAGAGTGGACTGTGTTAGAAATCAAATTTCAGATTACTAACTCACATCTCATATGAGTTTAATTATTTAAGTTTAGTCATTAAAACTTAACTAGATCTTATGCATGCATGATGATTATATAAGATGAAGAAATGTCCTTACATTGCTTTAGAACGTTTATACTCAATTAATCACCTATTAATCGAGTCTTCAAAACCGTTTTACCCTTACCAACGATTTATTATGAAACCGTCTCCAAAAGCTCATATCAAGGACCCGATCTCAAAACCAAAATCAATTTTGTTACTAGAAAATTGAAATTATTATACTAGAAACTATGTTAATAATATTACTATTAATATTATTAATTTTGTGAAATGATTTTATTGTTCTCTAAAACAATTTTAGAGAGATGAGCTTAAGGTATTTTTCTCTCATAAGAAAAATGAGCATGCTTGAATGAGTTGTGTTAGTGTCACTACAACAAAATGGCACTTGCGCCACGATTTATGTCACGGGAATTCATATTTTGTGACCTAAATTTGCTTAGTCACGGGAAAAAAAAGTCCCCTTCCTTCAAAATTAATTGGTAAAAAAATTTATGTCACGGGTAAATATATGCGTGACAAATAATTGTTTTTAGTCACGAATTAAGTCATGACTGTGGCTAACAAATGCGTTTAGTCACGTATCAAGTCACGAACGTGGCTAATAATTATTTTCAGCCACAATGTCGTGGCTAATTATGATTTATTGTCACATGTAAGTTAACCGTGACTAATTAGTGTGCTTAGCCACACTGACTTCTTAACGTGGCTAATAATTATGATTTATTGTCACAACTAAATTATCTGTGACTATATTGCTCTTAGCCACACACTGAATTCTTACCGTGACTAATTATTGCTCTTAGCTACGCATTGGATTTTTACCGTGACTAATATTTTTGATATGATAACAAATAATAGTACAAAATTATTAGTGCAACAATGTGTGTACTGTGACATCAAGATGATTGCGCCGTATTATTGCGAGATGTGAACAATATTCGTACTTAATGTTCTTCACTATTGACGTAAATGATCTTATTATGATTATTCTTATTATTGGATTTAGTCTGTCACAAGTGAGAATTTGTGCAATTTATTATGATTATTCTTATAACACTACTGACTTGAAAATGAATATGATTATATGAATAAATGATTGTTGTTTAACAATTTATTTTGCTTTATTTTCGTTGAATGCTGCTTTAATTTAAGTATACGTTTAATTATGTAATGACAATTTTGTACTACTTACCCAGTTACTCAATTTATTAAATTGCACAACAAGCCCGACAAAAAACACTACAACAAATTGACAGTTGCGCCACGATTTATGCCACGGGAATTTATAATTCGGGGCTAAATTTTGTTTAGCCACGGGAAAAATTTTACTCACTATTTTAGAAAAATATTATGCCACAATTTAGGTTACAGTCGTGGCTAATAATCATGAATTCAAAATGATTTCCAACAAATCATTGAATAAAATGGAAAAAAACATATTGATAAAATAACCGATACAAAAAAAATCAATATAGAAAAACATTTTAATTATTGAAAATAAGCGTATCACACCGAAAAGTAAAATGGAAATTAAAATAATAAATTACATGTGTAAATAATGTGAAATTTTGTTGACAAAAAGAAATATCAAGAATAATGAAAAGAAATCAATTTAGAGAAAACAAAAATTTATACGATATTTTCTGTGTTTTTTGGCAAAAACTGATTATTTTCGAGTTAATAATGTCTTGGTAATTTATTTTAGTAATAAAACTCGGTCATTGATACCCATATGTAATCATTTTTCAAAAGTGACCATTATTTATTTAGTAAAAAGTGATTAAACTTTTTTTCGTTATAAATACGACGATCTTACAAATAGTATTTGTGTGGAAAAATATATGAAAAAATGGATAAAAGAGAAATAAAATAAAAATGCCGACAAATGAAAAAAAATAAAAAAAATATATTAGGGAAAAAAATATAAGGAAAATGTGATTAAATAGTTTGGAGAAAATGGTTTAGTTGACTCGGGCAAAAAATGACCCGAGCATCATTGGTCGGGAGGTCAACATTGAAAACTCGAGTAATTTGAGAAAAATAATATTTTTTTCGCAAAAATATGTAAATCATTTAATATTTTTTCGCAAAAATAATAGTGAAGGTAATTTAGAAAAAAAGGAATATAATTCAAACATGTTTCAAAGTGTTAATTATATCAACAAGCTTAAGTTTCATTTTCGGTAGCTCATCATAAGAACTCCATAGTTAAGCGTGCTCAGGTAGGAGTAGTCTTGGGATGGGTGACCTCCTGAGAAAGATATACGATTCGCAAAAGTGAATGACTTGTGATTGTAAGTAACGAGTTGAGATAACTAACCAAGCAAAGATTAAAGCTTGACAAAATTCCATATGTAACCAAATGTGTTTGGTAGTGTGATGGTTGCTCACCTCATCCCTTAACCCTGAGGTCAGGGGTTCGATCCCTACCCATGGGAATGGAGCAACTCTTTGGCAAGCTGTTTACCTCTTCGTGAGAGAGCCCGCGGTGAGGGGATTATACACCATTGTCGACACGGTGGACAACCCCGGTTTAGACCCAAAAAAAAGATTTCCATATGTGAAAACATTTTCATTATAAGTAAAAATAATATATTACATTTTGTTTATTTATTTTTAATTTTTTTGTTTGCTACGAGAATAATTTTGGCCACGAGAAATAATTTTTGGTCACGGGAATTATTAGCCACGTGAGAATCTGTGGCTAAAAATATAATTTTAGCCACGTTCTTGTTTTTCCCGTGACTATCTGTTAGCCACGACCACTTGGGCCACGGAAGGTATTTCCGTGGCAAAGAGCTTTAGCCACGGAAAATTAGTACTTGCGCCACGAATTTAGTCGTGGCCCAAGTGCTTAATTGTAGTAGTGTGTGTAATCTAACTTAAGTATATGAGGAAAACATCCTCTTAAGAGCATCCACATTGAAGAGGATTGTCCATCCTCTTAGATGAGAGAGGGTGCTAAGAGGATGTCCTCTTCAATGTGGAACCAACATTGAACATCATCTTTGGATGAGGAAGAGGAAGACTTCCTCTATTTTTAGAGGAAGTACTACATAGGCCTTTGTGCCCACTCACCAATGTAAATATTGCATATATGCTTTATTTTATTTTATTTTTAATAAAAAAAAATTAAAATATGAATGAGGAGGTAGAGAGGATCCACTTTGATGTAGGAAAAAAAATAGAAGAAGAGAAGGTGGAGGATGAACATAGTGAAAAATGAGTTGAATGAAAGAGTAAGTGATGTGTCAAAAAGAGATAGGGAGAGAAAAAAAAAAAAAGAGGATCTTAACATCCTCTTCAATGTACATGCTCTAATACTCAAGTGATGGCCGACCAAGTCTCATAGAAAGGCCAATGCATGGCTCTTACATTATGCCAAATGCATAAAAAAAGTTCTTACACCTAAGTCTTACACAAAGACTAGGTTTTGTAAGCTTTGTCATAGTAGTGTATTATTTTTATACATAATGACTCCACACATACACATATATACACGGTCCATTTGATGATAAAATGGACTCCATTTTATCTTTGTCAATTGTGTTAATTTGTAACATGTCACACATGTCTCATAATATATGAACCTATTTGTTAATCATGCAATTTTAACTCCTCAAAATTCATAATTTACAAATTCATAACACTTAAATAATTCCTCTAGTAATTCTCAATTACTTTCTTATAAAAATGTAATATCATAATTTTAATTACAACTATTTGTAATTTTATGATTGACCGTGTTCATTCCCGATTTAATTGTTTCTTAAACAATTAATCAAAACCTGGTAATAAAACAAATTTTATTACTTTGACAATTATTATTATAATCCCATTATAATAATATACGTCACGTAAAATCATTTTCAAATTTATAGTTATTAATTAATCCGTATCCTATACGATTAATTAAATATTCCATTAAGACGGAATTCCCTAGAGATATGACTTTAAGGGATCAACTGATCACCACCATCATATGACGATAATGTCAAACTCTAGACAGCCAATCATTATCGATAAATGTTGATCAGTCGACTTTAACGGAGTAACTTTCCCAATTATGTTTCATTCGAACGAGATTTAATATGTCAACGCAATATTGTCGAGGACACAACTCCAAGAGACTACTGTCAACTGGTCTTTGATCTTACAGATCTTTTTCCATGTCCAAGAGACATCATTGGGTGGTGTAGACATCATTGGGCGATGTATAGTGCTGACAGTCCTTCCCTTTCAGATAAGTGTGATTGATCCATTTTTTTTTTTTTTTTTTTTTTTTTTTTGACAGCTGTAAAATGAGAACCTAAAAAACCTACGAAAGCCTCGCACTTTGAGCAAGATTGTGAGCAATCTTGTTCTGTTTGCGAGGGATAAAACGAAAAGCTAAGCAATGAAAAAAAGAACACAAACTCAAAACATTAATGATAAGATCTTTCATCTGTGACTGGTACTTCTGACATCCAGCAATCTGTAAGAGAAATTGAAGACAATCTGTAGCAACTTGCAGGTGATAAATCTTGTTTTTGATAGCCCACAGGAGGATATTCCGGATAACAAAAACCTCAGCTTGACCGGGAGATTCAGCCCAAAAATTAAATGTGTGTTGAAAAATTGTATTGCCATGTTGATCATACAAAATCCAACCGCCGGCTCCCTGAAGACAGGAGGACCAACTAGCATCTCCCACAGCCTTAAAACTAATGCAAGTGTCATGAGTACCCACCATCCAGAGAGGAATACCATTACGGAGCGTCTCGATTGTCAAACAATCATTTGGCAAAATAGGTAACCGCACCTTGTTCAAAACACCATCCTTTTGCATAAAAGCTTCAATCACTCCTTTTGCAATATTTCTTTGAAAATTGAAGAAACCAATGATAGAGAAGGGCTCATTGTTAAATAAAACCTTGTTTCGGACGATCCATATGCTCCAGAGAATAGAAACAAATTGTATAGTTTTGGCAATAGTATCTTCTTTTTTAGAGAAGAAAAATAACCAGTTAGAAATCCAATCAGAAATTGGGACAGAGTCCAGGTTGATTATTCTAATACCTAAATCAGAGGATGCCCAAATACGTTTGACAATCTCACAGTTACGAAACAAATGATCTAGGGATTCATTTGAGTTGATCAGCCCACACAATGAACAAATAGGTTCCATGTCAAATCCTCTTTTTGTAAATTCTTCTTTAACAGACAAGGCACCCGTTAAAATTTTCCAAATAAAAACTTTCCAATTATTCGGCACCAATAAACTCCACAACTTCTTTTTGCATAAGGTACTCGCAGAAATCGATAAACGTGATTTATCCTTAGTCGAAGCATGTACCTCCAGATAGTCATGAAGACCTTTTATATAAGCACTTTTAACTGAATACTCACCTGTAGTCGTTGCATTCCAAACTAAGGAATCATGCTCTGAAGTGTTACATAAAGGTATTGCCAGAATACTATTACCCCATGCCTCTTCAAAAATATCCTTAATGAGCACTTCATTCCAAACACAACCAGGAAGAACAAGATCTTTGACCAATAAATTTTCCAAGGAAGGAGGGAAATGAAATCCAAAGCTTGAAAAAGGTGATGGTGCAGAACCATTAATCCATTTTGAATTCCAAACATTAAGGCATGAACCGAAACCTATTTTCCATGAAATATGGGGAATTACAAGTCAGGCTCCATGTGCAATACTTCGACAACCCCAAGAGGATCCAGTAAGAGATTTAAAAGTGAAAGCACCATTTTCCTTAAAAATTTTTTTAAAGAAAATACGGCTTAACAGAGAGTCTCTACAAGACAACACTTTCCAAGCAAGCTTACCAAGAAGTGCTTGATTCAAAACCCTCAAATTCCTAATACCAAGACCCCCCTCTGACTTTGGAAGGCTTAGAAAATTCTTACTACACCAGTGAATCGTTCCCGAGTCGATATTCTTAGTACCCGCCCACCAAAAATGTGATATTAAAGATTCAATCTTTTTAATCACACTTACCGGAATTTTGAAAACCGATAGAATAAAATTAGAGAGAGAGGAGAGTACTGAGTTAATCAGAGTGAGGCGTCCAGCTGGTGATAAGAAAATACTATTCCAAGAGCCTAATCGCTTTTTAACTTTATCAATCATATCAGTGTAAATTAATTTTTTTGAAATACCCATTTCAGTGCGGATACCCAAATATTTACCAATACCATTACTCCCGGAGATTTCTAGCGTTCTGAGCCCTGTTGATGCAGATCGTAGAGATGTACTTGGACTGAAAACAATGCCAGATTTTGAGAGATTAATAGCTTGACCAGATGCAAAACAAAACTCATCAAGGATAACTTTTAAATGCTGAAAAGCATTATTTTTGTCATTCAGGAAGAAGACCGAGTCATCAGCAAAAAACAAATGAGAGATAGCCTGTGAATTCCGCCCGAGAGAGACTCCATGAATAAGATTAGCATCTTCTGCTGCTTTAATATTGATTGACAGAACTTCCATACATAAGATGAAAAGAAACGGGGACAGAGGGTCACCCTGTCTAAGTCCACATGAAGGTAAGAATTGTCTTAATGGCACTCCATTAAATAGAACTTCATAAGACACTGTAGTAACACATTCCATAATAAGATTAATAAAGGAGCTAGGGAATCTGAAAGCGATAAGAGTTCTTTTGAGAAAGTCCCAATTAATACGGTCAAAAGCCTTGCTCATATCAGCCTTAAAAGCAAAACGGCCTGAAGATCCATTTTTATGCGATTCTATATTGTGAAGTAACTCGTGCGCAATAATAATATTATCAGAAATATGTCTTCCCGGAATGAAAGCATTCTGAAAATCACCAATAAGATAATTCATAACCCGAAGGAGTCTATTAGCAATGCATTTCGTGATGATCTTTATAATAACATTGCATAGGCTTATAGGTCTGAAGTCTTCAACTTTTTCAGGAGAGTCAACTTTTGGAACCAAAGTAATAAAAGAGCGATTAATTTCTTTCAAGACCTTACCCTTGTTGAGTGTTTCTAGTGCGGCATTAGTAACATCATCTTTGACTGTATGCCAACATTTTTGATAGAAGACTGCAGGAATACCATCCGGACCTGGCGATTTAAGAGGACTCAGTTGAAAAACAGCTTTACGCACTTCTTTCTTGGAGAAAGATTTACGCAGATAATCCGCATCATCATCGGAAACATGTACTTTAATATTGCCTAATAACTTGTGAGAAGTGTTAGAATGCGAAGTGATTGATAGATGGTTGTTGATTGTAGTTGTTGTTGGATTAAATCTCGCACAGAAATGATTCCGGAATAGATCAGCAACTTTTGGCGCCTCCAATTCCCAATTACCACGTTCATCTTTAATAGCTAGAATGAAGTTGTGACCCGCTCTACCCTTTACCCAATTAAAAAAGAATTTGGTACATGTATCTCCATCAATATTCCATTTTAATTTTGCTCTTTGCTTCCAATATATGCTAGATGCAATAGCGAATTCCTTAACTTCATTCTGAGCCCGTTTATAGTCATCATCAATGCCAGACGTCACAGCCAAATCCATTGCCTTAGAAATATGTTCATCAAAATTATCCCATTTAATAAATCTTTCTTTCTTCCAATCCAAGCACCATTTTTTGAGAATAGATCGAATATTAGATAATCTTCGTGCTAAACGAAAGGAGTACGTACCAGAAACAAAAAGATTCCAATGCTTTTCAACAAGTAAAAAACCTTTTTCATTTTCCAAACACCAATTTTCCAATTTGTAGGGCTTATGTGTCTGATTTCGAACAAGATCAAAGTCTAGCTCTAAAGGCGCGTGATCCGAAATCTGTATTGGATAATGTTTAATACCCACATTAGGAAATAACGAAAACCAATCTGAAGAACATAAGGCTTTATCGAGTCTCTCGTAAACCCGATCTTCCCCATTACGATTATTGCACCAAGTATATCTTGGTCCCTTAAATGGCACATCACCAAGCTGAAGACTATTTCTCCAATTATGAAAATCCATAGCACCCGGTAAAGAAGAAGAATTACGTCCAGTTTTATCATAAGCAAATTCAATTTGATTATAGTCGCCAAGAATAATAAACGGATGATCCAAGCTTGAAATAAAAGCACCTAATTCGTTAAAGACATCCATTCTTTTGCCAATATTAGATTCCCCATAGAACAAGATGAGATACCACGGAAGCAACATATTCGATTCATTCAAAAGAGCCACAAAATTATTTTTAGTACAGATGCTTCGAAATCTACTACCTGACTTCCAGCCAGCCCAAATACCCCCCGACAGTCCCACTGCGTCAACACTTGCAGTTTCAACAAAGCCAAAATTCCTGAAGAACGGACTGATTCTACTGCTACTACATTTGGTTTTCATTATAAAAATAAAATCATAGTTATTAGTTGTAATAAGAGCTCTAAGTTTAGGAAACCATTGAACCCATAAGATATCAGGTTTATGGTACGCCCACTAAGGTAATTACCCACTAGTGCCTTATTCCAAACTCGGTCAGTTTTAATCCCCAGTCCCCCTTCCTAAATGGGTCTACAAGCCTTCTCCCATGAAATTGGTGGTGCTCTTTTGTAATCAGGGCCTTCATCCCACAAAAAATTCATGCATAAAGCTTCAGTTTATTTTATAACAAAGGCTGGAAGTATGAAGATGGTTACCCAATAAGTATGGAGGGTTTTAAGAACATATTTAATGAGTACAAGTCTTCTAGTATAGGACAGTTTCCTTGTGCCAATTGATCGAATTCTGTCCATGATCATGTCAATGATAGGCCTGTAGTCTTTGTCATTCAGCTTAGTTGGTTTGATAGGTACACCCAGGTATTTGAAAGGCAAATTCCCTTCAACACAACCAGATACCTGCATCACATCCTCTTTGACAACATCAGATACTCCATTGAAATAAACATTTGTTTTGCCAGGACTCATCACTGGGCCATAGACAGAGGAGAAAGTAGCAAGGGTCTCAATAAGATCATAATTGAGCCAACCTCACCTTTACTAAACAAAAGCAAATCATCCGCAAACATCAAGCTTGTCAGCTTCATAGGGGCACACATGGGATGCAATTTAAAACCAATGGATTGGGTATTGTGACTCAGCACCCGACATAGATATTCCATACATATAGTAAATAATAAGGGAGAAAATGGGGTCTCCCTGCCTTAAGCCTCTCTTGCCTTGGAAGAAGGCAAATGTATTCCATTAAGGCATAAAGAGTATGATGCAGTAGTGACACATTCCATGATAAGATATATGAATGTAGGATTGAAGTTGAGTGCCTGGATCATTTGTTCCAGGAAGGTCCATTCAATGGAGTCATGGGCCTTCTGAAAGTCAATTTTAAATAAGCACCTAGGTGAAACAGATTTTCTTTCATACAGTCCGATGAGGTCCTGACAGGTTAAAATATTCTCCAAAATATTGCGCCCTTATATAAAACCCCCTTGAGTAGGGGATATAACATCTGGTAGTACTATAGCCAATCTTTTGCAGAGAAGTTTAGATATGACTTTATATACTATGTTGCAGCAAGAGATAGGTCTGAAGTGAGTTACTAATTGGGGCCTTACTACCTTGGGGATGAGAGTAATGTTTGTGGCATTTAATTGCTTAAGTAGCTTGCTAGATTGGAAAAATTCATGGATTGCAGCACAAACATCTCCCTCTATATGCTCCCAGCTAGATTAAAGAATTGACTTGTAAACTCATCCGGCCCAGGAGCCTTATCATTAGGGATGCTGAAAATGACTTCCTTAATTTCCTCATTGCTTATGGGCTGCATCAAAATGTTATTGTATAAATCATGCACACTACCCCCTGCTGAACCACATTAGTATAAACAGGTATAGTGTTCTTGCTTGTTCCCAAAAGTGTCTAATAGTACTTAAGGAAGCTATTATTAATTGCACCAGGGTCAGTGTGTTGTTGGCCTTCAGTATCAGTGATTTGGTAAACATGGTTATGGACTCTCCTTGTTGTCATCACACCATGAAAATAGGCAGTGTTTGCATCTCCATACTGCATCCAGTGAGCCTTTGATTTTTGCTTCAGGAAGGAGAAAAGTTGTTGGTTTAACTGTTGGCAGTTGTTATGAGCTTCATATTCTTGTTGCATGAGGATACTGATGCGTGTATATTATATATACTTTTCAGTACCTTTTGGCAAGCATTTCTATATTTTATCGGTGATTTTATATCACTTTATGCTTCGAACACGCTACTTTGTGCTTTTCTTGCTATTTTGTAGGAATAAGCGCGAAAGTGATGAAAACCGAGTCAAAGTTGTCCCAAGTACACTCTTTTAGAAGATGGAAGTTGGAATAGGTCTTAAAAGCATTGGAAAGCGTCAATCGTCCAAGTGAAAGGCTACTTGAGGTGCGCAAAATGAATAATGGGAGCTAAGCAACCAAGGAAGAACTTCGACTTTATGATGCCTACTTTCGAGAGCTATATCTCGAGTTCTACAACAGATAATAAGGTGATTCCAATTGGAGATGAAATCTTATCCTCTTATCTTTCCAACTCCACCAAGAACGCTTCATTTGAACGAGTAACGAAGAAATGACAGCCGTTTGAAGTTCAGTGCGCGAAGCAGGAATTACTCGCTGAGAAGTCCTCGATCGAGTCTGTAATCCACTCGATCAAGGGGTTTTGATCTGTAATCCATTCGATCGAGGGGTTTTGATCTGTCATCTATTCGATCGAGTCCTTAATCACTCGATCGAGTACTTTTGGTCCTTAATCTACTCGATCGAGTGGGTTTGAAGCTCGATCGAGTAAATCACTAATGGGCTTTGGTTTCCGTGCTTCCTTTTCTAGGTTAGATTTTGACTTAACCTAATCTCTTTTATAAAAAGAGATGAGTTTAAGGTAAAAATCATCATCTCACACCACACACCACTTTACTATTCTTCTTTTTCTTCTATAGTTCCACAACTTTTTAGATTAGATTTCTTCTTTCTTTCTTGCTTCGGACTCCGGTTTAATCTGTAATTTTTCTTCCCTTTTAATTTAATTTCTTTTGTTTTATTTCTTGTTTCTCTTATTCATTTACTACTCTTAATTAGTTTATATCAGGTCTTTTTATGCATCCGTCACAATGGTTAGTATAGTCCCCAAAGCCATGCGTAGCTAATTTTCTTAATATGTTAGGATGAGGGAATCGCGGTAATAATGTAATAAGATTCACATGTTTAGTCTATTTTGTGACGAGGTTTGTTTATAAGCAATTTAATTATAAAACTAGTTGATTGAATGCATGCATGAGACCGGTTTATCTAGTAAACTCCGCCTGGATCGAAAGATTGGTAGAGTAGGCTTGCTTAGAACAATCTATATAACCTATCTGGATCGAAAGATTGATAGGGGATTCTAGGGTGATTTCAGACCGAAAGGACATTAATCGTTCCCACCTTATCATAGAATTGACTGACTTAGCACTTTTATATTACATGAATTACCACGGTGACCTGAATCCTAGCATATTCCCTTTTACATCGTTTAGAATCGTTTTTTTAATCATCTCCTTTTATTCTTTGTTTTCTTTTTCTTGTTTAGTTAGTTTCACCAATCCAAAACCCCCGATTTTTGTGATTGAACAATTTAAGATCGCAAATAGAATTTTACCTCCCTGTGGATACGATCCCTACTTCCACTAGCTTCTAGTTAGTAGACTTAGGTCTTTATCTTTGGTGCATAACGACACGCATCAGATACTGTCTCCTAGATTTTCAATGAGTGATTTTTGGCATGACAAGAGGTGAACCTTAGCATTGTTTGCTGCTCTTTCAATGGCAGAGAACTTCAGCTTATTCAGTTGTTTCAGAGGTTGTTTCATCGCGTGCAGTTTTTGAACAAGAAAATACTCTACAGTCCCATACGCAATAGTACTCCAATGCTGCTGTAGGATATCCTGAAATTCTGGGATTGAGAACCACATGTTAGCAAACTTAAATGGTCTGTTCCTGTGGACAGGTGCTTGAGTAGGCCTGATAATGCATTGAGTGTGATCAAAGTTGCCTTCTGGCATGAATTCTGCAACCATATCAGGTATCTGATCTCTCTTTCCCACGCATCATTGATAAAAATTCTGTCTAATCTGGTGTATACTCTATCCTCTGGTTTTTTCTTGTTCGTCCAAGTATAGAATGCCCCCGCAAAAGAACATTCAGCAAATTCACAGTTGGTAATACACTCCTGGAACGGTGTGGCCTCAGCAATGTTAAAACCAACACCTAGACGTTCATCAGGACTTAACACACAGTTAAAGTCACCTCCAACTATCCATGCTCGTGTCATACTATCAGATAGTCTATGCTGATTAATCCATAAGCTTTCTCTGTCAGATATCCCATTAAAAGCATAAACCATGGTGCAATGAAACTGCTTGCTATGGTGCAAACTTGTCACGGCCAAGTGAATGTATTGTGGATCATACTCAAGAATGTTGACAGCAAATTCACTAGCCTTCCATCCTATCCAAACCCTCCCACTAAGATGAGTGTGAGTGTTAGTACTAATACTCCAGTGATTACAGATTAACATAGCTTGTTGTTGGTTTTGAGGTTTTATTTTAGTTTCTAAAAGCGCAAAAAGACCTACTTTATTAGCCAGAAGGAAATCATTTACATCCTTTTGCTTCCGGCCTCTATTCATGCCCATCACATTCCAAATGCCAATTATCATTTGGAATGTTTGGGGTTGGTGACCTAAATGCATCATTTGTAGTATTGGTGTCACCTGTAAGGACTGCTTTGAAATATGGATTAGCATTTTGTCCATCCTGTAATGGCAGTGGCATTCCAAACTGTGGTGCAGGTGGCATGGGCTCATCTCTCGTGTAGTGATCGGGCACAGGGACCAATTCCTTTAACACTAGTTCCTCAGTCCTTGGAGGGGGCAAGCATGGCACCAGTGGTGTAATCGGTTTCTTTCTCCAGACCTTCTGCTGTTGTGAGTGCTGAGTATGGTTGGTTTTTTTCCTTCTGCAATTAGTAGCTTCATGGTCAATTGTCTGACATTTGGTACATTTGATGGGCATCCATTGTTTGTCATACCAATCTCTCATACTATCTTCCATTGTTTCAGATTCCAAGTCAGGATTTTGTGATATTGCATCTGCGACATTGGTATTGGTATTATCGGCTAGGTTATACGGTTGAACTCCTTCAATGATTCTCATGCTTCCAAATTTCTTTGCTTGTTCAACATCTGGTGCCTTAGCTTTATTCAAACTCTGTTGTCTGTCTTTACGTGTATTAGTTTTCCTGGTGGTGATGTTACGTAAGATAGAGGGAGAATAGTCCATAGCCAAGGTGCACAGGATCTGCCTCAAATACGCAGTCGTCAATTTTAGTAAATTATTGCACATCGTCTGTCTACAAACAAGTAATTTAACCAACCCGACACGAATTATTGATATTTGATAATACACACAATTGTGAAAAATTTCCTTTAGGCATTAGCTAACCTAATAATCCAGGAAATCTGTGGGTGGACCTCCAGACGGCTACATGTAGTAATTGTTGAACTTTCTCCAAGATAGAGTTGTTGAATTTCTAACAAAAAGACAATTGATACAACTCTTCATCAAAATTTACCAACTGATTATTAAAGCAAATTCCAGCTAAGTCTATCACTACACTAATACCTTGATGGCTCGCTCCATGATAACAAGTAAGACCGTTTTACCGTATGAAACGATGTTACTATGCACGCGCAGAGTGTTACTTCTTCCATTCAAATCCAACCTACACATATTCCATTTTAATCCATTCATATCCAAGCTATCACTTTCCTAATAACACCAAAAAAATTACTAAATTATCCTTGTGAACACAAATTATTTACGCAAAATACCATCAGATGACTCACCTTTAATCAACCATCACACATTTAAATTAATAAAAAAACATCTTATACACTTCCAATTGTAATTTTAATAATTTTTTAACATCTTTATTAATATTTGTGCAAAAAGCATATATACACTTTCGATTTGAACGGAGGAAGTATAATTTATATATTGGATTTTATACTTTTTAAGTCCAGTTAGATAAAATGCCAGTAGTGTGAGACATTTTATCTAATTGTACATAGAAGCATAAAAACTTATATATAAAAAATACGATTTTACACAATAATTAGCGAGCGATTACCGATCTCTAAGAGCACAAGATTGCATGCGACGTGACGAGATCGTTGATAAATTATTAACTAACATGAAAAGCATACGGAGCGAGGGAGCGGGGCCAGTGTTTAGGTGACTGTACGGGGACAACACCATCTTCAATTACGCGCAAATTCGACAAAGAGAAAAGAGAGTTGTTACGTATCATCATAAAAATAATTGAGACCACCATATTTGATAGGAAAGGTAATTATTCGTGCACCACAAAAATAAAAGTTGGTTTTCAAGACATATTTTACAGTAGGTCTCTTGAGAGATCGTCTTTTAATAAGCTTATTGAGAAATTATTGTACAAATTTAAGAAAAAGTGTTACTAAAGGTAATAATCTAGGTATAAATTATGATTAAACATAAAATAAGTACATTTATTATATAAATAGGTACGAAATTATTATGTACAATCAATAACAAAAGGGTCATGAAATACAAATAAAATGGTACAAAAGAATGGTCTCTCAATAATTTATTGAAAGACTGTCTCTCTCTCAAGTTTTAGGGTGCGTTTGGTTCGGGGTCTATAAGAAAGAGAAAGGGAAACAAATTTACTCATTTCCTTTGTTGGTGTTTGTTTGACACAAACAAAGGGAATTGAACTCTCTCCCTTAGCCCTCAATCCATCTAATTCCTTACCCTCACCCCCAAAGGGTATGAGATTTGATTACCCTTGTTACCCTTCAACCACTTTCTTCACCTACCATCACACTTATAACTACCACCACAATAGCCACCGCCAAACCACCACCATGACGCGACCGCCACCGCCAACCCCACCCCACCGCCACCGCTACCACCGCCATAACACCCACCACTACCACCGTCGTGACACCCCCACCACCATCACTGCCATGACACCCCACCATCATCACCGTCGTGACCACCACCATGACGTCACCGCCACCGCCACCACTACCACCACCACCATCATAACACCCCCACTACCAACACCGTTGTGACACCCTTACAACCATCACTGCCATGGCACCCCACCACCATCACTGTCGTGACCACCGCCACCACCGCCGCCACCACCCCCATGACACCTCCACCACCATCACTGCCACCAGTAGATAAGTGGTTGTTTGTGGTGGTGTGTGTTAGTGGTAGGAGTGAGTGTGAGTATACCATTATATTAGTTCTCTTTTTTAGAGTAACCAAACAACTAATTAAGTTGTAGGTAATCTCTTTCGTTTCCCCCTCTTACCCTTTCTTATTTCCTTTCCCTTTCCCTTTCTCTAACTAAACGCCCCCTTAGTGTTTTAATTGAAGGATTAAAAGATGGATGTAAATTTAACTTGTCGGTACAAAAGATAGACCTATTTCAAATTTTATTATAAAAATTTCTATATATGCTACTGAGACATTATTGTAAAGATTTATGTAACACCCGTATTATATTAATTGTTTTATTTTTATTTTTATTTTTATTTCTATTTCATTCTTTTACAGAATTTCAATAATAGAAAAACCCTTATTGTGTCAGTTATAGAGGGCATTTTGCATCGGTTTTAGACTGACATATATAGAGGAGTCATATTTGCTATGAGTAGGGTTTGGTGAATTGGGAGTTAAAATGTTTTGAGAGAGTGTATAATAGATTTGATAGTACAGTAGTTTAAATACATGAGTTCGTCTCACAATCGACAGAAAACATAACATTATATACGTTGGCTTTTTTTACGAAAGACGCAAAAAAACTTGTCCATAAAGCGAAAAATGCATTTCCACCAAAAGTGATACTTCTTGTTTCATATTTTTTAAAACCGACGAAATTCCATTGAAGCAATAGGATTTTTTTTACTAATGTTTGTAATTTGTAGGGACAAAGAAAGATCTTACATATAAAAATACTGCTATATATAAACACAAATTCTTATTTGTAACGGCACTATGCCACTATCCGTCGCAAGCTTGTGACGGATACCGTTTCCTCTCACAAAATACCCACTTCTTCTCTCTCTCCAACACTATTCATGTGGTCCCCTTTCTCCACTAACTCATCTTCTACCCATTTTATCTCACAAAATATTCGTCACAAATAACGACCCGTCGCAAGCAAGACTTACTAATATATAAATATGATATAAAATTAATTAAGAAATAATAATACTCATACTAAAATAAGTTGGCTTTAACTCCATTAAAAATCCTATAATTTCTTTGAAAAAAACAGACAAACTCATGCTTAAGATTAAGTGACCTTCAAAATATGCATTGCCAAATAAATAATTAAGCTTGCAAAACGGCGTTGGAAAAGATCGTCGAAAAAATAAATGGCAAACCGATTCCAAGGCATGATAATATTCACCGATATTACTTAATTTCCGTTCAAAATCTAATTCCCTAAATTCAAAATCCCTTTACTATAAAAGGAATAGATTTTAGAGTGTTTTGATTGGCTATTAAGTTTTCAGGGTAAAAAGAAAAAAATAACCCATGCTACTAATTTAATTACTCTCTCTCATCTCCACCTTCTTTCCTCTAATTAATTACCTTCTCTCCTCTCTACCTATACTCTAATACTAGTTTTACGCCCGTGCAAAAAATGCACGGGTCTAATTTTATTAAATCAAAAAAATCAATAAGAAGGTAAATATATTTTAAAAAAAATATATAATTTTAGTATCGGAGTAATATCAATGTAAAACTTATTTAGGATGACTTATCATTTTAAGTTTAAGACGGGTCAAATATATATGTAGAATGAATAATACAAAAAAAAAACATTATGCATGACGAAAATAAAATGTGTCTTATAATCCATGAGGAGCGATACTGACTCGTTTTAAACTTAAGACGGATAGTAGCAAATAAATATATATATTTTAAAATTATGCTTACGGATTTAGTCCTAAGTTCCGAATCATCGTAATCAACCCAAATTTTTTATAGTTCGACCCTGTAACTACCCCAAAACATTCTACGACATTGGCGAAATATGATCATTTTAATAAATATCGTACCGTTTATATCGTATTTTAATTTAAATTCAAATAAAAGATTTAAGTTCAACAGAAAAACTACTTTTTGTGCTCGTATACAAAATTTTTTGTTTTTTATGTATATTTCCAGATTTTTAGTTGAATTTAAATAAAATTCAACTAAAAGATTTAAATTCAACAAAAGACTATTTTTTGTGCTGATATACATGATTTTTGTTTTCAACCGTATTTTTATGACGACATTGGCAAAATATGATCATTTTGATATATATCGGACTGTTGTAATCTTGTTTGATATCTTAACTTGTATCTGATTTGATTGGAAAATATAATGTAATTTAATTCTTGGACTAATTATTTTTGTTGTTTGTAATTTTTTGTTTTTCGGATTTAATTTTTGGACAGTTAAATATCGTATTTTGTTGGACTGTTGTATATTGTTATTTAAATATTCGATTAACAATGTTTTGATGATATCGTATTTTATTATGACAATGACAAAATGTAATACTGCAATCGATTACGTAATTAGGGATGAGAAAATATCAGAATACGTAATTAGAGATGAGTAAAGATGAGAATTATGAATATAGAAGAGAGAAATTAAATCAGTGTAAAATCCGGTGGGCCCATAAATTCCTTATTTCAAGGAACCAATGGGAGACACTTAAAATCTATTCCTTTTATAGGTATAGATTCTAAATCTAATTATTCTAAGTCTATTATTTCATTCATTCATTATTTATTAAATCAACAATTCCAAATTCATATAAAACATAAAATTTTCAAAATCTTTGAAACCATAGAAAATATAAATCAAAATTCCGTTGGCTTAGCAAAAACGATCATATTTAACAAAGTAAAAAAATATATCTCAAGATTAAAATGTATAGTATTATAATCATCCGAACTTTTATTTATGCCGAAAATAATTAAAATTAAATCAATCTTCATTCAATTCGACAGATACATATTTAAAAAAAATCGTATCTTTGAAGAAATTATATACGCTTTTGATGATACATTTTTACATATTTACTTGGACTATGTGAATTATTACTAACTCGGTAAGATCTAAAAATAAAAAAAAAATAAAATAACTTATTGCATTTATTTATATGTTTTTAAAAATTCGTTAAATAAAAAAAATTAACCATACAAATATAAACAAATTAAGAAGAACTTGAAAAATCGACCAAACTTACAGGAAATTATTGTGGCACAAAAATCAGTCATGGTAACAAACAATTGAGATTTCAGGATTTAATTGAAAATGAAGTGAATGATAAGATCATAAAATAAACCATATTTTGAAAATAAGGAGATTAACAAGCTGCAGATTTGTAGACATGAATAAAGAGATATGCATGGATGAAGGTGACTCTAGAGGTATTAGTAGAGCCGATGAATATTGACATACTTTAGGTTTAGAGCAAATAGATGAAATGAGAATATTAGGAGGAATAGAAAAATGATGGTGACTGGTGAGACACTGAGGCATATGAGTCTATTCGTAAAAATGTGGTAGGATAATGTGTTAATTATTTTATTTAATTATATCTTATAATGAGGGATATGTGGGATGACAGTAATCAGGGTGCCTAGCCGACAAAGTGCTGATGCCAATTCCCGAGTCCCTTGTCGATGTCACGGTAAGTGATATGTGTGGGATGACAGTAACGGTTGGAAGTGGGAATTATTCTCCAATTTCTTAGGGCCATATGAACTAAAAAAGATTGCAGCCTTTTCGCTCTCCCCTGAGCCCTACATGGAAGACTCTCTGTTCTGGAATGCTTCCTCGAATGGGAAATTTACTATCAAATCGGCGCTAGCTCTTATTAAGTCAGTCGATGTTCCACAAGAATCAAATCCGGTTGCTTGGCATGTTATTTGGAAATTACCGGTCCAACAACGCATTCGAATGTTTATATGGTTAGCCGGACATGAACGCCTTATGACTAATTATAACCGTGTTCGACGCGGTCTTACAGACGACTCGTTTTGCCCAGGGTGCGGGGAAGCAGAAGAGACCACAGACCATTTACTTCGCTTATGCCCGTTCTCATCAGAAATTTGGGACTCCCTGGGGGAGCCAGCCGTGAATGATGCCTTCTACACTACTCCCTTCTCATCTTGGATTTCTCAAAATGCGAGTAACGAAGTACTGCCGGCAACTAATAACTGGTCTATGATATTTGCTATAACATGTTGGTGGCTTTGGAGATGGAGAAACAATTTTGCATTTGGTAGAATGGATGACGGTCCTATGGATCCAATTTCGTTCCTAAGGCACGAATTTCATGTCTCGCGGACTGCCCTCGATCCCTTCTCCATTCGAATTCCGAATCCAGGAACAAGGCATGAAGAGCAATTTATTCGGTGGAATGCACCACCATTCGGATGGATACTTCTCAATACGGATGGGGCGGCTAAAGGTAACCCGGGTCCAGCCGGGTGCGGAGGAATCTTTCGCGATGATATTGGTCGTTTTCTCGAAGCTTTTTACTTTTCATGTGGAGTTACCAATTCAATGAGAGCCGAAATGCGAGCCCTCGCGACTGGTTTAAGCGTTGCAAGACGATTGGGATTCGGTAAGGTACTAGTTCACATGGATAATGCTACTTGTGTCGACGTTATTAACAGAAATCAGCTGCTAAGCAATGGTTTGCGCCCTCTAGTGCAACAATGTCTCGATCTTATACATCTACCGAATTGGGAAGTCAAAGTTGTTCATGTCTATAGGGAAGCTAATCGAGCAGCGGATTGGCTAGCTAATTTGGGAGTTCAGGCACCTACATCCACCACTGTGATCAATGCTCCTCCAGACGGACTCCGTGCCATTCTTCGTGATGACCTCCTCGGGGCTTCCATGCCTCGGTTAATTCCTATTTAATTTACTCATGTTCTTACCGGGGTTCTAACCCCTCTCTAGCACCAAAAAAAAAAAAAAAAAAAAAAAAAAAAAATCTTATAATGAGTTGTAGGGATTCACATGAGTTTGGTGAGTGAAAAACAAATAACTATTATGTAAGTGTATTAGATTTACTTCAAAACTTACCAAAAAAGACGTCTTATGGGAGACCCGTAAAATTTGGATCTTTTAATTATTTTGGCTTATTTTTTTTACTATGATTGTTTACAGTTTACGATAGATGTATTAATTTTGGTGTTCATACCAATTTTAATCAACCTTATGAACGTATTTTTGGCATAATGACAGTTTATCTTTATAAGTTATTAAAGTTCACAATAATATCATTTTAATGTGATTCCTTCTATTTTTACCGTATATCAAATGTTGTTTAATACTATTATTAAAATTTATGTGGAACTTACTTTTCATTCTTTACATGAATATTGTTAAGTTATTGAATATTCAATTGCCCTAAATTATATTCGTACATGTTTAATATATAACAATACAGTAACTCTTACGTGAGACCGTCTCACACAGAAGACGGTCCCTTTATATAAAAACAAAACTCCTTTATTAGTATTAAATGAATAAACTTTTTATAAAAGTGGACCGTCTCATAGTGTGAGACCGTCTAATTATAGAATTTGGGATAACAATAATATTACTCTACTAATATGTTAAACTTCAGGATTTTAAAAACTAGTAAAAACTAAAAACAAAATGTATAAGCAAAAGTAAAAGAAGTAAATTGAGTAACAAAAGACCAAAAATTGATTGTTGAATCGTGCACATTCGATCACTAGTAAATTAGCATCGGGAACATGTACTCTTTGAATAAAAATCTAGTTCCATGTTACAAATTTTCAAAAGCTGGTTATAAATTTTCAAACTTGGACACCTAAATTAGTGGTTTTACAAAAGATTGATCAATTGTCGGTAGTCTACTAATCTTACCAAAAACTGCTCAGATACTTTTTAAACAAAATAAAATAAAATGAGGAGTAAATTGGTAGCCGTTATTATTTTCATACATATTACAATTCTGTTTGTAAATTAACTGAAATAGTAGCTAGAAACTAAAAAGTTACGGAGACCTACAAAGAGAGATGAAAAATAGGAGTTGATAAGGTAATTAACTATATAAAAAAATGATTAGACATACTAATTAAAAAGACGGCTTAATTTGACGAAATGGTGAAAAAAGAATATAAATTAGAATTATGAACTATTAGGGCCGGTTATTTAGCTTTGTATTCCCGGCCCATCCTATGTATAAATATGCTATCGATTAATGAGAAAGGCAACACATCTTACACAAAACATAACGTTTAACATGGTATCAGGATCAGGAAAACCCTAATTCTCGTTTCCGTGCCTCTGTCGCCTGATCTGCCGTGTTTTTTCCGCCAAGTTTCCTCTTCCCTCGCCGTTTCTATCCTCACGATGACTGGCGATGGCGAAGAAGACTCAAATCAAAATCTCTCTAAACAAAAAATTGACTCTTTATCCCCATTTTCCCTTGTTAATCAAGAAGGACCGGGACAATCAATCATCCATATCAAACTTTGAAGCAACAATTATGATGAATGGAGTCATTCAATGCGCCGATCTTTGAAATCAAGGCGCAAGTTCGGATTTTGTGATGGGTCAATTGCTAAACCTACTAATGATTTTATGTTAGGGTCAATTGCTAAACCTACTAATGATTTTATGTTAGGGCAATGGGAAGTGTTACACTATACAGTGGTTCAATGGATTCTTAACTCTATCGATCCTTCGGTCCTCGACAGTGTATCCGACACAGAGAATGCCCGCGTTTTATGGTCCGAGTTGGCCGAGCAATATGCCGTTATCGATGGGGCAAAAATTCATAACCTGAAGACGCAATTACATGAATGTCGTCAGTCGAAAGGTATGTCCGTCACTACTTATTATGGAAATCTGAAAACTTTGTGGGATGCTCTTGCTTCCCATGAACCGCCTTTTTCGTGCACCACAGACGGGTGTGAATGTGGTGTGACTAAAGCCGCTCTTGCTAGACAAGATTCAGAAAGGCTCCATCAATTCCTTATGGGCTTAGATAAATCTCTTTATGGTCCCATTCGGAATCATCAACTGTCCCTTGATCCGCTGCCCACTCTTAGCCGTGTATACCATGCGGTTTTACAAGAGGAACGCCTTCTTGTTGGTCCCATAGTCCCAACCGAAGCCATGGAGGTCATGGCCTTTGCTGTCCAGCGACCCTTGGCAACCTCAACTACTTCTGTTGATTGGCGTGCCTTACGCGATGCTGAACGCCAAGAGAATTCGAAATTAACGTGCTCATATTGCACTGCCACAGGACATGAGATACATAATTGCTACGTTAAGTCGCAAAAATTCCCGGAGTGGTGGGGAGATCGTCCAAGAACTATTGACGAAGTAAAGGCTCGACGTGAGCGTAATGCCTCACGCAATTCTGGTGGGCGTGTTAATTTTCTTGGGGGCTCGGGTTCTGTCCCATCTTCATCTCAAGATCGTCTTAGCGGTATGTCTCCTCATTGGATTATTGACACAGGTGCTTCTCATCATGTAACCGGTGACGGAATCGTGGCTTGCTGACCCACGTTCTATTCCCCCTTTCCCGGTTACGTTGCCCAATGGACAGAATGTCTCGGCTACTTTAGCCGACACAGTTCGCTTGAATGAGTCACTTGTCTTACGAAATGTTTTAATTTATATGTACCTAGCCTTGCTTGTAATCTCTTGTCTGTTTCTCAATTGGTGGTCGCGACAGATTGTGTTGTCAATTTTACTAACACTTCTTGTCATATTCAGGACCGTTTTTTGAGGACGAGGATTGGAGTCGGTGAGCAACGGGACAAATTGTATCTTTTGCGCGCAGTGGTTAAACCAACAATTCATCGGGTTAGCATTGATTCTTTTGACTTATGGCATCGAAGACTTGGTCATCTGTTGTTGCCTTGTGTTAGTCATTCGCGTTCTGATTCCGACATTATTTGTGATGTTTGCCACGAAGCAAAACATAGTCGTAGCAGTTTTGATTTGAATAATAATAAAGCCTCATCGATTTTTGAATTGATACATTGTGAATTATGGGGTCCTTATCGCTCCCCGTCTTCAGTGGGTGCAAAGTATATCTTAACCATTGTGGATGATTATTCTAGAACTGTTTGGGTTTATTTGCTCATTGATAAGACCGAAGTTACGGATATGTTTTTGAATTTCTTTGCTATGGTCAAAACGCAATTTTCCGCCATAGTCAAACAAGTTCAGTCCGATAATGGCACCGAATTTTTTCATATGACTGATTTTTTTCGGCAACATGGGATTTAATTTCGTACCTCTTGCGTTGCTACACCCCAGCAGAACGGTCGAGTTGGACGAAAACATCGTCACATACTAAATGTTGCTAGGGCTCTAATGTTTCAGGCCTATTTACCGATTGATTTTTGGGGCGAATGTATTTTAACTGCGGCATATTTAATTAATCGCACGCCTTCTCCCTTATTACACAATAAGACTCCATATGAGCACCTCTTTGGTTCTGCTCCGAATTATACTCATATCCGGACCTTTGGTTGCTTATGTTTTGCCCATAATTTACATGCCAAAGGTGATAAATTTGCTAAGCGGAGTCAGAAATGCTTATTTATTGGGTACCCTCAAAATAAAAAAGGGTGGAAAGTCCTTGATTTAGCTACTCGGGAAATATTTGTGAGCCGCGATGTGTATTTTTATGGGCAAAGTGTTCCTTATTTTCCGGATGCTAAGTTGTCTTCTCCACATTCCCAACCTGAACCCATCCCCTACGCCCCACCGGATACTGAACCGGCCCTGATATCTCCTCTGATTTGTCTGGGCCTACGTCGCCTGTTGGGCCTGTTTTGACTGCTGCTCCCGAATTGGACCCCTCAGCAGGTCCCTCCACTATTTCTGGTCCGTCTGATATGGGCCGTGGGAAAAGGCTCAAATTTCCTTCTTCACGATTCCAGGGCTATGTTGTTGATACCACTGCCGCTACGTCCTCTGACTCCGACTCCTCTCCCGACTCCCCCTCGTTCCTCAGGTACGCCTTATGCACTCGCTAATTATTTGGCTTGCCATAACTTTTATTTGCGCCACCGTACCTTTCTTGCAGCCATTACTTCGGGGGTTGAACCACCCAATTTTCGAGCTGCCCTTGCTATCCCAGATTGGTGTAAAGCTATGCAAGCCGAAATTACCGCTCTCGAAAATAATGTTACTTGGGAACTTGATGACCTTCCCTCTGATAAAAAGGCCCTTGCTTGCCGTTGGGTTTACAAAATAAAATATAACTCCGACGGTAGTGTTGAACGATATAAAGCTCGTTTGGTCATTTTTGGTAATCATCAGGCGAAGGTATTGATTATGGTGAGACTTTCGCCCCTGGTATTAAAATAGTTACCGTTCGCTCTCTTTTAGCAGTTGCAGCTATTAAGAAATGGGAACTACATCAGATGGACGTCCATAATGCTTTCCTACACGGTGATCTTGATGAGGAGGTGTATATGAGGCTACCTCCTGGTTTTGGGCGGGGTCGTGAGGGTAAGGTATGTCGTCTTAAGAAATCTCTTTATGGGCTTAAACAGGCCCTCTGTTGTTGGTTTGCAAAGTTGGCCGCTGCTTTGAAAAAATATGGCTTTACTCAGTCTTATTCCGATTACTCCTTATTCAGTTACTCCCGTGATGAGGTGTGTATTCATATTTTGGTTTATGTGGATGATCTCGTTATTACGGTCAATAATTCGTTTGCTATTGCGACTTTTAAATCTTATCTTGGAGAGTGCTTTCACGTAAAAGATTTGGGTGTGTTGAAGTACTTTCTTGGCATTGAAGTAGCACGTAGTTCGGAAGGTATTTTGTTTAGCCAACGGAAATACGCTATTGATATTCTTTCTGAGACTGGCTTATTGGGGTCTAAGCCCGCTCTTACCCCGCTCGAACAAAACCCTACTCTTGGTAATGCCACAGGCGAGCTCTTAGTTGATGTCGAGGGCTATTGCCGGCTTGTTGGGCGTTTGGTGTATCTCGTCGTTACGCGTCCGGATCTCTCCTACTCCGTTCATGTCTTGTCACGGTTTTTGAGTCAGCCTCGCAAGGAGCACATTGACGCAGCTCTTCGCGTCGTGCGTTATTTAAAAGGCTGCCCGGGTCCAGGCGTGTTGTTGTGTGCCGATAGTAAGCTTGAATTAACGGGGTGGTGTGATTCGGATTGGGGTGGATGCTTGACTACGCGGATGTCCGTCTCTGGGTGGACTATTTTTCTTGGTCACTCACCTATTTCTTAGAAGACAAAACAGCAGCACACGGTTTCTCTTTCGTCAGCTGAAGCCGGGTACCGCGCCATGGCTACTCTTTTGTGCGAATTAAAGTGGTTACGTGGCTTGTTTACTAGCCTCGGCATTATTGTTCCTTGTCCTATTCCGGTTTACTCCGATAGTGACTCTGCTATTCAACTCGCTCAGAATCCAGTGTTTTATGAACGGACCAAGCACATTGAAATTGACTGTCATTTTATTCGGGATGCCATTACCGATGGTCTTATTGTTCCCGTTCATGTTTCGACTAAGGATCAGTTAGCTGATATTTTTACTAAGGCTTTAGCTTCGTCTCAGTTTACGTACCTTCTTCGCAAACTGGGCATTTTTTATCTTCATGTTCCAGTTTGAGGGGGGTATTAGGGCCGGTTATTTAGCTTTGTATTCCCGGCCCATCCTATGTATAAATATGTTATCGATTAATGAGAAAGGCAACACACATCTTACACAAAACATAACGTTTAACATGTACCTGGAATTTCAAATAATGTTAGGCTCTGTTTGGCAAAACGAGCTGAAAAGCTACCTGAAACCTGAAAAGGTGCCTGAAAACTGAAAAGGTAGCTGAAACCTGAAAAGATAGTTGATAATGTAGCTGAAAATTAAGAGCTGATAAGTTGACTGATTATATAAAAAACGGTTTGGCAAACTAACTGAAAATATAGCTTAGTTTAGTGAAATGACAGAAAAGGATATAATAATTATTTACTATATTATAGATTGAATGGTAAAAATGTAATATAACCTAGAATCAGGTACCTGAAATCTAAAATGCTACTTATCTAGCATTTGACCAAATAAGCTAGTTGTCAAGCACTCCCGAAAAAATAAGTTACCTGATTCTTCTGGCAAAAAAGCTATTTCAGGCAAATCAGGTACCTGAAGTGGGCTGCCAAACAGAACCTATACTCGAAGAGTCTAGCTGTGTACATTATTTTATTATTTTTGTTTTTTGATTTAATGAGCGTACTTAAGTCACAAGTGAGAATTAATAAAAAATTCTTATCACATAAATTAACTCTTGTTTTCTACTAGTATTAGATGTGTACAGTATAGTGGATAGATTTTTTTAACGTACTTAATAATTCGCAAATCACACATGTCAATTTAATTTGTGTCAACTCTTTTTACCAAGATTATAGACCTCAGTCTCACATATGTAGTCAATGTAGATAGTCCAAGACATAAACAATTCACTAGTCTTTATATCAATATAGTGTCATTGTGTTAACCATTCGTCTTGCTTGTGACAATCAAAAGCAAAAAATATTTCATATCTCTCTTTCGGTTGCCCTCTCATAGTCTCATTGATCCCTTTCACCTAGCTCTTTGTCTCACGTTACAAGTTTGATAGGAATTTTTATCCGTGACAAATGAAAATATGTGATCTGTCAAATAGTTCATCAATAGTGTCAAACTAGTGTAACACCCGTGAAAAATCACGGGGTTGTGTACACTTATTTTTAAAGACGACGTCGGTATATTTATTTCAATATATAGCAATTCTGTTTATTCGAACGAATTATTTTTTAACGGGATGTTTGAATATAAGATATATTCGATGAAAAGGTGAATTTCCTGGTGCACTAATTTTCGAATAGCTATTAGTAATGATGATAATATTTGGATTACTTATGATAACATTAATGAATAAGGTATATAAGAAAAAACAATAGACGACTAAAAAAAGATTAAATAACTAATAATGAGTAGTTTGGATAGTTATTGTCTTTTGATAAATTAATGAATAGGGAATATTAATATGGAATATGGTTTGGTAACAGAGAATATTGGATATTGGATATTTATCTTCACATGTTTAGAAATAAAACCGTGATTTAATTCTTATTGGATATTTATCTTCAGCCTTTTCTCCTTATTCTTATTTATGGAATTATGGAAAGATTTTCTTAATTTAGTTTATATGCTTGATTTGTAATATGCAGTTAGACTCTTTGTATTTAATTCTTAATTTAGTTAATACACGTTTTGATACATAATTATGGAAAGATTTTCTTAATTTAGTTTATATGCCGTGCAATTTTGATACATAATTTAAATACACGTTTCTAAATTGATGCCATATCCTTTGATTTTTATATTCACACTTTTTTTATGGCATAGAATAAAATATTTTGTTTCTTATTTTCTTATTTTAGTTATTATTTATGGAATATCTCCTAAAGAATATAATATTTTGTTTCTCAGTTTCTTATTTTAGTTCTTATTTATGGAATTATGGAAAGATTTTAGACAATATTGCGTGAAAATAAGGATAAATGATATGGTGTAGATTATGGAATATTAATATTTAATATGTATATTAATATTTACGTTTATGGAATATTATGGCATAGAAATCACGGCCATACTGGAATTACGTTTATTTAGGTAACTAATGCCATTAATATTTATCTTCACACGTTTTTTTATGGCATAGAGTTCTTAATTTAGTTATTGCCTCTGGTCAAAATATGCTTGATATTTTTCTGTTTTTCATCTTCACACGTTTTTTATGGCATAGATATTTTATATGGTGTATCTTACGGTGTATCTCACGTTTCTTAATTTAGTTATAGAATAGAATCTTTAGGATAGATAATAATCAGAGTCTTTGTATTTAATTATTATAATACGGTCAGACTCTTTGTATTGAAATTATAAGTGCTGAAATAACAATCACACTCTTTTTTAATTATTATTTTATTAACTTTATTAATTTAATAATATTGGTCTGTATTCCTATTTTTTTCGAGATTATAGATTATAAATTACGTTTAATATAAAAAATTTGTGGGCGATATGAGAGCGGTGTATAAAGGTGGTTAATGATTAAAAAAGTTTTTTTATAAAAGAATAATAAATAATTGGATTAAGATTAGCAATCGGATAGATGAAAGAGACGACTTAGAAGGATTTTATTCTGGTCAAATTTGGTCAGACGACTTAGAAGGATTTATTTTGTGCACGGCTAGATATAGAATAGAATCTTTAGGATAGATAACAATCAAACTTTTTGTATTTAATTATTAAATTATTATTAAATTATTAAATTATTATGATGTGGCATAAATGAGTAATTCTGATTGGTCAACAAAACTGAAATTTCTGAGGGTGAATGTGAGAGCTCGAAACACTAAACGTTGAAACCTGATTGCGCCACGTCAGCAGAATTAAATTCTTCTTTTATAGTAATAATGATGATTTAAACTACTGTTATTTTGATTGAGAACCAAATTGGGAATTGAGTGTCAAAATAAGACTCATACAAGTCCTTACACAAAACATAGAGATAAAATTTATTTGTTATCACAAAGTCTTAAGCTGGTTTTGGAAATTAAAGAATAAATGTGAAACTTATTATTATGAGTTATGAGTAGTAAAATGTGAGTGTAAGTAAAAGTGTTTATATATAGTATTTTTTCCGTCTTAATTATCTGTTTATATTTAATTAAAACGTCTTTCATATTGAATATAAAATGTAAGCAAATCATTGAGACGAAAATAGTATTATTGTAGAGATTTTTCAAGAATTTGAGAATTGGTTTAGGATAGAACAAAATATGAAAAATAAAATTAAGCTCTAGAAATAAATTAGTGACCATTAATTTTAGGCAAATTCTTATTTCAGACGGGTTATTGTTTTCCCATCTGAAATAAGACGGAATAATTGTAGCCTTTTTTACAATAAAATGTTACCAATTTTTTGATAAAATGTTACCATCATTTTCAGGGTAAAAAGTGACGAATTTACGATAAGACATTTTGTTATTAAATGGTTATATTTTAATAAAAATATGGTAACATTTGATCAAAAACAATTTTAAAGTTTGGTCAAACAGTATAGCACCTGGTCTCTTACAAAATAAATTTACGATAAAATATGATAATCTTATTAACAAAGTACCTTAATGTCCTTATTAGCAAAATATGGTAGATGATGGAGGAGGGGTAATTAAGTAAAATAGCTGAATGATTTTACAATAATTTTTGTGTGCGTATCCTAAATAGTAACTTAAATAAATGAATGGTGTAAAATATAAGCTTTAAGTTTAGGGTGTAAATTGTATGATGTGATTGACATATGCTTGTAATATTCTACCTAGCTTGTACTTTAAATAGAGGTGCTTGGTGCTTGCCATAACCAAGCTAAGTCAGTGTATTCTCTCACAAAGAACCTCTCTTGTAAGATATATTTCATCTCCTTATAATATAAACTTTCCCTTATTACTAAATCCTTATCCTACAACTTTATACTAATATTGTTAAGTTAAATATATATATTGATCTCGTATAATCTCCTTTGTGGTTGTACTCGTTGGGCCTTTACATCGATTATTTACCAACCTACTATTATAAGGCTCGACTAGAGATTACTTGACCCGGATTACCATAAATTTTTCCGAGCGGCGGCATGTTTGAACTTTGAAGTAGGGTTGAACAAAAAATCCGATTAGCTGAATCAGATATTCAGTCCAGTTTCTATCCAAATTTTTAAAAGTTAAATTTGGATTGATACTCGTGTAAGAGGAAGAATACAATCGTGTTTCAAAATTTATTTTCAAGTAAATTCCAAAATAGGGATATCTGCATCTGATCCAATTATTTGACATTGGATATCCGAAAAAATGGATCAGATATGGATATCTGACTTCACAAATTTATAATATGGACATCGTCCGATCTTAACTAGCTTTTTGAATTGAATATTCGATCTATGATTTCCCTAATTTGAAGTAGTAGAGGTTCAACACGTTTATGAGAGTAGTTTTAAGCATTTCGAGTTTACGACTAAGAAACAATTCCCCAAGGAACATAACTTATGGACTATGTGTTAATCAACCTCATACGTTTCACGTGTAGTAATTCAAAAATGTGTAATTAAGCACAAATCAAATTTTTTTACCACTTCTTAAACTAAAACCAATTGTTTTCTATTATAAAACTATTTCATATATGTATTTATTAAAAATTAAATATAATATTTACCTTTTCAACAAAAGTGCATATCAAATTTAGTTTAAACAAAAAATTGGTCACGTAATTTTTCATTGTAACATAATTAACAAGTCTCGTATTAGGAACATTTTTCACCAAAAAAATCCAAAAAAAAAAAAAATATTTGAACATAATTTTATATGAAAAAATTTTAGAATTAAAATCTAATCTATAATTTTGATTTTCCGTATTATCAAATTTTATTCTTAAAAATAAAATATGTGGTTATTTCCACTTAAACAGAAACTTATTAAGTCACTTTGCTACATTTATAAATTGAGGAATTTTATTGCACATAGTATCAAATTTATAATCAGCTATATTTTCCCCATTAAAATTGTGTTGACCATTATAAGCAAAGAATGCCAACGAAATGTGAAATAGACCTATGACCCCATAAATCCGACTCAATTTTGCAGGGTCAACGACCCATAAATAGCAATGAGCGACCCAAAATGACCCAAATACGATCTAAAATCCATATAACCATCTCGTATTTCGACCTGATCCATATTTAATTCGGTTGGCACAAAATTTGGTTTGCTAAACTATTGAACCAAAACCGCACCGTTTCTAATAGTTATAAACGGTTCGATTAACCACTTTAAACAATAATTTGCAGATTGGTTACCGGTTAGCCTATAATCGTGCTAGATATACCTTTTTAGTTTTCGTGAATTTTATCTAGTAGTTTAATTAAATTGTTATTATATATTATGGTCAACAATAAAGTTAATTAGTGAAACTTTAATATTAATCAATTTAACAACTTTTGAATTTGGAAACGCTAAGAAAATTAATCGAAAGAACAAATTTTTATATAATATTCTATTTTTTTGCTTACTTTTTTGTGAAACGGTTTGTTTCGGTTAACATGTTTTCTAAAAATGTGAACCTTAACCGAATCGTTT
Source organism: Silene conica (assembly GCA_029255685.2). Taxonomy (NCBI): domain Eukaryota; kingdom Viridiplantae; phylum Streptophyta; class Magnoliopsida; order Caryophyllales; family Caryophyllaceae; genus Silene; species Silene conica. The sequence goes on along the minus strand of CM055317.2, from coordinate 10,071,626 downwards.
TTATGATAATTTAACGGCTCGGTTTACCGAACCTTGTTGTCGAAACAGTTCGGTTCATCAAACCTTAAAAATGTACGATTTTTCGATTCGATAATTAATTTGGTTTATTCTTAACGCCCTACTTATGGCCAATCTTGGATGGGTTACTAATTTAGGTTGTCTCACTCATGTTTGCATGGAAAAAGTTAAGGCCCAATGGACTCTCTTGCATCAAATGGCTTGAACCAAGATAATCAATTGGGCTTCTAATATTTGCATTATCAGGTTGACATAACCTAGACCACCTTGCAAAACATAATAGATGTAAGATGACCGTAAAAATTCTATTCCAATTCATTAAAATCTACGGCAAGATACTATTCGATACAAGCTGAAAATAAATGGATAATGTTTCTTTCACACTATCACAAGTGAGAAAGCAAGTTGAGCACTCCATTTAATTCACACTAGACTCGTCACTTGTATTTTGTGAGATGAACATTGTCGGTTTTCAACTTGTGATGGATAATGTTCGTCTTCAATAAGGATTTATGTAAAACATATTACAACAATAAATTAAATTATTAAAATTAGAGTAATGTTTGATAATAAAAGTATTAGGAGTAAAACGTTTAACCTATTAAAAGTGAGAGTTAATATCATCTGTCTTATTTTTATGTCTCATCTTGTGTCCTATTATCTTGAGATTTTGACACATCACACTTCAAGGATATAAATGGCAATAGTATATAATAAAGTGCTTATGTGTCATCCTCAGAAGTGATGAGATACACGATGCGACAAGAAATGGGACATGATATCTCCATTGATTAAATACAAAAATTTTAGAGAGACGGTTTCTCAATAGCGCTATTGAAAGACCTCTCACATGATGAGGTGAAGGACCCACTGAAGTTTTTATTTGCCTATTATGTCTTTCACTAAATTAGTAAGACGGTCTCTCACGAAACCTAATGTTAATTGAACGTGATTTTCACTATATCAAGAAAATCGAAGAAGTTATAACATACCCTTTTATGAAGCATTGTTTTGAATGTCATTTAGAGAATCCATAAGACCACAAGGTCCACAACGAGGTCTTCAACCACACTTATTATAACTTTACAAATCCCAAAATCATTTTAGGACGAACATGTTTTAAATCAAGTTATTCAACAAAGTTAATAAGTAAATAAAGTTGAGAGAAACGGTGATTTCTAACGTTGCATTATCTTATTTACGACATTATAATATAACGAAGTCCGTTTCAATCTCTCACAAATTAATTGTATAAGAACATCACTATTCACTATACTCTATCTTAATTGAGAATTATCATATTTCATAACAGTATGCTATTAATTTATTTTTGCAATTTAATGTAATCTTATGATAACATGAATATAGGACAAGTGTTCCATATGTAACACAAGCATCTTTGAAGAATTGTCTCATAAGCATATTCGTGCAACTAGGTTTTGAGAAGCTAACAATCGAGTCTTGACATTAACAACATCTTAATCTAACACATTACTTGTATACATCCACATTAGCTTCTAAATAAAATTAAAATCAACACTCTTTATACTTCAACAACAGTTAATGATTTCCAGTTATTTAACCATCTATCGATAAAACGATATTTTAATATAATTCTAATTTATTTTTAAAAAAATATTTTATGATTACCCTTTTCTTCTGTACTAAATTTCAACTTATTTCAATTCAATTTAACTTTATTCAATTTAGTTTTACTAATCTTTCACAAATTAATTTTAACTTCACTTCCAATGTAGTTCAGTTTAGATAAACACAGTTCAGCTCAACTCAGTTAAGTTTTTTTTTTCCCGAAAAGAATTGAGCATTACCCTACTCTAAACAACACTACACGGAGTATTAATCTTGTTAATGTGTTGTCAAATCAAATTTGATTATTTTGATTTATGTGTTTAAGATGTACTTGAAGAAAGAAAAGCACAAAAATAATATTGTCAAAAGCCGTCATTTCACATTTATCCGCTTTTATCATTCTTTGACCCGTACTTACTCCCATGGCTGATGGGCCCCGTCTACTTAAATATCCTTTATTTCTCTCCTTCTCTCTAATATAATAAACAACTTTAAACATTTTCACCCTTTCTCTCTCTTCGCCGTCGACTCCTTTTTCCGGCGACTTCTCCGTCAATTTCCCCCAATTCTACAAACCCTAACCCTAAACCTTATTTAATTTCAATTTCATTGCTTATTTATCAATTAATTTGTATACTTTATTGTACTATTTGCATTGGAATTTGTAGTGATTATTGAAAAACGTTGAAGGTAGATCTTGCTGTGGGAACTGTGGGATTATTTGTTTGATTGAAAAGAGGGATTTCTGCGGAAGTTAGGTAGATCTAGGGTTTGAAATTGTGGAGCTGGATTATTACGAAAATAAGAGGAATTAGTCAATTAATTAGTCAATTTCATTAATTTAAGTTTGATGGTGGTAATAGTGTAGAGGATGAAAGGCAATGATGTTAGTAAAAGAGGTGGAAATCGGAGATGGAGGAAATTAAGTGAATTCTTCACATGGAATGGCAGATCTCGCTAGCTATGCTCTTCCTCATCGTGACATTGAACAGGTTTAATTTCATGTTTTTATTTTGTTTTGATGTTATAATGTTGACGGCTTTAGAACTTTGGTCTTATCGTAATTGAGCTAGTCGATATCATTTGTTTACCTTTGATTAAAACCGCCATTACCTTTGATATTGTTGGAAATGTTGGTGTGTTTGAAGGAAGTAATTTTGACTTGGTGTAGACTATATTGACTATGTATGCTGATGCTCAATGTACCTTGTCATTGAATTCTTAGCTGCATTTAAATTTTCGCGTTTTTTGTGTGTATAATCTGGTGATGATTAAACAAGATGTAGTTTTGATTTCGGATTTTATTGAGGAGAATGTTGTTCTGGGGGAATTAGTTTTGTTAAGTTGGGGGTAAACTATCTATAATTCATAGACAATTTATATTTTATTTCGGATTTTATAATTTGTTATTGAGATTAATATGGTACTCCTTACTAATATCAAATGTATACACTCTTGTACAAGTTCCATCCCAAATGATGTTTGTTTTATTAGTTGGTTCATCAGCGATGGGGGTGGTCGGATAGGTGTTGGTCGGCGATAGTTGTGTTTGGAGTTGTGGTCGTTGGTGATGATGGTGCCAGAGATGTGGCCGTGGGCCATGTTGGTGATCGGAGATATGGTTGTGGTCAGATAGGGTAGTGCTAGGTGAGAGAAGTATGATGGAGATGATTCTAGCAAGGGTATGTTTTGTAATTAGTAGGAGGTCATCAGGACAACTTGGTAAAGGGGAAAGACAAAACATACTAAAAGGGGACAGTGGGAAAAAATAAAATGCTTCCCAATAAAAGAGAGTGGGAAGAAAACAGAAATACGATGGAATTTATTGATGGTCTATGTTTCGTGCCTCCTCGCTTGTCTGTAAAAAAAATCTTTCTATTTTGGTTTTCGCCAATATGATTGTCGCCTTTATAATTATTATTTGAAAGCGGCTGTGTTCTAACTTTACTCGCGAATCAAATAAGAAAATTAGAAGGGGTCAAATTTAAGGACAACTATCCTAGGTCCTAACCGTAAAGCCGTATACGGGAAGTTAAGATATTTTTATTTCTTTGGAAATTAGCTGACTAAAAGTGGCCAAAGTTTTAGATTGGAAGCAGGTCTATGATAAATAAACGTGTCCCACTCTAACTAGTTGGAACCATTTTATGGTAATATTTTTTTGGTTCTTCATGGCGACTTATACATCGTGGACTTACGCTTACTGAAAATACCCAAAATACAATGAATTTATTGACAGTTCTTTTCTATTTTATACACATTTTCAAAAATTCCGTCTTTTCTCTACACTTCTATTATATCAAATTTCCTACCAAAAGCCACTTATGTCTACAAAGAAGGCAATGTTTTGACGAATATCGATAACGTAAGACCTTTTATGATACAAGGAAAAAACCATTTGATGATTCATATCTGTTGGAGAATGTCTTTTGATTTAGCAAAAAAATTGCTTTAGGTGGGAAATTTGAAGGAGTTGTTCATTAAAGATGGGGCCTTTGATTTTACAAAAGGTAGTAGTTTTGAAAATTAGCTGCGTAAGGGGTTATAAGTGAAGTCGAATTGAAACTTTTATGTTCTCCAAGGCTTGAACCCATAACAGTCCTGTATCAGTATGTTTATATCTTACCAGAACCATGTGCTTCCTTTGAATTATTTTGACTAGATTCATATCTATAAAATATTTAATAGAAACATCTATCACGTCAATTTTTACTTCTAACACTAATTTCCTTAGTTCTTGCAAGCCAGTGACTTCCTATGTGTCATTACGGCAACCCGAGTATTCAAAACAAATTCAATAATGTCAATAGTTGACTCTCTTGGGGAATTAAACATGTGATTGGGTATCTCTTATTTGATGAAATAGACATCATTCCTGCTGTTGAGTATTTGCATAAGAACTACATATGTGATTATGGCGCAATTTATATATGTAAATACGATTGGGGCAGCAGCCTCTACTTGCTCCCCTTTTCCACCGTGTGTTACGGTGGAGATCTAAGCTATCAAAAAGTGTATCCTCTTGATCTGGCTAGGGTGGAGCTTAATCTTGACAAGATTTTCGTTTCCTACTAACTTTTGCAGGCATTGATAGCTTTAAAGAAGGGTTCTCAGTTGCTTAAATATGGTCGCAAGGGAAAACCTAAATTTTGCCCCTTTAGACTTTCTAGTGTAAGTTAATATGCTTCTCTCTCTCTGCTTTTTCATTATAAGTTTGCTGTTGTTCAACTAATAGTAGTTTGACATTCTGTATCCGATTCTCTAAGTTATCTTTGTGTACGAAGAGGGGCTGCTCTGACTAGAAATAACTTATATCTTTGAGTGGCCGTCATTATTGAATATTGAGCCTGTAGCATTTTACGTTGATCAACTTCATTGTTGGATGAAATATATGCCTGTCTCATATGGTGGAAGAGGCCCTAGATAACTTTGCAAGACCAAGTTAACTCAGTTATTTGCTCGACGTTTTGCTAATTAACTATGCTTTCTATTATAAATGTCCTTTGTGTTCTCTCTGATGCTCATTTACATTCTTTCCCTCTCCGATATCATCTAGCCTGCTTGACGGATTATTTTTATTTGTATTAGTGCTCAGCTGAGATATAGATTTTTTTAGAGCTTGCTGACTTCAATCATGTTAATTTTTTTCTTTGATCTAATTTCTATCTTGATGTAGTGGAGGACTCCATAAGTCATCCTTTTCCAATTAGATAGGCGGATCTTACTTGGGTTCTCAAGAGGAAATGCTTTGGCGCAACAAATGTTTTTATCTTGTTGGTGGCTCGATTGAATGCATTGCTGTGTCAGAATGTCCTTAGAGCCGCCAGGCTTTCATCTTTTCTGAGAAGATGAATCTTATGTCATTTCCCCATTTGCTGATTCAGGAGCAATAGATTTTAAGATTTTCGTTGCTTTGTTAGTCTTATACATTAATTTACCTGTTGTCTAGTGATATTATATGACTACTGAGGTATGTAAGGGTTTAATCATCTAGTTGATCATATGTGTCTTATTGCGATGCTGTCCGCACAGGCTCATTGCTTGATTGGGTTCCACTTTCTTGTGAGTTGTGGTGGAAACATATTATCATCATATATTCATATATTATTGGATGAGACGGGTACCAATTGTTAAATTTGCCTAGAAAGTATTTCAGAATAGAACTAGCACTTCGTATGGTATCTACGCTTATATTAGGAGACGCTCCCACGGCATGGTTCTAAATATCGACCACGACACTATTACGCGATCGACTTATCAAGGTTTTAGAGATTACTGCGGCGGCATTACCACATTTAGCAAGATTAGGCCACGAAATCCGACACCACGACCTTGACTGAAACTGAGATTTAATGCTATGTCCAAGGGTGTTATGCTCTTCAAATTTTACTCTGTAATGGTGATTTATCTTTTATTTCTCCACCAAATATGTTTCTTTAGCAATGGGTTAAATTAAAAATAGTAGCAACATGGATTCTTAGTTAGTACAAATACGCAAATTAACTTGACCGTATGAATTTGCATGTTTAGGAAACCTTGATGTTTGTTTTTATAAGCAAATTTTATAGGCACCTCGTCATGGGTGAATGAAGTTCCATAGAACAAGAGCTAACTCCTTTATTGGAGAAGTTTACCAGGCACCTCATCATGTCTGGAGAAAGCTTTATCAAGCAAAATTCTGCACTTGTGTTTGTTTCCCTACTGAGTACAATCCTTTAGCTAACCATGAATCTTCAAATTATATTTGACAGGATGAAACTACATTGATTTGGTTATCTAGTGGCCGTGAAAAAAGTATAAAGTTATCTTGCGTGTCAAAAGTAATACCTGGGCAAAGAACTGTAAGTCTCTATGATTTTTGACATTGTTCCGTAGATTTTGTGCTCATTAATGTTCATCAGCTTATAAACTGAACAATTTTTCTAATTCCAGGCTGTCTTTAGAAGGTATTTACGTCCAGACAAGGATTATTTATCATTTTCCCTTCTATATAACAACGGAAAGCGGTCTCTCGATTTGGTCAGTGGCAAATGTCCCACATTTACTTTTTTCGAGTAATTTTATTCAAGAGTATATTTATGTCCTGAAACTTAATGTATGTTGCTCTTAGATTTGCAAGGACAAAGTTGAGGCAGAGGGGTGGATTGCTGGTCTTACTGCACTCATAGGTGCAGGAAAAGGTGGACGCTCAAAAATTGATGGATGGAACGATGAAGGCCTTTCCTTTCAAGTAAAGTTATTATTTTTAATTTGATTTTTTTTGCAATTAGTTTGTGGCCTTTTACTTCTTAAATTGTAGTGCTATAAGAAAGGCTCTTTCCTCTTTTTGGGTTCTCTGAAAAAAAATAATTTGTAGGCGATTAATTAATTGTAGGACAACAAAGACTCAATATCAAGTAGTCCAAGTGAAAGCTCTGCTACTTTGACGCGATATCTCAGCTCTCCTGAGGGTTCGGTCAGTTTTCATGGTGGTTTGTCTCCGAAGCATAGCCACTTTGACACTTCTAGGCTTTCTCAGAAGTCACAAGTATCTTTAGATAGTATAAATATGCAAGCAAAAGGATATAGTTCTGATGCTTTCCGAGTGAGTGTTTCTAGTGTACAAAGTACTTCTAGTCATGGGTCTGGGGGTGATGATTGTGATGCTCTTGGTGATGTTTACATTTGGGGAGAGGTTATATATGAAAATTCTTCCAACGTTCTGGCTGAGAAAAAGGCTAATTTGGTGGGTACAAGAGCAGATTTTCTTCTTCCTAAGCCATTAGAAGCTAATGTAGTTTTGGATGTACACCACATAGCTTGTGGTGTTAGGCATGCTTCTCTCGTCACGAGACAAGGCGAAGTTTTTACTTGGGGTGAAGAATCTGGAGGTAGGCTGGGTCATGGTGTGGGTGAGGATGTTTTTCATCCACGTTTAGTTGAATCTTTAGCCACTTCTTCCGTCGATTTTGTTGCATGTGGTGAGTTTCATAGTTGTGCGGTAACAATGTCGGGTGAGTTGTATACATGGGGTGATGGTACACATAACGCCGGACTCCTTGGGCATGGCACAGAAGTGAGTCACTGGATACCAAAGAGGATCGTTGGACCTCTTGAAGGCCTTCAGGTGGCTTCTGTTTCTTGTGGTCCTTGGCATACTGCTCTAATTACGTCAACTGGGCAACTTTTCACTTTTGGCGATGGAACTTTCGGTGTTTTAGGGCACGGAGACAGGGAAAATATTCCATATCCTAGAGAGGTGGAATCGTTGTCAGGTTTGAGGTCAATTGCTGTTGCATGTGGGGTGTGGCATACTGCAGCTGTTGTTGAAGTTATTGTTACTCAATCTGATTCCCGTGCTTCTTCCGGAAAGCTATTCACCTGGGGTGATGGAGATAAAAATCGTCTTGGTCAAGGTGACAGAGAGCCCCGGTTTAAACCAACATGTGTGCCATCACTTATTGAATACAATTTTCACAAAGTTGCTTGCGGACATAGTATAACGGTTGGGTTGACCACATCTGGTCATGTTTTTACAATGGGGAGTACAGTATATGGTCAGCTTGGGAATCCCGGTTCTGAAGGTAAACTCCCTTGTTTGGTTGAAGATAGACTTGGGGCTGAAGTGGTTGAAGATATTGCATGTGGTGCTTATCATGTAGCAGTGCTAACTTCTAGGAATGAGGTTTATACATGGGGAAAGGGAGCCAACGGAAGGTTGGGTCATGGTGATATGGAAGATCGTAAAGTACCCACTTTGGTAGAGGCATTAAAGGACCGTCATGTAAAATATATAACTTGTGGTTCAACCTATACAGCAGCTATATGTCTTCACAAATGGGTGTCAGGAGCTGAGCAGTCCCAATGTTCATCTTGTAGGCAAGCTTTTGGGTTTACTCGTAAGAGACATAACTGTTACAATTGTGGACTTGTGCACTGCCATTCCTGTAGTTCGAAAAAGGCATTCAGAGCGGCTCTTGCTCCTAATCCTGGTAAACCATATCGTGTATGTGATTCTTGTTTTACAAAACTGAGTAAAGTTTCAGAAGGTGGTGGCATTAGAGGAAGAAGTTCCGGTCCTCGGCTCTCAGGTGAAAACAAAGATAGGTTGGATAAGGCCGAGCTACGACTATCCAAATCCATGTTGCCATCTAATTTGGATCTAATCAAGCAGTTAGATACAAAAGCTGCCAAACAAGGGAAGAAAGCTGAGACGTTTTCACTGATATATGCTTCCCAACCACAGTCCTTGTTACAACTGAAAGATGTTCTATCGAGTGCCATTGATGTAAAGCAAACAATTCCAAGGCCAATTACTACTTCAACTAAGTCCATTTCAAGACCCGTGTCACCTTTCTCAAGGAAGTCAAGTCCTCCACGTTCTGCTACACCTATTCCTACCACATCTGGTTTATCTTTCTCTAAAAACGTAGCCGACAGTTTGAAGAAGACCAACGAACTTTTAAATCAGGAAGTTATTAAATTACGTGCACAGGTATTGTTGAAATGTCATTTGTCTGCTTCGTTGGTTATTTAACTTTTCATGTTTTCATGAGTCTCATCTTTCTTAAGGTTGAGAGCTTGCGTCAGCGATGTGAACTTCAAGACTTAGAACTTGAGAAATCCACGAGGAAAACTCAAGAAGCTATGACACAAGCTGCAGAAGAATCTGCCAAAACTAAAGCTGCAAAGGAAGTTATCAAGTCGCTTACTTCACAGGTTTAATTATTTATCTAAACAGAGCAATGTCTTTTAATTTCATTATATGTTGTGTATTGGCATTTTTTGGATTATGAGAGACTTTCTTTCATACTTGTTGTCTATTATGTGTGATCCTTTGGCGCTCATTTCAATTTTTTGGCGACATTCACTTATGCATGATCTACACATCCCTAAACTTTACTGTAGCCATCCTGATTTGGTGTCCCCATCACCATCCACTTCTAATTGTAGCTCCATGGTTTGTTTTTTCATATTTCCGTGATAAAGCTGAATCTTGTTTCTTTTTCACATTGGAAATTTGTCACGGAAACTTATACCCCTTGATTAATTACGCACTAAGTTTGTTGTGAGACAGTCTCATCATTCTCATGTGAGACCAACTCAAATTTTGATGTATTCCTCATTAGCTTATAGGGTGTTAAGTTTGTCTAACATGATAGATCATCTCATAAGTTTTTGTGGTAAATTCATATGATATCTTTACAAACCGTACACATCTGTACAGATGTTGCCTGTTGCTTTTAAGGTTGTGGTTTGTAAATAGTCTCTTGTTACTTACTATTTCAGCTAAAAGATATGGCTGAGCGGTTACCTCCCGGGGCTTACGATGCTGAGAATATAAAGTTTCCCCAGCTACCAAATGGCTTAGATCCAAATGGTTTTCATTTCCCTGACTCGAATGGAGAGCTTCCCTCGAGACTGGACCCCATGAATGGCTCACACGTCGCCTCGTCAGCTGGAGTTGACAATGCCATGACAAACGGAGCTCAAGGACTTCTCCCCTCACCCAGAGAGTCGCATAAGCTCAATGAAAACATCTACCAGCAAAACAAAGGAGTTGCACCCTCGAGTCTTAGAGATGATCTTCTGAGTTCCAAGCTGTCTAGTACTTCTGGAAATCTTCAGACGTTTGGCAGTTATGTGTCAGATTCTGATGCCTCAGATGCCCGGATTTCTGCTTCGACTCAAGATGGGCAGAACAGTATGAGATCAAGAAGTCCAGTAGCGGTAGGTACTAATAGTCAAGTTGAAGCCGAGTGGATAGAACAGTACGAACCTGGTGTTTATATAACTCTGGTTGCTCTTCGAGATGGAACAAGAGATCTTAAACGAGTGCGCTTCAGGTAATATTTCTTGTTTGTGACTGTGTGTACAAGTGTGCTGTCAAACTTGGATCTCATCATTCAGGAAAGGATCAATTTGCCATGTTTAGGCATATGCCAAGATTGCCAACGTTACATTACAAGCATTACAAAGCTTATGCTTGTAAGCTTGGCATATGCCTAGAGCTCTAGACATTGCAAAACAAAGTTTATGCATCAAACTAGGCATATGCCTAGACGTGGCAAAACTGACCCACCCCAAAATGACTTGATCCAAGTTTGTTGGAACATAATAGCAAGAACACGACCCCAAAACTGAATTGGCTCCATATGACTCGTAGCTTTCCCCCAACGCGGTTACACTTGATATTGACCCAAGCCAAAGTCGGTCGACTTGAAAATAAATAACATGATCCAAAGTGACTAATTTGAAAATGCACAAAACCTTTTTTTTTACCTAAAAAGTAAAAACCTGATAAACACGACCCGGCAAAGATATGATTGATTAAAGGTCAATCATTTATGCTCAATGGCCAATAGAGACAGCTCAGACAGGTACTTAAGTTGACTTGATAATAGCACAACCAAAACGTACGGAACACGAAATAACCGAATCTTACCAACCTGTAATGGATAACATACCAGAAAGCTGAAATGCCCAACCTGAACGGAAGTAAATGACCCATTTGGCTAGCTTTACATATGCCTGGCTTCCCTTTCTATAAATGGAAGAGGTCCGATGTGGCATGCTCTGTCTGTTCTTGATATACTTTTCGTCTCTGTTTTCATAATCAAATGGGGACGCTTAACTGTAATCACGAACGTACAAATCTGATTTTGGTACCCTTTTTGTTGATGACCTCTTCTTATGCTAGCCGGAGACGATTTGGCGAACACCAAGCAGAAACATGGTGGTCGGAGAACCGTGAAAAGGTATATGAGAAGTACAATGTTCGGGGGTCCGATAAGGCATCAGTTTCCGGGCAAACAGCAAGAAGATCAGATGGAACCATGTCGCCGACATCCTCCATCCGGTAGAGGATGGAGAATAGATATAGATGTTGACCCTGTAATTATTGAAAAGGCTTTTTTCGAGATTGAGAAACATGACAATGAGCAAAATGAAATTGATCTACCCTCTTATTTAGAATTTTTGTGGGGTTAAACATTCCCCTTGGCTCCTTCAGTGTATTATTGTTGTAGTGTGTATAAAAAAAGATTAATTCATGGCAAGAAATATGGGTAACAAGGTCTTAGCTTAGTTTGTTAGCATTCATTTTTTCATGGTCTCCCCTTTTTTCTCTCCTCTTTTCCAGGATATCGTGATTGTTTATCCCTTGTTAGTTGTTCCCCCCTTCATTATGCATCAGCTTATTGAAGTCGAAAATTCCGGAGGCAATGGACAACTGGGCAAGATTTGTTCTAGTTTTGTTGTCTGCAGTTTAATGAAACACAAATTATAAAAATAAGACTGTCCATTTTTTGTAAGGAAAACTATTCATATAATGCAAATAAGGAAGTTGTCTTTTTACACAGCGAGGTCGTCTCACTTTTAAACATTTTTTCATTACATGTAATGCATTACAAAACGTAAGAATAGTATGTTCAAACAAATAGTTCTTGAGCTGGATCAACCTATTAAAATTGACTGAACCTAGGATCGGAAATCGGACATTCGAAAAAAATCTATTTCTTTCTCTTTGGCGACGGAAACCTTTTTTTTAAAAAGAAAAAATTAATGAATTCAGTCGTCAAGTTTCTCTTGTGACGGGTATATGTGACAAGAGATTGGTACGCGGCTATTTGTGATAATGGGTTGGGTCAAAGTTGAGTTGTAGTACTGGCCCAGTGGGCTTTGCCCAATAATTTTAAGTTGGTACAGTAATACTTGGAAAGTCAAAACGTGAGTTGAGCAAATATGAAAAGTGGAAGCTAAAAGTCAACTTTTTTATGACAAAATAAATTATGGTAATTATTAGGATTTTAAAATTAATTTGGCTAATGCTTTTAGAATCGAGATCCTTGATTGATGAGGTGAATAGTTGCCGTATTATATTTATAGCCTGTCCACAAATTATGGACTAATTTATTTTACATGAAACGTATACTTAAAATTAAAGTAATCAAAAACTGATTTTATTACTAATACTCCCTCCGAGTCATAGTAATGGTTCCTTTACATTTATACACAAAAAATAAGGAAATGATTCTAAAACACACAAAACACCCTACCCTATACTGAATTGATTTTGGACCACAAAAAAGTTACTAAAAATGGAAAGAGGAACCATCACTAAACTCGCACCAAAAAGGAAATAAGAACCATTACTCCGACTCGGAGGGAGTATAATACAGTAACATGAGATCGAGACGTAGAATTGTAACAAAGAGTCTTACTTGTGCTGAAAACGGATACACTTCTCTCATAAAAAGCAAGTGGGAGGGCAAGTGAGAGAAAATGGATCGACTCATGGGTTATGTCACTTGCATAATATGACAGGAGGACTATCCGTGTTCAGCTTGTGAAAAATAGTTCCGGTCTTGAGGGAGAGTTTGTGGAGTTGTAGAATTGTGTTAACATTATATTTTCAATTTTCTAATTATTTTAGACGGAATTTAAGATTCCAAAGTATTAATGATTTTCTCTAAGTTAGAATCGGCGATCCTATCAGATTATAATAAGTTTCATTGAAGACGGGCAAATGCGTCACAAGCTAAAGACGGGTCAAATGGGTTAAATAATACTCAAGTGATAGATAAGACAAAAACAAATTTTATAAGGGGTAACATTATGCTTTATCTTATCTAATACCTTGGTATTATTTAACCTGTTTTCAATTTGTGACGAATATGTCTGTTTTTAATAAGAATTTTTTGTGACGAGATTACGAGGAGTTCAACGAGAGTGGTTGTGACTATTTGTTGAGGAAAGTGTCGGTAAACTCTGTATGGAAAGTGAGGAAGAGAAAACAAGCAAACTACAGTACATTTGATGAGTATATTATAAGCAACAATAATCTTCCATACATCCACTAATACAGTGCACTGTGTACAGTGCTGTGGGCTTTTCCGATTCTGTCTTAATTTTGACCAAAACATCATCCGACTCTTTTATGTCTCTATCATTCTCCTAACATTACTCTATTTCTAAACCATTAATACTTCAAATCATGCACAAAACAAGTACGTATTACCAATAATTGTATCGTAAATTCTCATTTGTGACCGTCACATGTTTATAACGACTCATATTTTATTTAAAAAAATGTCACAAACTCACAGACAAGACTTGATGAATCACAATTCACAATATACGAAAATAGTATATTCAAGACTTATTTACATAATAAATACGAACTACTTTCTCTGTTTTTGTCTTTTATTTACTTTTGGTTTTAACAAAGACTAAGAAAAGACGAGATGCTCAATTATTGATGACAAGTGGTTCAAATTCGGTGTAAATGAACAAATTGTTCATTCCTAAAATAGAAAGATAAATAATTACACTTTAAAATGAAATAGGTAAATAAATGATCAAATGTAGACGGAGGTAATGAAAATGATCTAAATTGCTTTGTAATAGTATCAACTCAAATAATAGTATATTACAATCATCATCAGTTTGTATAAACTATAATATTGCATCTACAATAAGTCGATAATGCGCATTTATCTATATATATATATTATATATCTATTTATAAGTCTCTAACACAAGAAATTCTAAAAATCTAAATCATGTATGCAGCATTTTAAAATTCTGCAGCTATACAAGATCAGAACCTATAAATTAATTGAACTTACAGTACCATAAAAATAATTAAAAATCACGTTGTTCCAAAGCAACTTATACCCAAGCTATTATGATTCGGAGACGGCCCGGACCGGTGGCTGGTACCTGCTCTCGGTTTCATGACTTTGAAGACGTCGGGTACCGGCCTCGAGGCGTAAGCTAGCTCCGGAGCCAAAGCAACGAAGTACACTATCAACAAAACAGATATCATAAAGAAGAAACATCTTTGTTCCATCTCTTTATAAAATGTTTAATTTGCATGCAATAATAATAATAATAATAATGTACGTAAAATTATGTATATTTTGTTGATTTTGCACAATTCTTTTTGTAGAGAAATTAAAGTTTTGTGATATAAATATGTGAAAATTTGGAAAAAGACGGAAATTTATAAAAGAGGGTGTGAAATAGATGAAGAAAAATGAAGAAAAATATTGAAGTATTTAAAAGATTTGTAGGGTTTGGAAAAAGGAAAAAATGTAAGGTAAGGTTAAGATGTATTTAATGCAAATTCAGAGGAGTATATGTGTGAAGTTTGACGAGATTCGGTGTGTGCAGGAATTTGTGTTTTGGACGGGTGAGACTTATTAAATGCTTTCGATAAATAATTGTGGGTTGATCGAGCAAAAATGTCTAAAATTAGGTGTTTTGTGTATATTAATAAAGAGAATGTATGTGTTAAGTATGCTTTAATTACCACTATAAACCAAATGGAATAAACTAAAACAAAAGTTAAAGTGCCTTACTTAAAGTTAATTTTGATTGAACATGATAACAAAAAGTTGGTTCAATAGTGATGAATAGATTTCCTAAATCTCTTATTATAAACAAAGCGTTTGCTTGTCACGGACAATATCTGTAATAAGATGAAAAGATGGATAGTGTTCCTCTTATAATAAGACAAACGAGATGGTAGGTAGGGGGAAATGGAACACCCATGAATAATAGTGTCACTTGTATATTATTAGAGGAAAATTATTTATTTTCAACTTATAATGGATAATGCCCATATTCAATTAGATTTTGTTTAATATAAATTATTCAATTAAAACTTTCCACTATTGAATTTTTAATTATAGGTTATGTAATCCTCTATACTTATTACTGGCAAATGGCGGCAAGGGACCGGGTTATTATCGGGTTTATAGAAAATTGGGTGAGGTTCGTTATGCCATTACATTATTTATATTTATATTATTTTCAAGTTTTCTATAGATAATGATCAATTTTAACCAATATACGTTTGGTTGAGGTTATTTGGTTAAGGTTACTAGTCATGCTTGGGTCCTCAATTTCATGGTCGAGTCAATCAACCAGGTCGGTTCACTTTTACTAGGTGTGTATTTACCTCTCTTGTTGACATTGTTGTCCATATTATATTTTCACAAATTCTTATTTATGACGGACATATCCGTCGCAAGCTTGCGACGGTTCAAGTAATACCCATATAGAGATAAGACAAAAGTAAAATATCTTGGTGGTAGCAAATTATCTTATATGTTCCATCAACATGAGTATTATTTGACCCGTTGTAAATTTATAATACCCGTCACAAAAAAACACTTGTTATGTTTTCACAAAGAAAAAAGTTTAAAGTTGAATTTGATTAGACCTACATGATAATAAAAGGTTAGTTAGTTTAATAATGAATATACTTCTTCAATCACTCAGAAAATTTTAATTTGAAAATTTTTATTGGTGTTGCATGTGAAAAAATACCAACACTTTTGTTAACAGATGAGGTTCGATTAATGGTTATATATCTGAACATATGCGACCCCTCGTTTAACTGTTTTGATTTGAATAGTGAATAATGCAAGCTCTTCATACCATGTACTAAAATACTACTGGTGCAATTTTGAGACTACTACTCCTAGTGAGTCATTTTGAATTTAGCATGCACTTGTACAATATGAGAGAATTATGTTTTTTTTTTTTTTTTTTTTTTTTTTTTTGGCCAACGGACCAGAAAGTTGTTTTACATAAAGGCCTGCATCGCAAGGTCATGCGCTGCCTGATTAAGACTCCTAGGAATAAAAGATAGACTAAGACAATGAAAAGACTTCGACAAATAAAGACAGTCCCTAATAATGCCTTGAATATGATGATCCTGTTTCACGAACCCTGCAATTGCCCACAGAAGCTGTAAACAGTCCATCGAGACTCTGATGTGTCTCAAAGCATGCGTTGTGGTCCATTCCAAAACTGCTCTTAGCCCCAGCGCCTCCGCTTGAATCGCAGACTCGGCCGTAATTCTCCTCCCATACTCCAAAATACGAGAACCTCCCGGATCATAAATCACAAAACCAATCGAGCCCTCCAAATTGGAACGCCACCCGGCATCCACTTTAACATGATAACCCACACAGTTTGCACTCGAGTTGATCAACTGAAGAGGGAACCCCTCTCTAATTCTGACCATGCCAGAACAATCCTGTAAGTCTGTCTCCCGGATACTCCCAGAGGAAGCCAAATTATTTGTAGAAGACAATTCCTCCGCTCGCTTTTGGTCTGCAATATCCCGATTCATAAGCATGAAAAAGGTCTCAATCGGAAGGAGATCCCTTCTGAAGATAACAGAATTGCGTCGCTTCCAGATGTGCCAGAGGGCCGCAGAAAAGATACGGATCCCTTCCTTTCCCTCTTCCTGCTTCCTGAGGTAGCTGATCCACCCCATGATCCAATTCGAAATGGAAATATCTCTACTCCCATCAACTCTAATGCCTAGAGCCGAGCCAGCCCACACCCTCGAAGCAAAACCACAATCCCTAAAGATGTGTGCTACAGTCTCCAGATGGGGGTTTGAGCCAGTAGGACACAAAGGACAGTATAAGTTCAAGTCCAACCCACGCTTTCCGAATTCCTCCCCCACCGGAAGCGCCCCCGTAAGAATTTTCCATAAGAAAATTTTCCACTGATTTGGAATAGGCAAAGACCAAAGAATTTTCTTACAGAAAAGACGGCTCTCCGGGCTATGCCTCCTCTCATCTCGGCCAGAAAAACCTTTATCACGATCCTGGGCATAAAACACCCCATATCCACTCTTGACCGAGTACTTACCATCCTTCGTAAATGGCCATAAAATAGAATCCTCCAAGTCAGCTTGACACAAAGGCATGGCCAAGATACGGTTAACCCAAGAATCCTCAAACAGAAACCTAACCAAGGTTTCATCCCAAGACCCATCCACCTGAATCAAATCTCTCACCGTGACGGACCTAAGGTGGGTATGATCCGGTCCAAGAAGATTTCCATCAGGTTCTGGTATCAACCCATTCACCCACCGCATCGTCCACACATTAAGATTGGATCGGATTCCAGGCTTCCATCCAACCGTATCCCCAATCGCTTTCAGCCCCTCCAAAGTACTTCGGGCTCCCCAAGACAGAGAAGACCCACCCCTCGGACTACATCCCGGATTCACCTGACTGGAGCCAAAGAAACGAATGCGAAAATTCCGGGCAAAGAGAGACCCCTCCCCCGACATGATTCTCCACCCGTTCTTTGCCAGAAGAGCCTTATTAAGGCACCGAACATTCCGAATACCAAGGCCCCCTTCACACTTAGGCAGACTCAAAAACTTGTTGCTACACCAGTGGATTTTATGTCCCATCTTACACCCCGCCCACCAAAATTGTGACAGAAGAGCATTCATCTTCTTAGCCACACTTACCGGTACTTTGAATACCGATAGAATGTAATTGGAAAGATTCGATAGGACGGATGAAATAAGGGACAAACGTCCAGCTGGTGAAAGAAAAATACCTTGCCAGGATGAAATACGGCGTGTAATATAATCAAGAACCGATTGAAATATACCTTTCTTGGAGTGCTGAAACTCCGTTGGGAGTCCTAAGTATTTACCAAATCCCGAGGATCTTCGTATACCAAGCAAACGAAGAGTTCTCTGAATACTGCTCAACGTAGAATTTGGGCTGAAAATCAGCTCCGACTTTTCCGAGTTTAATTTTTGCCCCGAAGCCTTGCAGTAAGCATCAATGGTGGATTTCAGACATTCAGCTGCCCCCTCTTCATTATTAAAGAAAAAAACCGAATCATCTGCAAACAAGAGGTGTGAAATTGGTTCCGCCCCCCGACATATCTTTATCCCATTGAGTCTACCCTCCTGACGTGCCGAAGCCAAGAGCCCAGAGAGAGCTTCCGTGCACAGGATAAAAAGAAAGGGAGATAACGGGTCACCTTGCCGGAGACCGCACCTAGGTCTAAACTGTTTCTGTGGGACACCATTGATAAGAATTTCATATGAAACTGAAGTAACACAGTTCATAATGAGATGGATCAAATTATCAGGGAAACCAAAGGTTCGGAGGACCACTTCTAAAAACTCCCATCTCATTCTGTCATAGGCCTTGCTCATGTCTGCCTTGAAAGCGCATCTTCCATGCTTCCCCTTCTGGAAGTGATTGACCTTATGAATAAGCTCATGCGCCAACAGAATGTTGTCACTAATATTTCTTCCAGCCACAAACGCCCCCTGAAATTCGCTCACAATGTTACGCATACATCCAGCCATGCGATTGGCTATACACTTCGTAATAATTCTCATGGTAACATTGCATAGGCTTATCGGTCGGTAATCGGAAACCCCTTCCGGGTTGTCCTTTTTCGGGATCAAGGTAATAAATGTTCTATTGAGTTCTCGCAGCACTCTTCCAGAGTTATGAACCGACAGAACCGCCCTTGTAAAATCCTTCTTGATCAACCCCCAGAACCTCTGAAAAAATATCGCCGGAATACCATCTGGACCCGGAGATTTAAGGGGGCCCATCTGAAAGACCGCTCTTCTGACTTCCTTTGCCGTAAAGGGTCTTCGTAGTTTGTCGACTTCATCACTTGGGATGCGTTTGGTAATGTGACCTAAAACCTGCTGAATCTCATCAAACAAGTTTACATCCTCCTCTTGCTGATTTACCTTGAATAATTCAGAGAAAACCGCCTGGAATTCATTACCCACCTCATTGGATCCGAAGACCCATGATCCATCGTCTCTACGAACTCCATGAAGAAAATTCCTCCCAGCCCGACCCTTGACCCAGTTAAAAAAGAACTTGGAACATGCATCCCCTTCCGCGATCCATCGAATTTTCGCCCTTTGCTTCCACGTCGTGGCCGAGGCAGAGGCAAAAGCTTTCACCTCCTCATGAACCTGTTCATACAACTCCTCACCGTTACCCGCAACCGCCATTTCCATACCTTCCACGAGCCTACCATCAAACTCCTCCCATTTTTCCTTCCATTTCCTTGACTTCGAAAGAGTCCATTCCCGAACTCGCCCCTTGACCAGATCAAGTTTTCTTACCAATTGAAACGCCGGTGAACCCTGAAAACTAGTCGACCAAGATGACCCGACCTCCTCACGACATTCATCCTGGTCCAGAGCCCATGCTTCCAACCGATACGGTTTTTTGTCTCTAGTTGGTCGAAGGAGATCAAGGCTAATCTCAATTGGGGCGTGATCCGAGAACTGGATCGGAAAGTGATGTACCCCTGTGAAAGGGAATAACATTAACCAATCCTTCGAACCTATAGCACGGTCCAACCTCTCATACACCCGCTTGCTTCCTTTCCTATTGTTGCACCAAGTGAAGCTCGGCCCTTTAAAGGGTATATCGATCAAATCATTTCTCATCTTCCATTGTGAAAAATCAGCCGCTCCCACAATCGAACCCATCCGACTACTCAATTTATCGATATTATACTCCACTTGGTTGAAGTCTCCAACAATCAAGAAAGGCATAGACCACGATTTTAGCCATTCCTCGAGATTCTCCAACACCAATGCTCGGGACCCTAAGTCCGGAGCGCCGTAAAACAAAACCAAGTACCACGGAAAACCACTACATTTCATAACTTGGAAAATGATGAAATTCTTACACGAGCTTACAAGATGCAATCTAGCCCCGGTTTTCCAACCCACCCATAATCCACCCGAGCAACCTTCAGCCTCAACAAAATGGTGCTCGGAGAAACGAAAACCCCGAAAGGTTTGATACAAAAACTGACAAGCCGAACTACTACATCTAGTTTCACTTAAAAACATAAAATCTACCGACTTAGAATATAAAACCGCTTTAATTTTTTGAATTGTAGGGGAAAGCGGGTTATTTAAACCCCTACAATTCCACACAAGGCCGTTCATGGCCCCTTAGGAGGTTGTGATGGCCCAACCTCCTGAAAACCCTTGTTAATTTCATAGTCATTCACCGATGGGGATGAGGACGGACTCGAATCCTCGAAGTACGCATCTTCAACAAATAACCTAAAGCCGCTTCCCCAACCTCCTTGCTCCCTGATACCTTCCCCCATACACGGTTTTTTCATCATCAAAATAAACTCCTTAGCCTTGTCCACAGATTCAGTGTGGACTTCTGGGACAACCGTAAAACCAGTCTGAGTACTGCATTTGCGCTTCCTTGCCCTTGTCACCGCATCCTCCATATCTGCGTCAATAACTGGAGTTTCATACGCATTAGCGAGCCCCATCAGACCATCAGACAAGCTCACAGCCCCGATCTTATCAAACAAACTAGACTTGGCTCCTATTTCAGGTAGAAAGAAACAGTCATACTTAGGTTTTCCAAATCCCATAGAGCTGGGATCATCCTCCTTGCCATCATCCACGAAGTTACCAGTTTTCTCCCTTCTACTAGTTTCTGCCACCCCGCAATTCTTGTACCTTGCCTCTACACATTTACTTAGCCTTGTAGAACATTCGGCCAGTTCCTTCCCTTTCTTAGAAATGGCATCAGATGAAAAAACAAGGAGGCCCTTGCCTTTATCCACCCCTTTACCTTGGTCAGCACCTTCATTAGCTTGTCCCACAGCAGCTTCCACCCTGTCCACCGTGTTTGGACCCTCATTAAGACCTGCACCAGACCCCATAGCCAGCTTCAGGTCCACACTGACTTCAATGGTATCATCTGAGGTGATATTAACCGCGTTTTGAATTTCTTGGCCAGAAGAAAGGCCAGAATCAGAAGGAGATTCCAGTAGCTCCAACCATCTGTGAAGTGGAATATGCGATTGCGAATCCTCCGAAGGGCTGGAAGAGGACCTAGACGAATCAGTAGAGATGATGATAGGGTCCAGGGCCCCCCCAGCACCATACGAGAATCCATAGAGGGGGTATCAGCGATTTGCATATATTCTTCCGAGGCTTCTCCTTCAGGCCTTGCCCCCCTCCAACCTTCTCCATCAGGACCTCCCTCCCTCACTAGTGTACCTGGGTCAAATCTCTGCACGGAGCCATCTGGGTAGTGATACACCACCGGGAGTCCCCCTGGGGGTTGCAAGAAAGTTTGATAGAATCCCCTCTGCTCGTTTTCCAATTGGATCCAATAGGGGTTGTGTTCAGTCCTACTCAGAATGCCTTCTTGGATTCTTTCGTCCCTATCCATAACACCCGCTTCATTAGCAAAGGAATTGAAAAGGGAAAAGTGGTTATTACCAAACAGAGACGCCTGAGCATCAATAGCCTCCGGTATTGAGCCTTGATTTCCTCCTATGTTCAGGTCCATCTCCATTGGACTAACTTCCTCCTCTGCGCTATGGAACTCTTCCTCATCCCTTTCATCCAGCCAACCTCCATAACCCGGAGGATTACTCGAATTTCCTGTACGAATGTTCCCCTCTCCTTGTACCTGTTCCCTCAAATTATTGCCAGCTGGACCATGTTCCCTAATAGCCACACTAGGAGTAGCTAGATTCCCTTGATTCGCATGGAAGAGAACTGCCCCTGAAAAGGGCTGAGCAGTAACGGTAAAGCGCATCCCAGGTCGAACCCTCCCCCCTGGAGTAATCCCTATCCCAAAATCAACAACACGCTCCGGCCCATCTTCAGCTTGATCTGGATGAATGCCCATTCTACCCCTACCCAACCTCACCCTGGAATCAATAAAACTAGTGGTTGATGGGGTTGCACGTAGGTCAAGATTGAACATCGTGTGTGAACTGTCTGCTTGATAAACGATGAACCCATTCCTCACTGATCTATCCAACATGCCATTTATATTAGAGATGATGGCCATCATACTCTCACGGCACTGGGACCCTGTATGACCAATCTTACCGCATTTAACGCAGTACTTGAAGATGTCCTCGTATCGAAACTGAACCCAAAGAAGTTGGCCATGATCTAGGGCAAGGAAAAAACCTGGCATGAGCGGCTCATTTAAGTTAATACACACCTTCATCCTCAAATAGTCGTGCTGTGGAACCAGATGAAAGGGTTCGAGCTGAAAGTAATGGCTGAGGAGCTTCCCCGCCACATTAGCCACATGATTATTCAAGTACTCAAAGGGTAATCCGCAAACACGGACCCAAACCATGGCATGAGGAAACCTAATCGTCCTAGGAATCGAGTCAGGAAACCACCTTGTAAAAACCATCACTGCCCCATCAATGGCACAGTAGGTCCTTTCGAGGAGCGCCTCCCTATCCTCCTCCTCCTCACACTGGAAAACATAAAGCTCCCCCATCCTAAAACAAATGATTCTCCCCTTCGTATGCCACCTAGTACGTATGACATTGTTCACCATAACCGCATCAAATAACCTATAGTCCATGAGAAATCCAAGAACATAGCTAGCCCAGAACTCTCTTGATTTTCCCAACTCTGCCGGATCCACATTCACAACTGCCCCCGTTCTTGGGTACCTCCATAGGTTAGCATGCAGAGGATCTTCAGGGTTGAACATGGGCGTACCATCCTCACGGGTCTGCCTAGGAATATTCTGTTCCTCACGAGAATGTTGATCAGCCATATTACACGACCAGGACCTTCCTTTCTTACTTCGAAGATTGAGATGATGGGACGAAGAAGAAGCAGAAAAGGTGACCGAAGATTTAGAAGTAAACTTAGAATGTTTAGAGTGTTTAGAATAAGAAGAAGATGCAGATGAGGGATTATGGGAATGTTTAAGGGATGTGGAATGATTATAGTTGTAAGAGTAGGATTTATAATGACACAAATCCTCCATGATACAGATTAAATAGTGGTGGCCAAAGAGACTTAATAGAAATACTAATAATAATTGGGCCTCAATTATTATCTTAAAATTTTGGTTGAGATGGTTCATCTATCATGGTATCGAATCTTGGCAATCTCAAAACCCCTCAAAAACACGAAATGGCTGGAAACCCAACACATGGTATGTGGGAGCCTGTGCAAACTAACCACTCTTCAAAATCAATGAGCATTTGAGTGAGGGAGCGTAATAGGAATATTAATAATAGTTGGGCCTCAATCATTACCTTAAGGTTTTGGTTGAGATGGTTCATCTATCATACCCGACCTTCTAGATCGGACTTATTTGTTATCTTTTTAGAAAAAGAGATTAAACTAGTGATGGGACTAACACAGATGATAGGTCTCTTACGGGGACGATTAGATCTCTCCAACTGAGCGAAAACTTCTTTTTTCTTCTTCATTGGCTGAGCTTCCCAGGAGTACTTGCAACAAGACACACTTACGCCACGAGGACGTAAAGATTTACTGTAGGGATATCTACTTGTAGGGAAAAAAGATAAATTGTGTCTCGACGATTCATCCTCTTGGCTAGGATTTTTCTTGTAGGTAGAAAATCGTTTCTTTTTCCTCACATGTCTAAGAGAGGAGTACCTGCAAGGTATACACGTAACAGGGATCGGTTTACCGACCAAAGAAGTCTTGCTCTGCTTATGACTGGCTGGAAAATAGAACAGTTGATTAGCAGTTAGATTAGAAGAGGCTAGAGAGCAATTAGAGATGGATTTTTTTATCGTTCTTCAATAAAAGGGACACAACAACCGAAGTGTTCTTATGTGAAGCTTGGGTAGTAATAGGAGTGAAATTGTCACCAAAGGAGGACGATCTCGAGCTTATGCCGTTAATAGAGGACTTTGGACCACCACCATTATCTACAGTGATCACTTCAGGAGTAGAAGACATATCATCCTTTTCTACCTTCCGCTTACGGTTTCGAGGTTTAGATCGAAAGTCTTCTTTTTTTTTTCTTCATGGTCTTCCGTCGCCTCCATGATCACACTCTCACAATCCTTAATATTATTTTCAGAAGTATGCACAGTATCCGAAGTTTGCACCTGCTTTTTACTGTTCACTTCCATTTCATCGGCTGAACTGACCTACAAAACTCTTTTACCGTTAGCTTTTATGAGGAGGTGACCGTTAACCACTTACAATTCCCGTATAACATCCTTATTTTTAGGTTCCACCCCCAATGCTTCCAACAGATCCTTTTTTGCTTTTAAAAACCTGTTCAACTTCATATATGCAAATTGCTCTACGAAAAAGAGCCTCAACATTTCGTGGAAAAGGTTCCAAGATCATGATACACAAATTCACCGCTGCTCTAAATTCCTCCAGTTTCAAGGCACAAATCACCAAATTAGAATTTAGGGAGATTGCAAGGTCAGATAACGATTGAATATCTTCACTTTCAATACATCCAAAGCTCAAACCAAAAAGTTTACAAGCCTCATTATAACACGAAACGGCCTTATCAAAATAATATTGTCGAAATAGACCGTTTCCTTTGTCTTTAAGCGCCTTCACCTCAGACAAGGCTGACTTAAAAGACCCCCGCATACTCATAAAGTGACCTAACATCCTATCCCCATCATCATCCATAAACCCATTAGTAACATGGGCACAAGCGAAATTATCTAGAAACTTATGATATACAGTCGCTGATGTCATATCATCGGATCGAAAGACGAAAAGGCACACTACCACCCAGACCAAACCGAACAACTAAAAACACAGAAAAACTTCGCACAATCGATCCACACACACATTCAGACAGTACGAGACGCCACCCAACCGACAAGCAACCAGGAAGACAACGATATAACATAACAGAAGAGGAACGAAAAACGGGAAGTTAATCAACCATGGATAGACCAACCATGGTGAGTAACGAAAAATCAAGAAAAGCAAAACAAAGAAAATCGAACCTATGACTACACAAAGATGGCGACACTTAAACGAAAGACGACGAAGTAAAGATGGCGTCGACGGTGCTAACGGTGTTAAGCTAGAAATTGAAGAGGTGTGGAGATAAGGTATAAGCCTCGTTGGCGACCTTAAGAGACGACTAGAGAAGTCGTCAGCGAGGGAATCATGTTTCTAGGTTTTTTTAATTGGGGATTTTTTGAGCTTTCTCTCTCCTCTTTTTCCCTCTCAATGTTGGTTTTTTTAAACACAGGAATACTCAACTAAAAATTTAAATTGATACTTAATACACGATTAATATATTTGATATACCTCATCCGTATTGGACTTTTTAAGCGCTTTGAAACAAATGTCCATATTATATTATACTAGTATAAAGTGATTTTCAATAAATTCTCGGTAACAACTTCAATTTTAAGTTGATGAAGGCATTCTGTAAATGTAATACCCGTAAAATCCGTCAATAAAATAAAATGAGAAATTTATTGACTAAACAAGTATCGCTTAATAGAGACACGTAAAACCGTCGCATGCATCGTTTTCCGTCACAAAATCGTTGACCAATGCATGTCTAGACATGTGGACCAATGCATGCCTAGACATTTGGCTTATGCATTAGGACACTTGTCTAAACATGCAAAGTCCCCTTTTCTCTTTGTTCCCCCCATTCCCACGCCACTTTCCCCTTCCCCCATCAGATTTCATTTCTCACAAAAAAATAGAGAGAGTGATAGAAAGAGAGAAGGAGAAAGAAGAAGAAGAAGAAGAAGAGAAAGCTAAGGAGGAAGATCTTTCATAACATCAACCCTTCTCTTGTAAGCTTATGAAAACCATTTTTATTCTGATTCCTCACATATTCACATATTATTAAATCACATAACACCACTCAAACAAGTTTTACTCATGCATGCAAAGGATTAAAGCTAGTAAAAACCGTTATTTGTCAAAAACGTAGCATGCATGTAGTAGGTCTGAAATCACATGTTAAAATGAGTATTTTCAGAATATAAAAATTTGGGAACTTCCTTAAGTTGTTATTAAAACACTCACCAAAAATTATAACGTTTGCATCTACCGTTTAGAAATGAAAAATCATATACTACAGCATGTTTTCTGTTTAACCGAATCACTAGATCTCCCTTAAAGAGTCATCAAACCATATTTATAAAATGATACAATGTCTCATCTTTTAATATGTTAAACTACTATGAGTCTAGATGATAATAGGCTTTTGAATCAACTCTTTTTGATTTGTTAAGTAGGATTTATGATGTAAAACATTTTATGACTCAATTTCTGACCACTGTAATTAAAACGAGATTTTAGATCTGATAAACCTATTTTTGAGACAACATGCACGGCTAACAATATGTTATAGACTCATAAAGGAATCCAATAAAGCTGACCTTGCATAAAAATATGATGTTTTGAATTTATTATGATTTTTACAAGTTTCTGTTGTGTTCTGGAAAAATGTTTTAATTAGTCTTACTTGTTAAAAGCTTACATTTCCATAAAAGGGTAATTTAGTTATATTTATAAAAATAATCAGTAACCTATCTCTTCACATGTTAAATTTTAATGAATGTAAAGTGTAGTAGGCTTTCGTTTCGACAAGTTTCGACATGTTAAGAGTATTTACCACCCCGTAACTTTTTAAGACTCGCCTTTGGACCAACTTTAGTAGACTGTAACTTTGGACCCCTTAAACACGTTTTTAGACTCTGACCACTTAGACATTAAAGACGGAGGACTCACTAAGGAACCAAACCCCACTGATCTCACCTTAAAACGTTAAGTAACGAAGGAGATACGACGATTTAAAATTTCTGTTTTGAATCTGTAAAACCGAGAAGAATAGAGGATATTGCATAATTTATGACAAGTAGCTATGTAATGATCGAACATATAAGTACCTATAATTTAAAAATATATTGTAGAGTCGGGATTCGTAGAAGAGGCTCTCTAACCATTAATCGCTTGTAAGGTAAGGGAAACGCTTATCCGTACACTCTTATTAAACCGTTACGATTTGTTACTATCTTGCATGTTAAGACTTTTGGTTATATTGAATTATTTATATTGGTTGGATGTATTTTACAAAATGATTATGGACAAGAATTATTTGTTTTAATCTCTGGAAAGGATATTGTATTTGATAAGAAATAAGTAATTATTATTTTCGGAAACCCAAAACCGTTTTGCTTTCTACAAGTTTATAATGACTTATCAAATGTTGAGGAAATGGTTTTTGTTTTGGAAACGGAATTTCATATTGGTTGAAACGGTTTTGGTAGAGGGGTAGGTTGTCCCTAGTGAAAGGGATTTCCTATACAGAGCTTTTGATGGGGGTTAGTTGATCGAGACCCCGTCCTCTTATCTTCCTCTTTGGGGTTGGCCCTTAGAGGGGTGTGCACACTTGGGATGTTAGGACAGTTTTAGTACATGATTTGGTGACCCTCGTCTTATCCGGTTTGGGACGAGTATATCCATTTTATACGGCCTCTATCCAAGCATATACCGACGTTGGAAATTGTTGGAAAGAAATGTTTTCTTGAATTGGAATTATCTTGAAAGGTTGGATATGGATTTGAATATTTTGGAACACTTATGTTGTTCTTAATCATTTGAAATTATTTGTTCCCCTTCAATTAACAGTGGCAATTCTGAAACTCTGTTTTCAATCTTTCGAAACACTTTTGTTACATATTACTTTAACATGTCTTTTAAGTTATGATTTCATATTCCGTTTATTCTTTATTCGGATTGTTACCTTACTCAACATTATTGTTGACCCTTTTATTTGTTTTGTCTTTGCTTGGACCTGCGGTGATCACAAATTGTGTGAGCAGATCGTGTGACAGGTACTCGTGGGAATTAGTCGTGGGATGCACATGAGAGCGCGCTTAATAGTTTCAATCAAAGACAAATGCTTAAAGACTTTATCTTCCTTTTTGATTGTTGAACTTTATTTTCGCTTCCGCAAATTTTAAATTTGGTTGTAATCGTAATTTATCCTTTGGATTTTAAATTGCATTAGACAACTACCTATATTATCTCATGTATAGGTACTACTACCACATTTGGTTTAATTGTGACACGCCCATTATCTGAATTTTACTTGAAAACCATATTTACTAATAAAGAGGATTTGGGGGGTGTTACAGTAAAAGTTGAATAAACTTCACTATATATAGGTTCTTTTCTGGTAGACAATTTTGTCGAAAATAAAAGATATATACTTGAACAAATCTATATCTATATATAAGTAATTAAGTATAATATAGAAATCGTTGGACATGCGACATTTCCACGATCACTCTCACATCTTTTTCTCACACATGACTAATTGACAATGATTAAATCATTGTAATATAATATACTGGCCCAAAATAATTTTGATTATTATACTATGTCAAAATAAAATAACTACGATATTATGTTTTCCCCAAAAAAAAAATTAATATTTTTCGATATAAAAGAATCAAAAATTCAAAAATCACAAATTTTCTTGACAAGTACAAGTATCTATGGTATAATTAATATTCTTTCAGGTGAACTAACAACTGAAACTACACAACATGTCCCATAAACGTTATTCATTTCTCATTTATGTAGTATGGTTTTGTTTAATACTCTCTCCATCTTAATTTTATCATCTCTTTTTCCTCAAAATTTATCCCAAATTATTGTCTTCCGCTCATTTAAGTAAACATTTATATATACTAAAAACATCACTATCATTTGTTATTTTATTAAAGTAGTTTTTTTTTTCAAATCCACCTAAAATAGCAAATATATAGGACAATGATTAATTGAGATAGAATAAGTAGTTTTTCATTTTTATGAGGATATATGTAATACTATTAAATCTTCTTATATTTTTTTTAGTACGTACTCGTCTTAGATTTCTTAATGTTCCTCAAACATGATCTTACCAGACTCGACTTATTTATATATCAAAGCACCAGTTGCTAATTGATGTCTTAATTATTTAATTTCACAATTTATGAGGTTAGCTTTTGTGGTTGATCATTTAAATCGTGATCGATTAGTTTATTTTAAGAGCTTTTTGTCACTATGATAATTATACGACAAAATTATGAACATTGTAGTTCATATTCTCATTTAATGGTCTATTTTAAAGGTTACTAAATTAATTATTATTTACAATACAATTCTAATGCCGTGATTATGAAGCTCTTACTCATTAAAGGTTTTGTATTCTTATGTTTAGGCGCAAAACGTTCTTAAATTGTCAAAGTTATGGACGAAGTGATGTTTCAGCTCATAATACCATGATTCAAGTTTTGGATACATGGAAGATATTAGGAACAAAGAGTCTTGCTTGTGACGGATAATATCGATCCGTTACAAGCTAAAGACGGATATTTTACTCTCACAAAAATGCAAGTGGACATGTAAGTGGGAGAAAGTGGAGCATCATATGGATAATGCAACTTGCATTATGTGAGAGGGGCACTATCCGTCTTCAGCTTGTGACGGATTGTGCCCGTCTTCAATGAGAATTTGTGAATTATGAAAATGAAGACTTTAGGGTCAACAAATGTTTTATGAGTTATATACGGGTTTGTTGGGTCTATGCCTTGAATCTTGTTGGGTCTATGCCTTGAATCTGTTAGTCGCCGCTTCGAACGACTATGCAAACAGTATCTGATTTCTATATTGGGCTAGGGTTTCTGTCTGGGCTTTATTAGATTAAGTCTAATCTGTTTTGTATTAGGTTAAGAGTACTATATAAACTCTTAACCTCTACCCTAGCAGTCATACAATATTCCATATCGTTCTGAATCTGTAATCTGGAAAACTCCTCACATTAATAAAACTCTCTCTCTTCTGCCCTGTGGACGTAGCTAACACACCGTTAGTGAACCACGTAAATCTGTGCGTATTGTTCTTTATTGTTTGTTTTAGTCTTTCTCTGTGCTTCCGTTATAACAAACTGGTATCAGAGCCTTCGGGTTCCTGAATTAGAAAGATGTCGGCGATGAACATAAAGATCGATCGTTTTACTGGGAGAAATAGTTTCAGTTTATGGCAAATCAAGATGCGGGCTCTGTTAAAGCAACAAGGGTTATGGACGCCGCTTCAGAAGAAGCAGGAAGGCGCAGCCGCCGTTGCAGTCACCGCTGAGATGACCAGTCAGGAGGAGAAGGCACATTCAACAATTATGTTGTGTCTTGCTGATGATATTATTACTGAAGTCGCGGAGGAAGAAACCGCCGCAGGTCTGTGGGCAAAGCTTGAGAGTCTTTATATGACGAAGTCTTTGACCAATAAGTTGCTGCTGAAGCAACGCCTGTTCAGTCTGAGAATGCAGGAAGGTATGCCTCTCCGGGATCATCTAGATCAGTTAAACACAATTTTACTAGAACTGCGTAATATTAGACCTGATCATGGGTCGGGCCGGGCCGGGTTTGGGCCGGGCTCGTGCTAAATAAACGGCCCAAATACACGGGCCGGGCCGGGCCGGGCTAAAACGATGGGCCAATTTTCTTGGCCCAAGCCCACAATTGTTCGGGCTATAACGGGCCTCGGGCCAAAATGGGCCACAACGGGCCAAAATAATATAATACGAAACAATCAACAAAATCGATATGTGAACAAACTATTAGCAACGAAATAAAATTTTCAAGTCTTAGGTATTTGACTTCGACTCTTTTGGTAGGAGAACCATCCATAGTACCATACATAAATTATGAGTTGACAAAAAATGAATAGTATTAACTAAAGGTGTACGATAAAAATATAAAGATATCCGCAAAATTGATAATTCGATGCATTAGTGATATTAGATTATTAGTATGTTATGATATACGATTCCAACTTTTGAATTTTTTTCTATTTAAAAAAATAATTTCGGGTCGGGCCGGGCCAAAAAGCGGGCCTTTAGGTTGGCCCAAACCCGGCCCTATATTTATATCGTGCTTATTTTGGGCCGGACCACGGGCTTTTTGGGCCAAACTATTAGGCCCAAACCCGAGAAAAAATCGGGCTGGGCCGGGTCGGGCCGTCGGGCCTGGGCCATTTGATCAGCTCTACGTAATATTGATGTTAAGGTAGAATATGAGGATGCCGCATTAATTCTGTTAGTTTCTTTACCACTATCGTATGAGAATTTCGTACAGTCCTTTTGAGATGTGGTCTGGTAAGCCTGCTGACTATGAAGTCCGTTGTTATGTCAGATAGTAGTGGTAGTGTTGATAAGTAGGTGGAGCAGAAAGACACTCTTGAAGAGAGTGAACCACAAGAGGAAAGTCAACCACTACAGTCAGAATCTGAATCTGTACCATCAATTTCTTCAATATCAATTCCGAATCAGCAGAGTTTGGCCCGTGATCGGACAATCAGGTCCAATTTTGGTATGCCTTCGAATAGACTGGGTTTTGAAGATATGGTGGGTTATGCACTAGAAGTTGCTGAGGAGGTGGATCCTGGCCTATCTGAGCCATCCACCTATAAAGAAGCAGTTACATGTTCTGAATCTGCCCAATGACTTGCTGCCATGGGAGATGAGATGGGTCACTTCACAACAATCAGACTTGAGAATTATCCAAGAAGCCTCAAGGCAGAAAGATTGTTACTTGTAAGTGGGTCTTCAGGAACAAGGAAGGAGAAACTATTGCTGAGGGTATAAGGTATAAGGCTCGTTTGGTAGCTCGTGGGTTCAGTCAGAAAGAGGGGGTAGACTATAATGAAATTTTTTCACCAGTGGTCAGACATACTTCCATCAGGGAGTTGCTAGCAATAGTTGCACATCAGAATTTAGAGCTCGAACAGCTAGATGTGAAGACAGCTTTCCTACATGGAAAGTTGGAAGAAGAGATATACATGACTCAGTCAGATGGTTTTCAAGCTCCGGGTAAGGAAGACTATGTTTGCAAGCTGAAGAAGTCCTTATATGGGCTTAAACAGTCGCCGAGGTAGTGGTATAAAAGATTTGATAGCTACATGTTGCAGATTGGCTACATTAGGAGTCCGTATGATTGTTGTGTTTATCACACAAAGGTGGAGAATGGTTCTTTTATTTATCTGGTCCTATATGTGGATGACACGTTGATATCTGCAGAAAGTAAGTCTGATGTTCAGAAGTTGAAAGGTCTCCTCAGTGCAGAGTTTGACATGAAAGACTTGGGTGCAGCGAGAAAAATTCTGGGAATGGAGATTTATAGGGATAGAAGTAAGAAGAAGCTTTTCTTATCTCAGAAGAGTTACATTCAGAAGGTTCTATCCAGATTTAGTATGGCTACTGCAAAGCCTATAGATACTCCTAGTGCTGCAAATGCACATTTATCTGTTGCTTTCTCACCCAAGTCAGCTGAAGAAAGGGATTACATGTCCCGAGTTCCGTACTCTAGTGCAGTGGGTAGCTTGACGTATGTTATGGTTTGCACTAGACCTGATTTAGCACAGTCAGTCAGTGTTGTTAGTAGGTTTATGGTTGATCATGGTAAGGAACATTGGCAAGCTGTGAAGAGAATATTTCGGTACCTTAAGGGTACATCTGATGTTGGTCTCGTTTATGGAGGTGATATGGAGTGTCTTGTGTCACGATACTCAGATTCTGATTATGCAGGAGATGTTGATAGCAGAAGATCAATGATTGGTTATGTTTTCACTCTTGGTGGTTCAGTCGTCAGTTGGAAGGCTACATTGCAGCCTACAGTTACTTTGTCTACTACTGAAGTAGAGTACATGGCCTTGACTGCAGCAGCTAAAGAGGGAATCTGGTTGAAAGGGTTGATCAGTGATCTGCGTCTACATCAGGAGCAAGCAATTGTATTTTGTGACAGTCTTAGTGCAATTTGTTTGGCTAAAGATCAAGTCCATCATGAGAGGACTAGGCATATAGGTGTAAGATATCACTTTCTGAGGAATGAGAAGAGGATTAAGGTGAACACAGTGGGTACTGCTGATAACCCAGCTGATATGTTCACTAAGCCAGTGACTGAGAGCAAGTTCCAACACTGTTTGGACTTGCTAAATATTCGAAGCAACTGATTGCCCAGCTAAGGGCAATATCTGAGGGGGAAGGGAGAAGAGTTTCTGGTACTTCTGGCATCTATGGGGATGCATCTGGTACATGTGTCTGTTTGAGAGAGAATTCAAGTCAAGGTGGAGATTTGTTGGGTCTATGCCTTGAATCTGTTAGTCGCCGCTTCGAACGACTATGCAAACGGTATCTGATTTCTATATTGGGCTAGAGTTTCTGTCTGGGTTTTATTAGATTAAGTCTAATATGTTTTGTATTAGGTTAAGAGTATTATATAAACTCTTAACCTCTACCCTAGCAGTCATACAATATTCCATATCGTTCTGAATCTGTAATCTGGAAAACTCCTCACATTAATAAAACTCTCTCCTTTCTGCCCTGTGGACGTAGCTAACACACCATTAGTGAACCACGTAAATCTGTGCGTATTGTTTTTTATTGTTTGTTTTAGTCTTTCTCCGTGCTTCCGTTATAACAAACTGGTATCAAAGCCTTCGGGTTCCTGAATCAGAAAGATGTCGGCGATGAACATAAAGATCGATCGTTTTAGTGGGAGAAATAGTTTCAGTTTATGGCATATCAAGATGCTGGCTCTGTTAAAGCAACAAGGGTTATGGACGCCGCTTCAGAAGAAGCAGGAAGGCGCAGCCGCCATTGCAGTCACCGCTGAGATGACCAGTCAGGAGGAGAAAGCACATTCAACAATTATGTTGTGTCTTGCTGATGATATTATTACTGAAGTCGCGGAGGAAGAAACCGCCGCAGGTCTGTGGGGAAAGCTTGAGAGTCTTTATATGACGAAGTCTTTGACCAATAAGTTGCTTCTGAAGCAACGTCTATTTAGTCTGAGAATGCAGGAAGGTATGCCTCTCCGGGATCATCTAGATCAGTTAAACACAATTTTACTAGAACTGCGTAATATTGATGTTAAGGTAGAAGATGGGGATGCCGCATTAATTTTGTTAGTTTCTTTACCACTATCGTATGAGAATTTCGTACAGTCCTTTTGAGATGTGGTCTGGTAAGCCGTAAGCCTGCTGACTATTCTATTTTAAGGGCTTTTGGTAGTACTGCTTATTATCATGTAAGTGAGGGTAAGCTTGAGCCTCGAGCTAAAAAGGAAGTATTCATGGGTTATGGGGATGGTGTCAAGGGATATCGCATCTGATCTCCGTCTGAAGGTAGGGTTATTTTAAGCAGGAATGTCGTTTTTGATGAAAATTCTATGGTTAATCCTACTGTGAAGTCCGTTGTTATGTCAGATAGTAGTGGTAGATAAGCAGATGGAGCAGAAAGACACTCTTGAAGAGAGTGAACCACAAGAGGAAAGTCAACCACTACAGTCAGAATCTGAATCTGTACCATCAATTTCTTCAATATCAATTTCGAATCAGCAGAGTTTGGCCCGTGATCGGTCAATCAGGTCAAATTTTGGTAAGCCTCCGAATAGACTGGGTTTTGAAGATATGGTGGGTTATGCACTAGAAGTTGCTGAGGAGGTGGATCCTGGCCTATCTGAGCCATCCACCTATAAAGAAGCAGTTACATGTTCTGAATCTGCCCAATGGCTTGCTGCCATGGGAGATGAGATGGAGTCACTTCACAAGAATTAGACTTGGGAATTATCCAAGAAGCCTCAAGGCAGAAAGATTGTTATATTTTCACTCTTGGTGGTTCAGTCGTCGGTTGGAAGGCTATATTGCAGCCTACAGTTACTTTGTCTACTACTGAAGCAGAGTACATGGCCTTGACTGCAGCAGCTAAAGAGGGAATCTGGTTGAAAGGGTTGATCAGTGATCTGGGTCTACATCAGGAGCAAGCAATTGTATTTTGTGACAGTCTTAGTGCAATTTGTTTG
The DNA here is from genome assembly GCA_029255685.2 of Silene conica. Classification (NCBI taxonomy): domain Eukaryota; kingdom Viridiplantae; phylum Streptophyta; class Magnoliopsida; order Caryophyllales; family Caryophyllaceae; genus Silene; species Silene conica. The sequence goes on along the minus strand of CM055317.2, from coordinate 10,036,577 downwards.
GCTAAAGATCAAGTCCATCATGAGAGGACTATGCATATAGATTTAAGATATCACTTTCTGAGGAATGAGAAGAGGATTAAGGTGAACAAAGTGGGTACTGCTGATAACCCAGCTGATATGTTCACTAAGCCAGTGACTGAGAGCAAGTTCCAACACTGTTTGGACTTGCTAAATATTCGAAGCAACTGACTGCTGAGCTAAGGGCAATATCTGAGGGGGAAGGGAGAAGAGTTTCTGGTACTTCTGGCATCTATGGGGATGCATCTGGTACATATGTCTGTTTGAGAGAGAATTCAAGTCAAGGTGGAGATTTGTTGGGTCTATGCCTTGAATCTGTTAGTCGCCGCTTCGAACGACTATGCAAACGGTATCTGATTTCTATATTGGGCTAGGGTTTATGTCTGGGCTTTATTAGATTAAGTCTAATATGTTTTGTATTAGGTTAAGAGTACTATATAAACTCTTAACCTCTACCCTAGCAGTCATACAATATTCCATATCGTTCTGAATCTGTAATCTGGAAAACTCCTCACATTAATAAAACTCTCTCCCTTCTGCCCTGTGGACGTAGCTAACACACCGTTAGTGAACCACGTAAATCTGTGCGTATTGTTCTTTATTGTTTGTTTTAGTCTTTCTCTGTGTTTCCGTTATAACAGGGTTAAATGTTATTTTTTATTATTGGTGGATGAGATAAGCGTCTTTTATTTTCTGATATTTCGATTTTTTTGGCAATCACACCTATTTTATCATTTAAGACGAATATTTCTGTTTGAAACAAAATTTATGGATTAAATATATTATAAAACATGATATGGGTATAATTTGATGCTTCTTATGTAATGAAAGTGTAAAGTGGTGAACATGTTTTCATGATGCTAATATTGTCTAACAAGATGAAAAAGTTAAAAAAAATAGTGATTTTTTTATTTATAAAATAAAATAAAATAAAATTGTGGATAATTAAAATATACCAACTGTTATAATTCTTCATTATGCTAATAATTATTTTTATTTAGTTTTTCCAATCACTAGTCAACTTGTTTTTATTATACATCGTTCTTTTACTACAGTATATATAAACTTTATCCTTTTCCTTTGTTTTCCTCACTTTTAGTTCCTCTTATCAACTTTCGATTGTCAATCTAACTACTTACACGGTCATTCCATCTTAAAGCACGTACATCTATTGTAAAATTTTAACATGTCAAATAGTAATATTCTATTTGCTTATATAAGATAAATTCTAATTAAGTTCATCAAGACATATTTCCTCTTAAACTAGAATTTGTGTTATTCGTAAAAAGTGAATTAAATGTTTTATAATTGATTGAAATGTCTAAGGGTGTGAAATTGAGAAGCAAGTGTTAGATTTTAGTATTAAATTGGTCAATTTTTGTATAAAGGGGGAGAAAATGACGAGTAATTAGGTGAAGTTGTAGGACCAAATGGTAATAAATGGCCGACTAAAGGATGTTGACAATGTTGTTTAAAAGTCCCTCATCAAAGGCGTTTGTCTGTATGAAGAGATCTTTGTTGCCTGTTTATGGTGGAATTTTGCAATGCTTGGTCGGAATATGTTTTTGTATGCCTTTGTTTCTATTTTGTTGCCATGTTCTCTATTCCTTAACTTTAGGGTGACAAATGAAATTTACTAACTTGAATAGGATATAATTCAATTCTATGACTTCAATCTTAATAAAAAGACGTAAAAGTATGAACAATAAGACGTTTGTACATAAAAAGTAGTGTAAGGATGTTCTTCATTTCTCAAAAAGAATTGGAGGTTCATTACATTTCAATGGTTCAGATTAAATTTGAGTTCGATCGGATATTGTAGATTTATTTGGAAAAAAAGTTAAATGAATGAGATTGGAGCATATAATATAGTAATGTTTTGTGAGAGGAAATGAAAAACATAAATTTTGATAAGAATATATTTGGGTCAAGTGAAGGTAAATAATGTTCGGGTATGGCTTAGATAAAATCCAATTGAGATATTTTTTTTTTTTTTTTTTGGTGCAAAAGAGGGGCAACCCCCGAAAAATTAATTATTAACATTAAAATAAAGACGTGCCTTTTCAGATACGGATTTTACTCTTTCACATACAATTTTTACCACCCTACCCTTGTCATTTTTTTAACATTCACTCCATTAATTTTAATTTTCTCTCTTCCTTCATCCCCTTAAACCAACTACTCCGTTCACCGTCCCTTCGTCATCAACTCCATTCACCGTCGTTATATCACGATCGTCCGAATCGCCGCCGCCTCCCCTGCGCCGACATCCAACCGCCGCAGTTGAAACTAAAACAAAAAAAACAAAAACTAAAAAAGAAAACACTAAAACTAAAACCAAAAAACGGAAAAAGAAAAAAAAAAGGAAAAATTAATACTAAAAACCAAAAACTAAAATGTAAAATATTTACAAAAAGAAAAAAAGAAAAAGAAATTGAATAATCAAGAACACGTTACAGTTGAAATTTGGAGTATTGAAAATCAAGCAACACACAGGACGAATATGAAATCGGGGTGACAACAAGAATCAACCCGGATAACGACGCAACAATAATTCAAGATATACGTAATAAAAAATCAACCCGAGCAACGACGAACGTAATAAACAATTAACAATTAAGCCGATAAATAAACAATTAACAATAAACACATTGATGAATTTAGTAAAATATAAACTTAATAATTTTAATTAAACGTATTTATAATCGTTAATAAACAATATTACCTCAATACTTGGAGAATTGTAATGCATTGTTTAAGTTTTTAGATTAATTGATTTAATTGTAGGGTAAAAACTCATATATATGGGTTGTTTTGATTAGGTTTAGGAAGGAGAGTTTAAGTTTAGGAAAAATGGTAGAAGATGAAAATTTTATGAAAAAGTGTATGCGAAAAAGTAAAGTCCGTATGTGAAAAAATAATTTCGTAAAATAAAGAAATATCTAAATGCAAAAGAATAGTACTAGAAGAGACTTCTATGTTAGTATTAGGCATATAATATCAGATTGATATTATATGATATTGCACTATCTTTTTGTTGTATCTTAAATGAAGTAGGAGATTTATAAATTTCAAAGAGGATAGATAATTGCTTTTTTTTTTATCAATTTAGACAATTTTAATGAGGAAATATCATGATTTTGCCCTCATCAAAATCAATTAGCAAGAGCAAGATTAAGATGTTGACTTTTGAACAAAAGGGATAAAATCTTTGCACCATAAAAAGGGAATGAGGAAAGTATTATTGTATTAAAAACTACCACGCAATCAGACTCCTTGGTAATAATATTTGGTAGGCAGTATGAAAGAAACAAAGTAAGATCAGTGAATCATTTTTTTTTTTTTTTTTTTTTGAAAATGTATAGTATTTCTAAGATATATCCTGCCGGTGAGCGTTATACATGTTTGCCCACCGGCAAGACAGCGGAAACGAGTTTTTAGAGTCCTCAAGAAGGGAGCCAGTGTGACCAAAGGTCACGGGTTCGAATCCTGGCGACCTCAAAACTCCTCAAAAAACCAGGGTATGGGGGAGCCTGTGCAAACTAATCACTCTTCAAGCCCAATGAGCATTCGAGTGAGGGAGCGTAATAAGAATATTAATAATAGTTGGGCCTCTCGAGTGGGGGAGCGTAATAAGAATATTAATAATAGTTGGGCCACAACCATTAAGGTGATGGTTGGGATGATTCATCTATCATGGTATCAGAGCCTCTTTCTTGAGGACTTAAAAAAAAATTGCTTCCGCATTCTTACAGGTGGGTGACCGGAAATCTACGCTCATCGGTGGGATTTTTTAAAAAAAAAAAAAAAAATTATGTCGTTCAATTGTTTTTTTCAATCTCTAGTCATATTTACTTTTATCCTAGCCTTGTAGTATTCATCCAATAAAATTCATATGAAAGTCAAACATATTTATCTTCTTCTTTTTAAGAATCTGTCTAAACATTATTCAGCGCCTTTAAAGTGATTCTTGATTTTTTTTGGAGTCCGAAAAAAAAAATAACGTTCTCCAAATTTTGAACTTTTAACGGATAATTTTCCGTCTTTTTGATATTTGTCATGTTCGATTAGGGTTCCTGCAAATTATCTAATATCTTCGACAAGTCCGAAAAATTTAACGTTCTTGTTCGACAAATTTCTAGCGAGTATTATACTCGTTTCTTATCTATCTTTTCTTATCTACCTTTGAAGACGAAGAAGATTAATGAAGATCAAGAAGATGAAGATTTGTTTTCTTTCTTATGCTGATTATGATTTTCTTGTAATTCTCCAATCGTAAAGTTCGTACTGCGTACTGCCTTTACGATTGCGGGAGGGTATTAGGCATATAATATCAGATTTATATTATATGATATTGCATTATCTTTTGGTTATTGTAATCCCGATTTTATTGGGTTGTTTCCTAACTATTAGGATGCAACGAGATCTTGTAAACCTTATATAAGGTTATGTTATTGAATGAATAACACACAATTCCAATTCCTATCATATTCTATTTCTATCAGTTAGCTTGTAAATCAACGGCTCTATTTGCCTCTCTATACGTATGTTTCACCTTGACCATTCATTTAATATCACTAATTAAGAACTCGCACCTTTTGACGTTGAATTTCAGATTGTTACTCACCAATTGATCTTCATTAATAAGCCCGACGTGGGAAGCATTATCCATGTGAATAATTAACTTTGTCATACAGAGTGATCTTGCCCTTTCTAGTCCAACTAATAACGCCAATAACTCGGCCTTTATAGATGTAATACCTCTCCCTTAGATGAATGGGTGTACTCGGCCGAGTAAGTCATACTCGGACAGTACACCTTTGGTATAAGTAAGATTGGGTTTTTGTACATTTGTATTCGGTCGAGTATATTGTGTACTCGATCGAGTACGGCGTACTTGGTCGAGTACACTCGGTACTCGATCGATTACACCGGTTCCGTGTCAGTTTCGCGATAGGTTAATTAAAGGAAACGAGAGTTAAAAATCATAATTCTTTTACATAATCACATCGATAATCAGTTTCTCTCAAAAAGTTCGAACCCTAATCCGTCTAATTGGCATAGCGCAAGCTTAGTTCGTGCGTCGATCATCCTAGATTATTCTTTCATCGTTGTTGCAAGTTAGTTCTCTAGTAGTAAATTGGGTTTGTTAAAGTTGGGTTTTGTAGTGTCTTAGATGGTTAGTAATAAGATTATATGATGTTCTAGGAGGAGGATTCGTTGAGAAGCATTTGTGAGATTGCCTTGACGTAATTGCCTTGAGGTAGGGTTTCCTAGTCAGTTATATGCTATATGCGACGGTGTATACTTAATGTTATTGTGAGACAATTATCATATTATTGTTCATGGTTATCTTGTGATATGAGGAAGTTATGTTTGAGAGCATTGTCGGAAAATTACTCTCAATCCTATGATCGCCCTTCATGGTTCTCGCTACGGAGGAGATGTGCACGTTAAAGATTTGGGTACCGCTTGTTGCGAGCAAGCTGGGAACTCAGGATTATATATGAACCTCTGTGACACGATTGAAGGGTTATCGTGATTCTTTATTTCCAAAAATGGAAAATTTAAACTCCTGTAGAGTTACTTGAAGAAAGTTATTATTGTCTCAACTTGAAGTTTGAGCATATGAGAATAATGGTTTAAATGAGATTAATGCTAAACATCTAAAATTAGTTTATGGTCCAGAAGTATCATAACAATCGAAAAATATTGAGTTAAAATCTACAATGAGGTTGTCAATCAATACATATATGGTTTAGCAAAGAAAATAGCTCAAAGGTATTGGTTGATTTATTCAATAATTATCGTATTGATTCTCCTTAATACGAAGAATTAAGGAATGATGACTATACTCTTTTTCCCTTCAACTAGTTTTTTGTCCCAACGGGTTTTTCCTAGGAAGGTTTTTAACGAGGTAGCAATATAAACGCATTATTACTCTATAGTCACGATCATCATTATTGTTGATCATGACAATTATTTTCGACATATAATGTTATGTCGTTTTTGTGGAGAAGTTACATAATTTTTACGTAAGTATTCATTGAAATGAAGATCCAAGAGTTATTATGAAATGATTAGATCCAGATTAGAGAGTGAGTTGTCAAAGAAATATGCATGATATCAAACTTTCATGGATTTATATTGACCGAAAATTCAAGTTTATTAACTACATTGGGTATTATTTCAACGATCGAGAAATTATGTCAACGCATGGATAATTTGAAAATTTATTATATTATGTAATCATTAGGAGGAGTAGCACGCGTACTCTTTTTCCTTAGCCAAGGTTTTGTCCCACTGGGTTTTCTATGGAAAGGTTTTAATGAGACAGCTTTGGTATGTGTGTTTGAAGATTAGTGTACTCTTTATTTCACTAGTATTTTTCCCACGAGGTTTGTTTATGAAGGTTTTTAATGAGACATATTTTTCAGTGATGGACATCTAAGGTGGTGTTATGAAATATTATAGTATAATATTATATGGATGTCTATATCTCAGAATATCTTAGAGTGTTTTATCTTATGAAAACTCTATCTCATTGTATGTGTATATATACCCCTCATAAGGGAATGAGAACATAGTTTTGTTTCTTTTAGTGTCTCCCTATAATTTTCTCTCATCTTTATTTCACAAGACATTCATCATTTTTAGGGGTCGTTTGGTTCAACTAGTTGAAATGGAATGAAATGGAGTTTGATAGTATGGCGGTATGAGGTTCTAATTCCATACTTGTATAATCTTGTTTGGTTCATGATAATTTATTGAAGGGTGAAATGGAGTTAGAAACCAAGGGAGTAAGGTGGGTATGAGATTCTAAGGGGTTGGTTAGAATCCATTGGGTATCTAACTCCATTCCAAATCACCCCAACCAAACACTGGAATGGACTAAATCCATTCCATTCCATTCCAATATACCCAACCAAACGCCCTCTTAAGGTAATATGACTATAAAGCTTATTATTTTATTAGTTTGTTGGTTTAAACAGATTAAAGAGCTCAAAATGCGTTGTTTAAAGATAAATAGGTTAGACATGACGGGTTGAGTTATAGAAAAATTAAATGGATCGGGTTAGAGTTGATACAAATAACTTGTTGATGTAATTGGATCGGGTTAGAGCTGGAATAATGATGAGCTGTTTAAAATTGACACAGATACTAATAGGATATGATTACTTTGCCAAGTCCGGGAGGGTACCGAGAAATAGCCGAAAAGTAGAGTGGGCCGAGTAATGCGTGCAAAAGTGCGTAGCACACTATTAAGACTGTCACAAGTAATGGGCCAAGCCCAAGCCCAAGCCTCAAGCGTGAGATGAACAGCAAAAGCTCTTTTAGAAATTTGGGTTGTTAACAACAGGCGGCATTGTTTTCGTGGACCAAGCCTTATTGGAATACAAATTTTCATTTTGATCACACTATTTTGTCAGAAGGTTGTGACACTAGTCCGTCACAAGTACGGCGATTTATTATTGAAAATTACACCCTCGCTTCATTACTGGACCGTATAAGCCAGGTGAATGAGTCGTCTTGTCCTTAAAACGACTCTAGTACTTGGGCAGAGCACGATTCAAATATTCGATCCAAAGTGCTAACTCAGATCGAATATACATATTATAAACTCTTGAAGTCAAATATCCATATCCGAACGAAGGATTTCAGTCATAAAAAAAATAATCGGATCAGACATAAATATCTATATTTTGGAATTTATTTTGAAAATTATGTATGAACACGATAGTATTCATCGTCTCACATAATAATTCCATTTGTTTACTTACTCCAATAATCTTGATAATTTAGTCGCCCGTTTGTTCAAAATAATCGAATCGGATGCTCAGCTATAATTCCGTTCAAGATAAGGTCCAAAATCCAAATTAGTTTGGGTGCTCCTTAGGTGGAGGGACAAGCAAAATTGATTTAGACTGATAATGTAAGAAGTTTAGACCTGGCAAACGGGTCATTCGATTCAGTTTTGGATCAGTTTCATTCGGATCGGGTTATTTCGGTTTACCTTTATTTTCGATTTCAGTTCGGTTCAATTCAGGTTGGAATCAGTTTTCGCTTTTAATCGGTTGTAAATATTTCGGGTCAGTTCATGTTCGAGTCAGGTTAATTTCGGAACAGATGAGATAAGGATCGGGTCAATATCGGAGCAGATGAGATTCGATTCGGGCCATATTCGGATCGGATGTCAAGGGATTAATATTGGATTATATTTATATATCAAATATTTCGATTTTGTTTTTGAAATAATTTTTAAATTTTTGTCCGATAATATTTCAAATTCTTTTAATAGTAATATAATTAGATTCCACATTTTTTTTCTTATCTATTTTTTTTATAAGTATTGATATATTATATATACAAATAATTTAAATATGAACGGTCAAACATGCAATTGAGAAATAGTAGACATTCTTATATAAATACTCCGCAGTATATACATGATAAATTGATCATAAGTATTTCATATCTTACAACATCGACTTATCTTTTATCGTGAGTATTCGTCCTATAAATAATACGGAGTAAATGAAACTAAGAAGTATATATATGTAATAAATGTTATCACAAAATTACTCGACTTTGTTTTTTTGATTGAATTTTTTTACAATGGCGATGGAACTTTCTATCCAATACAAAATTAGCTTGAACGAAAAGTAAAGCTTATATCAGGAAATAATTATTATCAAATGTTCATTCCTCGTCAATTCGTCGTACTATTCTTACATCACCATTTATTGTATAGGAGTATAAGACCGTCTTCACTCTTAAATTAAGATGGTTCTTCCATCTGGAGGAGGTTATAACTTATAAGAGGTTTTCAGTTAAGATGATCTCAATTCTTAAACAAGACCACCCGATATGTAAATTATTTGAATTCTATGAGCTCAACTTGAGTTCGGTGAATTTTGAACTTGAGCTACTCTTGAGTTGATCTTTAATTATCAATTAATTGTACTAACACAACAGTAGCTAAAACTATATATTTTATAACTAATAATCTACAGTTCGACTTCTTAAGCTTTTATTTTAGAATTTCGTATTTGTAAAGCCTATCTTGACCTATTTTATACTTTGTTTTTATAATAAAGTAATTTTACAATCTCATCTCGAATTTCAATAGTTCAATTATTCATTTATTCTTATAATTTTGAAGAACTTAGATGAAATACAAATACGTAATAAACTGTAGACGAGTAGTTCGACAAAAATATCACAAAATGTATTAGAAATTTAGAATTAGAAGCTTTAATTTATCATATTATATATAAAGATATAATTATATAAATAGACAATATAGTTAGACAATAGTCTCTTCATCTTCCGAAAGCCCAGCTGACAAATCGCAATCCACAGAGGCACAGAGCACCATATATTTTGTAAAGATGGAAAAGATATCTCATTTCGGTAAGAAGATCTCTAATTATCCCTAATTAATTAATGAAATTTCCAGATTTTGCGCTTTAAATCTTTGATTAGTTATTTTGTTCATCTAAATCTCTTTTGTCAGATTCTTTTATATCATTTCGGTTGAAATTGCAGTCAAATATGGTAAAAAAATTGATTTTGCCTCCAAAAATTGGAGAACTAATTATATTTTGCCTCCAAAAATTGTAGATTCTCGAATTATTTTACCGCCAACCATCATTTTACCCGCCAATATAAAAATATGTATATAAATAATTAATTTTTTTTCTTTTGTTTGACAAACGACAATTACTACATTCGGGTAATTTCGGGTTTCGGTTGAATTTCGGTCATCATTAAGCAGGTTGAAAACGGTTCGGGTGTGTTTCGATTCGGGTCAAAACAGTTCAGGTTTATTCGATTTCGGGTCTATTTCGGATATTACAAATTCAGTTCAATTTCGAATCAGTTCAGGTCAATTCAAGTTTCGGGGTGAAGTTCAGTTATACCTTTCGGATGTACGGTCAGGTGTCGATTCAGTTATTTTCGATCGGTTTTTCGGGTTCGGTATACTTTTGCCAGGTCTAAAGAAGTTGTACAACCTTATCTTTACAATCATAGAGCTTCATGATCACGGGTCAATGGGTCATCCATTAAGGCAACGACAATTCGTCAAACTATACACCAAGCCGATTTCATTCACCACCGCGTGAAAAACATGAATTGGCTCGTGTACTTTCGTGTAATTCACACGAGATGACAAAGTCATCTCGTGTCAACGGTGAAAATACAAATGCATTAAATCAATACTTATTTTTCATATAATTTGACCTAGGATAATTCTTTTTTAATACGTCTAAGTCCGCCCATATCCGTTTTTTTCCATCATTTCTTTGCTAATTTACATTGTTATTCTTAGTTGTTGTTTTTTCTTATTTTTCCTCCCGAAAAAGTCTTAACTTAGTGGTTAAGGGTTACGACTGAGGTATAGCGATAATAGGTCATAGGTTCGAATTCTCATCTCCTTATGAAGTTGAGGAAAGGGTATATACTTTCAACAACAAGATAAGTATATAGAGACGAATTTAAAAATTCCGTTGTAAATTGGTCGTTGTCTCGTTGAGATCCACCCCGAAAATATCGTGAATAGCTTGTGAAATGATATTATTAAGTGGCATTGGCATATTCTTAGCTTGTGGTATGTCTAAGATTGTGAATTGTGATAACACTTGAGAGGCTAGAAACCCTACAACGTACCAACCGTTACCGAAAATTAGAGTAGACAAACCCTTAAAGTCTTCAAGGCAGTTCTCGTGTACGTGAATATGTTGGATTACCTTTGCCTAACAAGTAACAACTCTTTGACCAAACTAACTAAACAACAATATGCTCTTGTGCATAGAGTGTGCCCTTTAGTCTAGGCTGCTGGACGGGGCCGGTTAGAGGGTAAAAGGGTAAGGTTAAAAGGAAATTCGAATAAGTTTGGAAAAACTTAATTAAAAACTTGTAAATGTTTATTCGTAAGCGAGGACAACCGTCCCTTTTAGCCCCTCCCTAACTTCACCATTGCACACGACAAATAGATTAATCAATGTTATCGATAAATAAAACCTTTGCTTAAACTGAAAAAACCTCTTTATATTTAATTATAAATATACTTCATACATTTGATCAAATTAAGGGATTATAATGCAAAATTGCTATATCACGCCCCCTGTTTCACTTGTTACGCCCCCTACTTTTTAAATAATTCCCATTTTGCCCCTGAATCTTTTTTGGTTTTTTTTTTTTTTTTTTGACGTATTGTTGACGGCCGGGTTTTAAGTTGGTTTTTTATGAGACGGTAATTGAGATAGTTTGTGTGACGATTTTGAGACGGTTTTTGAGATGGTTCTTGAGACGGTTTTTGATAATAATTTTGTAGCCGGAATTTCAGACTTTTTGTTGAGAATGATTTTGACACGGTTTTTGAGACGGTAATAATAAACAATTTTTGAGACGGTTTTTAAGACGGTTTAATTGCGAATTAGGAAAAAAATTTGGAACGATTTTGCGTATGTCTCGTAAAAATTTGTTGTTTCATCCAACAAAAGAAAAGCGTGCTAATAGGTAATATAACGACGTCGTAAATATATCATTATATCATAATTTACTCGAGTAATTGTACCTTTGCTCGAAAAGTTTCAAGTATTTAAAATATTCTAATTGAATATGAATATATTCTTTCTATCATATATCAATTAGCTGGTTTGCCTGAGTGGTTTAGGGGGAAGACTTAAGATCTCTACACATAAGCGCGCGTGGGTTCGAACCCCACAGCCAGCATTTTTCCATTTTTTTTCATTTTTAACGACACGACCTAGGCCATGTCGTGTGGTCCACACGACATGGCCTAGGCTGTGTCGTGTAGTCCACACGACATGGCCATGGCTGTGTCGTGTGGTCTACACGACATGGCCTAGGTCCTGTCGTGTTTTTTACACGACATTGTATTTTTTTTTATTTTTTTTTTTTTATTTTTATTTTCTTTTCCGTATCTAGCAATGTCAACTCTCGTATTTTTATTTTATTTCTTACACGACAATTTATTATTAATTTTTTTTAAACGACATTGTATTTTTTTATTTTCCGTTTATAGTATGGAATAATATAATTTGGATGGGAAATTATAAACCGTCTCAAAAAAACGTTTCGTAAACCGTCTCAAAAAAAAACCCAAAACCCGTCTCAAAAACCGTCTTAAAAACCGTCTCAAAAACCGTCTCATAAACCGTCTCAAAAAAACGTTTTGTAAACCGTCTAAAAAAAAAAAAAAAAAAACCCGTCTCAAAAACCGTCTTAAAAACCGTCTCAAAAACCGTCTCAAAAACCAACTCCAAAACCGTCTCAAAAAAAATACAGAAATCATCATCACCAACGAACGTCAAAACTCAACGCAAGACGCAGGGGCAAAATGGGAATAAATTGAAAAATAGGGGGCGTAACAAGTAAAACAGGGGGCGTGATATAGCAATCCCCTTATAATGACACTGAGGACAAGTGGATGGGTTATTACGTAAATCGGAGCGAGAAGTTTACAGCGAGGACAAGTGGGTGGTTTATACTAGTGGCGAATCTAGGATTTATGTAATGGATGTGTTTTATAAAATTTAGGGATATTCTACATGGTATCCTTAATTTTTCGATTTTTTACAGACCTACACTTTTTAAAATATACATGATACCCGTAATTGTTGTGATTATCACTAAGTATATCTTAAACTTTATTTTCCGCCAATTACACTTAGTTTTAGACATTAAATGATTACTTGGGCGCGTAAACAGGTTTTTCATTTATCATGCCATGGCAGGAACACTCTATTAGAATCAACATCCATCTTTGAAATGATAATTTGGCAAGAGAAAAATAAATTTCCTTCAAAATATTTTTAGCCAATATATATCTATAAATATTAAGAGCGAGTCGATTCCTTGCACGATAAAGTCATCATTTAACGATTAAAAATGAATTTAATTGACTGAAAATATAGTTTAGAGGTATACTTAGTGAATATGACAAAAACTAGATAGGGTTACAATGTATAAGTTTTAAAAAGTGTAGGGATATTATTTAGAAAATCAGAAAATTAAAAATTGTAGTTAAGGGGGCTCAAACCCGGGTTGTTTGAGGTAGGTGATTAATCTTACCACCAAACAATTAATATTTTTTTGTAATATAAACACACAAATTAGCATATACGGAGTATATTTTGTTTTTCAGGATTAATGGGGTGAGGGATTACCCCATCACCCCTTATAAATCCGCTCATAGTTATAACGGGTTATGAGCTTATGGTGTAAGAAAAATTAGGAAAAAGTTACAATTTTTAACTATAATTTCAAATTTTTCATCCATGAGCAAGGACGAGCGCCCTCTAACTCTACCACTCGAACTAAGACAAGCAAATTAAAATAAAAATTATTAGAAAACACAAATTCTTATTTGCAACGGCACTATCCGTCGCAAGTTTGTGACGGATACCGTTTTCTCTCACAAAATACCTACTTTTTTTTTCTCTCCCCGACACTATTCATGTGGTCCCCTTTCTCCACTAACTCATTATATATCCATTTTATCTCACAAAATACCCGTCACAAACGGTGACCCGTCGCAAGCAAGACTTACTAATTAGAAAAATATTCAAAAGTTGAAAAAAAATAGGGTGATATAGAAATGATCAGAAAGGAGGAGAAGCACAATTTCGCAACTGGTTGGAAGTACAAGCGAAATTGATTTTGACTGATCATACAAGAAGTTGTACATTTTTTGTCAGATCATGTATATGGGCCTAGATCGCACCGAAATAGCTGAAAGAAATATCAATTTCTTAAGTTTAAAGAGGTTCCACGCTAAATTAATTGGTAATCGTGTGATAGTGAGAGTCGCGTATTACCTTAAATTATCCTAATTATGAGTCGTTCTAATTAGATCACCACCTAATTAATTTTACCGTATTTATTTTGATACATTTTTATCCCTCCCAAGTAGAAGGTCGCCATTAACCACATCATCTTTCATTTTTCCATCCTTTTACTTGGGATGGTATAAGTCAAGATGAATAAGTTGAAATTAAGAATAAAAATAGGTGATGATCTAATTAGAGCGACCTTTACTTGAAAATGTTCTTATCAAGTTATGAAGTCTCTCCTATTCTATCAACGTGATACTCATACTCACGATCTAGGCAAGTACGAACACTCCTCCTAATCAGTCGATCCGTATCGTACGCACGTATCGGGCACCACAAATAGGATCCTACACCCAGGTGTATAGAAGCATGGTACATCAGACCCACCTGATATATAATTTTCTAATTTTCTATTAGAGTCCAATACAAAACAATTATCTAATTATCAATTAACGTAAACACTTTCTCAATTCTCTCTTGACGACAGTCACAACAAATTTCTGTCCCACCAAAATTTGATCCGAAGATGGCGGAAAGGAAGCGATTGGTATGTTCAACAAGGCGAAAAAATGCATCGAATAATATTTCGGTGAACGAGAAGCAATTTGCATCGACATCAAGAAGGAAAAACGCATCAAACAATACTAATTTGAGGTAAATTTTTACATCAATCATAACCCTAATGAATATTTAGGGTAAATTTTATGACCCTAAAGCACGTAACAAATGAATATTTACGATAAGCTTCATAAGCATCATTCTGTACGTGAATCAACTTTAAGTTCAATCAATTCTGATTGTTCAGATTCATTCCATGCATTTGTGGTATACGGAAGCACACTAAGTACTTATTAAAATTTGATGATATATGAACACATAAAAATGCGAGTTATTACGATAAGAATACGAGCTAATATAAAAAGAATACGAGATAATATTAAAAGAATACGAGCTAATATAAAAAAAAATAACGGGTTATTAAAATAAGAATACGAGCTATTGATATAAGAATACGAGGTATTAATATAAAAATACGAGTTATTAATATAAAAATACGAGCTATTAAGATAAGAATACGAGCTATTAATATAAGAATACGAGCTAATGTAAAAAAAAATACGAGCTTAAGAAAATCACGAACTAAAAAATACAAGCACAAAAGAATACAAATTATTAACCTAGCTAAGAATACGAGCTATTATAAAAAGAATACGAGCTAATATTAAAAGAATACGAGCTAATATAAAAAAATACGAGTTATTAAGATAAGAATACGAGTTATTAATATAAAAAGATGAGTTATTAAAATAAGAATACGAGCTATTATTATAAAAATACGAGCTATTAATAAAAGAATACGATGTATTGTAAAACGAATGGACTAATAAAATAAAAATATGAGTTATTAAGGTAAGAATATGAGCCAGTATAAAAATTATTTGAGATAATGTAAACAGAATACGAGCTAATATAAATTTTGGATAAAAAAGTTTATTCAACATAATAATACACAACAATTCCCCAAATTTTGAACAACATGTAAACAGAATACGAGTTAATATTAATTAAAAATACGAGCACGTAAGAATGCAAGTTATTACCCTAATTAAGAATACGAGCTTATATAAAAAGAATATGAGCTAATATTAAAAGAATACGAGCTAATATAAAAAAAATATGAGTTATTAAGATAAGAATTCGAATTATTGATATAAGAATACGAGCTATTAAGATAAGAATTCGAGTTATTAATATAAGAATATGAGCTAATGTTAAAAGAATACGAGTTTAAGAAAATCACAAACTAAAAAATACGAGCACAAAAGAATACACGTTATTACCCTAAGAATACGAGCTAATATATAAAGAATACGAGCTAATATTAAAAGAATACGAGCTAATATTAAAAGAATACGAGCTATTAAGATAAGAATACGAGTTATTAATATAAAAATATGAGTTATTAAGATAAGAATACGAGCTATTAATATAAGAATACGAGCTATTATTATACAAATAAGAGCTATTAATATAAGATTACGATCTAATGTAAAAAGAATATGGACTAATAAAATAAAAAAATTAACTTGACATAATAATTAAATAAATTGAAAATGGAGATATAATAATTAATGAGAAAAATCAATTACTGAATGATGGATGAAGATGAGTTAGAAAAATAGAAAAGAAGTTACATAAAAAAAGAAAGTGGAGAAGAATGTAATTACCGACTTTTTTTCAAAAATAAATAAGAAAAAGACTGAAATAGCCCCTGATGTACACCAATATTGTACATATGGTATAATCCAGGAATTGATCGGGCACTCCAACCTTAATGGTGTGGGTTGTTTTATGGTTGAATTTTGCGGGGAAATAAATTGAATTGGGAGCAAATGATATTCCTTAGATAAGGATTAAAATGCCGAGAGAAAGATTATAAGTTGGGTTTTTGAATTCAGACATGATAATGAGTTACAATAAATGTCAAGCTTTAGTTCACTAATTTAAACTTAATATTAAATATTTTTTTCGACATAAAATTGCAAATATATAAGTATGAAATATTTATTTCATTAAATTTTTAGGCAATGTATTTCCTGTCTTAAATTTCACGAAATGACCTATTATATGTCCGTGTCATTTAATGTTACCTAGCTCACGACTAACATGGGCGATGTATAAATTTATTCGGACTTTAACTAAACTTTTACAAGCATAAAGCTTTATGCTCACGGGGCTAACAACATCATCATCTATTAAAGCAAAAAGTGGAAACATAAAAGCAATCATACGATTTTTCCAAACTTTCTCGATTAGTTATGACATACCACATACGGTGGTGATCGAATAAAACACCAATATTACTTATACTACTTATATTGCGGAATGATTTATTTTTTATAACGAAACTATTCATTTAATACTTATAAATGAATTTATACACTTATTGAAAAGAGAATTTGTCATCAACTCAATAAATTAGCAATAAAAGCTCATAAATTACATAACAATGTGCCTATAACAAAGTGACTATATTTGTTACATCAATTCAATAAATTAGCAATAAACTCATAAATTATGTAACAATATGGTTACTACGAAATGATAATTAATCGAACAATATACTTTTATGAAATATCAATAAACCAATATTTTATCTCAAGAGAGTTTACCCAAAAGTATAAAGTATAATTCGTCTTCCTACCGAAAACTCTACCAAGATTTTAACTAATAACGACCTTATTTTATGAAAAATGAATAATTGAGCAATGCCATCCACGTTCTCAATCCAACCTTCTCGCTAACTTTCTCCATACCCATATCCTCACACTAATACACATACGCTTCCCATTTAACCGACGTTTATGAAAGGAAACCGAGTATTATCCCAACAATACATGAGAGCATAACGTAAAAGAGTATCGGATGGAAAAGGTCGATAGCATTGCTCTTTAACCTTTATGAATTACGAAGCGGAATACTTTGTTCATTCCTAAAAAAATTACCCGGATCGACCTCACCTTTTACCTTAACCAACCTATCAAAATTACCCAAGAAAATTTTACGCCCATAAACTTCACCTTCCTTGTAAGTCCAATTCCGGGTAATTCCGATATCAACGTCCCTATAATTAAGGTACGTACCCCTTGGATTTTGAGACACATAAGGTTCCATAAAAGCATACAATTGTCTAATTAACCCAATATTTGTATCAGCAGCAGCTTGTCCTGCATCGTTCCAACCAATCGAGTACTGAATCTTAAACAAATTTCCGTTTCTATGCGGAAATGGTAACGCGTCTGCTGCAATTTCGTTCATTATCCCGCCATACGAGTTAAAAACTAACCCGGGTTTTCCAATTTGCACCAGTTTCTGCCACAGAAGTTCCAGCCCTTGTTTTGAGATCGGGGTTTGAACGTAATCCGACTTCCTTTTCCCGTAATTCGCGTTATAAGTCCGGTTTAGTAGGACAGAAGGCGAAGTATCATTGTCGAAATTTGCCCAGAATAACGCAGACTGAACCCAACTCATTTCCTGACAGTCTTGTTTCCTGATACCCAATTCAGGAAATGCAACATTCAACACAGAAACTAAACTGTCAGAATTACCCAAATATAATGCAATAAAAGTTACCCTGGCAGTTTTTTTACCCTTTTGTTTCGGGTCAGTTACCGGCTGTAATAACAATCTGATAAACAAATTATGATCAACATCTTTCATTACCGTCTGCCATTTATAAACCAGATCAGTTGCATTATCCGATTGATACCTCATAACGTTAAAAACCGTCACGGTCTCTGGTACAGGCACCAGATTAACTGTAAACGATAAAACAACAGCAAAACTGGCACCACCACCGCCTCGAATAGCCCAAAACAGATCTTCACCCATCGATTCCCGGTTCAGTATCCGACCCTGATAATCGACAACTTGCGCATCGATGATATGGTCTACGGATAACCCGTATTTCCTGATCATATTACCATACCCGCCACCGCTGACATGTCCGCCAACTCCTACAGTAGGGCACACCCCTGCAGGAAATCCGTACACGTTGGATTTTTCCGAAATTCTGTAATACAGTTCACCTAAGGTGGCTCCTGCCTCGATGTACGCGGTCCCTGCAACCGGGTCAACCTTAATGTTACGTAAATTAATCATGTCAAGTATAACAAACGGGTCGTCCGATATGTAGGACAGCCCGTCGTAATCATGGCCGCCACTTCGTATTTTAACGTGGAGGCCAAGACTGTTGGAGCATATAACCACTGCCGAGACCTGAGTCGGGTTTACCGGGGTGAATATTAGTAAAGGTTTAGGAGTCGATGACGACGTGAAACGTAAGTTTCGAATATATGCGTCAAGGACTGTCGTAAATTGCGTGTTATCTTGTGTGTAGAGAATTGAGGAAATGTTTTTTGGGGAGTTTGTTTTGGTGGTTAAACATTGGAGGAAATTATCGTATAATGTGGCGGAAAATGAAAGCGAAGACGATGATAATACGATAATAAAGAATAATAAGAATCCATAAGTATTGAGTTTTGTCACCATTTTCATTGATTGTTTTGTTTGTGTGGATATATTGTTTTTTTGAGGTGATATTTATGGTGGAAAGATAGGAGTTGGGATTTAATGTGGTGATAATGAAAAGGGTATGTACTATGTACCTTGTTTGAACGCAAATTATACTATTGTTACCATAACAGTAACATAAAAGTGTCAATTTTATTTTAAAAGTGACAACTTTTTATTATTGTAAAGTTACCGTTTTTAAACTCGGCACTTTATAGTATGAAATAGTTACTATATATCGTAATATAGTTATTTTCTGTGAGTTGTAAAATAAGACGGTCTTACGCAATAATCAGAATTGTTTGAATGGTTGTAAAAGTGTATAAGAAAGAAAAAGATAAAACGAGTAATGACTTTTCTAAAGAAGTGGTTGTTTAATAATGGAGGGCTTGAAAAATGAGTGCATAGAAAAGTGACATAAATAGTGATGGTTCAAAGTTTAGGCTGATTTGCATTAATATCCTCAAGTTTATTCCCATTTGTGTTGCTGCATTTGAGAGGATGCAATTTGGGAGATCATTTATTGGTTGTTCTAGATATGGGAATAGATCAAAATGGTCAAATAAGAGAAAAATACTTCCATTTTATTTCTTTCATTTCTTTCCACTTTTTGGAAATTTGATCATGTAATTTGGAAGGTGATAAAATTAGGAGATACCAATTGATTTCTAGATATTCTATGTTTATTATTGTGCCTCATCTTATATTACACTTAAATCTCGGAAATGGGTCAATCAGATCGAGTGATGGATCATTCCGAATTTGACCCAATTCAATTAGATTAGGTTATGCTATGTTAAGTGGGGTTCAAGTTATTTCATTTCAAGTTATTTAAAGTAAAATGGATAATGTGCAAACAATAAACATTCAAGTCGGATCAAATTGTTGGGTTGGGTTATTCGAACCTGTTGACTTTTGTCATGTCCAAATTCCACTTCCTTTATCTTCGAAGTTCTAACACACCATCTTCTTAAGTAATTCACACAATTATTTTTAATCACTAATGCATATGTGTCAAATGCAGATAGTGAGAATTGAGAAACAAGATAAGACATTATCAAAAATGTATCCGAACTCTTGTCAATAGGGTTGATTATAGGTCGGGCCAGAACTGATTATAGTCCATATCCCTTCATTTTGTCTAATATAGCTTTTTAGAAAGAAAAAAAATAATTGTTTCATGTTCTTTGTTATTTTGCATTTCCAATATGTTTTCTCCAACTCCCAATTCTCATGTAATATTTTTGAAACTGAAATTAATAGAGCAAATTTAAAGAGTAATTTCCGTGCTCCCTAACCTCTTTCTAAAAAAATCTTTCCCAAAAACTCTCTAAATACCCTAGCCTCTATCAATACGAGGCTCCCATCGATTATCAATCGATCGATGGTAAGTCCAAAGTTATATCAAATTTCAATTAATAGTAGGATTATTTCATGAAAATAATTGATCTTATGAGTGCCCTGCAAATATCATTTCATCCTATAAATAATTCCAAATTAATCTATCCTATTGACCATTCTTTCCATAACAGTCTAATTGGAATTATTGTTAGGATGAATAAGATAGATTTAATTCATTTATAGACTGTTATGGGAAGAAGAGTGAATATGATGGATTTAATTGAAATTATTGATAAGATGGAGTGATATTTGCATCATATGATGATTATTTTCATGAAATAATCCTTAATATTATGGTTAATTATTTATATTCTCTTCAATAAAAGTCTCCCTTTTGGTGAGAATCGTTTTTCCGTCCCTTATTTCGGGGTCTTGTTCATTTATTCGTGGTTTAGTTTCATCAATAATATCGTCAAGAGTAGTTCGTTGATGGTTGATATAGCGTGTTCTTTTAAAGTGTACATGAAATTTGTCAACGATCTTTGGAACCAGTCGAATTTATGTTTTATGGAGTATCTCATAAATCAAAAGAATGATCCCCTCAAAAGCTACATGAAGATAGCGATAATAGGAAAAGCCAAATTATCAGATGTTGTTTTGAGAACCTTAGTTTATAAGAAAAATGTTTTTCTTTGGTTTCTAATACTTTCCATTATATTTGTTTTCAATCTTCTATATATTAAAGCAGAAACATTTCATGGATTTTTAGAAAGCCACGTCACCTAATTTAACATTATAATCATCAAATGAATTCTTCCCACTATTATAGTGCCAATATTCCACGTCCTCTTATTTTCAGTTACAACTTCACAAATCTAACTTCTATGACATTATGATCATCATTGCTTTTATTTTATAACTCCAAGAAAATTTGATTTATATGTTTTTCGACATAAATTTATTGTTCATATTGTAATTTGTTATTTTGGCATGATAAGCTCCCTCACATAAATTCATTGTTTATATTGTGATTGATTTTTTATATTATAAAGTATTTTAACAGCAATTAACAAATAAAATATGTGGTTGGTGAAATAAATTAACAAGTATAGAGTATTGTTCAATTCACACTCTTTGTTTTTGATATTATAAATCTTATTTATATAAATACAAAAACATTTTAAGCATCTGTACGCGTCCACGTCATTATATGTAGTTTTTAGCAATAAATGTGAGACTCGCATCAAACAAGCTGAAATTAATTTCGTAGAAACAGTCATATTTTATACGTAAATGTTTATGTTTTGTACGTATCTTGCAATAAAATATTAAATAATAAACTAGCAATTTAACAAAAAAATTTATATACTAATTATTAAAAATAAAACATAAAATTTTCAAATTTTGATTATACCAATATTTCCATTATTAATAATCTTTATTAATAAGATGATTATATATGATATGTGTTGGGAAATGTGTCCTCAACAATAGTGCGATCACGACAGTGATAAAAGTCATTGTCATAAATCTTATGAAAAGAATATGCAAGGGACGATTCGATATTTGATATAGTCAACTGACCAACATTAATCGGTAATGATTGGCTGACTAGAGTTTGACATTACTGTCGTATGACGGTGGTGGTCAGTTGATCCCTTTAGGTCACACCTTTAGGACTAACCCCTTAAACATATATATTGATTAATTGTATATGATACGAATTGATCGATCTTCTTAAAACCATATATCGAGAAATCAGAGGTTGAATCTTAAGGTAAAATTTATATTTGAAATTGAAATGTGTCGATTGTCAAATATTAATCGATATTTTAGAAATATCGAAATTAGAATATGAATGGTTCATGGTTATAACAAAAGTTGTAAATATATCGTATTGACGATTATTATGATAACCATTTGTTGCGACAGTAATTTCGAATTACTAAATAATTTGTTAAATATGATTTAATTAATTTAGAAATGATATTTATATGATAAATATATTTTAAATTAATACAATTTAATTATGTTACATAAGATGTCACATATTATACAATTGTACAAATTACATTTGTAAAATGAATGTCCATTTTACTTATTGTGTGCCGTGAAAATGTACATTATAAGACATATTATGTGTGACATTTTATCTTATAATTATTGTTTAAAATTTTATGATGTGACCTTACTTGTGCATGTGAGCATGACAAAAGGAATTAAAAACTCTTTCCCATGCTCATATCACACGGCACCCCAACCAATTCCCACTACTTATGTGAGATGCTCACATCATTTTATTTTTACCTAAGTTTATTTTTCTAGTGTAAGAAACATAAACCTTCATGCTAATAAGATTTCTAGTGTGAGAAATTAATTAGAAAATCCTCTAAAATATTATTCACCTAATATTCATACTACAATTTGTTGTAGTATTCTAGTATACTAATAATAAGTATTAGTTTACGGTTTTAAGAAACCTAATTCCGTCTCCTAGCTCGGGTTCGGTTTTTGGTTCGTAATAATGGTAGGTCTTGGTGTTTTGTATTGGAGGCAAGCTTACTTGGTTGCTCCATGGAGGATCGTCCTAGCACTATTTCGGACTGTGTGTAAGAATCTGATTCTTAATATTTCCGCATTTTATGTTTGCATGCATAAGATCATGAATATAATTAATATGAGATTAATTATATGTAAATTATTAGTAAGACTAATTAATTAGGTGAACTAGTATGACTATGGTTTTCCTTTAATATGGAGTAAAAATTAAGAAAATCAACAATTGAAAAAAGACAATCTACAAATTTAAAACTCCGTATATATTAAACTAAGAAAAATACACACTATAAACTCATTAAATAGTTCTTACTTTAAATTTGTAAATAACAAAGTATATATTAAATTGCTCATAGTCAAACATAAATCCCCAAGTTCAACTAAATAAAAAATTATATATTTAAAAATTTAAGAATATGATAAAATTATTTACCATTACATATAATTATTAATAAAATATACAATTCACAAAATTAATATAGTAAAGTGTTAATTGTATATCCATTTATTGACGATGTGTTGAAGTACCATCTGTTTTTAAGAAAATAGACACTTAAGAAGGTATAAAATTGATTGGAAAAAATATCAGAACTAGCAAACAATACCAAATCTGAACAAAGTATTAATTTTTTTAAAGATCGAGTAATACCTTACATATTAATAAAACTAACTCATAATATGGGGAAAAACTTTTTGTAATGGACTAAGTTAAAATTGAGTGGGAAAAAATGAAGAATATGGTGTTGGAATAACGATGAACAATGAAACGAAAGGAAGGATATTGCGGTGGTGAAATTATAAGTTAATGAGATTGACAACTGAGAATGTGAGGTTGAGAAGGTGTGGGGCGACGGAAATAGTTGACAAATACAGAGAATATAATGTGTTTTTGGGTTATTTATAAGTGTACAAACTATATAAGGTGGGTAAGGTTTTTTAAAGGTTAAACAAGCCTCGAAAGTTTGGCTCATTACTTACTGTTTAAGTGACGTATGGAGTATTTCACATATTTAGCCCATTATTTGTTCTATTAGAAGGTATATATGTTAGTGATGTACGTCTTCTTTAAGTCGATTTTAAAAGAAAATGAAAAAAATGTTAATATTTTATAATAAAAAAGCGGCAATCTATTGATAAAATGTGATAATTAAAGTTATCATTTTTTAACAAATACATCATTTTCTTTTTAAAGAGAAGGGTAAATGTAAGTCCTACGTCAAAAAATAGATTAAACTAATATTACATACAATATAATTTTTATTTCAAAAATTAATTTACAGACAATTTAAATGTTATAATTAATTTAAAAGTTGTAGAGACATTAATTTGTATATATATGTATCGTGACAGTAGAGGATTAAGGTTAGTATGTATTTTTTGGTGCTTAGCCGATATTATATAAATTAATTTCATATGTGGTGTCAAAATGCTTGTTTTTAATGGGGACTCAATTTAAATTTCAGCCCAATTTTTTACTATGGTTATTTAGGTGTATGTATTAATTTGGAGTTACTATTAGTCGTCAACAAATTACGTAGGATGCATAATCTTACTCCTCATATATTTTAACTCGGCCAAAGTTAATCGAATTGAATTAATTGAAAGAATGATAAACTAATCGCTATTTTAAAATAAAGCCAACAAATTACAGCCGCATGGGTGTTTAATTTGTATCAATGAAAACAATAATGTCGATTTATATTCGCATTATTCTAAAAAAATTTGAATATTAGAATTTAGTTAAGCAACCCGTGCATTTTTGCACTGGTTAAAACAAGTTATACCTATTGTAAAGTGTCGTATGACGTTCTATTAATGAATTTTTCTTTTCTTAAAAAAATTATGAGCAAATTTCATGTTTCTTTTGCAATTTTCAAGATATATTTATTATGCTTCTAATATTTTAACATTTGCAATGTTTTTTCTTAATTCTTGCGAAATATCCAAAATAAAATGGAGGGTGTATCCGGTTTGAATCATGTTGTGTAAACGAGTTCGGGTGTTATGTTTTTGTCGGGTCATCATCGAGTGATAAGTGGGGTGAGATTTTACCTGGTTCATGTCACTACTGGGCCAATTCCATTACATAAGTACTTTATTCTTTGTTTTTAATTGGAATGATAATTTTGACCTAATTTTATAGGTATACTTATTTAAATTTTAACTGAAAAATAATTGAGAAGATTTTTTGTTTGGTTTTACTTTGACATTATTAACCTAATTCATTATTGGATTATCTTTCAAATTGGTAAATATCGTGTCAGTGGTTAGTTCACGACGGTAAAGGTCAAGTTCGAGTCAACACACCGCCTCCCAATCAGTTTATTGATAGATTATTGTATACATTTAAGAAAAAAATGGTACTAAAGGTAATAAAATAGGTACAAATCATGATTAAACATAAAATGAGTACATTTATTATGTACATAGATACGACATTACTATGGTACAATCAATAACAAAAGGGTCACGAAATACTTTCAATAATTTATTAAAAGACCGTACCACTCGAGTTTTATTGTAATTCAAACTTGATAACTTTTCGAAAAACTCAAATGTCCACAATTTCCTCCCTCATTTATTACAAAATCAAGTATGGAGTAGTGTACTCCCTTATTTATGCAGACACAAATTATAGAACTTAAGATAGTCTCTACCGTAAAATGATTATATATATTGGGGGTTGCGAATGGTCGTCGGCGTTTTGCGAAAAATCGTCGACGTTTTCTATAAAAAAAGACAAGCTTTGCCCTTTTCTCTCTCTCTCTCTCTCTCTCTCTCTACCTTTTATTCTCCGAAACAAAAACAACATAAAATCCAAAAAAACGGTTTCAACATCGAACAACAACATCAAACAACGACAACGATTTAATGTCAAACGACGACAACGATTCATCGGTAAGTAACTAAAATCTTAATTTTTTTTTCAATTAATTTTTGTTGAATTACATGTTTAAGCCCTTTAGTTGAAATTAGGTTAAATTAATCGTAGAAGCCATAGTATAGACAAAGTAAACTCAATCGAAATTTTGCATTAGACTTGAAAACTGGCCGTCCTCGCGTAGAATGGACGGCAAAACTGGCCGTCCAACCATAGTATGAACGTGAATAGTACACGTCCAAACCATGCATGGACATGTACTATTCACGTCCATACATGGTGAGGACGTGCACTATTCACGTCCAAACCATGCCTGGACGTTAATCCTGGCCGTCCATGCATGGTTTGGACGTGAATGGTGCACGTCCTCACCATGTATGGACGTGAATAGTACACGTCCATGCATGGTGAGGACGTGCACTATTCACGTCCAAATCATGCATGGACGGCCAGTTTTCAAGTTTTTATATTTCCGTCATTTTACTTAGTTTTGAACATAAATTTAGTGGTTTTTAATATTTTATAATATAATTCTTACCAATTTTGCGTATTAACAGGATTCGTTTGAGGAGTTTGGTGGAAATGAGGTTAATTACAACCGATTATTTGAGACTGAACCATCTTTTGATAGTCGGGATGAGGCGTTTGACTGGGCTCAAAGAATAGCTATCGATAATGGTTTTGCCTTAGTGAAGGCAACAAATGGGGCGAAAAATCGCAAACAACCGGAGTTGCTCGGGTCGTATTTCCGTTGTTCAAGGTACGGCCGAACCAGAAAGAAGATCGATCCTGAAAAACTGGAGAATTCTAGTAAGAGAGGGTCGGCTAAGTGCGGATGTTTGTTTAGGATTCGAGCCGTGCAGGAGTACGCCCATTTGGATGATGGGAAACCGACGATTGCTTGGTACATTATTACTTCGACTAATGCGGGTTTTCACAACCACGAATTAGCGACCTATAAAGATGGGGATATACATTTTGCCGGGTTGGATGCCGATGAGAAAGAATTTGCGAGGCAACAAGTCCGGGCGTCAATTCCGCCGAGGGATATCAAGAACGCTCTTCATCAAAGGACCCCGGATAAATCCCAACCAAGTAGCGCGCATTAGTCGAAGTAATAATGTACCAAGCAATCGTCGGTTTCGATTGGCGGAGATGAGAGGAAGTAGGAATCCCGCTCAATAACTATTGGCTGTAGCAGTTGCTGCCAAATATGTGGAGTGGCACGAATTAGACCCCGATACGAAGGAGTTAACTCATGTGTTTATGTGTCATCCGGAATCCGTCAAACTATTCCGTGTTTACCCATATGTGGCTCTTATCGACGCTACCTACAAGACCAACGTTTTGAAGATTGCACTTATTGAGATCGTTGGCGTGACACCGGTCGTTGAGGGGTGCCAAAGATAAGATTTATAAAACCTCAGCTTAAACTCAGATAGGATAAGTCAAGGGTCGAACCACAGAGAGACAGGGTAAATTATGTTTGTAAATTTAAAGTCTATTGCAAGTAACCAAAAAAGGGGGGTTTTGATTTGAGATTTAAACTAACACTAAGGTAGCAAACTAATAAGAAAATTAAAATAAGATAAAAAGGAGATTAGGAACTTTGGTTCCCCATGGTCAAAACAAGTCAATGAAGGGTAAGAATAATCAAATAACACAATCCCAAGGAACAAAGAATAAACCTTTAGGTCAATATTCTACCCAATCCTTACGGTCTTAGGGTTCCTACAAAAGCACTAAACTTTCGTTCAAGGGCAATCCCAAAGTTGTTGTTAAACTAATCCCAATAATCTTTCAATCTTAAGGATTAGTTCACCAACAACAATGGGGGATTGGTAATTCAATCATCAAACTTATCAAGGTCAAGTCTTTATCATGGTTCCCCTAATTCCCAATCACAAGAATTAGCTATGCATACTTTTAATTATGGAACTAACAATTACTAAGAATATTAAAGAGATGAACATAATCAAAGATGACAATAAAAGGGTAAACATGGAATAAGAAATAACAACAAGATGAATAACAAGATTGAATAAAAAGGAAAGATTGAATTGTGACAAACTTACAACTTGAATGGAAAATCTAAGAATAAAGATGAAAGCTTGGTACCAAAATCTAACAATGGAGTTTTCTCTAATTGGGACTGCATAACCTAATTTTAGAGTTTAGGTCTCCTTAAATAATAATTGTTACAAGATTAGGAAAAATAGAAAATAAATAAAAACAGAAGTCCCGAAACAGCTGGTGGTCGGTCGACCGAGATTTTCGGTCGGTCGACCGATTCTTGGCGATACGGGTTTATTTCATGCTAACTTGGGCTTCTGTGGACTGGGCCTTTTTTTGCGAACTGGACATCGGTCGGTCGACCACTATTGCAGGTCGGTCGACCGCTTCTCGTCTTTTTCAGCTTTGATCTGGCTCGAAAATAATACTTGAGTGCACCATCTGATTCCTTGCTCCATACTAGTACTCAAAACAGCTTCCTAAAGGCAAATAAGGCTTGGTTTTGCTCACTTCCGCGTATTCCTACATATAAAACATAGAAATGCCAAAGTAAACCGTTTCGGGAGAAAAAGCAACTAAAAGTCACGAAAGTGTAAGAAAATACGTGCCAAAAGAGTAAATAAAATGCATAAAATAGGCACGTATCAAACTCCCCAAACCAAACCTTGCTTGTCCTCAAGCAAGCACTAAGACTCAAAAGAAAAATAAAACTTCTAATGGAACGGATTTCATACTTTTCACAACTAAACACAACACTATGCTTAACCAATTTAATGCATCCTTCAACTATAATCAAACATAATGTCAAGAGCAAAACGAATTAAACATGTTGGAAAAGCATGCTAAAATTTCAACCTTGCAAGACTCATTCTAATTGGACTCTCGCGGTACGCTCGAGACACTCATGAAAGCAAAGGGTCAAATGTATATGTGAAAGATAAGAAGATAAATAAAAGTAAAGACTCTCACCTATCTACGACCCGTAAGAACATGCCTGCAATCTAACATGAATAGAATCTCTACAACCGTACATATGCATTCCCACACTAAATAACCATGACACATGCCGAGGCAAATTTGGAATTGTGAGGCTAAAGGTAAGAAGAGGCTTAAGATAAGTTATGGGAAGAGGGGTTAAACCGAGCTAACAACCGTCTATCCATACTATAAGATCACTTCTTATTATTTTCTTCTTCTTTCATACATGCCAATGCTCAAAGTCTTGGAGCAAAAATCACAAATCTTCCAAATTTTCTTTTTCTTTTCTTTTCTCCTTTTTTTTTTCTTTTTCTTTTTTTTTTTTCAGAAAAACTGACCTATCCAATGGTCCTGGTCGACCGACCAGGGAAACTGGTCGACCGACCAGCCTTGAAAACAGGTTGTTTCGTTTTTTTTTCGTGTCTCTTTTGTTTTTTTTTTCTTTTTTTTTTCTTTCATACTCCCAAAATCAAAATTTATCAATGAAGCATAAACCAAAGGATGGCAAGAAAAACAGTCCCATCACTAGTTTACTAGCTCGGCTAGGGTAGGCAATTTTTAGAATGTAGCAAATGGGTAAAAGAGTTCAATTTGGCTATGAGAGGATAATGGGAAAAATGAGAAAGGGGTACCTCTACCACATGTGTCAACAAACCACAAACCCGAATGCATACAGGTATTAAGAAGACAAAATTCATGTTTATGCATATTGATGTAACATGCCTCAAGAGGAGAAACTACTCACAAACCTATATGAAATCAGTCATGGATGTCACCGATTTATTAAGCTCTAATCCTTAGAATATGAAGTAGCTTGCCAAGAAGAGAGTCAAGTCTAATAATTTAGCATGAAATCAACAAAAACTCGTAGATAATGCAAAAGACTAGCTTGAAAATTTTTGAAAAATGCAAGGCAAAGCAATATGTGATATGTAAGGCATAAATTGTATTTATCCGTTCCGACTCGACCTAAAAACTTAAGACAGAGAAGAATGCGCGACAGGGAAGAACACGCGATAAGAGAGGATGAAAACAAGAAAAACACCTAAAGGTATGAAAAACAAAAGACACAAAAACAATTGCATACTCACAAAGGAGTATGCAAACACCCTCCCCAAACCAAAACGCACAATGCCCCCATTGTGCTCATCAGCATACAACCACAGCAAAGGGATGGGGGTAGGCGGAAAAGAAACAAACAAAGAAAGGAAAAGGAAAAAGACTAAAAACTACAAAAAGAGTTTAAGGAGGAAGGAGGGGAAAACTGGAAATCGAAAGAGGAAAATTGGAAATCTAAGGGAGGAAAACACTTACAAAGTAAATGTGGACCTCTCCAAAACGAGCCAATCAAGGGGGACCTCCCCAAACCGAACCCCAAAGAGGGTAAGGTTAAGCATGTCCCTAGCCCTCTGAGTCGTAGAACGGCTCAGGGTCCTCTTCCTCTCCTTCCTCATCGCCATCCTCCTCAGACCCTCCACCTGTTCCTGAGGCAGAGCCTGAAGCTTCACCGTGGTCACGACCGCCTGCGAGAGGTGTGTACCAGGTGGGGTGAGTCCATGGGCCGGTTGGGAGCCTACCTTGTGTGGCATACTCCCTGTAAACCGGGTATTGGTAGAGACTATCGTTCAGCTGTTTTTGGCTGAACTGCCTGCAAAGACTCGCCATCATCTGTGGCATAGATCTGTCATCAACAAAAGGAGGAACATAAACATTAGGAGGAGCAGTAAAATCAGGTGGGTACCCTGTCCCAGATGTGGTATGGTGGCCACCGGGAGCGGGGGCCCTGAAACCTCTAGAAGTGCCTCCCCTAAGCGGGAGGCGGTAAGACGGGAGTAGTGGTCGGGGCTCCCCTACAACGGTAGAAAGGGGAAGCATAGGGGGAGCCATGGTGATGGGGATGCGATCACTGAGATAGGTGTCTATCTTCCAATAATCTCTCCTGTTGACCCAACGCACAGACCTGACATAAGCCATGTCCATGTACCGGGAGAGAGGGTCGACCGCATCCTCATAGCGAGGGAACTGGGGTACAAAAGAGCGGGCTAATCGAGTGACTAGCCCACCACAAACGATAGTAGTCAGTGAAGTTCCCTCGCCCACCGACACGAAGTGAGAGGCGACCAAATAAGCAGTGTTGTAAGACTGCTGACCCGTACGTCTGATGTTAAGATAACCAGACAAAATAGAGAGCTCAATGTTGTTAACATTTTGAGACTCTTTGCGGCCGAAAACAGTGTTGGTCAACAGACGCAAAAAATAACAGGGGGTGGGAAGGTGGATGGTACTGTTTTTCTTCTTCACATCGCTGGAATCAGAAATACAGGACCACATATCAGAATACGACCCCGTGGGGTCATCAGTAAGACCCTCAGAAGACAGACCCAAAATTTGAGCAAACTGGGTTAAAGTTAAAGCATAAGTTTCATTGAACATGCGAAAAGAGATACAAAAATTATCATAGCCGGAGTGAAGTGCCCCCGAATCAAAGGTGAAGGAGGAGAAGAACTCAAGAGTGAGAAGGCGGTAGGTGATCTCGTCCATGGTGACGAGTCCTGCAAACCCGGTCCCAAGGAGCAAAGATACTACCTCGTCGTGGCATCCCAAAGCATGCAAGGCTGGAACAGAAAGGAAACGGGTTGCCACTACCACGCAGTAGGCAGTGAGATGGAGGAATCGGGCCTTCTGGGCCGGAGAGCTGAAAGTGATTTGCGGATAGTTTGGTAAACTATCCGTGTCCTGCACCGCCAAACCTCGCGTCCTAGAGACACGTCCTCTAGAAGTGCTTGTACCCGAAGTGCGTGCGCGCTTCCCACCTTGATCACGGCTAGACATCGTAAAGCTGAAAAGTTCAAATAAAAATATAAGTCTTATGAGCATATGAAAACGTTGCTTTAACAAAAATAGGAACGAAAAATTGCAAAAACAGAAACTTTATCACAGCGCTGGTCGGCCGACCACTGTTTCAGGTCGGTCGACCATTTTTTTCGAGATGGTCTGTAATTTCTGCTGCAACAAGAAATCAGAAACTAAAAAAAAAACAAAAACTCAGGAAAGATGCAGTTATGGTCGGTCGACTGTAAAATCAGGTCGGTCGACCGTTATACGAAAGAAATTCAGAAAACTGCATTAAAAAAGAAAAATAAACTCAGGTATAACACGGTGCTGGTCGGCCGACCACTGTTTCAGGTCGGTCGACCGACTATCATCAGAAAAGTGCAGATCTGTAAATTCGAAACCCAGAAAATTCAAATTTCAGTCGGCCGACCTCAATTTCCGGTCGGTCGACCGTGAATAGTGTCAGCGTCGGTTTTTCGCGGGTGAGTTTCGCGCGAAAAGAGGCATAAAAATTATAAGGAAGAATTAAACTATCCTAATCAGCACAAAAACACCCAAAATTTACAGATCTAAGCATATAAAATCAAAAGGAAGAAGAAAACTAAGATAAAAACACACAAACAAGCATGGAAACGGAATTAAGAGCAAAATTGAACTTAAAAGGATAAACTAATACTACCTAAAACGGAATTAAGAAGATATAAAACTAAAAAGAAAGAAAGAAAAAGAAGAAGAACATACCTTGAAGATGGAAAATGAAAGAAAGTAAGTGAATTGGTGAAGGAGGAAGGTGGGTGAATAGTTTTTTAGGGTTTTAAGAGAGAAAGGGAATGCTGGGAAGTTGAAGGAGTGAAAGCAATTATTGTATTTTCATAACACAACAGACCCGTGACATTTGACTCTGAAAAAAAAAAAACCGTAAAAAAAACTCGTGGTCGGTCGACCAGAAAAGTCGGTCGGTCGACCAGCGTCCTTTTACCTGCTCTGCTATTTCACTTACTCTGTCAGAAAAAGTGCATAAAGTTGTCAGTTTGGTCGGTCGACCTAATAACTCGGTCGGTCGACCACTGTACTGATGAATTCGCTTTTTTCTTTCACTTTTCTGCAGAGATTTCAATTTCCACCAGAGGATAAAACGAAAAAAAAATTAGAAAAAAAAAGCGTAAATTTAAACTAAAGCACGGGTTGCCTCCCGTGTAGCGCTGGTTTAAGAGGTCCCGCACGACCTTTTACCTTCTAAGGAGCACCCTAAAAAGGGTCGAAGTAAGAAACTTCAACTTTTCCGACAAATTCATTTTCTCCTCGGAAGTGCTTCACATATTGGCCATTGACTTTGAACCTCTCACCAGATGAGGTTTCTAATTCGATTGATCCGAATTTTGAGACAGCTGTGATGGTGTAGGGTCCGCTCCACCTGGATTTCAGCTTACCAGGAAAAAGACGAATATGAGCATTAAAAAGCAATACCCTATCACCTACCTGGAAATCACGTCTAATGATTCTTTTGTCATGCCAGCGCTTTGTTTTCTCCTTGTAAATCCTGGCATTGTCATAGGCTAACAACCTGAATTCTTCTAACTCATTGAGCTGCAATAAACGTTTCTCACGGGAAAGATTAGGGTCTAGATTAAGATCACAAATAGCCCACCAAGACTTACGTTCTAACTCAACTGGTAAATGACAAGTTTTACCATAAATCAATCTGAATGGTGACATTCCTATTGGAGTTTTGAACGCGGTTCTATAGGCCCATAAAACATCTTCAAGTTTTAGGCTCCAATCTTTCCTAGACTTAGAAACTACCTTGGCTAGGGTCTCCTTGAGTTCTCTATTAGAGATCTCAACTTGACCACTAGTCTGAGGGTGATAAGCTAAACCCCTACGGTGTTGGACACCGAATTTATTTAACAAGTCACCTAAGCGTTTCTCTTTAAAATGCATACCTCCATCACTTATGACAACCCTAGGGACACCAAAACGAGGAAATATGATTTTTTTAAACATCTTAATGACAGCTTTTGCATCACAATGGGGAGTAGCAATAGCCTCTACCCACTTAGACACATAATCAACAGCTACGAGAATATACCTGTTACCTTGACTACTAGGAAAGGGTCCTTGATAATCAATGCCCCAGACATCAAAAATCTCTACCTCTAAAATACCAACTTGTGGCATCTCATGTCTTTTCGAGACATTCCCAGTTCTTTGACAGGCGTCACAGTTACCTACAAAATTCCTACAGTCAGCATGTAAAGTAGGCCAATAAAAACCAGACTGCAATACCTTGGCCACGGTCCTAGATAGACCGTGGTTACCACCATATGCAGAAGAGTGACATGCTTCTAGAATGTCCTTCACCTCCCATTGGGGGACGCATCTCCAGATAAGTCCATCTCCGCATTCTTTAAAAACATAAGGGTCATCCCAAAAATACTGTTTTGCATCGAACATAAAAATCTTCTTTTGTTGCCAAGACAACTCAGGAGGGATTTTACCTGTAACAGCAAAATTAGCAAAATCAGCATACCAAGGAGGGGGATAAGAACCTGAACTATTAATGATAAATAAACTCTCATCAGGAAACGAATCATCAATAGGTAAAGAATCTTCCCCATCAGTCAGCTGCAGGCGAGATAAATGGTCAGCTACCACGTTTTCCGCGCCTTTCTTGTCCCTGATCTCAATGTCAAATTCTTGGAGAAGGAGGATCCACCTTAAAAGTCTTGGCTTTGAATCCTTCTTTTGAAAAAGACCTTTTAAAGCTGCATGGTCAGTATAGACAATTACCTTATTACCTACTAAGTATGACCTGAATTTTTCTAAGGCAAATATGACAGCTAGCATCTCCTTCTCGGTGGTGAAATAGTTGACTTGAGTCTCATCCAGGGTGCGGCTCGCATAGTATATAGCATTAAGAGCCTTGTTCTTCCTTTGACCAAGCACAGCACCCAGAGCATAATCACTAGCATCGCACATGATCTCAAATGGGAGATCCCAATCTGGTGGCTGGATGATTGGTGCTGAGACCAAAGCTTCCTTCAACCTGTTAAAAGCTGAAAGGCACTCATCAGAAAAATCAAAGATGGCATCTTTAAGAAGCAATTGTGTAAGTGGTTTAGCAATTTTAGAGAAGTCCTTAATGAAACGCCTGTAAAAACCTGCGTGTCCTAAGAAACTTCTCACCCCTTTGACGTTAACAGGAGGGGGTAATTGCTCAATCACCTGCACCTTTGCTTTATCTACATGTATACCTTTATCTGAAATTAGATGCCCTAACACTACCCCTTCAGTAACCATAAAATGACACTTCTCCCAGTTTAAGACAAGGTTTACATCAATACATCGCTGCAAGACTTTATCAAGATTAGCTAGGCATTGATCAAAAGCATTACCATAAACAGAAAAATCATCCATAAATACTTCCATAATGTTTTCTATAAAGTCTGAAAAAATACCCATCATACACCTTTGAAAAGTAGCAGGAGCATTGCATAACCCAAAAGGCATCCTGCGATAAGCAAAAACACCCTGTGGACATGTAAAAGTAGTCTTACTCTGATCATCAGGATGGATGGGAATCTGGAAGAAACCTGAATAACCGTCTAGAAAACAGAAGAATTTATTAGAAGCCAGTCTTTCAGTCATTTGGTCAACAAAAGGAAGGGGGAAATGGTCTTTCTTGGTGGCGGCATTTAACTGTCTATAATCAATGCACATCCGCCACCCTGTTACAACTCTAGATGGTATTAACTCATTTTTATCATTCTTAACCACTGTGGTCCCTCCTTTCTTAGGAACCACCTGAACTGGGCTAACCCACTTAGAGTTTCCAACCGGATAGATAATACCTGCATCAAGAAGCTTCATAACCTCAGCCATAACTACATCCTGCATCTTAGGATTTAACTTACGCTGTCCCTGTCTATAAGGCTTATGCCCTTCCTCTAAATCTATTCTGTGCATACAAACATCAGGGCTTATACCCTTAATATCATCCAAAGAATAACCTAGAGCTTTTCTATTCTTTTTAAGAACAGTCATTAAGGCAGAAAGTTGGTCAGGACTAAGTTTAGAGCTAACAATCGCAGGGTACTGTTCAGTATCATCTAAGAAAACATATTTAAGATTAGGAGGAAGTGGCTTACGCTCTGGTGCTTTTACCTCAACTGCCTGAACAGAATTAGTATCTATAGAATAGCACATGTTTACCAGACTTGCATTAGCTAGGCTTATGAGCTTCTCATTCTCTTCTTCAGTGAGCTCATATTCCTCTTCCTCTTCTTCTATCAAATCCAGCTCTTCAGCATCCTCAGCTGGAATACCTGCACACTTATCCAAAATCGTCAGATCATGTAAGGGATCCTTGGTCAAGGATTCCCTCCAATTAAGGACAACATTCCTGTCTACAATATCGATGGAACACCAAGTATCATCAGTAGGAATAGTTGCCTTATGGGCAAGACTAAACTCGATAGTGTCATCCCCAATCTCTAAAGTAATGGTCCCGCGTTTGACATCTATTACAGCCCCAGCTGTGTGTAAAAATGGTCTACCTAAAATAATAGGTATTTGACTATCCTCAGCAATGTCTAAAACAACGAAATCCACAGGAATAAAGAACTTTCCCACTTTTACTGGGACATCCTCCAAGACCCCTAGTGGTCTTTGGGTTGATCTATCAGCCATCTGTACGGTAATATTGGTGACTTTAAGTCTACCTAAACCAAGTCTTTCACATACAGAATAAGGTATGACACTGACACTAGCCCCTAGATCACAAACGGCTTTCCCTATCACATGATTACCTATGGTACAAGGGATGGAAAAACTACCTGGGTCTTTTAACTTGGGTGCCATATTATCTTGTGAAAGAACATAACATTCTTCCACAAAAGCAACAGCACCGTCGTCTTGAAAGTTCTTCTTACGACTTAAAATATCTTTCATGAATTTAGCATAAGAAGGTACCTGGGTAATTAAGTCAGTGAAAGGAATGGTTACCTCAAGATTCTTTACCATCTCTAAAAACTTACCAAACTTCCGATCCTCTTTTGAATTTTTCAGTCTTTCAGGATAAGGAATGGTGACTTTAGCCATAGGATCAGCAACCTTTGGCTTTTTCAGCTGTAAAATTTCAGTAAGGCCTTGAATGAAGGAAGAATCCAGCGATTCCGGAGTCAAAACAGCACTCTGCTCAGGAACGTCGGTCGGTCGACCGGTAGAAGTGGTCGGTCGACCAGAGTCTGCAAAATCCGAATTTTTCTCCTTTTCAGAATCCGATCTCACGTCAGGAACTGCGGTCGATCGACTTACAGTAGCGGTCGGTCGACCTCCTGCTCCTTTGACGGGATCAGATTCTTTGGTCGGAATTTCGGCTGGATCATCCTCTTGAGTTGATTCTTCACAAACACGGCCACTCCTTAGATTTATGGCGTTCAGCGTCTCCATGGGTCCCTCACAACTAGTTGGAGAGTTAGTCCTTTGGTTGGCTATATTTATCAAGTGATCTTCAAAAACCTTTACGGAGGTAAAGTGAGCCTCACTCATCTTGAAAACTGCTGTGGTTAAAACATCAACAAGAGCTCTTAATTTCTCAATTTCACCCGTGTTGTCGACCGTAGTAACTAGGTTCGCACTTTCAAGCTTTAGCTGGGTTGCCTCCAGCTTTTCAAAACGGGCTTCAACTGTTGTCTCAAGAGCCATCACTCTATTCATCTCTACATTCAGCCTTCTTGAATTCCCACGTGAACCCTTAAAAGTAGCCCTATGCACCGCCATGTCTTCAATGGTTTTCCAACCCTTCATATGGTCGGTGTTATTCTGGAATCTTCCATTGGCGGCCCCATCAAGAACCATCTTATAGTCATCATAAAGAGAGTTGTAAAAACAGTTACATAGGTCCCATTGTTGAAGGTTATGGTGAGGGATAGAACGGACCAATTTCTTGAATCGATCCCATGCTTCACAAAATCCTTCATCAGGTCCCTGTTGAAAGTTGCGGATTTGATTTCTCAAGTCTTCGGCTTTTGCAAGAGGAAAGTATTTCTTGTAAAAGGCCAATGCCAAGGAAGTCCAATCCGTAATCTCCTCACTTGTCTTGTCAAGGCACCGGTACCAATCTTGCGCGTCATCTTTTAATGAGAACAAGAACATAGTTGCCAGTACCTCGTCTTTAGATACCCCTTCAGGTAGGGGTATGGAGCAACAATAATCCGTGAAGGTTGTAACATGCTTTATTGGATCTTCGTCGGGTAGACCAGAAAATCGACTCTGTTGCACCAAAGAGACATGAGTTGGGCGGAGTTCAAAGGAGCCAGTGGTGGGTGTAGGCAAGGTGAATCCTTTTGGTACATCTTTAGGCTTCGGCTGTAGGTAGCTATAAATAGAATCCATAAAGAGAGTACTCAAGCCTTCCTCTCAAAAAACCTGTCTTCTAAAACAAAACTAGAAGAAAAGGTAAGAACGGTCTTAAGGAACCTAAGTTCCTTAAGACAAGAAAAATAAACTAGAAATTAACAAACAAAATTATACCGTCTCCCCGGCAACGGCGCCAAAATTTGACACCCGTCGTTGAGGGGTGCCAAAGATAAGATTTATAAAACCTCAGCTTAAACTCAAATAGGATAAGTCAAGGGTCGAACCACAGAGAGACAGGGTAAATTATGTTTGTAAATTTAAAGTCTATTGCAAGTAACCAAAAAAGGGGGGTTTTGATTTGAGATTTAAACTAACACTAAGGTAGCAAACTAACAAGAAAATTAAAATAAGATAAAAAGGAGATTAGGAACTTTGGTTCCCCATGGTCAAAACAAGTCAATGAAGGGTAAGAATAATCAAATAACACAATCCCAAGGAACAAAGAATAAACCTTTAGGTCAATATTCTACCCAATCCTTACGGTCTTAGAGTTCCTACAAAAGCACTAAACTTTCGTTCAAGGGCAATCCCAAAGTTGTTGTTAAACTAATCCCAATAATCTTTCAATCTTAAGGATTAGTTCACCAACAACAATGGGGGATTGGTAATTCAATCATCAAACTTATCAAGGTCAAGTCTTTATCATGGTTCCCCTAATTCCCAATCACAAGAATTAGCTATGCATACTTTTAATTATGGAACTAACAATTACTAAGAATATTAAAGAGATGAACATAATCAAAGATGACAATAAAAGGGTAAACATGGAATAAGAAATAACAACAAGATGAATAACAAGATTGAATAAAAAGGAAAGATTGAATTGTGACAAACTTACAACTTGAATGGAAAATCTAAGAATAAAGATGAAAGCTTGGTACCAAAATCTAACAATGGAGTTTTCTCTAATTGGGACTGCATAACCTAATTTTAGAGTTTAGGTCTCCTTAAATAATAATTGTTACAAGATTAGGAAAAATAGAAAATAAATAAAAACAGAAGTCCCGAAACAGCTGGTGGTCGGTCGACCGAGATTTTCGGTCGGTCGACCGATTCTTGGCGATACGGGTTTATTTCATGCTAACTTGGGCTTCTGTGGACTGGGCCTTTTTTTGCGAACTGGACATCGGTCGGTCGACAACTATTGCAGGTCGGTCGACCGCTTCTCGTCTTTTTCAGCTTTGATCTGGCCCGAAAATAATACTTGAGTGCACCATCTGATTCCTTGCTCCATACTAGTACTCAAAACAGCTTCGTAAAGGCAAATAAGGCTTGGTTTTGCTCACTTCCGCGTATTCCTACATATAAAACATAGAAATGCCAAAGTAAACCGTTTCGGGAGAAAAAGCAACTAAAAGTCACGAAAGTGTAAGAAAATACGTGCCAAAAGAGTAAATAAAATGCATAAAATAGGCACGTATCACTTGCGGAGATTAGAGGAGCTACTTGTGGGGTCATCTATGCCTACTCTTGTCACTGACCGAGAGTTGGGTTGATACGGGCTATTGAGTCTCTCTATCCGGAAACTTTCTCACATTTTGTGTCGTTGGCATGTGAACAAAGCCTTGGAGACCAGAACACAAAATTGCAGAAAGATGATGATGTACAAAGACATGATAATGCATAGTAAAGAAACCGGTTGGTACCGCGTGATCAATGCAACCACGCAAGCTGAGTTTGGGAGAGCATGGGAAGCCTTTGCTGAAACTTGGGTAGAGTTGGCTGGTTATTTGATGAGAACATGGGTCACTTACAAGAAGAAGTTCGTTGTTTTCTATACGAACAAATACTTTCACCTCGGTAACACGGCCACTTCCCGGGTAGAGTCATGTCATTCCCTCCTGAAGGCTTGGCTGAAGAGTCAAAACCTGAACCTTGACACTATGTGGACTCGTATTCACTCCATGCTTGAAGCTCAACACTCCAAGATTCGTCATGAGTTCGAGACATCGCTGACCAAGGCTGTAAGTGCCGGACCGTTTTTCTCCTTATTGCGAGGACATGTGTCTATCAAAGCCATTAGGTTAATGGAAGCTGAGATTAAGAGAGGGATGGAGCTGGGGAACGGGCTTCAAGAGCATTGTGGATGTGCGATGCAGGTTACTCACGGGTTGCCTTGTGCTTGCATTATGATTCTGATGCAAAGAAACGGTAGGAGGGTCCACGTTGAGGATGTGCACTTGTTTTGGAGGACTTTGGTGTACGACAGTCCCGAACATAGGCCGAAGACCGATGATGATGATTTTGAGGCTCTTATAGAGCAAGCTAGAGGTAGCGATCCAGCGAAGCGACGGGTAATCATTGAGAAACTTCGAGATAGTCTCCACCCGGCAGATGAGGATATTCGTCCACCTGAGGTTCGAGAAAACCCCAAGGGGAGACCGAGGGGTTCCACTACTCGGAACAAGTCCGCTTTTGAGCATGCTGCCCGAAGATGTGCCAATATATTTTCTATCCCTTCGACGACACCTTCGGTCAGTACGGTGTCTGATTTTGGAGATGGACCTATTGGTGCACAATTGGAGGTTGGTTACACAACGGGACCTTTGTGTACTTGGGCCAAAAAATATGCCGTCCCCCAAGGGTTA
This sequence comes from Silene conica, assembly GCA_029255685.2. NCBI lineage: Eukaryota > Viridiplantae > Streptophyta > Magnoliopsida > Caryophyllales > Caryophyllaceae > Silene > Silene conica. The sequence goes on along the minus strand of CM055317.2, from coordinate 9,996,012 downwards.
TGGGCTCATTTTGATGGTTGGGCTGATGTGGTTGCTGATGGTCATTGTGGTTATAGGGTGATATCGCATGCCGCCCGGGGTCGGCAGGAGGACCACTTGGTCATGAGAGTGTGGTGTCTTAGAGAGATTCAGGGAAACGATGTGTACAAGACAGTGTTTGACGATTGTCCTCGTACGCCTCCGCTTTTGAGCAGATGTGATCATACATTGAGGGCTATCGAGTTTACCGACAGCGGTGGTTGCGCTGAATTTCATTGGATGTCTTCCGAATATTTGATCGCCTTTGCGTCGTTGTTTAACTGGACTATCTGTTGTATCGGGCAGTGGGCGGGCAAAGGAGTCAAGCAATGGAATTGTCATACATTCTTACCGCTGAGGGCCACGGGTCACGAGTCGAGGCCGTACGGTGTCTTGTGGATCATAAACTATCATTACCATTGGATGAGATTGCATTACAGTGGCCCACTGAGCGAAGCACCCATGCCACCGATCGATCTTTGTCGGGAGTGGACAAGAGAACCTGCAGTAGCATATTATGCCGATTTGTACACGTCGAACATCGAAAGATGGCATACTTTAATGGGAACAACACCTCGAGCTAGGCGCCGAAGACAGCCTCCCCCGGTTTGAAATTGTACTTCGAGATTTATTTGTATTGTTTAGGTTGTAATATTGAAATGTAACCGTTATACTATGGCTTCTTATAAATACTGGTTTTCATGTTCATTGTAATCGCAACAACAAACCTTATTCACTACTAAAATTCCAAACTTTTAAGATGACTCTCACAAACGTTCAAAAAAACAAAGCGATTTCATTGTCAAACAAACCTTATTCACTACTAAAAAGTTAACAAATTACAAAGATAAAAGTTAACTAACTTTGAAACAAAGTTGCATAACAGTCGTAAAAGTTAACTAATACATCCCGTCGTTCAGACCTCATTGGCCCAAAACGAAAAATACACAGGGATAACCCCGGTTAACCGTAAAAAAGTCTTTTCAAACTCCCACCAACCACGCATCTCTGGAGCACCGCTAACGTCTGGGTGATTATCTTCATACGTTCTAATGACGTTCATAATCTTGCAATACACATGCATTGCCTATTGAGATAAGACTGGGGGCTCAAGACGTAACATGTTTCCCGCTTCAGCAAGGCGGCGAGTGTCAGGACGTCGAGGGTACGAACTTGCAGCTTCGTTCACTAACCAGACTGCGTCACGCCTCTTGATCCAGTAGTTGCGTTGATGTTCAAGAGATGCTTTCACCATCGGGTTTTCCGCTGCATGGCTTGCGAGATCTGTGTCAGCTTCTGCAATCCGTTGTGAAAGCCAAGTTTCATCGTTCAATGGCATGGTTGCCATTCCTGAAAAAAAAAAATTTAAACTATTAAAATTGAAAATATACGGTTAAAACGTAAAAAAAACCAAGCCACCCCATTCCCACGTCCCTACCCACCCACGCCACCCCATTCCCACGTCCCTACCCACCCAAGCCACCCCATTCTCACGTCCCTACCCACCCTAGCCACCCCATTCCCACGTCCCTTCCTAGCCCAAACGTGTCCCTCCCACGTCCTTACCCAGCCGTGCCCCTCCCACGTCCAACCCACCCGTAGCCGTGCCCCTTCCACGTCCAACCCACACCTAGCCGTGCCCCTCCCACGTCCAACTCACACATAGCCGTTCCCCTCCCACGTCCAACCCACCCATAGTCGTGCCCCTCCCACGTCCCAACCCCTACCTAAAACGTGTTTTCGATTTCTAACCCGTTCCTATCCTACAACAACAACAACAACAACAATAACAACAACAACAACAACAACAATAACAAAAACAACAATAACAACAACAACAAGAACAACAACAAACAATAACAAAAACAAATTATGAATCAAATTTGAAAAAATAACCAAAACATTAACAAATAACATTAAAACTAACAAATCTAATCTAATTAACATAAACAATGACAACAATAACATAATACAACTATAATTAAGACTAACAAGTTTAATTAAAACAAAAAAAAAATACTAACCTTTCGCGGTGGTAGTACGGTGGTGGTATGGTGGTCGTGGGGTGGGGGTGCTGTCTTGGTGCCGCGGGTGGTGGCCGTGCGGTGGTGGTGCGTGGTTGTGGGTGGGTGGGCTTTGGGTGAGTGTTTGAATTTTAGAGGTTTTGTTGTTGAGGAAGGGTAGGTTATGTCTTTTTAATGAATTACGTCGACGATTTTTCGCAAAACGTCGACGACCTTTCGCGATTGGGTATATATTATCGAATTAAACCTTAAGAATTTCTACAACTAGAAACTTCTCACTAGTGATTTTAGAATATTACTACTACATTTCAAAAGAAGAAAAAAAATTCAAGAATCAAATCATTATTGATACATAAACTTATTTGGTTCATATAGTTCAACATTACAACTTCTCGAATCGCTCAAATGCCCACAATTTTTTCCCTTAATTGTTACAAAATCAACTATGAATTACTGCCTTATTTCTACAACAGTCGTATGCTCGAAAGAACTTGCATTACATCTCAAAATAAGGTCAGTTGGGCTTGACTATGAAGGGTTATCCTAAATCTCAGACGATCAGTTTGTTTTACTTGACATGAGCAAATTGAATGACGTAAGGGTTGATACCGCGACAGGAACTACCTACGTGGAGGCAGGCGCGAGCTTGGGGGAATTCTATTACAAGATTGTCAGTAGCAGCAATGTACATGGGTTTCCTGCAGGGGTAGGCGTAACTATAGGAATCAGTGGGCATTTTAGTGAGGTTGCTTGTGGTAATATGATTACAAAATATGGGTTGACAGTAGATCATATAATAGATGCTCAGGTTGTCGATTATAAGGGTCAGATTCTTAACCGGAGTTCCATGGGCGAGGACTTGTTTTGGGCAATCAGAGGAGGTGGTGGTGCTAGTTTCGCTGTTGTACTGTCATATACAGTTAAGCTTCTGCCAGTTCCCGAAACTGTGACATTTTTAAACGTTGAGAGGATGCTAATCGATGACGGATGATATAACTAACGTGGTTTACAAATGGTAGTCTGTTATGAACAACATTGATGAAAACTTGTACATTAGACTAATATTTCAGACTGTGAATGATCCGGAAAACCAAGGAAATTTAATAATCAGGATTATGATTAGGACACATTTCCTTGGCGATTCTGAAACATGACTCGATTTACTGAACTCGGAATTGCCTGAACTGGGTATAAAAAAAGAAGACTGTCAGGAAACGAGTTGGGCGAAGGACTTACTATTTTCGTTAGGCCGTGACAAAGAAACTCCCTTTGAAGTCCTTCTAAACACGACTACATACGATATTATGTTAAGACCAATTCAGATTTCGTACATAAATCAATCGAGAAACATGACTTGGAGCTTCTTTGGAAGAAACTAATTAAACTAGGGAAACCAATGCTTGTTTTCAGTCCTTATGGAGGAACCGAGGAAGAATGAATGAAATTCCTGCATCTGCCACACCATTTCCACATAGGAATGGTAATTTATACATGATTGAGTACTCGACTCTTTGGAAAGAAGAAGGGAAAGATATCGAGGATAAAAACATGGGTATAGCAAGGGAATTGGACGAGTTTATGACACCTTATGTGTCCAAGAATCCTAGGGGAGCATTCCTTCACCTTAGAGACATAGAGATTGGTGTTAGTCACAATGGAACTTATAAAGAAGGGGAAGTGTATGGTAAAAAGTAGGGGTGTTCATTCGCGGTTCGGTTCACCGAACCTCATATATAATACGGTTCGCACACGGTTCGGTTTGGCAAAACACCGAACCTAAACCGCATTGTTCCTAACGGTTATTTGCGGTTCGGTTAACCACTTTAAACGGTTATTTGCGGTTCGGTTACCGGTTAACCTATAAATATGCTAAATATACTTTTTCTTTAGTTTTTGAGATTTTTATCTAGTAGTTTAATTAAATTTGTAATATTTAATTATACTCAACAATAAAGTTAATAAGTAAAACTTTAATATTAATCATTTTAATAATTTTTGAATCTGGAAACACTTTTTTAATTAAACAAAAGAACAATTTTTTTATATAATATTTTAATTTTTTGCTTACTTTTTGTGAACGGTTCGGTTCGCGGTTAACCTCTTTTCTAAAATTGCGAACCTCAACCGAACCTTGTCCATGATAAATTTAACGGTTCGGTTCACCGAACCGCTTTGTCAAAACGGTTCGGTTAATCGAACCTTAAAAATGTACGATTTTTCGATTTTTCGGTTCGGTTATTGCGATTCGGTTTATTATGAACACCCCTAGTAAAAAGTACTTCTTGGGTAATTTTTATAGGTTATTCGAGTTAAGAGTAAGGTTGATCCTAGTAACCTTTTTAGATACGAGCAGAGTATACCAATCTGAACTCATAGAGAGTTTGTGGACTATGTATAGCTATTTTGAATCCTCATTCTATCATGTTATACTTGTTTCGATTGATTGTAGGATGATTTCTAAGAATTAAGAAAAATCATTGAAATCCGACAATCTTAATTATCTACTTATCTGTAATAACCGAAACAAAAATATATATCCTAATGGTAAATAAACTGAAACAAAGGGTGCGGCTGTGCGGGTCATTTCTCTAAAATGAATAAATAAAGGAACGTGCTAAACATGTTATACAATGTTCTTATACAGCAGGTGATATAACCCTTTTTCCGAGTATCCCGTATCACCTACTTTTGTCTCTATTGTACCAAAAAACAAAACCTACTTTGGTCTCTATATATGATAATTGCTGATATTATTTCTAACGAAGGCAACAAACATGTGTATTATTCTATTATTATGTTATCATTGTATCAATTATCTATGATTGACATCCTTGTAATCCCAACAATTAAGGAGCAAATCACGTATGTTTTTTTTTGTGACGAGGGAACCCGCAGCCGCGGGTATATGTGATAGCCTGCAAATCACATACACCAGCTAAACCACACGAGGGTGACAGGCTCGAAGTCTATTTATGCATGGACTTGGACCAAGAATGCTCCACAAGATTTTGCTCTTAGGGAGGCTTGAACCTGAGTCTCCTGGGACTTTCACCCAAGTTTTAACCACTAGACTCCACCCTTGCGGGCAAATCACGTATGTTTATGCTCTATTATAGGTTAGGATATTCTCTATGTTGACATCTCGATCTTCCCGTATGTGTGTGAACCGTGAGGGGCACTTTCCCACAACGGTAAAATAATAGTGAAGATACTTGCTTATAAGTAAGTGCGCTACTCTTACTGATCACCAATTGATTTTAGGATGGAACCTCACTTGCTTATGAGCCGGTTTCTTGCACCTAATTTTACTAGTTTAGAACTCGTGCAAATTGCACGGGTATGTATAAGAGAGTACATATATTAATGTATACACAATATTTAATAAATTTATGAATTATATTGTTGATTGTTGAGACTATGAAAATGTCTCGGTATTTTTAACGTCTGTTACAATATTTATTAAGATATATTTAATAAAATGTACGGGATTTATTTTACATGTCTTCTATTAAATTTCCATATTAATATGTCCAAACAGAATAACCCAACACACGAGCCCAACATTGTATCATATAGACGGACCAAATTAAAATCATATTAAGTCTCTGAATATTTATAGACGGCCCAACTTATAAGTAAATTACAAAACATAAAAAATGAATATAAAATTAGTACCTTATATTTTTTTTATAATTAGAGAGTTAATTTATTTATTTATTGATAAAATGTAAGTATATTATCAAAAGGAGATGGTCCATACGAAAGAATAATTCTAGCCCATTTTATAAGAATAATTCTAGCCCATTTTATAAAACCAAACCGCAAATGAACAGGATGGCCCAATAACACGAACAATCTGGAAATAAAGAAAACAAAAAAACAAATCCAACTATGCAATTCCAGGAGTTCCAGTTGACCGACAAAAAAATTAATCCTAATCCATTGTTGATCTTCAACCTCCCAAAACAACTTCAACTATGCACTGTCAGGAGTTCCAGTTGACCGACACAAAAATCAATCATAATCCCATTTTCATCTTCAACCTCCGACGGAAATACAGAGTCGATTTGTTGGCTTTTGCTCTTGGATTGCATCATCATATCAATCTGACCATCAATCCTAACCAGTTAACCTTCCACATTAACACATGCAATACGAATTCGAAACAAATTGTTATTCTTAGTATGTTGTGACAGGCGGTGCCATTAGATATAATTACCGAGCAAAAATTATAAATTTAAGATTATCAATTTATGGACTTCACGATGGAAATACACAGCGGGTTGTACATTTATGTATTTATTAGATTAGTCAAAAATTAGATCCGCATATCAATGAAAATGGCGAAGCCTCTGTTGAATTATCAAGTGACAGTTGTTTTCGAGGAATATTTGTAGATTTTACGTGTTGTGGATTGGAATATTCTTGGTTCATTTCTGGGATTTCTCCTTGACAATTTTCAGATATGAATTACAAATTTTGTTCAGGATAGATATACTTCAATCAGAACCTATTGGTGGAATAATAGCAACGACTAAGCGACGATTAGTTAAGCAAGTTTGCTCCCTCTTAGAACTTGTTCAATGTAGTATGTAGAATGGATTTTTCAGATATTTAAACCTTAGTGATTATGTTGGAAACAACATCTGTGATATGTATATTCCCTTCAATCGCATTCATGTATATTATGATCTTTCAACAAATGCTATCAGCTTCAAATTCACCGTTCATTGGTCATCTTAATGCTTTCATGGTTTTCGTGAAACTTTTGCTAAAATGGTGCCCAAAACCAAAGTATCTACCAAATTGGTGCTCATTTCAAAGTATTTACCAAAAATGGTTCCACGTCACCATTTTTGGTTTTTCCTTTTTTTTTTTAAATTTTTAAAACACGTCGCAGTCCCAGACTGCGACCAGATGAAGGGGAAAAATTCAGAAACTGTCAAATTGAGCAGGGATTTTCAGAATTTATGAAAGCATCTGGTCGCAGTCTGGGATTGCGACCAGATGAAGGGCATAAATTTTGTAAAAACACAAATTGGGCAGAGAGTTACAGAAGATGGAGGTTCATCTGGTCGCAGTCTGGGACAGCGACCAGATGAAGGGCAAATTTTTAGTATGCATCTGGTCGCAGTCTGGGCCTAGGTTTAAATGTCCTAAGAGACTTGTTCGATACAATGGTTGAGTTGCAGTTTGTTTGGGTACCCTACACTCAAACAATACTCAATTATTTGTCACAAAGATGCACGGAAAATCAAGAGGAGTGGTATGTTATCGCTCCTCTAATTTGTTTCGAGATGATTGAGTGACATTTACCAAACCGTGTTATGCGCCAATTTGGGTGGGACCAACCTATTCCTGAATTGTGCAACACCTGTCCCGAGTTGCATGCTTCTAATCGCCAAGGAGATACTACGGCGAACTATGCAATCGAGTTTGCTCCTTACATAACCCAATGGCGAAACCGAATGCGCAAGACCGTTCAACCGGGTACTCCATACTCAGGGATTATGAGTCGGGATGCAGAATATTACGAGTGGTACAACGCTATCACACGTCTCCGTATTGCCCCACCACGTGCAAATATAAATCGAGATTATGCGGATCATCACTACTACTACCCTACCGCCACCGATTACCAAACCCTCGTAAGTATTCTAACAATGTTTTATTAGATTGTTATTTATTTATCAACTATTACTATTCTAACAATGTTTTATTTTCAAAATGTAGACGGAAATGGGCGTAAACAACTACAACGCCACGAATGACCTCATCAACAACTACCCTGAGAACGCTCCTTTGGGTATGTATCAAGTTCTCGAGAGGGTTCGCAACATGTCACTTGAAGCTTTGCGAAACACGAACCAAGGTCACCTCGTGCATTATCAAGAACCGGAAGAACCGACTCCTCCATCACCACCAAGATACGACTTCCGACATCTCGATCATCGTATTCAAGGCCAAGAAGGTGAAGCGGGTGCGTCCACATCACAAGCACGAAAGAAGGGAAAGAGTCGAAGGCAAGATTAGTGGATTGTCGCTTAGTTGTTTTGTTATTGTTAATTTCAAACATTAGGAAGTAACGAATCTTTAGTTGTTTTGTTACAATTTATGCATCTTTAATGAAATGAGGTTGGATTCCAAAATCATGTTGTTGTTTGTCTGCTGTGGGTGATTTAAAATGCAGGGACATGAAAAACGAATGAATCGAAAGAAGGAATGAATGGAAAACATGTCCATGGTTAGAAATCTTTCTGATTTTTTTCCAAGCCACCCTTCATCTGGTCGCTGTCCCAGACTGCGACCAGATGCATACTAAAAATTTGCCCTTCATCTGGTCGCTGTCCCAGACTGCGACCAGATGAACCTCCATCTTCTGTAACTCTCTGCCCAATTTGTGTTTTTACAAAATTTATGCCCTTCATCTGGTCGCAATCCCAGACTGCGACCAGATGCTTTCCCAAATTCTCAAAATCCCTGCTCAATTTGACAGTTGCTGAATTTTTCCCCTTCATCTGGTCGCAGTCTGGGACTGCGACGTGTTTTAAAAATTTTAAAAAAAAAAGGAAAAACCAAAAATGGTGACGTGGAACCATTTTTGGTAAATACTTTGAAACGAGCACCAATTTGATAGATAGTTTCGTTTTGGGCACCATTTTAGCAAAAGTTTCGGTTTTCGTTGTACAATGTCATGGTGTGTATTAGAGAGATAAAATTATTGTGATGGTTGTTTCGTGTTAATAGTATATTTGTTAGTTGCATGTGTTATTGAGATCGAATTTGACAATTTTACTATAATTATTTGTGCAAAACAGTTTAGATCTGGAATTGAACTAAGTACATTTGATTACGATAAGGAGAAGCTAGAGGAAAGGTTGGCTAAACTTTCAGAGGTTGCTGTCTAGTTATTATCTCGTGTATCGCCATCAGGTATTGGACAATATATACAACGTATCTCGTGTATCAGTATTGATAATATTGAAGAATAAGATAGTTTATTATATTGTATATAATCTTTCGTGCCTTTTACAAGTTTACATAGATAGCTATTTATACAAGATGTGCAACTAAGTTATTTACGGAAAATACAAATCAACAGCTATAATATTTATTATGGGAGGAAGGTGTATCATGGCAAATCCCATGATTGTGGGAGAGAGCTAACGGCTCTCTTTGTAAGAACATATGGGCTGTTATGATATGGGCTGCTATTATCCCCCTCAAGTTGGAGCGTGTAGCGTCGAAACGCCCAACTTGGATAGAAGCTCGTCAAAGGGTAAACGCCCGAGGGCCTTTGTAAATATATCAGCGAGCTGCGATTTTGTGTGCCCATATTTAGTAACGATTGTGCCTTTTTGTATCTCATCCCGAATGAAGTGACAGTCAACCTCAATATGTTTGGTACGTTCGTGGAAGACTGGATTGTTTGCAATGTGAAGGGCGGATTGATTGTCGCAATGTAACTGAATAGGCTCAATGTGGGGAATGCCAATGAAGTTGATTATACCTTTGAGCCATTTTAACTCACACGTCGTATGTGCGATAGCGCGATATTCAGCTTCGGTGGATGATCGGGAAACAGTTGTTTGTTTCTTGGTTTTCCATGAAATAGGGGAGGAGCCGAGGTAGATAATATAGGCGGATAACGACCGTCGACTTTCCGGGCATTGGGCATAGTCTGAATCACAGTATGCAAGTAGACGAAGATCAGAGTTGGAACGAAGTAAGATTCCTTGACCCGGAGACCCTTTGAGATACCGAACAACTTGGAGTGCTGCGGCCCAATGATCCTTTGTGGGAGCATGCATAAATTGGGCCAAAATGTGAACTGAATAAATAAGTTCGGGCCGAGTAATGGATAGATAAACCAAGCGGCCCACAAGACGCCTATATGGTTGGGCATCATGTAATAGAGGAGCCGTGGAGAGAGCCAAATTATGATTTGGTTCCATGGGGATAGGTGCGGGTTTTGCACCGAGGAGCCCTGTTTCCGTAAGGATATCAAGTGCATACTTTCTTTGAGACACAAAAATTCCAGAAGCATTTCTTGCGATTTCAAGACCAAGGAAATATTTAAGTAGGCCTAAGTCTTTCATATGAAAGCATTGACTTAGATAATCTTTGAAAGTTTGAATTACTGCGTTGTTGTTGCCACAGATGACGAGGTCGTCGACATAGACGAGAACATGAACTTCCGTGCTGGAAGTGGTCATCGAAAATAGAGAATGATCGTACGGGCATTGCTTAAAACCATATTTAATTAATGCAGAAGCAAGTTTAGCATACCAGCATCGTGGAGCTTGCCGTAGCCCATATAAGGATTTGCGGAGACGACAAACCAAGCCTTCTTTAGGTGTCGGGAGACCTGGTGGTATTTTCATGTATACTTCTTCGTTTAGGTCACCATGAAGGAAAGCGTTGTGGACATCCATTTGATGGAGGGTCCACCGTTTGGCGGCGGCAATAGCAAGAAGTGTACGAACTGTGACAAGTTTAATTGTGGGTGCGAAAGTTTCGTTGTAATCGACCCCTGCAACTTGACGATTGCCCATAACAACTAATCGAGCTTTATATCGTTCAATCGTACCGTCGGCGTGATATTTAATTTTGTATACCCATTTGGAACCAATTGCCTTTTTGTTGGGTGGTAATGGCTCGAGGATCCAAGTCTGATTTTTTTCGAGGGCATCAAGTTCGAGTTGCATTGCTTGTTGCCATTCAGGAAATTTTTCTGCATCTTTAAAAGAACTAGGCTCGTGATTTTTAGTCACGGCCGACAAAAAAACTTTGTGGTTAGGAGAAAACTTAGCGTAATTAAGATAGTGAGAAATCGGATATTTAGTACCTGATGACGTTGATGATGCGGTGAGCATATGAGAAGAGGGGCGCTTTGGTTGAATAAAGTCTTTTAAATTGGAGTTCGGAATTTTGAGACGATGGCCACGACCCAAAACAGTTGGGGCTTCGGTTGGTGTCCCGTCATTGTGAGAAGGTGTGGGGGTCAAAGGTTCAGTTGTGGTGGTCGAGGTGACGGAGGGTGAGAGAGTTTGAGAGGTGGCGGGTGGGAGGTGGCTGACAAGGATAGCTTGTTCAATTGGCTGAAGGGTGTCTCGGAGGAAGGAAGAAGTGTGTTCGTCATCGTGAATAGCGAGAGTTTTATATGGAAATTCATTTTCAATAAAAACCACATCTCGAGACTCGAAGTAAGATCCGGTGTCTAGGTCATATAGACGCCATCCTTTCTTGCCAAACGGATATCCGATAAAAACACACTTTCTACTTTTAGAAGCAAATTTGTCTCGACTACGATTTAAAGACTTGGCATAGCAAAGACATCCAAAAATACGAAGATTTTCCATAGGAGGCGGTTTAATAAATAACATTTCATATGGGGTCTTGCCGTTAAGAAGTGGAGTTGGTGTGCGATTTATTAAATGAACCGCACTAAGAACACATTCACCCCAAAAAAATAAAGGCAGACTCGCTTGAAATAAAAGAGCACGGGCGACGTTCAAAATATGTCGATGTTTTCGTTCGACGCGACCATTTTGTTGAGGCGTATCAACATTAGAGGTTTGAAAAATTATGCCGTTTTGATTAAAAAAAATTGTGAGACAACGAAATTCAGGGCCATTATCGCTACGTAAAATTTTGATTCTTTTTTGAAATTGTCTTTCAGCCATAGCAAAAAAATTAAGTAAAGTTTGTTGGGTGTCACTTTTATTACGTAAAAGATAAACCCATGTCGAACGGGAGAAATCGTCAACGATAGTTAAAAAGTAGGAGGAACTACACGATGCATTTACGGAATATGGACCCCATAAATCGCAATGAATTAAATTGAAAATAGACGAAGCATTATTCGAGCTTAAATGAAAATGTTCACGCGTTTGTTTTGCGCGAAGACAGACATCACAAGTTTTTGAATGAAAATGTTTGCTAGAATTAGTAATAAAGGGTAAAAAACGTAGAACATGGGATGAAGGGTGTCCCAACCTTCGGTGCCACAACTCGGAAGAATCAACCATTCCCACCATATGAGCCTTGGCCGAGTCATTCCGAATTCCGGTTAAATAGTAGAGCCCTTCATGTTGCTCACCCGCACCAATCACCGTCTTCGAGGAACGGTCCTGAATGAGACATAATTGATGTGAAAATTGAATTGTAAGTGTATCATCCATAAGCAAACTGGAAACTGAAATTAAGTGGCAACGTAGATTTGCAGCATAAAGAACATTTTTTAAAGTTAAACGATTGGATAAAATAATATCGCCACATTGTGTAGCTTGAGTAAGTTCTCCATTCGGTAGCCCAACTGAGAGAGGAGCAATAGAGCGAATGTTCGAAAAATGCGTTAAAGAACCTGACATGTGATGTGAGGCCCCAGTATCGATAATCCAAGAAAAAAACTGAGGAGAAGTAACATTACCGTGACTAGGAAAAGGAGCAGACTTGTGCTCTTGCCATAGCCGAGTGATAGTTGCGAGTTCCGTAGCATTTAGTGAATTAAAATCCACATTATCCATGACTGCCAGAGACGATGAGGAAGGAGCAGCAGGAATCTGACTTCCCTGCTGACCCGAAACCATGTGGGCTCGAGGTGGATTAGTTCCATTATTATGTTGACGGGTTCGGTCGTAAGCAGCCCGACCCTGAGTATCCGGAACAAAAACTGCTCGACTGAGGTCGGAATCATTCGGGTTGACATATATTCGGTCGCGGGGACGGTCTCCCCACCATTCGGGAAAATTTCCCGTCACTCGATAACAAACTTGGAATTTGTGACCATTGCGTTTACAGGCGATACAATAAGGTCTAGTATTTTCTGCTTGCGGGTTCGAATTAGAAGCACGACTACCCTGATTATCCCGTCCACCCCCATTGCTACGGTCAGAGGGACGAGTATACTGAGAAGTATTCCCTCCCCCCGTTGGTCTAGAATTAGAGACACGAGATGCGAATGCCATAACATCGGGGTTAGACTCGGTAGGTCGGGTTAAGGAACGTAAACCTTCTTCCTGTAAAAGTCTATTATAAATAAGATCTAAGGAAGGAAGAGGAGTGATACCGAGAATTTGGGAACGAGCGTTGTCGAATCTTGCATCCAGTCCCATGAGAAAATCCCGTGTGCGTTTCTTTTCCCTCTGTGCATCCATTTTTGTGACCCAATTACAGGGGCATGGGTTACAGTCACATGTGGGCAGAGGATCGAATAAGAGGATATCGTCCCAGATTTTGATAAGTCTACCGTAATAGGTCATTAAGGGTTCTGTCGGACCTTGGCGACAGGCAAGTAGATCAGTTTCCAATTGAAAAATTCGTGGATCATTACCTTGACGGAATCGATTCTTCATGTCGAGCCATATTTGTTTCGCTTCTGGTCGGGTAGAAATGGTGCGCCGAGTAGAGGGTTCGATGGAATTGAATATCCATCCGGAAACCAATGCATTCGTGGCTTTCCAGGTGGAATAAGTGGCAGCAGTTTCAGCGGGTTTAGCGATAGTACCGTCGATGTAGCCTTCTTTACCTTTCGCTTCGAGAGCAAGATAGAACGACTGAGACCATTCGTCGTAATTGGAACCATTGAATGCGATTTGTGTAAGACATGTGCCGGTGTTTTCGACATGAATGATGGAATATTGTGGGGTCTGATACCATGATAATATTGAAGAATAAGATAGTTTATTATATTTTATATAATCTTTCGTGCCTTTTACAAGTTTACATAGATAGCTATTTATACAAGATGTGCAACTAAGTTATTTACGGAAAATACAAATCAACAGCTATAATATTTATTATGGGAGGAAGGTGTATCATGGCAAATCCCATGATTGTGGGAGAGAGCTAACGGCTCTCTTTGTAAGAACATATGGGCTGTTATGATATGGGCTGCTATTAAGTATCGCTATTTCATTGCCTGTAATTTCAAGTTAATAATTTTCGTGTTTTGTAGGACATAAACGTCTACAGCCAGGAATACGAAAGTGCAGCGGCTTTCTGGCCTGATGTCCATGGGTGTATTATCAAAGCAATGGTTTTCTCTCAGTTGCTCTTAATGGGATTACTAAGCACAAAGCGCGCTGCATCTTCAACGCCCTTCCTCGTCGTACTTCCGATTCTCAATTTATGGTTTAATAGGTTCTGCAAGGCGCATTTTGAGCAAGTTTTCAGGACATATCCTCTGAAGGTTAGCCTGAAAACACTGTTTTGCCTTCTTTTTTTCCTATTTTTTGACAAACGTTCCTCGTTATATGTCACTGTCTTACCCGATAGGCGATACCTCAAACGTAGTCCTCATGACGGGGTAAGGGATACTCTGATTGAACCTTTTCCGTATTTTCAGGAAGCTGTGATGAAAGATACTCTTGAACATTCAAGGGATCCAGATGCAAGCGAAATTTATTTATTGCAAGAACAAAAATATTATATTTTCCCAAAAAGTCACCAGAGGCCGATGATTCCAATATTGGCTTAACAGAGATCCCTAACAGTTCGTACCATGAAAAACTAATGTATCAAAACCAAAGAAAAATAACATCGTAAAAGTTTGAAAAACGTGAAAACTATGAAAGTATATCAGTAAAATATGTTATAATATTGGTCGAAATAGGTCTAAGCTGACTTTTCGACTAACTCTGCGTCATCTAGAGCATGCTTCTTTGTGGTGCTTAACTGTGCATCATCTTCAAATTCATATGCATCTAGCGAACACTTTGTCGGTAGGATGCTCACAGAGCTCGTGACACACTCATCCTCAAGAGTACTTTGGATGGACTCCTGAGACATAATTGGTAATTAGAAACAAATAAATCTGATTCCTGGAGTTAGTGTCCTCCACGGTTAGTGCGACAACACGAATAAATCTCTTAAAGGAACACATGATATACTTTGTATTTTAACCAGTTGATTCACGTTTTTCAATAACTAACGATTGTCTTGTTAGAAAGTTTGACGTTATTGTCATACAGATGGTGATAATCAATTGGTCCTTAAGAATATCTTATACGACTATACGGTTAGTCAATGTAATGATGAAACAATTATTTAAAACTGATTAAATAATATTAGTTGAGGCGAATTAAATGTTAAATTCGTAATTATATATAAAATGTAATATTTAATAAGTGTGTAATGAAATCATTTAATAAAGATTAAAAAATTCAGTTAAATATAAAATGTTATATTTAATTCTTAAATTATAAATATAAGATATTTATAAGATAAACATGTAGGGTTCATGTCATACATGCCCTAATAATATTAGTCTACTAATATTAACATACTAATTAACTCTTTAATTAGGTTATAGATCTTATGCATGCTATATTAAAAATGCGAAAATAAGGTGTCGAGTTCTTACAATCCGACGAACCTCTTGCAAGGATGATCCTCCAAAACCGAGTAATCAAAGTAGATTATCTCCTTTGTGATTTACCCAAAACAACCCCTTAAACCGAGACTAACACTAGCTAGGTGCTTAAAAATGGTTTCCTTAAACTTAGTTTTAATTCTAATCTTATTAGAATACTAAAACTTTTACTATAACAATTATAGTAGTATGAGTACTAATATTATCTAATAATATTTTTAGAGGTTTTCTTTCAAAATCTCTCACTAGAAATCTTAAGGCTAGGGTTAGAATGAAATGGCATGTGAACAATTCACATAAGTAGTGTGGCGTAGGGTTTGGGGGGCACGGCTATGGGGAAGGACAAAAGAAGGGCTTTTGTCTTACCCATGTAAACATAGGGTGGCTCTAGGTTAGTGTTCTCAAGGCAACACTTTAATGATTGTGTTTTGTGTAATTAACACACAAAACACATCCCTAAACACCACCCACAAAACCGGTACCCTAAGTGTTAAACCCCTCGCGAAAACGGAAAATATAAACATACAAAAGTACTAAAAATGCAGCGGAATTAAAACTTTTTAAAGATAAACAACATGCGAGAAGAATTAAACGGAAACAGAAACTGAAACTGAAATAAAACAAAATAGATAAGTAACAGTTCTAAGTATCAAAACCAAATATGTACAACAGCCTGGAATGGAACATCCCTACAGGCACCAACAAAACTGTATCAAAAGAACTAAGAGTCTAGCTACTCGATAAATGTGTAAGTCGTATGATGAAAGGATCATCACTCGCTAGCTCTCGTGTGAACCCCGCTCCTACCTGCATGTACCTACATACATGTAAACATGTACGCCACAATCAGTGGGGAGTGACTAGAGTTCTCCTAGCCACCTTTTGTAACGACACGTAACACATAAAGCAATACAGAATACTCCAACATATATAAACATGTGAAGCATAAACATCTCATCAACTGTTCTCATACTATCATGCGATACAATGCATAGCTCTCAACCCAACTTCATAAACCGTTAGGAAGGAGAGCCGGTTTCCCTACTGGTTACCCAGTCGGGGGGTCTTTCAATCCAACTATTTATGAAACCGATCAAAGAGTCATCCAATGCCTTGGATGAACAATACTAAAGTCAAACATAAGACTCCTCAACAACAGCATCTGAAACATCAGTAACACATCTATATCTGACACTGTACCAACACTAGGCAAGCAGATAAATTCAGCAAGTATAAGGTTCAGCGGTCAGCTTAAGACATAACCTATATACCAAAACATTCAGCAAGTAAGAAGGTTCAGCGGTCAACTTAAGACATAACCTAATTACCAAACATTCAGCAAGTGAAAAGGTTCAGCGGTCAGCTTAAGACATAACCTAAACGCCAAAACATTCGGCAAGCAAGGACTCAGAGGCCAGCTTAAGGCATGAACCTGCCAATCAGCAAGACACTAGACTCAGCGGCCAACTTAAGGCATAGACTAGCATCCAAAAGTAAAGGACTCAGAGGCCAGCTTAAGGCATGTCCCTTCACTACATCACAAGATACTAAACTCAGAGGCCAGGTTAAGGCATGTTCTAACATCAAACATCTGCACTCCGGGTGAGGTGTTACGACCTAAATGCCCCGTTGTGCAGCTGCTCTACTCGTCAGACTCAGAGGCCAACTTAAGGCATGTTCCAACGCGATCATCACAAACATGTCTGGACTCAGAGGCCAGCTTAAGGCATGTCCCAGACACGACAAACATACACATATAGGGCTCAGAGGCCAGCTTAAGGCATATCCCCATATATGACAAACAACTCACATATTAAGTTCAGTGGCCAGCTTAAGGCATAACTTAATACGCATCAATACAATATCATCCAAGTCTATGAACTAATCTCTAGTTCTACTTTCTTATACTTCTAATCAACACTTAATTGATCTCGGGAACTAAGTTGAGGGAGAGCCGGTTTCCCTTTCGGTTACCCGACCGGGGGGTCTCTATCCTCACTCCATTCCCGAACCAAATATAGTGTTGCCCATCCTCCGGGGACCTCAAATACATATCAAAGATACAAGGAACGAGTTTCAATCAAAACTGATTAACTGTTTAAAAGTTACGAACGATTTACGATCAAAACAGCCTACAGGGCCCCCCAGCCGGTCGGCAGGCAGCCGGTCGGCCGGCTGGTGGTCCTCGCAGCCTACACTTTTTAAAACAACAATAAAACAAAGGGGCTCCCAACCGGTCGGCAGGCAGTCGGTCGGCCGGCTGGGAACCCATTCCCTTGGCCTTTACAAACTCGCAAATCCACCCCACATGTACTCCCAGCCGGCTGGCAGGAGGCCGGTCTGCCGGCTGGGCTCCCTTCTTCCTAAGGTTTTCGCAAAACACAAAACAACACAAGGAGACCACCAGCCGGTCGGCAGGCAGCCGGTCGGCCGGCTGGCAGTCCCAAGGCCAAATTCCTTCAAGATTCGCAAAACACTCAAAGACGCTCCCAGCCGGTCGACCGGCGGCCGGTCGGTCGACCGGCTCAGAGAGCCTAATACGATTTTCGCAACTTTCAGCCTATTTGAAAACATCACAAATCGACATACAAACTTCAATATTTGCTACAAGTAAGATTTACCCAACATCATGAATCATCTAAACTCATTATCTATCAGCAAACAAATCCCATAACAATCCTCAAACGATTATATCAAGTATCCGTCTTAACTTATGAAAAACTGAAAATAAGCTTAAGAACATATAACAACATCACCAAGCATGAATTCTTCACATAAGAACAATCCTAAACATGATATTAAGTCCATTGATCATTAAACATTAACAAAAATCAGAAACAAATATAAGAACACATCAAAACTTGCTAATATTCACAATAAGGCCGAGTTTCTCATTATCGTCACCTTGAATGCAATCCGGCTTAAAGATCCTCCTCTACGACGAAGCTATCAACTCCCGGGTCGTCCAAGCTCACACCTACATCACGAAAAACCAGTTTAACGGACTGAAATTCGGATCCCACAAAAACAGCCCGAAATTCGAAGTGAAGGATTTGAAAAACGAAAGTGATAGATGGCTTGCAAATTTGATGAGGATTCCGAAAATGTTATTATTACCTTAATTCGGTAGACGGATGATGAAGAAAAGAGCAAAAGAAGGTGGATTATAATGGAGGTTTTGTGAGTAAAATGTTTACAGTGTTAAGGTTTTTGAGGATGACAATATGTCGACTAACTTGGGGTTTTATGAGGTTTTTAATTGTCCTTTCCCGTTTCAAGGAAAACGGGTTTGGGTATCTTGAACGGTTTTCGGATGTGAACTTAAGTTTACCAAGTTTGTATTCGTCTTAAGGACCTAAGGTTCTTAAGACGGATCTTACTTATTTATTTAAAATACTTTTCAATAAATATAAAAATGTGGTTTATTACTTAAAATATTTAAAAGCCTTTAAAATATAAATCACGAAAATACGGGTTGTTACAATCACCCAATCTTCAAAAAGTTTCGTCCTCGAAACTCGAAAGTAGAAGTAGGTACAAAAACAACTCTAACGTTCAGAATATATAAAGCGGGTTATGATAACCCAAAACTTTATCTTGCGAAAAGGTTTCAAAAAACAAAAGGTTTCAAGGCACAAGTCTTGTCAATGGATATCGGGATTCTCGTTACGTATTCAAGAGTCCATCATTCAAAATCTGAGACAAGTCCCAAAATTAAATCAGCCAAAATTCGAAATTTAGGTCGATTCGGTGTTGATGGACACAGTACGGGTTATCAGACGTCTCCAATAACACGTTCTAGTGGCAATCAACGCTGAAGTCTGCCAAATTGTAAAATATCCTGTTCTTCAAAATCAAGTTTTCTTCTAAATTAACCTTTATTTCTCAAATTTTGAAGAGTAAAATGGTAACCATGACTAAAAGTTGTTCCTAACGGAAAAGAAAGCAGTTTCAACTTTTTAAAACAATTAAGCTTTTTCCAAAAACAATGGATTTAAAGTCAACAATTGGGAAACAAGTTCCAAAACAGACGTTCGAGAGCGCGGAAACAGTCGCATAGCTTATTTTTGATAAGAAGGATTAGGGGTTTCAAGCCTCACGGCTGTCAGAACTCAAAAGAAGGGTTGAAGGAACGGAACGATTAAGTCGATGGTTAAAGAAGACGGTAACCTTTGCTAAACATGGGTACACTAACCGCTAAATCCATAATCAAAATATCGTTACAACGATTTCTGGTATATCCCAAGAAGAGTGATTTCGGTAACCTCGATGCTCACAATGGTTTTACGATCCCTCTTGCCATTATCTCATCCACAGAACAAGGTATTCCTCAACAAGAAGGTTTCCAAAACTCTGAACCGGAACTCTATTACCATAATAATGAATCCTCAAAACTCAAGATATAGTATACACTATCCTCTAACCTTAAATTCTGACCGTTTGATCCTAGCAACCTACTTCGCAAGGTTCAATATTTTAAATTCCCAAATTACAATCACAATGAACATTCAAAACAAGATCTCATTAAGGTAACAACTTTCAAGTCAGGCACGTCTATGACGGGTCTCCATGACTAGTTCCTCAAAACGATTCGAATCTCAAGGTTCCTCGAAGTCTAAAGCAACATTATCCTTTCAATGATTTATTCCTCAAACGTTGAGATAACTCATCTCAGGTAGTTCCCAAATGACGATTCAACCAAACTCTCAGACTACTCAACTCATGCGATACATTTACTAGACTTGTATCACAGTCCACAATAACCATACCCAAATCAACGCGTTTATGGACTTACATCTCTCAACAAATCATTCATTCTCAAACTGATGATGTATCCTAAATTTCCCTTTAAGTCTTTCATTAGATAAATGCTAAGATCCATTAAGTAACTTAAGATTAACCACTCGTCAATTCCACAAGTTCTTGTAAATGTTCCAATGTTCTCCCACCGTTACTAACAACTCTCGTTCCTCAAGTTCAAATAGCATTAGCTTGAGTCATTCAATTATCAGGCAACGTGAGTACCTTCATCATATTCCTCGAAATCAATCTTTACTCTAAGTTCCTCGAGATCCTCAAATGGACATTCCAAACTCACAATTACCACTTAGACATCGACCCATTCCACATGGAACTCTCAAGACGACACACCATCCAACATCACCCGAACATTATTCTCACCAACTCTCTCAACCAAATCCTGAAAACGCAGAACCAAGCATTCCTCAAGGTATGTATCACTACTACAAGAACGAGTCAATCTCGCCACCATTCTATAAGAGAGGGAACAAGGCTCACAGAAGAGAAGATCAGATGAGATACGAACTTTAAGGGCAAACATGCTACAGATCTCGAGAGAGTCCTAAGAAACGACTCGAGGAGCAACGAGATGACCAAGTAACGAACTTTAGGCTATGGACTCCAATAAAATTGAAGCCATGATCATAAGGAGAAGCAAAGGAGAGGAAAGGAGAGAAGCGAAATGAAAGAAACGATTACGGACATCTCCCAAGGTGCGGGTCTCTCACTATTCTCACTGGGTTCTCACTTCTTACTTTCCACATCAAGTCATTCAATTATCGGTTCTCACGAACAATTCCTCCAATGATTCATATACCCTTATCTTTCAACTCTAAACGGTATCATCATTATAACTACCTATTCCCAAAAGTTTGAGATGTCTCATCTCTGCTAGTCCCTCAAATGACAATTCAATAACACTTTTAGGTCATCACCCTTATATGCTATATCCACTTTACTTACCTCACTGTCCACAAGTTAACAATTTTTAAACCATCAAGTTTTTCCGAGCTTACATCTCTCAATGAATTACTTTATTCCATTCATAAACTGGCGGTGCATCCTCAAGTTTCTCTTAAGTTTCTTTTTATTAAACAACTGTTAAGATTCAGTAGGCAGCCTAGGGTAAAGTAGTGATTCACTTCTTCTAAGTTTAAGTCAGTGACTCTTCAAGTATTCAACCATTGTAGCCAATGATTCGCATTCCTCAACAACGGATCTTTCTCAACTCGATCACTCACCTAGGTCAATTGATACTAACTCACTTTACTCATCTATTCTTTTTCATTAGCATCTTAAGCCTATTCTTCTAGGTCGCTCTATATCCTCAATTATCTTATCCAACTCCTTAACAGTACTCTACAATCCACAAACTTTCACGATGTAAGCATGGTTTTCAAGGTTAGGTTCCAACGAGTATTAAGTATACAACTCAACCTTTAAACAAGTATCCTATCACTCACTTTTACTCTCCCAGTTGGGTAGACAACTAGACCCTTGGATCACCCAAACATGTCTCTCGATACCTCCTAAGTTATTCCTCAATTAACAATATTCCTCATAACACAGCTTACGGTTATCCTAAGACTAGTTCCTCCAAATCCAATAAAAGGGAAGGTTACTTAGAGGGCACCTTAAGAAAGCAAGCAACAAGGTTAAGCTGAAAAGATATGAAGATCTGTTCAAGCAAGATAGACAAATATTCTAAAAGAAGGATGTGCATCCAGAGTTATCAAAGAAAGTGATGCACAAGGAAAGAGGAGTATCTTCAAGGCTCAGAAGTATCTTCCAACAGTAGCACAAATCTTCTATCTTCGGTAGAAACTCCGGTCTCCATCGCCAAATGTATAATCCCACGGTCCGTCGATTAAAAGATATAAAAGTGAAATCAATGACAATCAGCAAACATGTTAGAGCCTAATAGAAGCAATCACAAAACAGATTACAATATAAGTCCTTAAATCTACCCCATCTCTCATTCATTATTTGTTTATTTGGTCAAGTTAAGGTTGGGGGTCACATGAGTGCGTCGGGAGCAATAATGCTCTGATACCAACTGTAAAACTCCTCGCGAAAGCGGAAAATATAAACATACAAAAGTACTAAAAATGCAGCGGAATTAAGACTTTTTAAAGATAAACAACATGCGAGAAGAATTAAACGGAAACGAAAACTGAAACTGAAATAAAACAAAATAGATAAGTAACAGTTCTAAGTATCAAAACCAAATATGTACAACAGTCTGGGATGGAACATCCCTACAGGCACCAACAAAACTGTATCAAAAGAACTAAGAGTCTAGCTACTCGATAAATGTGTAAGTCGTATGATGAAAGGATCATCACTCGCTAGCTGTCGTGTGAACCCCGCTCCTACCTACATGTACCTACATACATGTAAACATGTACGCCACAATCAGTGGGGAGTGACTAGAGTTCTCCTAGCCACCTTTTGTAACGACACGTAACACATAAAGCAATACAGAATACTCCAACATATATAAACATGTGAAGCATAAACATCTCATCAACTGTTCTCATACTATCATGCGATACAATGCATAGCTCTCAACCCAACTTCATAAACCGTTAGGAAGGAGAGCCGGTTTCCCTACTGGTTACCCAGTCGGGGGGTCTTTCAATCCAACTATTTATGAAACCGATCAAAGAGTCATCCAATGCCTTGGATGAACAATACTAAAGTCAAACATAAGACTCCTCAACAACAGCATCTGAAACATCAGTAACACATCTATATCTGACACTGTACCAACACTAGGCAAGCAGATAAATTCAGCAAGTATAAGGTTCAGCGGTCAGCTTAAGACATAACCTATATACCAAAACATTCAGCAAGTAAGAAGGTTCAGCGGTCAACTTAAGACATAACCTAATTACCAAACATTCAGCAAGTGAAAAGGTTCAGCGGTCAGCTTAAGACATAACCTAAACACCAAAACATTCGGCAAGCAAGGACTCAGAGGCCAGCTTAAGGCATGAACCTGCCAATCAGCAAGACACTAGACTCAGCGGCCAACTTAAGGCATAGACTAGCATCCAAAAGTAAAGGACTCAGAGGCCAGCTTAAGGCATGTCCCTTCACTACATCACAAGATACTAAACTCAGAGGCCAGCTTAAGGCATGTTCTAGCATCAAACATCTGCACTCCGGGTGAGGTGTTACGACCTAAATGCCCCGTTGTGCAGCTACTCTACTCGTCAGACTCAGATGCCAACTTAAGGCATGTTCCAACGCGATCATCACAAACATGTCTGGACTCAGAGGCCAGCTTAAGGCATGTCCCAGACACGACAAACATACACATATAGGGCTCAGAGGCCAACTTAAGCATATCCCCATATATGACATACAACTCACATATTAAGTTCAGAGGCCAGCTTAAGGCATAACTTAATACACATCAATACAATATCATCCAAGTCTATGAACTAATCTCTAGTTCTACTTTCTTATACTTCTAATCAACACTTAATTGATCCCGGGAACTAAGTTGAGGGAGAGCCGGTTTCCCTTTCGGTTACCCGACCGGGGGGTCTCTATCCTCACTCCATTCCCGAACCCAATATAGTGTTGCCCATCCTCCGGGGACCTCAAATACATATCAAAGATACAAGGAACGAGTTTCAATCAAAACTGATTAACCGTTTAAAAGTTACGAACGATTTACGATCAAAACAGCCTACAGGGGCCCCCAGCCGGTCGGCAGGCAGCCGGTCAGCCGGCTGGTGGTCCTCGCAGCCTACACTTTTTAAAACAACAATAAAACAAAGGGGCTCCCAGCCGGTCGGCAGGCAGTCGGTCGGCCGGCTGGGAACCCATTCCCTTGGCCTTTACAAACTCGCAAATCCACCCCACATGTACTCCCAGCCGGCTGGCAGGCGGCCGGTCTGCCGGCTGGGCTCCCTTCTTCCTAAGGTTTTCGCAAGACACAAAACAACACAAGGAGACCACCAGCCGGTCGGCAGGCAGCCGGTCGGCCGGCTGGCAGTCCCAAGGCCAAATTCCTTCAAGATTCGCAAAACACTCAAAGACGCTCCCAGCCGGTCGACCGGCGGCCGGTCGGTCGACCGGCTCAGAGAGCCTGATACGATTTTCGCAACTTTCAGCCTATTTGAAAACATCACAAATCGACATACAAACTTCAATATTTGCTACAAGTAAGATTTACCCAACATCATGAATCATCTAAACTCATTATCTATCAGCAAACAAATCCCATAACAATCCTCAAACGATTATATCAAGTATCCGTCTTAACTTATGAAAAACTGAAAATAAGCTTAAGAACATATAACAACATCACCAAGCATGAATTCTTCACATAAGAACAATCCTAAACATGATACTAAGTCCATTGATCATTAAACATTAACAAAAATCAGAAACAAATATAAGAACACATCAAAACTTGCTAATATTCACAATAAGGCCGAGTTTCTCATTATCGTCACCTTGAATGCAATCCGGCTTAAAGATCATCCTCTACGACGAAGCTATCAACTCCCGGGTCGTCCAAGCTCACACCTACATCACGAAAAACCAGTTTAACGGACTGAAATTCGGATCCCACAAAAACAGCCCGAAATTCGAAGTGAAGGATTTGAAAAACGAAAGTGATAGATGGCTTGCAAATTTGATGAGGATTCCGAAAATGTTATTATTACCTTAATTCGGTAGACGGATGATGAAGAAAAGAGCAAAAGAAGGTGGATTATAATGGAGGTTTTGTGAGTAAAATGTTTACAATGTTGAGGTTTTTGAGGATGACAATATGTCGACTAACTTGGGGTTTTATGAGGTTTTTAATTGTCCTTTCCCGTTTCAAGGAAAACGGGTTTGGGTATCTTGAACGGTTTCCGGATGTGAACTTAAGTTTACCAAGTTTGTATTCGTCTTAAGGACCTAAGGTTCTTAAGACGGATCTTACTTATTTATTTAAAATACTTTTCAATAAATATAAAAATGTGGTTTATTACTTAAAATATTTAAAAGCCTTTAAAATATAAATCACGAAAATACGGGGTATTACACTAAGGATATAAAATGGACTTCATTTTATCAATTGTCATTTTGTACAATTGTGCATGTGTGACATACATTATGTCAAAACAATTGTTTTAATTTAAAATGCATATTTATCAAATAAATATCACTTATAAATTAAATAAATCATATCTAACAATTTGACTAGTAATTCATAGTTACCAATATATAAAATGGTCATTTCAATAATCGTCAATACGATTTACAACACTTGTAATAATATTCAACCCGATTCATTCTAATTTCGATAATTCATAAACATCGATTAATGTTTGACAATTGACACGTTTCAATTTCAAACATAAATCTTACATTAAGATTTAACCTCTGATTTCTCGATATTCTATTTTAAGGAATCTGATCAACTCGTATCATTATACACTTGATCAGTTTAACAATTAAGGCAATTAAGGGAATTGTCCAATAGGTGTGACCTAAAGGGATCAACTGACCACCACCGTCATACGACAGTAATGTCAAACTCTAGCTAGCCAATCATTACCTATTAATTTTGGTCAGTTGACTATATAATTTTGAATCATCCCTTGCGCATTCTCGTCATGAGATTTAATTAAGTGATCGCACTATTGTTGAGGACACATTTCCAAACAATCTCCCACTTGTCCTCGACGAGTGTGCGTCACCAATCCTCTTGTCCTATTACAATCTCCCGCTCAATGCAAGGTGTCTCTCAGGTCGTACTTGCATTTGATCATATCGTGAGTGGTTTCCTCGATCTGGAGATTAACTGCTTGACCGGAATTATCTACCATAGATACCTTCCGAGTGTGGCCACGCATTTCCAGTTAACTTCTCCTCGAGTGGCCTTGAGATTTGAACAACCCTGATAAAGGGGTGGACAATTCCTATCGCACTACTCCCTTCAACTAGCCACAATCTAACATGACCCAAAACAATCCCATTTGACTCCAGTTACGAAAAGTCGTAGAGAATGGATCAAAGCTATGCCAAAACTGTGCCATCTTGGGCGAGTAGTCTTTAGTCTAAGAATTGACTAATAAGAATACTATAGCAGCTCTTGCCACGACCAGGCTATTATAAAATTTCTAGAACTCTATAAGCGGTCACTTTGCTCGACAGAGTGTCTCTCATAGTCTGCCTATGTGATCGACCAGTCATCCCATATGCCTCTATGGCATTTGAACTTGCCATCAATCGCCTCACACTCTAGTCGCTTCGAGATGTCACCTCATACAAGCGGCTAGGGGCTATACTAAGTCAATCCAGTTCACTTTATGGGGTTCAAAATTGTCTCTTACAACCCAGTTGGATTTGACAAAGTATCTTTCAATTGTGAGTTAATAATAACTCAAACGATATTGTTATGTATGGACAATCAATACAATATTACTGCTCCATACTTTACAGCATTTGATGCACATTCATCAATTTGTATTAGTGGTTTGAATTTGTGAATAAACCTTTCATTCATCATTTAGTAATAAAGTTTGACTTTAGCAATCTCTTTTATCATTAAAGAGCTATATACTTACAAATTTATACAAAGTGCCTCAAGATTTTGTTGTGTTTAAATTTTAGTTTATATCGTCGAAATAATTGTTAACTTTTTGCACCCCTATGATCTAGTCCCGGATACGCCTCTGATATCGGGTGGAAAGCACGAATGCATCTGCCTATATTTTTTATACGATTTGACTGAGGATAATTTTCGTTTAACACGAATGAGTCCATTTCCATTATTTCGCTAATTCTTAGGTTTTTTCTTTTTACTTATTTTTTTCCCGAAATTTTGTTTAACCTAGTGGTTAAGAGTTACGACTTACGACTGAGGTATATTATTAATAGGTCACGGGAACGAATTCCATTACAAAGTTGAGAATATGACATATACTTTCAACAACAAGATAAGTAAATAGAGACGAATTTTAAAAATTCCGTTCTATATTGGTCGTTGTCTCCTTGATTCACCCCGAAAATATCATGTATGGCTTGTGAAATGATATTAGTAAGTGCCTAAGTGGCATAGGCATATTCTTAGCTTGTGGTATGTCAAAGATTGTGAATTGCGATAGCATTCGAGAGGCTAGAAACCCTACAACGTATTAACCGTTACCGAAAATTAGAGTAGACAAACCATTAGGGTGTGTTTGGATAACAAAAATGGAGGAAAAGGGAGAAAAAGGGAAGAGAAAGGGAGGGGAGGGGAGGGGAGGGGAAATGAATTAGTAGTGTTTGTATACAATTTCCTTCCAAATCTCTCCTATTATGGAGAGATTTTGATTTGTCTTGGAGGGGAGAAGATGGATCCCTCCAAATCTCTCCCCCTCCATTTCTCTTTCACCCTTATTTGCTATCTAAACAAGAAATTATAAATCCCTTACTCTCCCTCCCTTTCTTTTCCCTCCAAAACTCTCAATCCAAACAAACCCTTAAAGTCTTCAAGGCAGCTCTCGTGTACGTGAATATGTTGGATCACCTTTGCCTAACAAGTAACAACTCTTTGACCAAACTAACTAAACAACGATATGCTCTTGTGCATAGAGTGTACCCTTTAGCCTAGGCTGCTGGACGGGGCCGGGTTGGCCGGTAAAAGGGTAAGGTCAGAAAAAACTCGAATAAGCTGGAAAAACTTAATTAAAAACTTTGAAATGTCTATTCGTGATTGAGCATAACTGTCCCTTTTAGCCTCCCCTAACTTCACCTTTGCCCACGACAAATTGATTAATCAATGTTATCGAAAAATAACACCATGTTTACACTATAAAAACCTCTTTGGACTTTCAATATAAGTACTGATAGTGTCTATGTGAGTGATTTTGCGTAAATTCTATACTCGTTCTATTCCAATAACTTTTTATGTTAGTTATTGGGATAAATAGGAGTGAAAAGTTTACCGCGAGGACAAATGAGTTATAATGGGTTATAGTTTATGGTTTGAGAAAAATTATAAAAAAGTTATAGTGTTTAAGTATAACATAAAATTTTCCATTTATCGGTAAGGGCGAGCGCTCTTTAACTCTACCACTCGGACTAAGACAAGCAAATTAATATAGAAATTATTAGAAAAATATTCAAAAGGTGAAATACAAATAGGGTGATATAGAAATGATCAGAAAGGAGCAAAAGCACAATTTCGCAACTGGTTGGACGTACAAGCAAAATTGATTTTGACTGATCATATAAGAAGTTGTACATTTTTTGTCAGATCATGTATATGGGCTCTAGATCGCACCGAAACAGCTGAGACAAAAATCAATTTTGTAAGTTTAAAGAGGATCAGCCCTAAATTAATTGGTAATCGTGTGATAGTGAGACTAGCTTATTACCTTAGATTAACCTAATTGTGAGTCGTTCTAATTAGATCACCACCTAATTTTATTTTTAATTTTACCATATTTATCTTGATTTATTTTTTACAATATTAACAAGTCAATATTGTTACATTGACTAGAGTTAGTTATCCTAGTTAGTTACTCCTATATAAACATTAGTTTGTTGTAACTAACTCTTTAATCTTTCAGAAATATAATTCTCTCTTATTACATTCTCTCTCTATAACAAACTCATATCAATCATTCACCATTAATGAAGAACCTAAGGTTTTCACATGGTATCAGTCGCTCAGATTGACGATTCTGATTTCATTTTCTAGCTTCCGCATATTTCTTCTGGTTCTTCTCGGTGTGTTTTTTCCTCTTTCTTTTAAAAAACTGTTCTTACTTTCATCATGTCTCATGCTGTGAATTCCTCTGCTGCTGCTGTACATGCTTCGTATGAGGTTTATGATGATCCATTGTATATTTCTAATACTGATCAACCATCTTTAAAACTGTCTGATGTAAAGTTTAATGCGGTGATCATTTCTTACAATGGAAAAGAGAAGTATTTCAGGCTTTAATAGCAAAAAATAAAGAAGGATTTGTAGATGGATCATTTAGAATTCTTGACAGTAAGGACAAACGTTACAAACATTGGCATCGTTGTGATTTGCTTGTTAAAAGATGGATTACTAATTCTATGGAAACGCAAATAAGTGAAACAGTTCAGTATGCTGTTAGTTCTAAAGATTTATGGGACGAAATCTTAGAACGTTATGGTCAGACAAATGGTTTAGAAATTTATCAGCTTAAGAAGGATTTAGGTCATCTTTCTCAGGAGAATATGAGTTTAATAGAGTATTACAGTAAGATCAAGAATGCTTGGGAAGATCTTGATGCTTTGGATCCCTTGCCTTACTGTACTTGTGGTGCTATTGATGGTTGTTCTTGTCAATTACTTAAGAGGATTCTTGACAGGGAAAAGAATTCTAAGCTAATTCAGTTTCTGATGGGGCTGAATAATGCTTTTGATTCAGTCAGAACAACTGTATTATCCATGGATCCCTTACCCCCTTTGAATAGAGCATTAGGTTTGATGCAAAAGATTGATAAGCAGAGGCAAATTGCTGAATCTGCAACTCTGCATCCAGAGGCCAATGCTTATGCTACAACTAGAACTTCAGATGGTCTAGGTGAAGATTGGAAGAGACAGAAGCTTGATAAAGGGGATAAGCCACAGAAATTTTGCACTCATTGCAAGAAGGGTGGTCATAATCTTGAGGATTGTTTTCATTTTCATCCGTGTGATTACTGTGGCAAAAAGGGACATTTGTCTGCTAATTGTTATGCAAGAATAAAAAATGCTAACAATAATGTAGGTGCAGCAAGAGGTAGAGGCAGAGGTAATCAGAATGGAAGATCCCATGTTTATCATAGAAGAGCAAATAATGTGGAATCTGTCCAGGTTAATGATAATCCTCTTGAAGAACACAATGATGTTGATGTTGATCAAGGAATGGATCAATCTTTGATGGATGGGATTGTGAAGAATGTTATGCATCAGGTTTACAAGGCTTTTTCAGACAACTCAACCACCTCAACCACTGCAGGAGCTACTGCATCTGTTAATTTTGCAGGTACAGACATATATTCTCAAGCCTGTGCTGTAGCTTCTACTTATTATAAGATGTCATGGATTGTGGATACAGGAGCTTCGGACCATATGACCTCTAATGAGGACTTATTACATAACATACGAAGTTTAAAGAAGCCTGTTATGATTGGTTTGCCAGATGGAACCATAAAATTGGTTCACAAAATAGGTGATGTATCATTAACATCACATATCCATTTGAAGGATGTACTCATAGTTCCTGATTTCAAGCAGAATTTATTATCAGTGAGCAAGTTAATTCTTCATACTCCTATGATAGTATTATTCACTTCCAAATATTGTGCATTCCAGGACCTTTCCAGTAAGGTTCCCTTGGAGTTGGCAGAAAAGAAGGGTGGATTGTACTGGTTTGATCCATCCAAGAAGAATAGAGAGCAGAATGGACAAAGTACCAGTTTAGTTGTTCCTTCTGGACATCATTTTACTGCTTCTAATGTTTGTAATAAGGAGTGTACTATTGAGCTTTTCCATTCTAGACTTGGTCATAGTTCAATAGACAAGATGAAGCATGTAATGAGTTTTGACAATAATCAGAAGTTTTCCTGTGAAATTTGCACATTGTCAAAGTTGCATATTCAACCTTTTGATAGAAGTCAGTCATATGCAACAGGCTTGTTTGATTTGGTTCATATGGACTTATGGGGTCCTTACAGAACAGCATCTATTTCAGGGGCAAAATACTTCTTAACTATCTTGGATGATCATTCCAGAGTTACATGGGTATATTTGTTCCAGAACAAGTTCCAAGTTCCTGATTTGGTCAAGAACTTTATTGCTTATACTAGTAATCAGTTCAATATCAACATTAAGGTGATTAGAAGTGATAATGGAACTGAATTCTTCCAAGAACAGTGTTCTAATATTTTCTTAAGTCATGGTATTGTTCATCAAAGAAGTATAGTTGGAAGGCCACAGCAGAATGGAAGAATTGAAAGAAAACATAGGCACTTGGTAGAAACTGTCAGGGCATTAAGGTTGCATTCTAACCTACATATAAAATTCTGGGGTGATGCCATTTTGACTGCCACTTATCTTATTAATAAGATGCCAACAGCAATTCTCAAGTGGAAAACTCCTTTTGAAATATTATTTGGCAAGCAACCTACTTATGATGAGTTAAGGGTGTTTGGGTGTCTTTGTTATGCACCTATCTCAAAAACTAATAGAGGCAAAGATAAATTTGCTGCAAAAGGAAGAAAGTGCTTGTTTATTGGCTATCCTTATGGTCAAAAAGGTTACAAGCTGTATGATATGGAGAAACAAACATCATTTGTATCAAGGGATGTTATTTTTCAGGAAACAGTATTTCCTTTTCATGCTGCTAATACTGATATGTCTGATACTTCTGATTCAAATGATTCACTGGTGGATATTTTTCATACTGCACCACATGATTCAATTCCAGTGATTACAAATATCAACAACAATCCTACTTCATCTATTAATTCACAGGAGAATGAACAACTTATTATCTCTACAGGAGTTCCAGATGAATTGGTTACACCAGCAGGAAATAATCTGGATGATTTACATACTGGTGTAACACAAAATACTACATCAACTAATGCCTCTATTCCTGTCATACAGAGACAGTCCACAAGATCTACTAGACTGTCATCTCGTCTACAAGGGTTTCATTTACCTGTCACTGCAGGTATTCCTCAAAAAACCTTGCACAGATCCAATGCTGTTTGTTCTGCTTTGTTTGCTGACATGGTAGATTTTTCAGAAGAATATATTGCTTCTCTAGCTAATGTCATTAGTGAGATTGAACCAGCAACTTTTCCTCAAGCTCAGAAAGACCCTAGGTGGGTTGAGGCTATGAGCAAAGAGTTGAAAGCTCTGGATGATAATGCAACTTGGGAATTAACTGAATTACCAAAAGGACACAAACCAATTGGCTCACGGTGGGTGTACAAAATTAAACACAAAGCAGATGGTACAGTGGAGAGATTTAAAGCTCGTTTAGTTGCAAAGGGATATAATCAAGTGAAATACAAAGATTATACCCATACATTCTCACCAGTGGCGAAGTTTGCTACAGTGAGGGTTTTGATTGCCTTAGCTGCAGCTAAAGAATGGCCCTTGTTTCAGTTAGATATCAATAACGCGTTTTTACATGGGTATATTGATGAAGAGGTGTACATGAGTCCACCAGAAGGATATGTCAAAGCTAAACCAGGTCAAGTATGCAGATTAAAGAGATCTTTATACGGTTTAAAACAAGCTTCACGACAATGGAATCTTGAATTAACCAAGTTTTTGCAGAAACATCACTTTGTACAGTCCAAGCAGGACTACTCTCTCTTTACTAAATGCAATCCACTCACTAAAAAGTTCACAGTAGCATTAGTATATGTGGATGATGTTCTCCTTACAGGAGATTCTACTGAGGAAATAGAGCATTTGAAACATGCTTTACATGAAGCCTTTACCATAAAGGACTTGGGGCCTATGAGGTACTTCTTGGGACTGGAAATAGCAAGAAACCAGACAGGAATACTAGTTAATCAAAGAAAGTTCATCCTAGATATTCTAAAGGATATGCACATGGAGGATTGTGTACCCACTGAGTTTCCTATGCCCAGGGGTCTGAAGTTATCAACAGATACAGGAGAATTGGTGGCAAATCCTGAACAATATAGGAGATTGGTAGGAAGACTCCTATACCTAAACATGACTAGGCCAGATATTTCATACTCTACCCAACATCTCAGCCAGTTTCTGCAAGAACCACGCATCCCACATATGCAGGCAGCAGTACATGTTGTGAGATATCTGAAGAACACTCTTAACACAGGGCTATTCTACCCTGCAGGAAATCCCTTAACTGTTAGTGCCTACAGTGATTCTGACTGGGCACAATGTGCTTTCTCTGGAAAGTCTTTGAGTGGTTATTGTATTTTTATTGGAGAAGCGTTGATTTCATGGAAAACAAAAAAGCAAAAAACAGTGAGTAAAAGTTCTGCAGAGGCAGAATATCGCAGCATGTCTTTTACTACATCTGAGATGGTCTGGATTAACAACCTGTTAGCAGACTTGCAAGTTCAAGTCCCTAAACCAATTCCCTTGTTCTGTGACAACAAGGCAGCACAACACATAGCTCACAATCCAGTTTTTCACGAAAGAACTAAACACTTGGAGATAGACTGCCACTATGTACGAGACAAGTTACAAGAAGGTTTTCTCAATACGCAGCATGTGAAATCAGCCTTACAGTTAGCAGATATCATGACCAAGGCATTAGGTGCACAACAACATAATTTTCTCAAGGACAAGCTTGGATTAAGAAGCAACAAGACGAGTCAAGCTTGAGGAGGGGATGTGAACAATATTAACAAGTCAATATTGTTACATTGACTAGAGTTAGTTATCCTAGTTAGTTACTCCTATATAAACATTAGTTTGTTGTAACTAACTCTTTAATCTTTCAGAAATATAATTCTCTCTTATTACATTCTCTCTCTATAACAAACTCATATTAATCATTCACCATTAATGAAGAACCTAAGGTTTTCACAAAAGTCACCATTAAAGCACAGTTTGGTAAATCGCGGATTAATATTGGCAGAAGTATATTGTAAAAGCAGATTGTAATGAGCAGAATTTGTTGACAGATTTGACTAACATATTCAATTAGCAGAATTTGTCAAAAGTGTTTGTTAATTAGCAGATTATCTCAATCTTTGTTAAATGACAAAAAAAGGACATGGATAAATTATTGACTAATATTTATCAGAATACATCACACAAGCAATTTTAATGAATAATATCGATTTTTTCTAGTAGCCATCAAACTAGAAATAATATTATCGTGGACAGTTGACATTTCTTTAGTTCTTGAAGACTCGGCTGCAATTTGCGATGAATGATTAGCCACATCTTGTAATACATCTGGATTATAAAATCCGGGGGTTCATCAATGGAGTAAGTTAAAAAAAAAACGTACATTTTGTAGAGATAGGAGGAAATGAGAAACTATGGAACAAAAGTAAATTTAATATTTTTGCAAGGGTAAATAGTTAATTTTTATTTTTCCTAATCTACTTTTGAATATGCTGGTGGGAACAACATATTCTAAAATAGTATATTGAACCTTAATCTACTATTTCAATATATTGTTTCCCAAACAGTTCAAATAACATGTTGTTTGGTCAAATATGCTAAAATTTTTTGCAATATGTTGTTTACCAAAAAGCGCCTAAGTCATTAACCACATCATCTTTCACTTTCTCAATCTTCTGCTTTGGGTGGTGAAAATGAGTCAAGATGAATAAGCTGAAATTAAAAGTAAAAATAGGTGATGACCTAATTAGGGCGATCCTTGCTTCAGGATATTCTTATACAGTTATGAAGTCTCTCCTATTTTATCAACGTGAGATACTCACGATCTAGGCGGTACAAACACTTCTCCTATTTGGCGATCCGTATCGGACACTCCAACCTAAATGGAGTGGGTTGTTTTATAGTTGAATTTGGCGGGGAAATAAATTGAATTGGGAGCAAATGATATCTATATATATAACTATAAAAGAAGAACCACTATGACACATGTCAGTCACAAGGCTCTCCAATTACTACAATTTTCCCGCCCACTCTATCTATATACAATGAAAAAATATAATGATATCTTTTTTACTACATAATTTACCACACAACATCCAACCCGTTAAGGTAATCAATTTGAATATAGAAGGAAATAAAACATAATATGTAATATGAAAGCTTTTTATTGATTATCCAAGGCAATACATTTTTTAAAATTGGTATACCAACAAATCTTCTTAAAATAAGAAAAATTCAATCATAATTTGTCATTTCGATTTAAATATTTTAGACATAAATTTATAAATGAGGAGGGAATGTCATTTTATCTTAATTTATCAGGTCAAATGGAATTAATTCCTTGAAATTTCTTCTATTGGTAGTTTATTACCTCACGAGAGAAATTATTACTTTAAAAATAAAAACAAGTCCCGCTACGAATTAAAGTTACTGCTAATCGAAATGATTTAGATGGTTAATTGGTGATATTGAGTACTTTCTAAAATTTATGAAATTGTTCGGCCGAACAATGAATAACTACCACTGAAATTTAGTAACAAAGGCTCCAGACAATTGATGCATTTCGATGTTAATTGGTTTCAAAAGCTTTCACAAATCTTGCTAGATATAAATTGTTAATTTATATTAAGTTATTAATTGATGGTTTCAAGAACTTTTATAACTGAATTCAACAAGTTATTTTGTCAAACGATAAATAATTATGTATAATGATTTTGGATATTGTTGTAGGGACTTTTTCTAGACATTTAAGCAATTTGAACAAATTAAAGAAATAATGAACAATTGAACGAGTATAATGTCTTCAAAATATCAAAAAATTTAGTGTGAGAACTTTTTTTCGCTATTCGTGTACTCATTATAGAATTCATATAGACAATTGAATATTAAAAATAACATCATAATTATTTTATTAGTACATATTATTTCTTACAGTTTCAAATATTATACAAAATAATGTACATTCACCTATGGTATCTTTCGAATACATATTTTTTAGGTAGTAGGAACCTAGAA
Source organism: Silene conica (assembly GCA_029255685.2). NCBI lineage: Eukaryota > Viridiplantae > Streptophyta > Magnoliopsida > Caryophyllales > Caryophyllaceae > Silene > Silene conica. The sequence goes on along the minus strand of CM055317.2, from coordinate 9,960,177 downwards.
CCATATTCATAAGAGATTCTACAATCTATATATAAGTATAAAAGAAGAACCGCTATCAAATGTCACGCTACCGTTGATTTTTTTTTTCCCGCCTAATCTAGACCCTAAATATGCATTCAATGAATTATTTTCAATATTACTATTTTAGATTATTACCTTCCTTAAAAAAAACTATCATATCATTTTTCAAGATTAAATTTTCCCAAAATACAAATTCTTTAGCTTCTAATGTCAAACTCTCCAGTTAGTCATACATCAATTTCTGCGATTATTTTTTTATTATAGTTGAATTTTGATAAACTTTTTTGCATAACCAAGTTGATTTATACAAATATTATCTATATATCATGTTATACATTTTCAAAACGGTGTAAATTTTGTAAAGGTATTGTTTCATCAAAACTTTTAACAACGAATTTAATTAATATTTTTACTAATGTTATTTAATTTCAAGATATAAAAAAGATAAATGTGAATTGTAGGTTTTGATAAGATTTTGGCACTCGAAAAAAAAATGAACATATATAGATGTACTACTCTAGACCTAACTTTTAATTTTTAATTGAGCTTATGTGTATTTTTTCTGAGTTTTTGAAGTTTATAAGTTATATTTTTTTAAAAAATCCGTCAAAAAGCAAATTTAACTTAGCTCATATGTAATATTTTTAGATATATTAAATTTTTTTAATTATTTTATGATTTAATGGTTTAAAGAAATTTACTTCTAAATTGATTTTTTCATTAAAATCTTACGATTATATTTATTATTTCAAATATAATATAAAAATAATGCGTAGTAATATTTTAATAATATTCTTAATTTATCTTCAAATCACCAGGTTGAACGGGTCGGTTCGAATTTCAACGGGTTATATTGGATTCGAGTCATTTCGTGTTGCGGGTCAAGATTTACGTGTCTTTGACCATGGAAATTTTAAAATCGGATCAGACCTGGCCAGGTCGGCCAGGTTTACGGGTTGAATCATGTTTTGATACGTCTAGAGCACACACAACTTTTTTTATTAGTCTTCTAATCTTTCTTTTGTTTCCCCAAAACATCAAATTTAATAATATATTGTTAAATTATTTTTTCCAATCCTACATCAAATGTTTTGTACTCTTATTAATTACTACAATGATAATATAAAATTGTAAAACTTCATCTAAATATGCCCGTGCAACTTTGCACGGGTTCTAAACTAGTTCCTTATATAAGGAATAAAATGACAAGAGAAAGATTATTAGTTGGAGTTTTGATTTCAGAGAAGATAATGAGTTATAATAAATGTCAAGTTTTAGTTCATTTATTTAAATTTAATATTAAATTAGGGTAACACCCGTCAAAATTCACGTGTTGTTTAATTCTTAATTTTTTTACACGAAATGCTCAATTACAGTTGTTAGAGAATAGAGAAAGTAATAACTTATGTGGTGTATATGTGTAAATGCTTTAATAAAAATAAATCAAAAAGTTTATATATAATTAAGATATATAAGAACAGTTTGAAATTTAACGTTTAAAATGTATTTTTTCAAACGTTAAATATAATTTAAAAAGGGGAAGTATTTACTTTCTATACACGTAAAGTAGTTATGAACTGAAAGTTAATTAAAATATAAAAATTAAGTAATCTTATCACGGAATTCGTAAATATAACGATAATATTATGACCCAACTTTAATTAATTATTGAATATAATAAGTTAAATATAGGGTCAAAATTTTTTATTGTTTATTAACATTGTCGCTGTAGACCCGTAGTTAGAAAATTTTTAAAAAATGGCGAAAAATTATCATGACTTGAACATTAGTTAAGCTTTTTAAATTAAGTAATCTAAACACGATATTCTCGAGCAACATTAAGATATAAGGGATTGTGGAAGAAGATTGATTGTTGGCCGGTGAAATTCTGAAGCAACATTAATAAATAAAAGGGATTGTGGAAGAAGATTGATTGGTTGATATGGAAGAAGATTGATTGGATGATACGAAGAAAATTGCTTGGGAAAGTACGTAATTAATGTAACTGTTTTATTATACTTATTAGGATGTAATTAATGTGTTTTGTACTCATTTTGACGTAATTAATGTAATTATTTTGTAATTAGTACTCTTTTCTCTTATTTGCTTACTTGGTCAATTTTTATCGGCTGAATTGTCAATAAAAAGCCCAAAGTGAATGAGAATGCTTCAAATGCAAATTCTGAAATATTGTTGCGCCAAATCAGCATTTGTACATTCTTCTTTTATATATATAATGATGATAATGATACTTTTTTAAACACAAAATTACACATATATTTAAGCAAAGTATTTAATGTTCTAAATTTCATAAAATACAGTATCACGAGTCCGTATCTGCTTTAGTGCTACCTATCTCACGACCTAGGTTACACGGACACGGCTAAAATTTGGCCTCCGCGTGTCCGACACGGTGTCGGACACGGACACGCCAGGGACACGGCTCCAAAAGTGTCCGACACTCCAAAAACCGTGTCGCCAGTTTTTTTTAGAGCCGAGCGTGTCCGACACGGTTTTTTTATGACGGACACGGTCCGTTTCCCTAGGACACCTCTAATATGAACAAAATCACAAATCCCCCATTTCTTATTTCTGATTTACTAATTCATTTTAATTGCAAACCTAATTCATTCTAAACAAAACCCCCAATTACATAGTCCTCACTCGTCACTGTCGCAGCCCCTCACCCTCGCCGGCCGCCAGACGTCGCCACCTATCGTCTCCGACCGCCGCCTCCTCTCTCTCCCAGTCTTATACGAGACTTGTGTAGTTGTGTATCTATTATTTATTAGATTATAGTGTTAATAAGTAAAAGAAAAGTTCGTAAGTTTTGCTGATTTTATATGTTGCGAGCGGTTTATTGTAAATTCACATTATTTTGAGGAGTTTATTTTTTTTAGAGAGGAAGAAGATAAGAAGACAGTAGAAGAATAGAATGAGGGAAGATGGGAAGAATAGAGTGGCGTGTGATTTGTGTTGGGTAAGGAGAAAATATAACCTAGTCCAATATTTTAAGCCTAGTAAAAGAAATTAGAAATAAGCTTCAACCGGTCCAATTCCGGTCTGACCCAAATTATGCACGGGCCTATTTGATGGTGTTTGTAATGTGGAACCTTAAATCATTTATGTTTTTTATTTATTTTATAAGACTTGAATGTTTATTTAAATTTGTATTTTCTATTTTACAAGACATATTTCATTTTGACGTACAACTGTACAAGACATTAGTCTTGGTTGTCATTTTATGACTTTGTTACCCTTAAATGACCAAAGTTTAGATGTTGGTTGTAATAGACTTTAAATTCCCTTTATTTTAATATGTATATTGACTTTTTTTTGCCGTGTCCCGTGTCCTAAAAAAATCGGAGTGCCGTGTCCCGTGTCCGTGTCGTGTCCGTGTCCGTGTCCGTTTTCGTGCAACCTAGCTCACGACTAAGCGATATCTAAATTTATTCGAACTTTAACTAAACTTTTACAAGCATAAAGCGTTATGCTCACGGGGCTAACAATGTAACATCATCATCTATAAAACAAAAAGTGGAAGCATAAAAGCAGTCATACGATTTTTCCAAACATTCTCGATTAGCTATATGACATACGGTGGTGATCGAATAAAACACCAATATTACTAAGAGTAAATTAATAAATACAGCCTTCAATATATCACTTTTCTAAAAAACTCCCTTTTATAAACTTTTTATTATTTTATTCTCATAAAACGTTCTCAGATCAAAAATTGCACCCATTTTCAATTTCCGGTGAAATTTTTTATTTTCTGACCAAATTGCCCTTATGTATTCTTTTTTCTTTTCTTTAATCTTTTGTTATGTCACCCTCCTCGTTCATCCATTTCATTACTCATTCTTCTTCATGTTCTTCAACAATCAACAAATTTCATTAATTAATCATTTTCAAAAACCTCATTAATCAATCTCATATTTGCCTAATTTATAAAATTAATTAGAAACAATAGTTTTGCAGTAGTGGTGGTACGGTGTTGCTGTAAGGAAGGAGGTGCATATGTGGTTGTTATTGGTGCAAAGGCGTTACGATTACGAAGGCGGAAAGACTATAGTATTGCTCATAATTTATTAGATATATTATGATGTATTTTATAATATAAGGCCCAATATATGATAAGTCCATCTATGTATCCTATATAAGCCAATTAAGGCTAAGAGTTTAATAATCAGAAAACCTAATTACCTATTTCTAACATGGTATCAGACAACGTTTTCGATCCTCCGAAACCCTAACAAAACAACGACCGCCACTACGAAGATCCTATCATCTGCCGCGATGGCTGGTGATGACGACACCCCACCTCCCAAAATTGATTCTACTTCTCCTTACTTCCTGGGTTCCCACGACGTTCCCGGGGCCAAAATTTCTCAAGTTATTTTACGTCACGACAACTATGACGACTGGAAGAATTCGATGCGAATGTCTTTAAAATCCTGCTGCAAATTTGGTTTCATTGACGGTAGTATTAAAAAACCTACTGACAAATTTTATCTCGAAAATTGGGAGGTCGTTCATTGCACTCTTGTGCAATGGATTCGCAATACTATTGATCCGTCACTCCTTGATACTGTTTCCTATGTCGAAGATGCGTCCGTTTTATGGGCTGATCTTGCCGCACAGTTCTCCGTTGTCGATGGCACGGTCATTCACAATTTGAAAACTCAACTTAAGAATTGTACTCAAAGCAAAGGTATGGATGTCACCTCTTATTATGGTAAACTTAAATCCATTTGGGACTCTTTACTTGTTCACGAGCCTCCTTTTTCTTGTAAGTGTGGCCTTTGCACGTGTAATATTGGTGCGCACGCCGTAAATCGACTCGATAACGAGCGTCTTCATCAGTTTTTCATGGGCTTAGACTCGACTTTGTATGGTAACCTTCGGTCTCAACAGTTTCAGTTAGATCCTCTCCCTTCCCTAACCCGCGCGTATCACGCCGTGCTTCAGGAGGAACGCCTCCGTGTCCCTCCTGCGACCGTAGTTGACGCCTCTGAAGTCGTGGCTTTTGCCACACCGCGGCAGTCTTCGCGTGACCCGGACCGTCGCAATCCCTACTGTTCTCATTGTGATACCCGGGGACATGACGTTCCTAATTGTTACATTAAGTCCCAACGATTTCCGGAATGGTGGGGCGATCGCCCCCGCAGTCTTGCTGAATTACGTCGGTTCCGCGCTGCTAAGCACTCTGCCCGTGGCTCTGTTTCTGGTTCGTTTTCTTCCCGCGGGTCTGGTGGGCCTGGTTTACCGTCTGGTTCATCGACGGGTTATGGGCAGCAGTCTGTTGAGCCTGGTGGGCCTGGTGGGTCTGGTTCGCATTCTTCCAGCAACGGGTCTGAAACTGACCGACTTGTGCAAGCCAATTTTATTCCTTCTGGTGCCTCTACAAATTCCGTTCTTGCGTCGGATCGTTTAAGCGGTATGTGTCTTTGGATCATAGATACGGGGGCCTCCAATCATGTGACTGGCGATTTCTCTTGCTTGACCGACTGTTTTTCTATCCCGGCTCGACCCGTTGGTCTCCCGAATGGGCAACGTGTTGAGTCTACTATAATGGGGTCTTTATACATTAATGAGCATCTTCTGCTTACACAAGTCCTTTATGTCCTTAGTCTCACTTGTAGTCTTTTATCCGTCTCTCAACTTATTTCCGATCAAGATTTTATTTTTCAATTTGCTCAAAATTCGTGTTTGATACAGGACCGTTATTTGAAGACGACGATTGGAGTCGGTGAGCTCCGGGATGGATTATATTGGATCCGTGCGTGTGCCCCGTCAACGGGTATCCATCAAGTAAGTGTCTTGGGACCTCTTGACCTTTGGCATCGTCGCCTTGGGCATCCGTCTGATCAAGTTATTAAAACTCTTCCTTTTGTTAGCAATTTTCATTTCAATAAGGATTGGGTTTGTGACATTTGTCCTTTGGCTAAGCAACATCGCAGTAGTTTTTCCAATAATGACAATCGTGCTTTGAATATTTTTGACCTTATACATTGTGATTTGTGGGGTCCCTACCGTATTCCATCATCTTGTGGTGCCAAGTATTTTTTGACGATTGTGGATGATTTCTCTCGCGCTACTTGGGTCTACTTACTTCTTGATAAAACTGAGGTGACCGACATGTTCATGAATTTTATTCATATGATTTCCACTCAATTTTCTAAAACCCTCAAAGTGGTCCAAAGTGATAATGGCACTGAATTTAATTGTATGGCGGGTTATTTTTTCACACATGGCATCCATTTCCAAAAATCTTGTGTTGGTACACCTCAGCAAAATGGGCGGGTTGAGCGCAAACACCAACATATCCTAAATGTCGCTCGTTCTCTTTTATTTCAGGCCCATTTAGATACCTCTTTTTGGGGCGAGTGTGTCCTTACTGCAGTTTTTCTTATCAACCGTACTCCGTCTCCTTTACTTCATAATCAAACTCCTTATCAATGTCTTTATGGTATTCAACCCTCGTATGTCAATCTACGTGTTTTTGGTTGTCTTGCCTTTGCCCATAATCAATTGGCCCGTGGGGATAAATTTGCACAACGGAGTCAGAAGTGTATCTTTGTGGGATACCCGAGTGATAAGAAGGGCTGGAAATTATTTGACCTTGAGACTAAGTCCATTTTCGTTTCCCGCGATGTGTTATTTCATGAATCGGTTTACCCCTTTTCTGACCCTCTTGGGCCTGTTTCTGATATCCCCTCAATTCCTCCTACTGATCCTTTTAATGGATCCTTCGATGATGGGCCAGGGGGGGAGTTTTCTGTTGATGGGCCAGGGGGGAGCTTGGGCCGGGGAATGAAAATACAGCCCCTCACCAAAATATAGCCACTGACCCTCTTCCTTCTGTTGGGCCGGCAACAGGGGACTTTGGGCCTGCGTCTGGGGTTGTTAGTCCAGAAACTTTACCACACACAAATTCTAATGAGACCGAAACCAATGTGGGTAAGGGACACCAGATTAAGTATCCCAATTCTCGTCTCAAGGGCTATGTTCTTGACCCAACGCACACACACAATCCATCCTCGTCCTCTAGCTCATCGAATCCATCGTCGGCGTCTTCAGGTACTCCTTATCATTTAGCAAATTATATTGATTATCATTTTTTTTCGGAAAAGCATCGTAATTTTATTGCAGCCCTTACTACCGGTACTGAGCCGCCCACTTTTAAAGATGCTATTCGAGATGATACATGGTGCGCGGCTATGCGGGCCGAGATTGATGCCCTTGAGCGCAATGGAACGTGGGAACTCACTGATCTGCCTCTTGACAAAAAAGCTCTTGGGTGCCGATGGGTTTATAAAATTAAGTATAAATCCGATGGGACGATTGAACGCCATAAAGCCCGTCTTGTTGTTTTTGGCAATCATCAGGTAGAAGGGTTAGACTATGGAGAAACATTTGCACCTGTGGTCAAAATGGTCACTGTTAGAACACTGTTAGCTGTTGCTGCAGTCAAAAACTGGGAACTACACCAGATGGATGTCCACAACGCTTTTTTACATGGGGACCTTACTGAGGAGGTTTATATGAAATTGCCACCAGGTTTCAGTCGTGGACAAGAAGGAAAGGTTTGTCGTTTGAAAAAATCACTGTATGGCTTGCGTCAAGCCCCCCGGTGCTGGTTTGCTAAACTAGCTAATGCTTTAACAACCTTTGGTTTCGCTCAATCTTACTCCGACTACTCCCTGTTCGTTTTTGTCCAAGGTACGGTCCGTCTTTTTGTGCTCATCTATGTCGATGATCTTGTTATTGCGGGCAATGATTCAGCAGCTATTGTCAAATTCAAATCTTATTTAAGTGAATGTTTTCATATGAAAGATTTGGGGAGTCTTAAATACTTCCTTGGTCTCGAGGTTGCACGCAGCAAAGACGGTATTTATCTCAGTCAACGCAAGTACGCTCTTGATATTATTTCTGAAACCGGTTTACTTGGCTCTAAACCGGCTGCTAAACCTCTTGAGCAAAATCACCGGCTCGGTCTAGCATCCGGCCCGCCGTGTGACGATGCTGAGTCTTATCGTCGCCTCATTGGCCGTCTTGTTTATCTTGCAGTAACACGGCCTGACTTGTCATATGCCGTGCATATCCTCTCTCGTTTCTTGAGTGACCCACGTCGTGACCATTTACTGGCCGCTCACCGTGTGGTTCGTTATTTGAAGGGGAGCCCGGGACAAGGGATTCTCCTTCGTGCAGACAGTACCTTAACACTTTCTGGTTGGTGTGATTCGGATTGGGCCGGATGCCCCACCTCTCGGCGGTCCATTACGGGTTGGTTTGTGACCCTTGGAGATTCACCTATTTCTTGGAAAACTAAGAAACAACAGGCGGTCTCCCTCTCTTCCGCTGAAGCTGAATATCGTTCCATGGCCCATTTGGTGTGTGAATTGAAATGGCTTAAGGGCCTTTTGACTAGCCTTGATGTTTCCTTCTCGACAGCCATACCTGTTTTTTCTGATAGTCAATCTGCTTTGGATCTGGCCCGGAATCCGGTCTTTCATGAACGCACTAAGCACATTGAGATTGACTGTCATTTCATTCGGGACGCTATTACCGCTGGTTTGGTCTCTCCCGTTCACGTTCCCACTACCGAGCAATTGGCTGACATCTTCACCAAAGCCCTTGGTGTTACACAGTTTGATTATCTTCTTCGCAAGCTGGGCATTCTCGACCTTCATGCTCCAGCTTGAGGGGGGGTATTAGATATATTATGATGTATTTTATAATATAAGGCCCAATATATGATAAGTCCATCTATGTATCCTATATAAGCCAATTAAGGCTAAGAGTTTAATAATCAGAAAACCTAATTACCTATTTCTAACATAATTACCTTGTTTAATTTGTAAGCAAGACGGTGGCGGTGTAGTTTATCAGGGCAATTATTATACTAAAGACATGGTAACAAAGTCGAATAAAAACCAGTCGGGTTTCGATGACGATCATGGCGGCTCTAAATATGTTTCTGAACAACACCCATCTAGGCATATATGCAGACAGATTTTTTTTTACCCTCAAGGCTCTTATATTAGGTTATTCAGACAAATTTTTGTAACCTCAGGGCTTTCTTCTTCTTCTTCTTCTTCTTCTTCTTCATCATTAATCCTTACAAATAGTGCTTTTCTACCTAGCATACAACTTATTTGCGACTAAATTTCAATTGTTCTTCTTCTTCATTAATCCCGTCGATGATTGTGTTTTATTTAATCAACAGTGGACGAGGTCAATAAAGGTAATGTACCCGAGTTTTTGTGCGCTTTAATCATATTTTTCAGTGTGAATGATCCAAAACCCGTTATTTTGATTACTAAGGTGGTAATTGGTTGAATAAACCCAGAAAAATTAGGAAATTGAAAAAAAAATCTGGGTTTTTCAATTGGGGAAGAAATGTAAACAAAATCTGAGATTTTGATTACCCTTACTTTTGAAGTGGCAAGTTAAGAAAAATGGGGATTTTAAGAGAGAGAGCAATGAATTAATGTAAGAGGAATAGCAGAAGAAGTAGCAGCAGAATATAGGGATGTCAATGGGGCGGGTCTTGGCGGGTCTCGCGCCGCACCCGCCCCACGTGGGGCGGGTGTGGGTAATGATTTGGTGGGTCGTGGGACGGGGATGGTTTTCAAACGCATCATTCGTCGCGGGTCACGGGGCGGGTGCGGGTATCACCTGAGACCCGCCCCATACCCACCCCGCCCCACACCCACCCCGCTCGCCCCGCCCCACATGTCCCTGCCCCGCTTATACCCACCTAATAAATAATAATATCTAACAATAATATATATAGAAAAAAATATAACTTAAAAGATTAAAAAAAAACTTTTAATAAATAAGTAACCCCTACCCAGTAATCCAATCGGGCCCAAACAAGCAAGTAACTTCTACCCAGTAGTCCAATAAGGCAATAATCACTAGTTCACTACTCAGTATTCTGTATTTGGGCTGCTGTTTGTGCATGTGTTTCGTGGTATATTTGTTAGGGTAGAGTATGGATCGGGTATCGGATCCGAAACCCTACTTCGGATCGGATATCCGATCCGAAAATCCAAAATTTTAGTATCCATGATCTGCTCCGAAATGTTCAGATATCCGAAATTTAGTATCCAAAACTATCCGTAAATTTCGGATCAGTTATCCGATATCCGAGATCCGATCAATGTAAATATATATTGTCAAAACTGTAATAAAAAAGAAAAGTAGCGTAATAAAAATGAAAATGTGGGTTTTTGAATGTGGAATTGTTGATTATTGGTTTTTTAAATGAAAAGAAATTAAAATTTACCGTTTTTGTAGACGAGGGTTATTTACAGTTTTGTGAATGACGGTTACTGAGTAAGATGAAATTAGCTACTGTTATTTAATATTTATGGATCAAATATCAGATACGGATCGGATATTACACGGATATCGGATATCCGATCCGATATTTGATATCCGATCCAATAACTTTCGGATATCGGATATCCAAATTTTTAAGCCAGATATCCATATGTGATCCGATATCCAAATATTTCGGATACGGGTATCCAAACCAAACCACTTTTCGGATCAGATATCCATCAATTCGGATCAGATACGGATCGGATGTCGGATCAATTCGGATCATCGGATTTTTTGCTCAGCCCTAATATTTGTATGTAAAACCGTTTCATGGTTTAACGGACTCTTGTTAATTGAATGTTAAGGCATTTTGCGAAAACTTATCTGTATAAGTAGTACGACTAGTATATTTTAGATTCACGATTTACATTTCTTGAGGAGCTAGGCGGGTCAACGGGTCCCCGCGGGGCGGGGACGGTTTTGAAAGGTTCAACCCGCCGCGGGTCGCGGGGCGGGTGCACATTAAAAGTTCACGGGGCGGGCGCGGGTTGACCCCCCTTCGCACCCGCCCCGCCCCATTGACATCCCTAGCAGAATACGAACGAAGAGGAAAAAGAAGAGCAGCAGAAGAAGGGAAGAAGTACCGAAGAAGAAGTAGTGAAGAAGGGTATTTTCGTCATAAAATTAGGCATTTAAATGAAGATTTTGAATTTTGACGGAATATATCGTCTGAAAGTAAAAATGGGTGCAATTTTTGATCTGAGAACATTTTATGGGAGTAAAATAATAAAAAATTTATATAAGGGAGTTTTTTTAGAAAAGTGATATGTTGAAGGGTGTAATTATTAATTTACTCTATTACTAATACAACTTATAATTAACACAAATGATTTTGTAAAACGGTTTATATTGTGAATCGATTTATTTTTATAACGAAACTATTCATTTAATACTTATAAATGAATTTATACACTTATTGAAAAAAGAATTTGCCATCAACTCAATAAATTAGCTATAAAAGCTCATAAATTACATAATAATGTGCCTATAACAAAGTGACTGTATTTGTTACATCAATTCAATAAATTAGCAATAAACTCATAAATTATGTAACAATATGGTTATTATAAAATGATAATTAATCGAACGATATAATTTTATAAAATATCAATAAACCAATATTTTATCTAAAGAGATCGAGTTTACCTAAAAGTATAAAGTATAATTCGTCGTCCTACCGAAAACTCTACCAAGATTTGAACTAATAACGACCTTATCTATATAAAAGTATATAAGAAGAACCACTACACATGAATTGTACACGTGTCACTTTCACATTAAAATTTTTTTCGCCCAAGTTCCCATGATTTAATATCGATTTTGGAAAATGTTGGAAAAAATATTCTCGCTGATTAAGGTATACAAAATAGGGAATATTTGGCCTGTCCCTGCAATATTTAATAAATTTAGACTGATATTCATAATCTAAAATATTCCTATGCATATCGGTGCAAAGATATTATATAAATTTAGAAGTGTTTAGACTATAAAAATATTCTATATAAATCCGTGCAAAAATAATTTATATAATTATTCTATAAAAGTAATTTTATATATCTTTTAAATTTAGACATTTATTGGTGCCAATAGACAACGGACAATATTATTCAAAGATATTATTCGTGCAATATTAAATTTATCTTTGCAATATTAAAACCTCCAAAAAATATTCTCACATACCATTGTTGGAAAAAATATTATCACATAATTAATTACCCGTGCAATATTATTCAAAGATTCAATTAATTCAATGAGTTCCAAACTACCATTTTAAACGTAACTGTAACACAGATTTTCAATTCTATAATAGTGCTATTATGTCACGGCTAAATATAAAACTAAGAACTATTTTTAATAATTAGCTATGAGGTCATTTACACAAGTGGTATGTAACTGGTCTGTCTTAAGAAAGACTTATTGTTTAATCAAATAGAGACTAATATAGGAGATATTAAATTATACAATCTATATATCTATCTATATATAATTATAATAGAGAAACCATTAGCTAGACACATGACAAACATTAGCTAAATATTTTCCCGCTCGGTAATTATTTCGTTCTTTATGATAAAAAATCATTACTTAATTTCTTATTAATATTGTTTGTTATTATTATATTGTTTTGTTATTATTATATGATACATGTGGACTTCTAGTCATTGATATTTTTTTAAGTTTTCAAAAAAAATTCTTTTTGGATTTATTACACTTTTTCCTCCAAAACTTTTATATTAAATTTTACGTCGTTTCTCAAAATCACTTTAAACTTTATTCTTGATTTATTTTTTTGGGTTTTTATATATACATGAGATAAGTTCGATTTAAAATCTATAAAACCTCTTTGTCTTTCATTTTTTGTTCCGCTCCACTTCCGTTCTTTCTTTTTTCTCTTGTTGAGATGAGAGTTCACTCATGACGGTTCCAAAGGATAATGATTCATGTCAGCCGACCCCAAAACATTTTGGGACTAGGGCTCTGATGTTGTTGTATTATTATATTACAGTATTATTATACTCTCCTTTTTATGATTTTATGTAATCACCTTATCTATATCTAATTATAATTTATTTTTCTTTTTTGTTTGTATTTTGTAGAATTTTTATCAGTTTGAATTTACTTGACTAATTCAACGTCTACGAAGTATTACTCGGTCGTAATTTCTTATTTGTAAAGAAGTATTTGTGAATGTAATTTAGTTCAGGTTCTGTCGGGCCAATTCGGGTCATGTCAGTTTGGTTCATCATTTTTTTCGAGATAATTAGGGTTGGATCGGATTGGATCATTATGGGTCGGGCAAAAATGATTTAAGAGAGAAATCTCATTTCAAGTCATTTTGTTCATTAGAGTGTTTGTTTTTCCAAGTTATTTTCGAGTTGGGTGGTTTCAGATTATACCACTTTGGGTTGGAACAATTACAGGTCAAATTAGTTAAGAATTTTTTTGGAAGAGTCAGATGAATTCGGATTTTGGGTCATATTTGGGTGATGTAGTTTGGGTCAATTTCGGGTCTCAGGTCAGCCTATTTTCGGATATGTGACAATTATTATTCTCAAATTAAAATATGACAAAAATAATCGATAGTAAGGAAAAAAACCGTAATAGTCGGACAACGGAAAATTGGAACTTATAAATAAAGATAAAAGGCGAGACCAAATATTACTCTAAGTCTCAAATTCCAAAAGATAAATTGTCGCCCTGACTAATTATAACATATTGATAACAATGTTATTCCGGTTTTTAATACGTTTTAAACATTTATCAATATAAAACTAAGAACTATTTAACTATTTATTTCCGTGCAAAATTGCACGGGTTCTAAGCTTGTTTTATGTATAATGAGCAATTGAGCGATGCCATCCACGTTCTCAAATCTCAATCCAACCTTCTCGCTAACTTTCTCCTTATCCATATGGCCATATCCTCACACTAATACACATACGCTTCCCATTTAACCGACGTTTAACCTTTATGAATTAAGAAGCGGAATACTTTGTTCATTCCTGAAAAAATTACCCGGATCGACTGCACCTTTTACCTTAACCAACCTATCAAAATTACCCAAGAAAATTTTACGCCCATAAACTTCACCTTCCTTGTAAGTCCATTTCCGGGTAATTCCGATATCAACGTCCCTATAACTAAGGAACGTGCCCCTTGGATTTTTAGACACATAAGGCTCCATAAAAGCATACAATTGTCTAATTAACCCAATATTTGTATCTTCAGCAGCTTGTCCTGCTTCGTTCCAACCAATTGAGTACTGAATCATAAACAAATTGCCTTTTCTATGCGGAAATGGTAACGCGTCTGCCGCAATTTCGTTCATTTTCCCGCCATACGAGTTAAAAACTAACCCGGGTTTATCAATTTGCACCAGTTTCTGCCACAGAAGTTCCAGCCCTTGTTTTGGGATCGGGGTTTGAACGTAATCCGACTTCCTTTTCCCGTAATTCGCTTTATAAGCCCGGTTTAGTAGGACAGAAGGCGAAGTACCATTGTCGAAATTTGCCCAGAATAACACAGACTGAATCCAACTCATTTCCAGACAGTCCTGTTTCCTGATACCCAGTTCAGGAAATGCAACATTCAACACAGAAACTAAACTGTCAGAATTACCCAAATATAATGCAATAAAAGTTACCCTGGCAGTTTTTTTACCCTTTTGGTTCGGGTCATTTACCGGCTGTAACAACAATCTGATAAACAAATTATGATCAACATCTTTCATTACTGTCTGCCATTTATAAACCAGATCAGTTGCTTTATCTGACTGATACCTCATAACGTTAAAAACCGTCACGGTCTTTGGTACAGCCACCAGATTAACCGTAAACGATAAAATAACAGCAAAACTGGCACCACCACCGCTTCTAATAGCCCAAAACAAATCTTCACCCATCGATTTCCGGTTCAGTATCCGACCCTGATAATCGACAACTTGCGCATCGATAATATGGTCTCCGGTCATCCCGTATTTCCTAATCATATTACCATACCCGCCACCGCTGACATGTCCGCCAACTCCTACAGTAGGGCACACCCCTGCAGGAAATCCGTACACGTTGGTTTTTTCCGAAATTCTGTAATACAATTCACCTAAGGTGGCCCCTGCCTCCATGTACGCGGTCCCTGCAACCGGGTCGACCTTAATGTTACGTAAATTACTCATGTCAAGTAAAACAAACGGGTCGCCCGATATGTAGGACAGCCCGTCGTAATCATGGCCTCCACTTCGTATTTTAAGGTGGAGGCCAAGACTGTTGGAGCATATAACCACTGCCGAGACCTGAGTCGGGTTTGCCGGGGTGAATATTAGTAAAGGTTTAGGAGTCGATGAGGACGTGAAACGTAAGTTTCGAACATATGCGTTAAGGACTGTAGTAAATTGTGTGTTATCTTGTGTGTAGAGAATTGAGGAAATGGTTTTTGGGGATTTTGTCTTGGTGGTTAAACATTGGAGGAAATTATCGTATAATGTGGCGGAAAATGAAAGCGAAGACGATGATAATATGATAATAAATAATAATAAGAACCCATAATTATGGAGCTTTGTCACCATTTTCATTGATTATTGTTTTTTTTTTTTCTTTTTTTTCTAAAACGTAAGCTTCATTGATTATTGTTTGTGTGTGGATATAATGTTTTTTTTGAGGTGATATTTATGTACCTTGTTTGAACAAGATCTAACTCTATAAAAGGAATAACTTTTAAATGAGTGTGATTTACTCCTTGGATTAAGGAAATAAAGGGGCTCACTTTTTTTTACAATGAATTTATTTTTCTCTTACCTAAATTTAGGATTAATTTTCCTCTTTTCCTCATTCCTCATCCCATAATTTTCGAATTAATTTTCTTATTCCTTGTTTATAATATGTAATATTGTTATATGATTTACATATAAAACACGATATATGATCAAATTATTGTTAATTGTAAATATGAATAACGGTCCAATATACACCAAAAAAATTCAATTAAAAGTCTTATATTCTGTAATGTATTCGGCTTACATTTTGTTATTGTCGTAATAAAATTTAAATTTCAAACTAAAAAAATCATATTTCGAGTGTTACATTTAATAATATTCCGTTTATTAATAAGAGTCAGGTTGCATATTAATAATTAATAATAATACTAATAAGATAAACTCGAAATCTTTATACTACAAATCTAAAGATTTGAAGAGATTATGATGAACTGCTTAAAATCAACAGTCTAAAAGAATTTTCGTATCCG
This sequence comes from Silene conica, assembly GCA_029255685.2. Lineage (NCBI taxonomy): Eukaryota > Viridiplantae > Streptophyta > Magnoliopsida > Caryophyllales > Caryophyllaceae > Silene > Silene conica. Next base: position 9,944,022 of record CM055317.2, on the reverse strand, counting down.
TCTACCCCCACTGCTAAAAAAAATTTCTATCATTTTACTTGCATTTAAAGGTTAAGTTGTTTAAGGGATAAGTTATACAAGTAAAATACAATTTATTATCTATTTTATATGGTTCAAATTTATTTCATAAAGTTTGATTATTTCCGTTAATAACATTAAAATTGAAAACTAATTTCAATTTATAATAATACTTAAAAAATAAATAAATTAATTTCATACCAATAAATCAATTATTTGGAGTCAAAATCATCGCCGGATTGATAATTTATATATTTCTCATTTAAATTCATATTGAATTATATTTGCACTAATATTTATGAAGTTTTTAGAAACAAACCCGTACATTTTTTGTACGGGCATAAAACTAGTTATACTATAAGACCGATTGTTATCGTAACAGTAACATAAATGTGTCAATTTTATGTTAAAATTGACGACTTTTTATTATTGTAAATTTTCCGTTTTTAAATTTGGCACTTTATAATATGAAATAGTTACGGAGTACTCTATATCTTAACTTTTTGTGATTTGTAAAATAAGACGGTCTTACGTAATAACCAGAATTGTTTGAAGGGTCGTAAAAGTGTACAAGAAAGAAAAAGATAAAACGAGTAATGACTTTTCTAAAGTGGTTGTTTAATAATGGAGGGCTTGAAAAATGAGTGCATAGTAAAGTGACATAAATAGTGATCACAAATTCTTATTTGCAACGGCACTATCCGTCGCAAGTTTATGACGGATACCGTTTTCTCTTACAAAATACTCACTTTTTCTCTCTCTCCAACACTATTCATGCGGTCCCCTTTCTCCACTAACTCACTTTGTATTTTATCTCACAAAATATCCGTCATAAATGGTGACCCGTTGCAGGTAAGACTTACTAAATAACGATGGTTCAAAGTTTAGGCTGATTTGCATTAATATCCCAAGTTTATTCCCATTTGTGTTGCTGCATTTGAGACAATAAACGGATTATACCACCAGAAGTATATAATTTTCTGTATATATTTTGAGTTTTTTAATAGAAAATTCGAGCTTTATTAGAAAGAATATGAGCTATATGATAAATTTATAAACTTCTTGAGAAAATATTGAAAATTGAAAATTATTATACAACTAAAACACAATACATATAAGTTAAAATATATTTTAATTTTAATATAAAAAAAACTAAAATATAACTCAAAATAATTTAAAAGCTCAACAAATATACACATAAGCTCAATAAAATATACCATGGTTGTACGATGCTATTATACATCTGGTTGTATAATCCTTTTTTGTGCATTTGAGAGGATGCAATTTGGGAGATCATCTATTGATTGTTCTAGATATGGGAATAGATCAAAATGGTCAAATAAGAGAAATATACTTCCATTTTATTTCTTTCATTTCTTTCCACTTTTTGGAAATTTGATCATGTAATTTGGAAGGTGATAAAAAATAGTTGTTTCATGTTCTTTGTTATTTTGCATTTTCAATATGTTTTCTCCAATTCCCAATTCTCATGTAATATTTTTGACACCAAAATTAATATAGAGCAAATTTAAAGAGTAATTTTCCTGCTCCCTAACCTCTCTCTAAAAAACTTATCCCCAAAACTCTATAAATATGTTGGGAAATTAGCGCCAATATCCCACGTGCAACTACGGAAGCAACCAACCGACAAGTAAACCGTAAAAGTAAATAAATGTAAGCAATAATAAGATGAAACAATATTTAGGGTCAAACCCAGGGTCAAACCTTACAAACCGGAAGTAAAACCCACTAGCTAAATCAACTAGAATCCACTATAGAAATAGTACCAGTACAACGTAACCGTTCCGAATAAACACCAATCCGGAACCCACAATAAAATAAGATAACAACCTCTAGACCTCCAGTAATATTAGGGGTTGTTTGGTTCACTGCTTAGGAATGGAATGGATTGGAATGAGAAACTATAGTAGTATGGGGTTCCAACTCCATACCTTCCAAAACATGTTTGGTTCATTAGGAAAATAAACATAAAGGAATGAAGTTTGAATCCAAGGAGGTGGGTATGGGATTCCATGGTGTTTGGGTGGGATGAGAATCCTGACGGATTCTAACTCCATTCCAAAATGTCTCAACCAAACGCTAGAATGTGTAGAATCCATTGCATTCCATTCCTAACCATCAAACCAAACACCCCCTTAGTAAATGCCACTAAGATCGCCCCTAGAGTAACCTCTTAAATTATTGTATTAGAACACCCGTTGTACTACCTCTCATACACTCAAACCCCGACTTTACAGTCACCTTGTTTGATAATATTATTTGTGAGATATATTTTTCAAAGGAATTGCATCCTTTATATAGTCACATGAAATGATGTTATAATATACCATCATAAATCATCTTACGTTATACAAAAAAATGAATTGAAAACAATTCATAAGTTTTCTGCACATTCATTTACTCAAACATGTTACATGTGCATTGTTTAGGCCAAAATTTACCGAGTGTCTAATTTAGAGGTTATAATGATTTGGTGGCTAAGTAAGAGTGATTTATAGGTTAATTGGATGTAGGCGAGTGAATAAGAAATAACAGTGAAGGCAAAGAGGTTGATGACGCGGAAACCCCAAAGGGAAAAACCGCGGATGGATGATATCCTTCAAGTTCCACTAGAAAATTCCCGCAGGATGTTCAACGAATTACAAGTATTGTTGCTAGTTTTTAGTGAGATAAGTGTTCTAGGTTATGGGATGATCTCTACACAATGTACAATGAGTATATTTATAATGACAATTTTCTTGTGGACCGTTGGATTCACCCTTCACCCAACGGTCCTTTGCTCTCCCCTCTTTTAGCTTTCCTTTCTTCCTTCTTTACTCTGCAGCCCCGTTTGTGTTGGCACATTTTGGGAAACTCTTGGGCTTGATGCTTGTAGTCTTCTCCCCTACTTTCCCCTTTCCCGCGCTTTGTTTCCTTCCCATATACTCCTCATTCCGGTCGACTTTGACCTCCTAAATGATTTAGTCCACTCGTGAGGTGCCACGTGTTGATGGGTAAAATGGTCAATTTTAGGGTGTAACATGCATTGTAACATTTTTCATTAAACTTTATTGTGTAACTTGTGTTGGATTAATTTACCCAACAAAATACTCTAGCTTCTATCAATACGAGGCTCCCATCGATTATCAATCGATCGATGGTAAGCCCAAAATTATATCAAATTTCAATTAATAGTAAGATTATTTCATGAGAATAATTCATCCTATGAATGCCTGCAAATAAATATCACTTCATCCTATAAATAATTCCAAATTAATCTATCCTATTGACCATTCTTTCCATAACAGTCTAATTGGAATTATTGTTAGGATGAATAAGATAAATTTAATTCTTTTTTAGACTGTTATGGGAAGAAGAGTGAATATGATTGATTTAATTGAAATTATTGATAAGATGGAGTGATATTTGCAGCATATGATGATTATTTTCATGAAATAATCCTTAATAGTATGGTTATTTATTTATATTCTCTTCAATGAAAGTCTCACTTTTGGTGAAAATCGTTTTTCCGTCCCTTATTGGGGTTTTGTCCATTTATTCGTGGTTTAGTTTCATCAATAATATCGTCAAGACTAGTTCGTTGATGGTTGATAGCGTGTTCTTTCAAAGTGTACATGAAATTTGTCAACGATCTTTGGAACCAGTCGAATTTATGTTTTACGGAGTATCTCATAAGTCAAACGAATGATCCCCTCAAAAGCTACATGAAGATAACGATAATAGGACGTACCAAATTATCAGATGCTGTTTTGAGAACCTTAGTTTATAATTAAGAAAATGTTTTTCTTTGGTTTCCAATACTTTCCATTATATTTGTTTTCAATTATACCTATTGTAAAGTGTCGTATGACGTTTTATTAATGAATTGTTCTTTTCTTAAAAAAAAATATGAGCAAATTTCATGTTTCTTTTGCAATTTTCAAGACATATTTATTATGCTTCTAATATTTTAACATTTGCAATGTTTTTTCATAATTCTTGAGAAATATCCAAAATAAAATGGAGGGTGTATCCGGTTTGAATCATGTTGCATAAACGAGTTCGGGTGTTATGTTTTTGCCGGGTCATCATCGAATGATAAGTGGGGTGAGATTTTACCTGGTTCATGTCACTACTGGGCCAATTCATTAACATAAGTACTTTATTGTTTGTTTTTAATTGGAATGATAATTTTGACCTAATTTTATAGGTATACTTATTTAAATTTTAACTGAAAAATAATTGAGAAGGTTTTTTGTTTGGTTTACTTTGACATTATTAACCTAATTCATTATTTGATTATCTTTCAAATTGGTAAATATCGTGTCAGTGGTTAGTTCACGACGGTAAAGGTCAAGTTCGAGTCAACAGACCGCCTTCCAATCAGTTTATTGATAGATTATTGTACACATTTAAGAAAAAATGGTACTAAAGGTAATAAAATAGGTACAAATCATGATTAAACATAAAATGAGTACATTTATTATGTACATAGATACGAAATTACTATGGTACAATCAATAACGAAAGGGTCACGAAATACTCTCAATAATTTATTAAAAGACCGTACCACTCGAGTTTTATTGTAATTCAAAATTGATAACTTCTCGAAAAACTCAAATGTCCACAATTTCCTCCCTCATTTATTACAAAATCAAGTATAGAGTAGTGTACTCATCCCTTATTTATGCAGACACAAATTATAGAACTTAAGATAGTCTCTACTGTAAATGATTATATATATTATCGAATTAAACCTTAAGAATTTCTACAACTAGAAACTTCTCACTAGTGATTTTAGAATATTACTACTACATTTCAAAAGAAGAAAAAATTCAAGAATCAAATCATTATTGATACATAAACTTATTTGGTTCATATAATTCAACATTACAACTTCTCGAATCGCTCAAATGCCCACAATTTTCTCCCTTAATTGTTACAAAATCAACTATGAATTACTGCCTTATTTATACAATAGCGGTATGCTAGAAAGAACTTGGATTACATCTCAAAATAAGGTCAGTTGGGCATGACTATGAAGGGTTATCCTAAATCTCAGACGATCAGTTTGTTTTACTTGACATGAGCAAATTGAATGACGTAAGGGTTGATACCGCGACAGGAACTACCTACGTGGAGGCAGGCGCGAGCTTGGGGGAATTCTATTACAAGATTGTCAGTAGCAGCAATGTACATGGGTTTCCTGCAGGGGTAGGCGCAACTATAGGAATCGGTGGGCATTTTAGTGGGGGTGCTTGTGGTAATATGATTACAAAATATGGGTTGACAGTTGATCATATAATAGATGCTCAGGTTGTCGATTATAAGGGTCGAATTCTTAACCGGAGTTCCATGGGCGAGGACTTGTTTTGGGCAATCAGAGGTGGTGGTGGTGCTAGTTTCGCTGTTGTACTGTCATATACAGTTAAGCTTCCGCCAGTTCCCGAAACTGTGACATTTTTTAACGTTGAGAGGATGCTAACCGATGACGGATGGTATAACTAACGTGGTTTACAAATGGCAGTCTGTTATGAACAACATTGATGAAAACTTGTACATCAGACTGATATTTCAGACTGTGAATGATCCGAAAAACCAAGGAAATTTAACAATCAGGGTTATGGTTAGGACACATTTCCTTGGCAAAATCTTGTGGAGCATTCTTGGTCCGAGTCCATGCATAAATAGACTTCGAGCCTGTCACCCTCGTGTGGTTTACCTGGTGTATGTGGTTTGCAGGCTATCACATATACCCGCGGGTTTACCCAGTGCGCACCAAAGATAGCGGCTGCGGGTTCCCTCGTCACAAAAAAAAAAAAAAAAAACATACGTGATTTGCTCCTTAATTGTTGGGATTACAAGGATGTCAATCATAGATAATTGATACAATGATAACATAATATAATTTTACTAGCTTAGTTACCGTGCAAAAATGCACGGGAATGTGTAAATAACATGTATAATTAAACTTTTAAAAATAAATATTGTACGTCATTATGTTAGTTTAAAGTTACAATTTAAATAATAAGTCATCGATATTTTCACAAAAAAACCAACCTAAATAAAATGTCAAATATGGAGTACAATTAACAATTATAAGTCCTTAATATACATTCATCTCGAGCGCATGATTTACTCTAGTCATTGCGATGATTAATATAATATCTTTATATTTTCTTCATACTTCTCAACTTTCTTCCTGCTTGAAAAGTGAAAGAAAACTATTAAAATACAAAGGGAGTAGTTAAGTGAATATAATATGTTTTTCCACTTTTGAAGTTATTATACATTTATACCTCACGGTATTTTGTGAAAACATACTCCATTATTTATATTATCAATATATGTCTTATATGTTAACAATGTCATCAATTTTGATTGTTAGACTTCCGTAGCCAATTACAATGATCTCAGAGAATTAAATAATAAAATTGATAGATGAACTATCTCAATCAAAACTTTAAGGCGATGGTTGAGGCCCAACTATTATTAATATTCATATTACGCTCCCTCACTCAAATGCCCGTTGGGCTTGAAGAGTGGTTAGTTTGCACAGGCTCCCCAATACCGTGTGCTGGTTTCCAGGTTTTTGAGGTTGCTAGGATTCGAACCCGTGACCTTCGGTCACACTGGCTCTGATACCATGATAGATGAACCATCTCAACCAAAACTTTAAGGCGATGGTTGAGGCCCAACTATTATTAATATTCTTATTACAACCATTGTTAATATTCCTATTAAAAATAATTTTATATTTTGGTCTCTAGATACTTTAATGGCAAAACAATCGCAAAGTATTACATACTTTATATTGTCTTGCAACCATATTGGTGTTTGCTCTTTTCAAGACTAATATTTACAAAATTTTCATCCTCAATCAATAATAACTATTAAGAAAAATCTCTAAAAACATACAAATTGTATACAAATTTGATATATTATTGAAAGAGTAGCTAAAAATGCAGATAATGATTACACTTGAAAAGCGTAAAGATTAATGAGAGTATTCCGAAAGAAAATTCTCCCTTTTTAAAATTGTCAAAATGTGTTTGCTCAGATATTTAAACACACGATTGAATAATTCATAAGTCTCAGTGGGCTGCAATTGGCTTAAGGATACGTGTTAATAAATTAGAATTACTACTCTTAATAAGAAGGCGCGCGTAGTTTCTTAGCGGACACCCGGTTGTTAAAAATAAAATAAAATAAGTGAAAGCGGTTTACTATGATATACCTGATACTCCCTTTCTTTTTATATACTCTCTCCATCTCCGTCATTTGTTTATTTATTCTTTCAATAAGTCTTCCATAAAACGGATATATTCGTCTTAAGTTAAGACGGGTCAAATAATATCAACTTTTATTATAAGACAAAATGAAAAGGTCCCGGGAAGAGCAAGAAGTTTGTCCTATCTATGCAAATGAGTCATTATTTGGTCCGTCTTAAGTTTAAGACAGATGATTTCTTCTTAAGTTTAAGACGGATACTTCCGTCTTAAATAAGAACTTGTGTTGTTCCATATTTGGGTGTCTCGGTCAATTGTTTAAATTCCTATTTTGACCATCTTTTGACGAAAAATTTAATCCTACAGGACCTACTTGTCATCAAATAATGGTCTCTCTCCTCTTCCCTTGTTTTTTTTTGCCAAAATGTAAAAAAATGTTCGAAACCGAGAAAGTATGTCATTATTAATTTTTGTATTTAAAGACAATTACCGGTCTCTTTTTAATATTTCCAAATATAAACATTATAATATGTTTACTAAAAATGTTTTGTTAGGAATTTCTAATTGTTCAATAATGTTTCAATAATATTTTAGCAAAACTTAAAGTCAAAAATTCAATTTAAGAATAAATAACGTCACATAAAAAAAAGGAGTCAGTATAGTGCTACTATTACTTTTTTAAAAATGACTTTTAAATGGTAATTTTGTCGCAAATGAAAATAAAAACAAATTACATGGTGCATAGTAAGAATAAAGATATTGCTATTTGTGATTTAAATTAGTGGAAGGTTATTACTAAAAATATAAATGCTAAAATTCAATCGACTTATGAGGTATGATATATTTTTGTAAAGGTAATGCAATATTTATGTCAATAATATTGTGTACAATTCTTTGTGTAATGATTTATGGTGGACTTCATTCACTTATCTTCTTTATTGATTTGATTCTCTTAATAATTACCATAATAAAGTATATTGTATTTTCCTTAAATAACTGCTTGAAATGTTGGCGAGAAAACATTAAACGTGAGATTGCCACGTGGATTGTGGTTCTTCTTTTATACTATTATATAGATTTGTATTTGTAAAATATTGAACATTTAAATTTAAATGAAGTAATACTACAATTATAAAATTTTAAATGTTTATTTATATATTTTTTTACATGTCCGTGCAATTTTACACGGATCCTAAACTAGTAATAGAATAATACACATGTTTGTTGCCTTCGATAGAATATTGTGTTAGCTGGATATTTGATTATTATCTTCAATAATATCAGCAATTATCATATATAGAGACCAAAGTAGGTGATACGGGATACTCGGAAAAAGGGTTATATTACCTGCTGTATAAGAACATTGTATAGCATGTTTAGCCCGTCCCTTTACTTAATCATTTTAGACGAAATGATTTGCACCTTTTTTTTTCCTGTTCCAGTTTATTTACCATTAGGATATATATTTTCGTTTCGGTTATTACAGATAAGTAGATAATTAAGATTGTCGGATTTCAATGATTTTTCTTAATTCTTATAAATCATCCTACAACGAATCAAAGGAAGTATAACATGATAGAATGAGGATTCAAAATAGCTATACATAATCCACAAACTCTCTTATGAGTTCGGATTGCTATACTCTGCTCGTATCTAGAAAAAGTTACGATCGACCTTACTCTTAACTCGAACTAACCTACGAAAATTACCCAAGAAGTACTTTTTACCATACACTTCCCCTTCTTTATAAGTTCCATTGTGACTAACACCAATGTCTATGTCCCTAAGGTGAAGGAATGCACCCCTAGGATTCTTGGACACATAAGGTGTCATAAACTCGTCCAATTCCCTTGCTATACCCATGTTTTTATCCTCGATATCTTTCCCTTCTTCTTTCCATAGAGTCGAGTACTCAATCATGTATAAATTACCATTCCTATGTGGAAATGGCGTGACAGACTCAGGAATTTCATTCATCCTTCCTCCATAAGGACCGAAATCTGATTTCGTCATAACATAATATCGTGTGTAAGTCGTGTTTTGAAGGACTTTGAAGGGAGTTTCCTTGTCACGGCCTAACGAAAATAGTAAGGCCTTCGCCCAACTCGTTTCCTGACAATCTTCTTTTTTGATACCCAATTCAGGCAATTCAGAGTTCAGTAAATCGAGTAATGTTTCAGAATCGCCAAGGAAATGTGTCCTAACCATAACCCTGATTGTTAAATTTCCTTGGTTTTTCGGATCATTCACAGTCTGAAATATCAGTCTGATGTACAAGTTTTCATCAATGTTGTTCATAACAGACTGCCATTTGTAAACCACGTTAGTTATACCATCTGTCATCGGTTAGCATCCTCTCAACGTTAAAAAATGTCACAGTTTCGGGAACTGGCAGAAGCTTAACTGTATATGACAGTACAACAGCGAAACTAGCACCACCACCACCTCTGATTGCCCAAAACAAGTCCTCGCCCATGGAACTCCGGTTAAGAATTCGACCCTTATAATCGACAACCTGAGCATCTATTATATGATCAACTGTCAACCCATATTTTGTAATCATATTACCACAAGCACCCCCACTAAAATGCCCACCGATTCCTATAGTTGCGCCTACCCCTGCAGGAAACCCATGTACATTGCTGCTACTGACAATCTTGTAATAGAATTCCCCCAAGCTCGCGCCTGCCTCCACGTAGGTAGTTCCTGTCGCGGTATCAACCCTTACGTCATTCAATTTGCTCATGTCAAGTAAAACAAACTGATCGTCTGAGATTTAGGATAACCCTTCATAGTCATGCCCAACTGACCTTATTTTGAGATGTAATCCAAGTTCTTTCTAGCATACCGCTATTGTATAAATAAGGCAGTAATTCATAGTTGATTTTGTAACAATTAAGGGAGAAAATTGTGGGCATTTGAGCGATTCGAGAAGTTGTAATGTTGAATTATATGAACCAAATAAGTTTATGTATCAATAATGATTTGATTCTTGAATTTTTTCTTCTTTTGAAATGTAGTAGTAATATTCTAAAATCACTAGTGAGAAGTTTCTAGTTGTAGAAATTCTTAAGGTTTAATTCGATAATATATATAATCATTTACGGTAGAGACTATCTTAAGTTCTATAATTTGTGTCTGCATAAATAAGGGATGAGTACACTACTCTATACTTGATTTTGTAATAAATGAGGGAGGAAATTGTGGACATTTGAGTTTTTCGAGAAGTTATCAATTTTGAATTACAATAAAACTCGAGTGGTACGGTCTTTTAATAAATTATTGAGAGTATTTCGTGACCCTTTCGTTATTGATTGTACCATAGTAATTTCGTATCTATGTACATAATAAATGTACTCATTTTATGTTTAATCATGATTTGTACCTATTTTATTACCTTTAGTACCATTTTTTCTTAAATGTGTACAATAATCTATCAATAAACTGATTGGAAGGCGGTCTGTTGACTCGAACTTGACCTTTACCGTCGTGAACTAACCACTGACACGATATTTACCAATTTGAAAGATAATCCAATAATGAATTAGGTTAATAATGTCAAAGTAAACCAAACAAAAAACCTTCTCAATTATTTTTCAGTTAAAATTTAAATAAGTATACCTATAAAATTAGGTCAAAATTATCATTCCAATTAAAAACAAACAATAAAGTACTTATGTTAATGAATTGGCCCAGTAGTGACATGAACCAGGTAAAATCTCACCCCACTTATCATTCGATGATGACCCGGCAAAAACATAACACCCGAACTCGTTTATGCAACATGATTCAAACCGGATACACCCTCCATTTTATTTTGGATATTTCGCAAGAATTAAGAAAAAACATTGCAAATGTTAAAATATTAGAAGCATAATAAATATGTCTTGAAAATTGCAAAAGAAACATGAAATTTGCTCATATTTTGTTTAAGAAAAGAACAATTCATTAATAGAACGTCATACGACACTTTACAATAGGTATAATTGAAAACAAATATAATGGAAAGTATTGGAAACCAAAGAAAAACATTTTCTTATAAACTAAGGTTCTCAAAACAGCATCTGATAATTTGGTACGTCCTATTATCGTTATCTTCATGTAGCTTTTGAGGGGATCATTCGTTTGACTTATGAGATACTCCGTAAAACATAAATTCGACTGGTTCCAAAGATCGTTGACAAATTTCATGTACACTTTGAAAGAACACGCTATCAACCATCAACGAACTAGTCTTGACGATATTATTGATGAAACTAAACCACGAATAAATGGACAAAACCCCAATAAGGGACGGAAAAACGATTTTCACCAAAAGTGAGACTTTCATTGAAGAGAATATAAATAAATAACCATACTATTAAGGATTATTTCATGAAAATAATCATCATATGCTGCAAATATCACTCCATCTTATCAATAATTTCAATTAAATCAATCATATTCACTCTTCTTCCCATAACAGTCTAAAAAAGAATTAAATTTATCTTATTCATCCTAACAATAATTCCAATTAGACTGTTATGGAAAGAATGGTCAATAGGATAGATTAATTTGGAATTATTTATAGGATGAAGTGATATTTATTTGCAGGCATTCATAGGATGAATTATTCTCATGAAATAATCTTACTATTAATTGAAATTTGATATAATTTTGGGCTTACCATCGATCGATTGATAATCGATGGGAGCCTCGTATTGATAGAAGCTAGAGTATTTTGTTGGGTAAATTAATCCAACACAAGTTACACAATAAAGTTTAATGAAAAATGTTACAATGCATGTTACACCCTAAAATTGACCATTTTACCCATCAACACGTGGCACCTCACGAGTGGACTAAATCATTTAGGAGGTCAAAGTCGACCGGAATGAGGAGTATATGGGAAGGAAACAAAGCGCGGGAAAGGGGAAAGTAGGGGAGAAGACTACAAGCATCAAGCCCAAGAGTTTCCCAAAATGTGCCAACACAAACGGGGCTGCAGAGTAAAGAAGGAAGAAAGGAAAGCTAAAAGAGGGGAGAGCAAAGGACCGTTGGGTGAAGGGTGAATCCAACGGTCCACAAGGAAATTGTCATTATAAATATACTCATTGTACATTGTGTAGAGATCATCCCATAACCTAGAACACTTATCTCACTAAAAACTAGCAACAATACTTGTAATTCGTTGAACATCCTGCGGGAATTTTCTAGTGGAACTTGAAGGATATCATCCATCCGCGGTTTTTCCCTTTGGGGTTTCCGCGTCATCAACCTCTTTGCCTTCACTGTTATTTCTTATTCACTCGCCTACATCCAATTAACCTATAAATCACTCTTACTTAGCCACCAAATCATTATAACCTCTAAATTAGACACTCGGTAAATTTTGGCCTAAACAATGCACATGTAACATGTTTGAGTAAATGAATGTGCAGAAAACTTATGAATTGTTTTCAATTCATTTTTTTGTATAACGTAAGATGATTTATGATGGTATATTATAACATCATTTCATGTGACTATATAAAGGATGCAATTCCTTTGAAAAATATATCTCACAAATAATATTATCAAACAAGGTGACTGTAAAGTCGGGGTTTGAGTGTATGAGAGGTAGTACAACGGGTGTTCTAATACAATAATTTAAGAGGTTACTCTAGGGGCGATCTTAGTGGCATTTACTAAGGGGGTGTTTGGTTTGATGGTTAGGAATGGAATGCAATGGATTCTACACATTCTAGCGTTTGGTTGAGACATTTTGGAATGGAGTTAGAATCCGTCAGGATTCTCATCCCACCCAAACACCATGGAATCCCATACCCACCTCCTCTCCGTGGATTCAAACTTCATTCCTTTATGTTTATTTTCCTAATGAACCAAACATGTTTTGGAAGGTATGGAGTTGGAACCCCATACTACTATAGTTTCTCATTCCAATCCATTCCATTCCTAAGCAGTGAACCAAACAACCCCTAATATTACTGGAGGTCTAGAGGTTGTTATCTTATTTTATTGTGGGTTCCGGATTGGTGTTTATTCGGAACGGTTACGTTGTACTGGTACTATTTCTATAGTGGATTCTAGTTGATTTAGCTAGTGGGTTTTACTTCCGGTTTGTAAGGTTTGACCCTGGGTTTGACCCTAAATATTGTTTCATCTTATTATTGCTTACATTTATTTACTTTTACGGTTTACTTGTCGGTTGGTTGCTTCCGTAGTTGCACGTGGGATATTGGCGCTAATTTCCCAACATATTTATAGAGTTTTGGGGATAAGTTTTTTAGAGAGAGGTTAGGGAGCAGGAAAATTACTCTTTAAATTTGCTCTATATTAATTTTGGTGTCAAAAATATTACATGAGAATTGGGAATTGGAGAAAACATATTGAAAATGCAAAATAACAAAGAACATGAAACAACTATTTTTTATCACCTTCCAAATTACATGATCAAATTTCCAAAAAGTGGAAAGAAATGAAAGAAATAAAATGGAAGTATATTTCTCTTATTTGACCATTTTGATCTATTCCCATATCTAGAACAATCAATAGATGATCTCCCAAATTGCATCCTCTCAAATGCACAAAAAAGGATTATACAACCAGATGTATAATAGCATCGTACAACCATGGTATATTTTATTGAGCTTATGTGTATATTTGTTGAGCTTTTAAATTATTTTGAGTTATATTTTAGTTTTTTTTATATTAAAATTAAAATATATTTTAACTTATATGTATTGTGTTTTAGTTGTATAATAATTTTCAATTTTCAATATTTTCTCAAGAAGTTTATAAATTTATCATATAGCTCATATTCTTTCTAATAAAGCTCGAATTTTCTATTAAAAAACTCAAAATATATACAGAAAATTATATACTTCTGGTGGTATAATCCGTTTATTGTCTCAAATGCAGCAACACAAATGGGAATAAACTTGGGATATTAATGCAAATCAGCCTAAACTTTGAACCATCGTTATTTAGTAAGTCTTACCTGCAACGGGTCACCATTTATGACGGATATTTTGTGAGATAAAATACAAAGTGAGTTAGTGGAGAAAGGGGACCGCATGAATAGTGTTGGAGAGAGAGAAAAAGTGAGTATTTTGTAAGAGAAAACGGTATCCGTCATAAACTTGCGACGGATAGTGCCGTTGCAAATAAGAATTTGTGATCACTATTTATGTCACTTTACTATGCACTCATTTTTCAAGCCCTCCATTATTAAACAACCACTTTAGAAAAGTCATTACTCGTTTTATCTTTTTCTTTCTTGTACACTTTTACGACCCTTCAAACAATTCTGGTTATTACGTAAGACCGTCTTATTTTACAAATCACAAAAAGTTAAGATATAGAGTACTCCGTAACTATTTCATATTATAAAGTGCCAAATTTAAAAACGGAAAATTTACAATAATAAAAAGTCGTCAATTTTAACATAAAATTGACACATTTATGTTACTGTTACGATAACAATCGGTCTTATAGTATAACTAGTTTTATGCCCGTACAAAAAATGTACGGGTTTGTTTCTAAAAACTTCATAAATATTAGTGCAAATATAATTCAATATGAATTTAAATGAGAAATATATAAATTATCAATCCGGCGATGATTTTGACTCCAAATAATTGATTTATTGGTATGAAATTAATTTATTTATTTTTTAAGTATTATTATAAATTGAAATTAGTTTTCAATTTTAATGTTATTAACGGAAATAATCAAACTTTATGAAATAAATTTGAACCATATAAAATAGATAATAAATTGTATTTTACTTGTATAACTTATCCCTTAAACAACTTAACCTTTAAATGCAAGTAAAATGATAGAAATTTTTTTTAGCAGTGGGGGTAGACGGATACGAAAATTCTTTTAGACTGTTGATTTTAAGCAGTTCATCATAATCTCTTCAAATCTTTAGATTTGTAGTATAAAGATTTCGAGTTTATCTTATTAGTATTATTATTAATTATTAATATGCAACCTGACTCTTATTAATAAACGGAATATTATTAAATGTAACACTCGAAATATGATTTTTTTAGTTTGAAATTTAAATTTTATTACGACAATAACAAAATGTAAGCCGAATACATTACAGAATATAAGACTTTTAATTGAATTTTTTTGGTGTATATTGGACCGTTATTCATATTTACAATTAACAATAATTTGATCATATATCGTGTTTTATATGTAAATCATATAACAATATTACATATTATAAACAAGGAATAAGAAAATTAATTCGAAAATTATGGGATGAGGAATGAGGAAAAGAGGAAAATTAATCCTAAATTTAGGTAAGAGAAAAATAAATTCATTGTAAAAAAAAGTGAGCCCCTTTATTTCCTTAATCCAAGGAGTAAATCACACTCATTTAAAAGTTATTCCTTTTATAGAGTTAGATCTTGTTCAAACAAGGTACATAAATATCACCTCAAAAAAAACATTATATCCACACACAAACAATAATCAATGAAGCTTACGTTTTAGAAAAAAAAGAAAAAAAAAAAACAATAATCAATGAAAATGGTGACAAAGCTCCATAATTATGGGTTCTTATTATTATTTATTATCATATTATCATCGTCTTCGCTTTCATTTTCCGCCACATTATACGATAATTTCCTCCAATGTTTAACCACCAAGACAAAATCCCCAAAAACCATTTCCTCAATTCTCTACACACAAGATAACACACAATTTACTACAGTCCTTAACGCATATGTTCGAAACTTACGTTTCACGTCCTCATCGACTCCTAAACCTTTACTAATATTCACCCCGGCAAACCCGACTCAGGTCTCGGCAGTGGTTATATGCTCCAACAGTCTTGGCCTCCACCTTAAAATACGAAGTGGAGGCCATGATTACGACGGGCTGTCCTACATATCGGGCGACCCGTTTGTTTTACTTGACATGAGTAATTTACGTAACATTAAGGTCGACCCGGTTGCAGGGACCGCGTACATGGAGGCAGGGGCCACCTTAGGTGAATTGTATTACAGAATTTCGGAAAAAACCAACGTGTACGGATTTCCTGCAGGGGTGTGCCCTACTGTAGGAGTTGGCGGACATGTCAGCGGTGGCGGGTATGGTAATATGATTAGGAAATACGGGATGACCGGAGACCATATTATCGATGCGCAAGTTGTCGATTATCAGGGTCGGATACTGAACCGGAAATCGATGGGTGAAGATTTGTTTTGGGCTATTAGAAGCGGTGGTGGTGCCAGTTTTGCTGTTATTTTATCGTTTACGGTTAATCTGGTGGCTGTACCAAAGACCGTGACGGTTTTTAACGTTATGAGGTATCAGTCAGATAAAGCAACTGATCTGGTTTATAAATGGCAGACAGTAATGAAAGATGTTGATCATAATTTGTTTATCAGATTGTTGTTACAGCCGGTAAATGACCCGAACCAAAAGGGTAAAAAAACTGCCAGGGTAACTTTTATTGCATTATATTTGGGTAATTCTGACAGTTTAGTTTCTGTGTTGAATGTTGCATTTCCTGAACTGGGTATCAGGAAACAGGACTGTCTGGAAATGAGTTGGATTCAGTCTGTGTTATTCTGGGCAAATTTCGACAATGGTACTTCGCCTTCTGTCCTACTAAACCGGGCTTATAAAGCGAATTACGGGAAAAGGAAGTCGGATTACGTTCAAACCCCGATCCCAAAACAAGGGCTGGAACTTCTGTGGCAGAAACTGGTGCAAATTGATAAACCCGGGTTAGTTTTTAACTCGTATGGCGGGAAAATGAACGAAATTGCGGCAGACGCGTTACCATTTCCGCATAGAAAAGGCAATTTGTTTATGATTCAGTACTCAATTGGTTGGAACGAAGCAGGACAAGCTGCTGAAGATACAAATATTGGGTTAATTAGACAATTGTATGCTTTTATGGAGCCTTATGTGTCTAAAAATCCAAGGGGCACGTTCCTTAGTTATAGGGACGTTGATATCGGAATTACCCGGAAATGGACTTACAAGGAAGGTGAAGTTTATGGGCGTAAAATTTTCTTGGGTAATTTTGATAGGTTGGTTAAGGTAAAAGGTGCAGTCGATCCGGGTAATTTTTTCAGGAATGAACAAAGTATTCCGCTTCTTAATTCATAAAGGTTAAACGTCGGTTAAATGGGAAGCGTATGTGTATTAGTGTGAGGATATGGCCATATGGATAAGGAGAAAGTTAGCGAGAAGGTTGGATTGAGATTTGAGAACGTGGATGGCATCGCTCAATTGCTCATTATACATAAAACAAGCTTAGAACCCGTGCAATTTTGCACGGAAATAAATAGTTAAATAGTTCTTAGTTTTATATTGATAAATGTTTAAAACGTATTAAAAACCGGAATAACATTGTTATCAATATGTTATAATTAGTCAGGGCGACAATTTATCTTTTGGAATTTGAGACTTAGAGTAATATTTGGTCTCGCCTTTTATCTTTATTTATAAGTTCCAATTTTCCGTTGTCCGACTATTACGGTTTTTTTCCTTACTATCGATTATTTTTGTCATATTTTAATTTGAGAATAATAATTGTCACATATCCGAAAATAGGCTGACCTGAGACCCGAAATTGACCCAAACTACATCACCCAAATATGACCCAAAATCCGAATTCATCTGACTCTTCCAAAAAAATTCTTAACTAATTTGACCTGTAATTGTTCCAACCCAAAGTGGTATAATCTGAAACCACCCAACTCGAAAATAACTTGGAAAAACAAACACTCTAATGAACAAAATGACTTGAAATGAGATTTCTCTCTTAAATCATTTTTGTCCGACCCATAATGATCCAATCCGATCCAACCCTAATTATCTCGAAAAAAATGATGAACCAAACTGACATGACCCGAATTGGCCCGACAGAACCTGAACTAAATTACATTCACAAATACTTCTTTACAAATAAGAAATTACGACCGAGTAATACTTCGTAGACGTTGAATTAGTCAAGTAAATTCAAACTGATAAAAATTCTACAAAATACAAACAAAAAAGAAAAATAAATTATAATTAGATATAGATAAGGTGATTACATAAAATCATAAAAAGGAGAGTATAATAATACTGTAATATAATAATACAACAACAACAACATCAACATCAGAGCTCTAGTCCCAAAATGTTTTGGGGTCGGCTGACATGAATCATCCTTTGGAACCGTCATGAGTGAACTTTCATCTCAACAAGAGAAAAAAGAAAGAACGGAAGTGGAGCGGAACAAAAAATGAAAGACAAAGAGGTTTTATAGATTTTAAATCGAACTTATCTCATGTATATATAAAAACCCAAAAAAATAAATCAAGAATAAAGTTTAAAGTGATTTTGAGAAACGAAGTAAAATTTAATATAAAAGTTTTGGAGGAAAAAAGTGTAATAAATCCAAAAAGAATTTTTTTTGAAAACTTAAAAAAACATCAATGACTAGAAGTCCACATGTATCATATAATAATAACAAAACAATATAATAATAACAAACAATATTAATAAGAAATTAAGTAATGATTTTTTATCATAAAGAACGAAATAATTACCGAGCGGGAAAATATTTAGCTAATGTTTGTCATGTGTCTAGCTAATGGTTTCTCTATTATAATTATATATAGATAGATATATAGATTGTATAATTTAATATCTCCTATATTAGTCTCTATTTGATTAAACAATAAGTCTTTTTTAAGACAGACCAGTTACATACCACTTGTGTAAATGACCTCATAGCTAATTATTAAAAATAGTTCCTAGTTTTATATTTAGCTGTGACATAATAGCAGTATTATAGAATTGAAAATCTGTGTTATAGTTACGTTTAAAATGGTAGTTTGGATCTCATTGAATTAATTGAATCTTTGAATAATATTGCACGGGTAATTAATTATGTGATAATATTTTTTCCAACAATGGTATGTGAGAATATTTTTTGGAGGTTTTAATATTGCAAAGATAAATTTAATATTGCACGAATAATATCTTTGAATAATATTGTCCGTTGTCTATTGGCACCAATAAATGTCTAAATTTAAAAGATATATAAAATTACTTTTATAGAATAATTATATAAATTATTTTTGCACGGATTTATAGAGAATATTTTTATAGTCTAAACACTTCTAAATTTATATAATATCTTTGCACCGATATGCATAGGAATATTTTAGATTATGAATATCAGTCAAAATTTATTAAATATTGCACGGACAGGCCAAATATTCCCTATTTTGTATGCATTAATCAGCGAGAATATTTTTTCCAACATTTTCCAAAATCGATATTAAATCATGGGAACTTGGGCGGAAAATTTTTTAATGTGAGAGTGACACGTGTACAATTCATATGTAGTTGTTCTTCTTATATACTTTTATATAGATAAGGTCGTTAATAGTTCAGATCTTGGTAGAGTTTTCGGTAGGAAGACGAATTATACTTTATACTTTTAGGTAAACTCTCTTCAGATAAAATATTGGTTTATTGATATTTTATAAAATTATATTGTTCGATTAATTATCATTTCATAATAACCATATTGTTACATAATTTATGAGTTTATTGCTAATTTATTGAATTGATGTAACAAATATAGTCACTTTGTTATAGGCACATTATTATGTAATTTATGAGCTTTTATAGCTAATTTATTGAGTTGATGGCAAATTCTTTTTTAAATAAGTGTATAAATTCATTTATAAGTATTAAATGAATAGTTTCGTTATAAAAATAAATCGATTCACAATATAAACCGTTTTACAAAATCATTTGTGTTAATTATAAGTTGTATTAGTAATAGAGTAAATTAATAATTACACCCTTCAACATATCACTTTTCTAAATAAACTTCCTTATATAAAATTTTTATTAATTTACCCCGTAAAATGTTCTCAGATCAAAAATTACACCCATTTTTACTTTCAGACGATATATTCCGTCAAAATTCAAAATCTTCATTTAAATGCCTAATTTTTTGACGAAAATACCCTTCTTCAATACTTTTTCTTCGGTACTTCTTCTTCCCTTCTTCTGCTGCTCTTCTTCTTCCTCTTCGTTCGTATTCTGCTGCTACTTCTTCTGCTATTCCTCTTACATTAATTCATTGCTCTCTCTCTTAAAATCCCCATTTTTCTTAACTTGCCACTTCAAAACTAAGGGTAATCAAAATCTCAGATTTTGTTACATTTCTTCCCCAATTGAAAAACCCAGATTTTTTTTTCAATTCCCTAATTTTTCTGGGTTTATTCAACCAATTACCACCTTAGTAATCAAAATAACGGGTTTTGGATCATCCACACTGAAAAATATGATTAAAGCGCACAAAAACTCGGGTATATTACCTTTATTGACCTCGTCCACTGCTGATTAAATAAAACACAATCATCGACGGGATTAATGAAGAAGAAGAGCAATTGAAATTTAGTCGCAAATAAGTTGTATGCTAGGTAGAAAAGCACTATTTGTAAGGATTAATGATGAAGAAGAAGAAGAAGAAGAAGAAGAAGAAGAAGAAGAAGAAGAAGAAGAAGAAAGCCCTGAGGTTACAAAAATCTGTCTGAATAACCTAATATAAGAGCCTTGAGGGTAAAAAAAAATCTGTCTGCATATATGCCTAGATGGGCGTTGTTCAGAAACATAGGATCGAAAATAAAACCTCCAGCCATTGCTAATCGGATTCCTGAACAGCTTTATCAACCCCAAAGTATTAATCTGATTTTCTGATTTCGGTTCCAAACCCTCACTGCTCACTTATTTAGATGGTGTAATTTTCTTAAGGGAGAGTAGATTTTGTGACCTATTAATCAGAATATGTATTCTCTTATATACTGCTCTTTCCATCAAAGAGCAGTGTTTGAACACAACACAAATTAAGGGAAGTGGTTTCCTAGATAGGAGAGAATTAAGGAGCAGTTTAGAGTCCATAGTTTAACTGTCTCTTTAATGGGACATATAATTAGGATTTGTTATAAGACTATTAATATTATTAATAAAAATATCTAGTCAATTAATTATAAAAATCCAACATATATGCCTAGATGGGTGTTGTTCAGAAACATATTTAGAGCCGCCATGATCGTCATCGAAACCCGACTGGTTTTTATTCGACTTTCTTACCATGTCTTTAGTATAATAATTGCCCTGATAAACTACACCGCCACCGTCTTGCTCACAAATTAAACAAGGTAATTATGAGCAATACTATACTCTTTCCGCCTTCGTAATTGTAACGCCTTTGAACCAATATCAACCACATATGCACCTCCTTCCTTACAGCAACACCGTACCACCACTACTGCAAAATTATTGTTTCTAATTAATTTTATAAATTAGGCAAATATGAGATTGATTAATGAGGTTTTTGAAAATGATTAATTAATGAAATTTGTTGATTGTTGAAGAACATGAAGAAGAATGAGTAATGAAATGGATGAACGAGGAGGAGGGTGACATAACAAAAGATTAAAGAAAAGAAAAAAGAATACATAAGGGCAATTTGGTCAGAAAATAAAACAATTCACCGGAAATTGAAAATGGGTGTAATTTTTGACCTGAGAACGTTTTATGAGAGTAAAATAATAAAAAGTTTATAAAAGGGAGTTTTTTAAAAAAGTGATATGTTGAAGGCAGTATTTATTAATTTATTTACTCTTAGTAATATTGGTGTTTTATTCGATCACCACCATATGTCACATAGCTAATCGAGAATGTTTGGAAAAATCGTATGACTGCTTTTATGCTTCCACTTTTTGCTTTATAGATGATGATGCTACATTGTTAGCCCCGTGAGCATAAAGCTTTATGCTTGTAAAAGTTTAGTTAAAGTTCGAATAAATTCAGATATCGCTTAGTCGTGAGATAGGTAGCACTGAAGCAGATACGGACTCGTGATACGGTATTTTATGAAATTTAGAACATTAAATACTTTGCTTAAATATATGTGTAATTTTGTGTTTAAAAAAGTATCATTATCATCATCTATATATATAAGTATATAAGAAGAACCGCTATGACACGTGTCAGTCATAGAGCTCACTATTTACTACCATTTTCCCGCTCACCCTATATATGTATGTATTTAAGTATTGTGAGAAAAATAGAATGATTTTTTATTTTATTATTACCTAATATCACTACCACATAATATACAATTATAGAATCCAATAAGGCAATAAAATATTTGAATATAGAACTGAATATGGAATAATGGAGAAACAATCCATACAACCCATATAATAAAAAAATGTTCAGTAATAATTTCCATGCCCAAAATATTTAACTCTTAAAAATATCTTTATATCAAAACGTACATCTATATTTTAATCTTTCTACCAAAACTTACATCTAATTCATGTTCTGCAATCTAGACCATGAGTTATTTATCACAAATAGGATCCTACACCCAGGTGTATAGAAGCATGGTACATCAGGCCCACCTGATATATAATTTTCTAATTTTCTATTAGAGCCCAATACAAAACAAATATTTAATTATCAATCAACGTAAACATTTTCTTAATTCTCTCTTGACGACAGTCACAACAAATTTCTCTCCCACTAAAATTTGATTCGAAGATGGCAGAAGGGCAGCGATTAGTTTGTTCAACAAGGCGGAAAAATGCATCGAATAATATTTCATTGAACGAGAAGCAATTTGCATCGACATCAAGAAGGAAAAACGCATCACACAATACTAAATTTAGGTAAATATTTACATCAATCATAACCCTAATGAATATTTACATACACCAATCATAACCCTAATGAATATATTTAGAGTAAATTTTATGACCCCAAAGCACTTAACAAATGAATATTTACGATAAGAATATGATCTAACGTAAAAAGAATACGAGCTAATAGAAAAAGAATACGAGCTAATATTAGAAGAATACGAGCTAATATAAAAAATACGAGTTATTAAAATAAGAATACAAGCTAATATTAAAAGAATACGAGCTAATATTAAAAGAATACGAGCTAATATAAAAAAAATTATGAGTTATTAAGATAAGAATATGAGTTATTGATATAAGAATACGAGCGATTAAAATAAGAATACGAGCTATTAATATAAGAATATTAACTAATGTAAAAAGAATGCGAGTTTAAGAAAATCACAAACTTAAAAAATACGAGAACAAAAGAATGCAAGTTATTACCCTAAGAATACGAGCTAATATTAAAAGAATACGAGCTAATATTAAAAGAATACGAGCTAATATAAAATATGAATACGAGATATTGAGATAAGAATACGAGCTATTAATATAAGAATATGAGCTAATGTAAAAAGAATGCGAGTTTAAGAAAATCACAAACTAAAAAAATACGAGCACAAAAGAATGCAAGTTATTACCCTAAGAATACGAGCTAATATTAAAAGAATACGAGCTAATATTAAAATAATACGAGCTAATATAAAAACTATGAGTTACTAAGATAAGAATACGGATTATTAATATAAAAAAATGAGTTATTAAGATAGTAATACGAGCTATTAATATAAGAATACGAGCTATTATTATAAGAATACGAGCTATTAATATAAGATTACGAGCCAATGTAAAAAAGAATATGGACTATAAAATAAAAAAAATCAAAAATTACCTTGACCTAATAATTAAATAAATTGAAAGATGGGATATAATAATTAAATAATTAATGTGAAAAATCAATTACTGATGATGGATGAAGATCAGTTAGAAAAATAGGGAAGAAGTTACATTTTAAAAAAAAAATGGGGAAAGTGGAGAAGAATGACATTACTAACTTTTTTTTCAAAAATAATTAAGAAAATGACTAAAATAACCCCGGATGTACAATAGCATTGTACATCTGGTGGTATAGTCCAGGAACTGGTTATTTATACAATTTTGGTATACAATGGTTAAATAATCTTAAAATCATCAATGAACATTAGAAGCGGGATTATACATGAATAGAGTAAGATAATGTCTCATTGGGATTAATGGATCATACATGTGTTATCAAGGTATAATATAGCAGTTTCCTTACCTTATTAAAAAAAAAGGTATAATATAGCAGATTAGCCATGTGATTTCGTTATTGACAAATTCTAGATCTTAATAAATTGGTTTTACTTAAAACTGTCTTAACTTAACACCTCTCATAGCCTCTTTGAATTTTTACCTCTGTTTTAGTTGGGTGTGAGAGTCATCTTAAATTAATCCGGTTTTAAACAGAAATTAGTGATCTTGATAATGCTAACAACCATCGGTTGCGTGCCTTAAACCTTATACGGAGTAATTATATGTTTGACATTGGTCTACCTATGATATCTTTGTGGCCTAAGTCACTCTAAATATGTGATGTAACTATTGGTTTTGAGGCTCTATGCATCAAAGAATAAAAATTTTTACCATTTAAAGATACAGTAATAAATTTTGTAATTGATATCTCCTTTTATCCTTCATAGTTGGGTATTAAACTTTAAACATTGTTAGACTTTATACCATGTACAAAATATTTATTTTTGCATATTTGTACAATTGTAATGTTTATGCTTTCTACCCGTGAGCAAAAAAAAGTTACTTACCGTTTGATAATTCAAAAAATGCGTTTTCCCAAGAGAAAATGACTTGAGGGACTTGGTCATGAAGTATACAACTAGGTCCGTCACTCGACTATTCATTTGCTAAGGAATTGGAGAACTGGTTTCCCATAACAAATTTCGACCTATATATAATATTTCAGAAGTTACTTACAAATTATTTTTAACTTTGTGTGATAATATGGTTCACCTTATTAGAGGTTATTGTTAGATATAACCAAGAATATGAGGTTAAATAGGTCTTCACGTTAAACGTTTAAATACTATGTTAACGCAGAATGAGGCGGATGGTACTTAAACTGAGTTGTTGAATAAGAGTTTGCAGTGAAGATTGGTTCTCAAATATACTGTGCATTCGACAAAAGTAATAAGAAATCACGGATGAACAACAATTCTCGGTCGGGTTAAAACGTGTGCATGATTATGACAAATTACCCCAATCGAATAGAGAATGCACAAGTTGCATGATTACTTCAACATATTAACAATACTTTTAATCATTTTGTTATTTTTTAGCTATAAAATTTAGACATTTTATTTATATAATATATAGAACTATACATGTCCGTGCAACTTTGCACGGGTTCTAAACTAGTTATATATATAAAAGAAGAATGTACAAATGCTGATGTGGCGCAACAATATTTCAGGATTTGCATATTCTCATTCACTTTGGGCTTTTTATTGACAATTCAGCCGATAAGAATTGACCAAGTAAGTAAATAAGAGAAAAGAGTACTAATTACAAAATAATTACATTAATTACATCGAAATGAGTACAAAACACATTACTTACATCCTAATAAGTATAATAAAACAGTTACATTAATTACGTACTTTCCCAAGCAATTTTCTTCGTATCATCCAATCAATCTTCTTCCATATCAACCAATCAATTTTCTTCCACAATCCCTTTTATTTATTA
This sequence comes from Silene conica, assembly GCA_029255685.2. Taxonomy (NCBI): domain Eukaryota; kingdom Viridiplantae; phylum Streptophyta; class Magnoliopsida; order Caryophyllales; family Caryophyllaceae; genus Silene; species Silene conica. The sequence continues at coordinate 9,918,278 of CM055317.2, read as the reverse complement.
ATGTTGATTCAGAATTTCACCGGCCAACAATCAATCTTCTTCCACAATCCCTTATATCTTAATGTTGCTCTAGAATATCGTGTTTAGATTACTTAATTTAAAAAGCTTAACTAATGTTCAGGTCATGATAATTTTTCGCCATTTTTTAAAAAATTTCTAACTACGGGTCTACAGCGACAATGTTAATAAACAATAAAAAATTTTGACCCTATATTTAACTTATTATATTCAATAATTAATTAAAGTTGGGTTATAATATTATTGTTATATTTACGAATTCCGTGATAAGATTACTTAATTTTTATATTTTAATTAACTTTCAGTTCATAACTACTTTACGTGTATAGAAAGTAAATACTTCCCCTTTTTAAATTATATTTAACGTTTGAAAAAATACATTTTAAACGTTAAATTTTAAACTGTTCTTATATATCTTAATTATATATAAACTTTTTGATTTATTTTTATTAAAGCATTTACATATATGCACCACAGCAACTAAGTATCTTGCATCCAGATTCTTGAGTAATATGTCATTGAATTATGCAAACTCAAATAGACTCTTAGGAATAACGACATCAGTGGCGGGATTAAAAATAGTTTTTGCAGTAAAAACTATTTTATATGGATGTTTGGTTATTCGATACTCCCCAGTGTTTTGGCTGACACTGAAATTTGTAATGTAACGAAATTCACCCTCTTTCACCAAAGATTTGTATTTGAAAAATAATCTTTTGCCTACTGTAGCCTGAATTTTGGTACCTTGAGAAGGCATATAAATATTAAAAGTTAGTGATATAACTGATTAGTTTGGTTAGTTTATGCTAAAATAAAAAATATATACGGACATGTAAATAAATAGTAATTTTAACTTGTATTTACCTCCGAGTCGATTATTATGAAATCGATATTACTTACTACATTTGCAACGCCACGATTCTTTGGCTTGTGTTATGTCCTTAATCATATCATGAGTTGTGTTTTCGGCCATAGTTTAAAGTTTTGTTTGAGTACTCGTTTGTTGTTGAAACTTTTATCATCGATTATATTGTGTAGTTGTATATATAAGGCATTCGTAATATTATTGTAATCGTGCAAAATAGGGAATTATTTTTTCGGACTTTATTTTAAGGCAAAGAGATTATATTGTATGTACATAGTATTATGTGATTTTGTTATCCAACCCATGATGCATGCACGGAGCCGTTGCTCATCACACCTCAAAGAAGCCGTTGTCCTAAACTTACGGAAGATATTATTCCACTGCGTATATTTGCCAAACTTGGAAGATTCATTGGTATATATGTAGAGAAGTATCTTACAAAAGATATTATTCCACTGTGTATATTTGCCATAATACACCAATTAGTTTGTAAAGAAGCAGAACAATTATTTACCATAATATATTTGGTTTAAGAATAACATATTTTTGCAAGTAAGATAATGAACATATTTTTATAGAATATTTGGTTATCACGCTTTGTCTATGTTTCCATATCTGATTGATTCGGTCCCCCTGCATCATTCAATTTTATATTTTAAAAAAAAATTACAATATTTTCCAAAATCAATTTTATAACATGGGAAGTTGGGCGGAAAAATTTCTAACGTGGGTGCGACACATTTCCAAATCATGTGTAGCGTCCAATTCATGTGTAGCGGTTGTTCTTATATACTTTTATATATAGATATAGATAAACCCGCTGCGGAGATTCAACACTCTAGTTGGTATATATAAAGCCTTGTACTGCTGTTGACATTTATACAATAATACATCATAAGTCTTGCAAATATAACCAAAAACAATGAAATTGTAAATGTAAAACCCCTCGCGAAAGCGGAAATATAAACACATAAAAGTACCAAAATTGCAGCGGAATTAAAACTTTTTAGCAGACTAAACTAACATGCGAGAAGCTTTAACTGAAACCGGAAACAGAACTGATATAAACAACAATAGATAAGTAGCAGTTCTATGTATCAAACTAAAACATAAAGTAAATACATCAGCCGGGGATGGAACATCCCTACCGGCACCAAAACAACTGTAACAAACTACGAGTCCAGCTAAACGACATAAGGTAAGTCAAGATGAACGGATCATCGCTCGCTAGCTCTCGTGAACCCCTGCTCCAACCAGCATGTACCTACATACATGAAAACATGTACGCCACAATCAGTGGGGAGTGACTAGAGTTCTCCTAGCCACCTTTTGTGACAACACGTAACACATAAAACAATACAGAATACTCCAACATATAACAACATGTGAAGCATAACATCTCATCATCTGATCTCTTACTATCATGCGAATACCATGCACGGCTCTCAACTAACTTCATAAACGGATAAGAAGGAGAGCCGGTTTCCCTACTGGTTACCCAGTCGGGGGGTCTTTCAATCTAATCATTTATGAAACCGAACTAAGAGTCATCCAATGCCTTGGATGATTTAACCACAACTCATATAACAACTATAACATACTATGCATATCTGACACTGTACCATCATCAAGGCAAGCAGATACAAACAATAAGTACAAAGGTTCAGAGGCGACATCTTAACGCATAACCTAGGTACTAAATAATTCAGCAAGTATAAAGGTTCAGAGGCGACATCTTAACGCATAACCTAAATACCAAGTTCACAATATCAAGCAAGGACTCAGAGGCGAAAACTCAACGCATGGACCGGCTATCACTGAACATTAGACTCAGAGGCGAAAACTCAACGCATGGACTAACATTCAATTCACTATCACAAGTAAGGAACTCAGAGGCGAAAACTCAACGCATGGACCCCTACCACATCACAAGATACTAGACTCAGAGGCGAAAACTCAACGCATGTTCTAGCACCAAACACCTGCACTCCGGGTAAGGTATGACAACCTGACTGCCCCGTCGTGCAGTTGCTCTACTCGTCAGACTCAGAGGCCAGCTTAAGGCATGTCCTGACGCGATCACACATACATGTCTGGACTCAGAGGCGAAAACTCAACGCATGTCCCAGACACGACAAACAGACATGTATGGAACTCAGAGGCGAAAACTCAACGCATGTCCCCATACACGACAAACAACTCACGTATTAAGTTCAGAGGCCAGCTTAAGGCATAACTTAATACGCATCAAGACAATATCAATCAAGTCTATGAACTACTCTATAGTTCTACCTTTAACTTCTAATCAACATTCGATCGACCTCGAGAACTAAGATGAGGGAGAGCCGGTTTCCCTTTCGGTTGCCCGACCGGGGGGTCTCTATCCTTACCCTATTCCCGAACCCAATAAAATGTTGCCCATCCTCCGGGGACCTCAAATACATGTCAAAGGTACACAAAACAAGTTTCAAGTAAAACCGATTAACCGTTTGAAAGTTACGCTCAAATTACAAAAACCTCAAAATAGCCTACAGGGGTCCCCAGCCGGTCGGCAGGCAGCCGGTCGGCCGGCTGGTGACCTCTCAGCCTTCCTTCTTTCTTTTCCAAAACGAAACGACACAAAGGGACTCCCAGCCGGTCGGCAGGCAGCCGGTCGGCCGGCTGGGAACCCATTCCCTTAGCTTTACAAACTTTGCAACCCTTCCCCAATAGTACTCCCAGCCGGCTGGCAGGCGGCCGGTCTGCCGGCTGGGCTCCCATCCTACATAAGTTTTTTGCAAACAACACAAGGCAAAATGACTACCAGCCGGTCGGCAGGCGGCCGGTCGGCCGGCTGGCAGTCCTAAGCCATTTTTCCAAAAACTCGCGAAACACACAAATGCTCTCCCGGCCGGTCGACCGGCGGCCGGTCGGTCGACCGGCTCAGAGAGCCTGCAACCAAAATCGTGATTTTCCAATCTTTCCCAAACTTCACAATTCGACTTCTAATCTTCAATAGCATCACAAATAAAGTTTACCCACTAACATAAATCATCCAATACTACTAATCTATCAGAAAACAAGTCCCATAACAATCCTCAAATGAATTATACATGTATCCGTCGCAAAAATGAGAAAAACTGAAAATACCCTTAAAAGCATTTGACAATCAATTCAAGCATGAATTCTTCACAACAACATCATCCTAAACATGTTGCTAAGTCCTTTAACATCATATTTCGACACAAATCAGAAACAAAACGAGAATCACATCAAATATGCTAATATACACATAAAGGCCGAGTTTCTCATTATCGTCACCTTTAAGCTTATTCCGGCAAATGATCCTCCTCAACCACGTAAGAGTCCACGTCGGGATCGTCCAAGCCAACGCCTACAACAAGGAAAACGGTTTAGAACCACTAAAAACGGATTAAAGGCAAAACAGCCTGATTTTTGAAGTCGATAAAATGAAAAACGAAAGTGATGGATGTCTTGGAAATTGAACGAGGATTCCGAAAATGTACTTACTTTCGCGATTCGATGAACGGATGATGAAGAAAGCTTGAAAAGAAGGAAAGGTTTTAAGGAGGTTTTGTGAGATTGGTTTACTGTAAAATGAAAGTTGAAGGTGATGAATTATGTCGACATATTACTTATAAGAGGACAAGTGAGTCGTCCTTTCCGAATAATTAAAATGGAACGGATATTTGAAACGGTTATGGAAATGAATACTTGAGTCGGATATTTAAACTATGCCAAGTTGTATTCGTCTTAAGGACTGGAGGTTCTTAAGACGGATCTTACTTTTAAATCAAAATCTCTCGAAATAAATTATTAAAATATTATTTTATTACATAAAATAGTTTAAAACGCTTAAATTAGATTTTACGAAAATACGGGATGTTACAGTAAACTATACATCCTGCCTCTCCTTGTGTTGTGTCCCTTAAATGGGAGAAAAATATTTTGTTCATCTTGCAAATAACCAATTTCAGAATTGAAAAAAAAGAAAATGAGATGACGACAAATACCGTGATATGAGTCGAGATGGGTATCTTATCTATATAATTACAGAAATATTTAGGGAGTCCTGGTTTAGCCATGTCATCAACACAAGTTTTCTTTTTGGTTTTTTTTAATCTATCAGATGGGACCCGCAATTTCTTTGATGAATGTCCTACGCGATAACTACCTGATATTCGATATTGCATGCCTGACCATAGTTTTAGAAATATTACATAACATTTGTGATATACTTTCGTAAATATTAAATAATGGATACACAAATATAGTTTATATAATATGAAATTAAATATTATATAATAATATATAAAATAATACAGCTTTAGGTCATTTATATTACATTAACTTGAATATTATATACTCAAAAAATAAAATATAATAATTTCGAATATCGTACTTCTAAACCTATTACATAACAATTTGTATTCAATAAATAAATTACAATAAACTATATAATGATTAAGACCCGTGAATTTTTGCAATCGAAACAAATTGGGTAAAGTTAAATAATAATGACAAGATAAAAAAATGGGATATTGAAATTGCAAAAGAAAAGTATCATAATAGATATACTTAACATTCACAAAAATACGAGTAATGACGGGTTTTGTGGACAATCTATCTTTGTTTTTTCTTTTTTCTGATAAGGTAAAAAACTATATTGATCCTCTAGAGTAGAACCAACCTATTTCATTATTTTGAATGAGGTAAGTTGAAACCATCGACTTTCAAACCATCTCCAAAGAATTCGACATGTTGACGATTCTGATTTATGAGTAGATTATTGTGACGATTAAAAATTCATATATAATAAAGAAAATTTTGAGATTTTTGTATTAACATTTACTTATCATTGAGTTTTGATATACTTTGAATATAAACTATGTTGTTAATATTACAATATTTTTAGTATATCGGTCATATGAAATTATATTACAAATCAAAAATCTTAAATACGGCTTATCATTATTTTACACATTATTCATAAATAATAATACCTGAGACTCCAATCCCGTGCAATTTGCACGGGATTAAAACTAGTATGTATTTTAACAGCTAAAAAGTAATCTATCTATTCCAGTGTATATTTTACCTTTGTTTTATATTGTGAGATGGAAATAAAGTAAATGTAACTATTTAACTGGGGCGGAGTTAAAATTGTAGTAGGACGATTTCTTAGAGTAACAAAATCAAAAATAGTGAACAATAATAACAAAAAAACATTGTTGATCATATTCTTCCAAACATCGTATTTATCCCTAATTCCCATCCCTTAAATGTTACGCATGTTGGACATTATGTATGGCATTTATATGTAAAAAAATTGAGAAATGTTTTTTCAATAGCGTTATTGAAAGATTTTTCACGCAACGAGAGGAGCGAGTTATTTAATCTCTATTTTTCTTAGTATGTCCCCACTAATTTAGTGGAACACGGCCTCTCACTAAAACTATAACGTAGTATAATTTATAATACAATGATATATTGGTCCATAAATTATTGTGAGGTTTCTTACGTGTGATTGAGAGTATAAATAAAAAAGAATTAAAGGAATATATTATGAAAATTGTAAGTCGGAGGGAATCTCGAGTATCTAAGAGGGGGATGGTATAAATTAGGTATTATTTGAAATTTTAATTATATTTAATTGAATTAAGGAAATTAACTTGTATGATTTATCGAGTAAGATACAACACCTCTTTAATATTTGAGCTTTAAAGACGTGTTGGTTCAACTTAAACAAAGCAACGGTAATGCAGACTGGTACTTATTGATTGTGCAAAGTTGTGAGCAACAGACCAACTTGACAGTATCACAAAGTGATACTTTGATTAAGAGACGACGCGGTGAACAACTGATATAGATTGATTGAAAGAAAGAGGAAAGTTACGGTTGAACTGAATGTTACGAATTCGTCTAGGAAGTGAAGTATAGCTACAATATGAAAGTAACAGTTCCTGGAACCGTGGTTTCCAACAAAGAAAGATAACGAAGAATAAAACTTAAAAACAAAACAAGAAGATTAACGCGATGGTTTTTGAATTGCTTCGGCCAACACTATAAGGGCCAACGTCCAATCTTATTTTATTGAATATTTAAGTAGTCTACTCTGAAAACTTAAAACCCGTACAATAAAAGGACCAACAATCTACTCCGGTTGTGACAAGAGTTCTAAGACCACAAGTCCACAATGTCTAAGAAACTCAACTTACTAACAGGGGCAGATCCAAGATTTAGAAGTAGGGTGGGTATGCTCATATTTGCGATGGTTAGTCAAATGAAACCATCAAAACGTACAATTGAGGTCGCACATATGTGAAAAATGTTAGTCATTTGGGGTTGCTCCCTTGTCATAGACTTACCGTCATTTGGGCAAATTTTTATTATTTATAAATGGTATTTTATTAAAAGGCAAACAAATAATAAAGACAGAGGGGTATCTTATAAAAATATAAACTATGATTGAATATTACAAAATGTATACTTGTATAAATCTATTTTACAATATTATTCAAGGATACAAGTTTCGCTATATACTAGTAAATTCAACAATCATCATTAAAAAAACGTGAACGTCTTATAACTTCCTTCTTATTAAAATACAATATTTTTGTATTCTTGAATAGACGTGTAACTCAACTTTGTTAAAACTAAGGATTCTTATTCTAACAATTAACATTAACATTATTAGGATTTATGGCGCTAAACAACTTTGGGTATAAAATACTGTAGTTCTAGGGAAAATAATAATAACAATTTACGATTAATATTATTACACAAAAACTTGTATAAGACCGTTGCAAATGCGGCCAGTATAAAAGTAATCACATTTTGATAAGTAATGATCACTTTTGATTAAATAGTGACCACCTTTTTTTAAAAAAGAAATGATCTATTTTTCAAAAGTGGTCCCTATTTATCAAAAGTGGTCACATTTTACCACAAAATGGTCACATTTTGCAAAAAAACACGGGTGAGACCGTCGTACAGGAGAACTACGGATATTATTAGGATTTATGATAAAATGCTAAACAACTTATTAGAATAGCAAATAAAAAATGCAACTAACAAGGTTTGAACCCTTACCAAGGGGTACACAACAAACTCTTTTACTTTTAAAGTTACCAGCTGAGTCACACTACAACACTGAATATATTTAGATGTATACTCCGTTACCCATAACAAATGTCCCATTTGTTGAATATATAAGTGGAGTATTTTAATCAAATGGGACATTTGTTATGGGTAGGAGGGAGTATTTTTTTATTCTTGAAAACAGGTTGGGCTTAAGCCCACTAAGCCTTGTGGGTAGATCCGCCCATGCTTACTAACTAGAATGTTTACAAGATTAAGTTTTGCTCGGACTGATTCGAAATGAATTGAGGAGGAACAACTTATAGACCAAACATAACTAGATATGAAGTCATAGACAGAAGACAACATTAATACAGACTGTTACACTTGAAGACTTAGAATATTTTGCAAGAGAATTAGAAGCTTTGTTCTTTAAAACTTTTTTTGCAAAAACAATTTATATCTAAGGAAAGTCTTGGCAATAAATGAAGGAGGAGTCTTCCTTTTATGATGAAGCAACGAGTTTAAAGCACATGGTTAAAACACAACAAGTCTTTTTCAAGTGGCTATTTTCCAATGGATAAAAAAAGAAGGCATTCTTTGGAGATTTAGCAATAATCTACTTTTACTGAAAATTTGGAATTGTGTTTTGAGAAATCAGAAAAGAACATCTTTTAATTTTAATAGAGGAAAACTAATTTTAAAAACAACAGGCTTCAAGTGTACTTTTCTGCAAATAACGATTTGTCTGACTGTTGCCGGTAAGACAGAAAGTTACACCAACTGTTATCTAAGTTTACGACTTACCCTGTTCTTTTGAACTTATTTTTCCTTAACTTAACCTAACTTAACTTATTTTTTCTGAATTTTTCTGAACTTAACTTATATTTGCTGAACTTAACTTATTTTTTCTGAACTTTTCTGAACTTATTTTTGCTGAACTTAACTTAACTTAACTTATTTTTTCTGAACTTCACTTATTTTTGCTGAACTTTTCTGAACTTATTTTTGCTGAACTTAACTTAACTTATATTTGTTGAAGTTAACTTATATTTGCTTGACTGTTAGGAACTTAACTTTTCTAAACCTAACTTATATGAGTCTAACTTTTCCGTACTAAATAAATATTAACCTAAATAATAATAATAATAATAATAATAATAGTTTTTTATATATATATAAATATAGTATGATCATTATATTATTTCAATACATAATTAAAAAGTAAATCACATATCACATTTTTTTTGATAATTTATTTCTATATTATCAGCATCCTCCCCACTTCCATCGTCTTCATTTGCGCTTACACCGTCAAATCCATTGCCTCGCCAAATGTCTTTGACTATGTTTAGCTTAAATAACGTCTTGTTTTTTACTTTGATTTAAATAAAATTCGTACGAGAATTATTGTGTGTAATTGTTAACCCGTGTATTTTTCGCAAGATCTGTCTATTCTTTTGTTAATAGTGATACTTTTGGGTAATTAAAAAAAATAGTCGCACATGAGACGTTTGTACGGGAGAATTTTTGAAAATCATAAATTTTTCAAAACTCGTCAATAGTATAAACGGGTATTAGTATTTTCTTAACTTTTCTGAACTTATTTTTGCTTAACTTAACTTATTTTTGCTGAACTTAACTTAACTTATTTTTGCTGAACTTAACTTATTTTTGCTGAACTTATTTTTGTTGAACTTAACTTAACTTATTTTTGCTGAACTTAACTTATTTTTGTTGAACTTTTCTGAACTTAACTTATTTTTTCTGAACTTAACTTAAATTAAGCAAAAATAAGTCCAAAAGAACAGGGCAGCGGAAAATCAACTAATCTTTACATTAATGACGCAAAAAGACTCGATTTTTAGGCAGCGGAAAATCAACTAATCTTGATTATGAGTCACTAAAGTTGAAACAAGAACTTGAAGAAAAGATTAAATTGGGCATATCATCATCAACAAATTATACTCTAACATAAGTAGAGTTAAATGCATTCATTGTCATCATAAAATTTCATTTTTACTATTATTGTCATTAAATAATTTTTTTTTCTATTAGTGTCCCTCTAAAATATGTTTTAGTTCCCTCAGTGTCATTTTATATTTGCTTTCCCCGCAATAGAAAATTCCCAAGCATTATTAGACTTAGGTTTTTATGTTTATTTATTTAGTGGAATGTTTTTTTATATAAAATGTAAGTATCTTCTACCGTACTAAAATATGGGTAACACAAGTTACTATTCATTATGAATAGTAACTTGTGTTTTGTCTTCTATTGTATTTGTGCCTTATGATAAAAAATGCATTCACTTTTTTGGGTGGTATGATCAAACAATTTCAATATCAAAAGGCAAGTTTCCAACATACAACTTAGCATCCTCACGGGGTTGAGAAAATCCTTCTTCGGTTCCGAAACCAGAAGCTTGAGGTTCAAACACATCATGTAATATATGAATACACATATATCCTCTCAATACGATATAATGAATTTGGGTCATTTGCATTCACACCCACTACATATATTATTAATCGACTTCCTATTTCTACACTCAATTTAAGACAATACTCGTTTAATAGTCATTTAAACCTTATTATATTATATGACAAAAACTATTCCTCTTACTGAAATATAGGTAAGACAAGTTACAATTCATAATGAATAGTAACTTTTCTACTCTACTTTCATGGATCGTATTTCATGGACCGTATTTATTTGAATTTTTCTTACTTTTATTCTACTCTACTTTCATGCATCGTTTTTCATGGGCGTGTTTATTTGGGCTTTTTTTTACTTTTATTTGGAGTGCCTTTAGTGTCAGTGTGAGAGTAATTAACACTAACAGTACTGCTCTTTGTCTTCCACAACTACGTTGTCACGTTTGTCTTGTTCCCTCATATATCATATTCACAATATTCCTCTATCTTTTCCAAAACTACCTCTCCTCTCAATTATTCACACAATGTTTTTACTTTTTTATTGATGGGAGACACTGATCGAGATATTAATTATATCTGTATTGTTCCTGTGTTCATTTGTTATTATTCAGGAGGTTACGAAGTTGTGTACAAAATTGAAGGAGAGAATCACAGTCAAGTATTCATCCAATTTTTTGTAGTTTATATTTGATTTTGGCCTTTAAATTTCATCACCCTTTTTCCCATTGAAAAACCAGAATTTCATCTTCATTTTTCATAGGAATTTGTATATTAACTTGTCATCCAAGACTAAAGTACAAGTTGTCATTATATGGATTTTAGGGCTATTTGCTAGGTAAAGGCATCTGGGTATCACTCCTTTTGGTACGATGTTTCTACTTTTCATTTGGGTTTGTTCTATTTTCGGTTAATCATGTTATTTTCATGAAAAAGTTTGATTCCTTTTGGGATTTTAGTAATAATAATAATATTGTAGAAGTTGAGATCTATTTTTCATTTGGGTTTGTTCTATTTTGGACTTTTATCATGTTATTTTCATAACTCTGTTTTATCTAATCTCTTATCCTTTTATTATTTATTTGGTTTTCGGGGGGCTAGATAGATGAGGCTTTGACAAAGGGATTTGATATATTGAAGCGGATCCCATCATAAGGTTTTGCAGAATGCGCACGATGGTTCAATTCAGAGCATAAATAAAAGCATATACGCCCACTGGGCATATTTGGAAGTTATGAACAATAACCAGAGACCTAAATTTGAAATAGCTTGTAGCTGGCGATTAGGATCGAGAGGATTAAGTTAATTTGATAGATCTTCAATTTCTTTAGCACCGCTATTTCATGGTGTCAATCTTGTAAATTACTCTTATGATGATGAAAACTACACTTTGTGTTAGAATTGAGCAATAAAATTGATAATGATCTTTTTAGCGAGGAATAAAACAACATTACAATATAAATTATCCAAATTCATATTCCAACTTTGCCACCAATAAAATTAGAATTATTTGTACCAAAATTGAACAAAGACAAGAAAATTAAATACTATTACCCCGAAAATTCCAAAACTTCTATTGAGAGGGAAAAAAAGTGAAAAAAAAATTACTATATCTCTTATAAATAGAGGGATTTACAAAGAGAAAACGAAACTTATCTTTGTTTCATTTATAGAGGGAAACTCAAAGTGACAATCATCCATCAAACCCAAAATCATAAGGTAATATGATAAGTCTAAATCCATCATCCATTAAAAAAGAACGAATAATATCATAATGATGTCATCAAACAAATACTTCCCAAAAATACTGATCCAGAGCTTCACATGGTGCAAGTTTACATAGAAACGAGGATAGTGATGTAGTCTATGATAAAACGTATAAAATACGGTTTCCGGGTTTTAGGGTCACAGAAATAAAAAGGTCCATAAATTAGACAAACGGTTCTCGGACTGGCCTTGGAACATATGAGGAGCAATGGATGCTATATAACGTTGTGTGATGCGTGTCTATTTTATGATGTTTTACATCTATTTTTACACGCATTTTATCGCTTATTTACTATGTTTTAGCCTTTATTTCCCAACAATTGTCTACTTTCGTGTTTTTATGCTCTTTTGCAGATTTATGCGGAAAAGGGACGATTTTATACCAAATTTATACCCTCGGGATTTTTCATAACCAAGGAACGAAGGAAAGTCAACTCGAAGCGTTAACCAAGTACCATGAAGTCAACCCGAGAAGAAATCTAAGCGGACCTACAGGAAATGAGGTCGACCGACCTACTACATGGGTCGGCCGACCAGGCGACTGTTATGGAAAGACCAGAAATCCTGAAGCCCGTCAAGCGGTCGACCGACCTCCTACATAGGTCGACCGACCTCAGCGCAGACCCAGATTTTTCCGCAAAGCCCATTCATGTGATTAGGTCATTAGGAAACTCTTTAATTCCGCCTATATAAGCTAATCTCGTGTTTAGGGTTATTCATCAGTTCTTACAATTCTATTCAGTATCTACCATTCAGTTTTAGAGAGAGTTTTAGTATACAATAGTTGTTCCTTTATTATTCAAACACGTTTCTTTAGTATTGTTCATTATCAATCTTTCCACAACAATCAATAAAGTTCGTTCTTTTCTGCCTTAATCTTTATTTCCGGTAATTTCCTCTCTTAATTTCAGTTTTATTATTGTTAGTTTAGAATTATTACATCCGGTTAAGTTAGAATTCCAAATCCTTATTAGTTATTACATGTTTAGATTGATGATCACCATATTTTCCATGTTTACTTCTGTTTTTATTATTGTTTCAATAGTCATGAATAACTAATTCCATATGTTAGGATGTAGGGAGTAAATATGCATTGATAGTGTAAATTCTGAAATCCATCTGTTGTAGGTAGGAGGTCGGCCGACCGGGGTAGCTAGTCGGTCGACCATCACGCGTTTGTATTCTGTTTCGTTTTGATTTGTAGACTATAATAACCTACAATGAGACCAAAGAGAGACTTGTAGGATGTTAATAATGACCTACCCAAGATTGAGAGATACGAGAAAGGCATTGGTTTACACCTTAAGACGGCTAGGTTACTTAAGACTGAAAGGTATGTGACCTAGAATTTAGGAATCACCCTTATTGTTGACACCCAATAATTGTGAGTCCTCGGAACTAATAGCATAGGCCGAAAGGAGCTATTAGGTAGCATAGACCTAAAGTATATGTTACACCCCTTACGCGACTGCAATACATGTTGACTTAGGATTTATACTATCATAACTATTTATTACCCAAACATCCTAGCATCTCTTTTATTATAGTTTTATTCTCATCTTTATTTATTTGTTTTATTTTTATGTTTGTTTCTAGACTTAGTAACAATCAATCAAACCCCCACTTTAGTTACCCTAAAACATTGACATCAAACAATAAACATTCCCCACCTCTCTGTGGTTCGACCCTGACTTTCACTATCTATAGTTAAAGTTTAGGAATTATAAATTTTATCTTTGGTACCCTCAACGACGGGCATCAAATTTTGGCGCCGTTGCCGAGGAGGTGACGCCAGTGTTTATTGTTTCTTGTTTTTGTTTCTTTTGTTTAAGGAACTTTTGTTCCTTAAACCTTCTTACTTTTTTCTTGTAGTTTCTATCTTATGCGCAGGTCAGTTCAAGGAGAACTCCTACCACTAGACCACGAACTTGAGAGGACTCTAAGAGAAAAGAGAAAGCAGCTTTTAGCAAATTGGGAAGGAGGTTCTCCATCTTCCCTATTCCAAGAAGATATTTTTGAACAACAATCATCACCATCATCACTACAAAACAACCCACCTTCACCAAAAACACCATCTTCACAACCAAATTCACCTCATAATCCATCTACACCAAAAACACCATCAAATACCTATTTCCAAGTTTTTGAAGTAAAGGAAGAAAAGATGGCCGAAGAAGCAAGTATTGCACGTCACTCTATGCCACAGGCAAAGGATCTCTATAAAGGGTTCACTTTACCTACAGGAACGGGAAAACCATTTGAGGCTAAGCCTTCCTACATCTCCATGGTGGAGAGGAACCAGTTTGGAGGCGCAGCCAATGAAGATGCAGCTAGGCATATAAAAATCTTCACGGATTACATATGCTCCATAGCACCCCCAGATGGAGTGACGCATGATCAAATCAAAGAAACCATGTTCATCTTTTCCCTCCGAGACTCAGCGAGGGAATGGTATAGAGATTTAGACCGCACTGCTGCGGGAGTAACAGATTGGAACACATTGGCCTTAGCCTTCTATAGGAAATACTACTCCGCGGCTAAGACAAATGCCTTGAGAGCACAGATAACCAATTTCAAGCAAGGGCCTAATGAAGATTTTAGTGAGGCTTGGGACAGGTTCAAGAGACTTGTTTGATTCATACCCCATCATGGATTTGAACAATGGTTTCTTTGTAACCAGTTCTATAACGGCCTCTATGATGACAATAGAGCTTACTTGGACGCTGCGGCTAATGGAAGGTTCCAAGACAATTCTGGGGAGACAAAGGGTCTCAAAATCATTGAAGATGTTGTTGTGCACAGAGCCGAACACGGGACTTCCCATGGAAATCAAAGAAAGGCCGAATCTAATGTTGCGGCAATAGAGGCCTTGATGGCTAAGTTAGAAAAAATGGAGAGTGGTGGAAAATTTGAGATGGGAAGTGGGAGTAAGGGTGGTATGTACCAGGTAAATGCCGTTCAAAACGGACCCTTCAGTTGTGAGAGATGTGGTGGAGAGGGGCATGTGTCAAAGTTTTGTACTTTATCTAACGAGACATGTGCGACCTTCCAACATTACCGTGGGAACAACTTTTATGATCCCAATAATAATAATGTCCACCCCCACCTAAGGTGGACAACCCAGAATTTTCTCAATCCACAACACCAACAACCACAACAAAACTCCACTTATATCCTTCGACACAAGCAAAACTATCCAAAACCCCCTTGTAACATCCCGTATTTTCGTAAAAATCTATTTAAGCATTTTCAATTATTTTAAGTAATAAAATAATAATTTAACAATTTATTGTAATTGATTTTAATTTAAAAGTAAGATCCGTCTTAAGAACCTTAAGTCCTTAAGACGAATACAAACTTGGTAAAGCTTAAACTCGTATCTCAAATACCCGTTCTAATTTCCTAACCCGTTTCATAATGCGGAAAGGACAACTCACTTAAACCCTTAAAAACCCCAAATGTCGACATATCATCTTCCTCAAGAACTCTTTCACTGTCAAAAAAACTCTCCTAAACCTCCATTTTATTTCTCCTTCTCTTGATAAATTCTTCATCATCCGTCGATCAAATCAAGGTAAAATTATCATTTTCGGAATCCTCATTCGATTTCCAAGCCATCTATCACTTTCTTTTTGTAAATCCTTAAACTCGAAAATAGGGCTGTTTTCTCTTAATTCCGTTTTTGAGTCCTAAAATCCGTTTCTTTGTTTGTAGGAGTGGGCTTAGACGATCCAGAGGTCGATAGCTACTTGGTTGAGGAAGATCTTTAGCCGGAATCGCTTGGAAGGTGACGATAATGAGATAACTCGGCCTTTATGTGTATATTAGCACTTTTGTTGTGTTTCTTATGCTAGTTTCTGATTTTGTTAATGTTTATTGCTCAAGGGACCTAGTGACATGTTTAGGATGGTATTGATGTGAAGAATTCATGCTTTAAGATGTTGCTATATGTTCTTAAGTTCATTTTCAGTTTTTCACATTTTGCGACGGATACTTGTTAAATTCATTTGAGGATTGTTATGGGACTTGTTTGCTGCTAGATAAGTTGTATTTGATGATTAGTAATGTTGGGTAAACATCATGTGTAGCAATTTTGAAGTTTGTATGTCGATTTATGAAGTTTTCAAACAAATTGTGATTTGCGATTTTGCGTTACAGGCTCTCTGAGCCGGTCGACCGACCGGCCGCCGGTCGACCGGCTGAGAGCGCGTTTGTGTGATTTTCGTATTTTAGGAAATTGGCCTTGGACCGCCAGCCGGCCGACCGGCTGCCTGCCGACCGGCTGGTAGTCCCTTGTGTTGTGTATTGTTTGCGAAAAACCTAGGAAGAAGAGGAGCCCAGCCGGCAGACCGGCCGCCTGCCAGCCGGCTGGGAGTGCATTTGGGGTAGAGTTATATTTTGCGAAGGCTAGGGAATGGGGTTCCCAGCCGGCCGACCGGCTGCCTGCCGACCGGCTGGGAGTCCTTGTGTGGTTTTGTGCAAAAGAGAAAGAGAGGCTGAGGAGGTCACCAGTCGGCCGACCGGCTGGGGACCCCTGTAACCTAATTTTGGATTTAAATCGTAATTCTTTCGTAACTTTCAAACGGTTAATCGGTTTTAATTGAAATTCGTTTTGTATACCCGTGACATGTATTTGAGGTCCCCGGTGTACGGGCAACATTATATTGGGTTCGGGAATGGAGTAAGGATAGAGACCCCCCGGTCGGGTAACCGAAAGGGAAACCGGCTCTCCCTCGTCTTAGTCCCCGGGATCAATTAAGTGTTGATTAGAAATTTAAGAAGTTAGAACTATAGATTAGCTTCTACCTTTGGATGTTAGTGGTTGCATTGGTTGTCGCGTGGTGGGATATGTGTTAAGCTCACCTCTGGACCCACTACGTGTTTTATATGTCGCGTGACGGGATATGTGTTAAGCTCACCTCTGGACCCGTTACGTGTTTTGCTTGGGCGTGTCAGGATATGTGTTAAGCTCACCTCTGGACCTGACACGTGATCGGTTGTTGTACACGGGATATGTGTTAAGCTCACCTCTGGACCCGTTGTGCGGTGACTGCGTATTGGGATATGTGTTAAGTTCACCTCTGGACCCAATACATGTTTGTAGCATTGGGATATGTGTTAAGCTCACCTCTGGACCCTTTGCTTTTGGATGATTAGGGATATGTGTTGAGTTCACCTCTGGACCCTTTTCATGATTGTAAGTTTAGGGATATGTGTTAAGTTCACCTCTGGACCCTTTACTTGAATTGTATGTTGGGATATGTGTTAAGTTCACCTCTGGACCCGATATAGTGTAGTAATGGGATATGTGTTAAGTTCACCTCTGGACCCGTTGCTAGTGTTATGGATGTTTTATCTGCTTGCCTTGATGATGGTACAGTGTCAGATATGCATGATGAGTTATTGATGTTTATTTGATTTGTGGTTAAATCATCCAAGGCATTGGATGACTCTTAGTTCGGTTTCATAAATAGTTGGATTGAAAGACCCCCCGACTGGGTAACCAGTAGGGAAACCGACTCTCCTTCCTAATTGTTTATGAAGTTGGTTGAGAGCCGTGCATTGTAATCGCATGATAGTAAGAGATCAGACGATGAGATATTTATGCTTCACATGTTTATATATGTTGGAGTGTTTTGTATTGCCTTACCTGTTTCGTGTTGTCACAAAAGGTGGCTAGGAGAACTCTAGTCACTCCCCACTGATTGTGGCGTACATGTTTTCATGTATGTAGGTACATGCTGGTTGGAGCGGGGTTCACGAGAGCTAGCGAGCGATGATCCTTTCATCACGACTTACCCTTATATCGTTTAGCTGGACTCGTAGTTTGATACATTTGTTTTGGTGCCTGTAGGGATGTTCCATCCCAGGCTTTGTATTTATCTTTCGGTTGATACTTAGAACTGCTACTTATCTATTGTTGTTCATATCAGTTCTGTTTCCAGTTTTCAGTTTAAGACTTCTCGCATGTTGTTTAGTTTACTTTAAAAAGTTTTAATTTCCGCTGCATTTTTGGTACTTTTATGTGTTCATATTTCCGCTTTCGCGAGGGGTTTTACACCCCTTTTGTCCCTCAACAACCTTCTAACCCACCACCGAATACGGATGCTCTCATCCAGAATCTTATTGGGTTAGTTCAAAAGGAGTCACAGGCACGGGAGGCGGGTATGAAGATGTTAGAGTCCCAAATTGCCCAAATTGCGAGCAAGAATAATACTAGGGCTCCGGGTCAACTTCCGACCAAGACGGACCAAAAGAAGGAGACTCTAAACAACATATCATTGAGGAGTGGAGCTAAAGTAGGAGGTGAGAGGGCTGGTGGAGCAGAAAAAGGGAATCAGCCGAAGATGAGCAACAGCGAAGTCGGTCGACCGACCCAGGAGCCAGGTCGACCGACCACGACGCAGATTCCGGAAGCTGCTAGAACACAGGAATCAGGTCGACCGACCGAGGGTGAGGGTCGGCCGACCTCCGACGCTGAACAAAAGGACGCCTTCAGGCCTGAAATGCCAGATAACCTAAGGGATTTCCTATTTAGGGGTGACAAGACCCCCAAGTTCTTAAGAAGGGCTGCCAATGCTGAAAGTTCCGCCCCTCCTTATCCGGAGAGACTCATACCAACTAAGGAACAAGTATCATTCGATAAATTTAAAGATGTTATTCGTTCATTAAATGTTCAAGTACAGTTTTTAGAATTAGTTCAACAAGTTCCTGCATATCTAAAATTTATGAGACAACTTTTATCACGAAAGCGGTCTCTAGATAAAGTTGAGTCGGTAGCCCTTACCGAAGAGTCCAGTTTTCTATCCCATGTTATTGCCCCTCATAAGCTAGAGGATCCTGGGAGTTTTTCTGTACCTTGCAACATATGGACCTTTCCTGTCAAAAAGGCCTTATGTGACCTAGGGGGCTAGCATTAGTGTCATGCCCTTGAGTGTTGCCTTAAAGCTAGGAATGACCAATTTTCCAATAACTAGTATGATTGTCCAAATGGCCGACCGTACATCTATGGAACTCATAGGGGTGTTGGAAAACATCCCTGTGCGCATTGACAGGTTTTTCTTCCCAGTCGACTTTGTAGTTTTGGACATCCCTGAGGATGCCCATATACCTATAATACTAGGGAGACCATTCCTTCACACTGCGGGAGCCATCATTGATGTGGGTAATGGGACTTTGACCTTTAAGGTAGGGAAACATTCTATCATCTATGGCCTATCTTATAGGAAGAAAGATGCTATGACTCCTATTACTTGTAATGCTATTGCTTCTGAAAAGAAGTATAAGGTCATCACTACTTCCCCTACTTTGTTACCTACACCTATACCTGTTTTTACACCTCCGCCCCAGATTGGGAGCAATATGGAGGATGCTTCTGTTTTGACTAATGCAGGAATTGGTTTGGGGAAACCCATGGTGAAGGGCGTCATAGTGCAAAAAGGAGGACTAGATATCCTAAGCTATAAGGAGGATGAGGATCCAGGCATTGTTGATAAGGAGGACAAGAGAAGAAGATAAGCAAAAGAGAAGAGTCCGTCGCATATGCTTTGCGACGGAGAGGAGACGTGTTTTGCCATTCAAGCAAACACGGTAGAGACTACGGCATATCGCCAAAAGCCGTGGTCTGAGATTTCCGCATCTTTAGCAGATAGTTGTTTCAATTTTAAGCTCCTAAGACAATTTACTTTCTGTTTTGTTGAGACTTTTTAATTTCTTTTGCTTTAAGTTTTAGAACTTTTTCGTTTTGTTTGCGTAGTTAAGACATCTAGACTTGGTTCTGGGATCTTGCGCATATATTAGACAGACGGTTCTAGTTTTAGAACACGGTTTTCGGGTCTTAGGGTCACAGAAATAAAAAGGTCCATAAATTAAACAGACGGTTCTCGGACTGGCCTGGGAACATTTGAGGAGCAATGGATGCTATATAACGTTGTGTGATGCGTGTCTATTTTATGATGTTTTACATCTATTTTTACACGCATTTTATCGCTCATTTACTATGTTTTAGCATTTATTTCCCAACAATTGTCTACTTTTGTGTTTTTATGCTCTTTTGCAGATTTATGCGGAAAAGGGACGATTTTATACTAAATTTATGCCCTCGCTCATAACCAAGGAACGAAGGAAAGTCAACTCGAAGCGTTAACCAAGTACCAAGAAGTCAACCCGAGAAGAAATCTAAGCGGACCTACAGGAAATGATGTCGGCCGACCTACTACATGGGTCGGCCGACCAGGCGACTGTTATGGAAAGACCAGAAATTCCCGAAGCCCGTCAAGCGGTCGACCGACCTCCTACATAGGTCGACCGACCTCAGCGCAAACCCAGATTTTTCCGGAAAGCCCATTCAAGTGATTAGGTCATTAGGAAACTCTTTAATTCCGCCTATATAAGCTAATCTCGTGTTTAGGGTTATTCATTCAGTTCTATTCAATTCTATTCAGTATCTACCATTCAGTTTTAGAGAGAGTTTAGTATACAATAGTTGTTCATTTATTATTCAACACTTTTCTTTAGTATTGTTCATCATCCATCTTTCCACAACAATCAATAAAGTTCGTTCTTTTCTGCCTTAATCCTTATTTCCGGTAATTTCCTCTCTTAATTTCAGTTTTATTATTGTTAGTTTAGAATTATTACATCCGGTTAAGTTAGAATTCCAAAGCCTTATTAGTTATTACATGTTTAGATTGATGATCACCATATTTTCCATGTTTACTTCTGTTTTTATTATTGTTTCAATAGTCATGAGTAGCTAATGCCATATGTTAGGATGTAGGGAGTAAATATGCATTGATAGTGTAAATTCCGAAATCCATCTGTTGCAGGTAGGAGGTCGGCCGACCGGGGTAGCTGGTCGGTCGACCATCACGCGTTTGTATTCTGTTTCGTTTTGATTTGTAGACTATAATAACCTACAATGAGACCAAAGGGAGACGGATTAATTGATAAAAATACTCCGAACTATGAGTGAACTGCTCAAAATATTCTAAACTTTATTTTAACTGCCAATATAACCATCTAATGCCCTCATTTGCTTTGAATAGAATTTGTTGTTTTGTTAACTTGTTGTAACATGTTTTAATGGTGTGATTAGATGAATAGATTAACATAGAAGTAAAAAGAGAAAGACGAGTTAAAGAAGGATTATAAATTTCTTCATTTATTTAGCATGTAGCAGGTCATATATTATAATAAAAGCGAATGAGGGTATTAGTTGGTTATATTGGTAGTTAAAATAGAATTTGGAGTATTCTGAGCAGGACACTCATAGTTCAGAGTATTCTTATCAATTAACCCAAGGGAGACTTGTAGGATGTTAGTAATGACCTACCCAAGATTGAGAGATACGGGAAAGGCATTGGTTTACACCTTAAGACGGCTAGGTTACTTAAGACTGAAAGGTATGTGACCTAGAATTTAGGAATCACCCTTATTGTTGACACCCAATAATTGTGAGACCTAGGAACTAATAGCATAGGCCGAAAGGAGCTATTAGGTAGCATAGACCTAAAGGATATGTTACACCCCTTACGCGACTGCAATACATGTTGACTTAGGATTTATACTATCATAACTAATTATTACCCAAACATCCTAGCATCTCTTTTATTATAGTTTTATTCTCTTCTTTATTTACTTGTTTTATTTTTATGTTTGTTTCTAGACTTAGTAACAATCAATCAAACCCCCACTTTAGTTACCCTAAAATATTGACATCAAACAATAAACATTCCCCACCTCTCTGTGGTTCGACCCTGACTTTCACTATCTATAGTTAAAGTTTAGGAATTATAAATTTTATCTTTAGTACCCTCAACGACGGGCATCATTGTGGGTGTGCGATAAACTTGTCTAGGGTGAAAATAATTGGGTCGAATGAGGAGTTGCAAGGGAAAGGAAAGGACAAAGGAAATCCCGTTAATTTTCGCATGATTCTAAATAAGGAGGAAGAAGCTCAGGTGAAAAGAATTACCAAAGAAGGAGACATGAGGAAAAATGAGAGAAGGAGAGACAGTGAAGGGAGAAATCGATATGTTTTGACAGGTTTTGTTCAAAATGACGGGAAGACGGGGGATGAGAGATCACATATGCTTTATTTTAGACTTAGGGTCATTGGTGGGATAAAGGAAATGAAATCGTGTGTGCGTAGTTTGATTCAGATTGAGGGTTAATACGTGCCTATTTTATGCATTTTATTTATTCTTTTGGCACGTATTTTCTTACATTTTCGTGACTTTTAGTTGCTTTTTCTCCCGAAACGGTTTACTTTGGCATTTCTATGTTTTATATGTAGGAATACGAGGAAGTGAGCAAAACTGAACCTTATTTGCCTTTCGGAAGCTGTTTTGAGTACTAATGCGGAGCAAGGATCCGAGTTGCACACCCGAATGTTATCATTGGGCCAAATTAGAGCTGAAACGAACAAGAATCGGTCGACCGACCCATCAGAAAGGTCGACCGACCTAAGCCCAAATCGCGGAAAAGCCCAACAGCAATAGAAGCGGTCGACCGACCCGCAAAAGAGGTCGACCGACCCGGAAGCTGCAGCGGAGACTTTTATTTCGTGTTTGTACTTACCTAATCTTGTAAATATACTTATTTAAGAAGACCTAAACTCTTCAATTAGGTCAAGTAATTTCTATTGTCAAGCACTTTATGTTAGACAAGCAATTTTATGTTAGAAGAACTCGATAGTTTAGAAAGAGATTTTATTCCAAGTTTTCATCTTTTGTTCTTAATTCCAATTAAGTTGTAAGTTTGCTACAATCAATCTTTCCCTTTAATTTAATCTTGTTGTTCATATTGTTATTGCTCCTTAATTCATGTTTTCCCTTTTATTGTCATCTTTAATTATGTTAATTCCTTTGATGTTATTAGTTATTGTTAGTTTCATAATTAAAAGTATGCATAGCTAATTCTTGTGATTAGGAATTAGGGGAACCATGATAAAGATTTGATTTTGATAGTTTAATGATTGAATTACCAATCCCCCATTGTTGTTGGTGAACTAATCCTTAGGATTGTAAAATTATTAGGATTAGTTTAACAACGACTTTGGGATTGCCATATGAACGAAAGTTTAGTGCTTTTCTAGGAACCCTAAGACCGTAAGGATTGGGTAGAATATTGACCTAAAGGTTTATTCTTTGTTCCTTGGGATTGTGTTATTTGATTATTTTACCCTTCATTGACTTGTTTTAACCATGGGGAACCAAAGTTCTTAATCTCCTTTTTACCTTATTTTTATTTCTCTTGTTTATTTTGTCCTTCTAGTTATTAGTTTAAATCTCAAATCAACCCCCCTTTTTGGTTACTTGCAATAGACTTTAAATTCACAAACATAATTAACCTTGTCTCTCTGTGGTTCGACCCTTGACTTATCCTATCTAGTTTAAGCTGAGGTTTTATAAATCTTATCTTTGGCACCCCTCAACGACGGGTGTCAAATTTTGGCGCCGTTGCCGGGGAGACGTTATAATTTTGTTTGTTAATTTTTAGTTTATTTTTCTTGTCTTAAGGAACTTAGGTTCCTTAAGACCGTTACTTACCTTTTCTTCTAGTTTTTCTTTAGAAGACATGTTTTTGAGAGGAAGGCTTGAGTACTCTCTTGTTTAGATATGGATTCTATTTATGACCACCTACAGCCAAAGGCTCAAGATTTACCGAAGGGATTCACCTTGCCTACCCCCACCACTGGCTCCTTTGTGCTCCACCCAAATAACATCTTTATGGTGGAACGGAGTCAGTTTTCTGGTCTACCCGACGAGGATCCTTTGAAGCATGTTACAGCCTTCACGGATTATTGTTGTTCCATACCCATACCTGACGGGGTGACTAGAGATGAGGTGCTGGCAATGATGTTCGTGTTCTCATTAAAAGATGCCGCGCGAGATTGGTACCGCTACCTTGATAGGGCAGCTGAGAAGGTTACAGATTGGACTTCTTTAGCTTTGGCTTTTTACAAGAAATACTTTCCTCTTGCAAAAGCCGAGGACTTGAGAAGCCAAATCACTAACTTTCAACAAGGACCTGATGAAGGATTTTGTGAAGCATGGGATCGGTTTAAGAAATTGGTCCGTTCTATCCCTCACCATAACTTTCAACAATGGTACTTATGTAACCAATTTTACAACGCACTTTACGATGACTATAAGATGATTCTTGACGCGGCCGCCAATGGGAGATTCCATAATAACACCGACCACATGAAGGGTTGGAAAACCATTGAAGACATGGTGGTGCATAGGGCTGCCTTTAAGAGTTCACTTTGGAATTCGCGGAGGCTGAATGTGGAGATAAATAGAGTGATGGCTCTTGAGACAACAGTTGAAGCCCGTTTTGAAAAGCTTGAGGCAACCCAGCTGAAGCTTGAAAGTGCGAACCTAGTTACTAAGGTTGACAGCACGGGTGAGATTGAGAACTTAAGAGCTCTTGTTGATGTTTTAACAAGGCAGGTTATAGAGATGGGAAAGGCTCAAATTGCCTCCTCAAAGGCTTTTGAAGAACACTTGATAAATATAGCCAATCGAATAACTAGCCCTCCAGCTAGTTGTGAGGGACCCATGGAGACGTTGAACACCATAAATCTTAGGAGTGGTCGTGTTTGTGAAGGATCAGCCCAAAGGGACGATTCTGCCGAGGTTCAAAACAAAGAATCTGATCCCGTCGACAGGTAAGGAGGTCGACCGACCCCTACAGTAGGTCGACCGACCTCAGTTCCTGACGTGAGATCAAATTCTGGAGAAAAGAAAATTTCAGATGTAGCAGAGTCTGGTCGACCGACCGCTGCTGTAGGTCGACCGACCAACGTTCCTGAGCAGAGTGTTGTTTTGACTCCGGAATCGCTGGATTCCTCCTTCATTCAAGGCCTCACCGAAATATTACAGCTGAAAAAGCCAAAGGTTGCTGATCCTATGGCTAATGTCACCGTTCCTTATCCCGAAAGACTGAAAAAATCAAAAGAGGATCGGAAATTTGGTAAGTTTTTGGAGATGGTGAAGAATCTTGAGGTAACCATCCCTTTTACTGATTTAATTACCCAGGTACCTTCTTATGCTAAATTCATGAAAGATATTTTGAGTCGTAAGAGGAATTTTCAGGACGACGGTGCTGTCGCTTTTGTGGAAGAATGTTATGTTCTTTCACAAGATAATATAGCACCCAAGTTAAAAGACCCAGGTAGTGTTTCCATCCCTTGTACCATAGGTAATCATGTTATAGGGAAAGCCCTCTGTGATCTAGGGGCTAGTGTCAGTGTCATACCTTATTCTGTATGTGAAAGACTTGGTTTAGGTAGACTTAAAGTCACCAATATTACCCTACAGATGGCTGATAGATCAACCCAAAGACCATTAGGGGTCTTGGAGGATGTCCCAGTAAGAGTGGGGAAAGTTCTTTATTCCTGTGGATTTCGTTGTTTTAGACATTGCTGAGGATAGTCAAATACCTATTATTTTAGGTAGACCATTTTTACACACAGCTGGGGCTGTAATAGATGTTAAACGCGGGACCATTACTTTAGAGATTGGAGATGACACTATCGAGTTTAGTCTTGCCCATAAGGCAACTATTCCTACTGATGATACTTGTTGCTCCATTGATATTATAGACAGGAATGTTATCCTTAATTGGAGGGAATCCTTGACCAAGGATCCCTTAGATGATCTGACAATTTTGGATAAGTGTGCAGGTAATCCAGCTGAAGATGCTGAAGAGCTGGATGTGATAGAAGAAGAGGAAGAGGAGTATGAGTTCACTGAAGAAGAGAATGAGAAGCTCATAAGCCTAGCCAATGCAAATCTGGTAAACATGTGTTATTCCATTAGTACTGATTATGTTCAGGCTGTTGAGGTAAAGGTACCAGAGCGTAAGCCACTTCCTCCTAATCTTAAGTATGTTTTCTTAGATGATACTGAACAGTACCCTGCGATTGTGAGTTCTAAACTTAATCCTGACCAACTTTCTGCCTTAATGACTGTTCTCAAAAAGAATAGGAAAGCTCTAGGTTATTCTTTGGATGATATTAAGGGCATAAGCCCTGATGTTTGCATGCATAGAATAGAGTTAGAGGAAGGGCATAAGCCTTATAGACATGGACAGCGTAAGTTAAATTCTAAGATGCAGGATGTGGTCATGGCTGAGGTAATGAAACTTCTTGATGCAGGTATTATCTATTCAGTTGGCAACTCTAAGTGGGTTAGCCCAGTTCAGGTGGTTCCTAAAAAAGGAGGAACCACAGTAGTTAAGAATGATAAAAATGAGTTAATACCAACTAGAGTTGTAACTGGGTGGCGGATGTGCATTGATTATAGACAGTTAAATGCCGCCACCAAGAAAGATCATTTCCCCCTTCCTTTTGTTGACCAAATGACTGAAAGACTGGCTTCTAATAAATTCTTCTGTTTTCTAGATGGTTATTCAGGTTTTTTCCAGATTCCCATCCATCCTGATGATCAGAGTAAGACTACTTTTACATGTCCACAGGGTGTTTTTGCTTATCGCAGGATGCCTTTTGGGTTATGCAATGCCCCTGCTACCTTTCAAAGGTGTATGATGAGTATCTTTTCTGATTTTATAGAAAACATTATGGAGGTATTTATGGATGATTTCTCTGTTTATGGTAATGCTTTTGATCAATGCTTAGCTAATCTTGATAAAGTCTTGCAGCGATGTATTGATGTAAATCTTGTCTTAAACTGGGAAAAGTGTCATTTTATGGTTACTGAAGGGGTAGTGTTAGGGCATCTAATTTCTGATAAAGGTATACATGTAGATAAAGCAAAGGTGCAGGTGATTGAACAATTACCCCCTCCTGTTAATGTTAAGGGAGTGAGGAGTTTCTTAGGACATGCAGGTTTCTACAGGCGTTTCATTAAGGACTTCTCTAAAATTGCTAAACCACTTACACAATTGCTTCTTAAAGGTGCCATCTTTGATTTTACTGATGAGTGTCTTTCAGCTTTTAACAGGTTGAAGGAAGCTTTGATCTCAGCACCAATCATTCAGCCACCAGATTGGGATCTCCCATTTGAGATCATGTGCGATGCTAGTGACTACGCTGTAGGTGCTGTGCTAGGTCAAAGGAAGAACAAGGCTCTTAATGTTATATACTATGCGAGCCGCACCCTAGATGAGACTCAAGTCAATTATTTCACTACTGAAAAGGAGATGCTAGCTGTCATATTTGCCTTAGAAAAATTCAGGTCCTATTTAGTAGGTAATAAGGTAATTGTTTACACTGACCATGCAGCTTTGAAAGGTCTTTTTCAGAAGAAGGATTCAAAGCCAAGGCTTTTAAGGTGGATACTCCTTCTCCAAGAATTTGACATTGAGATTAGGGACAAGAAAGGCGCGGAAAACGTGGTAGCTGACCACCTATCTCGCCTACAGCTGACTGATGGGGAAGATTCTTTACCTATTGATGATTCATTTCCTGATGAGAGCTTATTTATCATTAATAGTTCAGGTTCTTATCCCCCTCCTTGGTATGCTGATTATGCTAATTTTTCTGTTACAGGTAAAATCCCTCCTGAGTTGTCTTGGCAACAAAAGAAGAGATTTATGTTTGATGCAAAACAATATTTTTGGGATGACCCTTATGTTTTTAAAGAATGCGGAGATGGACTTATCCGGAGATGCGTCCCCCAATGGGAGGTGAAGGACATTCTGGAAGCATGTCACTCTTCTGCATATGGTGGTCACCACGGTCCATCTAGGACCGTGGCCAAGGTATTACAGTCTGGTTTTTATTGGCCTACTTTGCATGCTGACTGTAGGAATTTTATAGGAAACTGTGATGCTTGTCAAAGAACTGGGAATGTCTCAAAAAGACATGAGATGCCGCAGGTTGGTATTTTAGAGGTAGAGATTTTT
Source organism: Silene conica (assembly GCA_029255685.2). Taxonomy (NCBI): domain Eukaryota; kingdom Viridiplantae; phylum Streptophyta; class Magnoliopsida; order Caryophyllales; family Caryophyllaceae; genus Silene; species Silene conica. The sequence goes on along the minus strand of CM055317.2, from coordinate 9,890,240 downwards.
GATGTCTGGGGGCATTGATTATCAAGGACCTTTTCCTAGTAGTCAAGGTAACAGGTATATTCTTGTGGCTGTTGATTATGTGTCTAAGTGGGTAGAAGCTATTACTACTCCCCATTGTGATGCAAAGGCTGTTATTAAGATGTTTAAAAAAATCATATTTCCTCGTTTTGGTGTCCCTAGGGTTGTCATAAGTGATGGAGGTATGCATTTTAAGGAGAAACGCTTAGGTGACTTGTTAAATAAATTCGGTGTCCAACACCGTAGGGGTTTAGCTTATCACCCTCAGACTAGTGGTCAAGTTGAGATCTCTAATAGAGAACTCAAGGAGACCCTAGCCAAAGTAGTTTCTAAGTCTAGGAAAGATTGGAGCCTAAAACTTGATGATGTTTTATGGGCCTATAGAACCGCGTTCAAAACCCCAATAGGAATGTCACCATTCCGATTGATTTATGGTAAGACTTGTCATTTACCAATAGAGTTAGAACGTAAGTCTTGGTGGGCTATATGTGATCTTAATTTAGACCCTAATCTTTCCCGTGAGAAACGTTTGTTGCAGCTCAATGAGTTAGAAGAATTCAGGTTGTTAGCCTATGACAATGCCAGGATTTACAAAGAGAAAACAAAGCGCTGGCATGACAAGAGAATCATTAGGCGTGATTTTCAGGTAGGTGATAGGGTGTTGCTTTTTAATGCTCGTATTCGTCTTTTTCCTGGTAAGCTGAAATCCAGGTGGAGCGGACCCTACACCATCACAGCCGTCTCAAAATTCGGGTCAATCGAATTAGAAACCTCATCTGGTGAGAGGTTCAAAGTCAATGGCCAGTATGTGAAGCACTTCCGAGGAGAAAATGAATTTGTCGGAAAGGTTGAAGTTTCTTACTTCGACCCTTTTTAGGATGCTTCAGGATAGGTAAAAAGGGTCGTGCGGGACCTCTTAAACCAGCGCTACACGGGAGGCAACCCGTGCTCTAGCTTAAGTTTACGTTTTTCTTTTTTATTTATTTCCGTTTTATCCTTGATGAAATTTTAAGTTTCCGTTTTATCCTTGATGACCAGCACTCGTCAGTACAGCGGTCGACCGACCCAACTACTAGGTCGACCAACCTTCTGGCAACTTTTAAATGCATTCTGACAGGTTAAGTAAAATTTGCAGAACAGGTAAAAAGGACGGAGGTCGACCGACCGAGAATTGCGGTCGACCGACCGCGAGTGTTTTTCCGGTTTTTTTTTTAGAGTCAAAGTCACGGGTGTTTTGTGTTTTGAAAACACAACTTTTGCCTTCATTTGCTCACACTTTCAGCATCCTTCTTTCCCTCTTAAAACCCTAAAAACACCCATCTTCTTCATCCTTCACCAATTTACTTGCTTTCTTTTAATTTCCTCCTTCAAGGTATTTTCTTAGTTTTCTTTCTCTCTTTTTCGTTTTATTTCATCTTAATTCCGTTCTAGGTAGAATTAGTTTGTCTTTTTGAGTTTAATTTTGCTCTTAATTTCGTTTCCATGCTTGTTTGTGTGTTTTTCTCTTAGTTTTCTTCTTCCTTTTGATTTTATTTTCTTAGATCTGTAATTTGTGTGTGATTTCGTGCTGTTAGGGTTAGTTTAATTCTTCCTTTCAATTTTTATGCCCTTTTTCGCGCGATTTCAGTCACGAAAATCCGACTCTGACACTGTTCACGGTCGAACGACCCAAAACGGAGGTCAGCCGACCAAAATTTGAATTTCCTGAGTTTCGTAATTTACAGATTCTGAATTTTCTTTTGATAGTCGGTCGACCGACCGAAAACCGAGGTCGGCCGACCAACACTGTGTTTTTCCTGAATTACTTTTTTGCAGTTTCTGACATTTTTTCGGAAGCTGGTCGACCGACCTAGGTTTGAGGTCGGCCGACCTGTCGTGCTACATAAATTTTTATTTTACTCGCAAAAATGGTCGACCGACTTATCTGTGAAGTCGGCCGACCCGTGCTGTTACAAAAAGTTTCTGTTTTGCAATTTTCGTTCCTAAGGTTTGTTAAAGAAATGTTTTCATATTCACACAAGACTTATATTTTTATTGAACTTTTCAGATTTACAATGTCTAGCCGTGATCAAGGTGGAAAACGCGCCCGCACTTCAGGTGCAAGCACCTCCAGAGGCCGTATTCCTAGGTCGAGAGGGTTGACGGTGCAAGACACGGATAGTCTACCCAACTATCCGCAAATCATTTTCAGCACTCCGGCTCAAAAGGCCCGATTCCTCCATCTCACCGCTTATTGCTTGGTAGTGGCAACCCGGTTCCTTTGTGTTCCAACCTTGCAAGCCTTGTGATGTCATGATGAGGTGGTGTCCTTGCTCGATGGGACGGGATTCTCAGGACTCGTCACTATGGATGAGTTCACCTATTCCCTCCTCACTCTTGAGTTCTTTTCTTCCTTTACTTTTGATGTTAGAGCATATCACCCCGGCTATGATAATGTTTGCATTTCTTTTCGTTTGTTCAATGAAACTTTCTCTTTAACTTTAAACCAATTTGCTCAGTTTCTAGGCTTATCTTCTACGGGTTTTACGGATGACCCCACTGGGTCATATAGTGATTTGTGGTCCTGTATTTCTGATTCCAGCGATGGGAAGAAGAAAAACAGTACCGTTCACCTTCCCGCCCCCCGTTATTATTTGCGTCTGTTGGCCAACACTGTTTTCGGCCGCAAAGAGTCTCAAAATGTTAACAACATTGAGCTCTCCATTTTGTCTGGTTATCTTAACATCAGACGTACGGGTCAGCAGTTTTATAACACTGCATTTTTGGTCGCCTCTCACTTCATGTCGGTGGGCGAGGGAACTTCCTTGACTACCATTGTCTGTGGCGGGCTAGTCACTCGATTAGCCCGCTCCCTTGTCCCCCAGTTCCCTCGCTATGAGGATGCGGTTGACACTCTCTCCCGGTTCATGGATATGGCTTATGTCAGGTCCGTGCGTTGGGTAAACAGGAGAGATTATTGGAAGGTAGACACCTACCTCAGTGATCGCATCCCCATCACCATGGCTCCCCCTATGCTACCCCTTTTTACTGTTGTAGGGGAGCCCAGGCCACTACTCCCGTCTTACCGCCTCCCACTTAGAGGAGGCGCCTTTAGAGGCCATAGGGTCCCTGCTCCCGGTGCCACCATACCACATCTGGGACGGGGTACCCAGCTGATTTTACTGCTGCTCCTAATGTTTATGTTCCTCCTTATGTTGATGACAGATCTCTGCCACAAATGATGGCAGGCCTTTGCAGACAGTTCAACCAAAAACAGTTGAACGATAGTCTTTGCCAATATCCGGTTTACAGGGAGTATGCCACTCAGGGTAGGCTCCCTACCGGCCCATGGACTCACCCCACCTGGTACACACCTCTCGCAGGCGGTCGTGTCCACGGTGAAGCTTCAGGCTCTGCCTCAGGAAGAGGCGTAGGTTCTGAAGAGGAGGACGAGGAGGAGGAAGGAGGAGAGGACTCTGAGCCGGATTTCGACTCAGAATCCTAGGGACGTGCTTAACCTTACCCTCTTTGGGGTTCGGTTTGGGGAAGTCCCTCCATCTTGTAAGTAGTTTTTCTTTTATTTTCCCTTTAGATTTCCAGTTTTTCTGTTAGATTTCCAGTTTTTCCCTCTAGATTTCCAGTTTTCCTCTCCTTCCTCCATAAACTCTTTTTGTAATTTCTAGTCTTTTTCCTTTTCCTTTCTTTGTTTGTTTCTTTTCTGCCTACCCCCATCCCTATGCTGTGGTTGTATGCTGATGAGCACAATGGGGGCATTGTGCGTTTTGGTTTGGGGAGGGTGTTTGCATACTCCTTTGTGAGTATGCAATTGTCTTTGTGTCTTTTGTTTTTCATTCCTTTAGGTGTTTTTCTTGTTTTCGTTTTCTTCTGTCGCGTGTTCTTCCCTGTCGCGCGTTCTTCTCTGTCTTAAGTTTTTAGGTCGAGTCGGAACGGACGAATACAATTTATGCCTCACATATTACATATTGCCTTGCCTTGCATTTTTCAAAATTTTCAAGCTAGTCTTTTGCATTATCCACGAGTTTTTGTTGATTTCATGCTAAATTATTAGACTTGACTCTCTTCTTGGCAAGCTACAACATATTCTAAGGATTAGAGCTTAATAAATCGGTGACATCCATGACCGATTTCATGTAGGTTTGTGAGTAGTTTCTCCTCTTGAGGCATGTCACATCAATATGCATAAACATGAATTTTGTCTACTTAATACCTGTATACATTCGGATTTGTGGTTTGTTTACACATGTGGTAGAGGTCCCCCTTTCTCATTGTTCCCATAATCCCCACATAGCCAAATTAAATCTTTTTTACCCATTTGCTACATCCAAAATTTGCCTACCCTAGTCGAGCTAGTAATATAGTGATGGGACTGTTTTTGCCATCCTTTGGTTTGTGCCTTATTTTTAAATATTGATTTTGTGAGAATGGTAGAAAGGAGAAAAAGAAAAGAGAAGGATACGAAAACAAATAATGATTCAAATGAAAAAAATCGAAGAAAAAAAAAACGAAACAGCCTGTTTTCAAGGCTGGTCGGTCGACCTGCATTCTGGGTCGGTCGACCAGGACCATTGAACAGGATATTTCTGAAAAAAAAAAAAAAAGAGGAAAGGAAGAAAGAAAGAAAGAAAAGGAGAAAATTGGAGAAATTGTGATTTTTGCTCCAAAACTTTGAGCATTGGCATGTATGGAAAAGTAATAAGAAGTGATCTTATAGTATGGATAGACGGTTGTTAGCTCGGTTTAACCCCTCTTCCCATAACTTATTTTAACCCCTTCTTACCTTTAGCCTCACAATTCCAAAATTGCCTCGGCATGTGTCATGGTTATCTAGTGTGGGAATGCATATGTACGGTTGTAGAGATTCTATTCATGTTAGATTGCAGGCATGTTCTTATGGGTCGCAGATAGGTGAGAGTCTTTACTTTTATTTATCTTCTTATCTTTCACATATACATTTGACCCTTTGCTTTCATGAGTGTCTCGAGCGTACCGCGAGAGTCCAATTAGAATGAGTCTTGCAAGGTTGAAATTTTAGCATGCTATTCCAACATGTCCAATTCGTTTTGCTCTTGACATTATGCTTGATTGTATTTGAAGGTTGCATTAAACTGGTTAGGCATAGTGTTGTGTTTGGTTGTAAAAAGTGTGAAATCCGTTCCATTAGAAGTTTTTTCTTTTCTTTTGAGTCGTAGTGCTTGCTTGAGGACAGGCAAGGTTTGGTTTGGGGAGTTTGATACGTGCCTATTTTATGCATTTTATTTATTCTTTTGGCACTTATTTTCTTACATTTTCGTGACTTTTAGTTGCTTTTTCTCCCGAAACGGTTTACTTTGGCATTTCTATGTTTTATATGTAGGAATACGCGGAAGTGAGCAAAACTGAACCTTATTTGCCTTTCGGAAGCTGTTTTGAGTACTAATGCGGAGCAAGGATCCGAGTTGCACACCCGAATGTTATCATTGGGCCAAATTAGAGCTGAAACGAACAAGAATCGGTCGACCGACCCATCAGAGAGGTCGACCGACCTAAGCCCAAATCGCGGAAAAGCCCAGCAGCAATAGAAGCGGTCGACCGACCCGCAAAAGAGGTCGACCGACCCGGAAGCTGCAGCGAAGACTTTTATTTCGTGTTTGTACTTACCTAATCTTGTAAATATACTTATTTAAGAAGACCTAAACTCTTCAATTAGGTCAAGTAATTTCTATTGTCAAGCACTTTATGTTAGACAAGCAATTTTATGTTAGAAGAACTCGATAGTTTAGAAAGAGATTTTATTCCAAGTTTTCATCTTTTGTTCTTAATTCCAATTAAGTTGTAAGTTTGCTACAATCAATCTTTCCCTTTAATTTAATCTTGTTGTTCATCTTGTTATTGCTCCTTAATTCATGTTTTCCCTTTTATTGTCATCTTTAATTATGTTAATTCCTTTGATGTTATTAGTTATTGTTAGTTTCATAATTAAAAGTATGCATAGCTAATTCTTGTGATTAGGAATTAGGGGAACCATGATAAAGATTTGATTTTGATAGTTTAACGATTGAATTACCAATCCCCCATTGTTGTTGGTGAACTAATCCTTAGGATTGAAAGATTATTAGGATTAGTTTAACAACGACTTTGGGATTGCCATATGAACGAAAGTTTAGTGCTTTTCTAGGAACCCTAAGACCGTAAGGATTGGGTAGAATATTGACCTAAAGGTTTATTCTTTGTTCCTTGGGATTGTGTTATTTGATTATTTTACCCTTCATTGACTTGTTTTAACCATGGGGAACCAAAGTTCCTAATCTCCTTTTTACCTTATTTTTATTTCTCTTGTTTATTTTGTCCTTCTAGTTATTAGTTTAAATCTCAAATCAACCCCCCTTTTTGGTTACTTGCAATAGACTTTAAATTCACAAACATAATTAACCTTGTCTCTCTGTGGTTCGACCCTTGACTTATCCTATCTAGTTTAAGCTGAGGTTTTATAAATCTTATCTTTGGCACCCCTCAACGACGGGTGTCAAGGGTGATCGACAGAGGGTGTTGGATATAAGGGAGAAGGATGAGTGTGAGGATGAGACAAAAGAAAATGGGAAAGAGAAATAGATTTTATAGGAAATGCAAGGAGATAGGGAAATGATTGGAGAGAGAACAATGAACAAATTAAGAGAAAAGACAATGGAAGTACGATGATAGAATAACGTTTAGAAACCCATTAACTTCAACATAATTCAAAGGGTTTTTCTACGTGGCACCCTTGTACTTCTTTAAATTTTACGTGGTACCCCTCGCTCTTTAAAAATATCAGGGGTACCCCTAAACTTAATAAAAACATCTTAAAATACACAAACGTCTTTAATTCGCCTCTTTTAAATATTTAGTTTATACATTGTTGATTGATTTTTCGACAATAATTAGTCATGTCATTAACATAAATGTAGTTTATTTACTCAATCGTAAACATATTTTCATTACAAAACCTATCTGGTTAAAAATGTAATTTTTAGTAGATTGAGTATTTTAAGAACATTTTACTAACTTTAAGGATATCAGTGATGTTTTCAAAAATACAGGGGTACCACGTAAAATTCAAAAAAATATAGGGGTACTGGTACGAAATAAATTTAGCGGAAGTGATATTTGTTGAGTTAGACCTATAACTCCCCAATAGAGACGAACTCAAAACTTATTGAGATCGACGGGTTAATACTCAAATACGTGAGATGAATAATTAACAAAAGAATGCACACAGAAGTTCTGAAATTTTTGATGAAAACTGAATGAATGAAAATTACAAACCTTAAGACTATTTATAGTCACAAGAAGACCAACGAACACAAAGAAATAAGGCCTAAAATATGGACAGAAACTACATAAATGACATGGGTAATTGAACACTCTTTATTGAAATGGGAAAAACGATCCAACCCACTGGCAACTACTCTGCATTTAGACTCCCCCATTTACGGATCCATTGTATGTGAGCAAATTCACGAACTGGAACTTCGAACTTGAAAATAGAGAAGTTTGAAAAGCGATATCCGTACCCTTTCCCGTATCATCTCCCCTCACCCCCCCCCCCCCCCCCCCCCCTTTCGAAAGGAATTGACTTCAATTTTTCAAGACCGTCATCTTCGATGTATGGGGATAAATCACCTGTAATACCCGTATTTTTACTACGTTTTATTATATTTATTTATCGTTTTATTTTATTTAATTACTTGTTACTTTGACGCCTCGCTATCGCTTAGTTGACTTATCGAGTTAATGTTATATTTCATATGTTATAAGTAAGTGTCGAGAACGGGAAATTAGTGATTTATATACGGGTTAATGTATGTGGACCTAGGGATGCGTGCCCAAGGCTGTTAAGCCCAACTCGACACACTTTGCACATTGAAAAGAAAAGCAACAAATTCTATCAGCTTTATATATGTCGACACCCTAAAACCCTAACCCTAGAATTACAACGCTTCACACATTCACACAATATCTCAGCCGACACTTCAGGGTACAAGTTAAAGGGATAGCCCGGTGGTTTAGGGTGGCCGTTGGTGGCTCGTTTCACGTCTGAAATAGGGTACACAGCCTCCCTCTGTTTCGTTTTCAGTTTATGTTCAACTTTAATGCGTTAATTCCTGTGTATATTTATATGTATGTGGTCTGATCTTTTCTGAGTTTTAATCTAGGAAGTTCAATAATTGTTTTTGGGTAAGAATCGAGTCACCGTTGGCCGTGTTGACCGCCGTTACGCGGTGGTTTACACCCCCTGTCAGAGTCGTGTTAAAGCAGCTTTAGGATTGTTTCGTTTGAAAGAGTTTGTGTCGTGTTTAGTTTAATATTTGCTTATAATTGTTGTATGTCGTTAAAGTATGTTGAAGGGTGGTAGTCAAGGGCTCGTCTGGTGGTTAGGGTGGTGGTTCTTGGTGGGTCGTAAGGAAACAGAGGCGGGTTTCGTTTGGGGAAAACAGTTCTGAATAGGGTATCGTGGTCAGAATGTCAGTGGGCAGGGACTCCTTGTTAGGCCTTCGACTAAAGGATGTCTTACGTTTGAGATGGGTGTGTGGGTAAGTGGTTAGTGTATAGCATAGGGTACGTAGTGGTGGCTGTCACAGTGTCTCGTGGTGGTCGTGGGTGGTTGTACAGCAGGGTTAGTTTTGGGTTCCAGAAAACGTAAACCTGGGTTGTGGTGGTGTCGCTGGTCTTGCCCACCTGTTCAGGCGTCGTGGGAGGCTGACGAGGGCTGCTGACCTCCTCCCTGGGATCACCACCGCTCAGTGGCGAGCCTGGTGGTGCTAGTGAGGAGGCCAGGGGCACCGGTGGGCGTTTGTAGCTGTGGTTGTAGGGCTGTCACGGGGGCTGTAACGAGCAGGCTGGTTGTGTTTGGGCGTGTTTATGCGTGTTTTAGCTTGGTTGCTTTAAGTCTTTACTCACTAATATGTTACTAATTGATACCTATAATTACCATATGATATTTTACTAGAGTTATGATAAATTAGATTGATAATTTGGTTGCTAATTTATATTGGTTAGGGAGGTATGATAATTATATTAATAATAAGTATTATCGATGGTCTTGGCAATTGTTGTGACGATCTTTAATTAATTATTTTATTGTGGCTAATAAAACCAATCGTCGTGTGAGCACGTTTACATGTATACTTGGTGGTTTTATGTTATGAGTATAAATGATAAATATGGTTAAGTAGTTGGTAATGTGAATGAATGGATAGGAATTGATACAAGTACTTGTTATAGGAACTGAATTCGAGGAGGAACAGTATTAGCCGGTGATTTCTTGTTTACAGACTGCTTTTCAGGTAGGTTACACTGGAACTACTTTTGTATTGTATTATGTTTGTAAGTGGATTGGATGCTATGGATGCAAGTATAATTATTTATGAGATGCATATACAGTATTGGTTCTTTATTTTTGCATTCATAAGCATGGCATGAGTACGGTTACAAATTGAGATGATGTGGAGATATTATTGGGCCCAGGCTAGCTCTGCAGGGCTAGACCTGGTGACCTCAGCTGTTAAGCTGGTGTTCGGCGATGGCCGAGTATAGTCTGCCGGGAGGTTCGGTATGGCTGGGAGTCACGGGTTTGCGAATGAGAATGAGAATGAGATTGAGCTCGAGCATAGCATGATCAATTGCATATACTGTTTGTTTGCATTATTACTATTGTGTTATCCTACTCAACCGCGAGGTTGACAGTGTATTCGTGTTCACCTACGATGATCCGGAATGGGGAGTAGATCTTTCAGGTCAGAGACAGCGGGACTAGGACTGGGCATGGAGGAGAGACATGGTCTAGACCTACCTAGCTACCTAGATCACTTAGTCTTGTTTTCATAGTTGAACACTTGTTTTATTTCAGTTGTTTGGAAGCCCTTTGGACTACGTCTTGTAATAGCTACAGTTTAACCTTTTATATTTAAAGTACTGCGTTTCTTTCACTATGTATATCTTCTACCCTGGTCTTTCCAGGATGGTAACAGTCCTATTTACTCTGGAAGTCCTAGTCCAGGCTCCTAGGTAAATGGGGGTGTTACAAAATCACCCACGTTGAATGTGGCATGAACACCGTAGTCTCCGGGTAATTCAACCTTATAAGCATTGTTATTTACTCGAGAAATTACCTTAAAAGGACCCTCGGCTCGAGGCATGAGTTTATTTTTACGCTTACTTGGAAACCGCTCTTTCCTTAAATGGACCCACACCAAGTCCCCTTCCTCAAAAATACGTGGTTTCCTATGCTTGTTGGCTTTCCTTTGGTAGGCAGTATTCAATTCGACGATTCGATCGCGAACTTGTTGGTGAAGCTTCAACATTGACTTTAGCTTAGCTTCGGCATCTTTATGGATTAATTCATCACTGGGTAATGGGATTAAATCTAAGGGAGCATAGGGATTTAATCCATAAACTACCTCAAAAGGTGATCGACCCGTAGTATAGGACGGAGCTCGATTGTAAGCGAATTCGGCATGTGCAAGCTTAACATCCCAATCTTTCTGAGTTTTATTGACTAGCCCCCGCAACAAGGTACCGAAGGTTCGGTTTGTGACCTCGGTCTGCCCGTCCGTCTGTGGATGATGTGAGGTGCTGAAACAAAGTTTCGTGCCCACCTTCCGCCATAAGGTATTCCAAAAATAGCTCAAAAACTTTGAATCACGGTCGGAAACAATCGTTTTGGGAATACCATGTAAGCGAACTATCTCCCTAAAATATAATTCCGCAACATTGGGAGCATCATCGGTCTTGTGACAAGGAACAAAATGAGCCATTTTAGAAAACCGATCGACGACCACCATAATTGAATCCTTCCCTCGTTGAGTACGGGGTAAAGCGACGATGAAGTCCATGGAAACATCGTCCCAAGGTCTGTCGGGAACCGGCAGTGGGGTATACGGGCCTGGTCTGAAAGTACTTTTGGTTACCTTACACGTTACACATTTAGCGATAATTTTTGACACATCCCCGAACATTTTTGGCCAAAAGAAATGCTCCCTCAAAACCTCCATGGTCTTAGCCACCCCGAAATGCCCAGCCAAACCTCCTCCGTGAGCCTCACGCACCACCAATTCTCGAATTGGGTGTCTCGGAATACAAAGACGGTTTCCTTTAAGAAGAAAGCCATCTTGAATAATAAATTCACCATTGGCCCCACTCAAACATTGCTCAAATACTTCCCCAAAGTCCACGTCTGTAACATAGCATTTTTTTAACATTTCGAAACCGAGTAATCTGGTGTTGAGCATAGAAATTAGAGAATATCGTCGTGACAAGGCGTCAGCAACAATATTTGTTTTTCCCTCCTTATATTTGGAAGAAAAATGAAAGGCTTGTAAAAACTCAACCCATTTCGCGTGACGAGGACTCAAGCTCTGTTGCCCATTAATGTACTTCAGGGACTCATGATCGGAATGTAAGACAAAATGATTTGGGCGTAAATAATGACTCCAAAACATGAGTGCTCTAACAATGGCGTAAAATTCTTTGTCGTAAGTACAATATTTCAGACGGGCAGCCCCCAATTTTTTCTGAAAAGAAGGAAACAGGCTGATTCCCCTGTTTTAAAACGGCCCCGATCCCAATCCTGCTAGCGTCACATTCAACCTCAAAAGGTTGCGAAAAATCAGGTAAAGCTAAGACGGGAGCCTGACATAATTTTTCTTTCAACAGTTTAAAAGATCCTTGGGCAGCCTCTCCCCACTCAAATGCTCCTTTTTTTTAAACACTCCGTCATTGGACTCGCAATAGTACTAAAATTCCGAATAAACCGTCGATAAAAAGAAGCAAGTCCGAGAAAAGACCTTACCTCCGTGACTGTCCTTGGTGTTGGCCAAGTTCGAATTGTCTCAACTTTGGACTGGTCCACTTCAACCCCTTTACTAGTCACCACATAACCCAAGAACAACACATTCTCCTCCAAGAACGAGCACTTTTCACGCTTACCATATAACTGCTGCTCTCTAAGCTTTTCGAAAACGAAGCTGAGGTGCGTAGGATGATCCGACATATTCCGACTGTAAACAAGAATATCGTCGAGATAGACAACAACAAACTAGCCTAAAAACGCTTTTAGGACTTCCTTCATGAGGCGCATAAAGGTGCTAGGCGCATTAGTGAGACCAAAGGGCATGACGGTCCATTCATAAAGTCCGTACCTAGTTTTGAAGGCGGTTTTCCTTTCGTCTCCTTCTCGCATCCGAATCTGATGATAGCCGCTCCGTAAGTCAATTTTGAAGAATAACTTGGAACCGTGCAACTCATCAAGTAGGTCATCAAGTCGGGGTATGGGAAACCGGTACTTAACAGTGATGTTATTTACCGCCCTTGAGTCCAGGCACATTCTCTATGACCCGTCTTTTTTTGGAACGAGCAACACCGGAACGGCACAAGGACTCTTGCTCTCTCGTACATACCCGAGTTCCATCAGTTCACTAATCTGTTTTTGCAATTCTTTAGACTCCTCCGGGTTACACCTATAGGCGGCTTTATTAGGTAATGGCGCTCCGGGAATGAGATCGATTTGGTGTTCAATACCCCGTAAGGGAGGAAGACCAGATGGCAACTTGTCGGGGAACACATCCTCAAACTCATATAACAACCCATCTACCGCACTCCCTGCCACGTTCCCCTGTTTCCCTGCTGAAACTTCTCTGGCCAGAAGGAAATAAACACACTCCCCGAGATTAAGAGCTTGTTCAATCACTTGCTCCTTCACTAGCATTGTTGTTTTCTTTTTTTTTTACGCTCATTGACCGTATATCCCGTGACGACATTGGTTTTAGAACAATTTTCTTTCCTTTATCCTTTATCCTCGGTGTTCAACATCTCGATCAAACTGCTATGGACGACCCAAAAGAATATGACAAGCGTCCATGGGGATTACGTCACAAAGCACTTCATCCTCATACGAACCCATGGTTAGGCCAACTCGAACCTGCCTTGACACCTTGATTTTATTTCCGTCGCTCAGCCAATGTAACGCATAGGGCTTGGGATGCGCGATGGTAGACAACCCCAACTTCGACACCATTTCTTCAGAAGCCACGTTAGTGCAACTCCCACCGTCAACAATGACACTACACCACCTGTCATTGACCTGACACTTGTTATGAAATAACTGCTCTCGCTGATCTGAATCAATAGACTCGGTTTGGACTGGTAAAGAACAGAGCACTAAAAGAGTATCGTAAATAGACGCCTCATACCCCTCTATCTCTTCCTCCTCATCCTCACTCTCCCTTAAATTGAACACATCTCCCAACCGCTCCTCTTCTTCGGCCTGCTCTAGTAAGTTTATTGCCTCCCGAATAGTCACCACACGTTTATTTGGACACGCGTTTTGATAGTGACCGAAACCTTGACATTTGAAACACCTAACCTTCGAAAGAGCGGTTTCCTTGGCTGATTTTGTGGGGTCTATCACAGAGTGTTTGTTTGAAGTGTTACTGGAAGTAGGGTTTTGTTTTTTGGCGGGGGCTCTATTTTAGGCCAGGGTTTGTTCCTACCATAATCTGTGTTAGACCCTCCCCCAAATTTGTTTTTGCCCTGGGTTTCGAGTTTTAAGCAAAGCCCACAAAGGATGTCGAAATCAAAGTAAGGGTATAATTCGACAGTGTTAGCAATATTTTGTTCTTCAATCTCCTCTAATTCCCCCATTAACACTAAATTCTCAAATTCATCAATATACTCTCCCACACTTAGTTTCCCTTGTTTCAACTCGGAGATTTTACGATACGTGGTTAGTCGATGATTTGGTGGCACATACCTGCTTCGTAGTTTAGCCTTCAAAACCTCCCACGAAGTGACTTTCTCCTTTCCAGCCCTGGCACGCTTGGTTTTCAGTCCTTCGAACCACAACGAAGCTCCCTTTCCCAATTTCAAAATTGCAAACTTGCACCGCTTTTCATCACTCAAATCCTTGAAATCGAACATCCTTTCTATCTTTCGTTCCCAGTCCAAATATTCCTCTGGATTCGTACCTCATGTGAATTTCGGGAGTTCATTGAGCTTGAACTCGTCTTGCTTAGTCCTACCACTGGTTCGACTTCCGGTAGGCCTGTTTCGTAATAAGTCTTGGAGTTTGTCGTAAAATTCTTCATCGAACTGTTCAACCATTTTTTTTTTTTGTTTTTGAAAAAAGGATCGTCTAGATTAAAGGAAAATCAAGAGCCGAAGTTCTGATACCACAAATGATACGAAATAAATTTAGCGAAAGTGATATTTGTTGAGTTAGACCTATAACTCCCCAATAGAGACGAACTCAAGACCTATTGAGATCGACGGGTTAATACTCAAATACGCGAGATGAATAATTAACAAAAGAATGCACACAGAAGTTCTGAAATTTTTGATGAAAACTGAATGAATGAAAATTACAAACCTTAAGACTATTTATAGTCTTTAGAAGACCAACGAACACAAAGAAATAAGGCCTAAAATATGGAAAACAGAAACTACATAAATGACATGGGTAATTGAACACCCTTTATTGAAATGGGAAAAACGATCCAACCCACTGGCAACTACTCTGCATTTAGACTCCCCCATTTACGGATCCATTGTATGTGAGCAAATTCACGAACTTGAACTTCGAACTTGAAAATAGAGAAGTTTGAATAGCGATATCCGTACCCTTTCCCGTATCAGGTACCACGTAGAAAAACCCTGATTTAAGAGTAAGTTATTCATAACATTCTGCAAAGTTTTTATAAGATTTAAGTATTTTTTTTAAAATAAAAAGGTTGATTGCACAATTTTATTGCTTCTGACTTGACGAAATTTTGGAAGATGACAGGAATGTGAAGGAGAAAGACGAGGGTGATTTCGACTCTGTAAAAGTCTAGATTATATATGTATAGTTGCTCTTTTCTTCGACATAAAATTTTGCGAAGGAAGCTAAGGTTAAAAAGAAGGGAAATGGAAGATAAGGAGAAAGAGAGGCTAGAAGGAAAGGAAAATGGAAGCAGGGAGAGGAAGATGCGTATAAGACGAGATAAGAGGAGAATCCAACTCCAAGGAGGAGGCGCCGCTAAAAAAAGGGAGGAGCTAGAAAGAGAACTCGTTTGACCTTCAAAGATAGATAACTAAATTCAAAGCAGATAATGAAAGATGGAAATTGTATAATGTGGTTACACAAGGAAACCTTCTATGGAACAATAATGATTACAGACGTCGATCTACGTCACTAAAGCAACAAAGATAATAACCAACTTTAACGGGACAACAAACAACAATACAACATGTATAAAACAGTACTAATTATAATAGACGAGTCACACTATCAACAACTAGTATATATGAAAAGAGAGAGCTCATCTTCCAACCCAGTACTGTTCAATTGCAGCTTCTGGATACCAGTATTACTAAGTTACTAACTAGTATTTCGCACAAGCACTGTATTGAAGGAGAAACAAAGATGATAAGAGTAATTAACAAGTCTAGCATGCGCATATTAAAAGTTGAATCTTTTCTGTTATCGGATACAATGGAATGATTTGATACTCGATGCAAATGCAGGACCATAAACTTCACACTCTTGACTCTTAGACTATTCAGGGAGTTTTAGATTATCGGATACAAGGAAATGATTTCGATTGAAGGTGGAGATGAAGTAACTCCATTCTTGTAAAGTACAATCTTAAACAGGCAAGCACCAGAAAGGTACAAAACCAACAAGTGTTATCCGAAAGAGCCATTTGCGAGGAAGATATAGTACGTATATTAAAATGGTGGCCATCAAACATCAAAAGAAGCTATCTATAACAGTTCTATTACAAGAACACCACTACAGTCTACACAGCAGACAACAGTTCACGATTTGATATCAGTAAATGCAGTGGCTTAATATTGGTATCAGATGTAGTGGCTTTACCTGCAATCTTATCTATATAAAACAAAAAACATTGCAAGCATTCTCTTTAAGTCACATCATCACATTCATGTTTTTAATTTTATTTATTTTAAGTAATGTGGGACCTACAACAAGAAAAAAAAGTAATTAATTGCTAAAAAAATATCTATGTTTAAGTTTTAGACGTAAATGTTTAGGTTTATATTTTCTACACGTAAATATTAGAATAATAAGAAATAATGAATAACTTAGAACGTAAATAATTCAGCCCAAGTTTTACTAATAAATCACTATAAATTAATTCAACTATTAAAAATTCAGTCCAAATTTTTACTACAATTATAAATTGCAATTACAATAACAATTAATATAAAGTACGAAAAAATACATCCACTATAATACTAATAAGATAAAATAAAATTTTAAAGAAGAATATAATAATACACATTAGCTCTAAAAACGCAAAAAAAAATGTTATAAATTTTATCGAACTATATATTGCATAATTCCGAAAAAATGACATGTGATCGATTTAAAAAGAAAATCTTTTAATTAAGATATATGATGAAAACAACATCTAAATAAAAACATTCTCTTAACATACTTACAAAATAAAGTAAAGTGTGGTAGCAGATAACATAAAAGACGACCAGTAAGTTGCGAGCATCATTAATTTGCAGCTATGATATAAAATGAAACAAGAATTTGAAAAAACATGCACATTTAAGTAACTAAAGGTGCGAATTTTAACAAAGGAAAATAATTTATTTAAAACAAAAATTATAGACATGCATGATTTTTAAAAAGATGATAAGATTTGTAAATAAAATTAAATTAATGAGAGGAGCGATTTTGGTGCGGGTAATAAATTTCCGTTAACATATAAAAGTTTTGGTTCTTTGACAAAAAAATGGTTTAGCTAATAATTCGTAAATTGAGATATACTAAAATGATTCATCGCAAATCACAAACAACTTTATCTAAGGTGGACAACTGTCTTTCAATATCAGTTCTTAATCAAGAACAACTTGATGTTGGGATTTTCAAACTTATAAGCAAGTGAGACTTGAAAAGTTTGATTTTCGATAATATATTTTTGTCTAATACAACATCTAAAATAGTTTAAAGAGTATTTCAATATGTAAATTTTTAAGATTACTTATCTTATCTACATTAATATAAGAATATTTCGTGCAATTTCGTGCGTTCACATCATCACATCCATTTTATTTTATTTTTTAATTTTTTAAATAAATGTAGGATCCAGCACAAAAAATATGGAATTAATTTATGAAAACCAACTTTATTGATAGAATTTTATCGAATAATCAATATATAACTCCAATAATGAACCATCATCCTCGATTTCATTTATGTTGCATAAATAATACAATATGAAAATGCAGAATTTTCCAAATAGTCCACATAGTCTTTCAATACTAAAAAAAAAAGGTGAACAAAAATCATTATTAGACAACGAACATAAAAATGATAAAAATTGGTAAAACAAATAGCGTCGTTATATTATTTTACAAGCTTTTAACTCTAACATTTGACCATCGTAATAGCACATTTTCGAGATATCACTAAATTTGAATAATTTTTTTGAATAAGAAATAGTTTTCAACAAAAATGTTAATAAATAGTACTCTTTTAATTTTTAATTTTAAAAATAAGATCTACAAAAAATTAACAAAGTAAATGAACTATAAAACTCTGTTAAGTAGATTTTAGATCATTCCGTTAAAATAATATTCTAAATAAATTCGTTATAGATATTGAGCATATCCACTAAAATGAGTAGATCTAAAAAAATTGTTATCATGTTTTAACACTGAATTCGTGCGTTTTTTCACGGATTGCAATTTTTGCACGTGTTTTAAACTATGATCATTATAAAAGAAATAGATTATAAGATATACATGTATTTTGGTTTACCATTTTCAAATATTAATCATCATATCGATATTTTAGAACTATATCGGTGCAATTTTGCACGGGTTAAAACTAGTTTTTTAAAAAAATATACGCAAAATCTTTTTTTAGGGGTTTTGTTTAATTTTATTAATTAATTAATTAATTATAAGGTTTAGATTTAGTTTACATGCTAAGTAGGTAAAATGTTACCTAATGACAATCAAATAAGTAAAATACATTATAGAGGGACAATAATAGAAAATAATAATTCATAATGACATTTTTAGAAAAAAAAAAAAAAGTATATTATAGTGGCAATGATAGTTTCAAACTCAACATAAGTATTATCTCATTTTTTTCATATTTAATCCTTTTTTTATTTATACTTATAATATATGTTCTTAGTTAGAACACACGTAAAATAATCGAATTTTTGTAGACCAATTTGTATATGGATTTTAAGTATCACCATAAATAATAATATTATTACACATAAAAAATAAAATCTCCGATTTGCTACGATAATAAGGATTATTAAAAAATTCCCCTCTAAATTGGTTTAACGTAAATATGGAAATAAATAAGATTTTATTTCATTAAACTAATCATTCATTTAAAAAGTAATAATCTTTTAATCAGCCTATAATATTTCACCACTAAAACTTTAAAATTTAATTTTTAACTAAAATAAAAAAATTATTATAAAGCTATAAAATTATATATAACCATAATTAAAATAAATATCATAAAATACTTATCATGTAATTAGTCAATTCGCTTGATTAATTTTGAAATTATTATTTTTTAAAGAGTAAATTAGAATTTACCCCTTTTGATACAAACTTTTTAAAAAATACTTCTTTTTGAAATTATTTTTCAAGAATTGCACCTTGATATTGCATTTTTGTTTTTGCTAAAATTACTTCTTTAAATTGCATTTTTTTTCGTAAACTTGCTTTAAAACTCAAATTTAAATTGACTTATTTTCTTTGTTTTCGAACTTCCCTACATTTGTCCAGGTAATTATACCTTTCAAAGTCACAAATATAATAAATTCAAAAACAGATGAAATAGGTTAATTAAATTAGAGTTTGGTAGCAATTTTTGACGTAATAATTCCCAACAAAAATAATTCCCAGAATTATTAATTTATTAAAAAAAATTCAGAAATTGTTTAATTACTACTCCCTCCGAGTCGGAGTAATGGTTCTTACTTCCTTTTTGGTGCGAGTTTAGTGATGGTTCCTCTTTCCATTTTTAGTAACTTTTTTGTGGTTCAAAATCAATTCAGTGTGGGGTAGGGTGTTTTGTGTGGTTTAGAATCATTTCCTTATTTTTTGTGCATAAAGGTAAAGGAACCATTACTATGACTCGGAGGGAGTAATTAATATTTTCGAAAATTTAACTAAATACAAAAGTAACAAAATATTTCCCAAAAATTTATGAATTTAGTAAAACATATTTCAGAAATATTAATTTACAAAAAAAATTCATCAATTTTGTTAACATAATAAAATTTTAACAAAATAACAAATATTCCTAAATCATTGATAACTACACGTAGTTAAGACTTAACTACATTTGTATAATTATTATTCTACCCTAACACTACAAATGCAAATTAACTAAGATTAAACACGTGGCGCGATGTGATTAGCAGTCGTGTAAAACATTTCCAATACCAAACGGGTTTAGATCCCCTCACAAACATTACTATATTATATATTTCAATCACTTTCATCTACCTTTTCATTTGTAAATAAAACTATAATCATCCAATCGAGCCCATATTTAATCCGGATCGTTAATAAATAATGAACTTCATTTCCTTTTGACAAATGGAGATGATCCTTAGTCATACCAAACCTCTCATATGCAATAATGCATATGTATGTGTGGACTGTGGGGTTACCAAGACAATTAACGTACTTCTCCTAATTTTATTTAAAAACATATTAACAATGCAATTACCATTAATCCATCAAAATAAATGATGTTATCAAGATAAAATATCCTTTGTAACTTTATTAAAATAAAGGAAGCATTAAATCAACTTCAAATTAAATTGTCAAATATAAAAACTCATAATTAAATTATTAAATTACGTTAGTTGACTAATTGACTTAGTTCTAACATATTATACTCGAAATATTTTGCTACTAGTAGTCAAATTCTTACCGATTTCTATATATTATACTCCGAACAAGAAAGTTAGGCATTTCAGACTTTAAAATTTTAATAAATCTTAAATATCCTTTGTAACGTTATTTCCAACATATTGCATTTAAATAGCTAAACAATATTAATCAAATGACATCTACAACAAAAAAACTCACAAAAATGAGGATGAAATACTTGTTTTGTTTGTTCATTTTAATTATTTCTTCATTTTCATTAGCAAAAGCATCGCATCATTATACATACAAGAACTTGTTTCATTGCCTAAAAAAAGAATTACATTCAAATAACATCTCAAATACTGTTTACTCAAAGGAGAATAACGAGTATACGACCATCTTGCAATCCCACATCCGAAATCTCCGGTTTACGTACCCGACAACTCCAAAACCTCTACTAATCATCGCCCCATGGAACCCGTCTCAAGTCTCGGCCTCAGTCATATGCGCGAATAAACAAGGATTACATATCAAAATCCGGTCAGGAGGTCATGACTACGATGGGTTGTCCTATGTCTCGAGCGATCCATTTGTCATACTCGACATGAACAATTTAAAAGACATAAGGATTGATAACGCGACAGGAACGGCCTATGTGGAGGCAGGGGCAAGTTTGGGAGAATTTTACTATAAAATCATAAAAAGCAGCAATGTGCACGGTTTTCCTGCAGGGCTATGTCCTACATTAGGAATCGGAGGGCATTTTAGCGGGGGTGGTTACGGTCATATGATCAGAAAATTCGGGTTGTCAGTAGATCATGTTATAGATGCTCAGGTCGTGGATCATCTGGGTCGCATTCTGAATCGGAAATCCATGGGTGAGGATTTGTTTTGGGCGATCAGAGGTGGGGGTGCTGCTAGTTTTGCTGTTGTATTGTCGTATACAGTTAAGCTTGTGCCGGTTCCTGAAACCGTGACAGTTTTCAGTGTTCAGAGGTTTCTGGCTGATAATTTGACTGATATTGTTTACAAATGGCAGACTGTTATGCAGGACATTGATGAAAACTTGTTCATTCGACTGTTACTGCAACCTGCGAGTGATCCAAAGAATCCAAGTAATGCAACTGTCGGCGTAACATTCATATCACATTTCCTAGGAGACGCAAAAACATTAGTGAATCTCCTGAACACCGAACTTCCCGAGCTAGGTATAAAGAAAGAAGACTGCAAGGAACTGAGTTGGTCGAAGGCCTTATTATTTTGGTTAAATTTCGACACAGAATCTCCACTCGAAGTCCTTCTAAACCGAACTTCTTTTGGTATCTACTTGAAAAGGAAATCCGACTACGTCCAGACACCAATTGAGAAACAACATTTGGAACTCCTTTGGAGGAAAATAATCCAACTAGGAAAAGCCGGCCTTGCTTTCAACTCTTACGGAGGAAAGATGAGTGAAATCGCGGACTCTGCTACTCCGTTCCCTCACCGGAAAGGGAATTTGTTCAAGATTCAGTACTCAATTAACTGGAGAGAAGAAGGGCAAGAAACTGATGAGAAGAACGTAGGTATACTAAGGGAAATGTACGAGTTTATGACACCTTATGTGTCCAAGAATCCAAGGGGTGCATTCCTTAATTATAGGGACATTGACATTGGTGTTACCCAAAATTGGACTTACAAAGAAGGGGAAGTGTATGGGAAAAAGTATTTTATGGGTAATTTTGATAGGTTAGTTAAGATTAAGAGTAAGGTTGATTCTCGTAACTTTTTCAGACATGAACAAAGTATACCAATTGGGGATTATTAGTAGGTAACGTCCTCTAAATAATACGTATTAGAAATTATATTTCGGGTTGATTGTTGATATATTTTGGTCCACACTTAAGTAGTATTTGAAATTCGTTATGAAATAAAAGTATTTGAACACTTGTGCTGTTTTGTGTGTCTTCTTACTTTCGGTTTAACTTATGACATTTTAAGTATTTGTGTTTGATATTCGATAACTATGACTTGTATTCATCATATTGCATGCCGATTTTTATTTTCTCTTCTTATTCTTATACTTTGAGTATATGAACCGAACAAGCAATCGTTGATCGAATGCAAAGTGATTTGTACCAAAATGAATCTAATTTGAAGTGCTCGTACTCAAAATGATCCAAAAATATCAAGAATAAAATAGACTGGAAAATCAAGATGACCGACGATGTGTAAATACATCAGGGAATTTAGGCAAATGCCAACGTAGAATGGGAGAGTTCACCAGAATAAGATGGCATGAAGTGTTTAAGCAGTGTTTGTGGCCTCTACAAGTTATGTGTGCATTTTATATGTGACGGTTTCATGATAATCTTATCATGAGATTTCTAGCCAAAGATAAAAACTTTCATTGCTATTTTAAATGTTGGCTTTTACTATTTTGGCCATTGTAATTTTTTTCCCAGGACTACCGCTTAATAGAGCTGATCATGGGTCGGGTTTGATAAGGCTTGGGCCGGACTGATATGTTAAAAATAGCCCATGCATTGGGGTCGGGTCGGGTCGGGCCAAGTCAATGGGCTTTATTATTTATATTTCGTTCATATTTTTTTGGTATTAACTCGCCTTCACGGCTACACATTTAAAAAATATTTTATTATTCGTCTTAAATGTAAAACGGGTCAAATACATACCAAATTATCCCACTTACCTAGAAAATGGCAATTTCTTTGTTTTTATACCCCATTTGGTAGTAGTTGACTCGTCTTCAACTTAAACTTAAAACGAATAATACCCGTCTTAAACAACACCTCTTGAACAAACAAAACAAAAATTGATACCCCAGAGTGATAAATATTAAGTTAATATCTTTTAAAACGTTGAACATTATTCTCAATATATGTTTCTTTACGATGTAACTGGGGTAACGCCGTGAAAATTCAAGCGGTTGTTCAATTTCAACTTTTTACATGAAACGGTCAATTTAAGAGACTAATAACTTATGCGGTATATATATGTAAACACAAATTCTTATTTGCAACGGCATTATCCGTCGCAAGCTTGTGACGGATACCGTTTTCTCTCACAAAATACCCATTTTTTCTCTTTTTTCCAACACTATTCATGTGGTCCCCTTTCCCCCACTAACTCATTTTCTATCCATTTTATCTCACAAAATATCCGTCACAAATAGTGATCCGTCGCAAGCAAGACTTACTAATATGTAAATGTTTTAATAAAAATAAATCAAAAAATTTATATATAATTAAGATATATAAGAACAGTTTGACATTTAACGTTTTACTTGTAAGTTAAGAAAACGTTAAATATAATTAAAAAAAGAGAAGTATTTACTTTCCATACACGAAAAAATTATGTGTTGAAAGTTAATTAAAATATAAAAATTAAAAGCGAGTGCAACGGTGGTTTTTTTGCCTCAGGTTTCTTAAATAAGAATTTTCTTCTATTGAAGGTTACATTGGGATTGTGAAATAAATTGATGATAGAGAGTTTAGTTGGAAGGTAAATTAATATTGTATGCCAATAAGATTAATTTTTTTTTTCACAACAGTTAATAATAAGGGTAACTGATTAACTCTTTTGTAATTATTTGGAGTTATTTCAATGTAATTTAAAGAAGCTATTTCTATACGTAATTATTAGGTGTTATTTCCAATGTGATTTAAAGCAACTATTTCTACACGTAATTACGAGTTAAACAAATTAATATTTTGTAATTATTAGGTTTAGAGTTAATAAGCCCCTTTCTTTTATTTGCTTACTTCGTTGATTCTAATAGGTTGAATTGACAATAAGATGCCCAAACTTAATAAGAAGGCTTGAAATAGCTAATGCTGAAAATTTGTTGCGCCACATCACTATTTTAATATTCTTCTTTTATATATATAATGATAATGATAATGATTAGTAAGTCTTGCTTGTGACGGGTCACCATTTGTGACGGATATTTTGTAAGATAAAATGGATATAAAATGAGTTAGTGGAGAAAGGGGACCACATGAATAGTGTCAAAGAGGGAGAGAAAAAGTGGGTATTTTATTAGAGGAAACGGTATTCGTCACAAGCTTGTGACAGATACCGCCGTCACAAATGAGAAATTGTGTATAATGATATGGCACCGCACAGTTCAGTTGTTTTCAATGATTTTGAAAATCAAATAGTACTTTTGTAAAACGGTTTTTCTAATGCGTGCCGTGAAAGCACGTGTTAATAATACTATATCCACTTGATAACAACATACAATTGAATCTTTCTAATTTGGTTTGAGGAAATTTATAACTTTTCCCTAATTTACTTATTTTCCTCTCTCGAATCACTAATATTTCTTTCCTCTTATTCATATTTTCCTTTTTTTGTTCCATGTCTTTTTCCTCAAACATCGGGTATACATTATACTTTCAGCCAACCTATGACCAATTACCATCACCAGGTCACCGACATAGGCGTATATGGAGGGGTGCAGGGGTGCAGGGGATGCACTCGCACCCCTTTGTTAAAAATAAGTATAATTATGTGTATTAGCTATGCTGGTTTAGTGGTTGGATGTAAGTTTTCCTTATCTAAGGTCAAGGGTTTAATACTTCCGGTAAACAATTTTCGTTCAATGTTTTTTTTAACCATTTGTTTTATTTATATTTTTCCAATCCCACAATAAACTATATTATTAGCACCAAATTTTTATCATATAAACATAATTTCGCAATTTTCGTAATTTCGTTAATTTTCCGCACCCTCGTCCAATGACTCCTAGATATGCTTATGGTCACCGGTGCTAGAAAAGGGCTCGAGTTTAATTTTCGGCGCCAAAAATTAAACCCTAAGCCCTTTTTCAACTTTTTTAGCACTTTGCCACGGTAAAGTTCCCGAAAAATATACACCAATGAGAATGAACGACGTTGCGAGGTAGACATAAATGAAATATTCGTTCAGTTCGAGTAAAATACGATCTAATTTGTCAAAAATAGTTTAAATAGCTTACCAACCTGTAGGTAGATAGGAAAAGACTAAAACGATGAAGGTAATTAGGAGATGTAAATAGCTCACAAACAATTTTAATTGAAATGGAAGGGAATATAGTTAATTAGAGGAGAGATATTATAGAAAATAAAATAGCATAAATAGTGAATAATTTTTTTAATTTTCTTAAATTGTTTAAAAAGTTTCTACATTATGTTGTTATCTAAGTGTATATATAATATTATTAATGTGTGCCATTAGAGCACGCGTTAGAAAAATCGTTCATAAAATATCAAAAATGTAAATTTGAGTCATTTAACTAATTCGTATACATCCTAAATATTAAATTGTAAGTATGTCTGGGTATAGCACGGGAAAAGAGATTGTGACATTTGTTGAAAGACTGGGTATAGCCACTGTCACGAGAGCGGAATTAATGGCGCTTCGACGAGGTTTACTGATCGCCATAGAGAAAAAATTCCTTGTATTTACATTCAAACAGACTCGAATGTGGTAGAAGGATTCATGAAGAATTTAGAGAAGGAGCTGCTACCTACAACGCACTCTCATCTTATTCAGTTGTGCAGATCTCTATACTATGATACAGAATGGCAGACAGATATAGTCCATGTCTACCGAGAGGCAAATACTTGTGCAGATTGGTTAGCAAACCTGGGTGTAAACCAGGATGTGAGTTTACGTATCTTTGAACCTGCTCAGATTCCCAGTCCGCTCAGAAGACTTATTGAGTCAGATAGCAGAGGTGTTGCTTGGCCCCGTTTAGTCCCAGCCGATGGAACAACGTAGTCCTTTAGTTTCGTTCCGTTAGTTAGCTGTTTTTTGTTTTTTCGCTTAGTGTGTTGTTTCTTTCTGTTTTTTGTCTGTTTTTTCTGGGCTCTTATCCCACGTCTGTTTTACCAAAAAAAAAAAAAATTGTAAGTATGTCTCTAAATAAATTTATTTGGATACTTATTGCAATCTTTTTACTATAAAAACAATAGTATTTCTTGATCTCCTATTGATTGTAGAAAATTAAGAGTTAAAAGTCAACCTTTTGCAAAAAAAAATTAATTACTTTTTCTCCTGATTTTCAACTTTTTTATATGGTTTCCTCAATGTACTTTCTTTATGTCACTTAACATTATGTTTTTTTGGCAGGTCACTTAACATTATGTTGTATAACCTATATTATATGATACGGAGTATGATATATTATATGATAATGATTGTATTATATTATTATTATTATTATTATTATATTATCTATGATCAAGATTATGTTATATGATATTTTATGACCTAATTTAACTCATCTATAATGCATAATAATGTCCTATCGTTATTCAGATTTTTTTTTACCGAAAATAAAAATGACAGTCCAATCATCTATAAAATATAATTAAAAGCCTTGCCTAAAATGCTTAATAAACTTCACGTAGACAAAGCCACGTAGGATCCAAAAATGCCACGAAAATACCACGTAAACTCATTGCCATGTAACTATCTTATTTTATTGATTTAATTCAATTTTTTTTATAAATTAATTTAATTTTTATAACCCTACTCTACAAATTTACATGAAAATTTCATAACTTATAATTAATATTGATACTTTAATTGAATTTTTGCAATAAAACATGTTAATAAATATCATAATTTATAATTAAATTGACATTTTAATTGAAATTTTGGTAATAAAACATGTTAATAAGTTAAAATTATTCATATTATTTAATACCCACCATATTTATTAACACTTTCTCCTATTCAATTCATTATTTTAGCTAAACATCATAATAAATTGGTTAAAACTCTTCATAATAATCTACCAACCAAATTAATTAAACTTTATTCTTATTTAATTAATTTTTGTAATTTAATATGTTAATAATTTGATTAAATATTTTATACTACTTAATACCCATAATTTTCATTAACATTTTTTTCCTATTTAATTCACCTCTTAAATTACTCAGCAATCAATTATTTAATTAAATAGTACCCAAAAAAAATTTAAAAAAAAATTAAAATATGGGAGTCCGTGGTTGTATAATGACTATAAAACCTATAATGCCTATTTCTATTCATAATATTTATTTAAAATCTATTGCTCATTTGCCCATGATATTCTAAGGTGTGCATTATATTTTATGGTTGACTATATTGAGTCAATTGAGTATTCTTGATGTTATGTACAATAAAGTATATTTTAATTTGTTATTTTATTGGTTTTTATAAATCCTTTGATCTATATTTGAATTCATATTTTCAATTTGGTTTAATTTCAGCGATTTACATGTGACAATGTTTTGATTTGTTTGTCAGGTTTTTGCTATGTTGATGTTTTACCTTTTGGTCAATATATTTTTTATGTGACCTTTAAAGTATAATTAAATGTATGTGAATGTAGATAAGGCGTGGATAATCTGAAGAGGGAAGAAATACAAAAGGCGCGAAACTCGGATAAAATCTATACAATATAATTAAAAGGCTAATTAAAACATTTAATTTTAATTCACATGTCATTTTTATTATAGTGGTTAACATTAATTCATCTATATTGATTATTTATTTTTATCCAATATGATAATAAAAAGGCAAAATTATGTATTAAAAGGTTATCTATCTCCAAAACTGTCACATGCTTATAAGTATCAAAAACAATTATAGTTGCAATAAAAAAAAAACTAATATAAACTCTTTATTTTCCTCTCGTAAATTTGGGATATTAATCTACTTATTATTGTAACAGTAGTAATAACAATAATAAAGCAAATCTTTCGCATTTCATTTCTCATTACATCACCATATTTATGTCTATATTAAACTTTATAATACCGAGAAAAATCTATAACTTTGTAATAATCTAAATAAAAAATTTATAATCTATATATCCATAAGTCTAATTAAAAACAAGTCAAACTACCTACCATAGTCTATATGCATATTTAATTATATAAGATAATATCTTAAATCAGTGTTGTATGAAGCAAACCTCATACATTCCATTTATCCTTACGTTGTATTTATGTTTAGATTAATTTCATAATTATGAAAAAAATGATGCTCAAAATTCAAAAGTCATAAACCTTGATTCATATTTTTACTTATATTAAATTTGATAATTAATAATGAAAAAATAACGCTCAAAAGTCATAAACGCATCCTCAATTATTTATATATTTTTATTAGAAGGCAAAATTTATAAATCAAAATTTTTTCCATCCCTATTTTTGGTAGAACTAAATGTGTCACTAATTTTCTATGATTTGATTCCAATTAAGGTAAATGTATTAAAGTTTTAGATTATTAGCTAATTTATTTCTTTTTTAGTGTAAGTTCCATTGGTACGACGTGTTCATCACATTTTTCAACTTCATTGTATATTTCCTCCATTCCAATCAATTCTATACATTTGTTTTATTCACATTTGCCAATACTCGTTTTCTTTTGTTAATATCTTTAGTTACATAATTAAATATGATCCAATTTAAACGTAGAATCTTTCCTGGTCTCCTATGTTCCAGAATGCCTCCAACTTATGCTTCGCCATGGTTGTAAAGATATTCCTATTTTAACCCCAAAAAAAATGACAACCCAAAAAGTACATCAAAAAATTACATATTGGAAAAGTAATAATATGAAGTATTATTGTCTATTGACTCTTTAATTTCAGGAACAAAAATTGTATCTTTCTCTTTCGATAAAACGTGGTTCCTATTTTTTAACTCATATAATTTCTTTCTACACCCTATGCAATCAACACATACAACAAATTGATATAACTTCAACTTTGCTCTAATTATTTTTTGACCATAATTAATAATTAACTAGTACTAAATCGAAATGAATTATCCAACAAATTAGTTATGATACGGAGAAATAATTCCCCAAGTGTATAAATATCTGTCGAAAATGATATTATAACAAGGTACATGATATAACGACGTAACATTGAATTTTCTGGAATTTCGTTATTACCACATTTTAATTTAATTCAATGTTGGTGTAATTCTTCAATTAATTTCAGTTTAAATATTTATGCGTTTAGCTAAAACGACATATAATAAATAATGGAGGAAGTAGCTAAATTCTTAAATCACGTTATTTCCAACATATTATACTGGAAATATTTTGCTACTAATATTATCATCAGATTTGTAAAATCAAATCCTTATCGATTTCTATATCCTAAATTCTACAAAATAAGAACTCTAATTATTCATCCATATAAATAATAATTTATAATCACTCAAATCTTTTTAATTTCCTTACATGCAAACAATATTATTTTTTATTTTCACAAAATCAACTACTTCCTTCTTTGCACCAAACTTGTACACACCAATTTCATGTCTTTTTATTGCATTTAAATAGCTAAACAATATTAATCAAATAACATATACAACTAAAACTCATAAAAATGAGAATAAAATATTTGTTTTGTTTTATCATTGTAATTATTTCTTCATTTTCATTAGCAAAATCATCACATGATCATACATACAATAGCTTGTTACATTGTCTAAGAAAAGAATTACATTCAAAAAACATCTCAAATATTGTTTACTCCAAGGAGAATAACGAGTACACTTCCATCTTGCAATCCCATATCCGAAATCTCCGGTTTACGTACCCGACAACTCCAAAACCTCTACTAATCATCACCCCATGGAACCCGACTCAAGTCTCAGCCTCAGTCATATGCGCGAATAAACAAGGATTACATATCAAAATCCGGTCAGGAGGTCATGACTACGATGGGTTGTCCTATGTCTCGAGCGATCCATTTGTCATACTCGACATGAACAATTTAAAAGACATAAGGATTGATGCCGCGACAGGAACTGCCTATGTGGAGGCAGGGGCAAGTTTGGGAGAATTTTACTATAAGATTATAAAAAGCAGCAATGTGCATGGTTTTCCTGCAGGGTTATGTCCTACATTAGGAATTGGAGGGCATTTTAGCGGGGGTGGTTACGGTCATATGATCAGAAAATTCGGGTTGTCCGTAGATCATGTTATAGATGCTCAGGTCGTCGATTATCAGGGTCAGATTCTGAATCGGAAATCCATGGGTGAGGATTTGTTTTGGGCGATCAGAGGTGGTGGTGGTGCTAGTTTTGCTGTTGTACTGTCGTATACAGTTAAGCTTGTGCCGGTTCCTGAAACCGTGACAGTTTTCAGTGTTCAGAGGTTTCTGGCTGATAATTTGACTGATGTTGTTTACAAATGGCAGTCTGTTATGAAGGACATTGACGAAAACTTGTTCATTCGACTGTTACTGCAACCTGCAAATGATCCGAAGAATCCAAAGAATTTAACTGTCGCCGTTACATTCATATCACATTTCCTAGGAGATGCAAAAACATTAGTCAGTCTGCTGAACACCGAACTTCCTGAGTTGGGCATAAAGAAAGAAGATTGCCAGGAGCTGAGTTGGTCGAAAGCCTTATTATTTTGGTTAAATTACGACACAGAAAGTCCACTCGAAGTCCTTCTAAACCGAACTTCAAATGTAAACTACTTGAAAAGGAAATCCGACTACGTCCAGACACCAATTGAGAAACAACATTTGGAACTCCTTTGGAAGAAAATAATCCAACTAGGAAAATCCGGCCTTGTTTTCAACTCTTACGGAGGAAAGATGAATGAAATCGCGGACTCTGCTACTCCGTTTCCTCACCGGAAAGGGAATTTGTTCAAGATTCAGTACTCAATTAGTTGGAGCGAAGAAGGGCAAAAAGCTGATGCCAAGAACGTTGGTATACTAAGGGAAATGTATGCGTTTATGACACCTTATGTGTCCAAGAATCCAAGGGGTGCATTCCTTAATTATAGGGACATTGACATTGGTGTTACCCAAAACTGGACTTACAAAGAAGGGGAAGTGTATGGGAAAAAGTATTTCATGGGTAATTTCGATAGGTTAGTTAAGATTAAGAGTAAGGTCGATCCTCGTAACTTTTTTAGATATGAGCAAAGTATACCAACCAGAGATTATATATAAGTAACGTATTTAAAATAATACTGTATGTATTAGAAATTATATTTCCGATTGATATATTTTGGTCTGCACTTAAATAGTATTTGAAATTCGTTATGCAATAAAAGTATTCGAACATCTGCACGTCTCCTCTTTCTGTTTATTCGTCATTTGAAGTACTTGTGTTTGATATACGATATTCATAATTTGCGTATTACATGATCATTTCTAGTTCGGCTCCTTCATTAATTGTAACTGAAAGGCTCAATTGCTATTATACTTGGACTATATTAACCGATCACGCAATCATTGAAGGGTTGAACGAATGCAAAGTGATCTATACCCAAATGAATCTAACTTGAAGTACTCGTACTAGGAAATTATCCAATAATATCAAAAATGAAATATACCCGAAACTCAAAATGACCGACCGAATGTAAATATGTTGTTTTTCGAGTCTGCTTATGATTGGATAAGTCTTGCCGAATGTAGGAGAAATTAAATAGAATATGACCATGATTGTATAGAGTATAAGCAAAATGGGAGTTAACAGAATTTGATCGTATGGAGTTTTAGGGTTTAGGGTTTAGGCAGTACCATATGTAATACTCCTACTATGTACCTTAATTCTTGTATTATAATCTTAAAATGACATTTCTCACATACTATAGTTACTAGTTAGGCTCTAGTTTGTTTTATACATTGCCACATACTAATCTAATGTGATACGGTCTTACATGATACTTGATACGCGTATCGTTTTGTTTGTATTACAGAATTCGACATGACTTTATTAAAAAAGTTACTGGACATGACTATGAGGGTTTGTCATATGTTTCGGATGATCCCTTTGTGGTACTTGACATGAACAACTTGAAAAACCTAAGTGTTGATATCAAGTCAGGGACTGTTTATGTTGAGGCAGGGGCAACATTGGGAGAATTTTACCTACAACATTGTTACAAAGAGCAATGTACATGGATTTCCTGCAGGGCAACGTCCCACTGTCGGAATTGGCGGGCTTTTTAGAGGGGGTGGTTATGGTTTTATGATGAGGAAACATGGGATATGGGTAGATCATATAATAGCTGCTGAGGTGGTAGATTATAAGGGTCGAATTCTTAACCGGAGTTCCATGGGTGAAGATTTGTTTTGACCGTTCCTGAAACCGTAACAGTTTTTAATGTCAAGAGGTTTCTGGCTGATAATGTGACTGATTTTGTTTACAAATGGCAGTCTGTTATGAAAGGCATTGAGGAAAACTTGTTTACGAGATTCTGCAACCTGAGAATGATCCGAAAAACACAGGAAATTTAACTGTCGGAGTTACAGTGATATCGTATTTCCTAGGACTCTAGGAGATTCCGAAACCTTAGTCAATCTACTGAACTCCAAATTACCTGAATTGGGTATCAAGAAGGATGACTGCCATGAAATGAGTTGGGGGAAAGGGATATTATTTTTGTTAAATCACGACAAAGAAACTCCCTATGAAGTCCTTTTAAGCAGGAATTATACCGCGAGTTACCAGAAGAATAAATCAGATTATGTACAGAAACCGATTGAGAAACAAGATTTGGAGCTTCTTCGGAAGAAACTGATCGAGTTAGAGAAACTGATCCTGGTTTTCAGTGGTTATTGGAAAGACAATGTAGGGCAAGCCATTGAGGTGAAAAACGTCAGGTATATTAACGGAATTGTACAAGTTTATGACACCTTATGTGTTGAAGAATCCTAGAGGTGTATAGACATTGGTATATTAACGGAAGTGTATGGTAGGAAGTACTTCTTGGGTAACTTTGATAGGTTAGTTAAGGTTAAGACCAAGGTCGATCCTCATAATTTTTTCAGATATCAACAGAGTATACCAACTCGACATGTAAGGGCACGGGAAAATTTCTACTTAAAAAATGTTTGGTTGTGCATTTTTTTCCAGAAAATAATGCGCTCTTGGTGGGGATTGAACCTTGTTACCCTTGTTTACAAAGTGAAACTCCAACCATTCAACTAAATCAATATTAATGCTTCTAAATTAAGTACTAATAACAAATTATTTTGAATTAATAATATGTCTATCTTTAATCTATTCAATAAAAGTTTCCCTTTTGGTGAGAATCGATTTTCCGTCCTTTATTTAGGGTTTTCGTCACTTATTTCGGGGTTTTGTCTATTTATTCGTGGTTTAGTTTCATCTATAATTTTGTCAAGAGTAGTTCGTTGATGGTTCGTAGCGTGTTCTTTCAAAGGGTACAGGTAATTGGTCACGATCTTTGGAACCAGTTAGATTTATGTTTTATCTCATAAATCAAACGAAGGATCCCCTCAAAAGCTACATGAAGATAGCGATAATAGGACGAGCTGAATTGTCAGATGTTGTTTTGAGATCCCTAGTTTATAAGAAAATTGTTTTTCTTTGGTTTCCATTAGATTTGTTTTCAATTATACCTATTCTCTGTAAGTGTCGTATGACGTTCTATTAATGAATTGTTCTTTGTTTTCAAAAATAACAAATTATTTTGGAAATTTTGAGGGTGGCACCTGCCTCCCTTTCCCCACCGCAAATCCGCCCCTGATTCAACCAAAATCCTTGTTAAAACGTATATCTGTCTTAAATGAAAAAAAGTTTGTCTAATTTGATTCAAATGAGTATTATTTGATCGGTTAATCTTAAAACGGATATTAATTATTATCGTCTTACGAGAGTAACCAATTATTCAAATCAAAGTTGATTGATATAGTCAATTAAAAACACCTAACCCTAGACTTGGACCGCCTCAATTTCATTAAAATCTCAACAAACCCAATCAAAACTTCATCAATTTTGTTACCCATGAATTAGAATATAGACTTAGTCCAACCTCCCACACAAAAAATCCCCTAAATCCACAGCTGTTTTTTTCTAAATTCTACACACTTTTACACTAACATCCAAATTTTTCCAACTTCCCTTATTTGACTATAAAAACACTTGCTTTGACTCTTTGACTTTTTTTATATTTATATAATGTATATTATATAAACCATTTTAACAACCACGCCTAAATTCATAAAAATTCATAAACTTTACAAAAATGGTGAGAAATAAGCTGTGTGTAACAATACCATGTTACTTCAAATGTCCAATATCAATGGAGGTGATGAAATCTCCGGTTTCGTTGTCCACGGGTGTAACGTATGACCGTTCTAGCATTCAACGTTGGCTTGAAACCGGTCATACAACGTGCCCTGCCACCATGCAGCCGCTCTCTTCTCCTTCCTTCGTTCCTAACCTTACCCTTCTTCGTCTTATCAAACTTTGGCCCGCTTACAACGGAGGTTATGACGATGAGCAGTCGCTTGTCTATTTTAGGAAGCTTGTTAGACAAACAAATTCTTCGGATGAATCTTGTAGGGTTTTGGTTAAGTCTGAGGAGTTTGAGGATTCTCTTAGGAAGGTTTGCTTGCAAGCTAGGAAATCTGAGGAGTATTGTAGGGTTTTGGAGAGGTCTGAGGGTTTGTTGGATACTATTCTGAGAATGATCAAGTTGCTTGACCAAGTCGACGGTCAAGTCGAGAGTTTGGGAATGATGTTGGTTCTTCTAGATTTGGTTGTTAGTGATGTAGTAGTGTACAAAGAGCTTACCAGATGTTTACCAAAGTTAGTCTTTGTTATGCAAAATGGAACCCTTGAAAGCAGGATCGCGATAGCGAGGATTTTACTCAAAATTGTGAATTATGATGGTGAAACAAAAGGCATGATCATTGAGACGCCGAATTTGATTCTTGAAGCCTACAATTTAGTCAAGTGTGATGATGATTCTGCTAATGAGGCTGGATTAGGGCTACTATCCATGTTAGCTGTAAACTCGAGACCATTGATTAAGGAACTTGTGAGATTAGCCATGGTGAAGAGGGCAGGAGAGATCCTATGTGACAAAAGCCGATCAAATAATAAGGCGGTGGTTTTGAGGATAATGGAGGTGCTGGAAATGGTGGCCATGTCTAGGGAGGGCAGGAAGGCAATAAGCGAGGACGATAAGTGTGTGGAGGAGATTGTAGGGCGGTTGATGAAAGTGTCGGAGAAGGTGACCGAGCATGGTGTAACGGTGCTTTGGAGTGTGTGTTATAAGTTTCAGGATGAGAAGATTGTGGAAGTGGTAAGGAAGTGTAATGGAGTAGGCAAGTGTGTGTTGCTGTTGCAGAGTAACTGTAAGGGTGTCGTGAAGAGTATGTGCGTCGATTTGATCAAGGTTTTGAGGGAAAGGGGAAAACCTTGTTTGGCTAACTACGATACCAAGACCACTCATGTTATGGCTTACTGAACTATCTAGAGAATGAGTAGCAAAATGATATAGGTGACAACAGAATTCATGCTCTTATTTTATTGCAGACGATGTAAATTTGACGGTAATTTGATCAATGATATACATGAACATATGGAGCAATCATGTCATTTCTTGGTTTACTAAAGTGTTAAATTCATCTATAGTTATTTTTTTCTGTATCTATAATGATTGGATTCGTACAGATAAAAATACAGATGCAGTTTCGAGATGACCCATAATGAAATTCATGTCAGCTGAATGACACTTGACTACACAAGAAATTAAGAAGTGGATGCAGTATACATGAAAACATTTTGCATATCTTAACCCGAAAACATTTCAGTTAAAAACTGATAGAACAGTGGTCAATGGCCATAGCATGACAACCTTGGTAGCAAAAATTTCCGAAATGTGGCCAGAAGTATTTACTAAATTGGACGAATCATGCAACATAGACACACAGTTTTCAGATTGTCTGAAACAAACGGATATGCAAGATGCCATCAGCCCAAGCTAAGGGATCGTGTTATGTGTTTGACAATGACACAGGGCTGAAACACCAAGCACATTGCAGTGCAGTACAGGATGTAAATAGGATTGGCAGGAATATACCTCTTTCGTTGAAATGGCCATTGATGCTCAAAAGTAATTTACTCTCAGGCTTCCCATTTGATTTGACAAGTTCCATTAAGAATTTCTCCGAAAGGAGCTCTACATTCTGCCATTCCCATGATTTGTTTTTCCCAAATTATGGATGAATTACCGTCTCTGAGACACCTCCTTTTCATATATAAGTATTTGACTCATCATGATTTTACGTCTCTTCTTTAACATCAACGAAGGAAGAAAGGGTTGCAATATTCCATTATCATCCTGATGAATTAGCAGCCCAGATTGGTTTTCCCACCTCTTTCGCATTCACTTCCGCGGGCTTCTAAAGAACCAAGACTGCAAAAGAATGCAAAACAAAAGATCCTCAAAAACTCCATGGCGTTGATTGTTTCAACTGTGCCTTCCATAACTTCGTTGTTTCTAAAACATAATCCGGACAATTTGTCGAAAATGACCTGTGTTTGAGGTAAAGATGGTTAATTAAATGAGAAGTAAGCATTCAAGTAATACAGGTGCGGGGCCAAAAGATAAAAACAAAAACATAATACCATTGATGAGCAAATGACATGAAAAGGGTGGATGCTTAAATATGAAAAATCGATGATAAGAAAGAACAAATGAATAATCTTGTTTCTTTTTTATTTGAGCATAGCCATCTTCTAATAAAAGCCCATACTCTTAAGTCTTACGCCAATTGCAGACACCGACACAACACTACAAGAAACAGCACATTTATCCCAGTTCATCAGTTGTTGAATCCTCACTTTCTAACGGAAGCCCAGTGTCTTAAATTTGAGTCATTGTGAATCTCACACTGGATATGTACTTGAGCAGTCGAGTTCATGTAATTAAGATCGTAGTTATAGACACTGAGCTTAGTTTGAAGATGTGCAAGGCGCACTGAGGGGTTCAGGGGTCGAGGCAACAAGGCGCAAAACGCGCCCTTTTTCTAATAACAAATTTGTATTTTCCAAATAATTTTTTGGGCAACAATAGCCATTTTAGGAGTTTTCAAGTTGGCTACCATGTCAAGGGGTAAAGTTAGGAATAATGGGGAAAAGAAAGTGAGCCTTGTCTTAAAGATATGGACAGTACTTACTACTTAACCTTGGTAGTTGAGCCTTGTCTAAAAGAAGTACCTAAAACGCCCGAGGCGTTTTGGCTAGTGCCTTATCCAAGGCGCACCTTTTTAAACTCGGATACTGAGACAGGCAGTCCATTACATCACAGTAGATATCTAACCCTAATCTTGCCACAAATCCATTGGGGAAGGACCACTCAAAATAAAAAAGAAAGAAGAGCCGTTGGAATTTTGTGATGTGTTTGGGAAACGGCAGTGATAACCAAATATGTAGCTTTGTGATGTGTTTGGTAAAACGAATTTTATCAGCCAGACTAACAGACTTTTAACCAGTAGAAATTCATCAGCCACAATAATAAATTAAAACATAATAAATGGAAACTGAGAGCATCATCAATAACATGCTTCTGATAACAACTAAGAACAACTCTGCTCTGGCAACAACTCATGAATGATTTCAGAAGTGACTAATCATCATCAGAAAATGACTGGCTTAAAGAATCAAACAACATCCGCAAAAACTTGAATGAAAGTATGAAACGTTTACACATGTGAAACCAACCCATTAACCTATAACTACATGAGGAATATATAAGAATTTGGTTGGTCTCAGGTGTGAAATCGTTTCATACTAGACCTACTGAGTAATACAATCAGGCATGCACACAAGGGCACATTAAGAATACTTAAGTAAATAATGACCTGAATACGATTAACCATCCTCGTATGCTTTGGACACCTCATCAATATCCATCTCAGCATCATCTGACAGCAAGTCATCGTCCAAGACACAAGTCGTATTTTCCTTCTCTAAGTCCATCTGAGATCCCTCATCCTCGGACTCGCTGTTCCACATTTTTTTATCCTCAACATCGGAAAATTCCTCAAAGGTGGCAGGCTTGCTCTTCGATCTATACCCAATGAGGCTATGAACCTTTTCCCTCCAAAGAACCAAGGGGCTTTTCTCAATCAACTGTGAACCCTCATATGCATCATTCAAAAACACATGAAACCGTTTCCCCCTCTCAGAAACATAAAAGATACCGAAATGCCTCAACAACAACTTCATCAACTTCTGAGGCATCACCATCTCCCTCCGAAAATGAGTCAAATGATCTGTCACCAGCCTCTTCTCAAGCGTAAAACTAAGCAACTCATGCATAATCGCCACTGCCCGTTTATCAAATTCAACTGATCCAGCCATAAGCCCTCGAGCATCAGCATAAGGTGACAAATACTCCTTCCTCTGAAACTGCTCTAACTTCTCACTAATCTTATACACATCCTTAAACATTGGTGGATACTTGATAGGAAATGCCAACGACAACATACCCGGCTCCTCCCCGCCCACCTCCCCCCCACAAAGACTGCCAATGCTTTTCTCCAATTCAGTCACTGCCCACTCCTTTTTCCACTCTACTAACTCCAAATACTCAATCTCCTCATCCCCTTCCCGACATTTCGCCACACGAAAAAGACTAGGAAAATTATGCACCCAATCCTTCCTAAAATCCAAAGGCAACCCAAAATCCCTCCTAAAATGCGCAATCTTATCAATTCTCAATCGCTTATTAATCGACATCATTAAACACCTAGTAACATACTCAGCAGTCTGATCAGAATACAACCCAATTAACTTTTCCTCTTCATCTAACAATTCCTCAGCTTTCTGGGTCATGCCAACCCACCAAATCCCTTTGCAATCCATATAGAAATCGAAAATTTCAGGAGATTTCTTAAGAAAATCAGATATTCTATTGGGTTTAGGGAGATTAATTTCACGTCTATAACGACCAAGATTATAAACGGGTATAACAGATTCAGGTTCAGATTGAATTACCTCCATTAAAAAACGGACTTTTGAGAAGATTTTCCATCTTTCTGTGACGATTTCAAGGTGATGAACTCGTTTTTTCCTGCTTCTGTCTCCTACTCTTCTGATGACCGTCATTTGTCGAGTAAATGGTGGAATGTATTTTCTGGGATTTTGTTTGGTTATTAATCTTAGAAACATTATTTCTGTTTGATGCAAAATTGCGAGAAATTGAATTTGCAGTTTTGAATTCGAAGTGGGAAAGTTATGGAATTTGGACGACAGGGTTTTAGACTTTCTTAGCTTTCAGGGATAAAACGAGGGGTTTAGGTTGTGTTTGGACCTACGGTCCTTATGCTAGGTTAGGTTCGGGTTACAGGTGGTCAAATCTCGGGATCGACAAAGACCCACCCTTCGTGACAATTTTGAAACCCGGCCTGGCTCGAGCAAATTCAACTCGGGTTGCTCTTAACCCAGACATGTGGCTCTGCCTTGGGCCGGTTCTGAGCCCGCCTTCATCAGGCTTGACTCAGCTCGTGTTGACCCGTCTCCCTTCTCACGTCGGTTTTGGGTCTACATATTCGTACCAGACCTGGCTCAAATGTTTGACAACCCCTAGTTCAAGTCAAGTTATTTCGAGAGAGTTATTATTAAAATGAGTTATTTTTTAGATTAAGGTTGTGTGTTGCTTTGGCGTCTCCTTGTACAAGTAAGATTGTTCATATTAATAAGTTAGTCCCACTTGATTTACTTTTCACATTTGTTTTTCAAAAACCTAGACGGGAGAATAAGCTCCCAAACCGGTGGACGGCCAAATTAGGCCCAAAAGAAGTGTCATAACTTGTTATTCGTAAATCGTAAGTAGTTGGATTCTAGAGAACGTATTTGAGCTCATAAATAATTTAACTTGAATAGTGTTCGTTATTTGATATAGGCTATGTTTGGATAGGGGGATTTGGAGGGAAAGGGAGTGATGGAGTTTCTCTTGTTTGGATACAATATTTAGAGGGAGGGAAATGAGGGGGGAAAGAAATGAGATGATCTATTTTCCCTCATTTAGTTCAAATTGTTTTCTTTCCTAGGGGGGGTGAGATTTGGAAGGAAAACACAACTTCAAAGCTTCATAGTTGTATGGGAAGTGTATTATTGTCATTATTCATCATATTCCATAACATCCTCCATACAATACATCATGTCCCTCTTTTATCCCCTCTCATTTCCCTCTTAAATTTTTTATTATCCAAACAACCACAATTCCCCTCCCCTCCCCTCCCCTCCCCTCACCTTCCCTCCCCTCCCTTTCCCTCCTAAAATTGTATCCAAACACACCCTTAGGCTTTGTTTGGATTGAGAGAATTGGAGGGAAATGGAAGGATTTATTTTCCTTTGTTTGGATACAATTTATGAAGGGAAGGAAATGAGAGGGGTAGGAAATGGGTGAATGTAATTTCTCTCCTTTAGAACAAAAAAAAAATCTTTACAAGGGAGACGAGATTTGGAGAGAAAACTTCATTTGAACCTTCATTTAATTATGCAATTCATATTTTCTTGGATAATCTCACCCCATTATACCATCCCCTTCCCTCCCCTCCCCTTTCCCTCCCTTTCCCTCCTAAAATTGTATCCAAACGGAGCCTTAGGGTGTGTTTGGATTGAGAGTTTTGGAGGGAAAAGAGAGGGAGGGAGAGTAAGGGATTTAGAATTCCTTATTTGGATAGGAAATAAAGGTGGAAGAGAAATATAGGGAGAGATTTGGAGGGATCCACCTCCAAGACAAATTAAAATCTCTCCATAATAGGAGAGATTTGGAAGAAAATGTATCCAAACAATCATAATTTATTTCCCCTTCCCTTCCCTCCCCTCCCTTTCTTTTCCCTCCTTCTCCCTCTCCTCCCTTTCCCTCCATTTTTCTTATCCACACACATTAAAGAACTTGTGTTCCATCATGTGAAATTTGTTTCTTTTCTAATATTTGGAATAAGAAGTGTAACAAAATTACAAGAGGTAGTAAAGAATGTATGCTATGTAAAAACAGTTAGTCTTGCTTGTGACGGGTCGGATGGAGAGACGGATAATAACACTCACAAAACGAATAGGAGGATAAAGGTGGGACATCCCCATGTGCTTTCCTCTTCCCTGTAAATGGGCATTTTGTGAGACAAAATGGTATCCGTCTTCTCCTTGTGACGGATACCCTCCGTCTACAATGAGAATTTGTGATGTAAAAAATGAAGGTAGCTAATGGTACATCCTAGTTAATTAGGAAAGATTGATCGACCGTTATTAAAATTTAAAATCAAAGGCTGACTAATACGATGAGAAAAAATAACAAATAGTTGCAAAGGTTTCACAAAGGAGTTTGAAAGAAACTTGCTTGTGATTGAACTAAACAAACTTACGTATGATTGTGGCGGGATAGCTAAGACAAAATAAATAGCGACATACACTCTATTTCTGTTTTATCTACACCACATAGGTTCTTGACTCACTTGCGATAAATATTTCCGTCACAAATCAGAAATTGTGTTAAGAAGCATGGTTTCGAAATTTGCAAATCGAGAAACAAAACAATGCTTTGAAAATTGGACTACTATTCTACTTCTGACCAACAAGTTAATTGCGAGAGAAAAATGGAACATTAGTAGCAGATTTTTAAGACAATGTTTTAATATCGGTTTTTCTTTTAGACTAAAGATGTGGTTACAATTTTTTGTTAATGGTTCCATTACAAAATACATGTGTAAACGACCTTATAAAAGACGAAGAATTGTGTTGTGTTACAGGATACAGTTTCCAAGATTGGCTATCGCGTTTAGGATTTCGAAATAGCCTCCAAAAATAAATTGCCATTCTTCATGGATTATTTGTAACAATTGACTACAAAGATAGAAAATAATTTTCAAAAGGATAACAGAATGACAAATACATCAAGAATAAATTCATGGCTAAAACAGAAAGTATATATCAAAGCAAGCAACATACAGTTTTACTGATACAAGGCCTGCTAATAAGTATATCAAAGTCTATAACTCCAAATAAGCCCCATTCATGAACCAGAGCGAAAGCTTCTTGACCAGCTCTACAAGGCAATCCGATCTGACTTCCAGAACAATACAAAATGTGCCAAACTTCCCATGGAACCAACGTTACTACCGTTCAAGCACCACAAACACATTACCTCATTTAAAGGGCACAGAACACCACTATGCTGCTTAACAGAAAGACGAATACAAAACCTGCCCCTCATTCGTACACAGTTGAAATGGTTCTTATCCCACTGTGCTTACAACCATTGAAGTAGGCACCATTTCAGGGTGCACCAAAGTACATTTCTATATCGAACTCGGAGCACATATATACAGATATAGAGAGAAAAGACGAAAACGAGCAAACAAAAACTACCCTATCACTACAGTACTCTACATATAAATGAGTAAAAGATCACCACAGTAACACAACACACAATCGAAGTTCTATGTCACATTTTCAAATTCTAATGAAGAACATATTAAGATTGTGAGGAGAGGGGGGGGGGGGGGGGGGGGGTGGGGTTACTCGGACCAAGTCGTTAAGGTAACTAAGGGTACTTCAACAAAATAACATACAATTAATGTTCATGCATGTGACCCCAATCAAGTTCTAATGAACTGTGGACACTTCAACAAGAGAACATATAAGGTGTGTGCGGGAGAAGGATATACCCCTCCAATTCTTTGGAATTGCAACATCTTTTGGCATAACTATTGAAGTTCTGCGAGAGAGGTGGATCTTACTCCATAAAGTAGCATAATTTAGTAATTTACCAACAAAAAACGATCAAAGAAGAAATATAGCAATTCCATGAATAAACCAAATAGAGAAGATGTTGCAAAACAAAAGAATTGGAGTATTAGATTAGCTGCAAGTCTGCAACTACCAAAAAGGCATATCCAAAGGGACCAGGACTATAATAAAGATATAATAACCGAGGGTGAAAATTTTCAGCATGGGAGCCTGCTAGGCCACTATGCATGATAAAGACTACACTAGAGAACCTAAAAACAACCAAGAACTGTAATGAACCAGGTACAGAACTTACTCTGACAAATAAGGCACTCCAGATCAACTTTCATTGTGATTTACGGCATATCAATGCTTTAACCTACTAGGAACGCAAGAGATGGGAGACACGGAAATCACAACTAGGCCAACCTTCTCAAACTTGCAACAGATACTACTTGATGAAATGTCGGTTAAAAGAGCCAATCTCCGCAAAGAGCGCAAATAACCTAGCTATTGAACAAAATATATTCCAGTTCGTACTGTTGAGTTCAAAATGGCTGAGCAAAAACCGAACCATGAATCAGTGTTCTAGACCCCACAGAAAAAGAAAGGACCACTGCTGCCAATCCAGCTACGACATTCCAAGCTATTGGCAGTTTATGAATACGTACCCTCCATCTACCACTGCAGCTCTTTGTGACTGAGGTCACCCCAAAAGAGCTGTCTATTCCCGCCAATCATAACCGTGACAATGTAGAACATTAACAACAATGGAACCCAATCATGTAGCAAAAAAGACCACAAAAGGCCATTATAGCCTGCCAGGAGGACAAAATAATTAATATCGCATAAGATAA
Organism: Silene conica; assembly: GCA_029255685.2. Taxonomy (NCBI): domain Eukaryota; kingdom Viridiplantae; phylum Streptophyta; class Magnoliopsida; order Caryophyllales; family Caryophyllaceae; genus Silene; species Silene conica. The sequence goes on along the minus strand of CM055317.2, from coordinate 9,846,967 downwards.
AGATTAAAAAAACAGCAAAATAGGATAAGAAATTACCCAACTCAATCTTTTTCCATATTGTTTTTAAAAGCGCATTTCGAACATGTGGATCAAGTAAGGAACAATGCCACAAGAACAAAAGAGCTTGCACCCTTCCTTTGACACAGAGACACCGCAAGCAAGCCACAAAAAACATACTCGAAATGGTGTTGAACCCATGCAAATGTCCCACTAACAGATAGCCAGACCAAAACCAAATCGGAGCTAAGAAAGATCAATGCGTGCATGTAAATCAACCAGATACGGCAGTGAAAACAAGTATCGAATCTAAAGAGCCAAATCAGTAGGCACCATCAAGCAAGCATTGAGCATAACATAAGTGACCATCTGAAACAGAAAATACTCCCACAGCGGGACAAATGGCTTTCTTGTTGCAGAAACAGAACATAATCCAACTCTAAATACGAATTCCAAGTCTCAAACCATTTAACACAACTTCCACTAGGTACATCTCGGTAAAAGGCCTCGGTCTCTTGATGAAGATCCTCTTGTATGTAGCATAAGCAACGTCCTTCATACTTTGCACACCTGAAAATAATTATATAAAAGATCAGTAAAGATGGTAAGGAAGTATAAAGGAACTACCATGCGACAAAGAGAGGGCATGCATACCATTAGTAATCTAGCGGTAACCACCAGATGAAGGGCGCTCATATGGGCCAGAGCGGTCACGATCACGGCCATATCTTTCACTCCCAGACCCTCCACGACTACCAGATTCTCTGTACCTACCACCTCCACCTCCACCTCCACCACCCCCTCCACCATAACGGTCTCCTCCACGATCAGGTCCATAGCCCCCACCTCCACTTCGACGATCCCCTCTGTCACCATACCTGCCACCATTCCTACCTCCGTCATCAGATGGACATTCACGGGCAAAATGTCCAGGCTTACCACATTTGAAGCAATCCCCACCACCGCCTCCGCCACCACGGTCAGATCCCCTAGAACCTCCTCCAAATCCACGATCACGGCCACGATCACGATCACGGCCATAGTCCCCATCTCGGTCCCTAGAACCACCTTGGCTGGGTTGTGCCTTTTCCACAGTAATAGAACGCCCATCTAAGTCCATCCCATTCATCGCTTCAATAGCTTCTTCCATAGCTCTCTTGTCATCAAAAGAAACAAAACCAAAACCACGAGAACGTCCAGAGAATTTGTCCAAAACAACCTGAATTTCAAGTAAGAAAAAGAGGAAAGCAAACTCGAATAATTAATTTCAAAACTGATGACAGAATAAAATTAGAAAGAGCAAGTGGCCTAAAAAAATCTGTCTTCCAAAAAACCATTAAGATACAAACATAACAGACGTCAAAAATAATTCACATTAATGCCTGCAAGACTAATAAAGCCACCACTTGAGAAAAATTTACACATGTGTCTCAGAGGAGAAGTACAATAAACAAACAAACCTTCACAAAAAAAATGGTAAAAAGCAAACTTGAAATTCTTGTTCATATGAGCCAGACTACATAAAAAAAAGGTGGATTCATTATATAACTACTATAGTACTACCAACCAGACGTCAAATTAAGTCCAATCGTATTCCAAGGCCAGTTCAAAACAGTTAACAGTTATATGGGATGAAGCAGATCCAACAACACAAAGCTACGAGTATTCAAGCAGCAGCACTGAAGGAAAGATTATACCTTTGCTTCAATCAGGCGGCCGTATTTGTCAAATGCCTCTTTCAAATCCCTATCAGTTGTATTCCATGATAGGCTCCCCACGAAACAACGATACTCATCTGCCATGATTTTACCTGTGACATATGATGCACGTTAATTATGCTTCCACTAGCACAAAAGATAAAAAAGCTAATTTCATACATCCCCATATGGCACCAAAACCACATACATATCTCTTAACAGTGTCATGCAAAGCTAGTAGAATGCATCAACCTACTCATAACGAAAAACAATATTCTTCCCATGAATTATGTGAAACAAACAAAAAAGACAGACAAATAATTGTTCATAATCACAAAACAAAAAAAAGCAAATACTCTAAGGTCCTAAACACAGAAGCTTCATATCATTCAGGCTGACTTCTCTTATAAATACAAAACTATTAATCATATACGACAATGAACTATGCTAATAGTAAATAGTTTTTGAGAACCAGGAATATTGATGAGCGCGAAAATGATGAAGATTGAGTCAAAGTATAAACACCCTATCCCAAGGAATTAAAGTTGCGACCATTTTAAATTTTTCTACATCATATCCATAAGGTTTCTTACATTACAATCGGGAAGTGAATTCTGGATTAGTAAATGATGAATAATTCATTTACTCATATCTTATGACAATACACTACTGAAATAAGATCACCAGCTGATCTGCTAACCTTTACGTTAGAGCTAGTAATATATGACCAACACAAACCACCAAAAACAAGCCTCGACTGAACATGAAATTTGGTGAAACAGAGCCGAAAAAAAGGCAAAACCGATGACTGACAACAACCTTATTGACCCAACTCGTACCAAACAGATGAAGCTGATCTAAATTATCCCATGATCCTATGTGGAATCAACCCAATGAATGACACAATAACAATAGCTTAATTGAGGAATCATACTCCCTACGTCGCAATCATTTGTTTACGTTTTCCAATCTCTATGAGAGGTATTTTAATCAAAGGTGACTCGATAATGCCATCAACCGGAAAAGATGATATAGACCGCCACAAAACCCGAAACCAATATGATTAATCCCGAATTAACCCAAACTTTAAGAAACCCAACTGACTCAATTGCCACCTCAACCATAAACTGATAATATCAATCATCAACAGCAACAGCAACAAATATACCACCTTCAGAATTGAAAATACAGTAGCATAGAAATCTAAGATTAAAATCAAAACATAAAAAAAAAAAACATAAATTGAATACCTAAGAGCAGATCTAATTACGCAACAAAGAATTAGCACAAATTATAAAACAATTAAGAAGAGGAGATAGATGTAATTACGATAGATTAGGGTAAAAAGATTCAAACTTGCGCCTCTTTTCAGAAAGAAGGAGATGTAGATAGAGAGAGAGGGGAGACCTGAAGAGATTAGTTTGAAAAAAATAAAACCCTAATTGGTCGTCGGTTGAAGGCTGCTGCTAGATATTTTAGCGACGAGTTGCAGTATTTAATAAGTTGAGATTTCCGAAGGGGAATAAATATCTTCAAGGACACAACTTACACTATTCTCGGTTGGCTTCTTGTGTTGCCGTGTTGGTTTTGGACTACTTCAGGTTCTTTCGGCTTACTTTCAGCTCATTTTAGTTCAGCTTAACTTTGTTTAATTAAGTTTAATTCAGCTCAGTTAAGTTCACTTCAGCTTTATTCAATTCAGTTAAGCTCAGTTCAGTTCAGCTCGACTTTGTTAAGTTCAGCTCATATATTATTATTATTACTAGTATTTTTGCCCGTGCGATGCACGGATATTAAATTAATTTGTGGTATCCTTAAAATTTTCACCATGTAAATCAAAAATAAATTATAAGACTTTTTTATATAAAGACAGTTTTAGTTCCTTCTATACATGTGTTATTTTGTTGATAAATTACCTCATTTATATTCATTTCCGTCATTAATGTTACCACCAACTCGCCACAATCATTTACAGTACCACACGAAAGAACCCTTCAAACCACTATTCTTACTCTTCAAACAACACATAAAACGATCCACAATCCAAAGCCACGCCTACTAACATATCATGAAATTAATCATCAAATGCAATTTAGTCTTTATTGCTACCTCAAACAACCATCTAACTCTTCATCGACACTCTTTCCTAGCTTCAAATACACACCTAAAATATTCAAGTCACCCCTCCTTCACGAAACATCTGACTTATCTCTCAATGTTAGCTCTCCCTTTGAAAAGTTCATCCATCTATTAGAAACCTAGCTAACTTTCTACTTCAAAATCGATCTTGTTTGAATGAGAAATCCTTGATGGGGAAAACAAAAATATGCAATTTTTTTTTGTTTGGTTAACAAAAAAGTTATGGGAGAAGTGTTAAGGAATGAACGGTGGATGCAACACTCGAGGTGTTACATTGAAATTTGGTGTAACAAACCACAATGTTTTTTAATCACCAGGACAAAAAAAAGTAACATAGTTAAACTTTAACAATACTATATTGACATGATATTTATTAACATTTGATTACTTATCTTTGTGTTTCACAAGAAAAAAACAAAATTGAGTTTACATGATATTTCAGAGATTTTTAACTTATTTTTAAAGCATCTATGCCTAAGTCATTTACACATAATATAACATTGAAATAAATTCATCTACTTCATCAATTTTCTTGCTACATACCCCCTCCCTATTTTTCACACCATTCAGGCATTGTTCGTACCCTTTTCACTCAAATAACCAACTTGACCATCATAATTAACCGTATGCGCATCTCTGAACAACCCTATTGTATCTATATATACTTGTACTACTCAAATGCATTCTTAAATGTCGGAAAACAACTCTATCCTCAAGACATTTACCTCCTACCTCCAGACCTATCTATCGCGATATAATACTGACATCATGACATATACTTCCTTAATTCTTATCTAATGTTTTCACATTCTATTTTTATACAATTTAATCCAATGTTTTCCTTCCATACTTGGTAAATAATAGACATAAATATCGTCTTCTATTTCTTGTATTTACAATGTTATCATTGCAAATTTCCAACTGCAACTCCACATTACAACATCTTTTTATACACATCCCTAAATATTTCCAAGAATACTCCCACAAAAAACACTATAACGCCATTCACATTAAAAATTATTCCCCCGGCCCAATGGAGCATTCAGTAGGACTGAAGAGAATATAACATTTGATTGTTTAGTTTTGTGTCCAACAAAGAAACAAAATTGAGTTTATACACGTGATATTTTAAATGTTTTCCTATATTTATATATTTGTCGGTTCATTTCTCATATAATACACATTTTCAAATAAAATTTATTCATTTTCCTTCTCCAATCAATGTCTCACGTTATCCACTTTTTCACAAATTCAACCCTTTCCACCCGACTAACCAACCAAACCCATCAGAATCAACCTTAACCATATTCATATCCCTAAACAACTCAGCCCTACATATGAATATATTTTTCTATCTTCTAAATCACACTCGTAAACGTCGGGGAGTAATCCTACCCATGGAGTACCCTTCTACCCACTTAGCCAATAAAATCAATTGTAAAATGTATCCCTGCAAACCTCAACCTACTGACATTTTTTGTACTACTCTCACACTCTTCAACGTCGTGGAGTAACTCTACCCCAAGGCACTTACCTCCTCTCTCAAGACCTACTTACCCTCACCGCTCGAAACAATAGATATATCCAATGTAAAATCAAACCCCGCCCTATAACAATCAAAATTGAGTATGCATACATGCATGTTAACTTTAGAGATTTTTAAGTTCTTTTCATAACATTTGTGCCTCTGTTATTATCACATAAAGTAGAATTTTGAAATAAAACTTATCTACCTATGTACTTGCTTAATTGTTCTAATCATTCCGTAGTACGTACGCAACTTTTTTCGACAGCGTTTAGATATTCGTCACACCCTTCTCACATAACTACCCAACTTGACTAACATAATCAATCATATCCCTAAACAACCCTAACCTATAGACATTTTCTAGTGCAACTTGCATCACACTTTTAAACGTCGAAGAGTAACTCTATCCCCCAAAATACTTACCTCTTCCCTCGAGATCTATTTATCTCCATCCCTAAATAAATGAACACATACAATTTAAAATCAACTCCTACCCTATAAAACAATGTCACACTATAAAGAATAAGTTGAAAATATGGAGAAATAAAAAAATACGAACTATAATAAACTATAATCTAATACTAATTAAAAATATTTTTGATATTTTTACGGCTTATTCTATCCGTCTCGGAAACACCATTTATTTGTCATTACTTTGTTGTATGAATACCTTCTAACACCCACTTGCATTTCATCTCATCAACACAATTATTCCGTTTAACTCAGATCACCTACATCATTATGTTTTTTAATAACTATGTATTTATATTTATACTCCTTAAATCGTAACTTGACAACCCAACTAACCAACTTGATCCTCAAAATCATAAACTGTATTCTTGAACATCTCTGATCAATTTGCTTGTACTACTCAAATAACACTCTTAAACGTCGGAGAGTAACTCTATCCCTGAAGACACTTACCTCCTCCCTCAAAACCTATCTACCTCCGCCCCCGTAAAAAAAATATGTCATTTTATAACACAATGTCTCATCGACTCATCGTTAAGTAATAAGGTGAAAATATGTAGGAATAAATATTGTTATTTATAAAATACCTTTCAATACCCATTTAAACACATGTCATCTACACAATTATTTCACTTCACGCACCTATCAAGATCATCATTGTGGCTTTAATATTTATAGTTATACTAATTAAATCCAAATTTGACATTTTGGGTTTCTATAAAGTATAATATATTTCGCATTTATCTTATTTTCTTTTTACTTAATTAAAGAAATGATCTCATTTCTTTCGCATAATTAAGTACGAAAGTGCATAATATTCACTTGAACAGTAGTGTTACTCTTGTACCAAAAAATAGTAGTGTTGCTCTTAATTTGATCGAGTATGATTGATCGCAAATGTTCCTTTTAGGTAGGAATTTGTTTAGACTTAAATATCTAACTAATATCATTTATTAGTTCCACACATTTTTAATTAAGATGAAGGTATTCATTTAAGTTTGAATAGTAAGTATATAAATATTAAAAAATAATGTTATAAGATAGGAAAATTGTAAATAATCAATTATTCTAATTCATTTCCGATTTTCATTTTCAATAAAAACGTTGAATAAAGTTAATAAACTTAAATAGTAAGTATATAAATATTAAAGAATAATAATGTTCTAAATTTAATAGGAAAATTGTAAATAATCGGCTATTTTTTATTTTTCTAAATCTAATAGTAAAGTTGTAAATAATTTATTATTTTCTTATTTTCTAATTTTAATAGGAAAATTATAAATAAATTATAAACAACTATTTACTAATTTTCTAATTCTAATAGAAAAACTTGTAAATAATTAATTATCTCCTAATTCTAGTTGGAAAATGGTAAATAAATCATTATTTATAAACAAGTGTTTTGTAAAAGGTGGAGACTACCACGTGCTTAGAAAAAAGCTTCCTTTAATTATATATATTGATATATTGATTGATTGATTGATTGATTGATTGATTGATTGATTGATTGATTGATTATTATTTATTATTATTATTATTATTGGAACATGGGAGAGTAGAGAAAAAACTACTTGAGAAGTAAAATTTCATAACATTCAAATAGTAATATTTTTAACGCAATCAAAAATCATAATGTTAAAAATGTAGAATTAAAACAAAAGGCATCATCTATGTTGTTTGACTATTGATTTTCATCTTGATGTGCTTCATTATTGCGGTCATTATGGGCATCAATAACACGCCCCTATTTTTTCTGCAAGTATTTTTTCAAACTTCTTTCAAAATTGGTTGTGAGAGATAAATAATATGAAGACCGGTATTTGGGGTTTGCTAGTTATATATGCAAAATAAAATGGTAGTTACGGAGAACTTAGGTATTAGAAATTAGTAAATTTTTCTTCTTTTTCAGATTTTCTACCTTTACCAGATCTTTCACGTTTTTTTGGTGCAAAATATTAAAGTATGGTCTCCAATTCTCCATGCGGTAGGCAACAATATTAAATATTCGCTTCCTAAAATGGAATATATTTTAGTGATGTATCTAGAATGTCGTAATAATAATAATAATAATAATAATAATAATAATAATAATAATAATAATAATAATAATAAAAATTTTAAATGGAATTTATGATTAATAATAATTTGTTTATTATTATTATTATTATTTATTTTAAAACCGGAAACCTTTATTAATAAAAAAACTTTTATTTATTATTATTATTATTTAGTTAGTTCAACTTAATTAAATTTCATTTCTATTAGTTTCAGCTTCATTCAATTCAGTTCAGTTCAGTTCAGTCAAGTTCGGTTCAGTTTAGCTTCATTCAGTTCAGTTCAACTTCATTCAGTTCAGTTCAACTCTAAAAAGCCAGAAAGATCAGAGCCTTAAAGTCATTAAGTAAGTTGAGATTATAGTCTCCCTTGCGACGGGTTATCCGTCACAAACTTGTAACAGGTTGGATATTACCCACGTGTGTAGATAAAGCAAAGTAAAGGTGCATTGGTAATCGCAAAGCCTTGTCCTTATCTTCCTAAATGGATTTTATTTGACCCGTCACACAACTGTCACAAGCTTGCAACGGATAATACCTATCACAAATGAGAATTTGTGTATAAGGTCAGATACTATAAATTTAGCTAAGTTTAATTAAGTTTAGTTCAGTTTAGTTTAGTTCAGTTTAGTTTAGTTCAGATAAGATTTCGTTTCAGTTTAAAAGAACATAGTCTAAGGTTGGGATTTGGGATGGGCTACGAGATATCGGGTTGTAAACCTTGCAAACGGGTTAATCAGGGTGAATATGGTTCATGTTTGTTTGGGTCAGTTCAGTTTTGAGTTTACAAAAAATTGGGACAGTCTAAGTCGGGTCACTATCTTCATTATAGTTTTTGTACCCATGCCGTTTTAAATATTAACGTGAAATTCCATATTTCAATTAATCTTTTAATATTCAAAATTAATCTTTAAATTTTTTAGGAACAAATAAATGATCAAAAATAATCTATACTATATAGTTAAAATAATGTACTATGAATACTTATGTTTGTGTATTTGGGGTTAGACATAATAACCTAACAAATAAAATAATAAATTTACGTTCGGTAAAGGTGATTGATGTCTGTCGTTGTAGACACCAAAAATAAACCTAATGAACTACTAACATAAGCTAGTGGTAAATAGGGTCGATTCCACAGGGAAGCTAACTGTCATCTATTGGTCTTTAACTGTCAGTCGCAAAACTGGGGTTTTAAAATTGTTTCACCACACTACGAGATATGAGGTAAGAAAAAGGATAAGAAAGTAACAAATAAACACGATATGGATATGAAATAATTCAGATAAAGAGAATATGTTGGAAATTCGGGTCATTGTGTCGTCTGCATTATCGGTATAAACTAGGTCGGTCAGTTTATTGGTAGAAAAGGCTGTGTTATTACAATCACGTCTCTAACCCGACTATACCTTCCGGTCTTAAGTCGCCCTAAGGTCAATTTCGCTTGACTTCCGCCCTCACAAAAACTAGTTATTATCATAAAGCAAGTCTTACCTTCCAACCTTCCGGTCTAGGTCGGGGTTTAATTAAACGAATGGTCTCCTGCGTGCACTAATTCAACCAAACACAAATATATTGCTTAACAATAATTCCTACCGCAAAACTGCCCATCCCGACTATAACCTATCATGCATAAGACACAATTTCCCTCATCCCGGCATATAAACAAATTAGTTACTCATGACGTGATTCATAACGAATACAACTACGATGATTATACTAACGATTGACATGCTATAAAATAGGATGAAAACAGAATGATAAAACATGGATGAAGAAGGGATGTAAAACCGAGATAAAACGAGCAAGGGAAGCACGGTTTTATTTAAAAGGAGAAAGAGAGATTACAATCAGATAGAAACCGGCGTAAGAAAAGAATCAAACCGAATGCAATCCTTGAATTGTGTAAGGAAAAAAAGAGCTAAAAGTATTTTTTATTTTCTAAGGAAATACGGCTGCTAAAATATTATGAGAGTTCAGAGTTGTAAATAGGTTGATAGATAACCTAAATGAACTCACAAACGAGTTCTTATATAAGACATAAAAGAAAAACCGACAAAAGCTCTCGGGAGAACTGAACAGTCACCCTATAAAGCTCTCGATCGAGAGAAATAGTTCCTCGATCGAGAAGAATCTTCTTTAAAATGGTCGATCGAGAGAGATAAACTTCTCGATTGAACTCTTCACTGCAAAACTGCTCGATCAAACAACAAAGCTCTCGATTGAGACTTCTGGGCCCTTGAATCTTCTAGATCGAGCACAGGATAGCTCGATCAAGGCTTTTTCTCCTCGATGGGGTCTTCGATTGGCCTTATGGTGGTTGACTTCTTTGAATTTCATCTTTTGTAGTCGATAGCATCTCTCACGCTTCTCCATGAACGAATATCTGTCTTCATTTTCTCCATCATCTACCGAAAATATTAAACTTGAGGTAGAAAAGCTCGGTTTCCGCTACAATCCGGTTCATATCTGCAAAATAGCAATACAAGCACAAAGTAGCCTATTCGGGGAATAAAGCGACAATAAATCACTCAATTGTAAGGAAATGTGTGCCAAAAAGGGACTAAAAAGTCTATAACATATGCACACATCAAACTTTCCCAAACCGAACCTTTGCTTGTCCTCAAGCAAACTAAAAGTAAACTAAGGACCTAATGGATGGAGTAAAACTCAAAGCTACTAAATAGTCAATGCCAAACGCTTTAATGCACACAATCAACCAATGTCAAGCTTGGAAAAAAGCGAACGAATTTATGCATATCATGCAAAACATGCTAGACTTTCGACCTTGCAAGACTCGTATAACTTCAGACTCTCCCGGAATCTCTATTCTCTCAGCAAGCAAATGGTAAAATATATGTGTAGAAGAGAAGAATAAAATATACTCTCGCCTAAACTACGACCAACAAATCATGCATGCTAGACTAGTATGAATAATGATTTCAAATACCGTACACACGCACAACCACCGTCAATGTCCATTACACGTCGAACTATTGCAAATTTGCGAATGTGAGGTTAAGTGGGACAGAAGGGGCAAGACAAGTATGGAAATGTAGGGGTTAAAGCCAAGCTAGAACCCAACAAACCAAATTAGAATGCATCCCGATCTTTCGACTCAAAAATAAGCTTAATGCCTCTTTTGGCTAGGCAATCATATCACAAAACCCAACTATTTTTTTCAACCGACAACCGAATTTTTATTTTTCCTTTTTTTTTCATATTTGATTTTCTTCATTTTTTTTGTTTGTTTTGTGTTTTTTCGGCTGTTCAGGCAAACTCTCTCATTTCTCTCGATCGACCAAAAACTGCGGTCGGTCGAGGACTTTTTATTCCAAAACTTCTCAATCGAGAGTAAAGTTCTCGGTCGGGCATATTAAGCACATGAAACCCTCGATCAAGCAACAAATCTCTCGATCGAGCACAATAGACACCCAACACGTCTCGATCGAGCAACAATTCATTCGATCAAGCACAATACAACCTTACTTCCGCCATTTCTCCTTTGCACGCACTCCAATACATAAGAAAACGAGCCACATCTGATACAACGATGAAATTTCCTTCGCTACTACCTAGCTCGGCACAATGGTAGGCTAAGTTTGGGATGTAGTTAAGGACAAAAAGGCTATTATGGCTTAAAGTGGAGCTAAATGGGCAAAAACGAGGAAGGGGGTGATGCAATAATCCTTCAAACGTGTAATTCCGACCTCTAACCGGTGCGTGTAGGCAATAAAAAACCAAAACTCATACACATGCAAAACATGAAATGCAGGGAGTACTACTCACAATCCTAATATAACTGGTCATGGATGTCACCAGTTTAAGGCTCTAAAGCTCAGAAAGTGTAGTAGGTTGCCAAAACTACGAGTCAAGTCTAATGGTCCAACACAATTTCCACAACAAAATTCGAGATAATGCTCAAAACCCGCTAAACAAAGATTGAAATGGCATGGCATGGCGTGACATATATTTGACTATATATAAAAAGCTATATCATCATCGAAATACTCCAATTCGACTCGACTAAATGCAAAAATAAACGTGATTTTTTTCTTCTGATTTTTCAAATGTACATGAAAGCAATAAACGTGAATGCAAAACTAAATGTAAATGCAGACGCAAAATGATGCATACCATCCCCAAACCAAAACAGACAACGCCCTCGTTGTCTTCACAACACAAAAACCAGCAAGTAATGGGAGATGGGTAAATAACCTAATACATGATCCAAAAAATAGAAAATAAAAACTAAAAAGATGGAAGGAAAAGAACGGTACTCACAAATTCGGCTTCCCCAAACCAGCACCAAACTAGGGGAGCCCTAATCATCATCTCCAGGCGCCTCCTCCTCTCGGTAAGTGAGATCCCGCTCCTCCTCTCTCTGGACTCTCCTCGCCCCTGCATCAGCACGTAACCGTATCTCCCTCTCTACCGATGTCTTCTCCCTCTCTTCATCGGATGAAGAAAAGGAAGGGTACTCACCTTCTAGGTAACGGAAGAAAGAAGGATGTGGCCAACCCTCAGGAATGGTACATCCTGCTCTGATGTGATCCTCATAAACAGGGAACATGGCCAAAGCATGTTCTCGACGCATCTCAGTAAGGTACCTGCAAATTGCATCAAGCACATGATCACGACGCCCTTGGTCTGAGACCGTAGGCGCCTCAAGGGCAGGAGGTAAAACAAAATTAGGAGGATAAACCGTCCCAGAATAAGTAGGGGTAAGGGTAGGTGTAGGAGTGGGTGATGGTGTAGGCCGACATGAAGGTGAATGCGGGCGTGGACATGGGCGTGGACGTGGACGTTTGTCTAGCCTGAGTCTGTGTCTGGGTTTGAGACTGGGAAGACTGCCCAATCTCAAGCTTCCTCTTCTTGCTAGAAGAAAGGGGGCTGCGGTGGTGAAAGTGAAGTGGTAAGTGAGTGGAGTTGGTCTCGCTCCCTTAACAGTAGGGAGCGGTAGGAGACGAGGAAGTGAAAATAAAATACATTCCAAAGTAGTACTAGTTACGGAAGTTTTGCCAAATATGGTCAATGAGATCATTTCTCAAAGCGATATGAGTTGCACGTTCACGAATTTGACCATAAATTTCTACGAATCTATCTTGAGATGGCCTTCTACAACGATGATATTCATATTGATCGACATCAGTAGCCGAAGTCGGATTATCTTCTATGAACTCCGTTATTATATGTTCATAGTTCAAATAAGTTTCCCGTTCATCTTCCACAATCATATTATGCATAATAATTCAAGCCATAAGAACTTTCCCCATAATAGTTCGATCCCAAAGAAGACAAGGGCGTTTGATAAACGCAAATCGAGCTTGTAAGACGCCGAAAGCACGTACAACATCTTTTCGACAACTTTCTTGTCGAGCAGCAAATAACTTATGCTTTTGAATTTGAGGCGCATTAATTGTTTTAACAAATGTTGTCCAAGCTGGATATATGTCATCAGCAAGATAATATCCCATGTTATATCCCGTGCCATTTACCGTGTAATTAACGGCTGAGGATTCTTCTAAAACTTCATTAAATAGTGGAGAACGTTGAAGAACATTAATATCATTAAGCGAACCTGGTGTACCAAAGAAGGCATGCCATACCCATAAATCGTACGATGCGACAGCTTCCAAAACGACCGTTGGCTTTCCGCTTCTCCCGGAATATTGTCCTGCCCATCCCGTTGGACAATTTTTCCACTACCAGTGCATGCAGTCAATGCTACCCAACATGCCGGGAAATCCACTAACCTCCCCCACATGAAGTAAATTTGTTAAATCTTGATGATTGGGTTTACGTAGATACTCGTTCCCAAAGTTTACTATCACACCTTTAACGAACGATTTAAGAGAGTCTCTTATGGATGTATCGCTCATACGCAAATATTCATCTACTGAATCAGTGGACGTACCATATGCTAAAACTCTTAAGGCCACTGTGCATCTCTGCAATGTTGAGAAACTAAGTCTCCCATTACCCCCAGGTCGTTGTTGGAAAAAGTGATCATTAGCGGATAGAGCATTAACTATGCGCATGAATACATGCTTGTGCATGCGAAATCTTCGACGGAAAATATCCTCGGGATAGACGGGATCCATAAAGTAGTCGTTGTATAATTGGTTATGACCCTTTTCACGATTCCTCTCAATATTTCTCTTACGACGTCTAGGTGGAGGAATTGCTCGTTGTATATTTCTATTGAAATGTTCACGAATACGTTGGGCTACAAGGTTTTGTGCAGCCTCAGACTGTTCATCCATTTCAGCTTCCCATTCGTAATCGGAATGCATATGTTGATAAATAATATTACCGTTGGAAGATTTGAAGTCGAACTTGACTCAGACATAATTTTTTTGTAATATATTTTCGTTTTATAATATTAAAGAAGAAATATATGAGAGTGATTTTTTTTGTATAGTATGAAAGAAGAAATATATGAGAGTGATTTTTTTTGTATAGTATGAAAGAAGAAATATATGAGAGTGATTTTTTCTTACTAAATTATACGGGTATATATAATGATCTTCTCCAACGACTATATTTTCAATCCACGGCTATATTTAATCCAACGGCTATATTTTAATCCAATGGCTATAATTGTTCCAACGACTATATTTCAATGTAACGGCTATATTCCAATGTACCTGCTATATTACGATCTAACAGCCATAATCTGTGTCTAGCTAACTCCGTCTTAATTTCCATGTCTCAAAAATCTAGTTGATTAAATAAATACAATTAATTTTCGATACCGTATGTATTTAACTCGTTACAAACTTATGACGGATATTAACCGTCGCCAAAATCGATACATGAAATGAATCGTACGTATTAAATACAAGTAATTTGTCAAATGAGTCATTCAACTACTTACAAGTCATTAAATACAAGTCATTTGCCACATACGTTCAATTGTTTACAAGTGATCTGCCAAATGAATTGTATTAAAAATACTTGTCTTCAATACTGGTCTTAACACTCCTATGTATGCAATTATTTAACAATTACCTAATACTCCATTTTTAAATACTCATCTTTAATACTCAGTATATACTTTATTATATCTTATCTTATTTTTCTTGTAAATAATTAGAGATTTAGAAACAAGTATATATTATCTTATACTAAGTATTCCATATGCAACAAAATCTCAAAAAATTATTCATCAACTAGATCTTAACAATTTATTCATCACCTAGGATTTCTACTTGTGCAAATATTCATCAACTTATGTTAAATTGATCGAAACTAAGTATTCATCATCAATTTCTACATTCTTTTGATCCTGATTAATTAGGTATGCATGTATCTCTCTAATCTACAATTAACACCATTTTATCCATGAATCAAATCAAAACGCATCCAAAGGTAATCAATAGTATAATTTTAAGCTACCCGTTCGATTAATTAATTTATATATTTCGATTGATATATTTTTTATAGCTACAAATTTAATTAATTTAATTAATTAGTTAAACTAGATGTACTAAAGATCTGACATATATTTTCTGATAACTTTCTTCTTCATCTCTTCATCGTCTGGAATTAGATGTTGTTTTGTTAGCAATGTGTTCAAAATCGTCATATCCAACTTCATCTTTATGTTTCCCTTGTCATTTCTGCAATTTGTAAATCTGCTTCTATTCGTCTTTGCCGTAACTGAATTTGTGCCGTGTTATCCTTACTAATTCCGTTAAGAAGCGATTTATCTTCTTCGTTGAACGTACTTTCTGTTGTCGTCGTCGTCGTTTTTGTTTTGCCCTTACGCCTTTTCGCTGCTTTTCTTCCCTCAGGACGATTGTTAATGTCTTCAATATTAGTTGGACTGTCGACATTAACACTAGAAGTAGTCGGGATATTAACACTAAGTGGGCTAGAATTCATATCCGACCTCGTTCTTTTAGAACTTGATCCACCTACTTCACTAGTTACACCTTTTTATGGTAATGACCATTTAGGATGCTTACTCATAATAGTATTATAAACATTGAAATCAACAAAAACATTACCACCGGTTTCAAGCCGATATAATTTTTGAGCCGCCTCAATGTCGTCTTCTATATTTGTCCCGGATACGGGTGGTCGGTTAATTACCTTGCTATAACAACCGACCCATTTGTTGACTACTAAATTTAGTCGTTTCCAACGACTTTGCATACCTTCAATAGTCCTTGGACGAAATTCGCAATGGCTTTTATTTTCTACCCGAGCTTGTTCGTACAAGTCTAATACATTATTCCATCTTATTATATTGGTTTGATTTTTTCCAAGTATTGAATCTTCGCTACATATACACCAAGCGGACATAAGAGCTTCATCTTCTTTCTCATTCCATTTTTCAATTTTTGATGTGTTGGATTGATTTTTTTTTGAAGAGGATGATTTATTTGTTTTAGTAGCAGAATATGGGGGGGGTGTTTTGAACAAATTCTTGTGTCGGGAGTTGAGATAACGACAATGGATTGCCAAAAATATCTAGTTTTTGAGAAGTTTCCGTACCCGTTAATAATTCCGTAAAACTGGGAATATAATTATTTTTAGTAATTTTATTTAAATCGAAAATTGGATCTTCTTCGGAGGAAATATTGTTTATATGGTAACTTGAAAAATCAATATTATTTAAATCCATTGTGTATTTTTAGTAGTAATGTGAAAATATTATTTGAAGTAAGATTAAGTGATTTTATGTTATTCTTGAGTTGCTTTTATAGACCATTAAAAAAATTTAACTTATTTTTATTATCAGTTTTTTTAATAATTATAAATTAAAATGTTAATGTTACATTTAATATTTTTACTATCATATAATAATTTTTGTATGTTTACAAGTTGAGAAATAAAGAAGCAAAAAGAACCTTACTATTTGGGCGTTTAATTTAACAGCTTGCGCAAATGAAAAGCAAAGTTGATAGGTTGTTGCAGTTGACATAAATAGAGTCCTAGATGTTTGTGTCCAACAAATAGAAGATATACATGTGTAAGGTCACAAGGCAACCCCCTTGAGTCATGGGGTGACCTTACCTTACCCAAGGTCTCCTTAATTACTCTCCTTAATACATCATTAAGAAGACTCATCCCCTTGGTCACCTTATTGGTGACCTTGGATGGGGTGGTCTAAGGCCGATCTTACATTGGAATGGACATCAAGTAAATCCAGTACTTTTTTTTATTATTATGAAAAAAGTCATTCTAAAAGTTGAGCTAAAGACTCTACCAAAACCCGTGCATCGTACGAACATTAAATCTAGTCCATTCGTATAAGCAGCTTTTTTCAAGCAACTATTTAACAATTTATACTTATAATTTTATTCTAAATGTAAAGCAATAGAGTTATTGTGGGAATGTAACTTGTATTCCTGAAGTATGAATGTACACACACACACACACACACACACACACATATATATATATATATATATATATATATATAGAAATAGGATCATATGAGTTGGGGTATATTTGGTGAGTTACACCTTTGAATCTGAGCCATTCATTTTGAGTTGAGATTAGTGGCTGAGATTAAATCTCACGATTCATATAAAAACCCAAATTTTACACCTGTCTTCTTTTTTCCCTCTTTTCAACTTCCAATTGAAAATCACTGCAAAACCTCTGTAATTCGAAAATCAACCGCAAAACCTCCATAATTCTACTGTAAAACCTTCATCTTCTCCAGTAAAACCTCCATCATCTTGCTCATCTTTTCTTCGTCGATTAGTTCGCTCATTTTCGTCTCTAATCTGTTCATATTCAGGTAATCTCCAGTAAAACTATTGACTTCGTTTTTCTTCTATTTTCGCTACTTTTGTAGGTTTTTTAAGTTGATTTTTGTTTTGTTTTCTGTTGTTATTCTTCAATTTTGAGCAGTGTGTTTCATTATGTAGTTCAATTAGAGTATTTGTGTACTTTTTTCTCGTTTTAGCATAATTTTAGGGGTTTTTTTTTCATATTCTTCTTTGATTTTTCGTCAATTCGTTAAAAATCTTCGTTTATGTAGTTGTGTTTTACTTAAAATTGGTGTTTAGTTCAATTAGTCACTTTGCATTTTGTTTTCCAGTTAAAATTAGGGTTTCTTAATTGTATTTTCCAGATTTTACAATTCAACAACATATTACAATAATAGCTGTTATTGTATTCATAGTAGCTGTTATTGTATTCATGATAGCTGTTATTGTATTCATAATAACTGTTATTGTATTCATAATAGCTGTTATTGTATTCATAGTAGCTGTTATTGTATTCATAATAGCTGTTATTGTATTCATCATAACTGTTATTGTATTCATAGTAGCTGTTATAGTTTCATAGTAGCTGTTATTGTATTCACAGTAGCTGTTATTGTATTCATAGTAGCTGTTATTGTATTCATAGTAGCTGTTATTGTATTCATAGTAGCTGTTATTGTATTCATAGTAGCTGTTATTGTATTCATAGTAGCTGTTATTGTATTCATATTAGCTGTTATTGTATTTATAGTTTCATAGTAGCTGTTATTGTATTCACAGTAGCTGTTATTGTATTCATAGTAGCTGTTATTGTATTCATAATAGCTGTTATTGTATTCATAATAGCTGTTATTGTATTCATAATAACTGTTATTGTATTCATAATAACTGTTATTGTATTCATAGTAGCTGTTATTGTATTCATAGTAGCTGTTATTGTATTTTAGTGTGTGTGTGTGTTATTGTAATATATCCAGATTTTTACCTGATTTTTGAATTTTAGTGTGTTTTTTCTTTAAATTAGCTTAAATTGTTGTTTAATGGAGATAATGTGTGTGTGTGTTATTGTAATATAATTGTTGTGGTTATTCTACAGTGATAATGGCACCTAAACGTAAGGCCGAGGCTCAAGTTGGTAATAGAGCTGATTTGAAACGTTCCAAAGTAGTTTTCCGAAGGAAGGGGCATAATATTTCCCCTCCAACTCCAATATTGAACATGTAAGTACACTTATTCTTCTGTTTTTAGAGTTTCTGTTGATGCATCACTTTTTTATTTGCTTTTCAGACAATTATTGTAATCGTCTCAGACTGTTATTGTAATTGTCTACGATTGTTATTGTATTCGTGTGAGACTGTTATTGTAATGTTCTAAGACTGTTATTGTATTCCCTTTTTTACTATGATTTACAATAACAGCTATTATGAATACAATAACAGCTATTTTAATGGTTTGTACACAGTTATTTATAATGTGCTTAGACACTTCATTTAAACACAGTTATTGTATTATATAAGTTGTGTTATTGTATTATAAAACTCAGTTATTGTATGCAGTAGTGATTTCATGGGAGTGTTGTTGTATTTTATGTAAGTTATTTATTCTTAATTAGTATGTTTAATATTACTGAATAACATACAACTGATTAAATAAAGCGGAAGCGATAAATAGGATCGAAAATAAAACCTCCAGCCATTGCTAATCGGATTCCTGAACAGCTTTATCAACCCCAAAGTATTAATCTGGATTTCTGATTTCGGTTCCAAACCCTCACTGCTCACTTATTTAGATGGTGTAGTTTTCTTAAAGGAGAGTAGATTTAGTGACCTATTAATCAGAATATGTATTCTCTTATATACTGCTCTTTCCATCAAAGAGCAGTGTTTGAACACAACTCAAATAAGTGAGTAGTTTCCTAGATGGGAGAGAATTTAGAGTCCATAGAATGACTGTCTCTTTAATGGGACATATAATTAGGATTTGTATAAGACTATTAATATTATTAATAATAATATCTAATCAATTAATTATAAAAATCCAACATTCTCCCACTTGGCCCATTTAACAGAGAGGAACTTCATATACGAATCATAGCGACGAATTCCCTGGGACGAGAATTAATCTTCCATGTATTACGATATACTTAGTCTCTCACCACTCATACTTAACTTAATGAATAAACCATATGTTTACTCTAGGTCAAAACATAATGATATTTCTCAATAAAATAAATAACCAAAGAACGTACGTATATAACTAAAAGAGAAAATATCCAACTAAATGAAAGTTTCGAAAAACATAATATAAATGAATGTATCACATTATGGGACCAAGTCCCATATTCACTACATGACCCTGAAAACCCTTAGGTGGCATGCCTTTAGTCAAGGGATCTGCAATCATCAATCAGTGCTAATGTGTTCTATGATCACTTTCTTTTCCTGAACACGCTCTTTTATGGCCAAATACTTAATGTCGATGTGTTTACTTCGACTTCCACTTCTGTTATTCTTAGCCATAAATACCGCAGCTGAATTATCACAATACATTCGAATCGGCCTGCTAATAGAGTCAACAACTCTTAGCCCAGATATGAAACCTTTCAGCCAAACACCATGTGAGGTAGCCTCAAAACAAGAAACGAACTCGGCCTCCATAGTAGAGGTGGCTGTCAATGTCTGCTTAGTACTCCTCCATGATACAGCTCCGTTAGCTAGCATAAACACATATCCAGATGTGGATTTTCGTGAATCAATGCAACCAGCAAAGTCTGAGTCGGAATACCCCACCACTTCAAGACTATCAGTCCGTCTATACATAAGCATGTAATCTTTAGTACCCTGAAGGTATCTCAACACTTTCTTTGCAGCCTTCCAGTGATCGATGCCTGGGTTACTCTGATATCTGCCTAATACTCCAACAACATATGCAATGTCAGGTCTGGTACAGACTTGAGCATACATAATGCTACCAACAGCTGAAGCATAAGGAACGTTTTTCATTTGTTCTCTTTCCAAATCATTCCTTGGGCACTGGTCTAAACTGAATTGGTCACCTTTCACAATAGGTGCTACACTTGGTGAACAATCTTTCATTCTAAATCTTTCAAGCACTTTGTTGATATAGGCCTCCTGAGACAAGCCTAAAATGCCTCGGGATCTATCTCTATGGATCTTAATGCCAATGACATAAGATGCCTCACCCATATCTTTCATATCAAAGTTATTTGAAAGAAATTGTTTCACCTCATATAGCAACCCCTTATCATTGGTTGCTAGCAGAATATCATCCACATACAACACAAGGAAACAAATCTTACTCCCACTGACCTTAAGGTATATACATTGATCCATGATATTTTCTTCAAAACCGAATGAAGAAATTACTTCATGGAACTTCTTATACCATTGTCGGGAGGCTTGTTTCAAACCGTATATGGATTTATTTAGCTTACAAACCAAATGGTCACCGTCTTTAGAGGAGAATCCTTCAGGTTGTTTCATGTAAACCTCTTCCTCTAAATTGCCATTAAGAAATGCCGTTTTCACATCCATCTGATGTAGCTCGAAGTCAAAATGAGCTACTAATGCCATGACAACTCGAAGAGAATCTTTCTTAGATACAGGAGAGAATGTCTCTGTGTAGTCAATCCCTTCTCTTTGAGTGAACCCTTTAGCAACGAGTCTTGCCTTATGTCTCTCGATGTTGCCAAGTGAGTCCCTTTTAGTCTTAAAAACCCACTTACATCCAATGGTTTTTACACCATTGGGCAACTCGACGAGATCCCAAACTCGATTAGATGCCATAGAGTTCATCTCATCTTTCATAGCATTCATCCATAAGTTTGAATATGTAGAACTTATGGCTTGTGAAAATGACATAGGATCATTATCAGCACCAACACTGCAATCCGATTCTTGTAGATATACTTCATAGTCGTCAGGAATCGCCGATCTCCTCTCTCGAGTAGATTTTCTTAATGGAATTTCTTCCTCATTATGATCTACTATATTTTGATCGACATTTTGTGGAATTTCTGTATTTGGTTGTTGAACCTCCGGTCGTACTTCAGGACCGTGATCAATAACCAACCTGTTACTCAAAACAGAGGGTGAAGCTTCATGTTGATCCTTTTCAGGTTCAACTCCTATAGTACTCCCACTGATCAAGTCATTCTCTAGAAATTTTGCATTTCTAGATTCCACAATCCTGGTACTATGAGACGGACAATAGAACCTATAACCTTTGGACTTTTCGGCATATCCAATGAAATGTCCACTAAGAGTCCTTGGGTCTAGTTTCTTTTCTTGTGGGTTGTAAATTCTCACCTCAGACGGACATCCCCAAACGCGTATATGTTGCAAACTCGGTTTCCAACCTTTGAATAACTCAAAAGGCGTCTTAGAGACAGCCTTGGAAGGAACCCGATTTAATATATACGCAGCCGTCTTTAGCGCATCAACCCACAAAAATGAAGGAAGTTTAATATTACTTCTCATACTACGCACCATTTCAATTAATGTCCTATTCCTTCTTTCTGCTACACCATTCTGATCCGGAGAACCAGGCATAGTGTATTGGGCAACAATCCCATGCTCTTGAAGAAATTTAGCAAAAGGACCAGATGCTTGTCCATCCTCAGTATATCTACCGTAGTACTCACCACCTCTATCTGATCTCACAATCTTAATGTGTTTATCACACTGTTTCTCTACTTCAGCCTTAAAAATTTTAAAGGCATCTAAAGCTTCGTCTTTGGAACGAAGTAAGTAAAGACGCATATATCGTGAATAATCATCAATAAAGGTAATAAAGTATTTCGGATCGTTAGCGTTCATATCCGGACAACATATATCCGTGTGTATGATCTCTAGTAGGTCAGAACTCCTCTTAGCACCTTTCTTAGATTTGTTAGTTTGCTTTCCCTTAATGCAACTAACACAAGTCTCAAAATCGGTAAAGTCTAAAGTACTAAGTACCCCTTCCTTTACCAATCTCTTGACCCTCTCAATGGAGATGTGTCCCAATCTCCTGTGCCATAACATAGAGGACTCCTCATTTATAATACTTCTTTTTAAACCAGTACTAACATGCATAGTGTTTTGAGTGGTATCATTTTGTAAACAAAGACGGTATAAATTATCAGACAAAATACCATTACCAATAACTTTAGAATTTCTGTAAATACTAAAACCAGAGTCCATAAAGTTAAAAGAATATCCGAAAGGTACAAGTCTAGAAACTGAAATCAAATTCCGAGCAAAATTCGGAACATAAAAAGTCTTTTCCAAAATCAAAATAAAACCAGTACTTAAAATTAAATTGCATGTCCCCACGGCCTCAACGTGCGAGCCTATCTTGTTTCCTGAATAGATGGCGCTCTCACTTGCCACTGGTTTTCGAAGGTTTGTCATACCCTGCAAGGTATTTGAAACATGGATTGAAGTACCAGAGTCAATCCACCAAGTATTATGATTAACATTGACCATATTAGATTCATAACAAACAAACGCATGAAAATTACCTTTCTTTTTGAGCCAAGCCTTAAACTTTACGCAGTCTTTCTTCATGTGTCCTTTCTTTTTACAGAAAAAACACGACGACTCCTTCTTAATTACTTGCTCAGCTGGAATCTTTCCCTTTCCTTTATCTTTATGGTGAGCCTTATACTTCGTACTGGATGATGCTTTATCAGTAGAAGTAGTTAAATTCACCTTTTCACCTTCTTCCAATAATAACCTCCCCTCCTCTTGAACACACATGGTCAATAATTCATTGAGAGACCATTTATCCTTATGTGTATTGTAAGAGATCTTAAATGGGGCATATTGAGTTGGGAGAGAACATAAGATGAAATGCACTAAGAAAGTGTCAGACATAGTAACTTCCAATTCCTTAAGTTGGGCTGCAGTATCCCTCATGCGCATGATAAAATCACGCACTCCTTTAGTGGCATTAAGTTTCAAAGATGTGAACTGCATTATTAAGGTGCTTGCCAAAGCCTTATCAGAAGTTTCGAACTGCTCATCTATAGCCTTGAGTAGGTCCCGGACTTTAGTATGCTTGTCGACTGAACCACGGATACTAGCACACAGTTTAGTCTTAATGAACAACGTGCAAAGATAGTTGGATTTCACCCACTTTTCACGAAGGTCTACTTGATCTGGTGTGCTTTTTTCAGTTATTTCAGCCGGTTCAACATTCTGAATAGCATAATCAAAACGCAAGAACCCTAAATGTAGCAGAACTCTTTCTTTCCACACCTTAAAATTGTCACCAGTTAATTCAGGAACGTCAATTTTGACATCAAAGGAACCCCCAGGTAAACTTGCTGCAAATTTAAATATACATACTTAGTAACAAAAAATTGAGACTTAACTTTATCACAACTTACCAATGTAAATTATGCTCATATGAACCTAGTGACATAAACTTGCCTGTGGGCTAAAGTCTACTCAAATTAGATGCATAAAAATTAAACTTTATGATGAAACTATTAAATCATATTCATTTCTTAACTCCTGTGGGTAGATTAAGAAACATAATTTAATATAACACCCTAATTAATTTATACAAATACAATAAGATTCCTGTGGGTAAGTCTAATCATATTACGTATAATTAATTACAATTAAATGTCTAATTTCCACATGTGATTTCGAATAAAATTTTGATCAATTAAAGATGCTGCGGCTACTCTCTAATTAACAAATTTAAAATCACTTGACATTAAAACTAATTTATGTATGCACTTTATGTATATAAAGTCTTTATAATGTACGTAGTAGTATACATAACTATGTTAGGAAAATATATGGACCGTTTATATATACATTCAAGTATTAAATAAAATATTACTTTAGGAGGATTGACAACTTGTTAACAAAGACAAACAAACTCCAAAAGCGTGTCCTAAACACATCAAGAGGCCCCGCAGTACGAGCATTGCGTGCACAAACCGATAAGAGGGAATATGCTATGCTGATGAGGAGTGGACAAGCAAACTTAAAATAATAATAAAAGAAAAGGCTCTCAAAAGGCAGCACAAACCAAACAAAACGAGCAGCATATAATTCCCAATTAATGTTCATCTTCATCCTCCAGCCAAAACACAAAAAAACCCAGATTTCAAACTCCATTAATTCCAGATTATGTGCCATAACGAAAACCGGATATACGATTAATAAATTAAATCCAGAAAACCTAACACAATATTTCCAGATTAAAAAAAAAAAAATATAAATCAACAGAAAACCAAGGACAGCCGATTCAATTTGTTAACGACGGAAAGGATGAAGTCAGAAAATTAATAAACAAGACAGAGGCGAATGTAGCTCTGATACCAAATGTAAGTTATTTATTCTTAATTAGTATGTTTAATATTACTGAATAACATACAACTGATTAAATAAAGCGGAAGCGATAAATAGGATCGAAAATAAAACCTCCAGCCATTGCTAATCGGATTCCTGAACAGCTTTATCAACCCCAAAGTATTAATCTGGATTTCTGATTTCGGTTCCAAACCCTCACTGCTCACTTATTTAGATGGTGTAGTTTTCTTAAAGGAGAGTAGATTTAGTGACCTATTAATCAGAATATGTATTCTCTTATATACTGCTCTTTCCATCAAAGAGCAGTGTTTGAACACAACTCAAATAAGTGAGTAGTTTCCTAGATGGGAGAGAATTTAGAGTCCATAGAATGACTGTCTCTTTAATGAGACATATAATTAGGATTTGTATAAGACTATTAATATTATTAATAATAATATCTAATCAATTAATTATAAAAATCCAACATTTTATGCTTCAGTTTGTGTTTATTTAGCTTGTATGGTTTTTTGCAGTGCTTCGAAGATTAAAGTCAGTTGCCGCCCTAATGTCCTAGTCAACCTTTTGCAAAAACTTGGGCCAAACCAGAAAAAGGCAGTTGTTGAGTTGGGGTTTGGTGCTTTACTTGATTTTAAATTGGGTTTGTTGCCATTGCGTGTTATACCACTGTTTGTGAAGCACTTTAATTCAGAATCTAATTTTTTTGAAGCAAAAGAGATTAAATTCCCTATTAGCAAGGCTGATGTTCATGATATTTTTGGGTTGCCAATTGGGGGTGATAAGGTTGAGGTTGTTTACACGGGTAATAGTGTATTATCTTCCCAAGAGACGCTAAAAGATGAATTTAGGAAGAAGTTTGACGTGAAAGGGCCAAATTATGTAAGTGTGCCTGCTGTGTTTAGTAAAATAATTGAGATGGGAGATGATGGGGGAGATGAATTTAAGCGCTTGTTTGTGCTTTATGCTATGACAACTGTTCTTGTTCCTCCTTCTGTTTATGGAATCGATTTCTCGCTGCTTAAGGCTGTTCAAGATGTTGAACGTATCCCCCATTTGGATTGGTGTGGTTACGTTTTTGAAAAATTAGTTGAGGGTGTGCAACGGTGTAGAGGCGGGTCATGTACTTTGCGTGGGTGTATACTTGTTGTCATGATAGCATACTTCCACCGGTTGCGTTTCAAGGGTCATTCAATGCCCTCTGAAACTCCTCTTATCAAACATTGGGATGAGGAATCCTTTCTCAGAAGGGGAAAGTTAGAGCTGAGCTCTGGTTCCCTGGGGAATGGGGAATATATCAGCAATGTTTATCCCAAATGGCAACACTCAAAAGCTACAATTGATACTTCGTACAAAGGGAGTTCCGTTGTTGGGAGTTCCGTTGTTGACAAACCTGAACCTGGAAAGAAGTATCTTGAACTACCCAACAGTTTTGATACGGATGAGGTCATTCGATCAAAAGCTTCTGATGTAAGTTTTCTAATTTACATCAGTTATAGTTTCAGAGTAGTATAACAATTATTCTAATTCATATTAGCTGTTATTGTATTCATAATAGCTGTTATTGTAATTCATAATAGCTGTTATTGTATTTATAATAGTTGTTATTGTATTCATAATATCTGTTATTGTATTCATAATAGTTATTGTATTTATAATAGTTGTTATTGTATTCAGTTTTTCATTCTGTAATACCTGTTATTGTAATTCATAGTAGCTGTTATTGTATTCATAGAAGCTGTTATTGTATTCATAATAGTTGTTATTGTATTCATAATAGTTGTTATTGTATTCATCATAACTGTTATTGTATTCATTATAGCTGTTATTGTATTCATTATAACTGTTATTGTATTCATCATAGCTGTTATTGTATTCATTATAACTGTTATTGTATTCATCATAGCTGTTATTGATTCATCATAGCTGTTATTGTATTCATTATAACTGTTATTGTATTCATTATAACTGTTATTGTATTCATTATAATTGTTATTGTATTCATTATAACTGTTATTGTATTCATCATAACTGTTATTGTATTCATAATAGCTGTTATTGTATTCATAATAGCTGTTATTGTATTCATTATAGCTGTTATTGTATTCATTATAACTGTTATTGTATTCATTATAACTGTTATTGTATTCATAATAGCTGTTATTGTATTCATAATAGCTGTTATTGTATTCATAATAACTGTTATTGTATTCATAATAACTGTTATTGTATTCATAATACCTGTTATTGTATTCATAATACCTGTTATTGTATTCATAATACCTGTTATTGTATTACATAATACATGTTAAGGTATTATGTTGGTTATTGAATTGCATAATACAAAACCGTTGTATAAAATTCAGTTTTATTTGTGATAGGCAATTGTTGAAGACATGCTGGAAACCACTCATGGGGTTCTAACTCCAAATGACAGTGATAAAGACACGATCTTTGAGTTTTGGAATTGTTATTTATCTGAACATGTTGTAAACTCTGCGATCGACGTGGACCTTGTCTTCATCCCGTTGTCCTTAGACATGCACTACTTTTGTGTTTGCATTAACTTCATAAACAAGACGGTTGATGTATTGGACCATACATTGCATGCAAATTGGGAAAAGTCTGATTTCTTCAAACTTGCAAAGATTGCAGTATGTTCTCTAAATTCAAACTCTCTTTAGTAGTTATTGTATAGTTTTGTATGGGTTATTATATAGATAAAAATGAGTTTTTGTTAATTAAGTTATTGTAATGTGTGTGTTTTTGATACAATTGTGATTTTGCATTTTTTTGTGCATGTTTTAGGTTGAATTGTTTTCCGACTATCTGGATACAAGGAAAACAGCAAAAGAAGGGATCTCCGTTAACACATTTAAATTTGTTAATGTTGATTTTGAATGGAAAACAAAACTTATGAACAATCACGAATCAGGATTCTATATCATGTTTCACATGCTCACATACGAAGGGAAGCACGAGAAGGGATTGGTATCAATTAAGAAGAAAACGGAGAGGACTGCTTTATGGATTGAGATGATGTGTATTTTGTTGATGTCAGATGCCAATTACTCAAGAGCGTCTCTTTTGGATGAAGTGGTGAATTTCAGGGAAAACATACTGAAAATGGAGAAGAATCTTGTAAACAAGAGGAAAAGTTCTATGAAAAGGTATAAAAGTGTAGCTTTAAGAGGTTTTGCTAAACCAAAAAAATGATCTCTTTTTAAATGTTGGAAATTGTAATTGTTGTGGGAAAGGATTGTATTTTTGTAAAGCGTAGGAAGTGCTATATTTTGTGACAGCTATTGTAATCATCAAAACAGTTATTGTATTCATCAAAACAGTTATTGTATTCATCAAAACAGTTATTTTAATTTTTGGTCAGACAGTTATATGCAATGTCTCAGGCAGTTATTTTTAATGATTTTCAGACAGTTATTGCAATGGGTTCATACAGTTATTCTAATGATTTTCAGACAGTTATTATAATGGATTTTACACTGTTATTGTAATCATTATAGCTGTTATTGTATTCATAATAACTGTTATTGTATTCATTATAACTGTTATTGTATTCATAATAGCTGTTATTGTATTCATTATAAATGTTATTGTATTCATTATAGATGTTATTGTATTCATTATAACTGTTATTGTAATTCATCATAACTGTTATTGTATTCATTATAACTGTTATTGTATTCATTATAACTGTTATTGTATTCATTATAACTGTTATTGTATTCATTATAACTGTTATTGTATTCATTATAACTGTTATTGTAATACATTATATCTGTTATTGTAATACATAATAGCTGTTATTGTATTCATTATAACTGTTATTGTATTCATTATAACTGTTATTGTATTCATTATAGCTGTTATTGTATTCATTATAAATGTTATTGTATTCATTATAGATGTTATTGTAATTCATCATAACTGTTATTGTATTCATTATACCTGTTATTGTATTCATTATAACTGTTATTGTATTCATTATAACTGTTATTGTAATTCATCATAACTGTTATTGTATTCATTATAACTGTTATTGTATTCATTATAACTGTTATTGTATTCATTATAACTGTTATTGTATTCATTATAACTGTTATTGTATTCATTATAACTGTTATTGTAATACATTATATCTGTTATTGTAATACATAATAGCTGTTATTGTATTCATTATAACTGTTATTGTATTCATTATAACTGTTATTGTATTCATAATAGCTGTTATTGTATTCATTATAAATGTTATTGTATTCATTATAGATGTTATTGTAATTCATCATAACTGTTATTGTATTCATTATAACTGTTATTGTATTCATTATAACTGTTATTGTATTCATTATAACTGTTATTGTAATACATTATAACTGTTATTGTAATACATAATAGCTGTTATTGTATTCATAATTGCATATGTTGAACTCCAAAAACACGATTTTTAGTAAGTAATTATTCTAAAGTTTCTTACACGAAATATAGATTCTCAACTATAGTAATCTAAGACAAAATACTGAGAAATTTTTGTATTATTGTAAAGTTGTGATACGATTATTGTAAATGTGTTTATTGCATGCCTTATTCATCCTCCATTTCATCTCCCTCTTCATCTTCTTCCTCAGGTGCATGCTCAACAAATGGATTTGGGCAGTTTCTTTTGTCATGGTTTCCCATTTGTTTGCAGTTATTACATAGCCTCTTTGGTTTGCTTGCCTTTTCAATTGCCTTTTCCTTGTTTGATTTCATTCTCTTGCCACTTCCTTTGTTTTTTGCAATCTTTGGTGGGTGAACAGTAATGTTTGATTTTGCTGAACAACCTAAGAGCATCTCCAATTCTTGTTCCTTTGTCAAGTTCTCTTTTGTTGGACAATTTTTCTCTCGAAATTGTAAAAGCATCACACTTAGTTCCTTTATATGGTCTGGAGGCATTGACTTTAGAGCACTTATTGTTGCATAAAACTCAGACCATACTCTTGATAATTCCAGCTTTCTTAAGTCAGTTGGATCATAATCTTGTAATAACTTTCCATCCAGTCCAAACAAAGGCTTTCTATATGATTTCTTCATCCATCTACTTGCGATGTACTTCTCCGGTATGCTAGTCAATCCTTTACCTGATAGTACCCATATTATGTGTTTACAAAGGATTCCTTTCCTCTCAAACATCTTGCATGTACATGTTGTTTCTTTTGTTTCGGTATTGTGAACAACCTGCACAACAGTATAGTTATTATTGTATTGCATTATAACTGTTATTGTATTCATAATATCTATTATTGTATTCATAATATCTATTATTGTATTCATAATAGTTATTATTGTATTCATAATAGCTGTTATTGTATTCATAATAGCTGTTATTGTATTCATAGTAGCTATTATTGTATTCATAATAGCTGTTATTGTATTCATAATAGCTATTATTGTATTGATAATAGCTGTTATTGTATTCATAAATTCAGTTATTCTATCTTTTGTAAAACGAAATAACCTGAAATATTCTACGATTCTTGTAGGCATCTTCAACATCTATATTGTGAATGTTTCCTTGCTCAGAAAATCCTCTAACTGCACAAGAACAGAGAGCCGCCTGCAATTGTTCTTGGAATTCATAGAAAACAGCGTGTGTGTAGATTTTGGAGGCATGTTTCTCGATCATAGTCTTAGATGAAACTTGAGGCAATGTGGTGTCACTTGCTGCATCAAGACATTTCTGATTATAGCGTTGTTGTTCCATTGCACTTTGAAAGCGCAACCAAAATTCAACAAGTGTGCCATTTATGCTCTCGAATCTTTTGAAGTAACTGTTTTGACTCTCCGATCTTTGTGTTGTTTTCAAAAGGCAACCTAAAGGCAAATCCCGAAAGTAAGCAGGTATCCATTTGTGTCTTTTGCCATACATGTATGTCAACCAAGTGTTATCATGTAATTCAAAGTCACTGATCACTTGAACCCATTTTTCTTCAAACTCTACTGGTTCCAAGTCAGTGTCCCAAACAACTGAACATATTCTCTCAACAAAGTCTGTTTCCTTACAAATTTGTGATTCAACTTTATCAGTTAATTTTGACATTATATGCCACATGCAGTAGCGATGTCTCGCTTTCTTGAATACGGAATTCACCCCGAGTTTAATCGCTGGATCTTGATCGGTAAGAATGCATTGAGGTTCTTTCATTCCCATACAATCGAGGAACTTCTTAAACACCCAAGTGAAAGACTTATCGTTCTCATGATCGACAAGTGCAGCAGCAAAGGTTACTGATTTTTTGTGGTTATCAACACCGGTGAATGGCGTGAAGGCCATATGATACTTGTTAGTGCCATAAGTAGGGTCAAATGTGATGGTGTCCCCGAACATGGAATAATTTGTCCTTGCCTGCCCGTCTGCCCAAAATATTTTAGCCAAACATTCATCCTTATCAACTTCATAAGCATAGTAAAAATTTTCAGAAGTTTCAGCGAGCCCCTTTAAATAGGCGAGAATCATGTCAGCATCTTTGTCACCTATGAAACATTTAATATTTCTTTTGAAGTTCTTGAAATCCGTCAGAGTTGCACCAATGTTTGCATACCCATTTGATTGTTCCCCCATCATTCTAAATGTCTTTGTAGCACCAATGTTGAGTTTACAATTGTTAACAATTGTTTGCTTAATGTAAAGGTTAAGTGTTCTTAAATTTGTCTGAAATTCCCTTTCTTTGAGTGGACAAAGTCTGTGATTGTGACCTTCGTAAAACTGATCAATGACATACCCTCTTATCTGCATGTTATCATTAAATACAGCAGCAAACCGTATTTTTGCCTTGCAACCAAATCTTGTCAGTTTCGTTTTTTTTTGCTTCTACAGACCTTTTTCTCTTCTTATTCCCTTCTGCGTTTTCAGTTTCAACAATCGGCAGAAACTTTTTGCGATCCTCTTTGAAACCATGTCTGTTACAGACCATAGATTTTTTGTCTATCAAGCCATCACGGAATCTGGTTTGTGTGTACTTTCTCGGTATGAAACCACAGGCCACAGCATATAAATTGTAAAACTCGATTGCCTCCTCAAGTTTTACAAACATTAGCCCCAATGCAGGCTTGAAACCATTTTCTACCATCCTACTCCACTCCTCACTACCACCTGGAGTGTATCTCATTCCAAGATTATGGACAGTATTATCCCCTGTTTCTGATGCAAATGTGGGTGTAGAGAAAGTTGTTTCATTGGTATTATTTATTTCAATACCTACAAACATATTGAAATAAGTTACTATGTGCAGTTATTGTAAGTTTCTGTACCTGTTATTGTATTCATCATAACTGTTATTGTATTCATTATAGCTGTTATTGTATTCATTATAACTGTTATTGTATTCATAATAACTGTTATTGTATTCATCATGACTATTATTGTATTCATCATAGCTGTTATTGTATTCATTATAACTGTTATTGTATTCATTATAACTGTTATTGTATTCATTATAACTGTTATTGTATTCATCATAACTGTTATTGTATTCATTATAATTGTTATTGTATTCATTATAACTGTTATTGTATTCATCATAACTGTTATTGTATTCATTATAGCTGTTATTGTATTCATTATAACTGTTATTGTATTCATAATAACTGTTATTGTATTCATCATAACTGTTATTGTATTCATCATAGCTGTTATTGTATTCATTATAACTGTTATTGTATTCATTATAACTGTTATTGTATTCATTATAACTGTTATTGTATTCATCATAACTGTTATTGTATTCATTATAATTGTTATTGTATTCATTATAACTGTTATTGTATTCATCATAACTGTTATTGTATTCATTATAGCTGTTATTGTATTCATCATAGCTGTTATTGTATTCATCATAACTGTTATTGTATTCATTATAGCTGTTATTGTATTCATCATAGCTGTTATTGTATTCATTATAACTGTTATTGTATTCATCATAACTGTTATTGTATTCATTATAGCTGTTATTGTATTCATCATAACTGTTATTGTATTCATTATAATTGTTATTGTATTCATTATAACTGTTATTGTATTCATCATAACTGTTATTGTATTCATCATAACTGTTATTGTATTCATTATAACTGTTATTGTATTCATTATAACTGTTATTGTATTCATTATAACTGTTATTGTATTCATCATAACTGTTATTGTATTCATCATAACTGTTATTGAAATCAAGAGTTATTTTTAAGCTCAATACGTAATTCATAATTGCAGTCAATATAAACTCAATAGTGAGTTATTTTAAGCTCTCATATAGTTATTGTATCATGAAATCATGAAATCATTATAAACTAGACAAATTGATACCTGAAATCGTCAATGTTTGATCGTCATTAAGCTGATTAAGATGATCGTCATTAAGTTCGTCTGAATTCATGATCGCAAATCCTGAAGATTACGAAAACAATACATAAATTGTCGTACAATTTTGTTATTTGAAGCAAATAATTCAGCTATTCAAGTATTAAAATAACAAAATCGTAAGAATTATTACCGAAAAATTAGGGTTCTGCAAGTTTTTCGTCTGATTTTTCAGAATTGATGAAGAATTGATGAAGAATTGATGAAGAATTGATGAACAATTGATGAATTTGATGAAGAATTGATGAATTGATGAAGAATTGATGAAGAATTTTGATGAAGAATTAACGATTTTCTGAGGTTTTGTGATGATTTTTTTGGGTTTTTGAAGGAGAGAGAAAGTTAGGGAAAACAGAGTTTGTTAGAAATTTGTTGAAGAATTATGAATTTTACGCGCGTCTTAGAAATTTGGGTTTAGGTCAATTGTATTTATACGCGGGGGTAACTCACGGAATATGGCGAACTCACCGGAACTCGCCTCTATATATATATACATATATATAAACATATATATATATATATAGAGGAGTCTAAGCTATACAAAAGTCTACTGTTTGTTACAATAATTAAGGAGATACTATCCTCTATCTTATCTCTTGAAGTGTTTGATTGTGATGAGAACTCGTTTGAGTTTGTGAGTCTTGGGCTGGGCTTTCATTAGCTGGATTATTGTTAACACGCCCCCTCAAGTTGGACGTTCGTATGATGAGTCCAAGCTTGTCTCGTAAGTCGTGGAACTGGTGCTTGTGAAGAGGTTTCGTTAGAATGTCAGCTAGCTGATCTTTGCTGGCGATGTGAGAGATGCGTATCTGATCTTGTTGGAGTTGTTCTTTGACATAGTGAAAGGAGAGAGCCATGCGTTTCATTCTTGAGTGAAAGACAGGGTTCTTCGCATAGAGTGTGGCAAAGATGTTGTCACAGAAGATGACAGGAGGTGATGTAGTTGGGACATAAAGTTCATAGAGTAGATTGCGGAGCCAGATTGTATCTGTGGTGACGAACGCAACGACGCGAAATTCGGCTTCTGTGGTGGATAGGGCAATGCCTTTTTGTTTCTTGGAGGACCAAGCAATCGGATTGCGTCCAAGATAGGTTATATATCCAGTTGTGGAAAGATAAATGTCTTTGTCACCTCCAAAGTCTGCATCACAGTAGGCATGCAGGCAAAGAGGGGTATTTTTATATAGCTGGATGCCGTGGGTTTGGGTGCCTTGAAGGTATCGGAGAAGGCGTTTGAGGGCGGTCCAGTGAGTTGAGGTGGGATGGTGTAAAAATTGAGCTAAGCGATTGATGGTGAAAGCTGTATCCGGTCTTGTTAGAGATAGATATTGCAGGCTCCCTACTATCGCGCGATAGTCATTTTGGTCAAGGATGGGGTGATTATCTTCGCGAAGTGGAGATGGTGAGGTGGCCATCGGGGTGGTATTTGGTTTAGCATCGGCCATGTTGTATTTAATGAGAAGATCATGGATATATTTTGATTGACTGAGGTGGATGCCTTGTGCATTGGGGGTCACCTCAATGCTAAGGAAGTAGGAGAGATGTCCTAGATCTTTGAGAGAGAAGCGATTGGCGAGGTGCGTGATAAAGGTTTGAAGGTGTGATGGGTTTGGGCCGGTTATGATGATGTCATCGACATAAATGAGCATGTAGATGGTTTGTTTTGTTGTTTGAATAGTGAATAGCGAGGGGTCGGAGATGGATTGGGTAAAACCAACGGTGGTGAGGTAGGTCTTGAGTTCTGTATACCAAGCTCGCGGTGCTTGTTTTAGTCCGTAGATAGCTTTGTTGAGCTTGCAGACATAGTCGGGTATGGCTTGGTTGATGAACCCTGGTGGTTGGTCCATAAAGACATTGTCAGTGAGCGTGCCTTGGAGGAACGCATTATTGACATCTAGTTGTCGTAAGGGCCATTGGTTTGAGGTGGCTAAGCTATGGAGAGTATGAGACGAACAGTTGTAGGTTTGATGACTGGGCTGAACGTTTCTTGGTAGTCTATGCCCGGTCGTTGATGGAAACCCTTTGCAACTAGTCAAGCTTTGTTTTGTTTTAGGGTACCATCTGTATTAAATTTATTTCGAAAGACCCATTTGCATCCTACTATATTTGGAGCTTGAGTGCGTGGGACTAGGGTCCATGTGTTATTCCTTGTTAGTGCATCGTATTCATCTTGCATCGCTTGACGCCAGTGAGGTAGTACTAGAGCTTTCTTAATTGTGTTAGGAAGTGTCGTCGGAGTAGATGTTTTGATCGTAATTTGGGCATATTTAGGATTGGGCTTTCGAATATTATTGTCGAGCCTGGTAACTACGTTTTTGGGTTGCGAGGGTCTGTATCGAGAAGTGGTTGTGGTGGGCGTGGGGTCGGGTATGGGGCCAGTAGAGGGGTGGGTTTGGGAGGTGGTGGTGTGGGGAGGAGGGGAGGTGACAGGTGGTGGCGATGGTGGTGCGGGAGTGGTGTCGATGGGGCTGGTCAGGGGGGTGGTGTGCGGGGCAGGAACCGTGACAGGCCTGTTTTGAGGGCTTGTTTCTGCTGGTTGTGGAACGTCGAAGGGTCAGGGGGTGGTGGTGATGTAGGGCGCCTGACATACACCTGGGTTATTGGTGGTCGAGGGGGTGGTGGAGGTGGTGTGGGTGGTTTAGTGGTCGTAGGAGTCGTGGCAGCGGGTGGAAGAATGTGGAGAGCAAAGTTAGTCCAATCGTCGATGGGGTTGCTTGGATGTGGTTCATTTGCTTGGTTGATAAATGGGTAAATGTCATTGATAAATGGGTGCCGACAAAAATGCATGGCGTGGAGCGATCTTCGAGTTTATGCTTGGTATACGGTCGTAACCAAGGATAGCATAAACATCCGAAGTTGTGAAGGTTTGTGTAATCGACTTGCTTGTTGTGGATAATGGAGTATGGCGATTTGCCTTATAAGGAACGAGTAGGCATTCGATTTATAAGGTAAGTTGCGGTGCTAAACGCGAGTGGCCAATATTTGAGTGGCATATGCGCGTGTTTTAATAGGGCAAGACCCGTCTCGACAATGTGACGGTGTCGTCTTTCAGCGTATCCATTATGTTCGGGTGTGTGTGGTGGAGAGGTTGAGTGAGAAATGCCATTGTCAAGGAGGGTTTGATTTAATTTTACGTATTTGCCACCATTATCTGAAAAGAAGTGTTTAATTTCCTTGTTGAAATATTTTTCCACGATGAGTTTGACTTGGTTGAAGATTTGAGTAGTATCGGATTTACGTTTGAGTGGATAGAGCCACGTATATTTACTGTAATGATCGACAAAGATGATGTAGTATTTGTAGTGATCAAATGACGGTACTAGACTCGTCCATAAATCCGAAAATAGGAGTTGGAGGGAGTCAGTGGTTTCGAATGACGATAGCGAGAACGGTAGCTTTTTGCTTTTAGTAATATTGCAAGATGCACAGTGGATATAATCGGTATTGCAAAAAGGAAAAGTTTTATTGATAATATTCATTACATCTTGTGACGGATGTCCTAATTTATGATGCAATGATAAAGCGGTGGAGCCTTTGGTGATGTTGTTGACTTGCTTTGGTGAGGGGCTCCACTCGTAGATGCCGTCTCTAAGTTGTCCTTGGAGAATTGGTTGGTCCGTCCCCTTCGCCTTAACACAAAAATCGTTATGTGAGAAAATGACATACGCATTGTTATCGCGACATAATTTTGAGATAGAAATAATGTTACGCGAAATGCGTGGCACATGTAGTACGTCTTTTAACATAATGCTATTTAATTTTAATATACCTGTGTTGGCTATGGGGAGACCGGATCCATCACCAATGAGGAGTTCATCGAGACCCGAGTACGGCGAATGGAAGACAAGTGTATCGAGGTCATTTGTGACGTGGTGACTTGCACCACTATCAAGAAGATAGCTAGTAGCGTGCTGGGAGTAGTCGGTCTGCATAGTTGCCGCGTGAGCCTGAGGAGCGGCCTGATTGTAGCGAGCGTTGGAAGGGGCAGGAAAGGTGATGTTCGGAAAGAGTTTGCGGAAGAGCGGGCAATTGGCTATCACATGACCCGTTTCTCGACACCATTGGCATCGACCCTTGAACGGGCGGGGAGTGGATTGATTGGGTTGCACGGTGGAGTTGGTGTTGGGTTGATACGAGGTGTTGGAGCGGTTTGTGTATCGATTATAGTTTTGTTGTTTGTAGGCAGCGTTTGCCGATGGAGAGTATTGAGAGGGTGATTGAGTTTGTTGAAGCAGTAATTCTTGATGGAGTAATTTTTCATGAAGGGCCTCAAATGTAATTGGAGTATCACGAGCCCTTACTTTGTCTATGACGGGTTTGTAAAGTTCATAATCTAGACCATGTAAGACGCGTGAGATGACGTCCTCCGGGTCGAGAATTTTGCCCATAAGAGCAAGTTGGTCAACACATGCCTTGAGCGAGTGTATGTAGTCGGTGATTGATTGGTTGGCGGTTTTTGTGATGGAATCAAAACGATTTTTGAGTTGTTGTATATGAATACGAGAGGGGTTGGCGTAGGTTTGGGCAAGGATATCCCAAGCCTCTTTAGCCGATTTTGCTCGCACAATTAGTGATTGGAGAGCGGAGGTGATAATGCCCATGAGCGCGCCTAGGATAAGGCCATCTTGTTTCAACCATGACATGTATGCCGGGTTGGGAAGTTCGGTGTTTTCGGGTCCGGGAATGGTTGCATTGGGTGCGGGGTTGGTTCCATCGACAAAGCCAAGAAGGCTAGGGCCGAAGAGTATGTTTGTTAGTTGAAAGCGCCAACTAGTGTAGTTGACGGAGGTAAGTTTGATGACATGGTTGAGGTTGGGAGCGGTGAGCGGACGGGCTGCTTCATGTGGGTTTGGAATGAGTGCTTCATTTTGGTTGTTCATCGTGGTTGGCAAGGTGAGAGGGGTGCTTTTGGAGCGTTTGAAAGAGTGTCGTTTTGGGCGAAGGAGGTTGGATCGGGAGAGACTCGTTAATACCATGTAAAGCAATAGAGTTATTGTGGGAATGTAACTTGTATTCCTGAAGTATGAATGTACATATATATATATATATATATATATATATATATATATATATATAGATACATGAGATGTTTAAGCTAGAGAGGAGTCTAAGCTATACAAAAGTCTACTGTTTGTTACAATAATTAAGGAGATACTATCCTCTATCTTATCTCTTGAAGTGTTTGATTGTGATGAGAACTCGTTTGAGTTTGTGAGTCTTGGGCTGTGCTTTCATTAGCTGGATTATTGTTAACACTAAATAATTAAGGTCATTAATCCGTACAACATACGAGCTTTCAAACTAGTTACCGAATACCGCAAACCACCAATCTACCATCCCCCGTTAACAGCAGTTGCTAGCTCAATACTTGTCATCTGCTAAAGTGGTGCTGGAAAAATCGATCAATAACCTGCTACGAGAGAGCGATTATGAATTGACCAACTCGAAGATGACCCATTATTACTCTAGTTCATGAGGAGGCCATTGGCATTAATTAATTAAAGGACATGTATGCTCTTTTTTTTGTCACCCTAACCAGGGAAAGAGGGCAGCACTGTCTACAGAACAAAAATCGAAGATTTTAGCTCAAATTTTCATTGTTCAGCTGGGGCTAGTGCCCTTTTTAGCCCTCCTAAGTTCCGCCATCTGTCCGACCATCCTCGTTGTTCTTTGCACCTATTTCGGCTGTTGAGCCAGAACTGAAGGCTAAGTAAAACTGATGCTTCCATGCTGGCTGGACGTCTGATTGTCGCTTTGATTTCGAGGCAATAACTTCTTCTTTCTCCTAAGTATACCCCATAGATAATATTTTCTCTTATATCCTGCATCATCATAATACTCATTTCTTTAACTTGTTCGAGCAAATTGTTGCAAAATTATCAAGACTACTTTTTAGGAAGATTTAAGTAAATGAAGCTCACTCCAGTCACTCAGGTGTAGCTCACAAGATGAAAAAACCAGGAGTTCGACATCATGAACCTTTGAAATCATCGCGAATTCATTCTCAATCATGTAATCCACTAGCCTATCATATACTCTTTCTGCACTGTAAACCATATGCAAACCAACCAACCATGTTATTGTTGTTATTGTTGCTGTTGTTTGTTGGTGAAGTGTAAAAAAGTTTATTTTATTGGAGTGTACCTGTAATCCTCAGGAAAGAAATAAACAGAAATATTATCAGCTGTCGGCACCATGTCCCTGAACTTTGAAGGCCAAATGTTGATTTTAGGTACTATCTCTAAGCCGAGGAGCGTTGGCAATGAACTTATAACTTCTGAAGCTTCAGTGCATGCTTCATTTGACATATGTGCCAGGATGGTGCAGGAGTACTTCCCATATACGCAGAAGCGTCCCCTGCAAATAAACAGTATCCACATCTCACACACGCGCGTGATTTGAAGTAAGATATAAGGTAAAAGACTACAGAGTGAAGCAATACCTCCATATGTAATCAGGTAGAGGCTCTACAGTCTCGAGAAAGTCGTCCTCTGAACTTGGTGCCGATTCTTGAGAACTATCAGCAGAACTGCAGGTTTCAGCTAAATTACCAGCAGAATCTTTGCACTTTCCCTTGTCATGGTTGTTTTTCCAGTCCTTACACAGTGACAGTGTTTGCACTTCCTTAGTTACGGTATACAGAGATTCCTTGGATTCTAATGGACTCCTTGTCTGCTCTAAAGATTGAAAGGGGTGCAATTCTGACGACTGGTCTGTAGAATCAGACAGTTTAATAAGGCTTGGTTCACAGAACTCACAGACCCATCTGATTTCTTCATCGTCATCAGTCGTCGTTTTTGACTGATCCAAACAGTAACTAGGAAAGACATTGGGTGCATATGGTTAGTAATATACATAATATTACTAGGAAAGACATTGGGTCTTTTATAAACTTCAGACAGGTTCAGGTTATTTCGACTTCAGGGTAATTTTCAGATATGCTATTATCGAGTCATTTCAAGAACGGGTCAATTGGGTAGCCGAGTATGGGTCTGTTCAGGCCTAATTTTAACTTCCCCAGTCTAGTAAAATATATTTGACCTTTTCCATCCGAAAATTTAACTAGAAGAAGGTTAGAAACTTACGAGTGCTCAGCAAAACTTTGGCGTAAGTTGCAGAAAATCAATGCTTCAAGCCAACCAG
This sequence comes from Silene conica, assembly GCA_029255685.2. NCBI lineage: Eukaryota > Viridiplantae > Streptophyta > Magnoliopsida > Caryophyllales > Caryophyllaceae > Silene > Silene conica. Next base: position 9,806,466 of record CM055317.2, on the reverse strand, counting down.
TGTCTCCACACTTCTGACATACCACCATTTTCCTCTTTGCAGAAAGTTACGCGTAACCAAGATCAAGTTTCGTATTAGTCGCTAATCGTTGAAAAAATTGGCAATTAGACTCAAGAGAAACTCCCCTTTTTCTTGGTTAGAGGAAATGCCTGATGTTGTAGTAAAAAGTTGATGATTTTGCAATATGTAAACATTTGAGCAAAACTTGAACCATAAATTTACTAGAAAATAAAGATGGTTGGTAAAATGCAGTAAATACTAGTACATAGTTTTACCATATGTGATATGTCCATATCATATTTGAACGTAGTCTACTAATGCAGGACAGTTTTACCAGAAAAAGTAACTGTGACATTTGTGCTCAGTACTTCAGTAGGCAATAGTGCATTTAAAGAAGGTAAAAATGTCATTTGGACTAACTTGATTAAAAAGTCGATACGAGTTGGATTCCATTACGGGTTAAGTAATATCGGACTTAAAAGTGACCATCCGAGAAATAGTCCCTCATGTTTTATGTGTGTCGTTTTCATATCTCGAGACAAAAATGTGTACTTCTATGAAACATTTCTCAGTTTCCATTTCTCAGAAGCGTTTGTGTTTTAATGGAGTAAGAGAGAAGGCGATGACTGACCTTACGCCATGAATTGATCTTCCAGGGTGGTGAAATACAGACTTATTGAATTAGGAGGGATGCTTAAAGCCTTAGATGAGGTGAAAAAGAGGGCTAGTTTTTTGTGTTCTTAGAGGATCTCTACATGATGTAGAACAGATTCTTATCTACCTAAAACAGTACAGCTTTTAATTTCTGAAAAACCGAATAATCATGAAATATTCAAAACATTGGAAAACAAAATCTCATTTGAGATCGTCTTAAGCATAACAGGTAAGACACTCTTTCGATGTGGTAAGAGTAACTTCGGACATCCATTCGATCTTTCATCGTTCTCTTCAAACAAAGTACAGAGTTTACTACAGAAATGACAATCTGATTTATTGCACAACTTATAAAAGAAAATAACACTCATAGTTTGCCATCATACTGTAACATTTTGTTTATGACAGGATCAGTCATTTCCAAAATGAGTTTTCGGGGTCCCCCATGGACTTTCCAGCTTATCATCACTCTGATCGTTGACCCGGAGCTCTATATTCGGCTTCTTTGCTGGTAAACCAGGAACCGGCAACTCCTGTGTTAGCATCAGTACTGCTTCTTTAGCAGTAGGCCTTTTATTACTGTCAGGGTGAGTACACCATAATCCCACCTTAAGCACTCTCTCGACATCCTTCCGACTACACTTTCCCTTCAGCTTTGAATCAGCAGCCTCCGTTAGTCTACCTATCTCCCACAAGGTCCAAACCAATTCTACAAGCTGCAGCCCACCCTCGTGTAAAGCCCGCCTTCCTGACATGACCTCCAACAGTACCACCCCAAAGCTGTAAACATCGGACTTTGCAGTTTGTAAGCCTTGGTAGGCGTACTCTGGAGCCAAGTACCCCATTGTGCCACCTGACAGCGTGGCTTTTCTCGGTTTGGAATCATGGTTATAGACCTCGGCTAACCCAAAATCGCCAAGCTTAGGAGTGAAATCAGAATCAAGCATGACATTACAGGATTTTACATCCCTGTGAATGATCTGAACATCACATTCTTCATGTAGGTACGAAAGACAAGAAGCAATACCGCGAATAATACTCATTCTCTGCTCCCATGTGAGCACAACATTCGATGCAAATAGAACTGTATCAAGGCTACCATTAGGTAAAAACTCATAAACCAAGACAAGCTCACTGTCTTCACAACACCAACCAAGGAGTTTAACCAGATTCTTATGCCTTAAACCGCTTGACATGGTAGCGAATTCATTAGTAAACGGGGTAAGGATATCAACACGATTAACATGATGAAATCGCTTCACTGCCACGACTTGATCATCACTGAGAATTCCTTTGTAGACAGTTGCTGATGCTCCTTTGCCTATCATCCTGCTCTTACTAAACCCGTTAGTTGACGACACTATATCTGAAAGCGACAACTTAATCGGACCCTTTTTCGCCTCAATTCTTAGCATTAAACCCAAATTCTTTTTCTTACCCCTTTCTGTAGGGTTCCAATAAGTTTTCCAAATAACCATACCGACAACAACAGCGAAAAAACACAGCACAATCGTAACTGTTACACATATTACAGTTAACAACCTTTTCTTTACACCCGAAGAAAGACTTGAATTATGTTTACCATCGTCGACATCAGAATTTCCCGATCTTTCAGGACTGCAGATCATACAATCCTCAACGATTATGGTAAGGCCATCAGCAACCATTTCAGAAGAAAAGAAATCGGACTCGAAAATCTTAAACCTCCAAGTATCTAAAACATGTAACGCTGAAACCTGTCCATTAGCAGCAACAAAACCAACGTACATAAACTCCTTCATACGGTCTGAAAGATCAATTTTTGCAGAAATAGCAGGATCTTGAGGCTTATCAGAAGAATAACTAATCCATACATTAACCAATTTACCAAGATTCTTGTACTCAATCCAAGCGTGAATCTTTTTCCCACTACTAAAATTAACTCCTTTAGAATACCCATCAACAGAAACCAAACTCGAATATGAATCGACATCGATTCCAACATGATTCCCATTAATGTCATTCACAAAAGGGTCGAACTTTGTATCAAATTCGACTGCGAAAAACGAGTCTTGAGACGATAATCTCAACTCAGGAAGACCCAAATGTCCAGTTTCTCGATTGAATGAACCGGCATTGGGCGTAATCAAGAATGAGAGTCCTTCACCAGGGTCCGAAACAGGGGTGATTGTGAAAGTGAAATGTGTAAAGAAAGAAACACATGAGTTTGTTTTGGAGTCGAGAAAACGAAGCGGGAAAGTGTAGAAAGAAGCTCCAAATGAAGAGAATTGTTGTTTGGTTAAGCTGATTGAAGTGGTGTTAGTAGTTGAGTTAGTGGTAAATGTTGCATCTCCGTAAAGTGTTATGTTTTTGTTGACGTTGTTGTAATTGTTAGACGAAATGGAAAATGTTGTGGGTATGTTGATGCTGATGAAGAGTATGATGATGAAGATCGCCATTGAAGAATAAGAAGAAGAAGATGATGATTTCATTTTTTTTTTGAAATCTTGTTAGTTGAGTGTTAGTTATTGTAGTTTCTTGGCTGTTAATCGAATGTCAACTGTCAACGATACAAACGATTTATATGTGGGTGGGTATGTATATTGTAAGCCTCTATCCGTGATCATTAGCGGGGTTGAGCCGAATATGAACGGATTAAACTATGAAAAAAGTGCCTACAGTAGCACCAAGACGAACATGGACACGATACCGACATCTCTTGAAATTTAGGACACGGGACATGTCATTTAAATATAATAAAAGATATATTTATGGTTATAAATAACGTACTATTTTATTTTTATCATCTATTGGATGCTAAATCTAAATAAATAAAGCTGTGATTCGACCTTTAATATAACTAATTCTCATTTTCCATCCAACGCATCTTCTAATCGATATCTTTTAAAATTTTATTTCTCCTCTAAACTATAATATGTTTAGTCATGTGTCCAAAGAGTATCGGGTGTCTGAGTGTCGGACACGGTGTCAAACACAGGACGACTAATTAGAAGAAGTATACGTGCTACCTATCTGATAGGTCATATTTAGTCTCATGCAATTTTAAAATTAAATTTTGACCCGTGCATTTTGAAAACGAAAATTTAGACCCATATATTTTTGAAATGAAATTTTGACAGTGCATTTTTAAAATGAAAATTTAGACTCAGGTACTTTTGAAATGAAATTTTGACCTGTGCATTTATAAAACGAAAATTTAGTTCCATATACTTTTGAAATGAATTTTTTACCCGTGCACTTAAAAACGAAAATTTAGATCCATGCACATTTGAAATGAAATTTTGACCCGTGCATTTTTTAAACGAAAATTTAGTATCATGGACTTTTGAAAAGAAATTTTGACAAAAATTTTGACCCTAGCTCAACTAACTCTCTCTCGTATCTCCCCCTAATTTCATATTTTCATTCTCCCAACTCTCATACTTAGATCTCACACTACATCCTTCTTTTTCATCCTCAAATTGATACGTTAAAATAAAATAAAAACAATGTTTTTGTCATAAAAAAACAATATAATTCACATGGTGCTTTTAATAGTATCTATTATTTTCGCTCTAGTCATAAGACTAAATACTAATTTGCATGCAATTTTTTTTTACATATTTTATTGTTGATCGATTAATTAGAAGTATTTTAAGTAAATTGTTTTCTATTTTTTCAAGTTCCAATTTTTTCTAATCTGTGAATATTTTTTTTATTAACTGTCGCCTTTCTATTATTTTGATATGTCATATGGAGTAATACATGGTTTTTTTTCATGGAAAAATTTTCATATCTTTTTCATCTAGTTGATTTTTATTATTTTAACGAAATATTTTTTTATAGTTTCAATTTTTGTATCATATATATTGTAATTAATATCGGTCGCATATTTGTCTTTCATCTTGATTGTGAATTATCTAGAGTATAAAATGTGAATTCTCTCAATAAAAGCACAAAAAAGAAGAAAGAGAACATGGGGAACAATGTGGGACACACTTGAAAAAAAAAATAAAAAAATATTGTACATTCAACCACACTGCGACACCTAAACACTGTGGTTGTTACTTTTATATATAGGATATACATTACATCGACATCATTAGTCTTTTGATATAATAACTTGTTCTTTTTCAGAGGGTGAATAAATTTCCGGTAGTTATATTCAGTTATAAATGGACATTATCAGATCGCTTCTTAGCTACATACGGAGTATTAAAAATTTTGATATGTAATTGTCTCATACTTGTAACAGCTTTTAGTTTAAGCATTATGCAACAAGAAAATAAAACCGTAAATAAATGAATGGGACGGACATGTAGGCACAGAAAATTTATTAATGTGCCGAATAAATAAAATAAATTAATTATTTTGAGTTAATACCAAATTTTAACTTAATTTAATTATTTTGTCCCGACTAAATCAAATACGGGTCGATTCGAATTACAAAAGAAGCTATTCGGATCCTTAAACCCGAAAATAAACAAATTTGGGCCAAATTCACAAGTAAACCCACAAATGGGCCTGTGAATGTCAAAGTCCACTAAGGGGAATTGAAATCCTATAAAAGGAGTTCTCCTCATTCATTTCAAAAGATGGGAGTCATGGGACTAATCAGAATTTAGAGAGAGAAGAAGACACAAAAGATCTACAAGCTCCCTCTGCAAAATACTTCTGCAAGCAGTCAACAAGCACACCAAAACTGTGCCGCCTGCCCAAGAGATTCAAGTCCAAGCTACAACGTTCAAGAGAGAACAAGTCACCGCGACCCTCTCAAGAATACAAATCGACACCTCCTATTAGAGTGCACGCGACCTCTATAGGTGTCATTCAAGTACAACGTTCACACCCTGCTACATAGAGTGTATACGTAACCTGTCACGGCATATTAGAATCAGAGGATACATTAGAGATTGTACACGTAACATTTTGATATTTAATTAATAAAATTTATTTGTTTCATTGTTTTGTATTTCAGTTATCGCGATACAAAATCTGCTGTTACAAATTTTGGTGAACCCGACGTGAACATCTCTACCTCTCATCTCTACTGCCGTTTTACTCAAGTCTACCACAACAAGAAGATGTCTACCAAGCAAAGCATCTCCTGCAGCGTATCCAAGAGGACCTACGCAGATATCCTGCAAAGTAATCCTGCTGCTGCTACCTCTCCGGCTCTACAGTCAGTCGGCATCTCTACAAGAGGAAGGATGAGGAAGGCTGCTGTCAATGCTGCTGCTGTAAGTCTGCGCTCTGCTCACGTCCCAACTAGGCCGCGCAAGATCTCGGCTGCCTCCATAGCTGCTGCTGCTACGACACTCCTGACCGCCTCCTCTCCTCCGCGTGAGGAGACTAAGAGTGCTAACGTCAAGAAGGCATCTCCTGGCAATCTAAAGAAGTCGCCAAAGAAGAAAGAAGTCTCAACTCCTGATGCTGCTTCAGTTATGGTGATCAATGGTGCTACCCTTAAGGAACAAGTCCAGAACATGAACGCGCTCCTTGAAAGGGTGTTAAAGGAGAACGAGGAGAAGAACAAGAAGATTGAAGAGCTCCAAAAAGAGGTGGTGGCGCTCCGTGACAAGAAGGCTGAGAGCGAATATGGTGACACTGAGGAGGAGGATGACAGCGACAAAGATGTTGGCAAGGAAGACGGTGGAAAGCCAAATAATGAAGTCGGCGCCTTCACCGAGGAAAAGCTTCAGGAATTGAAAGCAAGGACCATCAAGAGTCAGCTAGACAATAGCTCAGCAAGCAATGGACGTTACATCAAACCTTACACCAAGAGGATTGACAGCTTGCGCATGCCTTCAGGTTATCAACCTCCAAAGTTTCAACAGTTCGACGGAAAGGGGAACCCTAAACAACACATTGCTCACTTCGTCGAGACATGCAGCAACGCCGGAACTGAAGGTGATTGTTTGGTAAAACAGTTCGTGCGCTCTCTTAAAGGACTTGCGTTTGATTGGTACACGGATCTGGATTCTGAGTCAATTGACAGCTGGGGTCGCATGAAAGATGAATTCCTCAACAGATTCTACAGCACCAGGCGTGTCGTCAGCATGAGTGAGTTGACAAATACAACCAAATGGGAAGATGAACCTGTCGTCGACTACATCAACAGGTGGCGTGCGTTGAGCCTGGAATGCAAGGATCGCTTAAGCGAAACCTCAGCAGTTGAGATGTGCATCAATGGGATGAGCTGGGATATTCTCTACATCTTGAAGGGGATCAGGCCAAGAAGTTTTCAAGAACTGGCGACCCGCGCTCATGATATGGAGATTACAATCAAAGGACGTGACAAGTCTCGATCAACGTCGTCCAAGGCCACAAGTGAAAAGAAGGAGTTCAAGAAAACTGATAAGAGCTCCAGGTCATCAACAAAGGAAACAATGGCCGTTGAGACCAGTAGTGCGCCTGTGAAGATCTCGTCCAAACCCAAGTACGAGAAGAAGAAGGAGAAGTTTGCTTACAACTACCAACGAGAGAAGCCTACCTTGGAGGAGTTACAAGCAAAGAAGTACCCATTCCCAGACTCTAACTTGTCAGGAATGTTAGACGACCTCCTTGAGAAAGGGGTTATACAATTGCCAGAGTCCAAGCGCCCTGAGCAAGCAAACAAAACAGGAGATGCTAACTACTGCCGCTATCATAGATTGTTGGGTCATCCCCTTGAAAAGTGTATAACACTTAAGGAAAAGATCATGCAACTCTCCAAGGAAGGGAAGATTATTCTTGACTTGGATGAAACAGTTTCAACGAACCAAACTACTGCGGTCTTGGAGGAGTCTGAAGAGCCAGCTATGCATCAAGGATGTTTTGTGCATACGCTGCAATTTGGAAGTTTTAAGCCTACAACGTTACGGATCCAAAGGTCAACGTCGTCATTACCTCCAATATCATCAGAAACAAAGTCAACTCCTCAAGACAAGAATGAGGGAGACAAAAATGAAGATGATGACAATGAAGGTTGGACCTTGGTAACACGTAGGAAGCCGAGGAAACAAGTGAAACAAATAGTCCAGCGTCGGCGAAGCAAGCCAAAGAAGAAAAAGCCTCGCAAGCAAAGAGGGAAGAAAAAGCCTAAAACTGTGATCAAATCACATGTCTTGCCTACAGATGTGTTAGAGCAGGAACCACTAAGGCATATTAGCTTAGAAGAATTCTTCCCACGAGATTTCTTTAACAAAGTTACTGTATGCACCACCTCGGCTAGTGAAAGTATCGAAGAAGAAAAGGCAAAGGAAGGAGAGGTGGATGACGATGCAGTACCAACAAAGCAACCTCACCCTCAAAAGGATGATGAAGTGATGAATGCTCTAGATGGCCTCCCTGCAAACATGGGATGGAAAGAAATATTTCATTTGCCTAAAGAGAAGCGTCAATTGATACTTCAAGGACTCGAGAAACCAGAGTTTTATGCGGGCAAGATGAAAGAAAAGGTTGAGCCCACCGAGCAATCAACTGGATGCTTCTCCTGCAACGCAGCCTTGAGTTTTTCAGATGAAGATTTGCTTCTTGGGTCTACACTTCACAACATGCCTCTTTATGTGTCAGGGTACATCCGTGGGCATAAAGTCAAGCGTATCTTGATCGATGGAGGTTCAGGAGTCAACCTCATGCCAAAGGCGACCATGCAAGAGTTGGGGATCACGACGGATGAACTATCAAATAGTCGAACAATGATTCATGGTTTCAACTTAAATGGTGAGCGCGCAGTTGGAATGATCCGAGTAAACCTTAGCATGGGTGACTTGTCTTCCGACACATTGTTCCACGTCATCGACGCCAAGACATCATTCAAATTGTTGCTAGGACGACCTTGGAAGCACGAGAATGGAGTCGTCGCCTCAACCCTTCATCAATGCTTGAAGTATTACCGCGGCGGTGAGAGAAAGATAGACGGAGATGCAAAACCTTTCTCCAAAGTCGATGCCTTTTTCGCTGATGCAAAATTCTTTGAAGAAAACGGTACGTCCAGTGAGTTCATGCCAACCACCATCTCTTCAACAGGAAAAGGGGGTAAGCGAGGAAAGACCGTCAACACGGAAAATGCAACTCCAAATCATGCTGAAGAAGTTGATGTCAAGGTAGAGGCAATCAAGGTAACTACTCCTCTTGTGTCAACCAAGAAGGAAGAAATGACGCAGAAGGCCGCGCCGCCAGTACTACGCTACATCCCAAAGTCTCGGCGCAAAGATGGGGAGAGTCCTTTCGCAGAATGTTCAACGTCAAAGACAGAACCTAAGGACAAAAATAAGTCAAGTCAGACGATCAAGCAAGAATGGGTCGCAAAAGTTACTATACCTCTGACAAGTTCATCCTAAACAAAGATTGTGAAACCACCTCCTACGGGTTTTGTCCATTCATCCAATCAACCTTCAAGTGAGGAAAACAAAGGGATGTTTGATCCTAATGCATACAGGCTACTTGCAAAGGCTGGTTATGACTTCACAAATCCGACTCCCCTTGGGAAGGTTATAAAAGTTGAGCCATATGGCCTTAATAAGGCGCAACAAGAGTTCTTCAAGAAAGAAGGGAGTTTCATAGCATCCAAACCTGGGTTGGGATACGAGTCTCCTGCACCCGTGAAGATTGGTGCTCGCAGAAGAGGCGCTAGTACATCTTCTCAGCACATCACAGTGGAAGAGGTCGCAGAAGATGAACAAGAAGGAGAAAAGGCGTATTCATCTTCAGTCTTCGTTCGCATAAGTCCACCTACTAAAAAGTCACATTCTTCTGTATTTACAAGGTTGGGAAGACCAAGTGTTTCAACTAAACACACTTCAGTCTTTGCTAGGCTTGGCAGTCAAGATAAAAGTGAAGTCAAAACACAAGTGCCTTCGTTGTGCATGAACAAGAAGAGTACAATACATGATCGCTTGGGCAATCCATCAAAAACAGTCTTCAATCGACTAGGAGATCCCAAGAAGAATTGTGGTGACAAACGTTCTTTTTCAACTTCTGCGAAACAAATTGAAGAAGAAATAAGATCAAGTGATGACCTGAGAAGCACGGTACCATCTCGCATGAAACGTATGCAAGTAGTGGATATCATACAACATGAACCACTCAAAGTAAGAAGACGTATACTAGTTCTCACGGGCCAGTCAAAAGACGTAGAAGATCTTGCTTCTTCATCTCAAAGTCCCTCCAGTCCAAAGGAACCAAAGGACTTCGAAAATATCACATCATCATATCACATCACAGTAGAAGAGATGCCTGATGTGGATAAAGAAGTTGAAGCTGACGAGGCTCCTGAGACACTTGAAGACGGGGGGCAATCGACTGTGGATGAACTCAAAGAACTCAACTTGGGAACTGCTGAAGATCCTCGCCCCATTTATGTTAGTGCTCTACTAACTAAGGAAGAAGAGGAAGAGTACTACAAGTTGTTGATTGAATACAAAGATGTCTTTGCTTGGAGTTATAAAGAGATGTCTGGACTCAGTCCAAACATTGCAGTTCATCGCCTAGCGATCAAGAAAAGCATCAGTGCCAAGAAGCAATCCCACCGTCGTTTCAGGCCGGAACTTGTACCTGAGATTGAAAATGAAGTAAATAAACTCATAGAGGCGGGTTTCATTCGTGAAGTCACATATCCTACCTGGATCGCAAATATTGTCCCAGTCAGAAAGAAGAATGGACAATTACGCATATGTGTAGATTTTCGAGATCTTAATGAAGCATGCCCAAAGGATGACTTCCCTTTACCGGTCACAGAGTTGATGATTGATGCAACCACTGGTCACGAAGCACTCTCCTTCATGGATTGTACTGCTGGTTACAATCAAATACTTATGGCTCCTGAAGACCAAGAAGCAACGGGTTTTCGAACTCCAAAAGGGATCTTCTGTTACACGGTCATGCCATTTGGATTGAAAAATGCTGGCGCTACATATCAACGCGCGATGCAAAAGATTTTCGATGACATGCTGCATAAAACAATAGAGTGCTATGTTGATGACGTGGTGGTTAAATCAAAGAAAAGAGAAGACCACATCAAAGACCTCCAGGCTGTCTTCGAAAGACTTAGAAAATATCAACTTAAGATGAATCCACTCAAATGTGCGTTCGGTGTCACATCTGGGAAGTTCTTGGGCTTCGTAGTCAGACATAGAGGTATCGATATCGACCAAACAAAAATCAAAGCCATCAACGAAATGCCAGAACCAAAAACGTTGAAGGAGCTACGAGGATTGCAAGGACGCTTGGCATACATTCGAAGGTTTATCTCTAATCTAGCCGGACGTTGTCAACCATTCAGCCATCTTATGAAAAAGGAACTCTCCTCATTCATTTCAAGGAGATTGGACTAATAAGAATTTAGAGAGAGAAGAAGACACAAAAGTTCTACAAGCTCCCTCTGCAAATTACTTCTGCAAGCAGTCAACAAGCACACCAAAACTGTGCCGCCTGCCCAAGAGATTCAAGTCCAAGCTACAACGTTCAAGAGAGAACAAGTCACCGCGACCCTCTCAAGAATACAAATCGACACCTCCTATTAGAGTGTACGCGACCTCTATAGGTGTCATTCAAATACAACGTTCACACCCTGCTACATAGAGTGTATACGTAACCTGTCACGGCAAATTAGAATCAGAGGATACATTAGAGATTGTACACGTAACATTTTGATATTTAATTAATAAAATTTATTTGTTTCATTGTTTTGTATTTCAGTTATCGCGATACAAAATCTGTCGTTACAGGACACATTTGGACTTGCAGGCAATACAATGCTCTATATAATTATAGCTAACAAAGTAATCAAAAGGCACTTAATTGTTAAAATCAATACGGACGCGGCAATGCTCTCTGAAACGGATGTGGGTCTGGGGATGGTTGGCAGAAACGAATGGGGTGAAGTGGTTCTAGTGGCAAGTAGGAGGTGTCGCTCGGGTTGGTCGGTAGAGGTGGCCGAGGCTAAGGCTGTATCCTTTGGGTTAGAAATGGCGCGGCAAAGGGGGTTGCATACGGTGGCAGCTGAGTCGGATTCTCTTATTGTCGTGCGGGCTGTCCAAAATCGCGAGTGCTCTCGTAGTTTGTTGGGTCTCTGTATTAGTGAAGTGTGTTCACATCTCTCTAGCTTAGATTTTCGAGGTATTTCTCATGTCAAACGAGGTGGAAATACGGTTGCCCACTCGATTGCTAGACTTTGTACGGAATCGAGGGAGGAACGCGTGTTTGTATCTGATTTTCCGAACTCCGTCACTAGTTTGGCGGAGCTTGATTTAATTTAATCGATCTCGGTTTTCTTTCAAAAAAAAAAACACCATAACAACAAAAGCGCCAAATATCATCTAACTCATTACAGATACAGTTCTTACAAACACAGTTGACTTCTGACTAAACTAGTAAACAGAAACTCTCCTGCAATCCTTCAATATTTTACGCCTTTTGAACCTCGGTGATCGCCTGAATCCCACAAAGTCCAGTTTCTCCAATTCATTCTTCCTCTTGAGTATCTTCTTCTTAGCCAAGCAGGGCTTACATTCATCAACATCGTCAGATATAATCTTCTCAGTGGTGCTTGCAATGTGGGTCGAAATTGACCTAACCAACGTCTTATAATCGAGATTATCAACACAAGTGCTTGGATTGTCGTCGAGGATTATGGCTTCCCCACATGGAAGCACTATCAATACCACTCCCATCATAATTTCTGCTGCTTCTTCGTCCTGTTCTGGCATCTTACGACATTTTTGATCTGTATATATTATGCACAATGGTTCTGGTTGCTCCTGAATTACAACCATCTCATAATTATCTGATACAACAGAAGCGCGATTGGTTAGTTCAATCTAACCATGAGACGGTTTCACATATGAGACTAACTAGATCTTGTCGACATATGTAAATCAAAACAGAGTTACGAAGTCAGTACAATGCATAGTTTCAAGTGTTTGAGCAGAATTCGATGTTGAAACATCAACCGAAATTCGACCACTGGATCGAGTATTCATAGGTACACAACAATGGTCACAAAGCCAATCAACACCGTTCTTGTCCTCTACGCCTCCCGGTACTATACCCAAGCAATATCTGTAAAATCAATTTCAATCAAAAAGATTATTAGAATATTAACATCCACGCACCGTTTAAAAATTTGAATTAGTAATGTCCGTTTCAATTATTCGTTTACCTTTAACTTAAATTAAAATAACACTAATAAAGAATAGAAAGTAAACATATAACCGAGTCGAAAAGAGTACACGAAATTGTTAGGAAAACATACTTATGAATAGAAAGGTCGGAACACTTGGACCAACAAAGTAGAAGCTCCTGGTATCCTGGAACACCACAAACATAACAACATTCATCCTGAAAAAAACATAATTACCCATAATTAATACAATTAATTAATTAAATCATTAACAAAACTTAATGTTCTAATCATACTCCTTATTAACAAAAACCCAGTACTCAATTCGATTATTAAGCTCATCCATACAAGTAACCAACGGTTTTATTCCTTAATACGGCGATAAAATAGGTTTCTTGCGAACGTGACAATTACGATTTTTTACTAAAAAAATATTACAACCCTAATCATCTCTCAAAATTAAAAGGGTGACAAAGTATTATTTCCGTTTTAATCATTTGTTCACCTTTTATTACGAACCAAGCCAACGGCTACTCTCACCAAGCCAACGGCTACTTGCCTTCCTTACAATCATGAATATATTAATGCCATGTATAGTTAGCTGGCTCCCCTTTCCTTCCTTATTAGGAGATGTATAGTCTACTATATATATATATGTAATCTCTCAAAGATGTAAACACAATTATTCAATTATTCCAATAATATTATACACCAATCTTCATATTCCAATTATAATATGGTATCAGACTTTAGGTTATTTTAATTCCATATCTCTCTTCTTCTATCCAATTCTCTGTTTTTTCCCTCCCACCGCCGTCATGCCCAATTCCGACTCCGACAAAGAACAATTGACACACAATTCGACCCCAATCTCCTATGTTCCCATTGAAAACCCAGGTTCTAACATCACACAAATCCTCTTCAACGGTATACATTACGATGAATGGTCTCGCGCCTTTCTTCTTGCCATCCACGCCAAAGGAAAACATGGCTATCTCGACGGATCCAAACAACGACCCACCGACCCAGTGGCTCTCGACGCTTGGGAAGGGACAAACGCGTTAGTGACATCCTGGCTTTTCAATTCTATGGAACGGGATGTCAAGCGCGTGATCTCTTACCGTTCCGAAGCAAAAGCCGTCTGGGACGATATCAAACAACGATGCTCTCACGGAAATGAGGCCCGAATTTATCAACTCCAATCCGAAATCCATGCTTGCCGCCAGAGTCTTTCGGAGTCCTTAATGGCCTACTATGGTCGCATACTCAAGTTGTGGGACGAATTTATCGAAATATCCCCGCTCCCTCGCTGTTCTTGCTCCAAATGTCCCTGCGATTGGATGAGTGTTATGACCGCGGACCGAGATCGCACCCGTGTTCGTGACTTCCTCATGGGCCTCGACGACAGGTTTGACAATATGCGCTCTCAAATTCTTGGTAACGATTCTTTACCTAATTTAAATCAAGTTTACTACCGTTTATCACAAGTAGAAGGTGCTCGTACTCTTGCTAATTCTAAACTAGACCCGAAACCCGAACCCATGGCTTTCGCCACCCGTGTTTCATCCTCCTCTCACATGAACGGGGGTGGGAATCGTGACCCCTAAACACGCTGGGAAGGGCTCTCATAATGACCACTCTCGGCCCAAATGTGAGGCGTGTAACCGTACTGGCCATTTTTGGCAAACATGCTATCGCGTAACCGGTAATTTTCCTGAATGGTGGGGTGAACGACCTCGTGACCGCGTTTATGTTGAACCCAATGCCACTGACTTACGGACTGCAAAGTTCGTACCGGATACACAGGCGGGGAGGGCGCGTTGGGACAGATTGCGCCATCAACAGGGCCCTCAAACTGCTCCAAAGGCGCATATGGCGCAGACTCGACAGCCCTCTGCTCCGCAATCCGTCTCGGCTGCTCCTCCGAGTGGGTCGTCATCTGCTGGTATGTTCACGTCTCTTGATAAGATTGATCTCAACAAGCTCAGTGACAAGGAGCTTGATGAGTTAAGTGCTATGCTCGGTTCCCGTAAAACCGAGAGTCATTCTGATCAATTACAAGGTACTACTTCTCCTCTTTCTTGGATAATCGATACCGGTGCCTCGCATCACATGTCTAATACTTTGTCTTTATTCTCTAATCTTCGGCCTATTCACCCTCTCTCTGTCGGTTTGCCAAATGGTGCCTCGGCCATGGCTACCCAATGTGGCGATATAATTTTATCGCCTCGACTTATATTACACAATGTTTTATATTCAGATGCCCTACACTGTAATTTAATATCAGTTTCCAGTCTGTTAACTGATTTCTCTCTTACTATTCAATTTTCTGATCAACTTTGTATTATTCAGGACCGTTCCTCGACGACGGTGATTGGGGTTGGTAAACCGCGTGACGGACTTTACTTTCTACACGGAGTGCGTCCCATGGATATCCACATTAACACAGCTCTTACCACCAATGAATCCGAACTTTGGCACCGGCGCTTGGGTCATCCTTCCATAAGTATTATGCATTTTCTTCCTTTTGTTTGCTCTAAAAACTCTATGGACATTTTAAAATCATGTGATATTTGCATTCGGGCCAAACATTCCCGAACACCTTTTTCTTCTAGTTCGAATATTGCTGCCAATATTTTTGATCTTATTCATTGCGATTTATGGGGACCTTACTCCGAAAACTCGTCATGTGGGTCTCGCTATTTTTTAACTATAGTCGATGATTTCTCCCGCTCCACGTGGGAATATCTTTTACGTCATAAAAATGATGCTACAAAAACTCTACTTAATTTTTTCGCCATGATTCATCGCCAATTTAATGCTCATGTTAAGATTTTTCGCAGTGACAATGGCACAGAATTTAAAAGTCTTCACTCCCATTTTCTCGAACAAGGTATTATTTTTCAAACTTCCAATGTTGATACACCCCAACAAAATGGCCGGGTAGAACGTAAACATCGACATATTTTAAATGTTGCCCGCGCCCTACTTTTTCAAGATCACTTGCCTATTATGTTTTGGGGGGAATGTGTCCTTGCCGCCGTTCATCTTATCAATCGGACACCATCCACCATTCACCATGGCAAAACTCCATTCGAACTACTCTTCAAAACCCCCCCATCTATGACCCATATCCGCACTTTTGGGTGTCTTTGTTACGTCAAAACTCTTAACCGATCTAAAAACAAATTTGCTCCTCGGAGTCGGAAATGCTTGTTTTTAGGATACCCATTTGAAAAGAAGGGTTGGAAAGTTTATGATCTCGAAACCGGCCAACACTTCGCCTCTCATGATGTCATTTTCATAGAAAATGACTTCCCTTACCAACATGTCCTCTCCCACGATCCACCAACATCCGTGGCCCATGATGAGGACCTTCTGGTCCCTCTTCAGCCCAAAACTCTTACTCTCCCTAGCCCAAATGATAATCTACCCCCCTCACCTAGTGCAACCATTCCCGCACAACACACCATTACACCGGACACCCCGCCACAGTCCCTATCACATCTGCCACCAGCGCAACCTCCCACCTCCCCCACCACAGTCCTATCACGATTCCATCTCCCAATCCCGAGCCCACCGCACCCACAACTGATCCCCCTGCTACTACCGAGCCCACTGTATCACACGGTAATACCATTGACATGGGGAAAGGGCAACATACTAAAATCCCTAGCACTCGGTTCAAGGATTTTGAACGACCCCCAATCAGTCCGTCCACGCATGTCATTACTACCCTCACACCGTCCTCGACTACCAGGTACCCAATTTCGCATTTTGTTAACTATACAAACCTTTCTTCCAATTATCGGTGTTACCTTTCGGCCGTGGCCACCACCGACGAGCCACGCACGTTTGTTGATGCAATGCAGGTACCCGAATGGCGTAACGCAATGCAACTCGAGATTGACGCACTGGAACGGAACCGCACTTGGACACTTGAACACCTACCTCCCGGCAAGAAGGCGATCAGATCCAAATGGGTTTATAAGGTCAAATACAATGCTGACGGCACCATTGAACGACACAAAACCCGCTTGGTCATCATGGGCAATCGCCAAGTCGAGGGCATTGACTATAATGAAACATTTGCTCCCACTGCTAAAATGGTGACTGTTCGGATGTTACTAACTTTGGCTGCCGCGAAAAATTGGGAACTCCACCAAATGGACGTCCACAATGCCTTCCTTCATGGCGATCTTAACGAGGAGGTTTACATGAAACCCCCTCCTGGTTTTGGCTCCACTACGAACGGTCGCGTCTGCCGCCTTCGAAAATCGCTATACGGTCTTCGCCAAGCCCCACGTTGTTGGTACGCCAAACTTGCTTCCGCTTTAATATCCTATGGTTTTAAACAATGCCCATATGACCATTCTTTGTTCACCTTGTTCAAAACAACCACCACACTCCACGTTTTGGTCTATGTCGATGACTTGGTCATCTGCGGTAACAACTCCTCATCCATTTCGGCATTTAAGCAATACCTCGGGCAGTGTTTTTACATGAAAGACTTGGGTCCATTAAAATACTTCTTGGGAATTGAAGTGGCTCGTAATCGATCCGGGTTGTTTGTTTCCCAAAGAAAATACGCGCTAGACATCCTTAAGAAAACCGGTCTACATACTTGCCTCAAAACCCGTCTCCCTTCCTATGGAACCTAACCACAAACTCGCCACATCCACTCACCCTTTGTTCTCGGACCCTCAGCCGTACCGCCGACTAGTGGGTCGACTGGTCTACTTAACCATCACTCGGCCCGAACTCCTTTATTCGGTTCACATACTTGCCCAATTCATGACTGCTCCCCGTATGGATCATTGGCATGCCGCCCTCAATGTTGTCAAATATATCAAAAATAAACCCGGGCAAGGTCTTCTTTTCCGCAGCGATAATACTCTTGATCTACACGCCTACTGCGACGCAGATTACGGGAGTTGCCCTATAACGAGGCGTTCCTTATCCGCTTACTTAGTTTTTCTTGAAAGTGCACCCATCTCCTGGAAAGCGAAGAAACAATCCACCGTATCTTGCTCGTCTGCAGAATCGGAATATCGTGCTATGGCCTACACGGTTTGTGAACTTAAATGGATCCAAGGTCTCCTCGACTTCCTTGGCTTTCCTCGCAAAACACCCATTGAACTCCACTGCGACAACCAATCCGCTATTCACATTGCTCGAAACCCGGTTTTTCATGAACGTACCAAACATATCGAGATTGACTGTCACTTCATTCGGGACGAGATTCTACGGAATTTCATACAACCGAGTTACATTCACACCAAACAACAGTTAGCCGACATCTTCACCAAGGCTCTCGGCAGCACTCTCTTCGACGATATTTTGGCCAAGTTGGGCGTCGTCAATATCCTAGCTCCAACTTGAGGGGGGTATTATGAACCAAGCCAACGACTACTCTCACCAAGCCAACGGCTACTTGCCTTCCTTACAATCATGAATATATTGTTGCCATGTATAGTTAGCTGGCTCCCCTTTCCTTCCTTATTAGGAGATGTATAGTCTACTATATATATATATATATGTAATCTCTCAAAGATGTAAACACAATTATTCAATTATTCCAATAATATTATACACCAATCTTCATATTCCAATTATAATACCTTTAATCCTTACAAATAAAAAGTAGATAGAGAATTGGGAAAACAAGAAGTGGATAAAGAAACTGTAAAATTAAAGTACCTGAAATTGTTGTTGATGCGCCATTGAGAAACTATAAGCTTCCTAAAACAGTAATTAATTAATGAACAAGAGTGCAAGTAAAGATTGCAATGAAAATATGAGAGCGGTGAATTTGGTAAGATAATTGAGAAAAAGGTGAATTAATTGTAGTTTCACTTGGTTTAAATATTGGATTTGGATTTACGAAATTCCACCGCCTATTGGATTTGGTATAAAACAAGAATTACCGTAAAGCAATTTTACTACCCGTTTGACGCGGTTATTTGTTGTTGTAATTCTGTAGCTGGATTTGAATGTTACTAACTTTGTTTAGTGTCAAAGAAGGTAAGCCTCGTTGTGCTCAAACACAATCCATCTAATAAAATATTATTAAAATTTTTGATGTAAAAGTGTCTAACTAAAAAAAATACTCCCTCCGTCCCGGTCATTTGTTATCTATTTCTTTAAATGGGTGTATCAATGAATTGTTATCTATTTCTAAATAAGGTAAGTTGGGGCAAGTGGGTCAAGTGTTATTTATTTAATTATTGTGCAAGTGAGTCTTTTGTTCTTTATTTAATGTTTCTTTTGTGTACCTTTCAACCTTCCCTTGGTCTTTGTGTAGAACACAATAGATAACAAATGAGCGGGACGGAGGGAGTAGTAAAATTCATCTGTTTACTTTATTTTTTTTTGGCAGAGGAGTTAAATTTCTGGTCCATGTATTTTCGCACCACCATATAGAGCACGTAATAAGATATCCTTTTGGTGATTGTAGTGGTCAAGTGGTCATCGCCTCAGCTGGTAGTAGAACCTAAAACCTCTCAACTCCTGCATTTCTACAAACTTCAAGGTTTAACCCAATTAACACAGACTAGTAGTCGAACCTGATAACTCTCAAGAGTCTCAACTCCTACATTTCTGCAAGTTTCATGATTTACCTTTGATATACTCGGTCTTATATATTATTTGTTTTTAAACGTATATGTTTTTTTAGCTTATCATCTTAATCTTCATTTGTTTTTTTAGTATATCTGTGTTTTTTATGAGTTTATTAATTAAAGTTTATTTCAAGCTAAATTTAAAACTTTTTTCACAAAACTCAAATTTAAATAAACTTATATGTAATAATTTTAAATTATATTGAAATTTTTGAGTTTAATGTTTAAGTGAATGAATTAATAAATTTTATAGTAAAATTCATAATTTTTAAAATAAAATTAAAAACTTTATTATAATGCTTAGGAACTACACAACTGGTGCTACATAGATGAATAATTTACTTATTGTGTAACTTATAAGGAATACTGTCTTCTCGAAGAAAACAAGAATTTTTAATAAGTAAATTGGTGATACGTCCTATTTCCTGATTTTGGGGCGATTTGGAGAAATGAAATTCAGATTTCAAAGACATTTTGAGTTATAACTCATACGAACTAATTTCATTTTTGTAAGTGTAATGATTGTAGAAATTAAACGCGATAATGATTTAATTTCAATTCTAGTGATAAACTTGTCTGGAGATTTTTTGAAAATTGAAAATGGGAATGGGTTTCTTCTAAAATACGGAGTAAGGCCCTGTTCTTTCTGGCTTAGTTTCAGCTCATTTCAATTTTGGGTGGTTGTATTACGTTAAATTTTATTTACGTATGTTCAATTAAACTCTTCATAAAATTAATTTCTAATTCAACTAAATTCAATTCACCTCAATTCCACTCGATTTGGTTCAATTAAGCTCTACTCCAATTAATTCAATTCAGCTCATTTCAGTCGAAAAGAACATGACCTAAGTCATACGGAGAAATATCTTCCTAAAAGAAAAAGACTTCTCTGATTCTCATTCTCGACGCATTAAAATCCAATTCATAAGTACTAGACCATTTTATATCATCTTACTAGTTAAGCTAAATTAACTTCTGAATGGGCTAGTTGGTTGTAGATTACTTGGCACTTGGCATGCCGTCACATTGGACATGAGTTTTATGTACCAAGTTGAGTTGAGGTTGGGTTGATCATCACGGGTCAAGATATTAAATTAGGTCAATTCGGGTCTAATTTAGGTTGTTTATGTTTCACATTAATTTTGTTGTTTGGATAATTGATTGTTTGATCGAATGGGTATGAACCAAAGTAAAAATTGACTATGTTATAAAACAAAATAAGTTTAAAATTGAAAACAATAAGTCATTTTGATTGGAATTTTGAAGCGATTTTAGGAAATGAATGCAAGTTAAGACAATTATACGGAATACAAGCAATAGTTTTAAGGGGGTGTTTGGTTCAAATTGTGGTATGGGTTTGGAATCAGGAATCATTTCAGGGTGGTATAGGGTTGGAACTTGATTCCTGATACCATGTGTTTGGTTCAATACTGGAATCAAATTCATTCCTATACCTGGTGTTTGGATTGAAAAATGTTGGAATTATAAATCAAATTAAATATTTTTATCATCTTATTAAAATAATTATTATATATCGTCTAAATTAAAAACAAAACATAAACTTTACAACTGTATAAAATTATTGGTAAAAAAATGCAACTAAATTAGGATTCGAATTTTCAAACTCCAAAAATACAAATGAATACCAAAGTAAATGACAACTTATTATAAAACATTTTTCAAATTATTATTTGATAAATGCATAAGAAAAAAACGATGATCCGAACATAAACTATTTAGGCATTACGACTTAACATAATAACATGTCAAGTACCACTTCTTTCTTCCAATCCTCATTGAGACTCAAAAAAATATTGTAGTGCAAAATAATAATGCACAATAATTAACTTAAACAAAATAGTGCAGATGAATTACGAATTAACTCAAACAGAAATAAGTACAGTGCAGATGAATTACGAATTAACTCAAAAAATTATTTTAAAATCAAGAAATACGGATTTAAACTGATAAGCATTCGAGTCAAAATAATTGTTGCGCAAAAGAAAAGTACTAATATACAGGAAAAAAAAATATCTGAATTGAAGGAATAAGATGAAAAATGATAAACGTAAAATGTTCCACAAACAATGAAATTTTCTATTTTTGTAAATAATTTGATACCCAAGGGTTTGGAATGGGTGATACCCACCTCCCCCCTAGGGTTTCCGAAACCCATACCTCGTGGGTTTGAGGTATGGGTATGAAAACAAAAAAAATCCTAAACAAACACTTGGTATGGGTTTAAGCCATTCTAAACCCATACCTCATTCCAAATGAAGTTGAACCAAACACCCCCTAAAATAGTAAAATTGACAAGTTTACAATCTTTGTTTGACCGGCTAATGTATTTATAGGGTTCACTGCATATGAAGAACAAGATGTTCTAAAACTCAAGTACGTGTGGTTAACATTACGGGTATGCATGTATGCTTGAAATATTGAAAGAAAAGGTGGCATAGATTATGTTGTGCCACATATGCACAAATGCACGCTAGCAATAGCTGGTTTACTTCTTAAATACCTTAATGCATGCTAAATTGCTAACATGGTTTTAGTCAAGGAATGCATACGCTATGTACAGAATGTTGGTGATCGAGCCATTATAAGCGAGTTAGTGAATTCATTAAGCACTTTATCAGAGAATCCAGAGAATGTAGCAAGTACCAGTGGCACCAATAATGAACCAACATGTGATCATATTAAACCTGTTGGCACCATAACTGAGCTGAAGCACCAACTGGTAGTAATAACCCAACAAGGGAGATGGACATGCCCCATATTGGTCAGATAAGTGAATGGTTGGTTTAAAGAATTATGTGGTGATGAATGAAGAAAGTAGCAAATAAAGACTGAACATGTTGGACAATTCATGCTTATAAAAATGAAGCATTTTGCAGATGAAGTATGAACAACAAAAAGCAACAAACAAAATTTTGCAGATGAAGTAAGCATCATCAGCAACAAGCAACAAACATAAAGATGCAGATGAAGTAAGCATCAACAAAACAAGCAACAAACAAAATTTTGCGGATGGAGTAAGCATCAACAAGCAACAAACAATATTTTGCATATGAAGTATAGAACTTTGCAACTCTTTTGTACTTTTCAGCCTATGGCACACAAGGATATTATGTTCAGACATGAGCAATGGAGTATAACTAGCAAACGTAAACAAACTCCTCAATATTGTTGGTCAAACACAACCTCATCACTACAAATGGTGGTGACATTGTATATAATGAACAACATTACAGGAAATCAAGAACCCTCAACATTAGAGATAATTGAGTTTTTAAAAAACATGAAACAAAAAGTTAGATTTAAAAAATTCACGTTATTATCACCAGTCCATAAAAATTAAAATTAAACAAAGTTAGAGAATTTGAAACAACCTTCCAAGAACAAACAACATTAGATACAAAAAGATTCATCCTCCTCTGTATCATTAAAAACAGGCCATTACAAGAGTTTTTTTTTCAAAATGGGCGATTTTCACTATTTAATTAACGAAATAGGTAACTTTTGAAATTTATTACCAAAAATGGGTCCACGTCATCCCCGAAGCTAGGCTCGTATTGAAGTCGCTCACCGGGTAAGCGACCAAACCAAAATTCTAAAGTTAATTCTGGGTTTGGTGTTTTAGGCAAAGTCGCTCGGGGGAGAGCGACTTGCCGTTAAGTTAAGACGTTCAGTCCCAGATGCAACGGAAGCTGTCAGGAAGATCAGAAGACGAACAATTCAGCTTTACCCAGATAAAACTGTCCCTTATCCCTTCTTTACTCTCTTTCTGTTGCCTACCTTGCTTTGGTTGGGGCTCTCAATCATGGTCCCAATTCCCAAAAGAGAAGGGAGATATGGCAGTGTGTAAAAGAAAAAGAGAGGAGGTTGACTCTATCCTTTCTAGTTAGTAGACTGTAACTTCGTTTCGTTCTCGGATGTAGCGTCAACAAGACTCGGAAAGAAGGAAGGCTGGACATGGGATAAAAAACTGCTTCAGTCAGAGCTTCTTCCTATATTTGCAGCGATTGATCTTTCTGCACACCACCACTACTGTCCTCATCATCTTCATCATCACCACCTTCATCATCATCGTCATCTTCATCAACATCATAACCTTGATCAAAAGCTTCTTCGGCCTTCGGCGTCCTCGTCATCGTCATCGGCAACATCAACCGTTGTTAAAATTGATTTAAATTGAAGTTGTGAGTTTTGATTTGGGTTGGGGAAATTGGGCAAATTTGTTTTGGGGTTTAATCTGAATTTGTGTGTTTTATTTTGGGGTTGGAAATTGGGGAGATTTGTTGTTTTTAGATTGGGGAACGAAACAGGGGAAGTGGGAAAAAGGTAGAAGGGAACAAGTCGCTCACCCCCAGAGCGACTTGATTTCTGGTTCAGATTCGGAAAATCCGATCCTACATGGACCCATTTTTGATAATAAATTTCAATAATTACCCTTTTCGTTAATTAATTTGTGAGAATCGCCTATTTTAGAAAAAAACTCCCATTACAAAGCCACCTCCTTCATAAACCAACTTCTTATAAATGAAATATTTCGTATGGCAACTGGATCTAAGTTAGAATCTGAACAACAAACAACCACAGACACACATGCAACCTCAAGCCTCTTCTCCCTTCTACTCAACTCAACCTCGTACTCCATTGAAACCCCAAACTTAGGCCAGTATGTAACCAGATCTTCCATAAACGTCAACTTGTTCTCTAGAATTTTACGTTTGGCTAATTAACCA
Source organism: Silene conica (assembly GCA_029255685.2). Taxonomy (NCBI): domain Eukaryota; kingdom Viridiplantae; phylum Streptophyta; class Magnoliopsida; order Caryophyllales; family Caryophyllaceae; genus Silene; species Silene conica. Next base: position 9,782,362 of record CM055317.2, on the reverse strand, counting down.
TCTCTCACCCTTCCTCTCGGCATCCTGTTTCTTCCTCCTGATGTCCCTCTCCTCGTCTAAAATAGTGACATGACCAACAATTGAACAACATCATATGATTTAACATCACCTTCGTCATCCTGCATCTCTATCTCATCCTCCATCTCGTCTTCATCGAAATCAACCTTTTCATATCGCTTCTTCATAGCACAAACATCAATCTGATCGAAAAATACAATCTTTTTTCCATTTATTTCCCCCTTTTTTCGCAACTTATATTATGAGGTAGATTTTGAAATAATATCAAGATCTGGTGATAGGGTGGATGAGAATACAATTTTATGGAGTTATTGATAGTGAAAAATGGCGAAGAGAGAAGAAGATGGGAGAACAGCGGAAGAGAGAAGAATAGAGCAGAAGAGAGCGAGGAGAACAACGGAAGAGAGAAGAAGAGAGGAGAATAGCGGAAGAGAGAAGAAGAGAGAAGAATATAAGGTTTTGATGGGGAGATTATAATGGCGGGAAGGATTGGGGTTAATAGAGGTTAGTGGGCTGAGTTAGTAAATAGACGGGGTTAGTGGGCTAAGTTAATAACATATTTATGTTGGGTTAGGAGTGGGTGGGGGTAATAACTAAAAATTCTTAATAGTAGTATGGTAAAAAACAAAGAAAAAACTTACCAAATATGGACAATGAGACACTTTTGTGAATAAACGGAAACGGATATTGAGATACTTATTATGAATAGGAGAGAGTATAATATATGATTTGGTAGGTGTTAAATGCTTAAATTTTAGGGGTTCTATTTATCATTACCCTTTATATAGGGGATTTCATTTTCACAAATGTAATTATAGAAATTAAACATCGTAAATTTGTAATAATAAAATTTTAGTTCCAGTTATGTAATCTTGTCTGAAGATCTTTGAAATTGAACGTGAGCCATTTTGTTTGTGTAATGGGAGTAATAAAAAAGGGTAAATATGTTACCGACGTGATTTGAACCCAAGTTAAGCGTATCATCAGAAAGGCGATAGAGATACATATTGTGTTTGGAAAAACTCATACACGACCAATCACATCGCGCCACGTGTATAACCATAGTTAATTTGCATGAGTTAGTGTTAGGGTATATTAGTAATTATACAAATGTAGTTAAGTTCTTAACCACATGTAGTTAGCATAATTTAGGAATATTTGTTATTTGTTAAGATTTTATTATGTTTTATTTAATTAATATTTTTTAAAAAATATTTTGTTATTTTTTGTATTTAATTAAATTTTCGGAAATATTAATTAGTAATATTGTTGGAACTTTTTTTTGTAAATTGATATTCTGGAAAATAATTTTTTTGTATTTACTTAATTTACACGGCTTTGTTTTGTATTTTGTTAATATTCTGTTGAAAATTATTTTGTAAATTAGTATTCTGCAATTTTTTTTTTGTGTGTAGTTAATTTAGACGTTTTTTTATGTTTTTATTTTATTAATATCCTTTTGGAAATTATTTTAGTAATTTAATATTGGATTTTTTTTTTTGTATTTTAATAAGTTGACTCAATTTTTGTTTGTGAAATCAGTTTTTCGATTATTCAAATTTAATTAACGATGACTTACTAATTTTCAAATTAAAAAATCTATTATATGCAATAAGATTTTTGAGAATATTATTTTAGTAGACTTTTTTTCCCTCAATATATTATTTTAGTAGATTTCAGAATATTAACAATTGTAATTCATAAATGGATGTGTAATACTTATGATTAATTGGTTAAAACTCTGCTTGTAAACATTGGCTTGTGTGTAACTGATCTTAGATTCAAACCCCCACTAACAACATTTTTAATTTTAAAAAATTAATTCGAAAAACACATAGAATATTTTTTACTAAATAAAACGATTTTTTTTAAAAAAAATTAACTTCAAAAATAATAATTTCTGGAACATTAATTTTTTTTAATAACTAAACCAATTTGTTTTTAAAAAAATCGAAAATAAAATAGTATTATTACTTAAAAAATTATTATTATTGATTAATTACTAACTAAAACAAAAATTTAAAAATAAATTCCAAAATTATTAATTGATTTAAATATTACAGAAATATTTATTTTACAAATAAAATCATTCAATTTTGTTAGGAGAATAAAATTTAAACATAATTACAAAATTTCCTAAATTAATGCTAATTACATGTTAACTACACTTGTAAATTTACTAAACTATCCTAAAACTAACTAATGTGGTTTAAGTCGGGTTATCAACGTGTCGCGATGTAATTGGTCGTATATGAAGTTTTCCATACACAATGTGTATATGTAGCCTTTTCTGTATCATCAGATTGACTATCATGAGTTTCATGTCTTTAATCTAGTTAACTAAATTAGATGATATCTACAAAGTGGGTTAGTTGGTTATAGATTGGGAGGCATTTGGTTACATTCAATCAAATTTGGCCTATCATATGCTTGTTCTCTATTTTTTGAAGGTAAAACGAGATAAATTATTATATTAGATCGAGTTCCGCCAAACTGGTGACGGAATACGTTCCTTGTAACATCCCGTATTTTCGTAAAATCTATTTTAAGCGTTTTAAATTATTTTAAGTAATAAAATAATATTTTAATAGTTTATTGTGAAAGATTTTAATTTAATTAGTAAGATCCGTCTTAAGAACCTTAAGTCCTTAAGACGAATAAAAACTTGGTAAACTTAAACTCACATCTTATATCCGTTCAAGTATCCTAACCCGTTTAATTGACTCGGAAAGGACACTTACTTAAATCCCTAAAACCCCTTTAGTCGACATAAGCATCTCCTTCACAATATTTCCACTGTAAACCTTATTCCTTCAAAAACCTCCATTGTTAACCTCTTCTTTTGCTCTTTTCTTCATCATCCGTCTACCGATTGAAGGTAATAATAGCATTTTCGGAATCCTCATTTAATTTCCAAGCCATCTATCACTTTCATTTTGTGTTTCGTCGATTTCGAAAATGGGGCTGTTTTCCTTGAATTCCGTTTTTAGGCCCTTAAACCCGTTTTTCGTGTTTGTAGGTGAAGGATTGGACAACCCGGACATCGATAGCTTCGTGGTAGAGGAGAATCTTTAGCCGGAGTGCATTTAAGGTGACGATAATGAGAAACTCGGCCTTAATGTGAATATAAGCAAGTTTTGTTGTATTCTTATGTTAGTTTCTGATTTTGTTAATGTTTAATGATCAATGGACTTAGTATCATGTTTAGGATTGTTCTTATGTGAAGAATTCATGCTTGTGATGTTTGTTATATGTTCTTAAGTTAAATTTCAGTTTTCACAATGTTAAGACGGATACATTGATTCTATCATTTGAGGATTGTTATGGGATTTGTTTGCTGGTAGAAAGTAGTGTTGGATGATTAGAAATGTTGGGCAAATCTTACTTGTAATAGTTATGGAAGTTTGTATGTCGATTTGTGATGTTTTCAAACAAGCTGGAAATTCGCGTTTTCACGAACAGGCTCTCTGAGCCGGTCGACCGACCGGCCGCCGGTCGACCGGCTGGGAGCGCGTCTTGTGTGTTTCTCTATTTTGTAGAAGTCTGGCTTGGGACTGCCAGCCGGCCGACCGGCTGCCTGCCGACCGACTGGTAGTCTCCTTGTGTTGATGTGTTTTGCGTAAGCCATAGGTAGAAGGGAGCCCAGCCGGCAGACCGGCCGCCTGCCAGCCGGCTGGGAGTACATGTGGGGTGGTTTACGAGTTTTGTAAAGGCTAAGGGAAAGTATTCCCAGCCGGCCGACCGGCTGCCTGCCGACCGGCTGGGAGTCCCTTTGTGTTGTTCTTCGTTTAAAAAGAAAGGAAGGCTGAGTGGGTCACCAGCCGGCCGACCGGCTGCCTGCCGACCGGCTGGGGACCCCTGTAGGCTGTTTTGTTGTAATTCATTCGTAACTTTCAAATGGTTAATCGGTTTTGATTGAAACTCGTTTTGTGCACCCGTGATATGTATTTGAGGTCCCCGGAGGATGGACAACATTATATTGGGTTCGGGAATGGAGTAAGGATAGAGACCCCCCGGTCGGGTAACCGAAAGGGAAACCGGCTCTCCCTCATCTTAGTTCCCGGGGTCAATTAAGTGTTGATAGAAGTTAAGAAAAGTAGAACTATAGATTAGTTCATAGACTTTGGTTGATATTGTTTTGATGCGTAATAAGTTATGCCTTAAGCTGGCCTCTGAACTTATTACGTAGGTTGTTTGTTGTGTTTGGGAACATGCGTTGAGTTTTCGCCTCTGAGTTCCATACATGTTTGTTTGTCGTGTCTGGGACATGCGTTGAGTTTTCACCTCTGAGTCCAGACATGTATGTGTGATCGCGTCAGGACATGCCTTAAGATGGCCTTTGAGTCTGACGAGTAGAGCAACTGCACGACGGGGCAGTCAGGTTGTCATACCTTACCCGGAGTGCAGGTGTTTGGTGCTAGAACATGCGTTGAGTTTTCGCCTCTGAATTTAGTACCTTGTGATGTAGTAGGAGAACATGCGTTGAGTTTTCGCCTCTGAGTTCCTTACTTGTGGTAGTGATTTGAATGCTAGTCCACGCGTTGAGTTTTCGCCTCTGAGTCTAGTGTTCTGTGATAGCCGGTCCATGCGTTGAGTTTTCGCCTCTGAGTCCTTGCTTGATATTGTGAACTTGGTATCTAGGTTATGCGTTAAGATGTCGCCTCTGAACCTTTATACTTGCTGAATGTTTGGTAATTAGGTTATGTCTTAAGTTGACCGTTGAACCTCTTTACTTGATGTGTTATTTGCTTGCCTAGAGTCTGGTACAGTGTCAGATATGCATGTTGAAGTTAATGAATATATTGCTTGAGTTATAATCTGTTCATCCAAGGCATTGGATGACTCTTTTATCGGTTTCATAAATAGTTGGATTGAAAGACCCCCCGACTGGGTAACCAGTAGGGAAACCGGCTCTCCTTCCTAACGGTTTATGAAGTTGGTTGAGAGTCGTGCACTAGAGTTTGCATGATAGTATGAGATCAGTTGATGAGATGTTTATGCTTCACATGTTGATATATGTTGGAGTATTCTGTATTGCTTTATGTGTTACGTGTTGTCACAAAAGGTGGCTAGGAGAACTCTAGTCACTCCCCACTGATTGTGGCGTACATGTTTTCATGTATGTAGGTACATGCAGGTTGGAGCGGGGTTCACGAGAGGGCTAGCGAGTGATGATCCTGTTGTCATCATATGACTTACACTAATATCGCCTAGCTAGACTCTTAGTCTTTTGATACAGTTGTTTTGGTGCCTGTAGGGATGTTCCATCCCATGCTGATGTACATATTTGTTTTTGATACTTAGAACTGTTACTTATCTATTTTGGTTTTATTTCAGTTTCAGTTTCCGTTTCAGTTTAAGACTTCTCGCATGTTGTTTACTTTAAAAAGTTTTAATTCCGCTGCATTTTTGGTACTTTTGTATGTTTATATTTCCGCTTCCGCGAGGGGTTTTACAGTTGGTATCAGAGCATTGTTGCTCCCGACGCACTCATGTGACCCCCAACCTTAACTTGACCAAATAAGCAAATAATAAATGAGAGATGGAGTAGATGTAAGGACTTTTATTGTAGATTGTTTGTGCCTTGCTAGGAATACGTCTAACGGTTTACTCTCTTATGATTGAAGAATGACAGAACCAACCAATGAAGAGAGTGCTGAGATGCAAGCCCTCATTCAAACTCTTCACGATTGCATAGCTAGGTCGTCTATGCCTTCTTCTTCATTGCAACCCTCGGGAAGTAACCAGCCTGGAGGATTGGCTTGGATTATCACTCAGATGTGGAGGAACGCAGCTAAGACATTCGACGGAGAGACCAGTGCTGCGATCCTCACTGCTTGGTTCTTTGACATGGAAAGGAATTTCATGATTTATGGTGTTCGACCGGAGGACCAGACCCGAGTAGCATCTCAGTTCTTAGTTCGTGAGGCTAGAAATTGGTGGTTGACGATCAGTGCTCCTGCTACTCGTGACCCTACTTTCACTTGGAGTCGTTTCAAGACTCTTCTTGGCATGAGGTTTTACCACAGGGACATCCGCCAAGATAAGATGACCGAGTTCATGAACCTTCGCCAAGGAACCCTTTCTGTTCAAGCCTTCACCAATCGATTTGAGGAGCTAATCCACTTTGTCCCACAGCTAGTTGAGAGAGATGAAGACAAAGCTTACCTGTTTCGGAGCAAGCTTAATGCTGAGACTAGGAGTGTAGCCAGTGGCGACCCCACTTCTTACTTCCAGAGTTACTACAGTGTCTTGCGAGCGGAGGACCCTTATGAGATCTATTGTGAGAGAGCTAGAGCTTTCTCTCCTCCTCGACCACCTTTACATAGCTGTTGAAGCAAGAGACCTCTTAGTCCTCCTTCCTCCTCCTCTCCTCCTGGAAGAGGAAAGCACCCACAGTTCCTTGTGCAACCTACTACAGTTAGGCCAGACAATAACCACCGTGGTAGACCACGCATTTGCTACCGTTGCAGAGAGCGAGGACACCTCTTTGACCAGTGCCCCCAAGGAAAGGGAGAACCCGACGGAGCTGAGGCTTCCCAGGATCGAGACATGGAACCCCCGACAGAAGCCCCCCTGAAGTGCTTCAAGTGCCGTAAGGATCTTCATCCTAGAGTTACCTGTGACGGTAATCCTTACTTGTGCTACACCTGCAAGAAGCCTGGACATTGCTTCTTCGAATGCCCCGAGAGGAATACCTCTATTGGCAGAGCTGTTACTACCGACCCAGAGACTGAGACCAGTGGAGCTATAGCTGTTCAGCTTCAGGCTGAGACTGGAGTTCACCCTGACCCACCTACTGGTATGTTCATGCCTACCGTCTTACTTATGGTTTGATGTACTTGTAACCGTTTAGATCTCTATCTCTTCCCTTAGACTTTTCTTGACCTTCCTTGAGAACTGTCATTGTGTTCTCTTGCCTTCAACTAATAGCTTGCTTATCCTGAAACACCTTGTGCGGTAACCTACCATAGACAGACTTGGGGAATTTCTTGAGGTTAGCTATAGACCGTGATTTGGAGAGTGTTGTTATTTGAGAAAAACCAGGAAGCTTTAGGGGATATAGTTTGGTGACCCTAGAATTGTTATGTTACTAATTTGAAGAGTAAGTGAACGATGAGATAATTGTGCTAGGTAGAGTGTTATACACGGCCTTAATGGGACTTAGGTGCGAGAATCTAGCTGAGTCATGGATAATTGTGAGTTTGGAATATCCATTTGAGGACCTCGAGGAACTTATAGTGGTGATTGATTTCAAGGAAATACGATGAAGGTACTGACGTTGCCTGATAATTGAATGAGTCAATTAATGCTATTTGAACTTGAGGAACGAGAGTTGTTAGTAACGGTGTGAGAACATTGGAACATTTGTAAGAACTTGTGGAATTGACTGAGTGGTTGATCTTAAGTTACATAATGGATCTAAGAGAAAATTTGAGAATACATCACCAGTTGAGAATGGAATAGAATGATTCACTGAGAGATGCAATCCCGGAAACGCGTTGATTGGAGTACAGTTGTTTTATGGACTGTAATGCAAGTATAGTAGATATATCTTATGGGTTAATAGCCTGAGAGTTGGTTGAGCTTTCATTGGGGAACTATCTGAGGTAGGATATCTAGACTTTTGGGAGTAGGTAACTGGAAGGATGGTATTGCTTTAAATTTTGAGGAACTAGTCATGAGGACCAGTCATAGACTTGCTTGACTTGGGGATTGTCACCTTAGTGAGACCCTACCTTGGAAGGTTCGCTTATGGTAATAGATGATTTTGAGGAAAACTTAGGATTTCGAAGTACACCTATAGAATAAATTTGATGGGATCGAACTACGTAGGACTAAAGGATATAAGTAATTTTGGTTATGGCCTGTCTGATTGAGAAAATTCATAATGCAGAAAGTTTAGTATCCTAATTTCGGAATTCGATGTTTTGGTGATGGAATTCAGGTTTAGGATTTGGAAGTGCGTTAACCTTGGTCCGAGGTATGTGTATGAGGCTTCCACCGTGAGTGAGAGATCCTTAACCCTAATGGAACAGATTTTTGTGTGGACTGAGTGAGAGTTTTAGGAACCTTCTCGTTGTGGAATACCTAGTTTCGGCGGATGAGATAGAGGTTAAAAGGGACCGTGAAACCATTGTGAGCATTGAGGTTACTGAAATCGCCTTTTGGGATATATACTAGGAATCGTTGTAACGATGCTTTAATTATGGATCGAGTGTTAGTGTACCCATGTTTAGCAAAGGTTACCGTCTTCTTTAACCTTCAACTTGGTTATTCCGTCCCTTCGACCATTCTTGTTATGTTCTGACAGTCGCGAGGCCTGAAACTTCTAATCCTTCGTGTTGAAAACAATCTTTTCGGCTGTTTCCGCGCTCTCAAACGTCTGTTTTGAAACTTGTTCCCTATTGGTTGACTTTAAATTCACTGTTTTTGGAAAAGCTTAATGGTTTTGAGAATTTGAAACTGCTTTCTCTTCCGTTAGAAGCGACTTTTAATCATTGATATAATCTTACTTTTTCAAGAATTTGAGGATAAAGGTTAATTTTGAGGAAAACTTGGTTTTAAAGAGCGTAACGTTTTACAATTTTGACCGACTTCAGCGTTGATTGCCACTGGAACGTGTTATTGGAGACGTCTGATAACCGTGTTGTGTTTATCAACACCGAGTCATTGAGCTTAATTTGAGTTAAAATTTTGGGACATGTCTCAGATTTGGAATGTCGGACTCTTGAATACGTAACGAGAATCTCAATAGCCATCGACGAGACTTGTGCCTTGAAACCTTTTCTTCTTGAAACCTTTTTGAAAGATAAAGTTTTGGGTTGTCATGACCCGTGCGGTTCATTTTGGAAGTTAGAATGGTTTTCGTACTTATTCCTGTCTTCAAGTTTCGAGGACGAAACTTTTTGAAAGATGGGGTGATTGTAACATCCCGTATTTTCGTAAAATCTATTTTAAGCGTTTTAAATTATTTTAAGTAATAAAATAATATTTTAATAATTTATTGTGAAAGATTTTAATTTAATTAGTAAGATCCGTCTTAAGAACCTTAAGTCCTTAAGACGAATACAAACTTGGTAAACTTAAACTCACATCTTATATCCGTTCAAGTATCCTAACCCGTTTAATTGACTCGGAAAGGACACTTACTTAAATCCCTAAAACCCCTTTAGTCGACATAAGCATCTCCTTCACAATATTTCCACTGTAAACCTTATTCCTTCAAAAACCTCCATTGTTAACCTCTTCTTTTGCTCTTTTCTTCATCATCCGTCTACCGATTGAAGGTAATAATAGCATTTTCGGAATCCTCATTTAATTTCCAAGCCATCTATCACTTTCATTTTGTGTTTCGTCGATTTCGAAAATAGGGCTGTTTTCCTTGAATTCCGTTTTTAGGCCCTTAAACCCGTTTTTTGTGTTTGTAAGTGAAGGATTGGACAACCCGGACATCGATAGCTTCGTGGTAGAGGAGGATCTTTAGCCGGAGTGCATTTAAGGTGACGATAATGAGAAACTCGGCCTTAATGTGAATATTAGCAAGTTTTGTTGTATTCTTATGTTAGTTTCTGATTTTGTTAATGTTTAATGATCAATGGACTTAGTATCATGTTTAGGATTGTTCTTATGTGAAGAATTCATGCTTGTGATGTTTGTTATATGTTCTTAAGTTAAATTTCAGTTTTCACAAAGTTAAGACGGATACATTGATTTTATCATTTGAGGATTGTTATGGGATTTGTTTGCTGGTAGAAAGTAGTGTTGGATGATTAGAAATGTTGGGCAAATCTTACTTGTAATAGTTATGGAAGTTTGTATGTCGATTTGTGATGCTTTCAAACAAGCTGGAAATTCGCGTTTTCACGAACAGGCTCTCTGAGCCGGTCGACCGACCGGCCGCCGGTCGACCGGCTGGGAGCGCGTCTTGTGTGTTTCTCTATTTTGTAGAAGTCTGGCTTGGGACTGTCAGCCGGCCGACCGGCTGCCTGCCGACCGGCTGCCTGCCGACCGACTGGTAGTCTCCTTGTGTTGATGTGTTTTGCGTAAGCCATAGGTAGAAGGGAGCCCAGCCGGCAGACCGGCCGCCTGCCAGCCGGCTGGGAGTACATGTGGGGTGGTTTACGAGTTTTGTAAAGGCTAAGGGAAAGTATTCCCAGCCGGCCGACCGGCTGGGAGTCCCTTTGTGTTGTTCTTCGTTTAAAAAGAAAGGAAGGCTGAGTGGGTCACCAGCCGGCCGACCGGCTGCCTGCCGACCGGCTGCCTGCCGACCGGCTGGGGACCCCTGTAGGCTGTTTTGTTGTAATTCATTCGTAACTTTCAAACGGTTAATCGGAGGATGGGCAACATTATATTGGGTTCGGGAATGGAGTAAGGATAGAGACCCCCCGGTCGGGTAACCGAAAGGGAAACCGGCTCTCCCTCATCTTAGTTCCCGGGGTCAATTAAGTGTTGATAGAAGTTAAGAAAAGTAGAACTATAGATTAGTTCATAGACTTTGGTTGATATTGTTTTGATGCGTAATAAGTTATGCCTTAAGCTGGCCTCTGAACTTATTACGTAGGTTGTTTGTTGTGTTTGGGAACATGCGTTGAGTTTTCGCCTCTGAGTTCCATACATGTTTGTTTGTCGTGTCTGGGACATGCGTTGAGTTTTCGCCTCTGAGTCCAGACATGTATGTGTGATCGCGTCAGGACATGCCTTAAGCTGGCCTCTGAGTCTGACGAGTAGAGCAACTGCACGACGGGGCAGTCAGGTTGTCATACCTTACCCGGAGTGCAGGTGTTTGGTGCTAGAACATGCGTTGAGTTTTCGCCTCTGAGTTTAGTACCTTGTGATGTAGTAGGGGAACATGCGTTGAGTTTTCGCCTCTGAGTTCCTTACTTGTGGTAGTGATTTGAATGCTAGTCCATGCGTTGAGTTTTCGCCTCTGAGTCTAGTGTTCTGTGATAGCCGGTCCATGCGTTGAGTTTTCGCCTCTGAGTCCTTGCTTGATATTGTGAACTTGGTATCTAGGTTATGCGTTAAGATGTCGCCTCTGAACCTTTATACTTGCTGAATGTTTGGTAATTAGGTTATGTCTTAAGTTGACCGCTGAACCTCTTTACTTGATGTGTTATCTGCTTGCCTAGAGTCTGGTACAGTGTCAGATATGCATGTTGAAGTTAATGAATATATTGCTTGAGTTATAATCTGTTCATCCAAGGCATTAGATGACTCTTTTATCGGTTTCATAAATAGTTGGATTGAAAGACCCCCCGACTGGGTAACCATTAGGGAAACCGGCTCTCCTTCCTAACGGTTTATGAAGTTGGTTGAGAGCCGTGCACTAGAGTTTGCATGATAGTATGAGATCAGTTGATGAGATGTTTATGCTTCACATGTTGATATATGTTGGAGTATTCTGTATTGCTTTATGTGTTACGTGTTGTCACAAAAGGTGGCTAGGAGACCTCTAGTCACTCCCCCACTGATTGTGGCGTACATGTTTTCATGTATGTAGGTACATGCAGGTTGGAGCGGGGTTCACGAGAGGGCTAGCGAGTGATGATCCTGTTATCATCATATGACTTACACTTATATCGCCTAACTAGACTCTTAGTCTTTTGATACAGTTGTTTTGGTGCCTGTATGGATGTTCCATCCCAGGCTGATGTACATATTTGTTTTTGATACTTAGAACTGTTACTTATCTATTTTGGTTTTATTTCAGTTTCAGTTTCCGTTTCAGTTTAAGACTTCTCGCATGTTGTTTACTTTAAAAAGTTTTAATTCCGCTGCATTTTTGGTACTTTTGTATGTTTATATTTCCGCTTCCGCGAGGGGTTTTACATTCCTCCCCGGCTACTGAACACAACCTAGCAACCGAGTGAGCTACAGTATTACCACCTCGTCTTACATGATAAATGCCTTGAAAATCGAACTTGGGAATAAGAGCACAAACTTCATCAACACACAGACTGAATAAACGTCGAGACCGCTCACGCTTAGCAACCGCTCGAACCACATTGATAGAGTCCGATTCCAAAGCCACACACTGGTGCCCAAGTCTCTCGGCCACTTCCAACTCGTAGCTCACAGCCTTTGCCTCTGTCATCTCCGCTACCCACCGCGCCCGACATCGCTTACTCGCCACCATGACCACCTCTCCGTCAGCGTTCCTGCCCACCACTCCGAGGCCCACCGTGTTATCATCGAAAATCGCAACATCAATGTTGATTTTTAGAACTCCAAAATCAGGGACAGACCAGACCCTCAACCCTGGCATTGGAGCTTCCCCGTAAGAGTGCTGCTCTCCGAGCACTGTGTTATGGGTATTATAATCATCCACTATGCGCATGAACCCCATCACAGTAACCTCCGGATTCGTTGGTGTCTCCTCAAAGAGCACGTTATTTCTAATAGTCCACATAGTCCATAGAATTGCGAGAAATCGATTCGTGTCCCGCTTATCAATGATACGAAGCGCAGTAAGAAGCCAATTAGAGAACGACGGCGTGGCCACGTTGCGCAATGTCTCCTCCAGTCCACTAGCATTCCAATAAGGTCGAGTTTGAGTGCATCCAAACAAAGCGTGAATAACCGATTCCACTCCGTTCGGCCACACAGAGAGCAGGTCCCATCTGAGCTACAATGCCGATGGAAGAGGATCTCCTTAACCGCCAACATTATGGTACACGCCCTCCATAAGAAATGGATTAGTTTTGGGGGAAATTTCAGGTTCCAAATAACTCTCCAAATCTCCTTTCCCACTCCCTGATTCTCGGTCCCCTGTTCCCTGATTCTTTCGCTCCTTCCAACCCAATAACCAGTTTTTACCAAATACTCCCCGTCTCTTGTTGGCCACCATTAAAGAGAATCCTTCGGTGGGTCAGTACTTAACGGAATGCTCAGGATTCGATCAACTTCGGTCGGCAAACACAACTCACGTAACCTTTCCTCCTTCCAGCATGTCGAGTCCGCGTCAATGAGTTCATGAACTCTCATGTCGGGGTTGGCTTCCAAATTGGGTGCTAGAACCTTTCCCCCTTGGTCCTCTAGAACCCACTTATGCTCCCACACTTTCACAGAATCCCCAACACCAACGCGCCACATTAGACCATCCAACAGAACGGCTTTCGCCCCCCACAAGCTCATCCACGCATAGCTCGGGTCATACCCTTTATTTGCTTCCAAAATTGAAGAATTTTTAAAATACCGAGCCTTAAGAATTCGACTTACCAGTGACTTTGGGTTCGTTTCCATCCGCCAAATTTGCTTTGCCAAGAGAGCTTGGTTGAAGACTTTGAGATCCCGGAACCCTATCCCACCATATCTTTTAGCCGAGCATAATTTATCCCACCGCCACCAATGAATCTTCCTCTTGTTTTCCGTCGAGCCCCACCAGAACCGCGCCATGACCGCGTGTATTTCCTCTATTAGTCCCTCCGTTATAGAGAAAATGTTCATCAAAATTTTTTCCTTCCAACCTTGGACTTTCTTCCAAATCCGCTCTTTAAGGGTAGAGAAAATCGTCTTCTTTGATTTACCAATGATAGTGGGGAGCCCCAGATATTTCTCGTGACGATCGACTTCGCGAACTCCCAGAATGCCAATAAGCCCATCTGTTACATTTGATGCAACCTTCTTACTAAAGACCACTTTCGACTTGGAAAGGTTAATTTTCTGACCTGATGCTCTCTCGTAGATACTGATAACTTCAGCAATTGTTGAGCATTCCCGTATATTGGCTATATCAAAAAGGATACTATCGTCTGTAAAAAAGAGGTGGGAGATACGTGGAGCACCACGACACAACTGTGCCCCATGAAGCTTCCCCTTACTTATCGCATCATTAAGCAAATAAGAAAACGCATTCGCACAGAACAGAAGTAAATAAGGCGATATGGGATCACCTTGCCGAAGACCACGACTCGGCCGGATAGCACCCGAAGCCCGACCATTAATAAGGATCGAATGGGTCACCGTTGAGACACACATCATCACCTTATTTCTCCAAATGGGAGAGAAACCCATTTTATGCATAACCTCATCCAGGAAAGTCCACTCCACTCTGTCATAGGCCTTGCTCATGTCAAGCTTGAGGCCTATATTTCCATGTCTACAATCCCCTCCCCGTTTCATCGAGTGAAAGAGCTCAAAGGCAATAAGGGCATTGTCCGTAATCAGTCTGCCTGGGGTAAAAGCACTTTGATTCTCATATATAATATTGTTAAGGAACGGCTTAAGACGATTTGCAAGGACCTTAGAGATAATCTTATATAGCACATTACACAAGCTGATGGGTCGAAATTTGGTTATCTTTCTAGGGGATTGACACTTTGGTATAAGGACAACATTGGTCATATTAATATCGTCCAGAACTCCACCACTCTCCCACCATGTACGTACAAAATTACATACATCATTACCGACTATGTGCCAATATTTCTGATAAAAGAGAGCATGCATATTGCCGGGTCCGGGCACCTTGGTTGGGTGCATATCGAAAAGAGCTTCTTTTATTTCATCATCCAACATGGGTTTATCTAAGTTAACATTCACATCCTCTGTCACCATCTCGGGAATGCAATTTAAAACCTTCTCAAACTGGGTCGGGTTACTGGTAGAGAAAAGTTCCCTAAAATAGTCACTGATAACCCGAGCTACATCTTCCTCCCTCGAGCACCACTCGACAGTGTCATCCTCCAACCCTTCGATAAAATTTCGCTTTCTTCTCTGTTTTGCCTTGTGATGGAAATAACTAGTATTTTTATCCCCATCCCGTAGTTCGCACTTTCGAGCCCTAGTGTACCAGTATGTCTCCAATTGTCGTCGTAGTTCATCAACCTCGCGAACCAGTTCCTTGCACCGACAAAGCATATCATGAGAAAGGGGTTGGTTTTGCCAAAACTCAAGATCAGCTTCTCGGTCCCAGATCATTCGTTTGATATCCCCAAATCTTTCTTTTGCCCATTTTGACAAATCAGACGCACACACCGCAATTTTCCGAGTCACGACATTTCCCATATCTCCTTCCCACGCCTCTCTCACGACTCCCTCACATTCAGCATCATTGGCCCAAAAAGGTTCAAATTTAAAGCTCCGCCCGGTCCGTCGCTGTGTCGTATTAGTTTGGGACTGATATATAAGGATAGCCGCATAATCAGAAGCATAAATCGGATAATGGTAAACATTCGCGTTAGGAAACGCTTGTAGCCAATCCACCGTAGCCATAGCCCTGTCCAACCTCTCCCGTATCAACCTCATACCCTAGCTGCCATGTGAATTTATTCCCGTTGTAGCCTAAGTCATATAAGCCACAATCATCGATAGCCCTTCCAAACACCTCCATAAGCACATCCTTCCTTCTCGCTCCACCCTCCTTCTCGCTAGCACAAACAATCTCATTAAAATCCCCGAAAAGAATGAAAGGGATTGAGCCCCCTGAACAAATTCTTCTCATCAGGTCCCAAGTTTTGTGTTTATTATTTGTTTCCGGCCAACCATAGACACCAACAGCTCTCCATTTTGGCCTGCCTATCTCGTCCTTCACCTCAAGCATAATATGATGCTCATCATAAGAGATATGGTGAGCATCAATGTCCTTCCACCATAAACCCAAACTCCCTGACCTCCCACGACTACTAACACAAATACCATGATCAAAACCGCACTTATTCCGAATTCTTTCCAATTCCGACGCTCTCATTTTTGTCTCCATCACAAAGCCAAAATTTGGGCTTTCCCTCCAGCACCTATCCCGGAGGGTTCCAACCGTCAAGGGATTGCCCAACCCTTGACAGTTCTAGCTGAGGATTTTCATTGTTGTTCGCGGTGCTGGTCTGCGCCAGTCACCGCTACTTCCAGCCATTTCTGTATGCCCGTCGACACTCCCCTCTTCCCTTCTCCTCTTAGCTTCACCTGGCCTCCCTAAATCACCGTAATCCTCTTCCCTCTTATTTTCCTGTCCTTTACGTTTCCGCCCCACCACAGCTTCCATCTCCTCCCTATTGATCCCTGCACCTCCTTTCTTTCGCACTCCCTTCCATATTTTGGCTCCTCGACGTTGTTTAGTGCTTGCCTCTCCCACCGCTACCACAGGCCCGTGCCCCGTTTGAGTTGTCTTAGGTGTGTATTTTGATCGCACCAAATCATTAGAGGATTCCGCACACTCCCTCTCCTTTTCCTTCTGTGAAATCGAAGTCCCTCGTAATAAATCCACCATTCTACTTTTTTCATGCTCCTCCTCTTCGCTCACCATCACGTTAAAATCCAGCTTCCTACCAGCCCTTCCCCTATTCTCCTTCATGTCTTCCTCTTTACGTAAATCCTTCCACGATGAAGCCTTTAACCATTCCCCATACTTCCGCCCCTCCTCAACTGGTCCCTTCAACTCGCCACAGTCCTTCTCACTATGTCCAACCTTCCCACAAACATATATAACAGATTAACGACAAATGCTCATAACTCACCCTAACCTTCCAGACTTTACCCCCCTTGCCTCTCATTACCAGGGAATCCATCAGCGGTTTTCTAACATCCAAAATAACTCTAAGGCGCATAGATCTATTAATGGTTGGGTTCACCGAGTTGTCAATGTCCGCATAAGTGCCTATGGCGTTACCCATATTAACCGCATTTTCCATGTTTTGACGACCCAGAACTGGGAGGTCATAAATTCGGATCCACGCAGGGTAAGAAAAGAGAGGTACCTCGGATGGAACTGCATCACCACGTAAGTCGGAGAGGATCAACAGATGTCTCTCGAAGTGCCAAGGTTGCTCCGAAATGACTTTGCGTTTATCCTCCTCGTTAGAGAAAGCGAAGGTGATGATTTTCCGCTTCTTGTCGATGATTTCCCCTATCACCTCGCCCCGAGGTTTCCACGCCGAAATCGATGTTTCAATGGGTGTAGTGAAGTTAACATTACGTTCCGTCCACAACTTCCCCACAATGCACCCACTTTCGACGTTATCCTCCTCATCGCTATCCGTCACCCAATTCACCACAACTACCCGATTGTCAACTTGCTGATTGGGATCCAAATCATCATAATGGATATTAAGATTAAATTTAGGATTTTGGTTTGGTGTTGTCATAGTAAACAAACTCCCACAAAAACCCTAGTAGAAAACGAAAAAAGAGACAAAAGAAAACAAAAGCAATGATTGGAGAAGATAGAAGGAGAAAAAACAAATCAGAACCTTGAAAAGAACAAGGAACGGAAACCTAGGCAGACCTAGGGACAAAAACCCTCCCAAGAGCAAACCCTAGAGGGAACTTTTTGACCTACGTCTCTTGTTCATATGCTTGTTCTATTAATTTCATGTGATTTTGTGTTTTATCGGTTTTTTTAACCTAATGATATGCTCTAGTCATTTTTGATTCTCCAAAAATAACCGGATTATTTGAATTGCTTTTGAGGCAGGCGATTCAAGTTTATTTCAAACGTTTTTGATCGAGTATCTTGTCAAAAACCTCTAAATCTTTTTTTGGCACATAAAAACCTATAAATTTCGACTTGTGAGTTGTGACTAATTTGGCCACATTTTTAGGGTAACTTTAAACATATTTCAATCCAACATGTGAATGAGATAAATATAAGGTATTTGAACATTTTGCTTCGTCATTTAATATTTTACCTATAAATTTGTGTGATGAAGTTTGGGCATAATTATATTCGAGGGCGAACCCAAAATTTAATGTTTGGGAAGTGAATATGCGTGTAATGGAATGCGAACCCACAAGTCACAACCACTAGGAGGAAATTCAAACACTTTACCATTGAACCATAAGATGTTTATTGTTTTTTTACTGAGATAACATTTGATTATATACTATTAAGCAATATATATTTAGGGTAACAAAATACGTCTTCTAAACAATTTCTTTAAATTTAGGGTAACGACCGCTGCCCTTTACTATTAGGTGGGTTCACCCATAATTATATCAATGAGAAAGAGAGAGGGAGATAGAGTATATGTACATCGATGCCTCAATAATTTATAATGTTTAATTTTTTCTATTTAGCTTCATTATCATATTTGACAATTCCTACCATATTATTTAACTCAACTAACATAAACATTAACGTTGGAAAATGATCTCCTGAAATTCAAACATATACTGTAATAAGCATATTACATTTCATGAAAAGTTGCTTAGGTAAAAATAAGCATAAAAAATACAAAACGATATTATAAGAAATTAAAAATGTTTTGTTTCAATCTCTCGATCGATGTTAATTTTGCTCACACACGAACATAAAATAGGGGAAATAATATAATTAAGCAATGTTACAAAATATGAGTAATTATATGGTTGATTAAAACCAAATAAAAGTCCTTAATATTAATTAATAAGCATAGACAGCAAGTCTCATTCCGGCCTTGCAATGTCCAGGGAATGAGCAGAGGAAGTAGTTTGCTCCCTTTACCAATTTGATATAGTCCTTACCACTCTGGTACGCTAACGAACCACTTGACCTTGTGCATGTGTTGTACCCGCTTCCGCTTACACGAACCAAGTTGTGTAGACTTCTGTTGTAGCTGAAAACTGAAATATCGTATTTGAAAAAAACAAATAAAAAGTCAATATCTTGTTAAGAATTTTGATATGAAGTATAACGTAATTTAAAATAAACCCGATATATATTGAGAAGATATAAAAGAAGCGGACCTATATAATCACCGGCCCTGAAAGTCTTGCCTCGAGTCCAGGTAGCCATACTGTAGGACCAGGTAGCATAGTGCACGGTAGCAAGGGTTGGTTGAGCCATAGCCATGACCATAAGTGCGGCTAACACGAGTACCAATGTACGGTTTGCACTGCCTCTTCCTTGACCCATTTTTGTTATTAGCTAATTTGGTTAATTAATCAAAATTGTTTTTTGAGATGAATGTAGTTAGAGAAGAAGCTAAGTTTTTTGTTTTTGATTTGAATTGTTAATCACGAATTTAACAACTATTTATACAAGATGTTCTTGAGGTATGGCATAAAACAATGAATTATATTTAGTTTCATTCTTAGTGCTAAAGACATGGTGCCATTTGATGTTTTTTAATCAAATTTTCATGCATCTCCTTACGGCCATACCTCACACAGTACGTATTACTGCTAAATTATAGGGAGATCTCTTCTTTATTACTCTTTTATTTAAATTTTATAGCTTTTTATTTTTTGTTAATGACTCAAAGTGATTTTTTTATTTTAAGCATACTTATTTTATTATAATCTCTATTTGACAAAACTAGCTAAAAAATTAGCTAATACATTAAGACTAGTTTATAGGTAGGTCTAACAAGGGCTGAGCCTTGAATAAGGACAAAAAATAATTAACATAAAAAAGTAAAGTAAAATAAATTATAGGAACTAGTTCCATTCCAAGTGGTCTGAAATGAATCTCGTGGAACATGTTTAGGAACTAGTTCCATTCCAAAGATTATCCAACATCTCAAAATTATCTTAAGTCTCAAGAATATAATCTAAATCATGAATATTCAAATCTCCAAACATCTTATCTATATAAATACTGAATCATTTCTCGAGCTGTGGTTGCGCCACGTCATTCATTCAAGCTTTATTTTTTTTTTAAATTCACTCAGGTGGGTCCCGCATAATATTTGATGATTTTCCTGCACCATAACCGCCATATATTCTACGTATCATCATCATTTAATATATTAAAGCAACAGCCGGTAACCACTATTTTAGAGTAAAAAGGTGACGTGTCGCGCTCATATCGATCGACCGTATAAAATACGGATTATGTACACAATAAATACGTAAAACAAAAACTACCCACTCATCCACTACCCCTACTCTACGGGGATTCGATCCTGGGACCTATTGTTGGGTCTTAACCACTAGACTAAGACATCTTCGGTATCACCCTTTCTAATTTGTAAATGTTACTCCACACTATTTTCCATTTGTCTCGATCTTCTCGTCATCTTAATTTCTTGAATTTTTGCTAAACTGTAATTCTGTAAAAGTAGTACTCTGTACTTTTTATCAACTTATACTTTTAATTTCCACATAAATACCAGATTTTTGCAAAACATTTAATATCCAACCATATTTTTTTTAATAATTTTCATATAATAGTTTTCTTAACTATTATTAATCACGGTATGTTTTTAAACATGATCGATTTTATGAAACTATTTTTGGGGTCACGTGTAAGAATGGTCCGGAAATTTAAGGTGACAAAAAACAATTTGATGAATGTAATATAACTATTAATGTAGTGGAAGAAAATATCCAATATTTATAATGTTTTTTTAGCATATGTGAGATTATAAATTCCTTTAACACTATAGTATGCAAAACAAAGGTCAACATGACAGAAATGTCTGTCAAAAACGTCATTTGGTTTTGTCGCAAAAGTAACGTTGGCCCTAAACATCCGTCGCAAGAGGTAAATTGAGACGAAATATTTCCTCCCCGAACAAAGATGACTCCGTCTCAACTCTCAATTGTCATATAAGAGTCAACATTGTTAGGTGTTGTTGACTTTATGTTACAATTGAAACATGACCGACTTTATATTACTACTCCGTATTTTGTAGGTTACCCGTAATAAGGGTTTGGAAATTTTATATTGGAGAAATACAAACTAATAAATGTAATATATTAACAAATGTAGTTTATAAATACATTTTTCTATATTTGTAATGTTGTTGGTTATTGGCAAAACATTATAAATATAACACAAATTATATGTGGCCCGTTACAATTTTGTATTATTTACAAACAATTTAATTACTTTTGAACATCATTTATTAAAAGAGGATTTTTGAAAATAATGAATTGTTGTTATATTTAGCCATCTCTACGAAATATCGAATAATTTGTGATTGTTTTCATATTATTTCTACTATAGTCTTTTAGTTACCCGATAATTACTTTTTTTTGTCATTTTTTTTCGTCAGAGTCGTTTTAGGTTATACGTTGTTTTTGTAGATGTGATCTAATTTGGGGATTAACTTAATTTACTTAGTTTGACGATGACAGATTCGATTAATGGTAAGCGACTTAATTTGCGAAAATGATTTGGGTGTTTAGCCTGAAAAAGGCTCAATTATTTTTTGTTGGTTCAACGAAGCACGCACTTGGTGACATTAATTACAATAGAGGGGAGGGGGAATCAAAGTTCAATTTCAATTTGAAGGCACAAATGCAAGGAGATTGGATATGACGTGTTTAAAATGAGCTCTTTAATTCTTTGATTTTAGTACTCGGTGTGGGCCTGTATCATACAACATTTACAATATTCCGTTGGTATTTATATTTAGAATTGCACTAATATGTTTACTATTGTTGTACTTGATGGAGTCAGTCTTATTAATTCTTTGATTTTGGACGGAATATAGAAAAATGACTATTTTAAACGAAATTTTTTTTACAATGAAGGAATAATGATTTAAATCATCTCTGTTTTTATTTCCGGATTATCATTCGGAAACAGTCTCTATATTTTGTTAATAAAACTGTAAAATTAAGTATCTCCGATCTCTTACATCCTGGGAGTCATTCAGGTATAACGTAATATTGTACTTTTTCACATTAACGATGAGATTACCCGTGTCGTCTTCCTCCTTTGATTTCCCTAAGGACTTTTATTATCTTTACGTTTGTTTTGTTTTCAATCAATATTTAAAATGTAAGAATGAATATCTATTTTTAAACTATTTATCGATTTTATACATATATATTCACTAATTTAAACATTTCCATATTATACAAACTATTTATATTTTCGAGTTAAAAGTGCCACCTACATAATTTTTTTATACATAGATTCATATTATACCCGTGCATTTATGCACGGGTTACACACTAGTTCCAAATAAATGCCTAAAATCGTAGATTCAGAAATATTACGAACATCTTATCTATATTAATACAATTTTTTTTTTGGTGAATCCACGTCATTAATCCATCATTTTTTGTTTTGAATTCAATTATGGTGGGACACGTATTGTTGTTTACTGAATTAATTATCGAATAAATGTTTGCGCTTCATTAGTTGTGTTATAATTACATACTAATTCTAATTTATTTCGTAAACGATTATATTCATAACGTCTAAATTATATACGGAGTAATATACTCCGTATTGTCGATGTCGATTTATACATAATTATTAAATAATGATTTATGACTAACAATCACTATTACAATAAATAAGAGTACATAATTATGTAATAAATACTAACCAAAATTACAATAATTGATAGAAAAATGTAACAAAATACAGAAAATGATAAAAACACGATCGAAATTTCAAGTACAATTTTCATGACAGTAGTAAAATAAAATAGCAATAAGATAAATTAAAATAACAATAACGTAAAAAAATACTTACAATGTCAATGTTATTACAAAATTCTTAATCAATTATAGCATATAGCCTAAAATTTCATCATCAAAAATATATTCGGATTATTAATAGAACTATTTAAAATATCAATATTATTAAAACGACCCCGTGCATTTTTGCACGGGGTTAAAACTAGTATATGTTAATCTTGAAAACTCGGAAGACCCAACACTAACGCCTGTTTCACCAACTACCAAGAAAGGGAAAAGAACAACAAAATCGTATTTCTTTTTTGTATATTTTTTTTATCTAAGAACTTGATTATATTAATCGTAAATACATTATCAAAATAAAATTATGATGTATGGATATAATAAAAATATATGATGTTAAAAAAAGAGGAACTAAGTCTAACTAGGATTTGATAAAATAACAAAATCAGGAACTAGTTCTAGTAAGTAGGTTAAAAAGTACTCCATATATATTAGTATTTTAATGCATGAACTAGGTCTAGGTAGGGCTGTAGATAGGAACGACGGATAAACATGGTCTAACAGCTAACTGAAAATTGTTAAGATAATTAAAAAATACTTGAAAATTATGAATTTAGAAATTAGTTGATATTATTACAAATGTTTAGTAAACTACTTGAAAATATAATAAACCGTCTTGATGATTTTATTAATGTCTTAACAGTTAGAGAAGTAATCCGATCAAAAAATTAGTTAGGTTATTTCTCAAAAGTTACTCTAGGAATCTTTCCATTTCAGCTAGCTTATTGGTTAAATAAGTTACTCCTTCCGTTTCAGTCATATGTTTACACTTCTCTTATTTCTCCCTCACAAAATAAAAAATATTGTAAATATATGAACGGAACAAAGGATAGTTAAAATTGTAATTGATGACTTACCATGGGCAAATAAGCTAACTAAAATGGTGTCAACTAGAGCGTAACCTGTGACCATTTTGATTAGTAAAATATTTAAATAATAATTACAAATTTAATCCTATATATTAACATTAACCATTTTTTAATTTATAAAAAATGATAGTCAATGATAACCCTAGGTTAGGAATTTGATGGTTGTAGGTCAATTATTCCGTACATTTGATTTAGTACTCCGTATAATAATATTTAAATAGTAGAAGTTAGTCAGTTGAACGTGTTATTAATGATTTATGAGACGACATTTTGAGTTGCATGCATCTGAGCATTAGAGTATATGACATGTATCCCATGATCTATGTTTCAAACTAACCTATACAACATGTAATTTAGATCCGATCGCTGACTTTGAAGGCTGTGTTACGAAAGTCAATCAATCCAAGGGCCTGCTGCCTCATAAATTAAAGGAACAAATTGTCTTATTTATGACAGATATTATTCGTTATAAGTAAAAAATAGATATTTTTCTCTCATAATAAAGTAAGTGGGTAGACAGGTGGGAAGAAAATAAAGTACCCATTTATATTGCCAGTTGCACAATATGAGAGGGGTATTATTCGTATTCAAGTTGTAACGGATAGTGTTTGTCGTCAATAAGAATTTGTGTGGAAAAAAATTGTCTTTGAATAAACCTCGACTTTCATCAAATATACAAACTTTGTAAAAGAACTAAGGGATTATTTAATTATGATATTGGATATATTTAATTATGATATTTAATAGGAATAATCCATTTTATAGATGACTTACTTAAATTCCTTGATCCTCTAAGTAATCTGAATTTAATTTTTCCTCTTCATATTTCCTTCCCAAAACACCCTAAATAGATGGACCGACAATCAGAACAAGTTACCGTTACATTCAAGGGTTAATACACCTTAATTCTTATCCTAATTCCGAAAAATCACAATTTATCTCTTATCATCTTCGTTACCACAAAGCAATATTTGTCTTGAAATTGGTTAGATTTGGGAGTTAAATGAAGAGGGAGGAAAATGTGACATTCTACAACAAATCAAAAAATTAAGTGAATTTATTTTAGGAAGGAATGAGGGTTTAAGTTAAATCCCCTGTCTATAAAAGGAAAGTTTTTTCTAGGCTTGTGATTAGCTGGAATTTTTTTTTTTTTTTCACATTAACCAACCCTACTCTTTCCACCTAGTCTCTCCAATTAATTACCTTCTCTCCTCATTTCTTATTATTTTTCATATACATATTCATATGTTAAAAAGCTTATAATAAAAAAAAATAATCACATTCAACATTACAATAAAAGAAAATTTTAAAAAAATCGGAAATCTATATAGGGGACAACAAATTTTAATAAAAAAAAAATTACAATTCCGGAAAATTAACCTCTTGGATACCTTGACAATTAAAATTAAATTAGAATTTTTGTATGAAAGGTCTCATACTCTCCTACCATAAGACGATCAACATATATAAAAAGAAAAATCGTTTATTAGCAGTGAAGGAACAACTTTTTATGTGAGACCGTATTACTCTATAATTTGTGACAATTAAAATGTATAAAAGCAAATTTATATACTATATAAACATATACATTAAATTTAACACGAGGCCCAAATTTTAAGATTTTGATGAAAAATAAATCCTAAAAATATTTATATTTCCAAAAATATGAAAAAAAAGGTCACTATTTAATCAAAAGTGGTCACTACGTATCAAAACTAGTTTTATACCCGTACAAAAAATGTACGGGTTTGTTTTAAATACTTTGTTATTCGTAAATATGTTCGATTAACCAACACAAATACAATTTTTTACATGAAATTAATTGAGAAATATATAAATTATAAATATGGTGAAAATGATTTGACTCCTAATTATTTTAATGCTATTGAATTAATTTTTTTTAACGATTATTATAAACTGAAATTAATTTTTCCCAACCTTTTAGACGGAAATACCCGTCCTAATATTAAAACGGGTTAAATATCATCTCACATGTACATATAGGATAAATCTTACTTTTCACTATGCGTTATGCTTTTGCCTTATTCATCAATCGTCATAAACATATTTAACCCGTTTTAAACTTCAGACGAATATACCCTTGTTAAATTGTCCAACTTACGTAAATAAATAAAAAAATAAATATTATGTTATCTTGAAATAAATGGCTCATCTTGTATAACAAATTTTTTTAACAATATTAAAGAAATCCTTGCTAATTTACCACTTATTTGGTAAATTGAATTCGAAAACACACATATTTCTCTATTTTGAAAAAAAATTGAAGGTGGGTAGATACGTTTATAATTTTTCTAAGAAACTAATGCCCTAGATGATTTCATCTTATATTTGAATAAAAAATATAATTGTTGATTATTTTTATTAGTTTTTTAATAAATATATTTTTAATTTCACCAAGTTTAAAAAAGTGTTTTTTTAATTATTTAATTTTTTTTTTTTCAATTTGTTTAAATTTATATAGCTACTATTTTAATTTTTAAGTATACTAATTTACTTCAAATTTCAAGTGCAATTTTGTTATTTTTTTTTTGTAAATTGTGCCAAAATTATTATGTCTAAGCAATTACTATTTTTTTAGGTGATAATCAAAATATAAGATAAGATTGTAATTAATTAAATCAATGAATCAAGAAAAATAAATTAAATCAAAATCATGAAACATTAGTGTATAGAGAGTAATTAATTATTTACCAAGTAAGTGGGGGAAGTGGGGGACCCTACCTAAATAATTTTTGCTCTATTTCTAAAAATTCAAGGACCAATAGGGAGGCTTGAAATGACCTTTCTTTTATAAAAAGGAGATGTGATCACTTTCCTACTGGTCGCATGTGCGACCGTCGTAAAGTAGAATTTTGCGAAATGGTAAATTAAGGCTACATAAAATAATACGAGTAATAATTATTATTAGGTGATATTGTCGACTCATGCATCTATATTGATCCATGTTTTTATGGTTGTCTATTAGCCCAAAATATATATTTTCACAAGCTCAGAAATAGTTGGGGTCAACAAAAATATACAATGTCGTTTTATTATATACGGTTTTAGATTAAATCCCTTATCAATAAAAGGAACAACTTTTCCTGCTTTTTCATTGGTTGCTTAATTTTAGGAAATTAAAAACCTTCTTTTTCGCCATGTCCCACCACTCACACAAGGAGCTTTAATTTTTCTTCTTTTTACTTTTCCTCATTTAACATTCTAAAGTTACAAATAATTTTTATCTCCATAATAAAAAAAAACAACTTTACTCCAAATTCGAAAATAAAAAAATCACTAAAATTCTACCCAGAAACATAAAATTCAACAATATTAAAAAAGGTTGGACAATTAGAAGTAATTAACAAATATTTAGAGGTATGAAAAACGAAAAAAATTATATACAAAGGGTTAAAAATTAACAAACATACGTATATCTAAAAAAATGAAAAAAATACACGAGGAGATAAAAATTAACAAAAAAACGTAGATTAAAAAATGAAAGAAACGTAGATCAATTTTTTTTGAATAAGATCAAATAAACCCAACCCATTAAATTAACAAAAAAAAATATAAATTTACGATTTTTAAGAAAATATAACAACCTTCGAGAATTAAAACTACGTTAACATCGAGTAAAAAGATGGTCTTAATAACAATACATTATTATTTTCTTTATAAAATCATCCACAAATTTTAAGAGACTGCTATTAAAAATATTTCTATCATTTTACTTTCATTTAGAGGGTAAGTTATTTAAAGGGTAAGATATTGAAATACAATACAATTTCTTTATCTATTTTATATGGTTCAAATTTATTTCATAATGTCATGATTATTTATTTCAATTTATATAATCATTAAAAAAAATTTAATTATACCAGTAAATCAATTATTTGGAGTCAAAATCATCCCCGAATTCATAATTTATATATTTCTCATTTAAGTTCATATTAAAATATATTTGTACTACCTTTTTAATATATTTACGAAATTTTTAGAAATAGACCCGTACATTTTTTGTACGGGCATAAAACTAGTTAGTTAATTAAAGGATGACGTAATTGAAACAAGTCATCCATATAATAGATTCTTCCTATAAAATAACCGTATTTATTTTTACAATAATAATTTATTCTTTACTTTCATTCATCTTCCTTTAGTAGTTCAAACTACTCCCTCCGTTCGATTCCACTTGACAGGTTTGCTTTTTCACGTTTGCCAACGCACGTTTTACATGTTAAATATCTTTAGCTACGTAGTTGCAAAAATTATAAAAGTTAGATATTTTTAATGTACTCGTAAAGACGAATCAAACAAGACCCCACATGAATATGTTTTCTCTTACGTATTAGGAGAAAATTGAGATTAAATGTCCATCTGTGAATAGTGTACAAAAAGCAAACCTGTCATGTGGAATCGAACGGAGGGAGTATATATTAACTTAAAATAATCGAGCCTTGAATACCATTTTCTCAAAATTGACAGGACTAATTTTCACCTATATTAGGTTAAGAATGAAAGGGGGGCGTATCATTAACGAATAATTATGAAGAGATCCAATTTGATTAAGAGAAGGTTGATGATGCCTTAAATCAAATTAATCTTATTGTTTATTTAATTGTACTG
The DNA here is from genome assembly GCA_029255685.2 of Silene conica. Lineage (NCBI taxonomy): Eukaryota > Viridiplantae > Streptophyta > Magnoliopsida > Caryophyllales > Caryophyllaceae > Silene > Silene conica. Next base: position 9,754,487 of record CM055317.2, on the reverse strand, counting down.
TGTGTCTTTTAAGTGTTAATCTTGTAGCACAAGAGCTCTAATCGTCAATAAAGATTGCACAAGGATGAACAAAGATGAAGAATGCAAGTGATACTGTCATAGTGTTGTAACTTGTAAGAGTTCATTAAACTTAGGAGTCGTTTGGTTGCATGTAGGAATTCATATTGCCTAGGAAGTCGTAAAACACATGATTTTAAAATTCACGTGAATTAGAAAATGTTGTTTGATTGCAATGTAGGAAATGCAATTCATGTAGGCATTCCCACTTACCTAGCTAGGGGGCCTAGGTAAGACACTTCGTCCATTATGGAGGAATTGCAAATTCATGGGAAGTACAAATTCACGTGAATTGGGGTAACCAAACAAGAGGTCAATTTAGCAATTAACGTGAATTTAAATTCCTACGTTTTTTAGTGGGTAACCAAACAACCCTTTAGTTTATTGTCTAAGTGCTCCAGAATACACGGTGTAGTGTCCACTGTGAATTCTAACTTGTGTTTGAAAGAAACCTTTCGAAAGTAATTAAACTCTTGTAAATAATTTTTCCAAAATTTCAACAAACCTTATACATTTCAGATTTATCTAGTTTGATATTTTAATTTGAGAAAAAAGTTTTTGATTTCAAGAGATTGCTTGCACAAAAAGACACTTATCAAAGATGGGTTGTTTACTTTTACAAATTTAGCAATGTTTATGATTCCATGAACACCACCAAATAAGCTCTTTCTTGATAAAAAAAAAAACTTTAACCATATAGTAAGTTTTGCTTGCGACGGGTTACCATTTGTGACGAATATTTTGTGAGATAAAATGGATATAAAATGAGTTAGTGGAAAAATGGACCACATAAATAGTGTTGGAGAAAGAGAAAAAGTGGGTATTTTGTGAGAGGAAACGGTATCCGTCACAAGCTTGCGACGGATAATGCCGTTGCAAATAAGAATTTGGGTTAACCATATTTGTTAGTGTCTGAGCAACATTTTAACTTGGTAAAGGAAGCTGATTTCTTAAGCTAAGAACTTGTGTCTTGCATAATGGGTCACGACTTTCTTGACCAAGAAACCGTCCCATTTTCAAGTGTTGTCCAAACAACAATTGTTTACATTATTTTCTAGACTTGAAATATAATTTTTTGTGTTGTTTAGATGTGAAGTATACACTACTTAGGGCTTGTTTGGTTGACATAGGGGAATCAAAGTTCCCGGGAACTTCAAGATCACATGAATTTACAATTCATGTGAATTCGCAAAAAATGTTTGGTTCGCATATGGGAAGTTAATTCATGCGGGAAGTTCTATTGACCAAAGGGGGACTTGGTGAGTAACTTCCCACATAATGGAGGAAGTAAATTCATGTGGGAAGTTCTATTTCCCATAATGTTGGCAACCAAACAACAACATGATTTTACACTTCCTATAAAGTTCAACATCCCATGATTTTAATGGGTAACCAAACAAGCCCTTAGAAATTATAAATACCACGCTTAATTCAATAATCCATTTTAACAAGCGTGCAACAAAGAGTTTAAAATCGAAAAAAACGTAAGCTTTAATCGAGTAAATTAACTTTGCAAAATCGTTTTTCACTTAAAAATGATTGAGTCACATTTTAAACTAAAAACAGAGTTATTATGTGGGATTCGAGAATAGATCTTTGGGGTACATGTCCTAGGACCCCGACTCCCTACAGTATGAGTCCACCACTGAGCATATCACATTTTATGACAAATTGTTTAGGTAAATAATGCGCTAAAAATACAACACGACATTAAATTAAATTAAAAATGTTTTCTTCCAATCTCTCGGTGTTAATTTTGCATTTTTGATCACACACAAGCACAAAAAAGGAAAATATAACTAGGCAATGTTACAAAATATGAGTCATTATATAATTGATTACAACCAAAAAAAAATAGGGAAAATAATATAATTAAGCAATGTTACAAAATATGAGTAATTATATGGTTGATTAAAACCAAATAAAAGTGCTTAATATTGATTAATAAGCATAGACAGCAAGTCTCATTCCGGCCTTGCAATGTCCAGGGAATGAGCAGAGGAAGTAGTTTGCTCCCTTTACCAATTTGATATAGTCCTTACCACTCTGGTACGCTAACGAACCACTTGACCTTGTGCATGTGTTGTACCCGCTTCCGCTTACACGAACCAAGTTGTGTAGACTTCTGTTGTAGCTGAAAACTGAAATATCGTATTTGAAAAAAACAAATAAAAAGTCAATATCTTGTTAAGAATTTTGATATGAAGTATAACGTAATTTAAAATAAACCCGATATATATTGAGAAGATATAAAAGAAGCGGACCTATATAATCACCGGCCCTGAAAGTCTTGCCTCGAGTCCAGGTAGCCATACTGTAGGACCAGGTAGCATAGTGCACGGTAGCAAGGGTTGGTTGAGCCATAGCCATGACAATAAGTGCGGCTAACCCGAGTACCAAAGTACGGTTTGCACTGCCTCTTCCTTGACCCATTTTTGTTATTAGCTAATTTGGTTAATTAATCAAAATTGTTATTTGAGATGAATGTAGTTAGAGAAGAAGCTAAGTTTTTTGTTTTTGATTTGAATTGTTAGTCAAGAATTTAACAGCTATTTATACAAGATGTTCTTGAGGTATGGCAGGCTACAAATTTATTATTTTTAGTACCATTTGAATTTTTTAATCAATATTATTTCATGCATCCCCTTTTACCTCACAATAGTTTTATACCCGTACAATAAATATACGGGTTTGTTTTTAAATATTTGGTTATTCGTAAATATGTATGATTAATTAATACAAATATAATTAACATAAAAATAAAGAGAAATATATAAAATTATTATAAATCATCAATTAATAAAATAGACCATTTTTTTGTGACATAAAATCGGATATATTTCATTACTAATGTAAAAGGCAATTTTTATTTGTTATGGTTTCAGAACTTGTGGATTTTTTTTTATTAGAAATATTGATCCCGTGTTTTTTATTATCTGTGTACTTGTGTATATTTTTTAACGGACAATTTTTTATTCTATTTTTCTTTAACTTGTACTTGTGTTTTAAATTTGTAACTTTTTAATGTTAATTTTTAATATTGATTAAAGTTTTAGTGCAAAATTGTGTGGGAGTGAGAGAGTAATTAAAAATAATAGGAGAAAAGAAAAATTGATTCTCTTATAAGTATCGATGCTTTAAATGTTATTGCTTTTATAATATAAAGATATTACGTATCTCTTGTTAAGTTGCGAGTTGATCATTTTTCATACATTTTATTTATGTATATTTTGTAACGTTTTTATTATTAATTTATTTTTGTAACTTCAAAATTATTTAACATTTTACTTTGTAAAATATAATTAGTTGTCAAAGATAATAGTAATTTTTTCATGAAATTGATCCAAATTATGCACAAAAAATATTATACAACCAGATGTATAATAGCATCGTACAACCATGATGTATTTAATTGAGCTTATGTGAATATTTGTTGAGCTTTTAAACTATTTTGAGTTATATTTTAGTTTTTTTTATATTAAAATTAAAATATAGTTCAACTTATATGTATTGTGTTTTAGTTATATAATAATTTTCGATTCTCGATATTTTGTCGAGAAGTTCATAAACTTTACCATATAGCTCATATTCTTTCTAATAAAGCTCGATATTTCTATTAAAAATCTCAAAATATGTACAGTGAATTATATACCTCTGGTGGTATAACTCATTCACCGCAAATTATGTGATGGATTGTCATAGATTCAAAGTATTTAATTGTACAAGTTAATCAATTCAACGTCTATTATATGATTTTTGAGACGACTTTTTAGTTACATGCATCTGAGATTTGAGTATAACATGGATGCATGATCTATGTTTCAAACCAACCTATACAACATCTAATCTGAAGTATTTTTTTTATCTAATCGCTGACTTTGAAGGGTGCGTTACCGCCTACAGGTATCAATCAATCAGGCCTGCCGCCTCTTAAAGGGATGGATGGTTGAATAGATTCGACTTTTGGAAGTCGTTTGGTTGTAGGTAAAGACGTAAAGTGCTTGGTTGTATGTAAGAAATTTATTTGTTTAAAAAGTTACAACGAATATATGTTTTTATCATTTTTGTAGGCCTTTTTTTTTAACTCAAGAAGTTTAGGTAAAAAACTTAGGGGTTGGTTTGTGTGAGTAATTGAAAGATATATTGGAGTTAAATAAGATGAAAATCGAGGATCTGATCAAAAAATAACAAGAGTATAAATTCAGGGGCGGATCTAGCCTATGGGCTGTATGGGCTTTAGCCCTATAAGAATTTAGGAATAAATAGAATATGTTGTTAATATATGCACATTATTACTGTAGCACATATGGTTGTAGGGACTGCATTAAAAATTTTGTGTGTATCTGAATGTCATGGGTTCGATTCCCACATTCAACAATTTTTTTTCTTTTAAGATTCATTAAAATATCGGTTCATTTTAACCAAACAATAAGTGTGTTATGTCACAATTTCTTTTTCTTTTAAGATTCATTAAAATATCGGTTTATTTTAACCAAACAATAAGTGTGTTATGTCATCACTTACGTGTCATAAAAATCAAGATTGTTTAAATTGTAGACTAGTATATAAATTTGATGTTGATAAAAATTTAAATCAATATTCCGTTCATATTTTTATATATGACGTCTTTTCTTTTCGAGATGAATATATATTTGACTTTAATTTTACAGAAATATATAAGTCGGAAAATTATATAATTATATAAAGAAATTCAGTTATAACAAGCGATCTTACACAAACATATAGTTTTCTTTTTATGAAAGACATGAGTATTTTTGGCAATTTCAAAATATTAGTAATTAAAATATCTTTTAATTTGGGAAATGTGTTAATTTTTTTTAAAAAGTACTCCTATTATATCAATTTTTTATAGCATATATTAATTGATGGTTGAACGTAACAAAAGATTCTTGTTAATCGAGAACTCCTTCTATTCGAATAAATAAATATTTTACTCGTCGACAGAATTAAATACGTTATCATTTTGACCAGTAATATAATATAGCTAGATACCGGTTACACAAAATTTTGTACCACAAAAAATGTGTTTGTATGTTAGTTAAATTTAGCCCTATATAGTCTCGAATCCTGGCTCCGCCCCTGAGTATAATGACTATTCATGTTCATGGATTATGATTGAGTATACTATGGACATAACTGATCGAGTATATAACGAGTACTCGGTCTTTAAGTATCGCGCATGAAATAATACATCTAATCACAAACAGTTTGTTTGATTTCTTTTGTTTGTGGAATTGAGTCTTATAGGAGAATTGATGTTATTTGTTTGTTTCATTGTTTGTATTCATGATTTACGCAACCTTAAACTCTAAACCCTAAATCTTAAATATCTCGGGACCTTGGCGGTCTAAAAAACGTGGATAAATCTTGTCTATTTTTGTTTATTTTTAAATCCGAAAGATTTTTTTTCTTGTATACTTGTCTATAGACTCATTATATCTTATAACACATATTGGATGCTCGAATTTTTCACAAAACAACGTAAAATGAAATATAAAATATTTTGTCTATTTTAAACACGACCTTTAAAATAATAATAGGGTCCCTAAATGTGTATTTTAAACTGTATTATAGTTTGAACACCTTGAATCTTTTTTTATATGACATTAAGGTACTATGATGTGAATTTCGGCTTGTCGGCCTAAAAAACATGGATAATAATCTTCAAACTCAGCTATTTTTGGCCATTTTTGCACCCGGAAGATTTGTTTCCGAATACTTGTTTATAGATTCATATTCTATAATAAATATTGGATGCTCGAATTTTTCACAAAACACTATAAAATAAAGTATAAACCTACTAAAGAGCAAAAATTGACAAAGTACTAATTATCTCATTTATCTCATTTTGTCTCATTTTAACTCTTTTTATTTTTATTTGAAATTTGACAGCGTACTAATTATTCAGTAACTTGATAAATTTACTTTTATGTTTAACAAAAAAAACTTACTAAAGAGCAAAAATTGACAAAAATAATAAATCAAGAGAATTGAAAAAAACACATAATTAAAAATAGGGTTTTTTTGTCTAACACCACCTTTAAAAAAAATTTCTTTCAAACACCACCTTTAAAAAAATAATTTGTCAAACACCACCTTTAAAAAAATTGATGATAAATTTACTTTTATGTTTAACAAAAAAAACTTACTAAAGAGCAAAAATTGACAAAAATAATAAATCAAGAGAATTGAAAAAAACACATAATTAAAAATAGGGTTTTTTTTGTCTAACACCACCTTTAAAAAAAATTTCTTCCAAACACCACCTTTAAAAAAATAATTTGTCAAACACCACCTTTAAAAAAATTGATGATAAATTTACTTTTATGTTTAACAAAAAAAACTTACTAAAGAGCAAAAATTGACAAAAATAATAAATCAAGAGAATTGAAAAAAACACATAATTAAAAATAGGGTTTTTTTGTCTAACACCACCTTTAAAAAAAATTTCTTCCAAACACCACCTTTAAAAAAATAATTTGTCAAACACCACCTTTAAAAAAATTGATGATAAATTTACTTTTATGTTTAACAAAAAAAACTTACTAAAGAGCAAAAATTGACAAAAATAATAAATCAAGAGAATTGAAAAAAACACATAATTAAAAATAGGGTTTTTTTGTCTAACACCACCTTTAAAAAAAATTTCTTTCAAACACCACCTTTAAAAAAATAATTTGTCAAACACCACCTTTAAAAAAATTGATGATAAATTTACTTTTATGTTTAACAAAAAAAACTTACTAAAGAGCAAAAATTGACAAAAATAATAAATCAAGAGAATTGAAAAAAACACATAATTAAAAATAGGGTTTTTTTTGTCTAACACCACCTTTAAAAAAAATTTCTTCCAAACACCACCTTTAAAAAAATAATTTGTCAAACACCACCTTTAAAAAAATTGATGATAAATTTACTTTTATGTTTAACAAAAAAAACTTACTAAAGAGCAAAAATTGACAAAAATAATAAATCAAGAGAATTGAAAAAAACACATAATTAAAAATAGGGTTTTTTTGTCTAACACCACCTTTAAAAAAAATTTCTTCCAAACACCACCTTTAAAAAAATAATTTGTCAAACACCACCTTTAAAAAAATTGATGATAAATTTACTTTTATGTTTAACAAAAAAAACTTACTAAAGAGCAAAAATTGACAAAAATAATAAATCAAGAGAATTGAAAAAAACACATAACTAAAAATAGGGTTTTTTAATTTTGTCTAACACCACCTTTAAAAAATTTTTCTTTCAAACACCACCTTTAAAAAAATAATTTGTCAAACACCACCATTAATAAATTTTTTTTGGGTTTTTCCCATTGATGCCCCTGTGGTTTTCACTTTTCCCACTTGTACCCCTGCGTATAGCACTTTACTAGCCGTACCCCTAAACTTAATTAGTTAAACCCATCAGTAGCCAAACATGTTTATGCCGTCTGTTTTAGGCGTTAAGTGCCATGTTGGCACTCTATTTGCCAAATAACCACTTGACTTGGCAAATGGCTTTTCCCATTGATGCCCTTGTGATTTTTTCTTTTCCCACTTGTATCCCTGCATATTTGCATTTTCGGTTTCGATGTTGAGCTGATATCTTTAAAACCGTATTGCTTATTATACCCCTTTTAAATTAATAAAAAATTGTAATATATCGTTTATTATATCTTTTTTTATATCACATGAGATAATACCGTTACATATTACCTTTTATTTTATTCAAAAATATATATTATCTAACATTCACAACTTATTTTATATTAAGTGGACCAAGACGACAAGCAATGCAAGACGAGTGTCATTACTTGTCAATGCTCATATTGATCTTGCGGCGTCACTTATGATAGCTTTAAAATAGCCTCGCAAGTGCACGATAAATCGTAGCAAATAATCGAGGGTCGATCCTCAGGGAGTAGTTGTTGAGTACCTCTCGTTTTACCTTTATGCTTAGCTAAGTCGGATAAATATTGAGTTGATTGAGATTAAGGAACTAAAACTAATAACTAAAAGCAAACAAAAGTAAGGAAGGCAAACTAGATTAAGATTAAAACGAATTACTCAAATTAAGAAGGGACTAGGAGGTGATTCAACCATTTCACATGTGACTTCCTTTAATAGATGCTTGTTCGGTTGTTTTAGGTAACGGGGTTGAGAGGTGACTCCTCTAATTCGTACCAAGACTCCCTCTCGGGCTCACTAGGTATCACTAGAATTGCCTCCCCATACCCTTCTCGGGTTCATGAGTCGGACTACTCCGGGTTCTAGGATTAAGATGACTAAGGTTGGCCAAACCCCAACCCCCTCTTTCCTAGGCCAAAGGATCAAAACAAGTCAAATCCCGGTCTTCCCACTTCCTCTCTCAAGGACCGCTTCCCAACCGAATATCAAGGGTACCCAACCCAAATTCCCCCTCTCGGGTTCAATCTAGGTCGATAACTAGCCTAACTAGGGTGGTCAACTTCTAACCTAATCAATTCTCATTGATGGTCAAGGGTTAAAAGTCTCCCGATTCAAAAGCCCAAGTCAAACATTAAACAAGTCAAGCCCCTTGATAAACCTCAACTCCTTCACCTTTTACAACCCAACACAACACCCATCTTAAGAAGTCAACATGATTTAAGGTCAAAACACCCCCTAGAAGGGGGTCTAATCACTAATCATATTTAGGCATTCGAGACTAATAAATAAAAGCGATCTAATGATGACAAACATGTTTTTGATAATTATAGATGCTAATAACATATGATCAAGCAATTAAAACTAAGTTATGAGAACAACTAGCATGTAAGAGGTGAGATATGAAAAGGGCAAAATAAATGAAATTAAAACAACTAAGAAGATTGAAAGAAAGATTAAGGTAAGGATTTTAATACCAAAAGATTAGGAACAAGGATGATCGGAAAAAGGATGAACAATCTCCTTAAGAAACCCAAACCCTAAAAACTTGCTTCTACTTAAAAATACTAAGGTAAAGATGAAGATATATTCTAAGCTTGTAATGTGGAGTGTATGATACAAAATATCTGAAAATTAGAGTATATATACAAAGGCTTAAGTGGGGGTGAAAGCCCACTTAAGAAGAACAAAAACACGCGAAGAAGAGGCCCATCCGGTGTAGGGAACACCGGCCGTGGTCTAGCTACACCGGATGGGGGCTAGTTACACCCGGCTTCTTTGTTTTGTCTTGTTCTTCATTCCTCTTGGGTGTAGCTTGGACAAGTTAGGTGTAGGAACACCTGACTGCCTGAGTTACACCTGACTTGGGTTTTTAGGTGGGTGTAGGAACACCTGACTGCCCAAGTTACACCCGACTTTGAACTAGGAACACCCGGAATGGTTCAAAACTCGGTTTCTCGACTTGTAGGCTTCCCGAAACTTCCGTAAAGATCCCGAAACACCTATAATAACACAACGATGCTACAAAAACATAAAATTCGCATGAAAATAGCATGTAATGTTATTTAAGGATAAAAAGGGAATAAATATGGGAGAACCGACATAAAAATGGACAAAGTAGAGGGAAATAGTGACGAGAAATAGGTCGATAACGTAGTTATCAAATCTCCCCACACTAAACCCTTACTCGTCCTCGAGTAAGCACTAGACCAAGCCAAGAAAAAGGGCAAAAGAAGGAAACATACAAGAACAAAACAAAAAGGAAAAGGAAAACTAAACAAGTAAAAGTAATACTACTAAATCAACTAGCCGCATGAGTATTAGCGCACTCAACGCCCCTTCAACTCACGTAATTGTGCTCATGAGGTAAAGCACAACTCGCAAGGCAAGTAGGGTCTTGCACAAAATTGTGATGCATCCAAATCTTAAGCACAAGGTAGAAAAAATGGATGCATCAATCACAAAGAAATGCCACCTTCCTCATCAAGGTGGCGGTCACTACCAAGTGGAAAATCAAGCAAAGACACATACTCCTTACAAATTTTAATTCGATAAGTGATTAGGTTTACAAGGATAGCCATAAATCACCCCCTAAAATAGTGCAAGTCTAGGCTACCTTCAAGTGCATCTTCCAACTACTTTGTCAAAGGCGATCGGATGAAAATGGAAGGGAATCCCCAATATGCTTAGAAGTGAAAAATTAGACGGTCTAGACTCTTGTCAAGCAAGAGTCGTGGTTCGTTCCAAGTTCATCTAGAGGGGCACTAAATAGGGTGATTTAAAAACTATTCTAAATAAACAAAGTTACAAGCCGAAAGAAAATTTGTAAAGGCCTAGGTATTTTTGCCATAATTCCCCCTTAGGGGTTTTCAAAAACAAAAAAAAAAACTAAAGGAAACTACATGCCATGAAATGCAACTACATATTCACATGTTATAATGCATATGCCATAATAAAACTAAATGCCTACTCTAAACTAAATGCAAGGTATCCTACCAACACATAGATTGCACACAACCAAATCCAAAACGGTTCCCCAAAGGAACACCCATCATCACATAATCCCATCCTCCTCCATATATAAATATGAAAAATGAAAAGGAAGGAAAAAGAAGAATGAGTAGGAGGAATTTTACCAACTTCTTCTCCGATCCATTCTTGTGCGCGACCTACGAACATGGTTAGGACAAACAAAACACAGAATATGTACAATGCAATATTTTTGGATTTTTCAAATTTTTCAATTTTTTTTATATTTTCTGAAATTTTTCCTCAAAAAGAAATATATACAAAGAATATATTTCCCCTCCCCACACTAAAATCTCATCGTCCTCGATGAGACAAGTGCATGGAAGGAAAATACAAAAATAAGCAAAATATTTTTGGGTTTTCAAAAAAAAATTTTTGAAAAAAAGAAGAACATGTTTTTGGTTTTTTTTTTGGGCCTCCCCTTTATACTAACTATATGGACAAGGTATAAGGAGGAGGCAAGGAAAAGAAAAACAACAAAAACTAAATAAGACATAAAAAACAAGCTAAATTTTGGATTTAAGGAGGAAAAGGGGTAATTTGGATTTTTCAAAATGGGAACAATCAAGGCCATCTCCAAAAGGGGTGTAATCACATCACCCGGAGAATGGCATCACCAACCTACAACTCAAGGCAAACAAAACTCATTAAACAACTTCAAGAAGCTCAAGACAAAGCATCAAATAATCGAATGTCAAGACAAAAATACCAACTTAACAATGACAAATCAAAGGCAAAGACACCAAACAAAAGGCCAACAAGCTCACACGATAGGCAAGAAAAGACATTAGGAAAAGGAATGCAAATAACGACTATCACCGAAGCAACCTCCCCACACTAAGTCTCCACTATCTACAACACCTAGTACCCTCCCCAAACTAAGGTCTACCTCAAGAAGGAGGTGGGTAAGGGGGGGTAACGAGAAGGGTCATAAGGATAGGGGTAGAACGGCCCCTCCGGATAAGGTGGGTAATGTACCGGAAGGTACGGGTCAAAATCCGGAGGTGGCATGTAGGTGGGTTGGTGTGGGTTATAACCCGAAGGAGCATACCCCATGGAATTGGTGAACATGGGGTTTAGATAGTCGATTTGCATACGCCGCATTTGGTCCTCTAAATCATCTTGCCTACGAACCCCCGCCCGAATGAGCTCTTGGTTAGCCAAGCCAATGTTTTTGGCATGCAAGGCCGCTCCATGGGCGAGGTGAGCGGTGTCAAAATCTTGTTGGGACAAAGTCTCAATGTTTTGGGTCCTTTGATACATGTCATCCCACTGGGTTCGGAAGGTAGGGTCGTCCATGAAGCATTGGTGCCCTTGGGAGGAACTCCCGGCACCTTGGTCTTGGGTAGGGGGCTTTGGCTTTGGGGCACGAGCTTCATCCTCAGAGTCGGGGTCGGTGTGATATTGTATCACACCCTCCCCTATGGCATAGAAAGCAATGTCCCAATACCCTTGATTATCGTTGTTATCCCTAAACCGTTTCCTATACTCCCCCGAACGAAGTGGCATTCCCCAATTGGTTTGGTCAGAAATGGAAGTCCAAGCGGTGTTAGGCACCACCATGGCCCTAAGGTCCGTTATGTGACAAAGGTTAAGGTTATTATCTTTAAACAACATCCTAAGATAAACCCCACTCAACAAATTACGGTCACAAAAACGGGTAAGGTCCGAAAGGTCATGGATTAGTGCACGGGCTATCATAGTCACCACTCCCCCACAAGCAATATGCCCCGGAAGGGTATCCGCAATCTTCTCAAAATGGTAGGCTAAAGCCGATGCTAAGTCAATTCTAGCATGAGTGCGGTAAAGAGCTTGGTGGAGAAGCTCAAGGGTTAGGGCGCCTACATTTTAATGGGTTTCCTTTGAGGGGAAAAGGGAGTTGGAGAGGATCCTAGCAAAGTACCGGATTGCCGGGTTCCTCAAACTCCGGTTGTACGCATGCCCCGCCACAAAAGGTGTGTGAAGACAAGTCAACTTCTTCCACAAATTCTCCCGTATATCTCTGTAGCCGCCCCCCTTTGAAGGCTTATGACTCCCTCCTATCACCGTTGGTAAACCAAGTAACGCACCAAATTGGGGAATGGTTAAGTTATGTCTAGTTCCCCTAAGTTGGAATGAGCAATAAGGGGTAGAGGCAGTCAAGTTGGATTTCCACGTAGCGAGGAACTCGCTAGTGAGACCGACATAGGTATATTCATTAGACTCATAAAAAGCTCGGATTCCCAAGGTGTCACAAAGGGTCCGAACATCCTCTTCTACCCCCAATTCCCTCATAGCTATCGGGTCCGCCCACCTAGTGGTTTCCCACCCCTTCTTCGCCAACTTATCAAACTTGTCTAGTTCGGATTTTTTTGGGAAACCTACTTGCCTTATTTCATCATAAAATCGAAAAGTCAAATAGGGCACAGTAGGAATACAAGGTGAAGAAGAAGATGATGATGGGCATACCACTGCGAGAGGCATAGGGTTACTCCGTTGACGCTTCGACATTCCGAGTTGTGCCTTGAAAAACGTGAAGACTCCAAAAATCTGCAAAAAAGAATAATTAAATTCGGAAATAGGTAAAGTAAAGCAAATAAAATGAAGTTACTTGCTCAAAAATGGTGAAACACCAACTTACCAAACCCTCCTTTAATGGTGAAATGCAAAAAATTGAAGCAAATGAAGAAAGTATTACCTAGAGAATGTAGATCGGGACTAGAGGAGAACGGTTGCGAAGTCGGAATCGAAAAAGATTAAGAAATGAAGGAACAAAGATGATTAGGGAGTGTCGAAAATTTGAAGGTAAGGTGTTCTTGGAGGGATTGGGGGCGTTGGAAAAGAAGAAGAAAGAAGAAATGCGAAAAGAAGGCTGAAAAAAAACAAAGAGCGCGTGAAAATGGGTCTGTCTGGTGTAGCGAACACCGGCCGTGCCCGAGCTACACCGGATGGACCCAAGTTACACCGGACAGCTTCAAAAAATCAATTTTTTTCGTAATTTTCCCTTGTCCGGTGTAGCAACCCCCAAGTCGGGTGTAGGAACACCCGACTGCCTCTTTTACACCTAACTTCAAAATTTTCCATGGGTGTAACTCCTCCAGTCAGGTGTTCCAACACCCGACTTGGCTAAGTTACACCCGGAGGCACCCAAATACCTTTAAAAACACAATAAAACCATAAAAAAAAAATCCCAAGTCCAAAATTTCTCATCTTTTTCTTCCCGAGTCGACTCAACCACTCCGAAAAATACCTCCGAAAATACCAAAAATCCAAAATTAGCTCCGATTCCTACAAAAACACAAAAGACATGGGTTGCCTCCCAAGAAGCGCCTTTGTTTAACGTCGTTGGCTCGACCAAAGTCAATTAAAATGCCAAAGGGCCGAATGTTAAACAATATTCACAAAATCACCAAACCGACAAGATAAAAACATCACAAAAGTTCAAGTAAGCCATATGGGCCGAATGTTACACAACCAAATGAGTTTGAAATTAGATGAGATTTGTTTGGAAAGAGGCTACCTCCCTTGTAAATGGTGTCCCGGCTATGTAGTGCTTGAGGCGGTTACCATTTACCTTGAAAGTTTCCTCTTCACTTTTGATTTCCACCGCGCCATAAGGAAAGACACGGGTCACAATGAACGGTCCCGACCATTTTGACCTCAATTTTCCCGCAAACAATTTGAATCTTGAATTAAATAGGAGAACAAGGTCCCCTTCCTTAAACTCCCTCCGGATGATGGCTTTATCGTGAAATCGCTTTGTCTTCTCCTTGTAGAGCCTAGAGCTTTCATATGCCTCTAACCGGAACTCTTCAAGCTCATTAATATCAAGGAGCCTCTTCTCCCCTGCACTCTTCAAGTCAAAGTTCAATTGCCGAATAGCCCAATGGGCTCTATGTTCCATTTCAACCGGAAGATGGCACGACTTTCCGTACACTAATCGGTAAGGTGATGCCCCGATCGGTGTTTTAAAAGCCGTGCGATAGGCCCACAATGCATCGTGAAGCTTGATGGCCCAATCTTTCCTAGATCGGCTCACCGTTTTCTCTAAGATTACTTTGAGTTCTCGGTTAGAAATTTCGGCTTGACCATTGGCTTGGGGGTGATAGGCAAGGCTTCGCCTATGTTGCACCCCATGCTTTTTGAGAAGCGCATCCAAGGTCCTCTCCTTGAAGTGACTACCTCTATCACTTATCAAAATTCTCGGCACTCCAAACCTTGGGAAGATGATGGTTTGTAAAAGTTTAGTGACGGATTTTGCATCACAAGTCTTGGTTGGAATTGCCTCTACCCACTTGCTTACATAATCCACCGCCACAAGGATATACTCATTCCCATAGGAGGATGGAAAAGGGCCTTGGTAGTCGATGCCCTATACATCAAAGACTTCTACTTCAAGAATGAAATTCATCGGCATCTCGTGCCTCCTTGTTATATTACCGCTTCGTTGACACTTGTCACAACCCTTCACATGTAAGGCAACATCATGAAACAATGTTGGCCAATAAAAACCGCATTGAAGGATTCTTGAAGCGGTTTTTCTAGCACTTCCATGCCCTCCACTCGGCATACCATGACAATGGTTGATAATTGATTCGACTTCTTCATAGGGTATACACCTCCGGATCATCCCATCGGCACATGACTTGTAGAGACATGGTTCTTCCCAAAAGAATTGCTTGATATCATGGAAGAACTTCTTCTTCTTGTGCGAGTCATAGTCATGTGGGATGATTCCCGAAACAAGGTAATTCACAAAGTCCGCATACCAAGGGGCTTCCACAAGTGCAATTGCAAATAATTGGTCATCGGGTAGGGAATCATCTATAGGGAGTCCATCCTCTACATTTTCATTCAATAGCCGAGAGAGATGGTCCGCCACAACGTTCTCCACACCTCTCTTATCCCTAATCTCGATATCGAACTCTTGAAGTAACAAGATCCACCTAATCAATCTTGGCTTGGTCTCTTTCTTGAGAAGCAAATGCTTCAAAGCCGCATGATCGGTGTGGACTATAACCTTTGCTCCCACCAAATATGTCCGGAATTTTTCCATAGCGAAAACTACCGCTAGGAGCTCTTTCTCGGTGGTAGAGTAGTTCACTTGAGTGTCATTTAGAGTCTTGCTTGCATAGTAAATGGCATGAAGCTTGCCATCCGTCTTTTGGCCAAGAACCGCGCCTATAGCCACATCACTCGCATCACACATCAACTCGAACGACTCACCCCAAATTGGTGGTTGCATAATTGGAGCGGAGACCAAGGCTTCCTTGAGCTCCACTTGAGGAGGCGTGGATCTCTCCTCTTCTTTACCATCCTTCCTCAAGCTTTCAAATCTCTTGTTCGGCTCCTCCAAGGGAGTTGTCTCCATAGCCATGGCATATTCCCTATGTTCTTTGCAATCTCTCACCTTTCCTTCTAGGAACCCCTGCAAGCTAGCATCCCCTTCATTGGTTTTCTTGTCCACACAATCTTCAAGGACATCTACCATGTAGCATGTTTTTCCCTCCGAGGGCTCACTCATAGCCTTATCTAAAGAAAACTCCACTTTATCATCCCCAACTTGTAAAGATAGCTTCCCGTTTTTGACATCAATGAGGGCACCTCCCGTGGCAAGGCATGGGCGCCCCAAAATGATGGGAACATTTGTGTCTTCGGGCATATCCATGACATAAAAGTCACATGGGATGATTATCTTTCCGACCTTGAGTGGCACATCTTCCACAAGCCCCATTGGATATCTCACCGATCTATCCGCTAGTTGTAGAGAAACTCTTGTAGGGGAAAGCTCAAAGCCCTTCAACTTCTTGAAAATTTTTAAAGGCATGAGGCTAATACTTGCCCCCAAATCCTATAAAGCTCTCTCAACTCGGACATCACCAATTAGGCATGGGATAGAAAAACTCCCGGGGTCTTCAAGCTTGGTAGGAGCTCCATTCATTAGTATGGCACTACACTCCTTTGACACATTCACCGTTTGAAAGGCATTTAGGGAGTTCTTGTTAGACACCAAATCCTTCAAGAATTTGCCATAAGTTGGGATCTCCTTAATGGCATCAAGAAATGGGATGGTAATGTTCACGTCTTTCATCAAGTCCAAGAACTTCCCATACTTTTGTTCAAGCTTTGCTCTCGCCAACCTTTGTGGGAATGGAATTTGAGGCACAAAAGGTTTCACAACACTCGGCTTTGGGTCTTCAACCCCCTTCTTTGGCTCATCAATTACCATTGGTGTTTCCACCACTATCTCCACAAGGTCTTCTTCCGGCTCCTTGCTAGTCTCAACAACCACCTTCTCTTGTTTGTCAACACTACTCTTTCTCTTCTTTACCGGTACCCGGTCATCCAATTCTCTCCCGCTTCTCAAGTGAATAGAGTTCACGGTTTTTGGGTTTTCTTCGGTCTTCCCCGGAAATCTTCCGTTGGGACCTTGCATGTTACTCACTTGAGTGGCCAATTGAGAGATTTGGTTATCGGTTATTCGTTGAGAGGCTTGCATTTGACTACGCAATTGGTTAATCGAAGTTGTTGTGTCATCTTGCCTTTGGTTGGAGGTGGTTATGAATTGGTTTTGGTTGGTCATGAGTTGCTCCATCATCGACTCAAGATTGGTTTTTGGTTATGTTTGTTGTTGTGGAAAAGATTGTTGAAAGGATTGTTGGTTTGGTTGGGTGAATTGTTGGTTTGGTTGGAAAGGTTGGTTGTTTGTTTGGAAAGGTGGTCTAGGAGTAAAGGTTTTTCCTTGGAAACCCGGAGGTGCATTATTGAAAGTTGGATTTGTTTTTTGTGCTTGAAAATTTGGATTTTGTTGTGGTTTTGATTGGAAATTTGAATTTTGAGCATTGTTGGAATTGTATGAAAAGTTTGGGTGGTTCCTCAAGCCCGGGTGGTATTGATTATTATTGAAGGCTCTTTGGGCCGGAGTTGACTCCCACAACCCGTTAACTTGCTCCATACCGCTTCCATCTCCTCCGATCAAGTGACACTCATTGGGTGAGTGCCCTTGATCTCCACAAAAGTCACAATAATAAACTTGTTGACGGCTTGAGCATGAATTGTTTGAAGTGTGGGCTTGGTTCTTGTTAACACTTAATAGAGCGACTTGTTGCTTCAATTCATCTATCAACCCTTTGACCTCAAGGTTACTCGCCGTCTCTACACTCGACTTCCCTTTTCTCTTATGCCTATCATGACTCCAATGAAAAGTTCTAGAAGCCATCTCTTCAATCAATCCCTTGGCGGTCTTGTGATCTATCTTATCTAATGCTCCCTTTCCGGAACCCGAATCAAGGTTCATCTTCATTTCATTGTTGAGTCCTTCATAGAAATTGTTTATGAGCTCATCCTCTCCGATTCCGTGGTGTGGGCACAACCTCTGCAAAACTTTATACCTCTCCCACGCCTCGTAAAGCGTCTCATCTTCTAATTGTGTGAAGCCTTGAAGTTCACTCTTGATCCTTGCGGTTCGTTGCGGTGTAAAGTACTTGTTGAGAAAAGCCTTTGAGACATCATCCCAAGTCTTCAATGATTCCGGTTCACAACTCTTAAGCCATTCCTTAGCACTTCCCCTCAAGGAATGCGGAAAGAGCCTTAAACGGAGGGCATCATCACTCACACCATTGGCCTTATACATCTCACAACTATCGAGAAAATCGTTAATGTGCTCGTTAGGATTTTCGGTGGCTCCTCCACCAAATTGATTCCCTTGTACAAGTTGTAACAAAGTTGCTTTCAACTCAAAGTTGTTGGCTTGGATTGGAGGTTTAACTATGCTCGGGTTTACAACCGTTTTTGGGGCTAAACGGTCTCTCATGGCGACGGGTTCGGGGTCTCCCATTATATCTTCCTCGGGAATGTGGAAAGGGTTCTCAAAATGTGAAGGTTGAGAACTCTCTCCGAATGAAATTACCTCCTCAATTGGGACTTCAATCAATCCCCTTCTTTTCAAGGCGTTGAGGCGTCTTGCGGTAGCTTCTATCTCAAGGTCTATAGGATATTGTGGTTGGACCTTGCGAGTTCTTCTACTCATGCAACACCTACACACTCGATTCAAGGATTAGTAACAAAAAATGACCTAGGCTAAACTAAGATTAAACAAAAAGATATCAATCCGTTACTCCCCGGCAACGGCGCCAAAAAACTTGATAGCTTTAAAATAGCCTCGCAAGTGCACGATAAATCGTAGCAAATAATCGAGGGTCGATCCTCAGGGAGTAGTTGTTGAGTACCTCTCGTTTTACCTTTATGCTTAGCTAAGTCGGATAAATATTGAGTTGATTGAGATTAAGGAACTAAAACTAATAACTAAAAGCAAACAAAAGTAAGGAAGGCAAACTAGATTAAGATTAAAACGAATTACTCAAATTAAGAAGGGACTAGGAGGTGATTCAACCATTTCACATGTGACTTCCTTTAATAGATGCTTGTTCGGTTGTTTTAGGTAACGGGGTTGAGAGGTGACTCCTCTAATTCGTACCAAGACTCCCTCTCGGGCTCACTAGGTATCACTAGAATTGCCTCCCCATACCCCTCTCGGGTTCATGAGTCGGACTACTCCGGGTTCTAGGATTAAGATGACTAAGGTTGGCCAAACCCCAACCCCCTCTTTCCTAGGCCAAAGGATCAAAACAAGTCAAATCCCGGTCTTCCCACTTCCTCTCTCAAGGACCGCTTCCCAACCGAATATCAAGGGTACCCAACCCAAATTCCCCCTCTCGGGTTCAATCTAGGTCGATAACTAGCCTAACTAGGGTGGTCAACTTCTAACCTAATCAATTCTCATTGATGGTCAAGGGTTAAAAGTCTCCCGATTCAAAAGCCCAAGTCAAACATTAAACAAGTCAAGCCCCTTGATAAACCTCAACTCCTTCACCTTTTACAACCCAACACAACACCCATCTTAAGAAGTCAACATGATTTAAGGTCAAAACACCCCCTAGAAGGGGGTCTAATCACTAATCATATTTAGGCATTCGAGACTAATAAATAAAAGCGATCTAATGATGACAAACATGTTTTTGATAATTATAGATGCTAATAACATATGATCAAGCAATTAAAACTAAGTTATGAGAACAACTAGCATGTAAGAGGTGAGATATGAAAAGGGCAAAATAAATGAAATTAAAACAACTAAGAAGATTGAAAGAAAGATTAAGGTAAGGATTTTAATACCAAAAGATTAGGAACAAGGATGATCGGAAAAAGGATGAACAATCTCCTTAAGAAACCCAAACCCTAAAAACTTGCTTCTACTTAAAAATACTAAGGTAAAGATGAAGATATATTCTAAGCTTGTAATGTGGAGTGTATGATACAAAATATCTGAAAATTAGAGTATATATACAAAGGCTTAAGTGGGGGTGAAAGCCCACTTAAGAAGAACAAAAACACGCGAAGAAGAGGCCCATCCGGTGTAGGGAACACCGGCCGTGGTCTAGCTACACCGGATGGGGGCTAGTTACACCCGGCTTCTTTGTTTTGTCTTGTACTTCGCTCCTCTTGGGTGTAGCTTGGACAAGTTAGGTGTAGGAACACCTGACTGCCTGAGTTACACCTGACTTGGGTTTTTAGGTGGGTGTAGGAACACCTGACTGCCCAAGTTACACCCGACTTTGAACTAGGAACACCCGGAATGGTTCAAAACTCGGTTTCTCGACTTGTAGGCTTCCCGAAACTTCCGTAAAGATCCTGAAACACCTATAATAACACAACGATGCTACAAAAACATAAAATTCGCATGAAAATAGCATGTAATGTTATTTAAGGATAAAAAGGGAATAAATATGGGAGAACCGACATAAAAATGGACAAAGTAGAGGGAAATAGTGACGAGAAATAGGTCGATAACGTAGTTATCAACTTACCTATTTCATCATTGAAGCACCAACTAAATTTTAGATTCTCAATCCCCTTTCTTTTGATCTATCATAAATTTTTCCAATATTTTTTCGGTTTCGATAAATTTTGTATTTATAGTCTTTTATAGTTAATTTGAGGTCGGGTAAATTTTTAATTTTTAATCAAAATATTTCTGACACTTTTACTATTTAAGTAAATTTAACAATTGAATGTTTCGGTAAAACTTCGGTTATCAACAATAAGATATATTTGTAATGGCTTGGATTAAACATCGGAAAATTTGAACTTTAAATCGGATAACCGACTCATGTAATTTCAATTCCAACAATTTTTTTCATTCCTTTTTATTATTTTTTACGCAGGGGTACAAATGGGAAAAATGAAAACCACAGGGGAATCAATGGGAAAATCCTTTGCCAAGTCAGGCGCTTATTTGGCAAATAGAGTGCCAACATACATGACACTTAACGCCTAAAACAGACGGCATAAACATGTTTGGCTACTGTTGGGTTTAACTAATTAAGTTTAGGGGTACGGCTAGTAAAGTGCTATACGCAGGGGTACAAGTGTTAAAAGTGAAAACCACAGGGGTATCAATGGGAAAAACCCATTTTTTTTGTCAAACACCACATTTTGGCCAAAATTTCAGCGTTTGTGATGGGGTGACTTTCAGTCGATGTTTGAGATAGCAAATGAGGCCGGTTTAGAGTGTTCTTGAACTCGTTGGAAAGGCGGGAGTACAGGCTTTCCAACGGTTGTCAACACGGTGGTCAAAAGTGTCCTTATGTGAGGTAGATTGATGTGTAAAGTAAGGTTGGTAAGAAAATTAGCTAGAAATTTGGGGTTACAACGAGTTGTTAGAGGGGTTTTCAAGGGTCTTTAAATTGGGTTATGGTGTTTGGTTTGATTTGAAATTTGGTATGTAGGTTGAGGGGAGGGCAAGGTATGTCACAGTTGTGTTCACTGCGGTGGTCGTTGGTGCAAGTGGTGGTTCAACGGGAGTGAATTGACCCACGAAAAATCCTACTTCAACTTACATTAACCCTATGTGACTAGCCTTACTTTACACAGCAATCTACCCCACATATGGACACCTTTGACCACCGCGTTGACAGTCGTTGGAAAGCCTGTACTTCCACCTTTCCAACGAGTTCAAGAACACTCTAAACCGACCTCGTTTGCTATCTCGAACATCGACTGAAAGTCACCTCATCACAAACGCTGAAACTTTGGCCAAAATATGGTGTTTGACAAAAAAAAATTAAAGGTGGTGTTTGACAAATTACCCATTATTTTTTTAAAGGTGGTGTTTGGAAGAGAAAGTTTTTTAAAGGTGGTGTTAGACAAAAAATCCTTAAAAATATAAGGATTTTTGTAAATAACCCACTTTTTTTTTATAAATAACCCCCATATGTGTTTTTTTACAAATAACCACCTTAAATTCAAGGTAATTCAAAATTTTACGACTTTACGTTGATTATGCACACGAAATCTATTACCCCCGATTTACTTACGACATTCCGACTCGAACTTAAATAATATACCTAAACTACCCTTTCTTATCACCTAATACATAACCCCCAAATCAATTATTGTAATGCCAAAATCCCAGAACCACGGTTCTTCTACTATCACTACTCCTTCTATACTTGAACAGTATAAAACAAGTCCAATTAGTGAACTAAATCATACCTTAAACATAAAAACTAAGCCTAGCTAATTTAGCATATAAATACTACAAACTTGCCCATAAATCGCGTTTGTGAACCCTAATTTATACAACCAATGACTTGTGTACAATGACTCACTTGTAGTTGAAATTGAAGATTTTAATCTTGGGGAGGAGGGAGCAATTGACATTTACCGTAAAATATAATTACTATTTATCGTAAAATGCTCACTTTGTGTCTCTCGCAGTCTCGCTCCATACAATGCTCACTTATTTAATTTTAATGTCATATGTAAATATTTTTCATGTTAATGCTCACCTTATGTAATCTTTTTTTATAACAATTTTTGTTTTCTTTTTATTTGACTTATTTTTCTGTATTTTTTATGCTATAATAATAAGTGTTTTAAAAAGATTGTTGAATAATTTTCCTATTTATACCATAATTAATTTAACTAAAATGGCAAATCTACCTCCTTTCTCTCTCCTTTCCCGCCGGCAATTGCGCCAAAAACTAATGATTTTTTTAATATATTTATTTAATATGCAATCCACATGCATATATGAGTAATTTGTCAGATTTATTGTTATAGATGAAAATAAAAGTGTTTGTATAGGAAATAAAAGATAGTAGGAGCACATGGCGAGCCACTTTTAAAAATAAAATAAAAAATAAACTTTCAACTATGATGCGACACTAAGCACTGTGGTTATTGTTTTTATATATAGAATTCTGTGGTGTCAAGTGTATCGTGGTGGTTAATAAGGAAACAAGTCAGCATAGTTTTGTGATAAATGGCCTCTTCCGAGCGGGTTGGTAAGGCATCAAGAGATTATATTTTTTGGACTTTTGTCATTATGTAGTTCTGTGCATGTCACTGTGGAATGATCATTGTCATTTTGTAGTTTTGTGTTAGGTAGCACTAAAACGGACACGGACACGGACACGGACACGACACGGATACAGGATACGGCATCCCATGAAATGTGGGACACGGGACACGGCATTTTAATATAATAAAATATATATTTTATGCTTATAAATAACGTATAATTTTATTTTTATCATATATTTGAAGTTAAATCTAAACAATTAAATGTAACATTCGATCTTTACTATAACTAATTCTCATTTTCCACCCAAACTCATCTTCTAATCGATCTTTTTTAAAATTTTATTCCTCGTCTAAACTATAATAAGTTTAGCCATGTGTCCAAGGAGTGTCGGGTGTCCGAGTGTCAAGCACGGGACGACTAATTAAGAGAAGTGTCCGTGCTACCTAGGTTCTGTGCATGAATTTCTGTACAATCATAGTACTGGTTGCAATCAGAGTATTATACTGTTAGAATATATAAGTCAAAGTTAGTTAAGTTAGTTATTAATAGTCAAGGTTGTTAAGAGTTAGTTATTTTTCTTTTCCTATATAAAGAACCTTGACACATATTGTACAATAACTAACTCATTCATAATTCTTCTATCAATACAAACTCAACATACAGCCTTCGTTCATTTGCTCTGTTCTCACACACTCTAAACATTTCATCAAGCAATCTTCATCTTCTTTACATCATGATCATGTTTTTGTTCAAACATCAACATGGTATCAGAGCAGGCTCAATCAATTGATTGATCCTGTTTCTGTTTCTGTTCTTTTATTTTTCCGCTTGTTTTTCTCTGATTTTTTCTAATCTTCTTTGATCATTCTAAACATGCCTGAAACAACGACTACAACTATTGGGCCTGATGATCCTCACTTCATCCATAATAATGATCTTGTCACTGGTGTTAAATTGGTCAATACCCAATTTGAGGGAACTGGTTTCAGCAATTGGAAACGTTCCATGCTAATTGCTTTTTCAGCGAAAAACAAACTTGGTTTCATTGATGGTTCTATACCTAAACCAACATCTGATGCAGCAACAACCAAGCAATGGCAAAGATGCAATGACATCGTGTTTTCTTGGATATTAAGTTCTGTTTCTTCAGAAATTGTAGATTCTATTCTGTACAGCAACTCTGCAGAAGATGCTTGGGTAGAGTTGGAAGAACGCTTTGGGCAATCTAATGGAGCACAACTAGGGATGGCAACGGATCCTAGACCCGGTCTAGATCCGTAAGACCCGACCTGCTGAACCGGATCTTGATCCTTATAATTTGAACCCGTCGGATCTGGATCCACGAGTTTAAAAACGGATCTGGATTTGGATCTTGTTGACAAAACCCGCATCCGGCCCTAAAACTCGTTTTTAATATTAAAAAAAAAGTTATTTCCAAATTCTGCTGGACTACTTGCATACTGGGCCTCAAATCTTCAATTCTAATTTACACTTTCCAAATCTCAATTGTTCTCTCAAACACTCAAACCCTTCACAAACCCTAATAACAAAATCTCATCTTGAAACCTGCCTCCTCTGCCGCGCCTGCCGCCTGCCGCCTGCAAAGTACTCCGTATAAAATCAAACGTACCATTCGTGAGTTGCTTTGTGACTTGCAGCTGTGAATAATCATTGTTAAGGGTTTTCTTAATTTTTAGATTGTTCATAATGTTTAATGTTTGTTAATTTTCTTATTTTTCATAATGCTTAAACTTTGTTAATTCTCTGATTGTTCATAATGTTTAGTGTTTGTTAATTTCCTTATTCTTTTTCGGTTTTTCACCATTAATTTTCACATTTCTCCTTCTCTTCCCTCACATAGTTTAATCTGTCCTTTTTTTTACCTGCAGGAACATTAAATCAGACGGTTGAATACATCTTTTACAATATCACACTTTTTCCCTTTTATTTTCTATTCATTTTTCATTTTTTTCGTTTTCTACGTATCAAAGTTTAGTCTTTTTCGATGGCATCAAAATTCATCAGCAAACATCATTAATTTCACCATCAAAGCTCCATAATGGTTGTCGTAAGTTGCTCAATTTCAATGCGGCACAGAAACTGAATTGAAGCTCAATTTCACCATTGAAGCTTAGTTGACAATGAAGATGAAAAGTATTGTGGATTATTTGTGGCTGGCAAATCTGCCATTTCAATTTTTTTTTTTTGCTTTTTTTTCTTTTTTTTACGTGGGACCCGCGGATTACCCGGATCCGCAGGGTCCGGATCTGGATCTGACCATTTTGCACCCGTCGGATCCGAATCCTACTTTCCGAAACGGATATGGATCTGGATCTTGATCCTATTGGACCCTATCCAGATCCGGCCCGTTGCTATCCCTAAGCACAACTATATGGTGTTCACAAGAAACTCAATGATTTTGCTCAAGGGAACGATTTTATTGTCACTTACTTCACCATACTTAAATCCATATGGGATGAAATTGATGGTATGGGTATGAATCTCAGCTGTTCTTGTGGCTGCATCTGCGGTGCAAAACAGAAGCAAACAAAATTCCAAGAAGATAGGAAAGTAGTTAGTTGAATTCTTAATGGGATTGAATTAGTCCTTTAATGTAATTAGAGGAACAATATTGCTTCAAAATCCTTTGCCCAAGATCAGTGTTGTGTACAATAACTTGCTTCAGGAAGAAATACAAAGGGAAATTCACAACAATGTTGCTGTCTAAGCTGATTCAGCTGCCTTATATTCAAAGAACATGTCGTATAATAAAGGTAGTTATTATAATTTTGGATTTCAAAAGGGGAGTTCTAATAATGGTCCTAAGAACAATTAGGACAAAAATGGTGAAAACAAGAATGGGAATTACAAGAAGCTGAACTCTAATGTTGGTTTTAAAGGGAAAGATGGTGAAGAAAGATTTGTCATCTTTTACAACTACTGCAAAAAGTATGGTCACACTATTTACAAGTGTTATCATCTTGAAAATAGAAACATGCGTTTTGCTGGTAATGCATGTCAGAATGAATCAACTCATGATTCTGATCAGTTAAGCAATGGCCATGGGAATGGAAGTTCTGGTAACAATGCTTCTGAAGGCAATAATGCTTCTGAAGATCCTTGTTCATCTGCCAATTTCACAGGTAACAGTCCTTCTCATGCCAATTTTTTAAACATAAATGATTTATCTGCCATTTGTATTCTTGATTCTGGAGCTAGTGTTCAAATATAAGTTTATTTTCTGATTATAGAAATCTTGCAAAACCCTATCTATATCTTTGCCAGATGGTCAGATTGTTAAAATTAACATTGTTGGAACTGTATGTGTGCTTCCTGAATTATGTCTGCAAAATGTTCTGTTTGTTCCATGCTTTAAATTCAATTTGTTATCCATAAGTAAATTGAACAAAATATTAAAATCAGTAGTGAGTTTTACTCTTAATGTTTGTTATTTGCAGGACTGTTCCACGAAGCCCTTGATTCTTGGTAAAAACTGCAATGACTTGTACTTGTTGCAAACACAAACATCTCTACAGAATAAAAATGCATCTTCTTTTGTGAATTCTGTTGTATTAGACAGTTTCAGTCACGTTTGGCACAAAAAATTAGGTCACTTACCTGTGTATAAACTCAAACAATTGCAGTTGTGTAATTCTAAAACTGTTGAGACTGATCTTGCTTCTTGTTCTATTTGTGCTCAAGCTAGGCAACAACACAAACTTACTTCCCAGACCGGTACTTCTGTTTCTTTTTCAGCTTTTGAGTTGATTCACATAGACATATGGGGTTCTTATCATACTGCAACTTACAATGGTTACACAAGAAAGTTAAAATAAGTAGATCTGATAATGCTTTTGAATTGGGAACTAGCTCTTCTACTGCTCAATTTTTAGCTGAACAAGGGATCATTCATCAGACATCATGTTTTCATACGCCACAGCAAAATGAAGTTGTTGAAAGAAACCATAAGTACCTCTTGGAAACTGCTCGTGCGTTGAAATTTCAGTCTAATCTACCTACTAAGTATTGGGGGAGATTGCATCTTAACTGCCACATAAATCATGAATACACTACCAACCAAATTATTGCAAAACATGTCTTCTTATCAATTGTTATTTGGCAAAATTCTTGATTTACAACATATGAGATCTTTTAGTTGTTTAGCATATGCTTCTACTATTAAACATGGTAGAGATAAGTTCTCACCTCGTGATATTCCATGTGTTTTTCTTGGATATCCTTTTGGTAAAAAGGCTTACAAACTCCTTAGATCGGATACTCATGCTGTTTTAATCTCTAAGGATGTTTTGTTTCATGAAGCTATATTTCCTTATGTTCAGAATAATGTTTCTTCCTCTTTGCCCACTCATGCTGCTGATACTTCTAGTATTCCTTCCTCCTCTGTAGCTACTACTGATACTTCTCATCAGAATCATGTTCAACCTCATGATCAGCATGTTATTACTACCGATACTCGTACTGTTGATGATACCAGACAGTCTGTTGTAACTGTTACTCCTGCTCCACCTAGACAGTCAACTAGAATTTCTCAATTACCTTCTTATTTGGATGGTTGTGTCTGTCAAATTCTTACAAAAAGTTGGAATAATGTTCATAGTAGTTACTGTGATCATACATTAACATCTTTATGCATCTGTTCCTGTATTTCTTCCCTGTGTTTGTCTGCTGCTTCTATACCTGCTTCTGTACCTAGTACAGAAGACAGTGCTCCTCTTCCTCTTCAGGAACCCAAAAGCTATGTAGAAGCATCCATATACCCAGAATGGCAACAAGCAATTGATGACGAATTTCGCGCTTTGGATAGGAACAATGCATGGACAGCCGTTCCTTTACCTGCTGGCAAATCCTCTATTTCATGCAAATGGGTGTTCAAAGTTACACAAGTCTGATGGTAGTATTGAAAGATACAAAGCCAGATTGGTTGTTAAGGGATATACTAAAAAAGAAGGCATAGATTACATTGAAACTTTCTCTTCAGTGGTCAAGATGACAACAATAAGAAGTTTAGTTGTTGTTGCAGTGAAGAAAAGATGGTCCATGACTCAATTAGATGTCAATAATGTCTTTCTTCATGGTGATCTACATGAAAAAGTCTACATGAAAATCCCTCCTGGATTCACTGTTCAAGGAAAGAACATGGTGTGCAAACTACAAAAGTCACTCTAGGGTCTTAAACAAGCCTCACGACAATGGACTGCCAAACTTTGTCAAGCATTGAGATCTAGAGGATATCAACAATCCTTCAATGATTATAGTTTATTCAGCAAGAAGACAAATGGCAAGGTTTTTTATTTGGCCATATATGTTGATGATATATTAGTTGTGGGTAATAATGTTTCAGAAATTGCAGTTCTCAAAATTGTTTAGATACCACTTTCAAAATCAAAAAGACTTGGGAAGTCTTCATTATTTCTTGGGTTTGGAGTTCATAACTACGTCAAAAGGAGTAGCAATCACACAAAAGAAATATACAACTAAGCTGTTAGAAGAGTTTGGTTATACAAATTGCAGATCGGTTTCTTGTCCTCTTAATTCTTCTATCAAGTTAGATGCTGAATCAGGAAACCTTTTGGTAGAAAGTTAATTAGTAGGGAAATTGAATTTCATTATTCATACCAGGCCTGATATTGCTTTTGCGGTGCAACTCTTAAGCTAATATATTTCCTTTCCAAGAGAACAACACTGGCCAGCAGTCATCCATGTTCTCAAATACATTTCTAAAGACACTGCTTAGGGCATTTTACTTAGAAATTCTACAGATAATGCTCTAGCAGGCTATTGTGCTGCTGATTGGGCATCTTGTCCTCAAACCGGACCGTTCTGTCAGTGGTTTTGTTATTTTTATGGGAGGTAGTCTCATCTCCTGGAAGTCAAAGAAGCGACAAACATGAGCCTCAGACGAATCACTGCAGAATTAGCATGGCTCAGCAGATTATTACATGAGTTGTAGGTTCCTAATGTACAAGCAATTCCTGTTAAATGTGATAGTCAAACAACTATCCACATTGCTAAAAACCCAGTCTTTCATGAAAGAACCAAGCATATAGACTTGGATTGTTACTTTGTGCGAGAGAAGTTACATGACGGTCTCATCAGCCTCTCCTACATTCCTACTAAACAACAACATGCTGATCTTTTCACCAAAGCTTTGCCAGGCCCTCTACATCATCAATTACAGTCCAAGTTGGGTCTGTTTCAATCACATCCTCCAACCTGAGAGGGTGTTAGAATATATAAGTCAAAGTTAGTTATGTTAGTTATTAATAATCAAGGTTGTTAAGAGGTAGTTGTTTTTCTTTTCCTATATAAAGAACCTTGACACATATTGTACATTAACTAACTCATTCATAATTCTTCTATCAATACAAACTCAACATACAGCCTTCGTTCATTTGCTTTGTTCTCACATACTCTAAACATTTCATCAAGCAATCTTCATCTTCTTTACAATCATGATCATGTGTTTGTACAAACATCAATATATATACCCCCGACTCTCTAGAGTCGTGACTCACACATATCGAGTGTAGGATACTGCTATTTTGTGCGAATTTTCAATTTTTTTTTTAAAAGAGCTTGTTTGTTGCAGTCAAGAGTTATACCTCTTTATGACAAGAATGTAGAAAGGTTTTTTAGATTAGAATTGTTGTTGTATAGTTGTATGTACTACTGGGTGTAGTGTAAACACCTATCTATGCAAAACCACCTAATTGTCCCTGGAGAACTTTACCATTAACCGGATCCATGTTTAAGTACATGGGTCTAGGGACACCATAGAACAAGATTATTCAGGAGCAGTTCGTTTTATTTAAGCGTGTTAAGATTTGTGTGCAATTCGTTCTATTAAACGCCAACATCCTGTTTCCCCTCCCCTTCCCTTTAATCGCTTTCTCTTCCCTCCTTCCCTCCCCTCCCTTTTCCTCCACTTTTGCTATCCAAACACTACCTAAGAACCTTCTTACCCCGCTTATTTTATTCTACCGAATGGAAAGCTGATAGTATGACACGATACTGCTTTTTTATTGTAATGCAATTGAGTACCCGATTAGTTAGATGAAAAAGAAAATCAATCCACCATGACATCACGAAAAAAATCTTTTATTAATGTTTTTGAGAAATCCAGTCATATAAAATTTATAACACTTGAAATACAATTAAGTAAGAAGTTAAGCAGCATTAACAGCGATCTTCATGTCAAGCTGACAATGTCCGCGAAAACTACAAATAAAGTAGTTAGTCCCCTTGTTCAATTTGATAATGTCGTTGCCAGTTTGATAAACTGTTGCACCACTTTGAGGATTGCAGCTTGTGTACCCTGCCTCATCTACTGCTACCACATTGTGCCTAGTTTTATCATAGTTGAATGCTGCAATTTCATTTTTCACATTAAGTAATTAATAAATGCATTAATTCTCTTGATTTCATAATGATCATTCTTGTAGTTTTGTACAAAAAATTGTAAAATTTTATAATAAAAATATGCATATAATCCTAGCTATAAAAGTACAAATGATTATAGTATAGTATTAATATATATTTACATCTGCTTGCTAATTCGAAAAATTGTACATTGGCAAATAAAAATAATACACAAATGGAAAAAATTATGGTTTTAACTTTTAAGTATCATTTTGTGGAGTAAATACAAAAAGGTTTATACAACCATGATACATTAAATTTAAATTATATATATATTTGTTGAGTTTTTAAACTATTTTGAGTTATATTTTAATTTTTTATATTAAAATATAACTCAATAGTTTATATATTTTTTTTAAAGTGTTTCACTCAATAATTTACACTTTTTACCAAATTCACTCTGTCTTGTTCAATAGTTTACATTTTCTTTTTAAAGTGTTTCAGTCAATAATTTACACTTTTTTTAATAAACAAAACAATTCATGTGGATTGGGCACGATCGTTACATTTCCTCCTCATTTCAAGTTACTTTTTATTTTTTCAATAATTGAAAACTTATTCCTCTCTCCTTACCTTAATAATCGTGTACTTCCTCTATTCTAATTAATAGCTTATACTTATTTTATGTACCCTCACAAAATAAAGCGGATGTAAGTTATTCACTAAATCAAAAACAATATAAAGTAATTGTAAATTATTTAGAAGGTCGGGGTGAGTAGTAATTAACAATCATTATTTAGAACGTTTACTCAAAAATAAATGGAAATAGTATGGTGCAACTACCACTTTAGAAGAATAACGTAGTATTGGTTAATTAAACTTAATATGATTAAAATGGTTTATTCGATTAAAATTTTAGTTAGATGTTAAATGCATTTTAGAGGAGATCAGTATATTATCGAATAAAATTGTAGCGAAATTTGTTCATAAGCTAATTTTAAATTTTATTTCGCTTATTCATATTAATTAATTAATGAACATTTGATGCTTTGACAATAAAATAATGTGTGTGTTTTATAAGGAACTCTCAAGGATTTAAGCTACCAAAAATCAGATACCATTGTTTATATAGATTCAATTTAGGCCAAAATATTTGGTTTTGTACTAATCCTACCACTAAAATTATAAACGTTATTTAATTAGTCGTGTTTTCGATCAGACCGCAACATAATTGTTATATATTATAGATATACTCCGAAACAATTTGAAAAAAAGTAGTAATGCGATAAGAAATGAGAAAATAATATACAACATGTAGCGAAAAATAAAATGAAAAGAGAGAGTATTTATTCGAATGTTACCTAGAACATCACCGGCCTTAAAAGATTTATCGTTTGGCCAATTGACAACATGGAATGTCCAGCCACCGGCATCTCCGACAGTGTAAGAGGCTCCGAATGTGGGTTGGGTTATAGCCAAGACACACATTATAATGGCTAAGGCTAAAACCATAACTTGGGTTGCACTACTTTTTCCCTGACCCATTTTCGTAAACAAGATCGTACGGAAAAATGTTTATTGAAAATGTTATAGAGAAAAGATTATGGATACTTGGAGTAGTAAGTGACATGTGAAGTAGCTCTATTTATACTTACAATTTTGTAGGAAAATGAAAAATATTGTTAGGAAGATGTTATAGGAAAATGGATTGAATTGAAACAAAATCTAAAAACGTAAGATTTAGATAAGAAAGGACAAATATTAATATAATCTTCCATAAGAAAAATAAAATGTACAAAAGGAGAAATGTGGAGCATATAATCTTCCATAAAAACTCAGCTTCAAAGATGTTTCAAATCCAGTTATATATTGACTATATACTAAGAGCAACGAGTGGATTATATAACCAGTTGTATAAAATTGATAGTATATATTTTGAGCTTTTTAATAGAAATTTTGAGCATAAGAAGAAAGAATACGAGCTATATATTATAAATTTATGAACTCTTTTACAAATTTATTGAGCTTAGAAAATTACCATACACCTAACAAACAATACATATAATTAAGTTTAACGTTTAACTATATGTAATTTTAATGTCAAAAAATTAAAATATAATTCAAAATAAATTAAAAGCGCCTTAGTTATACGATGCTCTCACACATCTGTTTGTATAATCTTTTTTTGTGTACTATGGGGTTGTTTGGTTACTCGTCCCTTATATACAAAAAAATAACACAACTAAAAATTTTCCTACTCATGTTTTTCGCCTATGTAATTACCTTTTAGTAAGTGGTTTCACTCACAATAGTTGATCCCGCTATATTCTCTTTTTATTACATATTATATATAAATAAATTTATTTCTGTAAGATTATATTTACTTACGCGTAATTCTAAATATATATAAAATTTTAAACTAATTTTTTTAATAACAGTAGTTTAATTCTTATAATAATACATTTTAACTTTGAATTGCTAATTATATAAGCTAATTGTTATAATTTATATCGCCATCTAACAAAATCGTACATTATCACGAAAATCCTCCTTACTACTTTGGATGTCATTGGGGTGGGTACAAGTGGATACCGCCTCGCACCCGCCACAGTTGGGGCGGGGACGGGTAGAGCTTTGGCGGGTGGTGGGGCGGGGACGGGTCCGAAAATTGTACCCGCCATGGGTAGTGGGGCGGGGATGGTTTTGCGTGTTACCCACCTCATACCCGCCTACCCGCCAATTATTATAAAAATTAATACAATTATTACGATAATTTTACGAATAATATTTTGTTATAATTAAGACGTAATGTTAAAAATAGTTATTTTATAAAGTATTTTACCGACTTCTTTGGTAAATAACTAAAATTATATAAACAAACTCCTGAAAATAGAAATTAATAATGATTAAACCAACTTGTACGAAAAAAGATCAGAAATTTTTTTGGTATAGCGGGTAAATGGGTAGGTGGGGCGGGGATGGTTTTGAAAACGTATACCCGCCATGGGTGGTGGGGGGATGCTTTTAGAATTTTGTACCCGCCATGGGTGGTGCGTGGGGCGCGGATGGGTACGGGGTTTTCTTGGTGGGTACGGGTACGGGGAGCCTATATCCAGCACCGCCCCGCCCCAATGACATCCCTACTTACTACTATGAGAATAAAAATTCTCCTAGGGGTTGTTTGGTTGCCATTGAAATAACACAGGCAACGCAAAATCCCATGATTTAAAAAAACGGGTTGTATGGTTGGCATAAATTTTGGAAAATAAAAGAATTGGATTTCCCATGAATTTCCAATGCCTACATAACATAGGAATTTGCTTACCTGCTTCCCCTTGGTCATTGTAAGTTCCTGTGAAATTTAATTCCTACATTGGCAATCAAACATTTTTCTGAAATTCCTCCAAATGTTTCTATCTAAATAAAGAAACAAGTAAAAATTTCTTTGTTTAACCTATTATATTTTCATTAAAAAATAATCTTATAATTAAAACATTAATCTTATAATTAAATTCAAAATTGTAATTTTTTCATCAAAATAAAAGGGTGCCTTTTATCGGAATAACTGAATATTGGGTATACTCGAGCTTGTACGTGCCACTTGGCCGAGTATCATAGTACTCGACCGAGTGCAGCGTACTCAGCCGAGTATGTCAGATACTCCACCGAGTATCTTCGTTTGATTTCAATTGATTTTACATCTTTTTTCCCAAAAAAATAGTTGATTTGTAAATTAATACAATGTTATATTTGGTCACTAAGTTTTTTTTTTAGTTTCTTTTATACAACACTCTTTTATAGTATCATTTCCATCTTCGATTTTCTTTAATAATGTCAATCTCTTTCATCCATTTAAAAAGGGGAGCATCATGTTGTTGTGAAGGAGATGATGAAGAACAACCATCGCATCACTACAAAAAAATACTGCCCTTGCGACGGAATTTTTGCGACGGACACAAAATCCGTCGCAAAATTAGTTTTGTGACGGACTTCGCGACGGATTTTTTTTTGCGACGGACCTGAATTTCCCAGACCCGCGAAACGAAAGTCAAATGGCGGGAAAGTTTGCGACGGAAATTCCGTCGCAAATATTGACTTATGCGACGGAATTTCCGTCGCAAACATATTGACCAGGCTTGACCAAAAGTTGGTCAAGGTCAAATGTTGACCAGATTTGCGACGGAAATTCCGTCGCAGGAGTCAATATTTGCGACGGAAATTCCGTCGCAAATTTGGTCAACATTTGACCTTGACCAGATTTGCGACGGAAATTCCGTCGCAAAAGTCCGTCGCAAACACTTTATATACAGACCACGGGATTCATTTTCCCCAAATCAATTTCAATTTTATTTCTTAAAACCTAAAGGCGATTTCGACGAGCGACCACCACCACCGTAAGGCAACCACCACACCGCGCCGCCACCGCCGACCACCCCACCCCACCGCGCCGCCACCACCCACCACCACAACATCCTTCCTTCTTCCTTCTCTTTCCTTTCTCCTCCTTAATCTCCTTCTCCTTTGTCACCGCCGCCACCACCTCACCGCCGGAAAATCCTTGCCTCCGCCACTTCCTTATTCATTCTCCATTTCTCTTTATGTATGTATACTAACTTTCGTTATTTATGTATCGTCTTAATTAGTTATGCTTAGTCCGTCGCAAAATTCCGTCGCAAATTCCGTATTATTGTTTTTTATTGTTATTAAGAATAGTTAGTTTAGTTTAATTGTTATTTGATTAGTTTAGTTAGTATTGTCAGGTGATTAGTGATATTGGGTTAGTAGCTAATTTCGTCCCAAATCCGTCGCATATTGTTGTTAAGATGTTTAGGACGATTGATTTTTGATATAAAATTTGCATTGTTGTTGAATGTTAGTGTTGTTGATTTGTTTAGAATATTCTTGAATAGTACCCGTTCAATAATTACACATTAGGTGTAATTGTTGAATAGTCCCCGTTTTGGGACTGTCTTTGAATCTTTCATGCCATTTAGGTAGTAAACACTCTTATATTTCTTGATTGTAATGAAAAAAAAATTGGGCAACACTTCCTTATTGTTCTCCAAATACATTCTATATAATGTATTTGGAGAACAATAGGGAAGTGCTGCCCAATTTTTGTCTCATTACAATCAAGAAAATATAAGAGTGTTTACTAATGGTATGAAAGATTCAAAGATGGGTTTAGGCTGGAGAATAAGGACCCCAGACCAATATATGTAAATTGTTTTTTTTTGCAGGTTGGTGTTGGTGTTGGTGTTGGTGTTGGTGTTGGTGTTGGTGTTGTTGTTGTTGGTAGTTGTTGTTGTTGTTGTTGTTGTTGTTGTTGTTAGTTGTTGTTATATATATGTAGTTGTTATTTAATTGTTGTTGTTAATTAATTGTTGTTGTTGTTAACTAGTTTTTGTTGTTAGTTGTTGTTATATATATATGTAGTTGTTGTTATTTAATTGTTGTTGTTAATTAGTTGTTGTTATTGTTTGTTAAAATATGTAGATTTACTATGAAGAGATTAGAAAGAAAATGGATGTATGAAAGGTTGGATTCTAGGAAAAAAATAAGGCAGGATTTCGTAATTGGTGTTAATGAATTCATTAACTATGTTAAGCAACAAGACGAATACGTTAGGAATAGAGAAATTAGGTGTCCATGTTCTAAGTGTAAGAATACAAAGTATTTAGTTGAGCAAGAAGTACGGAAACACCTTGGTTTGAGAGGGTTTTGTGATAACTACTACGATTGGGTGTGTCACGGAGAGAAATTCTCCGTTGAGGAAGAGGGAAGCTCATCAATGCACTCCGACAATACTTATAGAGATATGGTAGAAGATGCGTTACGCGATAGCATTGATCAAATTAAAGAAGATGCTCTAAACGCCGAGGTTGTCGATGAATCTCCAAATCCTAATGTATTAGCTTTTTTCCAAATGCTAAAACATGCCGAACAACCTCTTTATGTAGGAAGTCGTATGACATTGCTACAGTCGGCTTCAAGGTTGATCACTTTAAAATGTGAATTCAACTTAGCTGAAAAATGTGTAGATGGTTTTGCGTCATATATCGGAGATATGATTCCTGAAAATAATCTTATGACGCGTAACTACTACGAAACCAAAAAAGTTCTTAAAGCTCTTCAACTTCCCCATCAGAAGATAGATGCCTGCTCGGTAGGATGTATGCTTTTCTGGATGGACGACGCTCACCTTGATAAGTGCAGAAAATGTGGTACGAATAGGTACAAATTAGAGAAAAATGCAAATGGCAAAAGAGTTCCCGAAAAGTTCTTAACTTATTTTCCATTAGGACCACGGTTGCAACGCTTTTATGCCACAAAGCACATCGCGGGCGAAATGCGTTGGCATTATGAAAACCCTCGTGTTAGTGGAACAATGTCTCATCCAAGTGACGGGGAGGCTTGGAAACAGTTTGACCGGCTGCATCCTGATTTTGCATCTGAGCCTAGGAATGTCCGTCTTGGACTTTGCACTGATGGTTTCGCACCGTTTAGTCAATTCGGGAAGCAATATTCATGTTGGCCGGTGATACTTACTCCATACAATTTACCACCCTGGCTTTGTATGAAAAGACAGTTTATGCTCTTAACATTACTTATTCCCGGTCCCCACAATCCAAAGAAAAACCTTGACGTCTATTTGCAGCCTCTTATTCACGAGTTGAAGCAATTATGGGAGACGGGGATCTTAACCTATGACGTTTCCCTGAAGCAAAACTTTGATCTTAGAGCCGCACTCCTATGGACGATCAACGACTTTCCTGCATATGGCATGTTATCTGGTTGGACAACTCAAGGTGAGCATGCATGTCCATATTGTATGAAAAATGAGACTAAGTCAATTTGGCTACAACATGGCAAAAAATGGAGTTGGTTTGATTGTCATCGACAGTTTTTAGACAGTAATCATGTTTTTCGTAACGATAAGGTGCATTTTAGAAAAGGGAAAGTTGAGCACGATGTTGCTGCGAAGAGGTTAACAGGCAATGAAGTATGGGATTGTGTCAAACATCTACCGAAAATTGTGGATGGATCTGAACGTGAACTGAATTTGCTTAAAGGGAAACGGATTGGGTGGTGGAAACAAAGCATCTTTTGGGAGCTTCCCTATTGGAGCACGCTACTAATTCGACATAACCTTGATGTCATGCATATTGAGAAAAATTTCTTCGAGCAAATAATTAACACTGTCATGGACGTGAAAGGAAAAACGAAATTAAACTCAAATGCAGAGAAAGACATGTTACTTCTTTGTTCGAGTAGAAGAAAAGGGGATTCGGTCGTTTTGAAAAAGGAACAAAAGAAGGTCCTATGTGAATGGGTATACAAACTGAAGTTTCCCGACGGTTATGCTTCAGATTTGAGAAGGTGTGTCGATATGAATGAATTGAAGATACACGGTTTGAAAAGTCATGATTGTCACGTCTTCATGGAGCGATTACTCCCAGTTGCTTTGAGACATCTTCTTCCAAAAAATGAGTGGAATGCCATAACTGAAATTAGTCAGTTTTTCAGAGATTTGTGTACTTCATCAGTACAGATTGAAAAAATTACAAGTCTCGAAAATAACATTGCGGAGATTATCTGCAAATTAGAGAAAATCCTTCCACCTTCTTTTTTCAACTCAATGGAACACCTACCTATTCATTTGCCCTATGAAGTAAAAGTGGGTGGTCCTGTGCAATATAGGTGGATGTATCCTTTCGAGAGGTAATATCATCCTTATTCAATTCTTTATATTACATAATACATATTTTTCATCATATTTTTCATTCTAAATTAATTTGTTTGTAGGTTTTTGAATCATTTGAAAAAGAAAATCAAAAATAAAGCTCATGTTGAAGGGTCTATATGTAATGCATATTTAATTGAGGAAATAGCAAATTTCTGTTCCCTATACTTTGAAGATCATATAGACACCAAGGCAAAGGACCTTGACGTTGGTTCAAAAAAGCCGACACAATCTAACTTGCCTGAGATATTTCAAGATCATGATGGCACAACTTCTGGAAAGTGTCGTGAAAGGTTTTTAGAGGATAACGAATATGAGCGTGCACACCTCTACGTTTTATCGAACTGCGATTCTGATGAATTGAAACGAAACGAAGTGTAAGTGGTGAATCTAAATTCTTATACTTGAATTCATAATTATTAGTTGTTCAAAAATTAATAATTCCCCTAATTTGAATATAGGTTGTTTGAAAATTTTATCATGAGAGAACATCTTGAATGTGTCGTAGGCAATGATGTTTGGGAAAAATATGAAACAAGATTTCCCAGATGGTTTAGATCTCAGGTTACTAATATAGAAGATCCAGTTCTAATTGCCTTAGCAAATGGTCCATCAAGAAGAGTCAGAACATGGAAACGCTATTCCATCAATGGCTACAAATTTCGAGCTTTCATTCAAGGAAAAGATTTGGAAAAGTGCACAATTAACAATGGAGTTTGTGTGAGTTCCACTGAAGGAGCTGACTACTATGGGACCCTTGACGAAATTGTTGAAATGACTTATACAGGCCCACAAAGCACTTACAAAGTCATTTTGTTCAAATGTAGTTGGCTAGATAACTCCGAAAGAGGCATGCAAGTGCATAAGGAATATAAGCTTGTGGATGTTAACCGGAGTAGAAAATTTGCAAAGTACGACCCATTTGTGTTGGCATATCAAGTGGAACAAGTTTACTATAGTCCTTATCCAGGTATAAAAAAGGATCAAAGTCAATGGTCAGCGGTATTCAAAACCAAGGCTAGATCACATGTCGATGCCCCCGTTGATGAATCTTTCTTTCAAGAAAATGTTACTAATGGTGAAACAATACTGTCACCAATTGAAGTAGAAGAAGAAGATGAAGATGAAATTGTGGAGGAACCAGAATAGATTCAAATTGTGACAGTGAGGCAACATGAGGATGAGGACGAGGATGAGGACGAGGTTGAGAATGAGGATGAGGATGAGGATGAGGATGAGGATGAGGATGAAGATGAAGATATTATAGATTC
Source organism: Silene conica (assembly GCA_029255685.2). Lineage (NCBI taxonomy): Eukaryota > Viridiplantae > Streptophyta > Magnoliopsida > Caryophyllales > Caryophyllaceae > Silene > Silene conica. The sequence goes on along the minus strand of CM055317.2, from coordinate 9,715,247 downwards.
TCTTTGTAAGGATGTAGGAATAAATTGTTCAACTGGTGATGATGATGATGATTAGGACTACTATCTATTAGATTCGATAATCTTGTATTTGTTGAAATTATTGTAGATGCCGTATGGCTTAATGTCAATGAAATTATCTTATTAATCTTATTATTCAAGTTTTTAATTACGTAAAGCATTTCTTTCTAATTGTTGCTATATTAGTTTGATAATAATATGCCGGGCGGAAGACGACGAGGTGGTGGTAGTCGTCAGCCTGAGGGAGGACGATCGGGAGCTAATCATGATGAGGACGAGATTGTACCTGAGACTCAGCCGCCTACACATCGAGTACACCTCGATCCGACTGATTACGAAGGCGCCAAGTGGTAAATATCTTATTTGTTTACGGATAATTGATTATATATATGTATATATTGATTATAATATGATTACTTGTTGACTATTTTATTTTCACATTTAACTCTTTTTCAGGTTCAGTGACAAAGATGTTTCTAATCTTATAACACAGACCATTATTTGCAACTACAAGGAGTATGCGCCCAACTGGTCAGAAGCGTCGGATTACATTAAGGAAGAGTGGTGGAATTGGTTTGAGGTATTTATTAACTGTTTACTACCTATTTCCGTTTTATTATTTATTACCTATTTATTGCTTCATATTTATTTAACTATTTTTTTTCTTGAAACAGAAAAAAGTTACCTTTCACCCTCGTGATAGAGCAGCGGTTAGGTCGGCGTGGGAAGACATGATGAAAGACCGCCTTCGCAAAAGAATCCACTACGCTATGCAGAAACCAACGGAGAAAAGGCCGCAGTGGATACCGGCGGATATTTTTGAACAACTGAAGGGTAGAAAAGAAGATCCAAAATTCCAAGAGAAATCCGACAAAAACAAGACCAACCGGATGTCGGGAAGTACCGAAAAAGGCAAGGCCTTAGGTACTCACATTATGGGTCGTAAAAACACCCTACAGATGATGGATGAAATGGTAATTGTTTAGTTTTTACTTCATTTTTCTTGTCTTCAATAATTTTCACCCTTTCACAATATTGAATGTTTTTTTCAACAAGTGTCGTTGGATTTAAATTGCAGGCTGGAGAAGATGGGAGGGATGTACCATCGGCCTTGAAGTTGCTTGAGAGGACAAAAAAGAATGCCAAGAAGGGTTGGCTATCAACGAAACCCAAAGCACTATTTGTAAGTTAACAGAAACTTTTCTTTATATTTTAGTAATTTGGTTTACTAATTAATTAACGTATACTAATAACATTTTATTTTTGTTTTGTAGGAAAAAGTTTTTTCAAGAAAGAACAAAATGATAAGTGAAGGGATCCCGGAGCAAGATATCGACGACAACGAGATCTACTTCGAAGAAGTAGGCGGTTTCAACAAGAAAGGGTTGATACTCGGTATGGGAAATGCAGCCCCAGTCATTTACGAGCGTCGTCGCCACTCAAGTGCTGGGACCCAGTCATCATACACCCCAGGTTTGTATTTTATAGTTTATTAAAAATTAAGACTAACCAATTATTTAACCGTTTACTAAATGAATATAATATCATGTTTGACTATTCATTGCAGGTATCGTCGGCAGAGTTCTTCGAGAGAATGCTCAGCTAAGAGAACGCGATCTCGAGACATCCCAAAGGCTGAAGGCAATTGAAGAATACTTAAGTCAACAGGGGGCGGAGTTCACTACTCAGAGCTGCAACCCGGGAGGCTTTTCTCAGCCGAGACGCGACTTTGACGATGATGGCGGCGACAATGCTAGGGCGGCCAGTCATTTCGCCACCCCACAGCCCACCGACACGACCGTTAGATAGATTTCATTAGGTTGTTTAGTTGATGTACCGCGGACTATGTTTAGTTTTTAGTTGGATTATCATTTGTAAAACTTTCTTATTAGTTATGAAAAGAGATATTAAAAACCCTTGTCTCCGACAAGTTTTTGTTGCTGGGTTGTTTTTCTGAAATTGCAGGTTTACAGATCATGCAAAAGGGAAAAAATGAATCATTTCAATGGAAATGGGGAGCTGGAAAAACGGCTGAAACCCGAAAATCATACAGGAATTTGCGACGGAAATGTCTCAATTTGCGACGGAATTCCGTCGCAAACCTTGACCAGAAGTCAAGGTCAGTCAAGATTTGCGACGGAAATTCCGTCGCAAAGAGGACCATTTGCGACGGATTTTCCGTCGCAAATCTTGACTGACCTTGACTTCTGGTCAAGGTCAGTCCGTCGCAAAATGAGGTCAATCCGTCGCAAAAATGTTGCGACGGAAAAATCCGTCGCGAATTAACTTTTTGCGACAAAATTATGGGACAGACGCAGTCCGTCGCAAATCCGTCGCAAAAACATCATTTGCGACGGATTTCACCCTTTTTGCGACGGAAAATTCCGTCGCAAAGAGAGCATTGTTTTGTAGTGCATACAAATTTCGAGTCGAAAAGCTTTTAATGACTTGTCAATACCCAATCTTGACAATCTTAGTGTAAATAATATGTTAATAATAGTAATGATATTGCCAGCATGAGATATTACATAGTATGGTTTATATACATACGTAAACTAGGTTAGTAAAATATTCTTGCATAATTGTAGGAGGGGTAAGAAATAAAGAATAATTACACAAATATGGAGAAGGAATATATTCAAATAATATTCCTTCAATGCTCTTAATTCATACGTGATTTACTCCATGATTATTGGAGTCTATACTTGGTAACTTTTGATCTTGTTTTGTATTGTTGACATTCCCGCGCAAGTTGGACGGGCGATAGCGTAGACCAATCTTGGAAGATAGTAATTGGAACCGCGGTTTATGGAGCGGTTTCGTTAATGTATAGGCTAGTTGATCGGACCCGTTTATATGTTGAATGCGAACATAACCGTTGCGAATTTGTTCTTTTACGAAGTGGAAGGCAAGAGCAACGTGCTTCATTCTTGAGTGGAATACGGGATTGGCCGAGTAAGTAGTAGTGCTTAAGTTGTCACAATAGATCATTGGCGGAGCAGTAGGTTTAATGTTGAGTTCAAGTAGGAGATTTTGTAGCCATATTAACTCAGCAGTAGTGCTAGCTACGGCTCGAAACTCCGCTTCGGTGGATGAACTTGAAATCGCTTTTTGTTTCTTGGCGGACCATGATATTGGGTTACTTCCCAAATAAATTATATAACATGTAGTTGAGAGATAATCGTGGGGATCGCCTCCCCAATCGGCATCACAAAAGGCGTGAAGGCATAGCGGTGTGGAGTTTGTTAATTGAATTCCTTGGTGTAACGTACCATTGAGGTATCGTAGGAGTCTTTTTAGGACGGCCCAATGAGTTGTTGTTGGGTGGGTTAAAAATTGAGCTAATTTGTTTACCGAATAGGCAATGTTGGGTCGGGTAAGGGATAAATATTGTAAGCTTCCCACGATAGACCTATAGTCGGCGTGGTTTTCTATGGGCGCGGTGTCGTCTTTGACTAATGGGGGATGAGCGAGCATTGGTGTAGATGCGGGTTTTGAGTTTTCCATTTTAAATTTAACAAGAAGGTCATACAAATATTTGGTTTGATTTAAGTGAAGTCCGGTTTTGGTTGGGGTGACTTCTACGCCTAAAAAATACGATAAAGGTCCGAGGTCTTTAAGTGAGAATTTTTGTGAGATTTGGTGAATGAAAGTGGTTATGTGATTTTTATTTGGGCCGGTTACTATTATATCGTCAACATAAACTAAAACAAATAAGGTAGTATTAGTATTGTTGAGACTGAATAGTGAAGGATCAGAAATTGAGTTTCGAAAACCTGAGTTGATGAGGTAGTTTTTCAATTCGGTGTACCATGCGCAAGGCGCTTGTTTGAGACCGTAGATTGCCTTGTTGAGTCTGCAAACATAAGATGGGTTAGTAGAGTCAATAAATCCAGCCGGTTGACTCATGAAGACCGTGTCCGTTAACGTTCCCTGTAAGAAAGCATTATTAATGTCAATTTGGTGTAAATGCCACTTCTTGGTTACGTCAATGGTGAGAATTAAACAAATAGTTGAGGGTTTTATAACCGGACTGAACGTTTCGGAATAATCTATGCCGGGTCGTTGATGAAAGCCTTTGGCAACAAGTCGGGCTTTGTGTTGCTTGAGACTACCATCGGGGTTGTATTTGATACGATATACCCATTTGCAACCAACTAGATTAGGGGCTTGGGTTGGTGGTACTAAGGTCCATGTTTGGTTTCGTTTTAAGGCATCAAACTCGTCTATCATTGCTTGATGCCATTGCGGATTTAGTAGGGCTTGTTTTATCGTGGTTGGGGTGGTATATTGAAGAGGTAAGGTTGCAGCATTAGCCTTTTTGTTTGTTTCGAAATACCGCGGGTTCGGGACTATTATGTTATTAGAGAGTCTTGTGGGGTGGAGAGGGGTAGGCGGTGGAGGGGGAGGTGGGGGTGGAGGAGAGGGGGAGGTCAGGGGTGAGGGTGGTTGGGCAGGAGTTTGTGGTGGCGAGGCTGGTGGCGTGGGTTGTCGAGGTGAGGCAGGGGGTGTGATGGGGGGGGTTGAACATGTGGTGGGAGTGCATTTATTGTGTGGGCAGGGGATAGGATTGGTATTGTTAGAGTGCACCAATTGCTTGGTGTTGGAGTTGTTATATACGTGGTATTGGTTAAGGATAGGTAGGGGTATTCCATTTCCACAAATCGTAACCATTGTCCGAGTAAAATTGTCGGATAGGGCGGTTGAAAAAAATTTCGATTATGGCTTTGAAACGATTAAAGGTTTGAGCGGTTTCTGATTTGTGTTTTAAGGGGTATAACCAAAAATAATGGGTGAAATGGTCTACAAAAATAACATAATATTTGTATGAATAATCGGATAAGACGGGCGAAGTCCACACGTCGGAGTAGACTAAATCAAGAGTGGCGTGGGATTGTAATGTGGATGAAGCAAAAGGTACCTTATGACTCTTGTTAATTAAACATGAGTTACAATGCGATAAATCCGAAATTTTGAAATTAAAAGTATTGTTTAACAAACGTAAAATAGAATTGTTGGGGTGTCCTAAACGATTGTGCCACAAGAGTCAAGACACTCGTTGTTTTATTCGCGGCTAGGGCTTTTGGCGTTGGGAGGTTGGGCTTCTATTGGTATGAGCCATCAACAAATGGTCGTTCAAGTAGAGTTTCCCCCGTCTGGATTTCCTTAAAACAGAAAGAGGTAGATGAAAAGAAGGCGTGAGCATTGTTATCAGCACAAAATTGCGAAACAGAAAGTAAGGGTTTTGAAACTTTGGGAACTAAAAGAACATTTGAAAAACGTAAAATATGAGACGAGGTAGGGATAGAAAAATAACCAAGGTGCGAGATAGACAATGATGAGCCATCACCTATCACTAGATCATCGGGTCCATCATAGGGTGTGTGGAAGGAGAGGGTGGTGAGGTCATTGGTGATGTGGTGGGAGGCCCCACTGTCGATAAGGTAGGTGTTTGATGGAGTCGTGGTGGTTGTGGCGGTGTGGGCATGGGGTCGAGGCTGTTGAGTTGGTGGTGGTGGAAAGACAACATTCGGGTAGTCTCGTTTGAAGTCGGGACAGTCGCTGATGACGTGGCCTTGGGTGCGACAATATTGACATCGTTCTTTAAATGGGTTAGGAATATGGTTTTGACTGTTGGTGCCATTGTTATTGTTGTGATAGGTGTGACGAGAGTTATTGTTATTGTGGTTATTGTTTGAGCGTGAGTGGTTGTTATTGTAGGAGCGGTGAAAGGCGGCTTGGGCCGTGGGTGTAATGGTGACGTTTGTGTTGGTTTGTGGTTGGTGTTTGATGGTTAACTCATGTTGAATTAGTTTCTCATGAAACAATTCAAATGAGATAGGTGAGTCTCGAGCGTGTACCGCATCGATAACGGGTTTGTATAAAGTATAGTCTAGGCCAGTAATTATTTGTGATGTAATGTCTTCGACATCGAGGGGTTTCCCTAGTTGGGCTAATTGTGTTGTACAATCTTTTATAGCAAGCATGTACTCGGATATTGTTTTACCGGTGTGAGTTATGGTGCGAAGACGGTCTTTTAATTGGAGAATATGGCCTCGAGATGGGTTAGCGTAGGTGGTTGCTAGGGTGGTCCAAGCTTGGTGAGAGGTGGTTGCATCGAGTAACACAGGCCAGGGGCAACGGTGTCGTCTAGTGTTCCGGCTAAAGCTCCTAATATAAGTTGGTCTTGACGAAACCAAGTTTCGTAGGAAGGGTTAACGGGTTCGGGTGTTGGGTCTTCCGTGGTGGGTGCTGGGGTAGTCGTTTTAGGTGGGGCTTGGGTTGTTCCGTCGAGATAAGAGAAGAGACCGAAGCCAAGGAATAGACGGCTAATTTGGTAGTGCCATGCTCGGTAGTTTAGGGGCGTAAGTTTGGTACATGAAGGGAAGGACACAGACACAAGCGATTTTGGGGGTTCGGCAGTGTTCGGGATTTGGTTGCTAGTGGTTGCCATAGGTATATCAAGGTTGAGGATAGTAGCGGAAGCGGTTATTAGCACAACGATCAATATGGCTCTGATACCATGTAAATAATATGTTAATAATAGTAATGATATTGCCAGCATGAGATATTACATAGTATGGTTTATATACATATGTAAACTAGGTTAGTAAAATATTCTAGCATAATTGTAGGAGCTAATCTAGGTAAAAAATAAAGAATAATTACACAAATATGGAGAAGGAATATATTCAAGGGTTATTTAACAAAAATACTCTATACTATTAATGATCCGCTTAAAATACTCTACACTTCCATTTAACTTACAATACACTGTACAATTGACCCCTTTTCTCATAATATACTCGTATGACCGGTTACCTCTTTAGTAAGTCGCCTCCCCTTCTCCTTGCAAACCTTCATCCACCACATATTCATATCATCATCACCATCAACGTCATCTCCATATCATGATCCCTAAAACCTAGCTCATTAATATTTTTCCTTTTTTCATTCACAAATTTAAACTCCATATTAAACATTCTACTTCAACACATCCCTAGATCTGATTTTTTTCTAGCATCCCTTCTTTAATTCACAAATTTAAACAAATACCTCAAAATTTCCACAAGTAAACAATATGTCCCACTATCATAATTTACCTTCAATCTAACACAAATCAAATAAAAATGTAATTTTTTGGGTTAAAGCTTTGATAAGATTTTAACAAAAAAAATAGCAAGATTGTTGCTTGTTCTTCTCAAAGGAATTTGACCAAATTTTAAACCGAAGTGGCGATATACGAGCGAGCTTGAAGTAAGGAACTGGGTGTGGTTGTCATGTTTGTGAATACAAAAGCAGGAAGTGGCGGTGGTGCTCTTTGGATAGGTGATGGATGTAGCGGTGGTTAGGGATGTCAATGGGGCGGGGCGGGTGCGGAGGGGGGTCAACCCGCGCCCGCCCCGCGAACTTTTAATGCGCACCCGCGCCCGCCCCGCGACCCGCGGCGGGTTGAACTATTCAAAACCATCCCCGCCCCGCGGGGACCCGCGGTTGACCCGCCTATCTCCTCAAGAAACGTAAATTTTAAATCTAAAATATACTTGTCGTACTAGCTACTTATACAAATAAGTTTTCGCAAAATGCCTTAAATTTCAATTAACTAGAGTCCGTGGAGCCATAAAACGGTTTTACATACAAATATACCACCAAAAACACGCACAAACAGCAGCCGAAAGCCCAAATTCTGACAGAGTACTAGAAGAGTAGACAAAACTACACAACAAATACTCTTCAATTCTTCGTCTTCAGTTCTTCAGCTCCATTTGTTTTATCAGTTTGGGAAAATGGGGATTTAGGGGAATTTGGGTAGTTAGTGAATGACCTGAATGTAGTGATAACAATTTACGAATGATTATTGTTTATTGCCTTATTGGACTGGGGAAGTGGGTAGTCTGGGTTAGTGGGTTATTTTACTTATTTACTTGTTTTGGCATGGGGAAGTGGGTAGCTTGGTAGAATAGATTTAATTTATTAAAAGGTTTTTTTTATTATTTTAAGTTATATTTAATTTATCTTATTATTCTTATATATTACCACTAGATATTATTATTTATTAGGCGGGTATAAGCGGGGCGGGGATATGTGGGGCGGGGCGAGCGGGGTGGGTGTGGGGCGGGGTGGGTATGGGGCGGGTCTCATGTGAAACCCGCACCCGCCCCGCGACCCGCGACGAATGATGTTTCTGAAACCCATCCCCGCCCCACGACCCGCCAAATTATTACCCACACCCGCCCCACGTGGGGCGGGTGCGGGGCGAGACCCGCCAAGACCCACCCCATTGACATCCCTAGCGGTGGTGATGAGAGTTAGTGCAACAAATGTGTAATTTGCTCATATTTGGGTATTTTCGCCTTAATTGTGGTGGTGATGAGAGTCAATTGTTTTCGTTTTAATTGTGGTACCCAGATTTTGATTATTCTTAAATCGTTTCTGGGTATTTTAATTTTAATTGTGGAGATGAAAATTATTCAAAAATGGAATTTGCCCGGATTTGGGTGGTTTGGATTTTAATCTGGAATTTTTTTAAGACTCTAATTTGCGAAAAAGAATTGTAGTGTTTTAATGGCAGATTACAGAGAGAAGATGAAGGTGGATGGCGTTTAAAAAATTTAGAGATGAATGTGGGGGGAAGAAGAGTGATGGATTGGGAAGGAAGAAGAAAAACAAAGGACTGACAGTCGATTTTACCTGCTACTACAGGTTAATAAAGGGGTAATTTCATTGAAAGATAAAGGGTGAAATAGTTGAGTATAATGGTGGTTAAAACATGGGTTGAAGTATTTTGAGAAGGACTCAAATAGTTTGTAGTATTCTCGTTAAATAACCCTATATTCAAATAATACTCCTTCAATGCTTTTAATTCATACGTGATTTACTTCATGATTATTGGAGTCTATACTTGGTAACTTTTGATCTTGTTTTGTATTGTTGACATACACTTAGTAACTTGTTGTTATGTTGCCATATATTTTATTTGTTTGTAATTTATTTATTTCATAATATATTCATGTAGAACTTATTAATCATTAACAGGTTTTATAAATTTTTACAATGATAATTTTTGAGGAAGTGGAGAATTTGTTAAGTAAAAATATTTGGAAAAAAATAGTTTGAATTAGGGGTGTTCATTCGCGGTTCGGTTCACCGAACCGTATATTTAATTTGGTTCGCACACGGTTCGGTTTGGCAAAACACCGAACCTAAACCGCACCGTTCCTAGCGGTTATTTGCGGTTCAGTTAACCACTTTAAACGGTTATTTGCGGTTCGGTTATCGGTTAACCTATAAACATGCTAAATATACTTTTTCTTTAGTTTTCGAGATTTTTATCTAGTAGTTTAATTAAATTTTTAATATTTAATTATACTCAACAATAAATTTAATAAGTGAAACTTTAATATAAATCATTTTAACCATTTTTGAATCTCGAAACACTTTTTAATTAAATAAAAGAACAATTTTTAATATAATATTTTTAATTTTTTGCTTACTTTTTTGTGAACGGTTCGGTTCACGGTTAACCTCTAAACTAAAATTGCAAACCTCAACCGAACCGTGTCCATGATAAGTTTAACGATTTGGTTCACCGAACCGCTATGTCAAAACGGTTCGGTTAATCGAACCTTAAAAATGTACGATTTTTCGGTTCAATTATTGCGGTTCGGTTTATTATGAACACCCCTAGTTAGAATGTTGTCAGAGGAGACAATTAGCCAAATACAAAGAAAGACGGGATGAAGGGAATTAAATTAAGATTTACTAGAAAAATTGTGAATTAAGATGTAAAGTGGATCAAATCCGGTTTCCGAAATCTGAATGTCAAAATATTTGGATTCCGGATATCTGGATATCCAAATTAAAATATCTGGATATTCGAATTATTCAGATCGGATCTAGATCTCCAAAATTCAAAATTTTAAAACTGAATATCCGATCCGGTTTTGAAATCTGGATTGGGTATCCAGTTTTGCTCAGCCCTACCTGCGTAGCAGCAGATTTAAAACATTTCAAGACATCGACTCAAATCATTTTTCTTTCTTTCTCTTAAAACTTCTTCATTTCTCCTTTTCTTTGGAAAACCTAATTTCGTTCTCTCTTCCACTCCTTTGGAAATCCGATTTAAATCGAACAAATTTGACCCGGTCTAAAATTGAACCAATTATGCTACTAGCGGCGATCAAACCTCGGTATAACTGGATGACGTTGTTTCATTTTTATTTTATTTTTCTTTAAAACATTGTTATGATCCAAGATGTTGAAGATCGCATGGGTTGAGCAGCTTGGCAAATTATTGGATGCACATAATGCGTCAGAATATGTCGTTTATCAAACAAATAAAACAGCCAGTATTCAATCTACCATATTGATTGAAATCTATTGTTGTTTACAAACAAAAGGTCATTATTTATCTTTCATAAACTGGAGATAATGACTTCTCTTTCATTTGTTTTGGGAAAAGTTAAATATCAATCAATGCCGATTAGTAACACTTAGACAATAAGTCTTTTAAGAGGCCATCTAACATTAAGGCCCTGTTCTTTTGGACTGAAACTTAACTGAACTGAACTGAACTGAACTTATAGGATCTGAACTGAACTGAACTGAACTTATAGGAACTGAACTGAAATTATAGGAACTGAACTTATGGGAACTGAACTGAACTGAACTTATAGGAACTGAACTGAACTTATAGGAACTGAACTGAACTGAACTGAACTTATAGGAACTGAACTGAACTTATAGGATCTGAACTGAACTTAACTTATAGAATCTGAACTGAACTTATAAAATCCGAACTTAATTAACTTTATTTTAATTTAAGTTAACTATTATTATTATTATTATTATTATTATTATTATTATTATTATTATTATTATTTTTATTATTGTTGTTGTTATTATTGTTGTTATTATTATTATTAATTATTGTTGTTGTTGTTGTTGTTGTTGTTATTATTATTATTATTATTATTTTTTTTTTTCTTATTTTTTTTGTTATTATTATTATGGGGAACTTTTATTAAAAAAAAATTAATGGAAATATTACATGAAATTTGTGGGCACCCGCGAAACTAGCTGGGCGCCCACTCCCTTAGCAATAGCAAAACTAAGGCGAGTAAAAATAAAAGCAGCGCTCCGCGATCCAGCATCCTGGGACACGGAAAACTTCTGAATCCGCTTGAGCAAGGAGACAGCATCTTCCCCTAATTCCCCAAAAGAAGAGAAGGAGAAAGGCAAGAAGCCATACCCATGCCCCGCGCACAAGTCCCTGTACTTGGCGCACTTCCTCCGAGCAGCATCTACCACCACCCCTCCCGGCACAAAATCAGCCATGCCCGACTGCGTCAAAGGAGAGGACCCTACCAAATCCACGCGAACATCACGCCCCCTGTCCCAAGAATAGAGCAGTAAATCAGCAGGTCGCAAACGCCCACCCGAGCCATCAAGCAATCCAATATCCACCTCACGACCAGCAGAGATCCCCGAACGATAGCAGATATCCAGGAGAGTATCACGAACAAGGTTATGCTGATGTTTGACCCCAACAGCACTAACACAAGAGACGGCATGATCCCCGAAGATATCGCCATCAGAAACCCGGGAACAAGCAGAACAAGGCCCGACCACCGAGAACAACGGAACACCCAGCCGATAACTAAGGACGCACCGATAAGTCTGACTGTTCATAGTCTGCCCCAAACCGGAAATAGGGACCACACGCAGCCAGTCAGACGAGCCAGCTCCAAGCTGAGACTTCCAAAGCGCAACCTGTCGCGAAGTCAAAGAGTAAACGGATTCAGCCGAAGCAACAACCTTCGTGAAATAAACATCTGCCAATGTCTTCATAAGTTTGGTGGCAGCGACTTCACAAGGATTGCGCAGAAGGTCAGAACCCGTGACCGCAGCAAAAGCACCCAGAGCAGACTGAAACGACGATCCTGGGTCAAGGACACCCGAAGCCCGAAGAAGTCGGTCCTGCAAATCCACAGACTGCAACCGAGATGCCAGAAAAGCATAGTGAAGAACGTTTCCCGCAGCGTACACACCCAGCCCACCAAAGGAAAAGGGAAGAGTGGCAAGCCGCCATTGCCAGTCACCAAAACCCGGTCCAGAAGCAGTGACGATACGCTCGAGATGAGAACGTAAAGTCGTATCAAATATAGACGCCGCGGACCCAAAAGCATCAGGCGAACAAGTACGCAGAGCGAAGTAGAGCTTCGAAATACCAGTACATGCCTCGAGCAACAGAAGCTCACACTGCGGATCATCAATAAGAGAGACGGAGTCCATGAGCTCAATGGTCCGAGCAACCCTCCCCAAGGGCCCCCAAGGACAGTGACACCCCGCTGCGGGCGAGCAATACCAGAGGGAAAAACACCCACATCCCGGCTCCTGGGGTCAACAGAAGGCCAAAAAACCTCGGTCTTGCCAATATTGAGATGTAGACCCGAACGCGGCCCATCTTCCATAATCATCTCCAATACCTTCCCCACAACCAGAGAATCCCCCACAATAGTGCCATCATCCAAGTACCACGCCTGTAAACTCAAGTCAAAAGAGTCACGGATCTTACAAACCAAGGGATGTAAAACCAGCGAAAAGAGCAAGGGGCCCAAAGGATCACCATGTTGTACACCCTGACAAGACCACAAGCTATGCTCACCATAATATAAACGAGCGGGGCGGGAATAGCAAAACTCCACCCAATAGGAAAGAGCAGGGCACTGACGACGCACCTCCCGCAGCATGACCTCTCTATCAACCATGTTGAATGCATTCTCGAAATCAACCAACAGCATAGAAAGACCCACCTCGGCACCCCGACTCTCAACCAACCGGTTCAAGGCATGTAGGATAGCCTCGCCCCCACCAGGAACACCAACCCCAAACTGGAAGATGGACCAATCAAAGAAGCACCAACCTTGGATACAAGGCGCCTCCAAATCGTACCCACGGCAATAGGGCGGATACCCCCACCCGGCTTAACAAGCGGGGTCAGCGGCGCACTAGCGATAAACTCACTAAGTACCGGTGGACACCGCCCATCAAGAAAGAGGTTAACCACCCCAGTGATAGAAGCCAGCAACTCATCAGACACAGCAGCCGCAGCCCCACTCAAACAATCCAGAAGATGCTGCGCACGTAAACCATCTCGCCCACAAGAAGTACCACGCGAAAAACCTCGAATCATACCTAGGATAGCCGGGATAGAGGCAACAAGAGGAGGTTGTCCCGCAGACGAAGAAGGCAAAACAGGCGAAGGGACGATGAGATGCTTATCTGCCAAAGCCGCAAGAGTAGCCGTATTATAAGGGGCAACACCCGAAGAAGATAGCACACGAACCGCGGCGGTGTAATGACCATCACAAATATTTCGCCTACACTGTTTAACATTAACCTCACCCAGATCAAGCTCCTCATCAAAACAAAATGAAGGAGAAGATTCAGCTAAGGTATCCCGAAGAACCTGCAACATACCCCCAGGCACACCCCAAGAACAAATGGCACTGGAGATGCTCTCCTCCTGCCGCTGACGCCGAACAGCCGCACGACTCTCACGACTACTCCGCGGAGAGAAAGTCTTGAGAACACAAATGGGTAAAACAAGCAAGGCAACCCAAGAGGAAAGGTCAGAAGGAGAATGAATCACTGCATCAAGGGCCCCTTTAAGAACCCGAGAGAAACCCAGACGGCGCCGAGGTGGAATAGATTTCACGGTTCTCAAACCTTTAGACAACAACCGATCAAGAGAAGTAACAGAGAACCCACCCCCACCCTCATGATCAACACCATCAGTCAACAAAGGTGGGTCGGGATCAGATGGCCTAGGAAAATCGTAGAGAACGAAAGAGACAACCCCATCACCCGAATCTGGTGCCTCAATACAGGACCCATCACCATGCAGACAACGCTTACTATGAGCATGCGTTCGAAAACAAACCCCACATAACCAAATGCCCATACGACTAAAGGTAGTCTCAGCCTCGACAAAAATAGAAGGAGAGGTAAGAGATTGTCGAGTAGTAACCTGGGCATCACCGGTACAATGTCGATCACGTAAATGTGTAATCATGGGAGCTTTTTTGAGACCATTGCCACGCCCATCCTGACAACCCGAAAGTCCCACAAAAGGACAATGGTACCGAACAACGTCGGTCATGACCTCCACAAACCGCACCTTCACAAAACAAACACTCCGCACCGGAAAACCAAAAGCACTGCCAGCAACAAACTCAACCGCAACCGCAACCCACCAGCACCACCCCTACCACAAACAGCACCTGGCAGCGGCAGAGAACCCGGGAACCACGAGAAGAAGAAAAGCACCGAAAACCCGCAACTAAACACACACACCGGAACACCACCTGCACCCACTTGACCGGAAACCCACCGACTAATCCAGGAACCACGAGAAGAAAAAACGCCGACAACACGACCTGAACCGATAGCCGCCGACAAGACGACCTGAATTGCACCTCCACAACCGAAAAACACCACAACCAAAAACCCGACTCACCTGATGGCCGGTGATTCTGGACCCTCTGCCGACGGGGATACCGGTATGATGATGGGGAACACCGGAAACCCGGCGTAGGGCAAGAAGCAATGACGACGGCAACGCAGAAGAAAACACCTCGGAGACACTCTCTCTCACACCGGGAAACACCACGACCCACAAATATGCACGCCGGCGACGTGAGGTTGCCGACGAGTTGATGGGGTGACACCGGTGACGTGAGGTCACCGGAGGTGGACGTGATGCGTAGACACAAAGACGGCAGAACACCTGTCGCACTCGCTCTCTTCTCTCGCCGCTCACTAACCCTAAAGACGGTGCTCACCGGCGACAAAGACAGTGCTCACCGGCGACGTGAGGTCACCGGTAGGGGAAGTGATGATAGGCAGGGGCGACGGTGCAGCAGTTTGAATTATGTAACCGTAATAACGCTGAAACGCTCTCCCTCTCACCTCTCTCTAAAACCCTAATAATATTATTATTGTTATTATTATTATTATTATCATCATCATCATCCAATAGATGACATTGATAAAAAAAATTAGTCTAAAACACAAGGTAATTTAAATATTTTCAACTTTATATATAATGGTTTGTTCATAGTTCATACATTATACTACAATTACATTACGATAAAAAATAATTCACTATTACAATTTTCTCTAACCATTTATTTTCTCTAACAATGGTGATGAAGAAACTAATTAATGGGAGAGTGACAATTGGTGAGGGTGAGGGCGTCGTATGATGAGTTGTTGTTTTTTGGCATTAATGAGGATGATAGTTTGACATTAATTAGAGAGTAAAAGACGGGTAAATTATTAATGAGTTGTTTTTTTTATAGATGACGTGTATCGAAATAATTAAAAGAAATGTTTGTATCGGTTGTTAAAAATATTACTCCGTATATAACTTTTCTTAATTGAGTTTATTTGAACCAAACTGAACTGAACTTATAGGAACTGAACTGAACTGAACTGAACTGAACTTATAGGAACTGAACTGAACTTATAGAAACTGAACTGAACTGAACTTATAGGATCTGAACTGAACTGAACTTATAGGAACTGAACTGAACTGAACTTATAGGATCTGAAGTGAACTTAAGTTAAGTGACTTGAAGTCCAAAAAACGGGGCCTAAGTGTAAAAGGTAATGGATATTCATCATGTAAAAGGTTTTTCATTATGTTTTACATAAAATTTGTAACACTCCAAATACGTAATTACCATAATAATACAATTAAGTAACAAACTAAGCGGCATTAACAGCAATTTTCATGCCAGCTTGACAATGTCCGGGGAGAGTACAAATGAAGTAGTTAGGGCCCTTGCTCAATTTGATGTTGTCCTTGCCACTATTGTAAACTTTTGCACCATTTTGGGGATTGCAACTTGTGTACCCTCCTTTATTTACTGCTACCACATTGTGCTGGCTGCTAGCATAGTTAAATGCTGCAATTACATTTTCCACATATAAGTAATTTAAAAACGTATTCTTTCCCTTATTTTCACTATGACCATTATTTTAGGTTTTTACAAAGTTGTACAATTTCATCATTAATATATATACTGATAATACAAAGGTAAATAGTTATGGTTTAAGAATTGGTTTGTAGAGCGCGTAAAAATAAGTATTCAGTATGAAGATAATTGTGGAGCAAAATCGATCTTGTGACTAACTGATAGCTTAAATTATTTTTGGCTAAGATGGTTTATTAACAAGGTATTAGACTCATGTGACTAAAAGGTTACGTGTTTAAATCTCACCGGTTGCATTTCAAAAGTGGAATATTTAACAGCAAGTATGGAGAGGGCGAGAGGCTTACAACTGTATCCACATTTCAATCCCAATATGCATTCGTGTAAGGGGCATTGTTACTGTACAAAATCGATCTTGGGAATTCAATCATCAGCTTAGCCTTTTTATGAAATGATTTATTGAGGGAGCACATTAAATAGTTAAATGAGATGCAATAAATGACATCGTAACTGTTTTCGTGTAAAAAAGTCGCGGGGTAAATATGATGAGTCATTATTTAAATTCAGGTTATCAACCTCTACCTCTCGTAACTTTATAAACTGAGCTACCAACGCCAAAATTAATGTTACCAAAATTATCATTAAGATATGGTCCAATGTTTACTCACAACAAATGGGAAAAGTATGGTGCAACAACCACTTAGAAGAATAAAGTAGTTTTAGTTAGGCCTATCAACTTCCTTTGGAGTTTGTCTTCTCACTAGTTTGAGATCACATCAGACTTTTTGAAAAGGGCTAAAACGATCCTCTTTATTACCTTCAATACGTCAATATATAATGATCATTACCTTCGAGGAGAGTAATGGATAGAATCTTTACTCGGTCAAAGCTTATTTAAATTGATTTTATTAGCTAGTTATAAAATATAAGAGGTTAAAGCTATTTCTTTTGGCAAAGTAAAAGTTTCAACATATGATCTCAATTACTATGGCAAAATCGTCCTAGGTAAAAAGGTTATATTTAATGCGTGAATAATTAACAAAAAAAAAAAAGTTACTTTGGTATAAGATGATTTTAAGCAAGAATTTGCATGCAATGAAATTACATCGTCCTCAACATACATAATCTTACCTAGAACATCACCAGCCCTAAAGGACTTGCCATTAGGCCAATTGACAACATTGAAAGTCCAGCCACCGGCATCTCCGACAGCGAAAGAGGCTCCCAAGGTGGGTTGGCTTATAGCCAAGACACACATAATAATGGCTAACCCTAAAACCATAACTTGGGTTGCACTACTTCTTCCCTGACCCATTTTCGTAAGCAAACTTGTGTATGAAATAATGTTTCGTGAAAATGTAATAAGAGAAATGAGAATGTGTTTTCGTTGGAGAATTATTGGAGGGGTAAGTGATAGTGGGAAGTAGTAGATCTATTTATACTCAAATTTTGTAGGGAAATTTGGCCAAAAGAAAAAGATTGTTGGGTAGGTTTTGTAGTAAAGTTGCAACTAATACTACTTTTCTTATTTATGGTTAATTAAACGGCCGTTTAGTTGATGTACAAAGTGGTGTTAAACACATAACCTTTCGTCCCATCAATTATTTATATTTGATTGAAATTTTATTATAAAGAAAAAAATGTAAATAAATAATTGAAACAGTCTGAGTATAAGACAGATAGTTGGCGGCTCCACGAATCATGCTTGATGGTAGACTAAAATCTTATAAACGGAAGTATTAGTAAAATAAATTGGATTGAAGTTAACTAAACTTAAATTTAGACATGAGAGGAGAAATGTTGAGAGTATAATTTTCTGAAAACAACCGTACATAATAGATAAGATAAAAGTATTACAAATTATATATAAACAATAAATTCGGGACTAAATCATTTCTCTTATTTAATACCGGCCTTAATCGCTATATCATGTTTTAGATGCCTAAGGCCTTGTTCTTTTCGACCGAAATAAGCTGAATTGAATTAATTGAAGTAGAACTTAATTAAACTAAATTGAGTGGAACTGAGGTGAAGTGAATTTGGTTGAATTAAAAGTTAATTTTGTAAAGAGATTAATTGAACATAATTGATTGAACGTAAATAAAACTTAACAGAATGCAACCAAGCAAAGTTGAAAGAGCTAAAATTAAACTTGAAAGTACAGGGCCTAAAGATCGCCTATAATTTGGATTTAAATACAAGAGTAACAACTAACAAAGGAAGAATTTAAGGTTTTTTTCTCTTTTTTAAAAAAAAAAAAACAATATTTTTCTATAATCAAATGTGTGACTACTTTAGGCCTTTATGGGCCCATTACTTGCATGCCAATACTAATGTTTGAAACTTGTGTGATGTAAATGGCCCACTTATGTTTTGGGCCCTAAATTTATTACCCGGAGTGTCTCCCAACAACCCCACTCAAAACAAGTATACTTTCTTTTGGAGGAAAAAAACAAAAATACTTTATATTGGTCAGTTCGAGGGCATCATCGGTCTTGAATTTGTGATGAATAATGTCGGTTTTCAATCTGTGACGGAGAGGCCCGTTTCAATGATATTTTGTGCGAAGAGTATGTTTTTTTTATAAAAAAACTTCGACCTTATTACTTTTAGGTTAATTTCAGTTCTCATTCAATCACTCTAACTCGTTTTAGTTCTCTTCAATTCAATTCATCTTTAAAAAATTTAATTCGGTTCAATTTCATTAAACTTACTTTAAATTTATTCAGTCTCCATAACCTAGAAAACCAAGGTTTTAATGAATAGACGTTCATAAATTTCGAAGGGGGTTGCGAAAGGTCGTCGGCGTTTTGCGAAAAATCGTCGGCGTTTTCTATAAAAAAGACAACTTCTACCCTTTTCCCTCTATCTCTCTACCTTCTTTTCTCTGAAAGAAAAACAACAAAAACAACATAAAATCCAAAAAAACGGTTTCAACATCGATCAACAACAATAAACAACGACAACGATTCCATGTCAAACGACGACAACGATTCATCGGTAAGTAATTAAAATCCAAAAATCTTAATTTTTTTTTTCAATTAACTTTTGTTGAATTACATGTTTAAGCCCTTTAGTAGAAATTAGGTTGAATTAGTCGTAGAAGCCATAGAATTAGATTACGTAAACTCAATCGTATTTTTGCAATAGACTTGAAAAATGGCCGTCCTCGCGTGGAGAGGACGGCCAAACTAGCCGTCCATGCACGGTATGGACGTGAATAGTGCACGTCCATACCATGCATGGACGTGTACTATTCACGTCCAGGCATGGTATGGACGTGCACTATTCACGTCCAGACCGTGCATGGACGTTAATCCTGGACGTCCATGCACGGTCTGGACGTGAATAGTGCACGTCCATACCATGCCTGGACGTGAATAGTACACGTCCATGCATGGTTTGGACGTGCACTATTCACGTCCATACCGTGCATGGACGTGTGGTTTACAAGACCTTTACTTTCCGTTATTTTTACTTAGTTTTTAACAAAAATTAAGTGGTTTTTAATATTTTTTAATATAATCCTTACCAATTTTGCGTATT
Organism: Silene conica; assembly: GCA_029255685.2. Classification (NCBI taxonomy): domain Eukaryota; kingdom Viridiplantae; phylum Streptophyta; class Magnoliopsida; order Caryophyllales; family Caryophyllaceae; genus Silene; species Silene conica. Next base: position 9,695,682 of record CM055317.2, on the reverse strand, counting down.
AACAGGATTCGTTTGAGAAATTTGGTGGAAATGGGGTTGATTACAACCGATTATTTGAGACGGATATATCGTTTGAAAGTCGGGATGAGGCGTTTGACTGGGCTCAAAAAGTTGCTATGGATAATGGTTTTGCCTTAGTGAAGGCATCAAATGGGTCGAAAAATCGCAAAGAACGGGAGTTGTTTGGGTCGTACTTCCGTTGTTCAAGGTACGGCCGAACCAAAAAGAAGATCGATCCTGAGAATCCGGGGAAGTCTACGAAGAGAGGGTCGGCTAAGTGCGGATGTGAGTTTAGGATTCAAGCGGTGCAGAAGTACGCTCATTTCGATGATGGGAATCCCACGATTGCTTGGTACGTAATTACTTCGACTAACGCGGGTTTTCACAACCACGAACTAGCGACCTATAAAGATGGGGATAGACATTTTGCCCGCTTGGATGGCGAAGAGAAAGAATTTGTGAGGCAACAAGTCCGGGCTAATATTTCGCCGAGGGATATCAAGAACGCTCTTCATAAAAGGACCCCGGAAAAACCCCAACCAAGTAGCACCCAAATTTATAGCGAGTCGAACAAGGTTCGGCGCGAGATGAGAGAAAGTAGGAATCCCGCTCAACAACTGTTGGCCGTAGCAGTTGCTGCCCAATATGTGGAGTGGCACGAATCAGACCCCGATACGAAAGAGTTGACTCATGTGTTTATGTGTCATCCGGAATCCGTCAAACTATTCCGTGCTTACCCATATGTCGCTCTTATCGACGCCACCTACTCGACCAATGTTATGAAGATTGCACTTATTGAGATAGTTGGCGTTACACCGGTCGGATCCTCCTTCTTAATTGCCACCGTTCTCCTTCCGTCTGAAAATGATACATCTTATGGGTGGATGTTGCGGATATTAGAGGAGCTGCTTCTGGGGGCGTCACCTATGCCTACTCTTGTCACTGACCGAGAGTTGGGCTTGATCCGGGCTATTGAGGACCTCTATCCGGACACTTCTCACATTTTGTGTCGTTGGCATGTGAACAAAGCCATTGAGACCAGAGTAAAAAATTCAAGAAAGATGATGATGTACAAAGACATGATATTGCATAGTAAGGAAACGGGTTGGTACCGGGTCATCAATGCAAGCGCACAAAGTGAGTTTGGGAGAGCATGGGAAGCCTTTTCTGAAACTTGGGTGGATTTGTCTGCTTATGTGCAGAGAACATGGGCGCATTACAAGAAGAAGTTCGTTGTTTTCTATACGAACGAATACTTTCATCTCGGTAACACGGCCACTTCCCGGGTAGAGTCGTGTCACGCCCTCCTTAAAGCTTGGTTGAAGAGTCAAAACTTAAACCTCGACACTATGTGGACTCGTATTCACGGCATGCTTGAAGCTCAACACTCCAAGATTCGACATGAGTTACAGACGTCGTTGACCAACTCTGTAAGTGCTGGACCCTTTTTCTCCTTATTGCGAAATCATGTGTCTATCAAAGCCATTAGGTTACTGAAAGATGAGTTTAGGAGAGGGATTGAGCTGGGAAACGGGCTTGAAAAGAATTGTGGATGTGCGATACAGACTACACACGGGTTGCCTTGTGCCTGCATTATGATTCTGATGCAAAGAAACGGTAGGAGGCTCCACGTTGAGGATGTGCACTTGTTTTGGAGGACTTTGGTGTACGACAGTCCCGAATATAGGCCGAAGACCGATGATGATGAGTTTGATGCTCTTATAGAGCAGGCTAGAGGGGTCGATCCGGCGAAGAGACGGGTAATCATTGAGAAACTTCGAGATGGTCTCCACCCGGCAGATGAAGATATTCGTCCACCTGAGGTTCGAGAAAACCCTAAGGGGAGACCGAGGGGTTCCACTACTCGGAAGAAGTCCGCTTTTGAGCATGCTACCCGTAGATGTGCCAAGTTTTTTTCCCGCTCTTCGACGACAACTTCTGTCAGTACGGTATCTTCTTTTGGAGATGGACCTGTTGGTGCACCATTGGAGGTCGGTTACACAACCGGACCTTTGTGTTCTTGGGCAAAAAAATATGCAGTCCCCCAAGACTTATGGGCACACTTTGATGGTTGGGCTGATGTTGTTGCTGATGGTCATTGTGGTTATAGGGTGCTATCGCATGCCGCCCGGGGTCGAGAACAGGACCACTTGGTCATGAGAGCGTGGTGTCTTAGAGAGCTTCAGGGAAACGATGTGTACAAGACAGTGTTTGATGAGTCTCCTCGCACGCCTCCGCTTTTGAGCAGATGGGATGATACCTTGAGGGCTATCGAGTTTACGGGTAGCGGGGGTTGCGGTGAACATCATTGGATGTCTTCCGAGTATTTGACTGTCTTTGCATCGTTGTTTAACTGGACTATCTGTTGTATCGGGCAACACGTCCACAAAGGAGTCAGGAGTTGGAATTGTTATACATTCTTACCGCTGAGGGCCACGGGTCACGAGTCGAGGCCGTACGGTGTCATGTGGATCGTACACTACCATGACCATTGGATGAGATTGCACTACAGTGGCCCACTGAGCGAAGCACCCATGCCACCGATCGATCTTTGTTGGGCGTGGGTAAGAGAGGATGCAGTTGCACATTATGCCGATTTGTACACGTCGAACATCGAACGATGGCATACTCTGATGGGAACAACACCAAGAACTCCTCGGCGCCGAAGACAGCCTCCCCCGGGTTGAGATTTATTTGTATTCTTTAGGTTGTATTCTTTAGGTTGTGATATGTTTGTCTTATTTAGGTTGAGATTTATTTGTATTCTTTAGGTTGTAATATTTAAATGTAACCGTTATGATTTCAAATTTCAAAATGTTACCGTTTTTCGAATGATTTTCATGTTCACTATAATCGCGATTTCATTGTGAAACAAATTGCATAGATAAAAGTTATCAAATTAAAAACGTTCAAACAAACAAAGCGATTTCATTGTTAACTAATACAACCTATCCTTAGACCTCATTGGCCCAAAACGAAAAATACGGAGGGATAACCCCGGTTATCTTTAAAAATATCTTCTCAAACTCCCACCAACCACGCATCTCAGGATAACCGCTAACGTCGGGGTGATTCTCTTCATACATTCTAATAACATCCATAATCTTGCAATACACATGCACCGCCTGTTGAGATAAAACCGGGGGTTGAAGACGTATCATGTTTCTCGCTTCAGCAAGGCGGCGAGTGTCAGGACGTCGAGGGTAAGAACTTGCAGCTTCGTTAACTAACCGGACTGCGTCACGCCTCTTGATCCAGTAGTCGCGTTGATGTTCAAGAGACTCTTTCACCATCGGGTGCAACGCTGCAGGGCTTGCGAGATCTGTCTCAGCTTCTGCAATCCGTTGTGAAAGCCAGGTTTCATCGTTCAACGGCATGTTTGCCATTCCTGAAAAAATTTAAAGAATTAAAATTGAAAACATAAGGTTAGAACGTAAAAATAAAACCCGAACCATGAGGGACATGTGAACAACACGTCCCAACCCCAACTAGACGTGCTGTTCACACGTCCCATCCACCAATAGACGTGTGAACTACACGTCTCGACCATCAATGGACGTGTGGTTCACACGTCCCATCCACCAATAGACGTGTGAACTACACGTCTCGACCATCAATGGACGTGTGGTTCACACGTCCCTACCAACCATGGACGTGTGGTTCACACGTCCCGACCAACCATGGACGTGTGGTTTACACGTCCCTACCTACTTACGCCACCCCATTCCCACGTCCTAACCACCCCTAGCCGTGTAGTTCCCACGTCCCACCCCCATTTGCCGTGTATACCACTTCTCCGACACCTACCAATATCGTGTCTCTTCTTTCGATTCACTCTAATCCTACAAATCTAACAACAACAACAACAATACTACTAACAACATAACAATAACAACTAACAAATAAGCATAAGAAATAGCAAAAACAACAACTAACCTTGATTTTTTCGGTCGTGTAGGTGGCGACGGCGGAGGTGCTCGGCGGTGGCGGTGCACGGCGGTCACGTGTGATGGTGGTGGGATGTGTTCTCGGTTAAGGGAGGCTAAGGGAGAGTGTTTGATGATTATTGAATTTTAAAGAAAAGAATTAAGATGCTAGGGGTAGTTTGGTCATTTGTCAAAAAAACGTCGACGATTTTTCGCAAAACGTCGACGATCTTTCGCGATTCGGATTTCGAATGACAACTAATTTAAGTAATGTGAACTTTTACCACTCGCACAACTCATTTTTGGTACTACTAGTCCAAAAGTAATGTATGATTATGCATATATGACCCATAGAAAAGTAGTAATGGACTAATGCGTTATGCACAGGAATTACATATTATGTTAATGATCATCCAAAGGCAACGCATTGTAGTTGGTGGCTAATTTTTAAGATCACAAATTTTCATTTTAAATCGTCATTGTCTGTTTTAAGCGTAAAACGGATCAAATACATACCAAATCATTACACTTGTTATCTAAAAAATGGCAATTTTTTTCCCTTTATTATCCCGCTTGGTAATATTTAACCCGTTTTAAACTTAAGACGGATAATATCCGTCTTAAGTTTAACTTACCGTTTTAAGATTGAGTCCTGTTCCTGCCCCACTCTTAATCTTAAGTATTGCCAATAGCCGTCATTAAGATCACTTACAAAATTGTCCATTCGATCATATACTTATATTATCCTTACCAGTTTAATGTTAAAAAAGGGTCAATTACTTTAAGCACGAAACACCAACGTTTGAACCTTGAATATTTGTATATATTTGTATATATTTGTATAAGAGAGAGTATGTTGGAACACTTTTTTGGTGTAAAGAAAGCTACTAGGGCCAAATATGTTTGACTATCATTGTTTTCGATCCCAAATTCTTATTGTGACGAACATATTTTTCGCAAGTTTATAACGAATCAATTATTACTTAGGTAAAATAGATTAGATAAAAGCAGAATATTTAAGGAATAGTAGTTTATTTTGTTGACTATATAGATATTGTTTAACCCGTTATAAACTTATTAATATATACGGAGTATATAACAGTAACAAGAGACCCTTGCAGGCTTGTAACGTTGTAACAGCTCAAACTCAAGGTTTTGGATAAAGATTAACATTATAGCAATCCCTTTTATAAAAAAAATTTCCATTCCTTCATGATATACTTATAATTACCAATTGCATGTGCACATATCATGCGAATGAAATTAAATTATAAAATCATTATTCATAAACTATGAAATAGTGGATGCCACGCCACAAAATTATTGTAATTATAGTTCACAAGTAATAGGCTTAATGAACTTGTATTTATTTATTACTAAGAAAAGTTTTATAATTAGGCCTTTGGTGTGAAGCTTTTGAACTTTGATTCCATTTCATACCAAGATTCCAAGTTGATAAGTTCATTGAACTCGGAAAATGTAGCCATTTGATCCAAGTCATCCCTGGTAGTTCCTTTTTCCTTAAGAATTTTCATGATGTTAACTAAAGCACGAGCTGTAGCATAGACTGCGGTGAGCGAGTGAGCAATCAACTGAAATCCCATTTCTTTGAATTCTTCTGGTGTGTGTAGAGGAGTCTTTCCTCCTTCAATCATGTTTGCAATTCTCAAACCTTTCGTTTTGATGGACACCTCTTTCAACTCATCTACATTAGCTGGTGCCTCGACAAATGTTGCATCTGCGCCGGCCTACAAATTCATTAAGCAATATTGGATTTTGATATGGATGTAATAAGTTCATAATTAAAGAACATAAATTTCTAGTTTTCAATTTTGAGACTTTTAATATTGGATCTTATAATCGTACCTCTTTGTAGATATTGGCACGCCGAATTCCTTCCTCAAGACCGTGAGGTGCACGAGCATCTGTTCTTGCAACGAGGAAGAAATCCGAGTCACCAATAGCTTCTCTTGCGGCTGCTATTTTGAGAGCGTGCTCTTCAGCAGGTACAACTGCTTTTCCGCGCATATGACCTAGACCAAGCCAACAAAAGATATATTTGTCATATGTTCTTAGCAAACGGGTTTACTGTTGTTAAAGAGCTCTGTGTACTTACCACACTTCTTCGGCCACACCTGATCCTGTTAAGAAAATATCACGAAGTTAGTTCCACGAAATCACTACGATATTCTCGTATCGTATACAATGTGGCAACATACGGATAATTATTTCTCAAACATTCGGTAAAAGTATGTTAGTAGCATACCTCGAGGAAGACACCCTTAGCACCGGCCGCAATCAACTCCTTGATGAACCTTTGGACATTAAGAGGGCCGCCACCACCGGTGTCTATTATACATCAATAAGAAGGCCTTAGAATGAAATGTATCTTTAGGAAGACGGTTGCTCGAATCTCGATTATGGAAAACACAGATTAATGATTTTGTTTAAGAATTAACCATGAAGCTGAAGTAATAAGTTTACCACATTTAGAAACAGAGCAAATGTCCCATTTTACCACAATTTGTAGCTCTTGTTATTTTATGGTGCAAACGGCAAAGTTACCACGATTTGCAAAACATACCTCCGTCGACAATGACACACAAGTTTGGAGCAGCTGCTGTAATTTTGGAAGTTGCTTGTACAACTTCGGTTGTCCTTTACCGAAAAAATTAATAGTTTTACGTTAAATTAGTGGGAGACTGCCAGACAATTTTATGAGAAAAGTAAGAGGATCAAACGTCCAAAATTAATTACATGCCATAACAAAATAAAAAGTAAAAACGGCCCGTAAGACCATCCCCAAGCAAGGTCGCCAACCGGGTCGCGACCTTGTTGGGTCGCCTTAATTACTTAATTAACACGACCTTAGACGATAATTAGCTCGACCTTGAATAAGTCGGGGTCAATTGGTGACCCTAAACAAGAAGATGTCACCATTTGGTGACCTTCCACATGGCATTACACGATTGGTTTAGAAATAAAACTTATTTTTAATATTTAGTTAATAATAATAATTAAAAGAGTAAGAGAGAGGTTTGTGGGGTAGAGAATGTAGAAAGTGGAAAATTGATTGGGTTAGTGACCTAGGTCGTGACCTTCTGCTTGGGAGGGTATAAGTGGGTCAAGGTAAATAAGGTGAGATTAAGGGTTAATATGTTGGTGACCCGATTAAGGCGACCTTCTGCTTGGGGATGGTCTAACAATGTAACATTTTACTAATAATGGTTAGTATCAACAATAGGATACCTACTTTTATAACAATTGCTAAAGACTTGGTAAAATTAACACAATCCAACATGCAAACTTAAGATTCGAGCTTGATCCGAACTTGGATTGACCTAAACAAATATAATCAACCCAAATGTTTATTATTTACACCGTGATTATCATTCATAAATAACTTAATAATATTTGACCCAAAAATAGTCTGAATTCATAATGATTTGGCCAAACCCGACCTAACTCGAATTCTTGCAAACCAAAATTTACCCAAGTCCAAACAGTCCCAACTTGATCCTAACCAGACTAACCCGTTTTCCTGGTCTACATTGCTACATCGTATATGTGTATTAGGATGTCAGATAATCAGGCCCATTAGGGCCGGCTACATTAGGGTTTGTTAAGGTAGGGATTAGGTTTAATCAAGAGGTAAGGTATTATAAATACCTCCTCATATATGATGTAAGCCGATCTATCAATAATACAATTATTCTAAATACAATTCTCTCCATATAATCTTAACATGGTATCAGAGACTTTTTCTTGAGGTCTCTAAAAACCGCTTCCGCATTCTTACCGGTGGGTGACCGGAAATTTACACCCACCGGTGAGAGATCATCCAAAAAAAAAAACCAATCTAATTAATTCATGCGAGAAAAGAAAGGGAAAAAAAAAAATTTAATTGTGTAGTTGAATATGGAGTATGTCAAATGTCAATTCTGCCATAATTGAATGGTTATAATGATGAATTGATGATATGGTAATGATTCGTCATTCGTTCGATTAATTTTTTTTTTTCTTCTTTTTTTTTTAGCCCAAATAAAATATTTTTAAATTTAAAAAGAAAAATTAGTCTATATTTCAAAAATGAAAACTTTTTCGTTTCATCAAGGTGGCATCCAAAATTTACTGGCGAGTTACGCAAGAAAATTGTCTGGCGAGACCAATACGCACTGAAAAAAACTGGCGAGTTACGCACTGAAAATTGTCTGGCGAGTCCAATACGCACGAAAATTGACTGGCGAGTTACGCATGAAAATTGTCTGGCAAGTCCTATACGCAACTCTTACCACCTTGTGAAGATGAGAAGTTTAAAGAAGATCGAGATGAATACTATTTTTTGTTATTGATTATGCTTTCTTGTAATTCTCCAATCGTAAAGTTCGTAAGACTGCCTTTACGATTGCGGGAGGGTATTAGGATGTCAGATAATCAGGCCCATTAGGGCCGGCTACATTAGGGTTTGTTAAGGTAGGGATTATCTTTAATCAAGAGGTAAGGTATTATAAATATCTCCTCATATATGATGTAAGCCGATCTATCAATAATACAATTATTCTAAATACAATTCTCTCCCTAGATAAACCCTAATAGAGATGGACTAGGCCCAATATCCTAATAATGTGTAAAATGCTTCAATTTTTTGAAACATCATATTAAATTGTTGATGAACATAGGTCACACAAATAGCTTATTTATTAATAGGCCATTTATAAGAGTGGCCCATCAAGTATTACATATTGGCTATTGCCCATACACAAATAATGCAACAACGGGCTCAATAATGGACATTGGAAAACAAGTCAAACGAGCCTGAGTTCGGGTCAATTCAGGAGACAGTTGTTTCGGCTTGCAAGAACTCGGGCTGGTTATTTCGATTATATTATCAAGTTATTTGAAAATAACCGTGGGTAAGCGATAAAAAAACATTTGAGCTCGTTGGTTGGATCTGGCCAATTTGGGTGTTAGGACAAATTCTGGACTCAATTCAGTAGCGGGACGTCGAATCGAGTCAATTTTACCAAGACTAAAAGTTTTGGACTCTTGATTGACCGGTTAACTTAAGAGTTAAGACCCCTCACAAACTAGTGGTCTCTCTTAAACGGATATATTAGCCTTAAGACTAAAATGGGTAAAATAACATCCAACTTAAATATCGATGCATTTTGTTTTTGTCTCATTGGTTGTCCTATTAAACCACTTTTAAATAAAGACCATAAACCGTCTTAAACCAGAATTTGTGCGGCCTTTAGGTCACGACTTTTGGGTATAACCCACCTTTGGTTCGTTTTTTTTTTTTTTGATAAGGTAAGGAAACTAGGTTGATCCTCTTGGATAAGACCAACCTATCTCATCCTTTCGAATGAGTAAGGTAAGTTGAAGCCACCGGCTTTCAACCCACCTCGAAAGAGTTAGACATGAATGTCCAACAGAAGCCATGAAGTCAGCAACCTTGTTGGCTTCACGGAAGCCACCTTTGGTTCGTTACTTGAGATGAGACGGTATAATCAATCAATCAATATATATATACTTAAAAGAGGAACTTTTAAAGCGATTTCATTGGTTATTGTTTTAGAGCAATTTAATTGGCTATTATTTTTGTTGAATAATTTAAATGAATAAAAATAAAAAGTAAGAGTTTGCATATACGAGTATTTATTAATTAAGTCATTGAGATAGAATTTGTGTAGTTAGAATTATTTACGAATAACAACTAACTCATTACTAGAATTTGCGGGACTTATTGTGTAAATTTTTTTTTTTTGCAAGATTGAATTTGTGTAAATTATTTGTGTTTAGGTAGTAAAATTTAGGATTAGGACGTCTTCTATTTTTGTATTTTTCATTAATTTATTTTTATAAAAAGTTAAACTTCCATCAAAAACTTGTGACGCGTCAAATAAAACCCACATTCCAAAATAAAGACAATTTTTTTTGTGATTCTCGATGCATTTTACTTTTTTATCTTATCTATCATGTGGGTGATACTTGATCCGTTACAAACTTGTGACGAATATATCCGTCACAAATATTCGTCACAAGTAAGACATATTGATGATTGTGTGCTTCTATAGAATTGTAGTTGTTCCATGCTTCCAATTATTCTTCTAACAACAATAATAAGTTTTAATAATTAATAATAATTATAGTTAAGAGAGGAACTTTTCAAGCGATTTCATTGGTTATTGTTTTAGAGCAATTTCATTGGCAATTATTTTGATTAAATAAATTAAATATATAAATAAAAAGATAATTAAATAGTAATAAAATATCAATTGGATAATTATTGTTTTTAGAGTAATTACATTGACTATTACTTTGGTTAAATAAATTAAGTATATAAAAAAGATAATTAAATAGTATTAAAATATCAGTTGGATAATTATTGAATTAGTTAATAAAATAATTGATTTCATTGGCTATTATTTTAGAACACTTTCAGTGGCTATTACTTCGGTTAAATAAATTAATTATATAAATAAAAAGATAATTAAATAGTAAAAAAATATCAGTTGTATAATTATTATTTATAGATCGATTACATTAGCTATTACTTTGATTAAATAAATTAATTATATAAAAAAATGATATTTAAATAGTAATAAAATATCATTTGGATAATTATTGAATTAGTTAATAAAATAATTAATTTCATTGACTATTGTTATAGAGCAATTTCATTTATAGAATACGAACACATAAGAATATGAGCAAATGTAAAAAGAATAAGAGTTTAAGAGAATCACGAACTAAAAAATACGAGCACAGAAGAATGCGAGTTATTAACCTAAGAATACGAACTAATATAAAAAAAATACGAGCCATTGAGCTAAGAATACGAGCTAATGTAAAAACAATACGAGTTATTAAGATAAGAAGGGCTTTAAAATACGAGCACAAATGAATACGAGCTAATGAAAAAACAATACGAGGTATTAAGATAAGACGAGCTTCAAAATATGAGCACAAATGAATACGAATACGAGATTAAAAGGATCACGAACTTAAATATACGACAACATAAGAATACGACCTATTAAGATGAGAATACAAGCTAATGTAAACATAATATGAAAACACGAGCTAATTGAAACACTTCTCAAGCTAAAAAAATAGAACCAAATTTGCAAGACGTCAAATTTCATAATATAATAAGCACTTAAGATTACGAGGTATAATTAAAAGAATACGAGCTACAAAGTACGAATATATAAGAAATACGAGCTAATGTTAAAGGAATAAGAACTTAAGATAATCAGGACCTAAAAAATACGAGCACATAAAAACGCGAGTTATTAACGTAAGAATACGACCCTAATAGAGCTATTAAGCTAATTAAGAATACGAGCTAATGTAAAAATATACGAGTTATTAAGATAAAAATACGAGCTAATGTAAAAATAACATACGAGCATATAAGAGAATCACGAACTTACAAATATGAGCATATAATAATATGGGCTAATATAAAAAGAATACCAGCTAATATAAAAGAAATACGGGATAATAAGATAAAAATACGAGCTATTAAGATAAGAATACGAGCTAATGTAAAAAGTATACGAGCTAATAAGATAAAAATACGAGCTATTAAAATAAGAACATGTGCTAATGTAAAAAAGAATATGATCTAATGTAAAAGAATACGAGTTAATGTTAAAAGAGTACGAGCTTCAACTATTTTCATATATTAGAAATATTGGAAAAATTATTTTGACAGTGATGCATAATATGTAAGTGTCTTTCCAAGACCATAGAATCGAAGATACATGTTTCCGTTTCCATTGGAATTTCATGCACTTTCAACGTTTCATATTGTTCCATTAATGATGATGATACATTTGAAGTTTCATTAGCCATAAAAAATTATCATACTTGAATTATTCTCTTTATATGCCTATTATAATAAGTATTTTTAGAAGATTAACTGTTACGATAATTATTTTGAAACCATACCAAGATATTACCAGGGCAACGCCTTGGCATGAGCCATAAAAAACAATCATACTTGAATTATTCTCTATATATGCCTATTATACTAAGTATTTTTAGAAGATTAACTGTTACGATAATTACTTTGAAACAATGTCAAGATATTACCCGGGCAACGCCCGGGCATGAAATCTAGTATATATAATTAAAGGAAGCTTTTTTCTAAGCTTGTGGTAGTCTCCACCTTTTACAAAACACTTATTTTTAAATAATGATTTATTTACAATTTTTCTACTAGAATTAGGAGATAATTAATTATTTACAATTTTTCTATTAGAAGTAGAAAATTAGAAAACAGTTGTTTAGATAATAATTTATTTATGATTTTCCTATTAGAATTAGAAAATAAGAAAATAATAAATTATTACAACTTTTCTATTAGATTTAGAAAAATATAAATAGCTGATTATTTACAATTTTCCTATTAGATTTAAAATATTATTATTCTTTAATATTTATATACGTACTATTTAAGTTTATTAACTTTATTCAACGTTTTTATTAAAAATGAAAATAAAAAATGAATTAGAATAATTGATTATTTACAATTTTCCTATCTTAAAACATTATTCTTTAATATTTATATACTTACTATTTAAGGTTATGAATATTATTAAGCGTTTCTATTAAAAATGAAAATGAGAAAGCGTAAAAAAGAACTAATTTAGTTTGTATTCGTCTTAACATTAAAATGAGTCAGAATAGTCTCACGGGCATATAAGAGAAATAAGACAAATCTTTTACGTTTTCTTATACATTATGTTCTTATCTTTTCCATATTACTAGATCTTTCAAACTTAAAATGAATATCTCCATCTTAATTAGAATTGTGTGAAACTAATAAATGAAATTAGTTAAGTCTAAACAAATTCTTACCTAAAAGAAACATTTGTGATCAATCATATTCGACCAAATTAAGAGCAACACTACTATTTTTTTAGTACAATAGTAGCAAAACTATTCAAGTGAACATTATGCACTTTCGTACTTAATTATGCGAAAAAATGGGATAATTTCTTTAATTAAGTAAAAAGAAAATAAGATAAATGCCAAATATATTATACTTTAGAGAAACCTCAAAAATGTTAAAATTTGATTTAATTAATATAAATATAAATATTAAAGACTACAATAATGATGTAGATTGATGCGTGAAGTGGAATAATTGTATGGATGACATGTGTTTTAAATGGGTATTGAAAGGTATTTCATAATTAACAATAAGTTACCCTTAACAATACCTATCCCTACATATTTTCACCTTATTATTTAACGACGAGACATTGTGTTATAAAATGACATATTTTTTTTACGGGGGAGGAGGTAGATAAGTTTTGAGGGAGGAGGTAAGTGTCTTCTAGGGTAGGGTTACTATCCGACGTTTAAGAGTATTAATTAATTGAGTAATACAAGCAAATTGGTCAGAGATGTTCAAGAATAAAGTTTATGATTCTGATGATCAAGTTGGTTAGTTGGGTTGTCAAGTTACAATTTAAGGAGTATAAATATAAATATATAGATATTAAAGAACATAATGATGTAGGTGACCTAAGTTAAACGTAATAATTGTATTGATGAGATGAAATGCAAGTGGTTATTAGAAGATATTCATACAACAAAGTAATGACAAATAAATGGTGTTTCCGAGACGGATAGAATAACCCGTAAAAAGATCAAAAATATTTTTTATTTAGTATTAGATTATAGTTTATTATAGTCCGTATTCTTTGTTTTCCTCCATATTTTCAACTTATTCTTTACAGTGTGACATTTTTTTATAGGGTAGGGGTTGATTTAAATTGTATTTGTCCATTTGTTTAGGGAAGGGGATAAATAGATCTCGAGGGAGGAGGTAAGTATCTTCGGGGATAGCGTTACTCTCCGACGTTTAAAAGTGTGATGTAAGTTGCACAAGTAAATGTCTATAGGTTTGGGTTGTTCAGGGATACGATTGATTATGTTAGTCAAGTTGGGTAGTTATGTGAGAAGGGTAATGACGAATACCTAAACGGTGTCGAAAAAAGTTGCGTATGTACTACAGAATGATTAGAACAACTGAGCAAGTACATGGGTAGATAAATTTATTTGCAAATTCTATTTTATATGATAATAACAGAGGCACGAATGTTATGAAAAGAGCTTAAAAATCTCTAAAGTAACATGTATGTATACTCAATTTTGATTGTTATAGGACGGTGTTTGATTTTACATTGGATATATCTATTGTTTCGAGCGGTGGGGGTAAATAGGTTTTAAGAGAGGAGGTAAGTATCTTGGGGGTAAGGTTACTCCACGACGTTGAAGAGTGCCAGAGTAGTACAAATAAATGTCGGAAAGTTGAGGTTTCCAAGGATACATTTTACAATTGATTTAATGGTTAAGTTGGTTAAGTGGGTGAGAAGGGTACTCCATGGGTATGATTACTCCCTGACGTTTACGAGTGTGATTTAGAAGATAGAAAAATATATTCATATGTAGGGCTGAGTTGTTTAGGGATATGAATATGGTTAAGGTTGATTCTGATGGGTTTGGTTGGTTAGTCGGGTGGAAAGGGTTGAATATGTGAAAAAGTGGATAACGTGAGATATTGATTGGAGAAGGTAAATGGATAAATTTTATTTGAAAATGTGTATTATATGAGAAAGAACCGACAAATATATAAATATAGGCTAAAAACATTTAAAATATCATGTGTATAAATTCAATTTTGTTTCTCTGTTAGACACAAAACTAAATCATCAAATGTTATACTCTCTTCAGTCCTATTGAATGCTCCATTGGGTCGGAGAATAATTTTTAATGTGGAATGGCGTTATAGTGTTTTTTGTGGGAGTATTTTTGGAAATATTTAGGGATGTGTATAAAAAGATGTTGTAATGTGGAGTTGCAGTTGCAAATTTGCAATGATAACATTGTAAATACAAGAAATAAAACAAGATATTTATGTCAATTATTTTACCAACTATGGAAGGAAACCATTAGATTAAATTGTACAAAAATAGAATGTGGGAACATTGGATAAGAATTAAGGAAGTATATGTCATGTCAGTATATTATATCGGGGTAGATAGGTCTGGAGGTAGGAGGTAAGTGTCTCAAGGGTAGAGTTATTTTCCGACATTTAAGAGTGTGATTTGAGTAGTACAAATGAATATAGATACGATGGGGTTGTTCAGGGATACGCATACGGTTAATTCTGATGGTCAAATTGTTTAGTTGAGTGAAAAGGATACGAACAATGCCTGAATGGTGTGAAAAATGGGGGTATGTAGCAAGAAAACTGAGGAAGTAAATGAATTTATTTCAATGTTGTATTATGTGTAAATGACTTAGGCCTAGATGCTATAAAAATTAGTTAAATAAGTAATCAATTGTTAATAAATAACATGTCAATATAGTATTGTTAACGTTTAACTATGTTACTTTTTTTTGTCTTGGTGATTAAAAAACATCGTTGATTGAATTTTACACCCAATTTCAATGTAACATCTCGAGTGTTGTACCCACTGTTCATTCCTTAACACTTCTCTCATACTTCTGTTGTTAACCAAAAAAAATTGCATGTTTTTGTTTTCCCAATCAAGGATTTCTTATTCAAACAAGATCGGTTTTAAAAGCATAAGTTAGCTAGGTTTCTGATAGATATATGAACTTTTCAAATGAGAGCTAACTTTGACGGATAAGTCCGGGTGTTTCGTGAAGGAGGGATGACTTGAATATTTTAGGTGTGCATTGAAAGTTAGGAAAGAGTGTCGATGATGAGTTAGATGGTTGTTTGAGGCACTAATAAAGATGACTAAATTACATTTGATGATTAATTTCATAATAGGTTAGTAGGTAAGATTAGTGGTTTGAAGGGTTCTTTCGTGTAGTACTGTAGATAATTGTGACGAGTTGGTGGCAATATTAATGACAGAAATTAATATAAATGAGGTAATTTTATTAACAAAATAACACATGTATCGAACGAACTAATACTATTTTTATATAAAAAAAGTCTTATGATTTACTTTTAATTTATATGGTGAAAATTTTATGAATACCATAAATTAATTTAGTATCCGTGCATCGCACGGGCAAAAATACTAGTTTATATTATGTGCAATAATTTTTGGTTCAAATGAGCGCATTATATTGCGGGTGAGAATCGAACACCGAACTTTATGATCGGGTAGAAAGCTCTTAACATCTGAGCTAACTCTTGTTATCAAAGTATTATGTGCAATTATGCTAATTAATAAGTTATATGCCCTACGATCTTAACAATGGATATTAAGAAAAAAAATAGTAGGGTAGATAAGGTGGAAAAGAAAAATACGTGAGCAAGCCAAAGTCAGGCAGTCCAAGGTAAGCAGCAGAGACACTATAACCCGAAACAAAGGCGGCATGGAAGCCGGTCTTTTGGACAACAGCAGCCGAGAGAGCGTCTTGAACACCCGGCATGAGGATACATCCGTGCTCCTCGATTAGCCGGTGCATTGTCGTCTTTCGACCAACTTCAATGGTACCATTTGATGCCATTGTTGGATGCTTGGAAATAAATCAAATCAAATAAAGGAATTATTAAAGATTTTATAAAATTGATAACTTCGCTTAAGTATTTGTTTAACAACCTTTGATTGTTCGTCTATTTATAGTACTCGTAGTTATTGTCTTGTTGAGTTGCCTGACATGGACAAAAGTAGTAACTAATAAGATCAGAGTTATTTTAGAGTTATTACAAATATTTGTATAATAAGGTTTTATTCATGAAGTTTGTAAAATCCGTCATTCCGTCATTTAGTAACTAATTCGTTTTGAATTCAATTATTAATTTTTCTAGATTAGAAAGCATTTGACGAGTAATTTGATCTTGTATATTCAATTTAATCAACTCGTTATCTAATAATTGACCATATTCTTTTCTTTGTCGTTGTATGATCAATTTGTATCAGAATCAAAGAACTACTATCGGGCCGGAGGGAGTACGAAATTTCACCTTCATTGATGCAAGTACAATTAAGTACAAGACTACAAGATATGAAATTTCGTGGTTTGGATTATTAGGAGGCCGCAAATACAGATTTCCAGATACGGCAAAAGGTCCTGGCCACCTGCCATAAACCACCAAATTCAATCTTTGGGTACCAGTAATTACTATTTGTATGCGTTTTTTGGTTGGGGAGGGCGATGGTTAATAATCGACCTTATAAAATTGACTCGTTCTAAACGATCTTGCTTGAATAACCAGACTGACATGTTTAATATGTACTGTATATGGTATTGGAAATAGAAAGAAGTGAATTTGAATGTCGTAACTGTATTAATTTATGAGGTTACATTATATATGAGTGTACAAGCATAAGAAATAGCAAAGATACAATATTTTATCTATATAAATGCAAGATCGTTTAAAAGGCTCTAGTTGAGCTAGGGCTGTTAATGAGACGAGACAGCTCGCGAGTAACTCGAGATCGGCTCGGTCAAAGCTCGGCTCGTGTGAGCTCGACTCGAGCTCGGGCTCGGCTCGAGAGTTTAACGAGTCAAGCCGAGCAAAGGCTGGCTCGACTCGAAAAGCTCGTGCTAATATTTCAGCAAAGTTTAACGGTTTAGTGGTAGAAATATTCTTTTACCAACCCAATGACCCGGGATCAAGCCCCAACAACTACATTTTTTTACCTTCTTACCTTTTCATTTTGGATATTAAAAGTAATTGACAATGTACTAAGAAAGGATCTTATTTGCATAATCTTACATGCAATTTAAATTAATTAATTTAACCACTATGATATGATGATATTTTACAAAATCATAATCATATTTAAAAATAGTTTATATTTTGATAAGTCTTTACTAGAATTATCCGTTATCAAATTGTTTTATTATTTATCAAGCATTTGTATATTAGAATAAGCTTTTGTTAATAGGCTTATCTTTTAAATATCGTATAGGACCCAAAAATTCTAGGGACGAGATTAATCGAGTGATTATATTTTGACGGGAAGTCCGTTACAAACATTGATTGACCTTGACCTTGACCAAGGTCTGGGTCAAAGCAAGTCAATATTTGGTACGGATTTCCGTCGCAAACGTTAACTAAACTTGAACTTAACCACGGTCAATCAATTTTTTTGCGACGGAAAATCCATCGCAAAGGTTAACTAACTTTTTTTACTAGTGGTCCAAAAAAAATCCGCCAATTTCAGATGCAATGCATATTCCGTCGCAAAAGTCCTTTGCGACGGAAATTCCGTCGCAAACCTTCCCGTCATTTGACTTTTTGTTTGCAAGATTGGAAAATTATCCGTCATCGCAAATTCCAGCACAAAAAAACAATTTCGTTGCAAATTACGTCGCAAACAATAATTTGCAACGCCATTTGTGTCGGTCGCAATAACGCTGTTTTTTTGTAGTGTAATCACCCCCATTTTACACATCCTAGATTCGCCACTGTTCGTAAACATGAATTTCCACGAAAATTGTCAATATGTATAACATAAACTTAAATATTATATAAGAAAATATAATAATTTCGAATGTCGTCTGTCTAGAACTAATACCCAATACATAATTACAATAAACAATAATAATTAAGAATTTACAGCAATCGAAAAAGAAAACTATGATGAAAATACTAAATTAAAAAAAATAAAAATAACGTAATATTAATATAACAACCAGGAATAGTGTACAAATTAATATCATCAATTGAAATATTTTGTGAAAATCAAGTCATAAACAAAAATGTATGTACGTTAGATTTGAAACAAAATCGAATTATGTTAAAAAAAAGTGTATAGACATTAGATATAAAACAAAACTTATGAACATTTATAATTTAGTTCCAATGATACATCTTTAGAATAATACGATTTGAAAACAACTCGTGCAATTTTTTGCACGGGCCAAAAACTAAAACTAGAGAACTATGGAAAAGATAAATTATAAGGCCTTGTTCTTTCTGACTTTTTAGAGCTGAACTGAACTGAGCTGAACTGAATGGGGCTGAGCTGAGCTGAACTGAACTGAACTGAGCTAAGCTGAACTGAATCGAGATGAGCTGGACTGAACTGAATTTAATCGAGCTGAACTGGACTGAACTGAATAAATCTGAAATTAATAGAAATAACTTAAGTTTAATTAAAGTGTACTAAATAATAATAATAATAATAATAATAATAATAATAATAATATAAAAAAAATGTTTGATTAATACAAATTTGCGATTTTTTAAAAAACAATTATATTAAAAAAATATTAATTTTTAGGTATTTTTTTGTATTCAACTCTAATGGACTTTGCCTTTTTCTTTTCTTGTGTTTTAAAATTAACAAAAACAACATGTGAATATTTTACGTCTAAACAATAATTATTTTTTTATTATCTAAACATTTTACGTCTAAATGTGGTAAATGTTGCATGTATTTCATTTTTTTTAGGAAATATGACAAATTACTACCTAATAAGTTCAAAAAAATTGTATATTACTGCCTAATATAATTAATTTTGCAACTTACTACCTAAAATCACACAACATTAATCAGTTTGCTACCTTTTTGACGGAAACCGAACTTAAGTTAGTTTTAAATGTTCGAGATAAGTTAAATGACGATTTTACCCTTTCTTAATAAAACAACTTCAAGTCTCTCCCTCCCCCGATTAAACTCCATGATTCGGGTTCAACATTCAAATCAATCTCTTTATTATCACTTTCTTCTATCATTCTCTCCATTATTCCAACAACTTTTTTTTCCTGAATTTCCCAATTTCACCCAAAAAAGCAATCAACTTTCTTCTTCCCCCGATTAGACCCTTGAAGACATGTTACCACCGGAAAAATTTGAAGATTTAGGGAGAAATTTGGGATTTATTGATGAAAATAGATTAAAGGATTGATGAAAATTTGGGGGAAATGGGTTCTATTGATGAAATAGATCAAGATTGATGAAACGAGAAATGAGTTTTGTTGAAGTATTAGAAAGGTGTTTTAATGGAGGAAGGAGAGGGGAAGGGTAATATGGGTATTAAATTAGGTTTTAAATTTAAGCGGGACGAAATAAACTGATTTCCGTAATTTTTTAGCAATTTCCGTAATTTTAGTAGTAATCGTGTCAATTTTTACACTTATTAGGTAGTTATTTGAATAATTGAACATATTAGGTAGTAAGATGCAAAATTTTAGACTTATTAGGTAGTAATATGCAAAATAGCCTTTTTTTTATTATCTAAACATTTTACGTCTAAACATTAATTATTTTTATATGTAAACATTTGTAGGTAAATATTATTTGGTGGATTCGGGATACCCGAATACACCTGGGGTATTTGTCTCCTATTAGTCATCCAAACGTGAGAAACCATGTGCCTGAATATAAGCATGCACCTCTTAGCAGACTATTTGAACATTTTAATTATCGACATTCATCTTTGAGGATGACGGTTGAAATGACGTTTGGTCATCTGAAGAGAAGGTGGAAGGTGTTAAAAAACATGCCACAAATGACAACGAAATATCAAATGTCAATTATCATATCCGCTTTTGCACATCATAATTTCATTCGGATTCATAAACTTGGTATTCTAGTTATACAACATCAAAGTAATAAAGAAAGCATAGATTCAAACATGGATGATAAAGAACAGAAGCAACTCATGGACAAAGTTCGAAAAGAAATTGCAAAAAAAATAGGGTGTGATATTGGTGTCCATAATGACCTCGAAAATGAAGCACGTCAAGCTGATTCGAATGTTATCAAATTTTACTTCTCAATTACATTTTCTCTACTCTCTCATGTTTACTAATACTAATACTAATACTAATAATAATAATAATAATAATAATAATAATAATAATAATAATAATAATAATAATATATATAAAATAATAATAATAATAATAAAATAATAAAAACAACAACAAAAACAACAATAATAATCATAATAATAATTAATAATAATAATAATAATAATGTGAGATGTACTTAATAAAGTCGAGCTGAACTGAACTGAAATAAATTAAATGCTGAGCTGAGCTGAACTGAACTGAACTAAACTGAACTGAGCTGAACTGGATGAAGCTGAGCTGAATTGAACTGAACTGAACTGAAACGAGTTGAAAATAAGCCAGAAAGAACAGGGCCTAAATACTTACATAAAGCTCTATGGAGTAACAAATATACGGTAAAGGTACGGAAAGCACTTATGGGAATATATCAATGACCAACATATGAATCGTTGTTCTCAAGTAACTTGATAACAATCCAATCGAAAATGACTTGAATTCAAAACAATCCAACCAAAACCCGAATTGTACTGACCCGAATTCAATATGCTGCAATTATATGATGCGGCTTGGGCTTTGGGCCATATTTTGAAAACCATGTTGTAAGTAATTGACATTAGAGGGCCATTGGATATTTGGATAAATAATTAGACCAACCCAATAATTATGCTGCACAAAGGGGTTGAAATACCAGGTGGGCCGGGCCTATTCCATTACAAAAACTAGTAGTGTCATTTTGTTTTGCGCAAAAGTGGTAATTCAACCTCATTACTTTAACTAATCGTGAAATCAAATCCTTTATGCTTAGATTTTAGCAATTAGGCATTATAAGTTTTGCAAAATGTAAAATTAAATCTTTATCCAAAATCTTATGAGAAATTCATTTCTCATATCACAAAAATGCAATTAGGTTATATTTTGTTGGAAGAAAAGTGTAATATTTTTTTATAAAAAAGATATATACAAAACAAGTCAGTATCTTAAAATTATGGGAAAAAATTTAGTTTATTCACTGTTTTCGAGGAATCATCATTTTTTATTAAAGTATCTCGATTACCAAAAAAACTAAGTACCTATATTTTTTGTATGACTCATCCTTTTCAAAAAATAAAATTAAAAAACATTATATGTGTGTGTGTGTGTTTTTTTTTTGTAAAGAATAATTAACAAATTTAAGAAAAATATTAAGTTTTTTAAACAAAGTATAAATATTTTTAATTTTATGAAATAATTTATTATCTTATCTAATTGATGCTAATTCATTTTAAATTTTGATTACATTGTCAACTTTTATTTTTATTGTACTTGTATATGTTTGTAAAAAATATAACCAATTTCACTTATCTAAAATGATATATGGAATTTATCATGAGATTTTAGATAAGGGGCTTAATTAATTTCTCCTTTTGTATAACTTTTGTGGCTCAATTGCTACAATCTAAACTTAAAGAGGTTTAATCTCACAATTAACCAAAGTGATTGGGCTCAATTGCCACGTTTACGGTTTCTTTTTGTAATCTATTTATTCTTTTATAGGTCTCACTGTCCAATAATTTTTTTTACGAAGTCTTATTAATTTTTTTACAAATGATCGAAATAAAAAGAGTAGAAAAATAATTTAAATTTGCATTAAAGTATTCTTAAAATGCAAACCGTTAATATTTTACTCATACCAAAAATTACGCCTATTTTAAACCAATGACCGTAATTCACAAAGTTAAACAAATGGGACTAATGAAAATATACTTCCTCTATTACAGTAAACTGTGAATACACTTATTTATTTCTTCCTTGTTAAAATTATACTTTATTTTTCACTTATTTAAGAGAGTCATTTATCATTTCCCCGCTTTATTTTGTCAAAAAGAAATAAAAAAAAAGCTGAAACTATTAACCCTAGGAGGTAGAATGTAATTCGCACCCAAAATTCAGTACATGATAGCATCATTTACATTATTAATTAGCAAATGAACTTGGATGACTAATTCGAGGTGTCATCCCCATCATCTTCTCAATCATTTGAATCTATATTCCAATCTAGTATGAGTCATAAGTCAAACTCTATAGCCGTCAACAAGTTGATGAGTAGTTTATTTTTTAAAAAAACAAACTACTTCGTATTAGTGATTTAATAACCAGTGGCAGCGGCCGTCAAATTTTTAGTTAAAACAAAAAAATTGAGTGAACAAATAATAGCATAAGTGAAAGAAAAGAAGTTTAAAAATGGCCTAAAATTTTTGGAGTTCTTATTTTTCAGCGAAATTGCGTACTCTAATTAACCACCTCGATCCATCACTGAATTATAAGACGCCAACGTTTCCTATTGAACCATATTATAAAGATCAAATGCTCAATCATTGAAATTATTTTATTATGGAGTCATGAAATACATTGATCTCAGATTTGTCGTTTATGGTAATTCAAACATCTTATCTTACATTCTTACACATTTGCATGTTAGCATGTAAAGCAAGCAACTAGATATACACAAATTCAAAGATTTTATGGTATTTGTTTATAAATACTGATCATTTTTTTGTAAATAATAATCTCATTTTATACTAATAAATACACATTTTTTTAAGTGGTTATTATTTATTAAAAAATGGTCATATTTTATAATTAAAGAAAATACGGGAAAAACGGCCGCACAATAGATTTGTTCTTACTTGTTAGATATATATCGCACAAATGTTTATTTAAGACGGCCATAATCCGTTATTTTAAAGTTAAGATTGATCAAATATATATCAAATTATATGACAAGCTGCTAAATTTTTTGTCTTTAATACCACCATATGCTAATATTTGACCTGTCTTAACCAGTTAACCGTATGACAAATAGCATCCGTCTTCAACGAAATTTGTTGACCACATCGCTCTCATTAGAACAAAAAATAGTGATAGGGTTTCTTCTATTTGTCCAAATTATTTTTGATTTATTAGAGTTATCAATTCGTACACACTCTAGTACATACAGATTACAGAGTAATCTTTAGTCCGCCAATCTTTACTTTTTGGCTTTTTGCCAATCAACGTGGTAATCGTACTTGCCGTACGTAAATGAATATCTACAATCTACTCCCTCCGTTCGACTCCACTTCGCATGTATTCCTTATCGGTCCGTTCGACTCCACTTTACATGTTTCCTTATTTGGTTGTACTTTTATTAATATAATACTACTAAGGCCCACTTTTTCCATACAAATTACACATAATCCAAACACTTTATATCTACTTGTTGTACTTTTAATATTATAATAGGGTTTTCTTAATATTTGTGCATAAAGCATACCCGCAAAGTGGAATCGAACGGAGGGAGTACAAGTGAATTAAAAGTCAAACAGATGGACTTATAAATTATTGACTTCTAAATTTATATAATTATTTTGCTTACATGGACAGGTGTTTATGATTAATAACAATAACGTATTAATCGGCCGGTGTCTCAGATTTTCTTTAAGAATAAGATAGTTTTAAACAAGAACTTGAACGTAATAATTAGTTAATTACTCCGTAGATAACTAAGAGGTTGCAATACGATTTTTTAACAAAAACCTACTCTTTTTTAACAAAAACCTACTCTTTTTTCCGAAGCAGAAAACTCAAAACAAAACACCTGAGAATGAACCTGATTCCCTTACATCAATACCTACTTCACCTGCATGACAAACTTGAGGCGTCCTTCTCAACTTCTAATTATCATCATCGTCATTTAATATTATCTGATCAATTCTTAATTAGCGTGTATGACATGATTAATATAATAGAATTAGAAAAAGCAATAACCAATAATATATGACTAACTATACAATTATTAGTAATGTTGGTATCATAATACTTGTATCTAGTCACGAAATACGTTGATCTTATGTTGATTAAAAGTTGTAACTCTCATCAAATCCCGACTAAATTGTTTAGTCTATGATTTTACTTAAATCACCGTATTAATTAAGATGAGTGATCTCAATAGAAGAAGTTTAGATGTCAATGTTTTTTCATTTTCGTAATCTGTACAGTATTTGTGTTCGAGGAAGTTATTAAGACATCTGTTATTGTTGTTGTTGCCATTTTCTTACATTTTCTAAATTGCGGAGTTTTCAATTATTCTAACAAAAACATACATTGACTCATTGTGACAACAAGTCAACAAGACGTACTCCAAATATCATTAATGGGCACATTTTATTTATTATTACCATTACAGACTAATTAATCAATTTTAAAAGATAATAATTGAGATCAGATCATATGACAATGCGTACCTGACCACAAACATCACTCTCAAAGGTATCAAGACAAACATGTAAACAAAAGTGCAACCACACTAGCTTACACAAGAATAATGACAAATCGTGAATAATATTACAAACTTTTGACCCAAATAGATTAATTCAAAACAAGTAGCTTATAATATTTTATGTAGATCAGGTAGCTTTTGGTGTGAAATTCTTGAACTTTGACTCGGCCTCATACCAAGATTCCAAACTAATCAGCTCATTGAACTCGGAAAATGTTGCCATTTGGTCTAAGTCATCTCTGGTAGTACCCTTTTCCTTCAAGATTTTCATGATGTTAACCAATGCACGAGCAGTAGCGTACACGGCGGTGAGTGAATGAGCGATCAAGTGGAAGCCCAACTCCTTGAATTCTTCTGGAGTGTGAAGAGGAGTTTTCCCTCCTTCAATCATGTTTGCAATTCTTAAGCCGTTTGTTTTGGATGAGACCTCCTTGAGCTCATCGATGTTGGCAGGTGCTTCAACAAAAGTGGCATCAGCTCCAGCCTTAAATTACCAAAATGTGACAATTCATAGGATTAGGTCAAAGTTATTTACCGCAATTTAAATATAAATTTTTACTGAAGTCCCAATATAAATATCTCATATATCATACCTCTTGGTAGAGATTGGCACGCTTAATTCCCTCTTCAAGGCCGTGAGGTGCACGGGCATCGGTCCTAGCAACAAGAAAGAAATCCGAATCTCCAATTGCTTCACGTGCAGCCGCAATTTTCAGCGCATGCTCTTCTGCAGGTACAACTGCCTTACCACGCATGTGACCTAAAATAATTGAGAACAAAAAAACAACGGGTCATCTCTATTTCTATAGATTATTAATCTCGAAAAGTTGACTTGAATTCAATAAAGAAATCGATACTTACCACACTTCTTAGGCCACACCTGGTCCTGTTGCCAAAAAATAATGAATAATATAATTAATTTGTGTTGAATAAAATTGACAAACATGGAACACTATAGACACCACCTTCAATGAAATCTAGATCGTAGAAATGTTATACAATTATGTACTTACCATACGCATTTAATCAATATTTATTGCGTTCGATAATTTAAGACATCATGCCACATTTACGTTCTTCAATTTTTATGTACAATAGACCAACAACATTGTAATTAATAAATTTAGTTACAAATTTGTAATTAATCGATTGATTTATACTCTGTATTTGTTAATTCATAAAGGTCTTATACCTCAAGGAAGACACCCTTAGCACCAGCAGCGATCAATTCTCGGATAAACCTTTGGACGTTAAGAGGGCCACCTCCACCGGTATCTAGCGTCAATTATAAAGATAAACCGAATTAGTCGATTAACAAATGTCTCGAGCTTTATAAAATTGCACATAACAAGCAAGCATGAATAACTCACCTCCATCAACAATGATACACAAATTAGGAGCAGCTGCCGTGATTCTGCGAGTAGCTTCTACAACTTCTGTTGTTCTGTATGCATCATATAAATCAATCTCATAAATTCTTCAAAAATCTAAGACCTGGGTATAATCTATAATCGACTTAGCATATATCAACATCTTCTTAATCTATAATCGACTTAACAAAATTAATTACATAGTATGTACTAAAACACGAGCTAAATTTTTTTTTTGGGCGAGCTAGTGATAAACATTTTTTTTACGTCAGGTGCTTAAAACAGAGACGACTTTTATTGTATAGTGTATTACTCTGTACTAAATTTTTGTCCCGTCCAACTCAGACAACTTTTTTTTTATTTAAAAAATATGAGTATTTATTTTCGAGTAGTGAATTTTTTTTGGGAAATAATAAAGTCATAAAAAAAAAGAATTAACTAAGTTCCAAACAAGTTAGACTCACGTGTATTTCTATATAAATAAAGTGTAGGATCAACTTTAATTTATAGACATAAATTAGTGGATCAACGACTTTATTAAAAAAAACTAGGACCGAATTATTATCGACAGAATTAAAACAAATAAAATGGTAAAAAAATTGGCTTGAGGCTATGCCTTCTACACTTCGAGTCTGTCACCCCGTAAAAAAGGTGGTTAACTTAGTGTACGTGGTTTGCAGGCTATCACGTATGCTCGGGTTTACCCAGTGCGCACCAATGATAGCGGCTGCGGGTTCCCACGTCATAAAAAAAAAAAAAAATGGTAAAAGAATTATACGTGAGCAAGCCAAAGTCGGGAAGACCGAGCATGGCAGCGGAGACACTGTAACCGGAGACAAAGGCGGCATGGAAGCCGGTTTTCTCAACAACAGCGGCCGAGAGAGCGTCTTGGACACCGGGCATAAGTACAGAACCATGCTCCTCTATCAAACGGTGCATTGTTGTCTTACGCCCGGTGACATTTGTGTATGACCCATTGGTCGCACTAGCGCCATTGGTCGTACCATTATTCGGGGCCATTTCGGAAACTCGAGAAATTAAGAAGTGAAGGAGGAAAGGAGTTTTAGTTAAGACTTAAGAGTTTCGTATGTGAGTATGAAGTTTAGCGTTGCATTGAGTTCTATTTATAGTAGTGGAGAGTTGGTTTTCATTAAATAATAAATAATAAATAATAAATAATAAATAAGGTAATAATTTAGTAGTAGTTGAAGTAGACTAGCAATAGTATTAACTTACGTATAGATGGGAATATTTTAAGGGTATATTTGTAATTTTAATTTGTAGTTTTATTTTAATTTTTTCTGAAGGGAAATTTCGATTTTATTGATATTTGTGAATTGTGATAAGTGGAAATTTCGTGGTTTGTATTATGTGGACCGTCAAATTGACGAAATTATTTAGGGACCCGCTAAAGTACTACGGTTAGGTTGTACGTATTATTCAAGAGTTGCGGTCTTATAGCAAAATACGCATACATTTAGTCTTTGGTAGTTTTCTCCTAATTTTATGTCTTTCTCTTTGATATGAAATGTAGAAATTTGGTGTTAACATCTCATCTTTGATCGGTGTGACAAACGGAATACAATTAGAATACTACGGAGTAAATGATTGTAATATGATATGGATAAAGTTTATATGATTGGTTGTACGGGTGGAGTATAATGGTTAAAATTTGGGGATCGCGATTTAGATATTTTCAAAAGCAAAATTTTGTTAAAACATTTTTTGTTTGATTCCATGTCTTATAGATTTCGAACTTGTCATTTTTGGGTGACTTACCTGTTAGATGTGGTTTGTAGGTTATCACATATAATTGAGGGTTTAACCAATGCGCGCTGAAAATAGTAGTTGTCGGGTTTACTCATCTGAAAAAAAGTTAAATGATTCCAGATTTTAATTATCATACCTAGCTATGAGATACATAACATACATTAGTGGGGGTTGGTTATGTTGTTTACATTCGTTTAGTTATGTTATATGACAATATAACCTAGTTTCCCTTGTCCCCTTGTACAAAATCTTGTTGGTCAATCCAAACCTAATTTTATGCTAGTAACCCTAAGGCCTAAACATGACTTAAGATATGGTACATATGTCAGTTAATGCATCACAGGGTAAGGATAACTTTATTCGTAGGACTCATCAAAGTCAGACTTTATCACGTCAGTTTTCCACTAACTTTTATAATTATTATATTACTTCGTATTATTTAGATCACATCAGATTCATCTCAGACCTTATACATTATCCCTCAACTCACCTCATACTCTACTTTTCCGTACACTTTTCTTATAGGATTTTAGCAAACAAGGAAAATAATACTATTTTAACACATGATAGTCATTTATTGGTTGTCATTTATAAAACAGTGGAGTCGAGACTTTTGTTGAGGCTTAAGTTGAGTCTTGAATTTCCAAGACTTTGTCAAAGCTTGGGTAAACTATTGAAGGTCGTGAGTGAGCCTTATCTCAAGACTCATATGGGTCTTGTTTCAAAACCCACCAATAATCTTATCATAAGGCTAAGGTTGATCAATCAAAAAGATCTCGGGTCTCGGGGGTCCCATACTCCCACACCCGACTCCTGACACAAGCATCTAAAAGACTAAAACAGAAAAGGTAACACTTTTTTAACATGCAACATCCGGCTCAATCCTTACAAGTTCGGGTGGTTCGCGTGCTATCCCGACGTAGCCTACTTGTAGCTCGGATCGAGCCCTAGCTAAAGTCTGATCTAATAATTGTACTCAGCTTATGCGATTCATGCGATTCATGTGCCATGCGATTCATGATTCATGTGCCATAGGGCTATGATCTGAGTTGTATAGTTGTAGCGTCTACATCTGGATTTAATATATATACTCCCTCCGATTTCTTGTGTTGTTCCCTTTTAATTTTAACACAAGAAATAAGGAAATTAATTTGGACCACACAATACACATGACCCCACATGAAATTGATTTCGGACCACAAAAAGTTGTCCAAAAGAGGAAAGGAGAACATCAATGTTATTAGACCAAAACGGAAAGGGGAATATCAAAGAAAATCGGAGGTAGTATAAGATTTGTGTATAGTTGTAGACTGTAGTGCCTAATAATGCAATATTTTTAAATTTTAAGGAGACCAAAAAATAATTCACTAATAAAAAATTAATAAATTTTTTATCATTGCCAGAATATTCCATCTAGCCACGTCAGATATTAAGTTGATTCATGTGTAAATAGATCCAACCAGCCTGGCATTTTGCAACTTGTTTAGACGTATAATTATAAGTTGTTCAAATATGATCGTCAACTTTATATTAAAAAAATCTAACGATTATTAATGTGTTTTTTCTAATAAATAAGAACTTGATGTGCTAATATTTTACTTATATTTATCTTTATAAAACTTTTAACCGAGAATAAAAGCTTTTTATTGGTTAAGGAGAACATATTGATGATCTTTTTGGAAGAAATAAGAATTTATTACTTTATTTAAGCTCTTCCATTCCTTTTTATTGGTCGTCTTAGTAAATAATAATTTTGTAAAAATGAACTCTTTGCAAGATATTTTTAAGGCAAATAAAAGTATGGATGATCAATAAATAACGTTATCTTAGGTATATAGGATAACTTATAAATCACGTAGATCAAGTTAACCAATTTTTTTGAGAGATGACAGTCTGACCGCCAGATAAACTCGAAATCAAAAATACAAACCCAACATTTTCTCTTTAATTATTTATGGATCACATAGTGTGGAAATTGATTAATATATTTGAGGAAGTTGACAAAATTGAAATTTTAGAGAGACGTATACAAAATTACAAACTAAATGACTGCTAAAGTAACGTATAGAATGAAGGTTAAGTTAAAAAGCACCACATAATTGTACCGTCGTTTTTGATATGCTTTAGCTCTTATCTTATCTTATTAAATCATTGATTAAAAAGTGTGTGATTGCTAATTGTTATTGATAACTTCTCTAATTGTATCTTATCTGCCAAGTAATATACGCGGACTCTCTAGTCGAGGTCTTTTTAATGAAATTAAAGAAGTTTTAACATATGTGAACAACTAATATAGCCGCCCTCATTTTCTAGTCAATAATTTTACCTTGGACAATTAGAACCGGTTTTGGCTCTGTTAGATAAAATTAATTGAAAATTTAGTTAAAATTTGAGAAGGTAGTTAAAAAAAAGACGGATACACTGAAATTTTAAGAGATAACGGATAAGGTAGTAAAATTAGGAACTTAAAGAAGAGTTGATTATATAAAAAAATGTTTTTTAAATTAATTCAAAAGATAATTGATTTTGATTAAATGACCTAAAAACGTATGATAATTATTTGATAGTATATATATAATGGATAAAATGAGAAAATCAAATTAAATTAGGTACCTAAAATGTCATTTAATTTCAGATTTTAGATAGTTTATTTGGTTAAATACTTAAATACGTTACTTGTCAAACGTTTACAAAAATCAAGGTAACTAAAATTTTGGATGAATAAAATATAATTAAAAATTACCAAAATAGAAAAGGAGAAAAAAACCTGAATAATCCGTTAAAGGAAATAGGGAAGAAAACCGTGAAGAAGAGGGAGTACTTTAATTCGGATGATGTTGGACATGGAGCCTTTTAACAAAGAACTTGGGATTATTAATACCATAGGATAAGTTGAATAAGTAAGGTAAGTTGAATTGAAGTCACCGACTTTCAACCCACCTCGTAAGAATTGGACATAAATGTCTAACGGAAGCTATGAAATCAGTAACCATGTTGGTTTCACGAAAACAATGTTTAATTATCAATTCATCGAAAAGATGAAGATCAAGTTTCACATTCTTGATAATACTTGAGATTTCCCACGGGATCTGCTGCCAAGTGCTACGAAATGAGTTGATAACACATAAATTATCACCCTCCACAATTAATTTCGAGATACCTAAGTGTTTATTTAGCGGCTAAAATACCTTCTTTTAGAGCGAGAGCTTCTGCGACAAGAACACTATTAGATCCGCATTTTTTGTTCCTCACAACACGACTTCACCGTTATGATCTCTTATACAATATCCTAAAGCAGCTTTATTGTCATTTAATCGCGATCTGTCAAAATTTAGGTTTAGAAAACCATTTCTAGGTTTCTCCCACCAGATTTCTTTCTTACTAGAAGTGTTTCTAGCTGATTTTTCTTTCTCAGGATTGCAATATGTTTGGAAATATTTAATTTCCAAACCCACTGAAATTTACATTTATCATGGGTTTCATCGAACAAACATTGCGCTAGCCAAGTTGCTGTTTTTGTAAAGAAATTTTCATCCACGGACAACCCCCATATGAGGGTATCTGGAATTTCATTATGTGGCAGTGAAATGTTAGTAATCTGACTCACAATGTCGTTATTTACTAAATTGGCTAATTTACAAATATTCCATTATTTGTCAGAGGTGAAATTTTTAACCGAAAGATTAAGATAACGGCTACAATCATCATCACTTGTATCGCTAGTAAGTGGGTGGGAGAAAACCCAATTTATTAGACCAAAACATTATTGACTCTTTCTTACTTCCTCTTAACGTATCCCAAATTAATGTCCCAATTTCTAAACTTTAGAAGTGTTAAATACACTTTCAGTACTACCCTTGATATTTAAAATTACTTATTCATTTTTCCTTTAATTATTAAATAGAAATTAAACAATAATGTAAAATTAGGGAATTTATGATTATACTAGCTAGTACTAAAAAATGTAAATAGCACGTATGCTTTTGGAACTTGGAGATTAAATTTTAATCAATGAAGTATAACAATGCATACATAACCAATTGACCATAAACGGCGTACTCAAAGATAAGATGACAAACATTATATCAAAATGACAAAAGTAGCGTACATTCATGCACAATAACAATCATAAAAACAAACTTAATTAAACCATATGGATTATGCCAAAGTATGGTGACCTAAATTTGATAATAATCAAGTAGCTTTTGGGGTAAAGGTTTTGAACTTTGACTCGGCCTCATACCAAGATTCTAACCTAATAAGCTCATTGAATTCGGAAAAAGTCGCCATTTGATCCAAGTCATCACGGGTGGTACCCTTCTCTTTCAAGATCTTCATTATATTAACCAATGCACGAGCTGTGGCGTACACAGCTGTGAGTGAATGAGCAATTAGTTGAAAACCCATTTCCTTGAATTCTTCTGGTGTATGTAGAGGAGTTTTGCCTCCTTCAATCATGTTTGCAATTCTTAGACCCTTTGTTTTAGAAGATACTTCTTTAAGCTCATCTATATTAGCAGGTGCCTCAACAAAAGTAGCATCGGCTCCAGCCTAAAGAAATCAAGACAATCCAATGATGTTATTTATGTCCGTGAGCTTATATTATCTAGCTTGATTGGTAAAATTCCGACAAATGATCAATTCAACAATGATTTAGATTTTGCAAAAAAAAAAACATCATTGATATCTATAGTTGTTATTACGTACCTCTTTGTAAAGGTTGGCACGCCTAATTCCTTCTTCTAGGCCATGTGGCGCACGTGCATCAGTCCTAGCAACAAGGAAAAAGTCAGAATCACCAATAGCTTCCCTCGCAGCAGCAATTTTAAGTGCGTGCTCCTCCGCAGGCACAACTGCTTTTCCACGCATATGACCTGAAAGAGGCGGAGATAGAAAAAAGTGTGATCATTAGTTGTTTTATCATTTATATTAATAAAAAAGTTAAATATTTTAATCATATAAATGAAAATGATAATTTTCTTTTTAATAAATAAAAATTTAAGACTTACCACATTTTTTCGGCCACACTTGATCCTATGAAAAATAAAACAGAACATAATAAGGATACTTATATGGGAATGAAATACGAGTACGAATTAATCATGGGTCTATATTGTTTACTTCCTAGTGAGACTTGTACACAAAAAAATATTAATAGATGGCATGTGGTTAAATATTAAAGCAATTACTACTTTTCACACAAAAAAAAAGGGAAAAA
Organism: Silene conica; assembly: GCA_029255685.2. Lineage (NCBI taxonomy): Eukaryota > Viridiplantae > Streptophyta > Magnoliopsida > Caryophyllales > Caryophyllaceae > Silene > Silene conica. The sequence goes on along the minus strand of CM055317.2, from coordinate 9,662,342 downwards.
AAACGAGTACCTCAAGAAATACACCCTTGGCACCGGCACTGATAAGCTCTCGAACGAATCTCTGGACGTTTAGAGGACCACCTCCACCGGTGTCTATAATAAATAAAAAATGTTATATTTCGAATTAACTTTTTAGTTATTCACAAATTCTCTGACGGGTGTGTGAGAAGTTAAGTGGAAATGCCTTTTTGTCTCACGTTACACACTTAAATTTTCATCGTAATTAAGTGTTGATAGACATTGATTTACGAAGTGTGAATGTTACCTCCGTCAACAATGACACACAAGTTAGGAGCAGCTGCTGTAATTCTTCGAGTTGCTTCTACAACTTCTGTTGTTCTGTAAATCAATCAATGATCACACAATTTCTTCAATTGATTCTAAGTTGTAGGGATTACACTGTTCTAAAACTATCATATCCTAGTTACAGCATTGATTAAAATAGATTCATGGCTTCGTCATTTCACAAATTCTCATTTCAAACCGTCATTATCCGTTTTAAATGTAAGACGGATTAAATATATATCAAATCGTCCCATTTGTTGTCTAGAAAATGACAATATTTTTATCTTTATTAGCCCACTTAATAGTAATTAACCCGCCTTAAACAAGATTTACTGTCGGCATTTAGTCAATATCTAAAATATAGAGTTCTAGACTTTTACTGGACACAACTTACGAATTTTATCAAGCGGAAAATAATATACTCTCTGTATTAATCACCTTAAAATTTTGGTTACGTTCTAATCGCTTCTTACTGGTCAAACTATAGAGAGGTCATAATTGGCCCAATTGGGCTAAAAAACGAATCAAGATAACTTGCACCGTACAATAAATAAGAATTCCACATGCACGATCAAATCTTCCCGGTAAAAAGTGACTTATAACTTTTTTACCAGATTAGCGTGGGTCACGTTCGAATGAGTACAATTAAAGTGTAAGATCGTATACTGTACATGCAAGAAAAGTCTAACAACTTTATCGACATTAAAAAAATGAAGGCAAGAGAAGCGAAGTATACATACGTGAGTAAGCCAAAGTCAGGGAGACCGAGCATGGCAGCGGAGACACTGAAACCGGAGACAAATGCGGCATGGAAACCGGTTTTCTCGACAACAGCGGCCGAGAGGGCGTCTTGGACACCGGGCATAAGTACAGAACCATGCTCCTCTATCAGACGGTGCATTGTTGTCTTACGCCCCGTGACATTTGTGTACGACCCATTGGTCGCAGTCGCGCCATTGGTCGTACCATTGTTCGGGGCCATTTCGAAAACTAGAGAAATTAAGAAGTGAAGGATTAAAGAAGTTGTAGTAGAGTGTGTTGTGTTAGTATGAAGTTTAGCTTTGATTTGAGTCCTATTTATAGTAGTGGAGAATTGGCACTAATTAAAATTAAATTAATAAACAAAATCATACGGAGCAAATTACCTGTTGCCTGTCGTTAACTTAAGACTGTGGCATACCTTTTACAGTTCACTCAATCCATTTTACCCATTTTATTTTGCAGTAAGTCTCCCTTGCAACCGTTATGTAACGGGTCAAGTTCTCTCACCTAAGTATAAAATACAATAAAAGTCTCAAATACCTTGTCTTTTCCTATCAAGTGGGTAACATTTAACCCATCGCAAATTTACGACGAATATGTCCGTCACAAATAAAAATTTATGTTATTTTTTGAGGTCAATTTTTTTAAAAAAATTCCCTTGATTAGGTTAAAAAAAATCAAAAGGTGGAGTTTAAAAAATTAAATTTAGTCAAAATAAAAATTTAAAGATTTCTTAAAGGAAATCGGTAAATTAAAGCCGATTATATAACTCGGTTTTAGACAAATCTCTTATCTATAAAAGGAGTAGAATTTAGAGGAACCTATTGGCTCTCAATTTTTAGAAAAATAATTAACTTCTTCCAAATCATACCCCACCACTTAATCTCAAGTTTTTATTTCCAAACTATCAACCATAATCTTTAAGTTTACATTTTAATCACTAATATTACTAAATTAAAGAAAATTACAACAATAAAAAATTGTCAAATAATTAAATAGTCGGAAAGTATTTTTTTTTCTTTTTTCCGTTCCTTTTTGCTAATATGGTAAACATACACTTGGTCATTATTAACACCCTTCGTTTTAATTTACAACGTTTGCAAACAAGATTTGTCGAATAAATTTATAGCACTCATTCGTTAACTAACGGGTCTAATTTTGTTAAATTAAATTTTGTTAAATTAAATAGAATATCAGTTTTCAATGATTCAAATAGAAAAAACTAAAAAATACGGAGTATTATTCAATATTTATAGTTTCCTATTACGTTGGAATTTTTTTTTAAAATGACAAAATAAGACGATCTTGAACAAAAAAACAACAATTGTTGTGTATAATCAACCACTCATGTGTTCGAAAAATAATACTCGTGCATTTTGTGCACGAGTTTAAAACTAGTTTATCATAAAACGCGTTCTTTTTATAACCCTTTTTACTCACTAACAAAATTGTATTTTTGTTCGGTTAACGGGTATATTTGTATAAAACCTTGTTACCCGAGATTTTCTTAGAACGTGTTAAATCTCTCGAAGTTTAATATTGCAAGAAGTTGAAATTAAAATTTGGGATAGTTATATAGTCGGTACTCCGTATTTGTACGAACACAAATTCTCATTTGTGACGGACATACCGTCGCAAGTTTGTGACGGGTCAAGTAATATCCATATAAAGAGATAAGATAAAAGTAAAATATCTTGATAGTAGCAGATTGTTTTGTGTTTTTCACCAATATGGGTAGTATTTGATCCGTTGTAGGTTGTTGGTGTACAAATACCACTCGGGTACTTAACATTCTCTGTTGAAAAACGTCCGCGTAATAGTAAGCGTATTAAATTTGCAATAGTGTATGAATAAATGTACTTGAGAATATTACTCCCAAAGCAAATGCAGTTGGGAATAGTTTCGAATGGGTATTTTGTACTAGAAATTCTAAAACGGATATATTCATCACAAGATAATAAAAGGTTAAATAATACCAAGGCGGTTAGATAAGACAAAAACTCACTACACAATTTGTTTTTAATTTATTTATTAATTTTGGTATTATTTAACATGATCTCAACTTATAACGGATATATCCGTCTTTAAAAGATATCGAGTGAATTTATATTTTGAGTATGAAGTAGGAATAATGGAAATTTCGTGAATTGGAATATTCGGAACATAAAAGAGAAAGAAATAGTAGAAAGGGTCCACCACGTGAAAATAAATGGTTTGATTGGAGGTGCAACGGTTTGGTTGTACTACTCAAGCCTTCCGAGTTCCGGTCTCCATGCACAAGGAGACGGTTTCATTGTATACATGTCAAAATAATGATCGTGTCGCTCTCTTTCGTAAGCTAGATGTGCGATTCTGTCACCTATAAACCTCGGATTTCGGATCCTACCCAAATTCGTTTAAAACGGATGATAATGGATTCAGATCTTATTCAGATCCGGGATCAACACTTTATGGATAAAATATGAATCACAATATTTTAGATTTAGTGGATAAAAATATGGATATGGATCATATGGTCGAGACTCGAGATCCAGAGATCCAGATTCTACCTTAAGTACCATTTTTATTTCGTATGCTTTGTTTTTTTTAATGTTTTTCATAAATCAAACCATATTTTTTTATTAACATTTTTCAGTTTAAAAAATTACTTTTTTAGTATTTTTTTTTTTTTGGCAGCCGTAAAGAAAGTTTACATCCTCAAGACCAAGTGTGCCTCATTATGAGACAACTTGTTTAAAGACCAAGGGATGCAACTAATACTAAGACAATGAAAACTGCTTGCAAGCGTGTCAAACTCCTCAACGAAGCCCCTTAGTTAATGGTGAACCTCTTCGATCCCAATCAGCTGAAGGATAGCCTGCAAACAATCAGATAAAATACTTAATTGTAAAATAGACCTTTGACCTGCCCATTTCATAGCCAGTAAGATGCCCCTTGTCTCGGTCTGGAGAGCAGATTCCGCTCTAGCTGACTCTAACACCTTCGTTCCTTCGCAACCAATCTCCCAGTAGAATCATATACGATCCAACATGCCGATCATGTCCCTGCCCAAAACCACGCAGCATCCACTTTGATTCTCATAAGACCATCCCCATGCAATTTTCCAATCATCCCTTACATCCCGCTCCCTTATCCCATCCACCTCACCCCTCTGAGTAATACCAGCCAACCAAGCCAGTTCAGATGACTCTTGGACCATTCTGAAGAAAACATTTGGGAAAAAAGATGCACCACGAAAAATCACATTATTCCTAAGAATCCAGATGTTCCAAAGGGTGGCCAAAAAAATAAATCAGGCCCTTATCTTCCGCCCCCTTTTTCCATAGAAAGTTAATCCAATTCATAATCCAGGATTCAATAGGAATAACATCCGTACCCTTCCAGTTAAGACCAAGCGGGGAGCCATTCCAAATCCGCTGAACCACTGAACAGTCACGAAACAGGTGTCCTAATGTTTCAGAAACCCCGACACCTGAATAACGGAGAGCATAAGCAGAACAAGTAGACATGCCGCGCTTAACAAACTCCTCACCAACTGGAACAGTCCCGGTCAAGATTCTCCATACCAAAATTCGCCAAGTTTTAGGACCCGGGAGTTTCCATAATCTAGTTCTCAAGAATTTGTAGCACAATCCAACTTTGCGCTTCCTGTCCCTTTCGGACATCCTACTCTCAAAAAAGGACCTGGAAGCCAGTCCATACCCGCTCCTAAAAGAGTACTAACCATCCTTTGTCCCAATCAAAAACAGCCAAGCCTCATGATGTGAAGAGGCAATTGGCATAGCCAAGACTTTCTGAGCGGAATCATCTTCAAAAAGAGCATTAACCATCTGCTCATCCAATGTCCCTTGAGACGTTATCAAGTCTTCAATCCTCAGATCATACAGGTGTACTCCCTGAATTAAAAGAATATCACATCTACGCATCGGAACCTCCCCGTTAACCCACCCAGAAGACCAAACATTCAGACGCGACTCCCGACCAAGTTTCCATCCCACATTATCTTTTATCAAATCCAACCCATGCATAATACTTTTTACTCCCCATGAACTACTTGGCCTCTTCACATACACCATCCTTAAAAACGAGTCAGAATCTTTGAAAATCAAGCCCCGAAAGACCCGACTAAAAAAGGAATTTGGTGACCTCAATATCCTCCATGCATTCTTTCCCAGGAGTGCCTGATTAAGACACTGAACATTCCTCATCCCCAGACCACCCATACTCTTCGGAAGACTGAGAAAATTCTTACTACACCAGTGCATGCCACGTGCTGATTTACACCCAACCCACCAAAAATGCGTCAACAAGGCATTAATCCTTGATGCCACACTTACCGGAATCTTAAAAACCGATAGAAAGAAAATCGAGAGATTTGATAGGACCGATGAAATCAGCGTTAGCCATCCTGCCACAGATAAGAAATTCACATTCCACGAAGAAATTCTTTGAGTGATACTGTCCATCAAACCAGCATAAAAATCTTTTTTGGAATCCATGACATCATATCGAATACCCAAATATTTCTCGATTCCTTTATTTTCACGAATGCCAAACAACCTTAAACAATCACGCACTCTGGCCAAAGTCATTGACGGACTAAAAAGCACCCCAGATTTGTGTTTATTCAGAACCTGCCCCAAAGCTCTACAGTACTTGTTTATTGTCTCATTCAGAACATGACATGCCTCTCCCTTATCTTTGACGAAAAAGATCGAATCATCAGCAAAGAAAAGGTGGTTCAGGTCAGGCACATTTCTCCCCAGTTTCACCCCCCTGAGTCGCCCTTGCCTACCCAAACGCAACACATTACCAGACAACACATCCATACACAGGATAAACAAGTACGGGGATAGTAGATCCCCTTGCCCAAGACCACGTGAAGGGCTGAAAGAAGTCGTTGGTGCCCCATTGAACAGTAACTCATAAGACACCGTAGTCACACAACTCATAATCAGGCCGATGAGCTTTGCAGGGAAATTAAAGTCATGCAACACTGCTTCCACGAAATCCCACTTCACCCTATCATAGGCTTTGCTCGTATCCGCCTTGAAAGCCAAAAACCGGATTTCCCATATCGGTGAGAATTTATTCTATGAATAGCCTCATGCGCTAGAAGAATCATTATATATATAAAAGCAAAATGTAAAACTGCTGATGTGGCGCAACCAGGTTTCAGAATTAGGCTAATGGAGCTCTCTCATTCAACCTCATAATTTCAGTTTTTTTCGGCCAATAGCGTGAATAATAACAGGCATGTCAACTTCCATTAAATATCAACTTATTAATTAATATTCCAACCATATAATTACTTAAATTTATTTTTTTTACCTTATTTATCTTTTACTTTTTCTCTTTCCTAAATCTTATTTTATCTCACTTAATCTTTTTCACCCCTTATATATTTTTCTATTCTATTACTAAAACCTCCTTTTATTGGAAAGTTATAAGTTTACATTTTTTAATTATATTTTACGCTTTTCAAGTTATACGTCAAACTTTTAATGTCAACATGTACTTATATATCTTATACTATAGATATATTTTTTTTATTTTTCTTTAAAATATTTACATATACACCACATATATTATTAGTATATCTAACAACTTTAATTGATCATTTCCCGACAAAATTAAAATTGAACAACCCGTGAATTTTCACGGGTGTTACGCTAATATTATCACTAATATGCCTCCCGGACACAAAAGCATTTTGAAAATCCCCAATCAAATATTTCATCACCCTAGTCAATCTGTTGGCAATACATTTAGAGATAATCCGCATTATAACATTACATAGACTAATAGGTCGATAATCCCCAATAACCTCCGGATTTTCACACTTTGGAATCAAAACAATGAAGGTTCTATTCATCTCCCAAAGGACCCTGTCCGAATCCAGGACCGAAAGGACCCCTTTAGTGATATCATGCCTAATAAAGGTCCAACACCTCTGAAAGAAAATACATGGTATCCCATCCGGTCCAGGAGCCTTTAGGGCCCTCATTTGAAAAACCGCCCGGCGAACTTCCTTAGCCGTATAAGGAGACCAGAGACGATCACAATCATCCTCCTTAACTCGAAGCTGGATGTCTGTAATCACCTCATGAATCAGATCTTGTCGCTCACGCCCACCCCCTACCTCCATCTGATTATACAAACTAACGAAAGTATTACGAAACAACTCCTTAATGTCCTCCGGTTTAACTACCCACGTCCCGTCACTTGCCTTGATGCTATAGATGAAATTTTTACTAGCCCTTCCTTACTTTTTAGTATTATTGTAATTTCATATGACTTTATTTTTATGTTTTTTAAGAAATTTAGCTTTCTTAATTGTATCTAATAGAGAGTTGTGTTACGTCGCAAAAGGATATGGATAGATCCTGATCCAATTTGCGGATCCGGATATAAATATGAGAATTTCATATTCGATAATTATGGAACCGATTCTGAATCTTATATAATCGTATTCAGATTTTATTCATTGTCATCCCTAGTTGTAAATGTTCATTGATCAATGTCGCTTTTAAATATCTACATACTAACCCAAGTCCCCTGTAGTGAGCGATCATTGTTAAGTGCAACAACCTTATTACAACAACACAAGGATATTTCATCTTCAACTAAATGATACTTACTAACCAGTGGTGTTAGTACAATAGTAACTGTGGTAAACCTTGAAACTTGCAGAAATGCAGGAGTTGAGAGGTCACAAATTCGACTAACAATTGGGGCGATGACCACTTGACCACTGCAGCCCCCGAAGGTAATGAAATACATGGTCCATGTGGTGGTGCGGGAATGCATGGGCCGGAGGATTCAACCCCCTCGTCATAAAAAAAAATTGATACTACTATAGACACCAATATTTGTACATATCTCACTAAGGAACTCAATGAGGCCAACTAAAATCCAAACATACTTTTTTTTATCTTAAAAGAAACGAATGCGCTACCAAAAACCCTGAACGAATTCAAGGTTCTACTCACAAGAAATCAAGAAACTTATCAAATCGACTATTTTAGATTTATGCTCTCTAATATTTTATCTCTTAATTAAATAAAACTTATTATTACAAAGATCTTGATATATATAATTGTTAAATTCAGCAACCGGCCTGGCACACCCAAAATTCAAAAGGGTTCCACTCTAAAACCAATTTGCGATAGAGGGAGTAATCCCTTGACTTATAAAGTGATAATTTTTCTCCTCTTCTTTCAATGTGGGATAATCCTCACATGTGGGACTTTCGGGTTTCTTCACCACCCCCCCCCCCCCTCTCACAGGTGAGGCACACTTACAAACTTTGGCTCGTGAATCATAGGTCTTTAATGATGGACTCTAATACCATGTTAAATTCAGCAACTGGTTTGGGCCACACCCCGAACAGAGGAGAAAGACTCCACAATATAAACTCAAAAGAGCTCCACTCTAAAACCAATTGACGGTAGAGGGAGTACTCCCTTGACTTATAAAGTGATAATTTTTTTCTATTCTTTCAATGTGAGATAATCCTCACATGTGGGACTTTTGAATTTCTTGACAATAATTTTATTTGGGACTTTTGAATTTCTTGACAATAATTTTATTTGTCACTCTAATAAAATCCTCGATTAACAAAGAAATAAGAAATACAAAGTTTCCTAAAAACATCTAAACAACAAAGCAATCGACAAAAATCAATACCCACCAAACAATGAAATCTAACCAAAACCCCACAAAACTTGTAATTTTCAAGTCTAATATCATTACACAAATACTAATAAAAACTACGAGTTTAAATACGGTTTATAAATTTTCATTGAAAACGGATATTATCCATTATAAACTGAAAATGAATAGTATTACCTTCACAATATGCAAGTGACAAATTAAGTGTGAATTAAATGGAACACCCAGTTACTCTTCCATTTATGATATTGTGAAAGAGCCACTATTCGTTTTCAATTTTGAATGAATAATGTCCGTTTTTAATAAGATAAGTTGTACGGTTTATTATGTAATACTTACAAACATGGCGATTATAATGTTTTAATCTCCCATAGGACTCATACGAAAGTGTACATAATAATTCAAATTGTATTTCTTTTACTCAATTTAATTGCAAAGGAATCAAACATATATGCATGGATGAAAGCTAGCCAAAATCCCACAAATGGGGAATTAAATTACTAGCAACTTCAATCAAACAAACAAAAATTATGCCATCCAGAATTTTATTACCAAGACATTATTATTTCTTTAGAGTCCTAAAATTAAACTTAATAGGACTAGATTTGCAAAATCATGACGTTAGAAATTAGAATAATCATTTTATTTTACATTATTAAGATCAATCAAACATACATTCAAATAATTACAGATCAGATCCATCAACTTGCACATCATATAGTATATGAAATTGGTGAGAAATTAATTGAGAGAAAAAATTAAATAATACGGAGTAGTCTATTTGCTTAGGTATAATATGCACGAAAATAACAAGTGGATGATACGCCAACTGCTCTATGCCGGATCTACTAACTTTTGTTGAAAGAATTCACAAAAAAATACTTCATCAATTCGTCTTCATCAATAAATACGGAGAATTAGTCTAAAGTGAAATATTATTATAAGATATGATTAAGCCTGCAGTTGTTTTAACACTTTGCATTTGTATGGGGGGGGCATGCGCATGTACGTTAGAATATAAAATCGATCTTGAACTTTAATTATCAGTTTATACTTTTAGTTAAGATGGTTTATTGTCATAGTATTAGAGCTACTGATTACTGTGAAGTGTGACCAAAGCCCACGGATACTCAAGTAATGGAGCGTGTTAGGAATAAATATAGTAGTTGAACTTCATTATATCGAAAAATTATAGTTACACTTGCTTGTATCAAATTAAAATTGTTACACCCCAAAATTACCATTTTGTTAAGCTAACACGTGGCACCGTATGATTGGGCGAAGGATGAACATTGGATGCTAAAATCAAATAATATAAAGAAATGGGAAGTCAATGCAAAAAGAAGAGTGTGGAAGAAGGAGGCGCGCAGAGTAGTCGAGGAGAAGGAAAAAGCCAAAAGGAGCATTGCTCGAAGATTACCCCAAATGGCCAAGCAGCTACCTTCCGTCAGAGAAAGCAAGTAGAAAGAAGGCCCAAAAAGAGAAAAAGGAGAAGAAGGATCCGTTGGATAAGAGTCCAATCCAACGGTCCATAGAACTAGGTTTTTATATATATTCAAGCACTTGTACATACAACACACACAATTTGCATACACAACACACTGAGCACATAAGAAACACTAAGAAAGTCATAGAAATACTTGTAATCTCGTAATCTTCTAGAGGATAATTCTAGTGGAACTTGGAAGAAACCTTCTTCCCGCAGTTTTTCCCCAAGGGGCTTCCTGCGTCATCAAACCTCTTGTCTTTCATACTTCTCCTCATTATTCTCCTAATCACCTACTTTGTCTAAATACGTCACTTAGCAAGTTTGGAATCACTATAACCTCCTAAATTAACCTTAGGTAAATTTTGACCTAAACATTTTGGCGCCCACCGTGGGGCTGTAGTGATTATTCAACCTAAAAACGCAAAATCCCGAAAATCTCTCAAAAATGACAAACCCAGCTTCTCAAACAACCTCACAACCCATCCCGGTGGCAACAGAAACCTCTTCCAAATCCACTGCGGTCAGCACTCCCACAGTGGTCAGTGCTCCCGTGGTCAGCGCTCCTACAGTGGTCAGTGCTCCAGTGGTCAGCACCCCGCTCGCTGTTAGCACTCCTCAGGCGCAATCAGGCGTCACCAACAGCAGCGCAACGGCTAGCTCAAGCCCGGCGGATGCTCCCACCCCAGCCATGTGGAAGACGATGATGGAAGGGATATTTACCCTCCACCAGGCAGTCGACGGCTTAAGGAAGGACAACCAAGAGCTCAGAAAGTTAGCAACGGCTCAGAATCTACCTCCACGCGCCAGCGGAAATCCAGGCGCAGAGGCCGGAATCCCAAGACCCCCAGAGAGCAGGGCGATTCCCAGCGAGATAGTCACCAGACTGGACCTCTCCGGAGTCGCACCTCCAGGAAGAATCACTCCGACAGGCTTGGGCTACCTCTCCATCAACCTAGATTCGCCGCCACCTCAAACGGGAGTCCCAGGTAACGAATCTGTAAGGCCACCTATTATTACTAACCAATATGGTAATGCAGGACCTTTTTTCACCCCGACCTCAGTCTGGACACAAGGGGAAGGGTCATCAGCAAGGCAACCACCTCCGCTGGGGGCTGGCTCATCGGGATATCCCATCCAGCAGACGCCGTCAATAGTGCACACCGTGCCAATGAATCATCAGGCACTCTGCCAGCCCATGGTCGGCCAGACACCAGGAGCACCAGGGTATGCACCACTCACCCATACCATCCCTTGGAATTTCGCTAACCCTCTTGCAGGACCGAATCCATGGGAGCACCAGTACAAGGAACTGTGGGATTTAGTCAGCCGCATCCCAGGAATGCCAAGGCCCCTGGAGAAAGCGGCCCCAGACAGCTACGCAGACTCGCCATTCACCCACAACATCGTCTCAGTAGATGTACCCAAGAGATTCACTCCGCCAAACATGACCAGCTACGACGGAACAGCCGATCCGATAGACCGCATCAACCAATACAAGCAGAAAATGATGGTGGTCACGGCCTCAGGCTCCCTGAAAGAGGCGTGCATGTGTAAAGGATTCGGATCCACTCTCTCAGGAGCCGCCCTTCAGTGGTTCGTCACTCTGCCCAACTCCAGCATGTCCAGCTTTGCAGATCTGGTGAACGCGTTCAACCAGCAGTTCGCCAGCAGCAGACGGCCAGAGAAGCAGAGCAGCGACCTCTACGAGATCCAGCAAGGCGATGCAGAATCCACCAGAGACTACCTGGCCAGATTCAACAAGGAAATGGTGTCCATTCCCCATTGCGAGGAGAAAGCTGCCATCCACGCCTTTCGCTGGGGGCTACCCCAGGCCTCCGACCTATACAAGGAGCTCACCAAATGGCCATGCACGGCCTATGCTCAGGTTCAGCAAAAGGCGTTGGATGCCATCCGACTGGAAGAGGATGCAGGGCCCAGGAGGATCAGTTGCGGCTCCGCATCTACCAGCAGGAAGGCACCAGCAGCAGACAGGCAAGAGAAATCCAAACCCTACAACAGGCCGGTGCATAAAGTTTCTGGAGGAAAAAACTGGAAGAGTGACCCAAATCTGCCGCCAAAGGTACAAGAGTACGGTTTCACTGTCAATCTTGCAGGACTAATCAAAGCGCTAAAGGAGTTGGGAGAAAAGGTGAAGTGGCCCAAGAAGCGGGCAGAAGAAAGAAGCAAGGACGGAAGGGACACCAACCTAAGGTGTGACTTCCACAACGAAGACATCGGGCATACAACTGAAGATTGCATCACTCTCAGAAAAGAAGTCCGGTATCAGTACGAGCAAGGTAATCTGAACCACATCTTGCCAAAAGGAACCAAGGTGAACGCGACTCGCCAGGTAGCACCCTCTAGTCCCCCTCTTTGCACTAGAACTATTAACGTGATAACAGGGGGCTCGGAGCTGTGCGGACTTACCTATTCCGCAGCCAAGAGGCACGCCACCCGAGTTAAAGGAGACAAACCAGAATCCTCGTGCAGGATCAGCGCCCATGATCTACCGGTCGTCAGCTTCGACGAAACGGATGCAGAAGAGGGTGCTGAATACCATGATGACGCCCTGATCATCACCCTGTTCATAGGGAACTGCCGGGTAAAGAAGATCCTGGTGGACACGGGGAGTTCAGTCAATATCATCATGTTAGAGACGCTGAAAAGTATGGGATTTGGAGAAGCAGACCTAGTCAGAAAGGCGGTTCCACTGGTGGGATTCAGCGGAGAAACGAAGCATTCACTCGGAGAAATCATGATCCCGACCTACGCCGGAGGAGTCAACAAGCAGGTGAGGTACCTGGTGATTGACGGTCCCTCCACCTACAACGTCATCCTGGGCAGGCCGTGGATACATGATATGAAAGCCATCCCATCATCATACCACCAATGCCTCAAGTTCCCTACACCGTGGGGAGTCCAGACCATAAGAGGAAACCAGGAAGAAGCCAGGAGCTGTTACAAGGTGGCGCTCAAGCCTACAGCCACTCCTCCCCCAGCATAGCAATCACAGGCAAAGCAGGTCAGGGGAACCTACGAAGAGCCTCCCCAAGTGGAGGTAGAAGAAATTCCCCTAGATCCGCTGCACCCAGAGAGGAAGGTACTGGTGGGAGCAGAGTGCACAGGTACCGTTCGCTCAGAACTATTAAATTTGTTAAAAGCTAACATCGATTGCTTTGCATGGTCCCACGAGGACATGGTGGGGATAGACCCAAACGTAATTTCACACAGGTTGAGTGTAAGCCCCGGCTACAAGCCGGTCCAGCAAAAGAGAAGAAAGTTTGCCGCAGAAAGAAACCAGGTGATAAACCAGGAGGTGGACGACCTCCTGGCCGCAGGGAAGATAAGGGAAGTAACCTACCCGGAATGGCTATCCAACGTGGTAGTGGTCCCCAAAAAGAACGGAAAGTGGAGGGTGTGTGTGGACTTCACCGACCTCAACAAGGCGTGCCCTAAAGACCCGTTCCCTCTACCGCACATAGATGCAATGGTGGATGCAACCGCAGGCCATGAAATGCTCACATTCCTGGACGCCTGGAGCGGATACAACCAGATCAAAATGCATCCGGAAGACCAAGAAAAGACGGCATTCAGGTCTGAACACTACAAAAAAAGCGCGACATAGTGACGGAATTTCTGACGGAATTTTAATTCCGTCAGTTTTTTTCAAAGGACTGACGGATTTCGGACGGAATACTGACGGAATATATTCCTGACGGAAATTCCGTCACAAACCGTCAGTTAAATCCGGCGCGTTGACCAAAGTCAATGGCGGTAAAAATTACTGACGGAAATTCCGTCAGAATCGGTCAGATTATATTGGCGCGTTGACAAAGTCAATGGCGGTAAAGGCATCTGACGGATATTCCGTCAGAAAACTGGATTCCTGACGGATATTCCGTCAGCATATTGCTTTATTGACGGAAGAACAACTGACGGACATTCCGTCAGAAATATTATTACTGACGGAATTTCCGTCAGATGTATTCGTTTAAATTTTGAATTTTGAACATTTGAAAAGCCACGTGTAAGTATTTATCTGACGGAAAATCCGTCAGTTAAGTTAAATACTGACGGAAATTCCGTCAGTAATCCGTCAGACTTTTTTTTTAATACCCCCTGATTCAGTCGCGTTATTTTCCCCCAATTCATAAAAATTCCCAATTTTTCCCTAACCCTAAATCGCACCCGACGGAAAACCCTCCACCACACCCTCCACCACACCCGACACCACCACTCTTGCCACCCTATTTCACTTCCACCACCGTCACCGTCATCTTAAGGTAAACATTCATCCTTCTCTTTCTTTAATTTCTGATTTTATGCTCTTTTCTTAATGTTTGAATCAATTAGTTAGTTTTCTATTGTTATTATATATGTTAATTGACTTAGGATAGAAGCCTTGCTTGATTTAGGATAGATGCCATAATGTTTGATGAGTTATGTGAATATTTGATTAATTATTTTAAGTTTTTACTTAATTATGCTAATTTTGGTTTAATTATGCTAATTTTGGTTTAATTATGCTAATCAAAGTTAAAAATATAAAAAGGTAATAGTATAGCTAATTTCTTATACGTATTAAATATAAAAGATTGAATGAGTTAAAAATACAAATGTTTTACTTATATGCTAGAAGTGCCTTTATTATTTATATTGACCTAGTACCCGTTCAAAAATTACTCATTAGGAGTAATTTTTGAATAGTCCCCGTTTTGGGACTGTCTTTGTACGTTTCAAGTCACTTAGGTAGTAAACATGTTATTGTGATTTATTAATGAGAAAAGAATTCGGTTACAATTCCTTTAATGTTCTTTGAGTACATATGTGGAAAAATTATTTTTTCTATATTGTGTATTTGAAGAACGGATGGGAATTGCTGCCGAATTTTTTTGTCATTAATAAATCACAAGTGCATGTTTGCTAGTGACTTGAAACGTACATTGATGGGTTTAGGTTGGAGTGATAAGGACCCATGAAAAACAAATAAAGAAATATTATTATTTGTTAACTGAATTGCTATGCTAATATGTTTAATTAATATGTATTTATTTTGCTTATAACTTTGTTTTTTAATCTTTTAACACATATATAAATCTGGCCAATATATATGGATTGTTATAACAATTGTAAACATTCAAGCAGTTTGTTCTATTGCTTTTATTTAATCAATTTGTTCTATTGCACTTTTATATGTATCATCTAAATTTGTTATGTTGCAATTTGTTTCATATAGCTGGTGTTGTTTTAGTGTTTATCATGGTAGGTGGTGGTTTTGTTAGACGATATTTAGGTGGGAATAGTAATGCCGGAGGACGTCGTCGTCAGGAGGAGAACACACAGATTCCTGAACCACAACAACATGCTGATGAGGATGAGGAAGACGGCGGCGACGACGACGCCCCGTATGAGGAACCTTCACACGAGGATGAGACCGCAACGGTGAACCTGTCACGTGATCCTGAACAGGGGTATTGGTAAGTGTTTCATTTATTTTATTTTTTATTTTGACTTTACCATAATTCACAATATAATGCTTATGTATATGTTTTATTTTCAGGTGGGATGACCAGCCAATCAAGGACTATGTCACTTGGTCATTCACCCGTAATTTGGGGAAAGAGTTTTTCACCAATTGGAGTCAAGCTAGCCATGGACAACGTAAGAAGATGTACACTTACTTCCAGGTATATAAATTTCCAAATTATCATTTTTTAACTAAGCTTGTTTAATTCAATCATAACACAGTTTTTATAATATTCCATTTTTTTTTAACAGAATCGTGTCAAAGTTGTGGGAGTTGGCTATGATCCCAAGACCGAGTGGAAGACTCGTGTTTCGCGGAGGATTACAAGTCTCGTCAATGGCACCAATTATAACCGGAAAAGGCCAAATTGGTGCCCCGAGAGGTGGTGGGTGAAGCTTCAAAAGAGGGCTGAAGATGATCCTGACTATGCCAAAAAATCTGCAATTAATAAGGCAAATAGGAGATCAGGTGGTGTAGACGGGAAAGCGTTGGGCACCCATACTCTTGGCCGGAAGAGTTGCTCGGATGCTTTCAAAGAATTGGTAAGTAATATTTATATTTATATATTTTTCACAATTTGGTTAACCAATCCGATTATATTTTCATCAACTTTTGTATTCAAACTTATTTCAGGGTGACGAGGCAACGCCGTATAAGCTGTTTGAGTATACTAAGAAGAATAAGTTTCAACAGTGGGTCAACCCTCGAGCTGCGAAGATCGATGTAAGTCAATCTATCTACTAATTAATTTACAAATAAACTAGTTAATTTTTTCGTTTGAATTTTGATGATAAGTATAACATTTTTTTCTTAATTTTTTTGTTTTCCAGGCTGCTTATAAGGAAATCATTTCTCAGCCCACTCCAAATGGAGAGCCTCGAGACGAGTATGGGGACTTCTACAAGGCTGTTGACGGGTTTGACAAGAAGTCCAGAATGTTCGGCACCGGTTCGATAGGGCCAACAGTTTGGTACGAGCCTCCAGGAAACAAAGGCCGTCGATCCTGCTCCTACGCACCCACTGAGTACACTCGCATTCAACAGGAGTTGGGTAAGGAGCGCGCCGCGAGAGAGGATCTTCAGCAACAAGTCATCAACAACAAGAAGGATATGGAAGAGCGCATGGCTGAGATGTGGGCACAAATGCAAGCACATTTGCCCCCGAACACCTGTTCAGGTTTTCCCCCTCCTAACAGTAGAGATCCCCCTCCAGACGATGGATTTGGTTTTGGAGGTGACGGTAGTATAGCCCCCATAGGTTAGATTATGCTTTAGGTTTCATGCTAGTTAGCTAGTTGGTGTTAGTTTATGACTTAAGTTAGTTAATATGTAGCTAAAGAATTGATCATGTTGAGCTTTTGTGTGGTAGTTTAAACAAATTATGGACCATTGTATGATATTTGACTTTATTTATTAAGTACCTTTGGATCCTGATACGCGGCTGATGTGGAAATTGGATTCCCGCTTTGCGGTCGACGAGTGTGTTTGTTTGTTGTAGGTTTTGATAATGAACGCGTGAATATGTAAAACAATGTTTCAATAACATTGTGGCTGGACAGCAGGCTGCTGTTCCCGGCCATACTCGCACAAATTACTGACGGAAATTCCGTCACAAATATAAATACTGACGGAATTTCCGTCAGTAAAGTCAACAAAGAGTTTGACCATACTGACGGAAATTCCGTCAGTAATATATATTTGTGACGGAATTTCCGTCAGTAAGGTCAAACTTCTTGTTGACTTTACTGACGGAAATTCCGTCAGTATTTATATTATTGACGGAAATTCCGTCACTATGGTCAATATTCTTGTTGACGGAAATTCCGTCAGTAATATAGATTACTGACGGAAATTCCGTCAGTAATTGGTTTTTAGTGACGAATTTTAGTGACGGAATTTATTGACGGATATTCCGTCAGGAATGCTGTTTCCTGACGGATTTCAGCTGTTTGTGACGGATTTCTTCCGTCAGTAAAACGCGTGTTTTTTGTAGTGGAAAGAGGTATCTACTGTTATAACGTTATGCCATTCGGTTTAAAAAACGCAGGATCCACATATCAAAGGCTGGTGAACATGATGTTCAAAGAACAAATTGGCAAAACCATGGAAGTCTACATAGACGACATGGTTGTCAAGTCCAAGGCAGCCAGCCAACACACCCAGCATCTAGAAGAAACCTTCAGCATCCTGAGGAAGTACCAGATGAAGCTGAATCCCTCCAAATGCACGTTCGGAGTCTCCAGCGGGAAGTTCCTGGGGTATATGGTCACGCAAAGGGGAATCGAGGCAAGCAGTGAGCAGATCAAAGCGCTCCTGCAACTGGAGTCACCCCAGAAGCCAAAAGATGTGCAGAAATTGACCGGCAGGGTGGCAGCCTTGAATAGGTTCATCTCCAGATCCTCCGACAGATGCCGATTGTTTTATGACATACTACGGAAAAGCAAGAGATTTGAGTGGACAGAGGAGCACGAGCAAGCGTTCACAGATCTGAAGAAGTACCTCAGCTCCCCACCACTCCTATCCAAACCAGAGCAAGGGGAGCCGCTGTACTTATACCTATCAGTAACCGAGGTAGCGGTAAGTGCGGTACTGGTGCGAGAACACGAAGGGATCCAGCATCCAGTCTACTACATCAGTAAGTCTCTGCTACCTGCAGAGACCAGGTACACCGCTCCTGAAAAACTCGTCCTTGCTTTAGTTACAGCTTCGTACAAACTGAGACCTTACTTCGAGTCTCACTCTATATCCGTCTTAACTAGCTACCCCCTGAGACCCATATTGAGTAAACCAGAACTTTCTGGAAGAATGTCCAAATGGTCAGTTCACCTGAGCGGCTACGACCTAAAATTTGAAACAAGGACCGCGATAAAATCGCAAGCCCTTGCAGACTTTGTCTCTGATTTCAGCCCAGGTATGGAAAAGGAAGCAGCCAAAGAAATCCTGCCCCCAGAAATGGACTCTGAGGAAAACTGCTGGACGCTGCATGTAGACGGAGCCTCTAACAGCAGAGGAGCGGGGGTAGGAATGGTACTCAGGTCCCCTCAGGGAGATATGATCGTGCAGGCAGTACGGTGCGAGTTTCCAGCAACCAACAATGTAGCAGAATACGAGGCCTTGATCCAGGGACTCCAACTGGCCCTGGACCTCAAGGTCAGGTACCTACAGGCGTTCAGTGACTCGCAGCTCATAGTAAATCATATCAACGGTGAGTACGAAGCCAAAGACCCCAGGATGGCAGCATACCTGGAAGTAGTCAAAGACAGACAGACAAGGTTCATCACCTTCAAAATAGAGCAAATCCCCAGGGAGCAGAACGCAGAAGCAGATGCGCTGGCTAACCTGGGGGCAACATTCAAGCCCGGAGACATCTCCTCAATCCCCATCACCCACGTGCTGGAACCCTCAACTTCCCAGGAAGACCGAGAAGTTGAAAACTCCAGCACCCAATGGGAAGCAGGATTAGGCGTCCTCAGCAACACCGCGGAGCAGCCAGAGGATTGGAGGTCACCCTACCAGAAATGGCTGACAGACGGAACCCTACCAGCTGACAAAAAAGAGGTAAGGGGATTCAAAATGAAAGCTTCCAGATTCATACTAATAGATGGTGTGCTGTTCAGGAAATCGCTCGCAGGACCCTACCTAAGGTGTCTGGGCGACAAAGAGGCACAGACAGTCTTGCACGATCTCCACAGCGGAGACTGCGGAAATCATGCAGGGGGCAAGAGTTTATCCAACAAAGCAATCATAATGGGATACTTCTGGCCGACGATACGAAGGGACGCAGTAGAACTAGCCAAGAAATGTGAAGCCTGCCAGAAACACGCTCCTGTCACGCATCAGCCCGCTGAACCTTTGCATCCAATCATATCGCCCTGGCCTTTCATGAAATGGGGAATGGACATAGTAGGACCGCTGCCCAGAGCACCTGGGAACAGAACCTACATGCTCGCACTAACAGACTACTTCTCCAAGTGGATAGAAGCAGAGGCCTTCCCCCAGGTCACAGAAAATCAGGTGATATCTTTCCTTAAACGAAACATAATCTGCAGATTCGGTATACCCTCTGAAATAGTGTGCGATAACGGCTCACAGTTTATATCTAACAAAACCGAAGCATTTTGTGCTAGTTGGAATATCACCCTACTAAAAGCTGCTCCCAGTTACCCCCAGACGAATGGCCAGGCAGAATCCAGCAACAGGATAGTTATGGACAACATGAAAAGGAGACTGGAGGAAGCTGGAGGAAAATGGGCAGACGAGTTGCCCTTGGTTCTCTGGTCTGACAGAACCACTCCAAAGACAGCAACGGGTCAAACCCCCTTCAGCCTAGTGTTCGGAGCAGAAGCTGTCATCCCAGCAGAGGTGAAAGTACCAACACAGAGATACGGCTGCCTAACAGAAGAGCGCAATCAAGCAGAAATGGCTAGCAGCCTGGACACGGTAGATGAGCTCAGAACCAGCGCTGCCATCAGAATGGCCGCCTATAAACAAATGGTGGCACGAAGTTACAACAAGAACGTGAAGATCAGGACCCTCCAGGTAGGATACCTAGTCCTCAGAAAAGTATTCCAGAACACAAAGAATACAAGCGCCGGAAAGTTTGCCTACAATTGGGAGGGGCCTTATCAGGTGGAAAGCACAACGGGAAGCGGGTCCTACAGGTTGATGGATATGGAAGGGAAAATGGTGCCCAGACCTTGGAATATCCTCCACCTAAAGAAGTATCACGTATAAGGAGGCGTACCAAGATGTTCTTTCAGAATCTGCGCCCAGGATCCACATCCTAATCCTAGGGTATTTACTTACTTATTCTATGTTTAAACATTTCATATTTTAAGTCATGCACAAATGTACCACCCCCAGGATCCAGCCATCCTGAGGGAGTTATTTGAAAAACATCAGCCAATTTGGTAATCAATGAAAATGTACTCGAGGTATTTTTTATCATAAATATTTGCGATACGTTGTCACTAGAAAAATGAGCTTGAGTCAAACCTCACTCAAAAAACGAAACATTGCGTGAGTATGGCGAAGTACAGGCAACTGGGACACTGTCGCCCACGATACCTAGCACTCACGAAAGCCTGGCAGCCTCTGACTGAGATGGGTACACCCTGAAGCCAGCACCCACACATGGCCAAAAAACACACGAGCATGCGCAAACAAAAAAAAAAAGAAGAAACACACAAAGCATAAAAAGCGTCCACAGACGCATACTTAAAAAGGCAGCACAGACGGCTGCCGAAAATCCCTGGGACCGCCCAGAAAAGAGTTCAAATGTGCCAAGGAAAAGCAAAAACAAATAAAGGCCCGCCACGCAGGGCCCAGGGCACAGAAATGTTCAGGGCACCAGCCCAACCAGCAAAACAAGCATGAAAACGACTAAACCTAAATGCCACTAAGGGCGCAGAAATTAGACATCAGCAGCTCCCTCCACAACCTGCTCATCGCCAGAATGACGAGTAGAAGAGGAGCCTGCCTCCGCAGCAACATCAACAAGCTGATCCTGAAAGACGCCAACTGGAGCAGGAGATCCCGGAGGAGCGCTCTGAACCTCGGGGGAGCCAGGAATCGGGGAGCGTAGGGATCCGTCGGGATTGAGGTCAGAAAAGTCCGGGAGCACAGGATGAACGGGAAACATCTGCTCCATGAGCTTCTTCTCATCCTCCAAACTCCACTTAATATGCTCCCCGGCCCCGAACTCCTCCATGCAGGCTATCCTTGTTTCCAGAGCAGAGAAAGTAGCCATGTCATATAGCAGCTTAGACAGGCTCTTCTTTTTTATCACCATGGCCCTCAGACGCGCATCCCTCTCAGCTAGGGCCTGGTCCTTCTCAGTTAAGGCCTGATCTTTCTCAGCTAAAGCCTCGTCCCTCTTCCTACCCTGCTCCGCCAGGGCATCCTCCAGCTCCTTCACCCTTGCCTGAACCCTTGTCAGCTCCTCAGACTTCCGCGTCCTGATTCCCCTCTCAGCCTCCAGCCCGGCCTGCAGAGTCTTCATCTCCTGGGATATGGCCTCCGCCTTACTGCACCCCATCAATATTTTTTGAAAGCCCTGAGGGAGAAATTCAGGGGGACACTGTGATTACCAAAGGTAAAAGCATGGGTACCACCAGAAACAAGGGAAAAAGAAAGGAGAAAACTCACCGAAAAGACATCCTCCGCTGCCTGCCGCCACAAGGGCACGGCAGGCTGGTTCTCCAGCAGCGCCTTGGAGCCAGGGGTCAGCAGACGACCCATGGCAGGCCAGGGATCTTCCTCCAGCTGACAGCTGAAGCCCTCCGGCAAACGGATGACATCCTCGCTCAAGTCTTCAATGACAGGGGCAGCAGACCTGTCGGCCAAAGCAGTAGAGGTGAGAGCCCGGTGACGCGTCCTGGAGGAAACTGCCGGAGGAGGAGGGCAAAAGGGAGTGACGGAAGGGGACGATTCTGCAGGAGCAGGCATGGTGGCCTTCTTGGCGACAGGCAGGGGTTCTCCTGGAGCCAGCTTCCTCTTCGCTAAAGGCTTGACGGAGGAAACTAGCATCATTTTCCTACGATCAGCAAGCAACTCTGCGGCCGTTTTCCTCGTCTGGGATGAACTGGCAGACATCTTCGAAGGCTCCTCTTGGGCGAATAGAGTATTGAAGCAGCGGAAATCGGGGTCCAGTCCAAAAAGCTTATTGTAGGTCTCGGTGATGTTGGGCGAAGGAATCGGATCTTTCACAACTGCACAGGAAAAAGTGTAAGGGTGTGAGCAGTAACGAGAACGAAAGACAGAAGGAGGAAACTGCCAATACCTTTGCTATCAACCACTGGGTCTTGGAAGATGTAGTCAGCGGGCACAGGGAGCGAGTCCACTCGTACATAAATAAACTGAGTGGACCATCCGGCATCCTTAGCCTTTTTCGGAAGAATGATGGGGAGGTCAATCTTAGAGCGAGCTCGGAGGGTGTATTGAGCATCACCCAGGCTCCGAATCGCGTAGAAATGGGCTAGATCCCCCAAAGAAATGTCAATAGAGTGACGGCCACTTATCATAGACAGGGATAGGAGAATCCTCCAAGCGTGAGGATTTATTTGCCAAAGAGGCAGCTGATGCGTGCCTATTTTATGATGTTTTACATCTATTTTTACACGCATTTTGTCGCTCATTTACTATGTTTTAGCATTTATTTCCCAACAATTGTCTACTTTCGTATTTTTATGCTCTTTTGCAGATTTATGCGGAAAAGGGACGATTTTATACCAAATTTATGCCCTCGGGACTTTTCATGACTAAGGATAAGAAGGAACGAAGCTTAGCGCACATTTCAAGGCCTAAAGATAACTTTTACAAGCAAAGAATCGATCTACGACATTGCAGCCTGTTTCAAATGGCTATATCTCGAGTTCTAGAGCTGATAATGGAGTGATTCCAGTTGGAGGTGAAAGCTTATCCTCTTAGCTTTCCAACGCCGCGAGAATCGCTTGATTTCGATAAGTAACGAAGAAATGGCAGCTGTTTTAAGAACGATGCGCGCTGCAGTCCCGACAGTTGGTCGACCGACCAACAAAGTAGGTCGATCGACCAGATGCCTATTGGAAAAGCCCATAATTTGCCTGAAGCCCAAAAATTGCATAAAATCCGTAAAGCGGTCGACCGACCGAAAATTCTGGTCGACCGACCACAGCGCCGACCCAGAAGTTTCCGAAAAGCCCATACAAGTGTTTAGGTCTTTAGGAAACTCTTAGTTTTTCTACCTATATAAACTAATCTTGTGATTAGGGTTAGATATCTCTTTTACTATCTAGTTTCTCATCGATCCTAAACCATCAAGTTCTTAATCTAGT
Organism: Silene conica; assembly: GCA_029255685.2. Lineage (NCBI taxonomy): Eukaryota > Viridiplantae > Streptophyta > Magnoliopsida > Caryophyllales > Caryophyllaceae > Silene > Silene conica. The sequence continues at coordinate 9,638,792 of CM055317.2, read as the reverse complement.
TTTCTATCATAGATTTTATTCAAGCTTTCATCTTTGTTCTTAGATTTTCCAATTAAGTTGTAAGTTTGCTACAATTCAATCTTTCCTTTTTAATTAATCTTGTTGTTCATCTTATTGTTGTTTCTCAATTCATGTTTCCTCTTTATTATCATCTTTAATTATGTTAATTCCTTTGATATTCTTAATTCTTGTTATTGTTAATTTTATGATTAAGATTATGCATAGCTAATTCTTGTGATTAGGAATTAGGGGAACCATGGTAAAGATTTGATTTTGATAGTTTAATGATTGAATTACCAATCCCCCATTGTTGTTGGTGAACTGATCCTTAGGATTGAAAGATTATTAGGATTAGTTTAACAACAACTTTGGGATTGCCCTTGAACGAAAGTTTAGTGCTTTTCTAGGAACCCTAAGACCGTAAGGATTGGGTAGAATATTGACCTAAAGGTTTATTCTTTGTTCCTTGGGATTGTGTTATTTGATTACTTTACCCTTCATTGACTTGTTTTAACCATGGGGAACCAAAGTTCCTAATCTCCTTTTTCCCTTATTTTAATTTCCTTTATTATTATTGCATGTTTAGATTAATGTTCTTTATAACTTTCATGTTTATTCCTATTTTTATTATTGTTCCAGTAACTATGAGTAGGTAAATTTCATATGTTAGGATGTAGGGAGTAAATATGCGAAGGTAGTTTAAATCTCGAACCGACATGTTGCAGGGTGGAGGTCGGCCGACCGGGTTAGCTGGTCGGTCGACCGACACGCGTATGAATTTTGTTTCGCTTTAATTTGCAGACTATAATAACCTACAATGAGACCAAAAGGAGACTTGTAGGATGTTAGTATTGACCTACCCAAGATTGAGAGATTTGGGAAGGGCATTGGTTTACATCTTAAGACGGATAGGTTACTTAAGACTGAAAGGTTTGTGACCTAGAATTTAGGAATCACCCTTATTGTTGACACCCAATAATTGTGAGACCTAGGAACTAATAGCATAGGCCGAAAGGAGCTATTAGGTAGCATAGACCTAAAGGATGTGTTACACCCCTTACGCGACTGCTATACATGTTGACTTAGGATTTATATTATCTTAGCTGTTTATTACCCAAACATCCTAGCATCTCTTTTATTATAGTTTATTTTCATCTTTATTTACTTGTTTTATTTTATATTTGTTTAGACTTAGCAACAATCAAAACACCCCTCTTCTTATTACTATTTTATAGATTAAAAATTAGCAAACGAAATTAACCTTGTCTCTCTGTGGTTCGACCCTTACTATCACTATCTATAGTTTTAGTTTGGTTTATAAATCTTATCTTTGACACCCACAACGACGGGTATCAAATTTTGGCGCCGTTGCCGGGGAGACGGTATAATTTTGTTTGTTAGTTTTTTGTTTATTTTTTTTCTTGTCTTAAGGAGCTTAGGTTCCTTAAGACCGTTCTTACCTTTTCTTCTAGTGTTGTTTAGAAGACAGGTTTTTGAGAGGAAGGCTTGAGTACTCTCTCTATGGATTTTTTTTATAACTTCCTACAGCCAAAGGCTCAAGATGTACCGAAAAATTCGGATGTTGCAGACTCTGGTCGACCGACCACTGCTACTGGTCGACCGACCACTGCTACTGGTCGACCGACCAACGTTCCTGAGCAGAGTGCTGTTTTGACTCCGGAATCGCTGGATCCTTCCTTTATTCAAGGTCTTGCCGAAATTTTACAGCTGAAAAAGCCAAAGGTTGCTGATCCTACGGCTAAAGTCACCATTCCTTACCCTGAAGGACTGAAAAATTCAAAAGAGGATCGGAAATTTGGTAAGTTTTTAGAGATGGTGAAGAATCTTGAGGTAACCATCCCTTTCACTGACTTAATTACCCAGGTACCTTCTTATGCTAAATTCATGAAAGATATTTTAATGTTGGAGCATCAGTTCAAAAAAACCTTTGAGAGGTATGAGGGCGTTGATATTAGTAACCCAGATTTTTCTGTCAAGTGTGATCCCATCACACCCATTACTAAAGAGTCGCTCATTCTTAAGGATGAGGATGATAGGTTACTTGATTCCCTCTCCCTCCCCGTTGATGATACTAACTTGGATCTAAAAACAACCAATGAGTTAGGCTTTCATCCCTTGACTGACCAACCTATTTTTGTAGGTATTAGTGATGACCATGTTCCTAACATAATTGAACCCTCTGTTGATGAACCTTGTTTTTTGCAGGATTCATTTATTGACATTCCTGATGTTTTTAATATTAGTGAATGTTCTATGCAAGGATCCTTTTCAAAGGATCCTTCGGAGGCTTTGATGTGTTTTGAGGCATGTGCAGGTGAATCTCTTGCTCAAAAGGCTGATTTGGATGCTCCAGAAATTGCGACACTAGTGATAAAGTCTATAAGCAGTAGGAAGAGAGATGTTCTCGATCGAGTAATACCACTTACTCGATCAAATGATGTAGAGAACGAGGTCACTCAAGCAAGTGATCATTTGGCTAAAGAAAAGAGCCCTAAGAAGAAGAAACCGAGGAAGGTGTCGACCCACGACTTGGGAGTCGACAACCACAGAAGATGGATGGCTAAAGCTGTGGATGATGACCCACCTATCTACATGGTAGAGAGAAACTCATCTACCCAAATCACCATAGCTGAAGGAGTAGCCTATAGTCAGAGCCCTTGGTCAAAGAAACGCCGAATCCTTCGCGGATGACTTCTTCTTTTTGCTCGTTTCTATTTTTCTTAAGACATTTTTTTTTTTTATTTTGCTAAGACTTTCTAGTTTGCTTTCTTTAAGTTTTTAGGACAACTTTTCTGTTGTGTTTGCGTAGTTAAGACTTTTTGGACTAGTTTCTGGGATCTCGCGCATTTGTTGGGCGCATATTTTTCTTGCTTTTTCAGGTTCTACGAAGAAAAACGAAGACCGCTGGGACAAAGACGGTCGACCGACCAGTTACACCAGTCGGTCGACCTAGTCGCCGCATTGCTGAAATTTTCTGTACTTTACAGGAAGGTCGGTCGACCTGTTCTCTTGGTCGGTCGACCTACCGATCTGTCGCAGTCTTTCGATTTCTTCCTCGGGAACCGTGCAACCGTTCTTGGGTACTTGAGTGGCACTGCTAGCCACCAAAACCTCCCAGCTTACGCTGGTTTGGGGAGGTTTTTCTCATGCGCTTCATAATCCAGTGAGTTCTTTCCAATTTTCCTTAGTTTTATTTTCCTTGCATCTTTCCTTTATTTTTTTTTTTTTTTTTTTTTTTTTTTTGAAACCTTTACTTAGGCTAATGCACAATGGGGACATTGTGCGGGTTGGTTTGGGGAATGGTTTCGCGTCACATGCATTACATTCTGTCACACGTTTATTGCATTTCCGTATTGCATTGTTCTTTTCTTTATTTTCTTTACCTATACAAAAGAAAAATCCAAAAAAAAAATAGAAAAAATTCAAAAAAATTCCAAAAAAATGCACGTTTATTTTAGCATATAGGTCGAGTCGGAACGAGAGTATTTCAAGGATGATTTTTTCTATCTTACATGTTTATATCTTTACCTTGCCTTGTCAACTTGTTTTAGTATGAGAGTCTTTCGCATATCTACGAGTTTTTGTCAACTTGTTTTCTTGAGACTTGACTTATACCTTGGCAACCTACTATACATTCTAAGTTTTAGAGCTTTATTTCCTGGTTTCATTCTTAAACCAGTTATCTAGGATGTGAGTAGCACTCCCCTTGGAACATGTTACATCAATATGCATAAACATGAACTTGAATTGCTATATACTTGTTTTACTTTCTCGTTTTGTGAGTCTTGATACGTGCATTTGGGATCCCCTTTCTCTTATTTACCCATAAGCCTTACATAGCCAAAATTGCCTTTTTATTCCCCCAAAACTACATCCCATACTTAGCCTACCCTTCCAAGCTAGTATTTGTGGTCTTTGGTTTATTTTTTTGAGGCATCTTGGTTTGTATGCTATCATGAGCAAAAAGAGAAAAGAAAGAAAGAAAGCAAGAAAGGAAAGAAAGAAAAAGAACAGAAAAATTCAGAAAAGAAAGAAAGAAAAGAAAAAAACGAAAAAGAAAAAAATCCGGAAAATGCAGAAGGCGGTCGACCGACCGCCTGTATAGGTCGATCGACCACCTGGCACCATCAGAAAAAAAAAAAAAAAAAAAAAAAAAAACGCTCCAAATTGCTTTCTTTTATGTGTTATCACTCCCGTACCTCATTCAAAATATTTGGGAGTCCTTTCTTATATTTAATGTGAGAGTTGTGCCACAAGCAGAGCACTTTCTTAATATCAAAAGTTGTGAAGTATGTTGTTGGGAATCGGTTTTACTAGCTTGGCTACTAACCCCACATATCCAAAAAACGTCTTAACCACTTTTACCTTTTATCTCACATATCTTTCATTACCCCAATTGCATGTATCTGGGTCATTTAATGAGATTGTTATACAAGGTTGTAGAATTCTTGTTCATGTTAGATTGCAGGCATGTTTCCATGGGTCGCAGTTAGGTGAGTGTCTCTACAAAATTACTTCTTCCTATCTTTTACATATACTCACCCTTTGCTTCATGAGTGTCTCGAGCGTACCGCGAGAGTCCATGGTATAAAGTCTCTATAGTTTTTATATTTTGCAAGTCTGACGACCCTATAACTCGTTTGCATGATTTAAATACTTTCCCATTTTGTACTTGGCATTGGTTTAGGCTTACATGTAAATTTCGCTCTGAGATTGAAATCGTTCCATTAGTTAAGATCGAGTCTATTTCTTGCTTGAGGGCAAGCAAGGTTTGGTTTGGGGAATTTGATGCGTGCCTATTTTATGATGTTTTACATCTATTTTTACACGCATTTTGTCGCTCATTTACTATGTTTTAGCATTTATTTCCCAACAATTGTCTACTTTCGTATTTTTATGCTCTTTTGCAGATTTATGCGGAAAAGGGACGATTTTATACCAAATTTATGCCCTCGGGACTTTTCATGACTAAGGATAAGAAGGAACGAAGCTTAGCGCACATTTCAAGGCCTAAAGATAACTTTTACAAGCAAAGAATCGATCTACGACATTGCAGCCTGTTTCAAATGGCTATATCTCGAGTTCTAGAGCTGATAATGGAGTGATTCCAGTTGGAGGTGAAAGCTTATCCTCTTAGCTTTCCAACGCCGCGAGAATCGCTTGATTTCGATAAGTAACGAAGAAATGGCAGCTGTTTTAAGAACGATGCGCGCTGCAGTCCCGACAGTTGGTCGACCGACCAACAAAGTAGGTCGATCGACCAGATGCCTATTGGAAAAGCCCATAATTTGCCTGAAGCCCAAAAATTGCATAAAATCCGTAAAGCGGTCGACCGACCGAAAATTCTGGTCGACCGACCACAGCGCCGACCCAGAAGTTTCCGAAAAGCCCATACAAGTGTTTAGGTCTTTAGGAAACTCTTAGTTTTTCTACCTATATAAACTAATCTTGTGATTAGGGTTAGATATCTCTTTTACTATCTAGTTTCTCATCGATCCTAAACCATCAAGTTCTTAATCTAGTTTTCTATCATAGATTTTATTCAAGCTTTCATCTTTGTTCTTAGATTTTCCAATTAAGTTGTAAGTTTGCTACAATTCAATCTTTCCTTTTTAATTAATCTTGTTGTTCATCTTATTGTTGTTTCTCAATTCATGTTTCCTCTTTATTATCATCTTTAATTATGTTAATTCCTTTGATATTCTTAATTCTTGTTATTGTTAATTTTATGATTAAGATTATGCATAGCTAATTCTTGTGATTAGGAATTAGGGGAACCATGGTAAAGATTTGATTTTGATAGTTTAATGATTGAATTACCAATCCCCCATTGTTGTTGGTGAACTGATCCTTAGGATTGAAAGATTATTAGGATTAGTTTAACAACAACTTTGGGATTGCCCTTGAACGAAAGTTTAGTGCTTTTCTAGGAACCCTAAGACCGTAAGGATTGGGTAGAATATTGACCTAAAGGTTTATTCTTTGTTCCTTGGGATTGTGTTATTTGATTACTTTACCCTTCATTGACTTGTTTTAACCATGGGGAACCAAAGTTCCTAATCTCCTTTTTCCCTTATTTTAATTTCCTTTATTATTATTGCATGTTTAGATTAATGTTCTTTATAACTTTCATGTTTATTCCTATTTTTATTATTGTTCCAGTAACTATGAGTAGGTAAATTTCATATGTTAGGATGTAGGGAGTAAATATGCGAAGGTAGTTTAAATCTCGAACCGACATGTTGCAGGGTGGAGGTCGGCCGACCGGGTTAGCTGGTCGGTCGACCGACACGCGTATGAATTTTGTTTCGCTTTAATTTGCAGACTATAATAACCTACAATGAGACCAAAAGGAGACTTGTAGGATGTTAGTATTGACCTACCCAAGATTGAGAGATTTGGGAAGGGCATTGGTTTACATCTTAAGACGGATAGGTTACTTAAGACTGAAAGGTTTGTGACCTAGAATTTAGGAATCACCCTTATTGTTGACACCCAATAATTGTGAGACCTAGGAACTAATAGCATAGGCCGAAAGGAGCTATTAGGTAGCATAGACCTAAAGGATGTGTTACACCCCTTACGCGACTGCTATACATGTTGACTTAGGATTTATATTATCTTAGCTGTTTATTACCCAAACATCCTAGCATCTCTTTTATTATAGTTTATTTTCATCTTTATTTACTTGTTTTATTTTATATTTGTTTAGACTTAGCAACAATCAAAACACCCCTCTTCTTATTACTATTTTATAGATTAAAAATTAGCAAACGAAATTAACCTTGTCTCTCTGTGGTTCGACCCTTACTATCACTATCTATAGTTTTAGTTTGGTTTATAAATCTTATCTTTGACACCCACAACGACGGGTATCAGCAGCTTGGAGTGGCGAAGGAATTCTTGCACCAAAGGGGGAAACGGGAAAGATAAACCTAAAGAAAACGGGTATACATAAAAGGTAGTCCACCCCGGACAATGCGCGTCAGGCGCTTGCCCAGGGCGGGGTACGATCATGTCGACACTTTCATCAAAAGGAAAAAAGTCTCTAACTGTGGATGGTTCTATCAGAGTAAAGCATGAATCAGCGCGGTATTTGTTGTGTAGCAGGGGACGATCAGAGAAGATGTTCGAAGCCATTAAAAGCGTGAGAAAAAAATAAGAGCGCGAGGAAACCGTACCTTGGCAAAGGAAGAAGACGAAAGACGGATAGGCGGGGTTGGAAGTTGGAGAAGTTAAGAGAGAGAAGGAGAGAAGGTAAAAAGGGGAGAAGATGAAAGGTAAATGGTAAAGGTAAAGGGAGGTTTAAATAAGGGAGGTGAAATTCGAAATTCGAATTGATGGGGGACAGTTGGCGGGTGGTTGGCTTGTATTAAAAGGGGCATTTGTCAAAACTGACGCACGTCACATCAAGTACCCATCCTGTCCAACGTTTCTGCGAGAAGTCCATAATTAAAATCCTGGGCCCGGTATCTGCAGGAGTTCTTGCACAAATAAATTTCTGCAAGAACTGGGGGCTAATGTTACACCCCAAAATTACCATTTTGTTAAGCTAACACGTGGCACCGTATGATTGGGCGAAGGATGAACATTGGATGCTAAAATCAAATAATATAAAGAAATGGGAAGTCAATGCAAAAAGAAGAGTGTGGAAGAAGGAGGCGCGCAGAGTAGTCGAGGAGAAGGAAAAAGCCAAAAGGAGCATTGCTCGAAGATTACCCCAAATGGCCAAGCAGCTACCTTCCGTCAGAGAAAGCAAGTAGAAAGAAGGCCCAAAAAGAGAAAAAGGAGAAGAAGGATCCGTTGGATAAGAGTCCAATCCAACGGTCCATAGAACTAGGTTTTTATATATATTCAAGCACTTGTACATACAACACACACAATTTGCATACACAACACACTGAGCACATAAGAAACACTAAGAAAGTCATAGAAATACTTGTAATCTCGTAATCTTCTAGAGGATAATTCTAGTGGAACTTGGAAGAAACCTTCTTCCCGCAGTTTTTCCCCAAGGGGCTTCCTGCGTCATCAAACCTCTTGTCTTTCATACTTCTCCTCATTATTCTCCTAATCACCTACTTTGTCTAAATACGTCACTTAGCAAGTTTGGAATCACTATAACCTCCTAAATTAACCTTAGGTAAATTTTGACCTAAACAAAAATCCTGCATCGCCTCACTGGACATGCTATTACTCCGTATGTCCTATAGACCTAAGATCAAATAATCGAATGACTATCAATAACTTAAGAACTTGTTCACTTATATTGATTTAAGTACATCATTAAGGACTTAAGAGGCCGGGGACCGTAATTGTCACTGATGGCCAGCCTAATTGTGATGATTAGCATAATAATCTTTAATTATAAGTTATAAGCTAGTTATTGATCGATCTGAATCACGAGGTTAAGGCTGCGATCACATGTGCAATTATTATTATAAAATAATCGTAATAATAAGTATGCATGATGGACAAATAAAGTAGACATTTAGTAGAGAGTTGCAATTATTATCATAAAATAATGACTATATATGGTCAACTTATACTATTATACTAATCATTGATATTAAATTATTGTGTTTCTACCTTGGCCGGAATAATCAAGACGCGTCTCCTTTTCACGAGTTTTCTCGCTTTTATTTTGTTTTCAAACTTCAAATATAACCAAGTCACGAAGTTTCTCTTAAAAGGTTTGTCTTCATTTTAAGATAAAAACATACAGAATATTAAATACATTAACTTGTTTATAAAACAAATTATTTGTTATTACTTAGACATTTATCTTTGTCTTTTAACATTTCTAATCGGTATTTAAATTTGAAAGAAATATTAAATTCTTGTAGAAGAATTTATATAAAACATAGCCAAACTAATCTTCTCAACAAAAATGTTTTTTTTGTATTTATCTAACTAATATTAATACGTTGTTGCAAATAGGGGCTCTTTGGGTCAAGTGTTTTTTCAATAGTCCTATATCGGTGAGGAAATAAGTCTTATCCCACATTGATGAAGAAACTAGTGTTGTGCCACATTAGTGAGGGTTTATTGCTCCTCCTTACTATATTGACAACACTCGCTCTCCTAGAAAACATAACTCTCTCCCTTCCTCCCTTTCCCTCTTCTACAATATTCTCGGATTAAAGTTCAAATATTGTTCTAATGCACTGAGTCTCGAGTGTTTGTGCCTGAATGCAGTAGTGTAAAATCCTTCAGGAAGGAACTAGTGGGGTACTAGTGTACTACTGATTCCGGTTATTTCTTTCCTCTTTTCATTATTACTGCATTCTGAGATAACACGTATAAGATAAAAAGCGCCTTATTAAGCAATCCATTCATATGATGGGCGTATGAGCACCACTAGGGTTGGAAAGAGCCCCTTTTTTTAGTACTCAGTAACTACGTGTCTACATAACTACATAAGTTATGATCAAGTTAAAAATGCTAATTTACGGTATAAAAAAGTTATCATTTTGCGTCCAAGAATTACCACTTTACAACAAAAAGTGGATATAACGAAGATGCAAAAAAGCCTCGGCAAAAGTTCAAGAGAAGAAGTAGCCTAACTTAGATAGGAACAAAACGTATAGACCGTGAATTTTAAAAGACCCGAGAAATGGAAGACTGATTGTTTATATGTTAAATGTAGTTTAATCCCGAGATATACTAGATTCAATAACTTTTAATGATCCAAGCATCTTTATTTGGTCACTAATCTTTAACCACTATGTTGACTTTCTCTAGGGATGGTTCTGAGCTGATTTTTAACATGTTTTCTAATGCACGCATTTATAATTTTAATTCGGTAGGATTTACAATTTTTTTACTAATTATGGTAAAAATGAAGTTACGATTGAATATATTATGAGAATATCTTGTAAATATATATTTTTATATTTACATTACTAATGTGTTTAGATTATTAATGTGTGGTCAGCATACCTGGATATTAAAAACTGATTTACCCATCAATGGTTCTTATATTATGAGTGTACTTTAACAATTGCGAAAGTAGAAAAATGAAAAATAAAATGGTAATTATAAATGGTAAAATACGGGTACAACTGTACAAGCTAAAAGTTTAGACTAACAAAATTTTACTCGAATTATTAATCATATAGACTCAAAATTCGGGTGAATGAAGACCAAAGTCACCAAACAAAGTACGAAAGTGAGTCAAGTGTATTACGGAGGACAAAAGCAAGTGAATCTAGATGGCAAAAAGGCCAAAGATTCATGATTTAGTAATTCCACTTGTGCATTTGTCCAGCTAAACTTAACTCGCCTTTTACTTGGACAACATTGCTTATTTGTGACAAGCTAATTCCGTCATAAGCTTGTGACCTTATATAAAAAGAAAGAGGAGATAAGGTGGGACACTTTTTACGTGTTTTTCCACTCACCTTCCATGGGTATTTTGTAGGAGGAAATGATATCCATCACAAATTTGTAATTGATACCGCCGTCACAAATGCAAATTTGTGTTACTTGCGTTCGATGAACTTATTACATCACTCTCATTATTTAGTTTACTTGATAAAATCATACGGAGTAAAAATTACGAGTAATATTTTATTACATGGGTTTTAATCTCGTCTGTATAATATTCTAGTAATTCCCTCTATATCAACAAAAATAAATACTCCGTAATAATTCTCTATTTTAATAAAGTGAATATCGAAAATAGATAACCGAAACGAAAAGGAAATGAAATTGGAATTATTGGTAGTAAGCGGGGAACACAATTTCTAAACGTGTAGTGTGAACTAGTGTGGTATTTTCACTTATGTCCCAAAAGTGAAAAGCATGGACAATGGATTAGACAGAGATAATAAGCCACATAAAAAGTTCACACTACAAAAGCTGGAAACACGTGTTTCGTCTTATGATTCAATTTAGATTCCTATATCACACTTCCTATTTTACTTGTTAGCCAACTATTTTTTAATTTATTTCAAATTTGCTCTTATATTAATTAATAAAAAAAAATTGTTTTAATCGTAAAGTGTTTTTGAGACGATTTTTATAGTAATTGTTTTATTATTGTGACGGTTTATATTATACGGTATATCGCTATTTATTTATTTAGTTTGACGATTTGTATTATATGTAATTTACGATTTATTGTAATTAATTTCCCTAACCTTCACTCATACTTTCTTTTTATCTCACAAATAAAAAAAATAAAAAATAAAGAGCAAAAAAAAGAAAAAAGAAAAAAGACAAAAAAACACACCAAATGATGGTGCCGTGTAAATTACACGGCAGTACCATGGTGGTGCCATGTAATTTACACGGCGCCGCCATTTGGTGTTTTTTCTCTTTTTTTTTTTAATTGTGAGATAAGAACAACATATGAGTGAATATTTGTGAAATTAATTACTTTTTATACCGTCTTAAAATTTTAATAACAAAATACCGAAAATTACATATAAAACAAATCGTCACCAAATAAATCAATAACGATATACATATAATATAAACCGTCACCAGAATAGAAAAAATTATTATAAACATCGTCTCGAAAACACTTTTAGTTAAGCGGTTTCAAAAACACATTCACTCATACTTTGTTTTTATCTCATAAATAAAAAAATAAAAAATAAAGAGAAAAACAAAAGAAAAAGAGAAAAAGAGAAAAGGAGAAAAAACACACCAAATGTTGGCACCGTGTAAATTACACGGCACCACCATGGTACTGCCGTATAAATTACACGTTTGTACCATGGTGGTGCCGTGTAAATTACGCGGCATCACCATGGTACGGACGTGTAATTTACATGGCAGTACCATGGTGGTGCCGTGTAATTTACACGGAACAGCCATTTGGTGTGTTTTTTCTCCTTTTCTTTCTTTTCTTTTTTTTATATTTTTATTTGTGAGATAAGAACAAAATATGAGTAAATATTTGTGAAATTAATTATTTAGACCGTCTTAAAATTTTAATAACAGTAAACCGTAAATTACATATAATACAAATCGTCGAACCAAATAAATCAATAACGATATACAGTATAATATAAACCGTCGCCAAAATAAAACAATTATTATAAAGACCGTCTCAAAAATACTTTACGATAATGTTGATTCGCATTAAATCCGTTGTTAAATTGCCAACCTTGTCCGTTATCGTGAGTAAATAAATATTTATAAAATACACCAGCGGAATCGTTGTCGTGATTCATTTTAATTGAACGGTTTAAAAAACACATTTACAATTAAACAATATTAAAATTTAGAAAATAGAACTTTTAGAGGTTCACAGGCAAATTTAGAATAAATTGAAAAATAATAGGGGGCGTGATATAGCAATTATGGTTTTATTCCAGCTCGGACGACCAGATTAGCCCCCGACTTCGGTCGGTGATTTAATTTGACCCGTTTTAATATGAGAACCAATATTTGAGGTTAATCAAAACTAGTTGGAAAAAAATTATTAATGTAAAACTATTTTAAACGAGTAAACCTAATTGTGATACGAATGGAATGATGTTTTTACTAGGGTTGAGCAATACCGGTATACCGCACCGGTTTAATTCGGTATATAATTTTTTTTAAATTGAAAATCGTATCCGAAAAATCGGATAAACCACACCGGTTTGTCACCAATTTTACTAAGTCAGTTGTTCGCCTTTTGTCCTCCTAAAAGCTCATGTCTTAGTTTTTCAAAACTAAATTTCCTTAATTAAACCGATTTGAGAGGAGAAGAGGAAAGGCGTGCAGTGTGTTTGCTGTTTAGAGGATTTTAAATTTTCAGGGTTTTACCCTTTAGATAGTAAAGGATTTTAGCAACTTTTATTAAACCGTTTTATAAACCAAGTTTGATTTGGATTATTGGGAACCATATGCGCTCCGATTTAGTACTAAAAAATTTGGTTCGGATACCAGATTCGGAAAAAAATCCGAACTTCCAAATTTTGTTTTGCAGCATTCGATTCGAATCGATCGGTGTTTTTTACACAGCCCTTTAGATATTGTTTTAGCAAAACTTGGATGAGAACGTGAAACACAGATAAGTGATTGTCATTCTCAAAAGAACAGGAAAAATTGATAATTGATAGGACCAGTACTCGAGTACTTATGATTTTAGCACCATAACTCTCCATAAGTCGGTCCATGATAGTTGCCGTCTAGTACATTACTATAATAGCATACGGAATTACGGATGAATCATATGCTTATACATTCTCCCTGTGCTTAATTCTATGGTCTCAGATTAGATCCACACCTCAAGCTGATGTATATGTTGCTATCAGGTTACATTGGTGGTGCCGTGCTAGATTACACTTCTTTCTTTTTCGATTTGAATTCGGGGCACTAAGTTGGAAAACAATGCCAGTAAATTATTTTAAAACCTAAAATGGCAGTGATGTGATTCGAACCCGGGGCATTAGGTTGGAACACAATGCCTTTACCATTCTACCACAAGATATTTATTATATCTTTAATTAGATATAAGTAATTTATCTACAATGTGACATTATTTGGGGTAGCAAAAATCCGTCTTCTAAATCAATTTTTTAAAGTTTGGGGTAGCGCCCGGCGCCCGCTACCCCTTACTATTATCTAGGTTCGCCCATGCTAAGTACAATACGCTATCCAACAATCATGATTAGAAACCCTAATTTCATCTTATATTAAATAAATAGATATTGATGAATTTTAATAAAAAAAATTTAATAATTGACAAATAACTTTCAATTAGAGAGAGTAATTAAATTCTCAAGTAATTAGATTAAATTTTAGGGAGAGAAGAGGTTTATATAAGAGAATTTTCATGGGTTTAGGTGAAAGGGTACAACATGAAAAATTAATGAAAAGTGTATGTGAAAAAAGTAAAATCCGTATATGAAAAAGTAATTCCGTTAATAATAGGTGGGTAAAATTACAAGTGATTCGTTAAAAATCTTAACATTTTAAATAACCTAAGTAATTGACAATTTGGTGTTGGTAATAATGAGAGATTATTTCGAAAGAAGTATGATAAATTATTAGATCGTCTATGTACAAGCCCAATACATATGTAAAATCACAAATTTTTATTTGTCACGGACAAAATTCGTCACTTTGAAGAGATGTGAGACAAAGAGACGAGTAGAACTGTAGAAGAGCTAGTGAAGAGGGCAAATGGGGAGGACTTTGATTTGAGAGATCACTTTGAAAAGATCGTCACAAGTAAGACTTTTTGTTGTAAAACATACAAAACATTCGTAACCAACCGCTATTCACAAATCATGAAAATGACAATCCATTCACCTTTGGGCCTTTGGGGTGATAACAAACCGAATCAAGCCAGGCACAAACTTAACCTTATTCGACTTGTCCTCATAAGTCATAAAGCAAACTTTGCGCTCAAGCTGATCTTTGGGTCACTTGAATCTGAAACAATAAAGATCATCACCAACCAAGCTTGTGAGATTAAATACGAGCTCGAGCTTAACTTAACTCCATATATAATTGTTTGATTTTTATTTTTATTTTTCAATATTTTTAATAAAAGGGTCCAAAGGTTATACATAAAAATATTGAGATAATCAATGAGAACACGTGATAATTGATATGCAAATACAAGGAGGTAATTAATAAGCAAGATATATCTAATCACAAAAGTTCAATTTCCTCACGAGTTTTTTAATCGAGTCAACAGTAATTCAACTTTATTAATTAAGTTCTCTAGCCAAGCTTTGACCCAGATTAGCTCGAACAGCTCGCGAGCTGTCACGTCTCGTAATCAGCGGATGAGTCTTCTACTATGCGTTGAACAGAAGACCTCGGAGTCGATGTCATTACATTGGGCCAATGGTTATTGGGCCAAATTCGATTGATAAGTCAGAAAGACAAATTCGTGAAATTGGAAACAAACAAGCAATTAAGCCCGCGTAATTCGGAAGCGTTGATTATTTTCTTTTCATTACACTGGACTGACTGTTATCAGGCCCATTAATCTTGGATACATGAAAAATACGAAGTTTATGTTGGCCTAGCCACTGCCCACTAGTAGCTTGTAAGTCTTAATTTTACTTCAACTCCAAGATTTTTTTTCTTCGATTGGATAAATCGAGTACATACACTTACAAGTCGCAAACCTTATAAGGGGTGATTGGATCAAATAAAATTATCGGTATGAAATTAAGAATCAAAAGTAATATGGGTTTGAAACGCGATTCATCGTACCTTGTGTTTGGTTCAATTCTGGAATGAGAAAATAAATCATATTGTATATTTATTTTATTAATAAATTTTTGTACTATTTACTTATGTATTACTTTTCTACAATAAATTTTCATGTATATATAAGCTACTTTTTTCTAAATGTCAAAATTCTTTGTTTTTCAGTATATAAAAAATGGCGAAAAAAGTCATTGTTTATATTTTCTAGAAAAAAGTCTTAAAAATAATTTAATTTGTGAATATAAAAAATATTGATCTTTTCACCACATTTTCAATTTTATTTATCTTCTTTATTTAATACCCAAAGAGTCATACCCACCTCCTCCATTAGGCATGATATATTAGAGGTGGCGGATTCGGGTTATCGTGATGTATGTTGGATAGATTTGAGTCATGTACATTTGTGGGTCGAATCGGGCTCGGTCGAATTATTTCGGGTTATAACTTACCTCGGGTATTGGGTTAGAGATGGTTGTTACAGATCGGGTTAGTTCGACTAAATTCATGTAGCAATCCATATCAGGTTAAAAAATCAATACTAATTCTTATCGGGTTATAATGGGTTTCAACTACTCCATTTTTAGTTATTGTTCAATTATACTACTAAAAAAAATATGTAACATATCATATTCAAATTTTTAATCTAAGAACAACTGACATTAACCAACCACAAATTGACCCAAACATGAAAATGTAGCTTATATGCTAGTTAAGTTTATTTAAGTTGAATTTCGTAAATGAAGCTAAGCTTATTTAGTCTAAGTTAATTAAGTTTGTTATTTTAATTTAATTTAAGTAGAGTTTATGTATAACTTTACAAGTCATGTTCAAGCTAAATTATGTTTATTAGCTAAGTTAAATGCAAATTTAAACTTACTTAACTTAAGTTAAGTTCAATTTAGCTCAATCAAGTTCAATTCAATTTAGTTCAATTAATTTCAATTTTATTTAGTCGAACTAGATGTAGTTCATTTTAACAAGTTGAGTTGAGCTACAATAAGATCAATTTAGCTCGATTTAGCTTAATTAAGTTCAGTTTTGATCAATTCGATTCAGCCTAACTACACTTAGTTCAGTTTAGCTCAATTAAGTCCAGCTTAGCTACAATCAGTTTAATTTAGTTTAATTAAGTTCAATTCAGCTCAATTTAGCTCAATCAAGTTCAGTTCAATCAAGTCCAACTGCATTTAGTGCAGTTCAGCTTAATTAAATTCAGTTCAACTACAACTTAATTTAGCTCTTTAATTTTGAGTCCATTTTTACTCAATTAAGTTCAATTGGTCCGACTAAATTTAGTTCACTTTAGCTCAATTTTATTCATTTATGCTACAATCATTTTATAGTTTAGTTTAATTTTACACTATTAAGTTCAGTTGGATTTAGCTCAAATCCAACGTTTAGGTCCAAAAGAGTAAAACATTAGTCAATTAAACTTGTAATTCAACTCCGTTATATTTTAAAAATTGGATTTTTTATGAATCTAGATATAATATTTTTGATTTCATTTTCTTGCCATTATTTATTTACACAAAAAATTTAGAGAAACGGTCTCTCAATAGCGTTATTGAGAGCTCTCTCACATAATAAAGAGAGATAGTTATTTATTTTTTATTTTTCGTGTTATATCTTCCACTACTAATATAATTTAGGGTAAGACAGTCTGTCAGAAGACTTGTGTTTATTTTATTATTGGTTTTCCCTTAATTTATGATATATTTTTTAATGGTTTTATATTTTTGAAATTATATACTATATTCATTATTGAAAGTTTTTTCTATAGAAAAGAATAGATCCAAGTATTTCACAAACATATTAAATTAAGGATTTTTTAAATAAATTAAT
The DNA here is from genome assembly GCA_029255685.2 of Silene conica. NCBI lineage: Eukaryota > Viridiplantae > Streptophyta > Magnoliopsida > Caryophyllales > Caryophyllaceae > Silene > Silene conica. The sequence goes on along the minus strand of CM055317.2, from coordinate 9,621,758 downwards.
TCACATGTATTGTTGCAGGACACACATTTACCGAATTTTTTGGTGGAAAAATAAAAAAGTTGGTTTAATAAAGATAAAATTCTTGGTTTAATGTTCTTGGTTTAATAAAGATAAAATTCTCACGTATATATAGATTATATTAAAATTGGAAAAAACTAATAAATATAGTCTAAGAATCATGATAATACATTAAGGTACAAATTTTTAAAATTATAATAATATTATACTTTATGATGAACTTACATATATAATTATTTATTAATTATACAATTTAGGCTTGAAATAAAAATTGGTTTATTTATTTTAGTTTTGGTCAAAGTTATGAGCCTAATTACTATTTTTGTATTGTATGAGGCTTAATCTCACAATTAGTCTAATTTCTATTCAGGGGTTTAATTGTTTCTTTTGTTAAAATCGTGAAATTGATTAAATATAACGTTATGACATGTCGTTAGAAGGAGAATGTATTATATGTCAGTAAAATAGAGAATGCTCATGACAAAGAAAATTTACACAGATGTCACTTCTATGATTCTTACACAATAATTTGTATGGATAATGGTAGGGTGTTACCAGGTGTCTAAACTCGGTACCATCCGATAACGCCCTATCTGTATCCATAAGGTATATACACCTATACATAAACACAATTCGACGGAAGCTTGTTAAAGGAAAGACGCTAATTTGATCTTTATGAATTATGATACCCTAATTGTTAGCTTGTTTTCTCGTGCATATGAAAGGTCAAATGTATAGAGAGACTTGGTGAAAGCTTTCGTGTATGTAATGTTGCAGCACAATTGCTGGTGGCTTGACCATACATGCCAGATGCTATTGCAAGTGATGAATACCTTAAGTTGGTTTCTTAACTGATTGGGATTTCTTACCCCACGAAATCAAACTCTACTTTTCTTCTCATCTAATTTAACATTTCCATTTCTAAACTTCTTCCGTCCCATTTATATCGACTCGACTTCAAGCTATCTTAGTTCGTCGGAAAATAATAAAAAACAAATTTAAAGTGACACATTAGTAATATGGAAAACTTTATTTAAACTAAAATGAATAAAACAGAGCGGAATTAAACATAAATTAAGTCCGACAGAACAAAATCTTGAACATATCGACATCATTTAATCATGAAAATGGCATACATTGTTGTATTTCATATTTTTTTATATATAGAGTATATTGCATGCACATTTAATTTAGATCTAATTAACTTATGCATGTAAATTGAATGAAGTATATAAAAGCATGCACATAACTAGAAAGGCTAGTAATACGTCCTTGTACAACACAGCTAAGCATCACTATCTTGGTTATACTAAGATTTCAGAGACATGAACATAAGTAGAAATTATGAGCTTAAAAGTTGTGCGATAATGAGAGCAAATTAAAGCATTCATATACTTCATGTTAGACAAAACTGTTGAAGGAAATTAAGTTGAACAAAATAGAATAGATAGCTTTATTTTCTGTGTTGTCTTACGTGAGATTTCTGACACAACTTATGTCTTCTACTCTCACTTTCCTTACAATAAAACATACTTTAACTCTTTTTTGGAAATTCAAACAAATTAAATGTATCTATATAGTGATGTGGATGGACTCTCTTAATTATATTTAGTTGGGTTGTTATGAAACTCGTCGTTATAATTAGAGGTCTCGAGTTTTATCCTCTAAATATATACACGTATTTTGCGTTTTTATCTATTTGAATGTCGGATAAGCCTATATATCGATAAATACAGGGTGAACTCAACAACATAACGCGTATATAATAGGTCAACTAACTTAATTAGTAAAAATGTAAAATCATGAGAGGTAAAACTTGTTAATACTCCATTTAAATCCAAATGATATCTTTACTTTTCATATTTACGTATTTTCAAAAATTATAAAAGTTATATATTTTCAATATACTCGTAAAAATGAATCAAACAAGACTCACATAAATATATTTTTCCTCTTATGTGTTAAGAGAAAATTAAAATAGAAGGTTCAGTTGTGAATAGTCTGATTTGCCTGAGTTCAATTCTGGTCAACATCAAAATCGTCCCTATGAGTACACAAAAAAAATTGGAAAAACATAGGAGTAGAAAATAAATATATTGATGTAGACAATGATGAAATAGTTGGTACCAACAACTTAAATACAAATACAAACGAGAGTAATTAGTGATTAGTAGCTAGTAATTACCGTAATTAATACTGGTTTTAATTTATATAGTCCCTCTCAACATGCATTAACACATGCACAAGAGAAAAACAAAAAGAGAGGGACGAGTATTATCATCAAACATGTCAATTACATATGCCGCAATACTTAAATTATGAGTAGTTCAAATCATATATAGTTATTACTAAAGTAATATGAAACATAATTAACTAATTAACTTAACAAATTAATGATATGATTAAGAAGATATTCCCACACCAAGAAAATCAATGAAACGAATTTCCTTGGAATTATTGTTATTATTCATCAACATTGCTCCCCCTTCGTCTTCTTGCTCTTTTTCGACCTCAATTCGATCCAAATCCAACGATGATGACCCGGTGGACGACCTTCTCACGTTTGTGTGGTTCGGGTTAAGTATTGATGGCCATTTAGAAGTAGGCAAACCCTTGTTCTTATGATCATATCCATAATTTAACACATTTGAACCCATTTCAAGATATCGACTATTACCACCATTAATTAGTGAAGACGAGTTTAATGAAGGCGATAAACGTCGTGGACCGCCTTTGTATAAGTGTTGAGGCTCAAATGTTGAGTTAATTATTGAAGGTGCCCTAAATTTATCTAAAATGGGTGATGGAAACCTCAAAGATGTATCACCATAAGTATGATTCCATTTAATATTTCCGTCATTTTTCGCGGTACTAAGATTGTTTAGATGATGATTTGATGAGATTATAGAGGAATTATGAGAAGAAACCATAGGTCTTTTACCAGATTGATGAACATGTTTGGACCTTTCCCTTTGCATTCTAGCCATGATAACATGCCAATGGTTTTTGACCGCGTTGTCGGTCCTCCCCGGGAACAACCGTGAGATGAGGGCCCACTTGTTACCGTGTATCCGGTGAGCCGTCAAAAGCCTCTCCTCTTCCTCCTCTGAGAAGGGCTTACGGTTGATTCTTGGATCTAGTTGATTGAACCACCTCAACCTACAACTCTTACCTAGGTAACATAACAAGATATAGAGGAATTGAAAGTGAGTTCTTAACTAAATAAAAAATCTAATTAATCAACTCCCCTTGGTTAAATTTTTTAAAGTATTTAACCAATTCAATCCATTTAACAAACTTAAATTAAAATTACCGATAATAATAATCAATTACGATCTATTCTACAAACATTTACATCTAAAAATTATTTATCAATATGTCGTTTACCAAACTGTACGCGTAAAACATAATCAAGGAATATTCTTTTCATAAATAGTTATCCTTCTTACAAAAATTACATAATTAATTCTTTTTTGCAAGAAAACAATAATTCAAAATATATAAAATTTGGTAGTACATCATCCCCTTAAATTTGGTATGTAGGCTCATCAAACATGAAAGTGACAAAGAGAAATTGATTAAACCCAAAGCATAAGATAAGTATGTAGTAGATAACTAATTATTATGTTAATTAAATTACCTGATCTTCCTTGGAGCTTCTCAGCTATGGAATTCCAATTCTGAGGGCCGAATTGCTCGACGAGTTTTCGAAGCTTTTCATCTTCAGCTGGCCTCCAATGGCCTCTAGGGCAACTACTAGAGGATTTCATTTCATTATCACTAGAATTATTACCACTTGAATCTTCCATTTAATTTAATTTAACATAAATATAAATTTAATTTAATTTAATAAATATAAATATAAATATAAATATAATTTAATTTAATTATGACAAGTATAAATAAATAAAAAAAAGGAAGATGGTTGGAGAAGAAAAATAAGGAAGATGAAGAAAAGAAGTGGAAGAAATAAATGTATAGTGTAAGGTTTAAAAGGAAGAAGAAATAATTAACAGAATAAGAAAGTGAGTAGGTTGAGGTTTTAGGGTTGTGGATGGGCAGTCACTTTTGTTGGTTTCACACGACACATTTTTTTTATCTTTTATATTTTCTTGTTCTAAATTCAGAACTTGAACGAGGTTGTTTTTTTTTACTGTCGTGTTTTTATTGGTCTGAATTTTAACTACTTGCATTTTACTATCTAAGGTTAGGTTACATTTTTATTGCAATAAGTCCATGTCATGTTCCTCCATTAGAACTTTGTGGTTTAGACTCGACGGTTTATATTGTACTTTCTCTTGTTCTAACTCAGTTACCTGTTAATCTTTGAACAACTTTTTTTCTTTTTAGTTACTTATTAACTAGTTTAATTAACTGGTAAAATTAATTGCCAACATTTAAAATCGCGCTTGTAATTCTCATTAAAAACAAATTACTTTCCGGCCTATGATTTTATGTTTCTCTTTAACCAAAAAAGAAAGTAATAATGCTATATGTTGCAACTAATAAGTACTACTCCTTATAATGAACTTTGATGAGTTATGAGATAATTTTCAGTTGGACACAAAATGGATTTGTTTCAAAGTATACTTAACCGGATAATTTGTAACCAATCGGATTGCCGATTTGAGTCTAAAAGGTTCGGAATATATATTTTTGTATCAGTTGGAAAAAAATTATAGTTGGTGTACGTTTGTGGGATTGATTTTAGCTTTTTTTTAAGCTTTTAACATGTTTAATTAACTAATTAATATGTCAATTTTAATGTTATTGTTCATCTCAGCATATTGTTGACGTACATATCCTAAAATAGGAAAAAAATTACTTCATTTTATAAAGAAAATAACAATATATTAATCTTAATTTATTAATTACCAAACTCTTTAGCTAATTTTGTTAATCAAAATATATTGGTAAAACCTCCTAATAAAATTTGTCATTTATTTTCTTCTATAATTTGTTTATGTTAAAATTAATCTGTTGATTAGCAAATAAAAGCGGAAATTTATGAATTTGTGTTCATTCATTTGAGCTCAATCCTTGTAAATGATACCCATCATCTATAACTCAAGATAAATTTACTTGGACAGCTTTTATGTTAAGATTTTACAAGCGAGGAAAATGAAGTTTACTTAATTTAACATTATGTAAATCTAGCCTTGTCCAAGTTTTAGCCATGACAAACCAACCAACGGCTAATTTATAGTTACACGTAAACCCTTAGTGCATAATATTATTTTTGCTAAGCAATTTGCTAAAGAACAAATTTGTTTGAAAAAAATGCTAAAATTAAAGTTTAGTCTATATCTAACTTGTGTAATTAATATACTATAAAAATATCCGGTCTTTAACTTCTATAATCTATGCGTACATGATTTTGGAAACACCTTCTATATTACTACCATTTATTACTTTTACAACAACGACAACAATAGAGAGCCAATTCCAATAAAATAACTTGAAATCAACTAACATAAACCATCATTTAAAACCAGTCTTAACCCGACAAGTGATAGTACTATAGAAAATCGATTGGATTATGCATGCAATTTATGTTTTTTTTGCTGGCGACGGAAACTATAAAGTAGAATATTATCCGGAGTACTTTATTCAAGCTCATAAATTTAATTAAATTCAAATTAGTTGATATAAATGAAGATAGTCGTATAATTCTTGTCACATTATTAGTTATTAATAACAACTGTCAATTCAACTTTGTTGTAATTTGTTTGATATTCCTTGTTGTTATCTATTGTCAAAAGTTAATCATCATGTAACTTCTTGTACGGTAACAATTGTTAAATTGAGTTAACTACAGACAGTGGAGTACAAATTAGAGGAACATCCAAGTCAAAAGTTAACGTACAAATTTAGAAAACACAATCCTAAAATAGTAAAATAAAAAATAACATAGCATTAATTAAATTCGTAATAATGTATGTAATACGAAGTATATTATTATGAATATAATAAATTACTAAAAGGGTACTGTAAGATGGTCGTACGATGAAGATTTAAATGAGAATCGGATAAAATAATTATTGTTACCGTAAATTCGAGAATTAGATGAAAATTGACATATTATAGGAATAAGAGGAGGAAGAGTAGTTTTCATTGCCTGAAACTCTTGAACAGGTGAAACATGATGTCATTGGATATATGATAATGGCCTATTATCTGTAATAACTTCATGATAGAGATATATTAATTATCCTTTCAAATTCCTTTCCCTTCTTTCCTAATTTTCGCTAAATTTCATAAATTACATTTTTATATGAGACTCTTATACGCGTAGGATACTCTCAATTAGGTTTTCATCGAGTGTTATAGTTGTTTCAATATTACGATTGTGATGATCACCTAGGTCGTTTCACGTATTTTCAGGTTGATAAGTGAATTTGCCATATGGTGGTACTTAATCTAGAATCGTAATTAAGAGCTTACATACTACGAGTACATATATGTAAAAAGGTGGTACTGGGATTATACAACCCTCTCGTATATACTGTACTAGTAATATATATCTATGTCTATCAATATCTCTTCACGTTGATGAATCCCACGAGTACATTTAAGAGAGTAATATCGAAACTCAATACACAATGTTTGATGCTCTACAGACACCTTGTAATATAATAGCATCGTGCATATGTTCCCTTCTTTCTGATCATTTATTTACCTCTATTTTACTAAAAGGTAAATAAATGACTGGAACGCGGGGACTGGGAGTAACAAATTAAGGGACAATGTATGAGCATGTATCATGTACTATGTATCAAGGGCTAATTAAAACTTGTATAATTGAACTTGTACCAAAAGCTAATGCAAATGTGTTGAAACATGAAGTGTGCAATTACAATAAGAATAAAACATGGTTCCTTAACTGATTGAGATTTCATAACGCACGAAATCAAACACTCACCTTGTTGTCAACTAAACTAAACTATATATATGCTAATTAATTAATTAAATTTTAACATTGATTACATGGAAAGCGATTAAGTAGCCGTCACCATGTTTTGGTGGTTATTGAATCAATATCTTGCTTCTATACTTCAAGTCTTCAACACATTTGATTTATATCGCCTTCTTGTTGTACCATATTAGCTTAATTTTTATTTAACACTCTTCCTTTAAATACATACCAAAATTTATTAATTATTCATAATGGTTAAGGTGTTAACAAGATCGCTAATTACGAGTGGAACATTTTAGATGAATTGAGTTAGTTGGATTAATTAAGGTATTATTAAAGACCAATTAACTTGGAAAATGATATATACAATAACCTCAAGGGGAAAGAGTTGTATTTACAGTTCTAAAGGAAGAAATAAAAGCGTATACTCCTTCTTATTCAACCTATTCTTTTCTCTTTCTTTTTTGACGATAATCACGTTTTCTTTCTTCTTTCCTTGGTTGATAAGTTTTTTATGGCTCAAACTCAATTTTATCAAAAAATAAATGCAATTTACTTTTTTGAAGACAATTCTAGGGCGCAATAGTAGATGGCTCAGATAGGGGTGTTAACGAGGCGAGTCGAGCCGAGCCCGAGCTTGGCCTTGCTCGGCTTGCGCTCGATTACCAAAACTCGAGCTCGAGCTGATCTTACTCGAGCTTGAAAAAAATGTGCTCGTTACAAAGCTTGCGAGCTTTACTAAGACGAGCTCGGACCAAATTCGAGCTAAATCGAGCCTATATAAAATTGTTTATTTTTTATTTTATTATTCCGATATTTTCAATAATAAGGTTCTAAAATTATATGTAAAAATATTTATCAAATCAACAAGATATTTGATATATATGCTATAAAGAGATAATAATGATAAAATATTTTTATAAAATATGATTAATAGCTTATGTAATCTCAAATGTTCGAGCCGCTCACGAGCTTTTCGAGTCGAGCCAGCCTTTGCTCGGCTTGACTCGTTAAGCTCTCGAGCCGAGCCCGAGCTCGAGTCGAGCTCACACGAGCCGAGCTTTGACCGAGCTTTGACCGAGCCGATCTCGAGTTGCTCGCGAACTGTCTCGTTTCATTAACAGCCCGCTCAGAGTTTCGGGATCACCCTCTCATGTACATGGCGTCGTTATGCAATGTCCATTATTGATAGACCACATACATCATTCATTCATACTTGTGTTGTTTGTAAATTAAAAGGGTAATACAGACACTAGCTGGGTGTTATATGGTGATGGCATCTCATTTTTCGTTCCAATATATAAACTATATATTACTTTTTTGGCTTATATTCAACCCATTTTCATTTAGTTCAGTTCAATTTAACTCATCTCTATCCAAATCAACATTTAATTCAGTTTCATTTTATTCAATTCGGTTCAAATCAATAACTTTTTCTTGTAACTGAAAAGAACAGGGTCTTAACTTTATAAACTCCGTGAATCATCTGAAGTTTAGTGAAGCAAGGACATAATAATCCAACGGCCACCTAAATGGAGTAGTAATGTGCTTAATTAATAAGTTTTGTAAATGTAATACAAAGAGAAATATACCCTAAATATAGTAAAACATTAATAAGTGTTGATGAAGAAGACAACTAAGCTAGTCCCTTAAATATATCAAGTGTTAATATGTGTGTGTTTTTCATGTATTCGTAAGTAGAAATGCCCATGTTATGGCTTTATTATAGGTAGCAATTAATGCCACACATATGTCATCACTTGTATGTACTACTAGTATCCTATTTTACGAGACCATTTCACTGTGACATGCACCAACGTACGTCTTCATACAATAACATGTCATGCTATTAACTCCATTCGATATCTAACAACATACGAAAGTAATTCGGTACGATAAATTGGTAGAAGTTGTTTAATGCTGTCTACCAGGCATATAATTTTGATAACATCGTAAGGTAAACAGATCTATTCATATTACATAAGACGATTCATAAATTCATTATTGTCAAATAATAGTAAAGCACATTATTATCTAAGACACATAATCACTCCTTAAGTATAATTTGTGAAGGATAATAGTACATCTATAATGTTCAGCCGTTCAGGCACATAATTAATCACCCATAACATTATTGTGTTAGATACTAAAATTTTCAATAAATAGTTTAATACATTTGTACATAAATCGGTTTATATATCCAATTTACCTAATTACAAATCTCGGCATTATTTTCTCAAATCCGTATAAGAGTACTTATTAGGACAAATATCAAATGTCACTATTGCTTTAATATTTTGATATAGTGAAGACACAAACATAAATTTTAGTGCATCACACACCCAAGAGAAAAGGATTTGAAGTCACATCAATTATTGCATAGAAAACTATAATATATAATAATTTTACTAAAAAACAAACATACTCTAAGAGAAAGGGCCCATATCATAAGTAACACATACCCAAATTAAGATGAGAAACCCTAGAAATAGCAAATAAGAGGTCTAGAAAAGGGCATCAACTCAACAAACCCTGCATGTTGACTACCCATAATTCCAAAATTAGGGTAACTTCATTAATTAAACACCCATAATAACTAATATACTTTTGCAGATGTCCATTCTTTGCAATCATGTAAGTTCAGACATCCTTCATTTTTTTGTTACCTCTAAATTCAATGAAATTTGTTACAAAGTAGTTGAATATGACGATGTCTTCATTTAATTTTTCTATGCAACCATTTTCTTCCTATTTAGGGTTTATAGATATCCATGGTTATTGTTTGTGACCATTGTCGTCTGTCGATGTAATGGAAAAGAAAAAGGATATTCGACGGTGTACCCTCAGCCTTTTCGGTTTTTTTTATGTTGTATACCTACATTTTTGTGTATCCCTGATGAATTTTATACATTACTTTGTATCATGACCTTATTTATTGTCTTTGCAAACTTGGTTTCTTAATTGAGTATTATTAAATTAAAAAGTCTATTTATCATTCTAATTACTTGATAAATTATTCATTTACTAATTAGTTCGCCTTATTTCTGATTAACCCACCAAATAGTATAAGAATCTAACTAAAAGTTTATTCAATCTCCATTATCATGTCATAAACCATTCTAGATGTTTTTAATAGTAGTTTTTGCTTATTAAAAGTAATTTGTGATTTTCTCATATGATACAACATTAATAAGACATAGTAAAAGTTAAAGTATGGTTGTTTAATAGTGATAAATTAATCTTGGTGATTATTATGCAGAAATAAGTACGAAGTTTAGGGTAAATTGTAGAATATAGAAAAAGGTGTAAAATTAAAAATCGAAAAACTCAAAAATACATCGAAAAAATGATCATTTTGTGTTAATCGATAATAGTTGCACATACACCTGTACTAACATTTTTAAAAAGTTGTTATTTTGTAATAATAAAATTTGTTTGATTAATTTTAACATAAAATGGTTATTATTTACTAAAAATTGATCAGGTTTTATGTGATTGCGACATACGAAGGTGTGATAGTATAATTAGTATATACATGCATGTTATTTAAGATGAGGTGTACAGTGAATGGCATTTGACAACTCATTGGTTGATGAAATTATGTAATTTAGGACATGACTTGCTTAATTAAAGTTACTAATTTCCTTGATAATTTGTTTGCTTATGGACCACATCGACTATAATTAGTGTCTTATAAAAGGGATTGGAGATTATTTTTGTTTATATAATTTTGGGAACTAATAGCCGTTAGTTTGTGGTCACTTGGTTGATGGTAAATCTCTTAATATACACGATAACTAATAAATCATGCACTAATAATAAAATTTAACTTACATTTTTTTTCTTTTATTGCTGATGAGGGGACTCGTAGTTGCTACATTTGGTTTATACTGGATACATTCCGAGTATATGTTAAATTTACATTATTACTTTTCAAAAATATGTCATAATTTTGCTACCTCCGACTCAATTATTCATTGATATATAAACTGAAACAATTATTTTACCCAATAAATTTATTAGTCTATTGAAAAGACGAGGCAAAAAGTAAACAAAAAAAAATGTGTTATAGTCTTGAATTCATTATTATTCTGGATATGGGTGGTCCATTTTATATCCAACTATATAGTATATGAAATCCCACAAAATAAATGTTGATGAGGTAGTCCAAAATAATTATATAGGGTAGTGAAGTGCTCCAGACGAAATATATATAATGAACTTGTCATTGTTCAAATTCAATGCTACGAGAACTACCTTGATTAAACCTTAGATTTAATAATGTAAACTTAAACTAACAACATTTAGTGTTTTTGGACTATTTCAAATGCGTAGAGGCTACGAGCCCTTATAAATTAGTTAATCAATATTATAGTCGGTTAGTGGAGGAATCGGGATTTGATATTAAGGGGATGGAAAATATTAGTTACAAATTTTGAAATTTTTGTTATTCAATAGGACGAGTGCCTTGCTAGTTTCCTCGGCTTCACCACCTATTAAGGTGTATAATATAAAACTGTCTCATTTAGCTTTAAATTATACATGTAAAATTTTAACTCGAAGAATAGGTATTTATTTGATTTTCATGTGGTCAAACGGATTACTTACTCTCTTTGTTCCAGTCAGTTATTTATTTGTGATTTTGGTATAAAGACTAAGAAAAAGGAGACAGGGGTCAACTATTTGATGACAAGTGGACCAAATTGAGTGTAAAAGGTCAAACTATTTATTCAAAAACATTCCTGAGGTAAAAAGCTAAACAATTAACTAAGACAATACTTTAATTAAGTAAGTAAACAAATGACCGGAGTGTCATCGTAAATTGTCTTACAAGATGATAATTTGTATAATTTTACTGAGTTGATCGATTAATTTTCCAATCCTCTCACATAACTAATTAAAATTGTGTTGGAAACGGAAAAAGATTGTAAGAAAATCTTTAATTTAAGACCGTGTTAAATAAGACAACGATTTTACCCTCTAGATCAATTGGTTCTTGAATTGTTGAAGGGAAAAAGTTGATGTGTCGACAGTCAATTTAGTAGGCATGTATAAGAGGTCCAAAGTGTTGTAAGAAAAAGACGTTTGAGCTAATCTTGTTTGATTGTTTTCTTTAGCTAAATCAATATAACTACTAACAAGCAAGTATATGTGGTCTTAATACGGTTTTCTTGTCACTTGATTAATCATGCTATCTATGACTAAACTAACAACACACTGTTTTTTTTGAGTTAAAATTAAGTTGGAGAATTAATGATCATTGTGGTGAATTTTGACAAATCATTAAAAAATAAAGACGATCATAACAACACTGTACTTCTGTTTATACCACTCAAATACAAGTTAATTATATACGTATTTTCTTTTTACTCCTGCAGAATTAAAGTGGGATTACTAAAAATAATAGGAAATTTATCATTACTCTAAAAAAAATCTCAAATAGTCTTCGTATTTCTGTTGCCTTTTCGAACTTTTTATTTTTGGACTGTGAGGAAAAAGATATACTCAAATCATATCAAATTTTGTCTCTTCGGAAATTAAGCAATTCAAGCCCCCAATATTAATACTCCTTGCAAGGGATTGTTCGGGTTGCCATAAAAATTTACAAGAGTGTGTAAAACTTGTTCATGAATTCTTTTTTTGAAAGTAACTCCCAGAGGGAATTAAATTATATTATGAAAATTATGGGAAAGCAAACTAACAAAGTTTTGCGGAATAGAGTTTGTCGTGAAACGGGTAATCGAGCCCATAGACGAAACATGAGCCAGGTCATGTGCTACCCGATTATCCTTCCGACTTAAGTGAAACCAACTAACATAAACAAAATTAGAACTAAGAAATAAAATGTCATCGATAAGCATCTGAAAATCGCTACGCCCCTTAAAAACTCCGAGAAGCGCATCGATTACTTCCCGATTGTCACTCCCAATAGCTACACGCCTCTGCCCTTTACGAATAGCCTCATAGACACCAATCAAAACCGCCTCCGCCTCTGCCATCCTCACCGTCATGCTCCCACCTCGACGCTCCGACCAACCCCATAAAAGCTGTCCATCAGAGTCCCTGCACACCGCCCCGAAGCCCACCCCACAGCCCTCCTTCACCCCTGCATCCACCTGAATCACCACTACACCTTGTCGGCAAAGCTGTTCCCGACGGGTATCTCTCTGTTCCCTGTCCCTCTGTTTTTCCTTTTCAATATGCAGCTCAATTTCCCGCCTCCGCTGTGCATTCATCTCCTGCCCTTCACTCGTATTCTTCACGTCATCCCCAGTAGTTGTCAATTCACGCATAATATCTCGAATACGGGCGATTACTTTCTTGCTCTCAATATGAATCCCTTCAAAGACCCATTTATTTCTAGCCTCCCAAATCGCCCAACTAATCACCATAAACAAGGCTCTCTCCTGATTATCGAAGTCGCGCCACACCTCCTCCACCCATTCCCTCACCTTTGTGTCACTCACAGCAACCATAGGAACCATACCCAAACCCGCCCAAACTTCATTAACCCACCCGCACCCCGTAATAAGATGTAGGCTAGTTTCTCGATTGTTATGGCAAATAGGGCACACCTCCGACACCTCTCGTACCCGTTTGGCTAAATTATGTTTCGTAGCCAAGGCGTCATTGCAAAATTGCCAGAAGAAGGTCTTAATCCTCGGGAGCACCTGAGCGCTCCATATCTGATTCCACACCCATTTCTCCTTTGTTCTATCCGAATGCCCATCCTCAACACCGTAATCGCCACAAAGAGCTTTGTACGCGGATTTCACCGAATAGTTACCTGACTTCTCGAGATCCCACCACCACCGATCCTCTTCCTTCGCAATTGGGACCCGCATTTTCAGAATGCGTTCCTGTTCAAATGGCAAGAAAAACTTACGAATTGTTGTCGTATTCCATTGTCGCCCATCGGAAGTAAACAAGTCAGCCACAATCATATCCTGTGGAGCATTGCCTCGGTGAGAAATGATACGTCGAGATTGCGTTCCTGAGACCCATGGATCCCTCCAAACATGAGTACTGAGACCGTTACTGAATTGCCTCCGAACACCCAGTTCCAGCACCCCACGAGCCTCCACAAAGCTGCGCCAAGTATAACTGGGGTTGGTCCCCAATTCGGCCTTCATGAACGAACTCCTTGGAAAATATTTCCCACCAATAACACGAGACATTAAGCTATTCCGTTCGATAAGAAGTCGCCAAGCTTGCTTCCCCAAAAGAGCGAGATTGAAGTCATGGTAATCTCGAAATCCGAGACCTCCCAAGCTCCGAGGTTGACACAGCCGTCGCCAAGCAATCCATGGAATTTTCCGCTTCCCATTATCCGCTCCCCACCAAAACCGGGATACAAGAGAACGAAGTTCATCACAAAACAGTCTTGGGAACTTGAAGACGCTCATGGCATACGTAGGGATTGATTGGGCAATAGCCTTTATCAAAACTTCCCTACCTATCTTCGAAAAGAGTTTCCCACGCCATTCTTGCAATTTCCTACATAGTTTCTCTCAAACGATTTTAGTGATAACGTTCTTAGAATGTCCCACTACCGTTGGCAATCCCAAGTATCTATCATGTTCCGGTACCCGCTGAACTCCTAAACAGATAGCCACTTCTCTTTGGCGTTCCTCACTCGTACCCCTACTAAACGATACCGACGTTTTGTGATAATTTACCATTTGTCCTGACGCTTCCTCGTAATTTGTAAGTATCGTTTTCACACTCCTAGCCTCCCTTTCCGTAGCCTTGACGAAAAAAACACTATCGTCTGCAAAAAGAAGATGAGCCACCATAGGAGAATTTTTTGCCACCCGAATACCTGTGATAGTTTTTGCTTCCATGGCTCTCCTCATTAATCCCGAAAGAACTTCAGCACACAGTATAAAAAGGTAAGGTGATAATGGGTCACCTTGCCTAATTTACCTACTCGGTCTAAATTCCTCAGACGGGTTCCCATTTACCATAACCGAGAACGAAACAGATGAGACACAGGACATCACCCTATCAACCCAATTGTTATCAAACCCCATCCTTCTGAGGACTCTTTCCAAGAAAACCCACTCGACTCGATCATACGCTTTGGCCATGTCAAGTTTTAAAGCCATATGCCCCACCTCACTCTTCTCATTCTTCATGTGATGAAATAATTCAAAGGCTACAATGATATTATCCGTGATAAGCCGACCCGGTGTGAACGCGGATTGGTTTTCAGAAACAATTTCACCCAAAAAACGTTTGAGTCTATTGGCTAGAACCTTTGAAATAAGCTTATAGATCACATTACAAAGACTAATGGGTCGGAAGTCTATAATTTTATCGGGTGCCTTCTTCTTTGGGATTAACACAATAAGGGTCTTATTAATGTCTTCCGGCATAGGTGCGCCTCGTAAAACATTCAGAACAAGTTTAATAACACTTGGGCCGATAATATGCCAATAGGTTTGATAGAAAAGTATATTCATACCGTCAATACCCGGAGCCTTGATAGGATGCATTTGTTTAAGAGCCGTAAGTACCTCCTCTTACCATAGTCCTCCCGTAAAATATCATTCATCGAATTTGTCACCCGACCCTCAATAACCTCCAGAAGATGCTCGAAATTCGCGGGCCTACTTGAGGTAAATAGAGTCTCAAAATACTCCCATGCCACCTTCGTTACAACATCCGTACCTACATGAGACCTCCCATCATCGCTAACTAACCGAGAAATATGGTTCTTTTTCTTCCGCTGAGATGTGTTTCGATGGAAAAACTTAGTATTTCGGTCTCCGTCTTTGAGCCATAGTGCCCGGGAGCGCTGCCGCCAGAAAGTCTCTTCTTGTTTAATTAATTTAGCTATATCCCCCACAATAATCTTCCTCTCCCGGATAGCTCCCACCGACCTATTGCCTTCATTGAGTTTTTTCAAAATCGCGCGTTTTTTCCGAAGTTCACGGACAATCTTGCCAATATTAGTCCTTTTCCACTCTTGCAGCGCCTGAGTAAAGTGGGCAAGACTCGAAAGCACATCTGCTTCGTCCCCTCCCCAAGCCACTTTGATCGTTTCTTCGCAACCATCCTCGCCGACCCAAACTTGTTCAAAACGAAACAACTTAGTCCTCGCCTCGCTCTCGGGTATAAATCCAACCAGTTTTGCGTAACAAGAGCTCTATCGGTTCGAGATTGCCGATTGTTGTCTCTAGCCTGTCCATTATCAAAAGTATACTCCTAGCCTTCAAAATCCAAATATCTTAGTTCACATTTGTCAATCGCCTCCATAAAATTCGTCATTTGTCTTTGAGGCCGACTACCCCCTTTCATTTCGTTTGCAAACAAGATCTCATTAAAATCGCCAAGACACAACCACGCCAACTGTCCCTGTGAACCCAACAATTGTAAGAGCTCCCACGACAGGTGCCTGTCACTCACTCCTGGCCAGCCATAAAAACCTGTGAGCCTCCATAGAATACCAACGTCATTAACTTCAAAATCCCTATGATGAAGGGATTCCAAAATGAAATTGCACTGCAACTCTTTCAACAATAAACAAGCTAACCCGCCACTTCTCCCTGCACTATCAACGGCTCTGCTCTCGTAATCGGGTAAAGAACAACTAATCCTACTAAATTCAACAGCACTTAACTTCGTCTCACACAAGAAAATAAAGTGCGGGGCTTCTCTCCGGAGTAGATTCCGAAGTCCGCCTACTGCATCGGGGTTGCTCAACCCCCTGCAGTTAAGGCTTAAGATTTTCATTGGACCGGGCGGGGTTGAGTTGTCTCAACCTCCGCCTCAGGTGGACTTACACCCATGTTTAAATCATACTTCAAACGCTTAGCACCCTCCTCCTCGCCACATTGATCAGCATCTCTTTGCCTCTTGTTCTGTTCGATTATCCCCGAAGAACCTCCACCCCCCTTCCTGCCCACTTGAGATATACGTTTCCATTTAGGGCCTTTATCTCGACCACTACTCTTACTCACAGCTAAGTTATCAATCCCCTCTTGCATCACCAAATCATCACAATCCAACTCTTGCCCACCAATCGCTGCAACAAGCGCGTCTCCTTGAGAAGGCTCGTCTATAATTGTGTTTATCTGTAAGTGCTTATTGATGAATTCCCGAGCATCCCCACCGTCTCTTTCAGAAGTATTTTCATTGTGAATAAGGTCATTATTGGGTTTAGCCATTCTATTTTTTTATAGCTATGGCCTGTAGCTTTTCTATCATCTTTTCGATATCATCTTCCGTCTTTTTGTGAAATTCCTTTTCAAAATCCCTGAAAGATCACGTTGTTTTTTCACCTTTGTATCTTCACTCAATTTGACCACCTTCCACGAAGAAGCCCTTAGTTTATCACTACATAGTAGATCGTCTTCTTCATATGGTCCGTGATCGCAGTCTCGTTCACCATGCCCTAATATACCACACCCATAACAGAAGGTTGGAAGTTTCTTGTACTTAACCTCAAAACTCACAGTATGACCATTCATCATCATAATGTTAATTTCAGATCTCAACGGAACTCTAACATCATGTAGGATACGAATACGAACTGCTCTCTCAAGCTCTGGTATCGTGCTTCCTCATATCGAACGAAACCTCCTAGTTGCTTCCCAATCCTTCTCAGGTTATCCAAATTCGCCCTCCCTTTAAGGGGGAGATCATAGGCCCCGCGACCATAACGGGACAAGATATAGCGGAGTATCTATAATCTTCCCGTCACTGATCGGGTCATCAAAACACCACACAAATTTATCGAAGTGCCATGGTTGACCTTCCAATACTTTTGTTTTATCTCGAACGTCATCAAATTTGAAAACAAAAGTTTTTGTCTTCGAATCGATCAAATTTCCAACGACTTGGTGTTTAGGGTTCCAAAGCTTAATCATTGTTTCAACCGCCGCTTTCGCATTTATGGCTTTCGACGCCCATAGCCGCCCCACCAACATCACCATTTGGTCACTCTTATCCTCTTCCGGACCACCGCCACCTTCCTCCCACGCAAAGACTTCGCTCCCCATCACTTCCTTACCTTTCCCCTTATTCATAAAACCTCACAAAACCAAACCCTAATCTCTATAAAATATGAAAAGCGAATGCTTCAAGAACAAAAGAAGAGAAATTTTGAAAAAAACTTACGTAAAAGACGTAAACAAAGCCTTCAATATCGAAGGAGAGAAGCGGAGACTGCGTCACGACAAAACCCACATAGGAAACCCTAGAGGGAGTGTATGTATGTATTTCTTAGTTGTAACTTGTTCATGAATTCTCATTTACCTAAAATCGACTTAGCTAATTAAGGAACTTTCTCTATTTTACATTTTGAAATTTGTCGGAATTTTATTTCCTTCTTTTCATCAACCAAACAGAAAAAACATATTGATAATTCGATCCCATGTGTTACAATTCATGTGACTTTTGGTGTCACAGGAAATTAGGTTTAGCGACGGTTATACGTTGGGGGGTATATTGTGGCGTGGCCGGGGTTCTATATAAAACCATTACTCTAATGTAATTAAGTATAATCAATAATTATGTTCGGTGAATAATACCTATTAGGAGATTGAGCTTATACTAGCATCGGCTAGTCGGCTACCATTAAGGTTGGCCAAATTAGGGTATAGAATATTAGGGTTCAAGATTGAAAGTTAAACAAAAACGTTTGTATAAGCTCCATGGCCCAATGGTGTAAATGTTTAACAAAAATGGGCTTCAATTCAAAGGCCCAATAAGTTGTATAAAGGTAATGATGGGACCCAATTAAATGTAGATAATATGGCCCATGTTTACTATTCAAGTCGTCTAAGCAAATATCATCCACATGAATGTAATCCATTTTTGAAGCCTCAGATTCTCTTAAAATTATATCCACATTTCCAACAACTATGAAAATCAACAATAATATTAACAATTCATCTAAAACATAAACTAAAATAAACAAAAAAAAAGGTAATATACTAATATGGCTGCTGAAATTTGTATGCAATTGAGCACATCAGCAACAGCAAGTATGAGAGTTCTTGCTCAAAACTCTCGTGCCCAATCGTTCCCTAAGTCTAATTTGTCGACTATTCGAGGTTTTACGACATCCTTTCCGACGTTATCGTCAACACCACATTCTTTCGTCTCGTCCCCTACACGATCCCGAAACTCCGGGATTATGTGCAAAGCTAGTGAAGCTGTTCAAGGTAATTCTCTTAAAAAAAATGAACATTACGTGCGAGCGTGTTACTATTATATTATAATTTACAAATAGTCAGTTAGTTTAACCGGTAAACTTATTGAGTTATGGCACTGACCACCCATGTATTAAGCACCGTCCAAATTGCCCTAGTGGTTTGCTTTATATTAATAACAAATACTTAGTACGGTTAGTTTAGCTAGTAAAGTTTGCCAGCATCTAAAAATTACCCTAGTGGCTCGCTTTACCCTGTTTCGCAGTTATTTAGCAATATGCACCTGAACTTTTGTTTTTCCTTGATTAAAATACCCGTCACCTAAATTAGAAAAGGCCGAAGTATAACATTTACACAATATGGTGATGCCTTAGTAAGTCATTAGTAAGTCAATAAGATTATATTCACGATTTATATCTAGGGGCGAAATTAGGTAGTAGCAAGGAGTGACGGGCGTTACCCAAGCTTAAATTGACTTAAAAAACGGATTTTTGCTAACTTCCAAATATTGTTGAATAGTAGATAAATTACTAATATTCCATTAATTGACCAGTAAATATCTTCTGGTACAATGATACAGACTTTGTTATTCAACGTAGTGCCCTGGATTCGAATGCCCTTAGTAGCATTTTATGTTGCTACCCCGAACATTTAATCTGGGTTCACCCCTATTTATATCTATCATGCTAATTGATTTCTTAACATTTGTATTTGGCATGGTTGTATAGTCATAAATGTGACTGGTACAACTTGGAAGGAGCTAGTCCTAGAGAGCCCAATCCCAGTGCTAGTCGACTTCTGGGCACCGTGGTGCGGTCCTTGCAAGTTAATTGCTCCGTTAGTCGATGAATTGGCGAAAGAATATGCCGGGAAGGTTGCAGTGTACAAGCTGGACACAGATGTATCCCCAAAGGTTGCAACTGAGTACGGCATAAAGAGTATTCCTACAATTCTGTTCTTCAAGAATGGAGAACGGATTGACTGTGTGATTGGAGCGGTGTCCAAGACCGTTTTAGCTGAAAAGATCAATAAATACTTGAGTGCTTGAACCATTTGTTAACCCGTATGAACTCGAAAATAATGCCAATTTGTTCGGCTGTTCGTATTGTTTCATGATTTGTTGATAAATTCGATGTGTTTACATTTTCACAAGTACTCACTATCTGTAAAGTTAATGTAATAGAATGAACTTGCTGAAACTGCTGCCTGCTGGTAGTGAGATTGTAGATCTAGAACGAGCAGAGCGAATTCGAGACGCTTCTTTTTTACTGTGACGCAACGGTCATGTAATATACGGAGCAAGTTTCGATGTGGGTTGTGTGAAAATCATCTCCTCCGTGTTGTTAACATAAGGAGTAACGCGGTAGATCAGCCTTGAATAACATTGAATCTGTATAAACGGAGACTGCGAATTTTTCTTCATCTCAACATGTTAGTACAAAACTTTTTAATCTAAGAGTATATATGATCAAGTAATGATACATTTAACTTTCTGTTTAGATGCAACCTCGGTTCAGCAACACATTGAACTCCCAAGTCCCAACGTCTGACGAATCGCGTGACTGAAGACGGAATTCTTGCTTAACCACTTTAACGGTCACCATTCTCGGTTTGAGTATGGGAGAAAACACAAGAGCCTGATTATGTTAGAGATCAGAAAAGAAAAATAGCACATTTTCGAGGATATGTGACGTTCTTTTAATAATAGTAAAACACTATGCTATATGTTCTCTCCTCTTCAGAAATTAGTACGAAATATAGTCCACTTGAGCGAGCACAGCCCTAAACTCCATCACGGTGCTGCTTCCTTCGTCTGGGGAATGACAAATCACTGAGCCTCAAGAGTTCTTGATTTGAATTTCTTTTCAAGCTGCACAAACAGCTAATTCCGCTCTCTTCATGGCGATGGCTTCCAGTCAAACTGAAGACCATTAAAGCCATTCACAGCTCCAAGACCACTAAGCATTTGGTTCCCCAAGTCATGTTGTTGTTGCTGTTGCTGCTGCTGCTGCTGCTGCTGGTTCATATTTACCCTTCCGTTCATTGAGTTATTACCTACGCCGCCTCTAAAACCATTGACAAGGGATGTTTGGCCTATTCCCATTCCTCCACCAATTCCACCAAAGGGCCCGCCTCCCATACTCGAGTTGCTACTTGTGGGACCATTAAGGCCCGAGTTACCAGATTTCACTATAGTTCCCAGGGAACCCATGCCCATCACACCTCCACCGCCGTTCAGTTGATTATTCATCATCATTTCTTGAATGAATTTCTGGACAGAACTTTGGGTATCATTTGTATCTCCATCACCAGACATAGCAGGTTGTCTTGCCAGGCTACCATGCGAAGTTTGAGGAGGATTATTAGAACATGATTGAGTTGGTGATTGTAAAGGAGACATGTTTTGTTGGGCTTGCGGCATTGTATTGGATGAACCAGGAGACAGCATTTGAACCGAATTTAGACCACCATAAGGACTGTTAGAATTTATCATGGGATTCTGATGTCGGGAATTCATTGAGTTCTGGTGAAGAAGCCCAGCTATGGTACTATGTGAAGTAGAGGAAGAAGACACGTTAAGGGAGTTATTTACACTAGCCACCCCATTGGTTGAAGGAACCGGAATTGGTCCTCCCTGAGCCAAACTCTGATCATTGTTGTTCGAGTTTTGAGCCACTGCTGCTTCTTGCTGCTCTTCGGGTTGCTGATTTTGACCCTGGAGTGCAGATGGTGTACCCGTTCTTCGAGGAAACTTGGCCAAACTTTCTGCAATACAGATGACCAAAAAAGAAAAGTCAGATGCAAAATCAATGAGCTATCAACTTTTGCTTGAATTAAGTATTCCGTGCAAATGGTAAAAACAGGACGAAAATGCAAGTAGATGAAAAATGGGGGGAGGCGGCAACATGTAAAAGAAGATTACATGTGGCCGATGTGGGAAGTTAATTCATGAACAGAAGGATAACAAAAATACGAGTAGGCATGAAAAATTGAAAACTTTGGCAGTGGCATAAATTCAACACTCTTTCCCTGCAACTTTTCCAATTCCTATTAATTTTCATTTATAATGTGTCATAATTCAAATTTTGTCATGTAGAAGCAATAAACCGATAACAAAAGTACAAATTCTCATGCTTCTAATGCCTCTTAATTCTTTGTTTATAGTATGTTTTCAGATGTAGTGGACCATCCTAGTTCTTTTTTTATCATGTAGAAGACTAGAAGCCATTATTATAGGCATATAAACAAGGAAACAGCATAGATTAGCTTTGTGGAAGCAATACACGTTACAAATCCGTATGTAGAAATAACTATACAGAAGGATGACAAGTAGAGGCAGGGGTTAAATATACGTTATTGCTCTTTCATGGACACGTTTTACTCTTTCTTGGACTTTTGTTTTCCCTTCCACGCCCTCTTCTTAAAAAACAAGAAAAAAAGCTAGTTTCTTCTTTCTTCTCTTCCACCGGAAATTTGATAAATCTTACCAAATTCGCTCATTATGCACTTAGTTCACACATTGAACAAATAATAATCTTAATTCATTAATTATACATCTATTTTTTGTCTGAAAATTAACCAAATACAAATTCATTAGGATAAGTTTTTGCAATTAGATTTGCATTAGAGGAATGGTGCCTGGAGTAAACGGCTGGTCGCCAAAAAGAGGAGAGGGCAGGGCGGGGGTCGCGCGTAGTATGCCCGTGGGTCCGATTGTGTACAGCGGTTGTTGGTCGAGTAGGCCGTAAAGGAGGAATTATGGTGGCAGGCTACTGGCTGTGCGATAGACGACATGGGTAGTCGACGCGCAGGGGTGGGCGACGGTGGTAGCAGATGTAGGTGGTGATGGCAGGGATGGGGGAGGGTGGTACCTTGTTTCTCTGTCTCTCTTTTTTATTTTTTTTGTTAAATGAAAGGGTATAATGGTAATTTGCGTCCATGAAAGAGTAAAACGCGTCCACGAAAGAGCATAACCCTAAATATAAGCTTATATCTCAAACCAGATTTTCAAAAATATAAAAGAGTGTCCCGGACTACGAGGAATAAGAAATGAAGAAAAATATGAGACACTTACCCATTGGCCCTTCCCCTGTCAACCGACTATAATCAATCAGGTCTTTCATACTGTTGACCACTTCAGATATCTGACAGCCACGACCAGCAAAGCAAAATCAGAAAATAAACAATAATGATAAAATAAACAAAGCCTAAATGACAAAAAAAAATTAGGAAAAAACACCATTGGCAGGAGACTCTTTAGAGGGACAGTGAGATGCTTAAGCCAACATAATTTCAGGTTAAGAATCATCAAACTTTGACTCACTATCACCAACAAAAGCAATTATACAGAGCAACAAACCTGAAGGCAGCGAACATATCTCTTCGTATAACCTAAATCATTAACCAATGGCACTTCCAATGCTTTTGCAAGTTGTCGAGCTGTTGCAACAAACCTGACACATAAAGCCACCAGAGAAGAGGGAAATAAAATCAAAATCACGCAGCATCAGCTTAAATACCACGCAAATTTACACAACCTTGCTTCACATTACTAATACTTCCATATGTAATAGTGCATACCACTTGTTTACGGATTATATACCCATGTATGACCAACACTTGGAAGTGTACAACACGACACAATAGACACTTCATTTTAGACCAAAAAATTGAACCATTTCTGACACTGTCATGTCCGACACTTGAAGCCCAGTCGGAGTAACATAGCTTGTGATAATTATATATCAGGCGTAAGAGAATGAACAATAAGAGAACAGAATGGCCAACTAATCTTCGAGTTAGTGAGCTTAATGGGCATGCGAGTATATGGGTAGGGTAATATTTAAATGGGTTTGTCTTAGATTATATCATGAAACCATCCTTTTAAATACTTATTTCAGCTTCACTACAAAAGAGGGCCCTCCTTTTGTAAATAGCATTCTAAATACAACAAAACCCTGGAAGGGATAGGAGGACATTAAATCTGCTGACTTCCGTGCCACCCAAAATAACACAGGCCATAAAACTGATTGAATTGCAATTAAATGAAGCTCTCAAAAAATGACATTACTGCTTGTAATTGCAGTTTTGATCTAACAAGAAGGCAGCTTACATGTTACAGTTACCCTGTAAATCTGAGGCAGACATACTGGAAGATGAATTTTGTGCAGCCGCCTGGTACTTCTGTGCAACAGTGCCGAGCTGACTAATCTGCAAACAATCAGCGTAAGATTTTTTATTTCAAGTAACGAAGAGAGATAGAAACAGAAGGCATGCATGGGAGAATAAGTTGTCATTACAGTAGCTGCAGACTGATAACATGTGTGGCAGTATTCTTCTCTCATAGCAGTAAGAACTGAAGTAACTGAAGTGTCATCAGTCATTGCATTGTGGTCCAGTTTAAACCAGAACTCAGAGGTCATAACTCAGGATCGTATGCATTAGGTAGCATAATCAGCAAGTGACCAGGAATTTTCATTTGGTAATCCAAATATACAAACGACATTGGCATATTATCTGCCACTGGGCCAATATATAGATTTGCTAACTTAAATACCTCTGAAATTTGTCTTTACCTAGCGAAACTTCTTTAGGTGTTCATCTTTTCTTATGCTTATTGAATTGATTTGTGCCTTTTCTTTTTGGCGTGTGGTTTTTGTCTTTTTGATTTTGGGAACAGGGGTTAAGTGGTTAACCACAAAACAATGCTTAAAATCAGTGTGAGTCAACAGTTAAATAGTTTGGTCTGCGACTGCCACAATTAAATCCCTTGAAATCAAAAGTGTAACTAGATGAATCATTAACCTCAAGCACATTATTTGGTATAACTAGAGAAAATTTCTTGATTATATTAAGAAATATACGAAAATACAAATAAGTATACTAAAACGGCCTCAGATGCACGAAAATGAGTACAAAGTGTGTGAAAATTGTTAGATTCATGAAAATCATTGCTAGGTGCATGAAAATGACGGGCTCTAGACGCACGAAAACGAGTAGTAGGTGCATGAAAATGGTTAACATGCATGAAAATGATTACTAGATGCATGGAAATTTATAAAATGTATGTCGCCTCGATTTCTGCAATAGCTTATAATTTTCTACCATGAAATGTGTTATCTAGCCTTCAAGTTCTATGCTGAATCGAAATATGTCATTTTTAAAAATTAAGTTTTGTAAGGTGGAGTTCTCCCGGTTCTCATTATGTTATTTTCAAAAATTAAGTTTAGTGTTTCTGAATGTTTCCTTTGTTGTGTTTGTTTCACTTTTCTCACCCCCTTTACCCTTGCCCTACCCCTAAAGTTCTCTACATCTATAACACGCCCCTCTTCCCGACGGTTCTATATTTCCCTTCCCAACTAACTGAACCAAGCACCAACACTCACCCACCTTATCCCCCACAGCATCCACCACCAGGCACCACTGCACCCACCTACCATCTCTGTTTGCTACTGCCAACCTTAAACAGCCGTCCCGGCGCTGGCGACACACACCCATTCACTGGTGACCCAAACCTGACCCAGTCAGACTCCCCTCCTATATACGAAACCACCGCCTAAAACCTTTGAAAACCCATTCCTTTTCATGAAGTAACCTACCAAGGATGAAAAACATGGGGCTATTCACCACCCTAAACCATTAAAAAAAAAAAAAAACCTCCCCCACTCCCGAAATCCCAGACCCGGTAGAGAGTGACTAGGATGAGGTGGGAACTGGCAACTGGAGTTGTGACACCAGCACTGGCGGCCTTATAGGGTGGGCGGTGGAAGGTGGTGATGGTTGGGTGAAAAAATGAGTGGGTGTTGATGGGTAGGGCTATTCACTTGTTCCTTTTCATGAAGTAACCTAGTAACCTACTAAGGACGAAAAACATGGGTTATTCACCACCCCAAATCATCATAATAATAATAAATAAATAAAACCTCACCCACCCTTCAAATCCCTTCCTGCAAGCCGGTAGGGAGAGATAGGACCACGTGGGGAGCTGACAACTGCGGTTGCCCTAGCGGCCTTACAGGGTAGGCGGTGGAAGGTGGTAGTGATGGGTGAAAAAATGAGTGGGTGTTGAAGATTAGGGTTATTCACTTATTCCTTTTCACCGGAGTAACCAAACAAGGATGAAAATTTGGAGTGATCCCTTTCCTTTCTTGATTTTTTTCCCTTACCCTTAGACAAACCAAACCGCCCCCAAAATATGCGGAGTACAATAAATGTAGCAGATAAAAAAATAATTTACTTTTGTTTTACGAGGGTCGAGGGAGACAAGGCCATGTTCTAGGAGTGATTTAAGGATTGATTCGTATTTACGAGGGCAGTTATTCACATAATGATACACTTATAAGCACATAAACTGGCTGCAAGGGGAACTCAACTGCCACAGCTCAACTATGGCAGAAGAACGGAAGTTCGAGAAAACGAGTTGGATATATCACTTTGATAAACCCAAGAAGAATGAAGTAATTTAAGAATAAAATTTACCAGGCAACAAAATAAATTACCTGAGGTATCAAGAGTCGTCGGGGAATCAGCTCTTCATGTCGCCGAGCACAAAATTCCCACGAACATATCTGGAAAATATTTCAAATGGGTCTAAATACAGGCAATGACATGTTCAACCAACTTCAAATACAACATGCCACAAATTTGTGTATGCCAACCTTTAATTCTGGCGAGAAAACTAATCGAAGTTGGCCATCACGGACAACACGAAGTTGCTCAAATACACTCTCCTGAATTGCTTTTGCATAATCCAAGACAATTTGACCAGAGGAGTTTTGATATTCTCGAGGCATATCAACATACAGAAGTTCTTCTAATGTGCCACTTTCGTACTTGATCTTGAAAAGCCTTGGCAAGACCTCCGCAGTCGCCTCTGGAAAGAATCACCATTTGACCGTTATTTATAGGCCAATAAAGTATTGCAAAACATTAATAGACTAATACGAGCTACAAAGTACAAACCACATACCAAAACCACGGCCAGGCTTGCGCTTGCATATTTCACAATGCCATACATCCTATTAATTTGCAATTGAAAATTTAATCAGTCAAACAAGGTTTGTAAGGAAAGTGAAGCAGTAGAAACACATAGCCAAACAGAAATTTTAGAATAAAACGATACCATACATAGAAAAAAAAATTAGGGTTTTTCCCATTGATGCCCCTATGGTTTTCACTTTTCCCACTTGTACCCCTGCGTATAGCACTTTACTAGCCGTACCCCTAAACTTAATTAGTTAGACCCATCAGTAGCCAAACATGTTTATGCCGTCTGTTTTAGGCGTTAAGTGCCATGTTGGCACTCTATTTGCCAAATAAGCATCTGACATGGCAAAGGGTTTTTCCCAATGATGCCCTTGTGATTTTTTCTTTTCCCACTTGTATCCCTGCATTTTTGCATTTTCGGTTTCGATGTTGAGCTTATATCTTTAAAACCGTATTGCTTATTATACCCCTTTTAAATTAATAAAAATTGTGATATATC
The DNA here is from genome assembly GCA_029255685.2 of Silene conica. NCBI lineage: Eukaryota > Viridiplantae > Streptophyta > Magnoliopsida > Caryophyllales > Caryophyllaceae > Silene > Silene conica. The sequence goes on along the minus strand of CM055317.2, from coordinate 9,594,178 downwards.
GTTTATTATATCTCTTTTTATATCACATGAGATAATACCGTTATATATTACCTTCTATTTTATTCAAAAAAAATATTATCTAACATTCACAACTTATTTTATATTAAGTGGACCAAGACGACAAACAAGACGAGTGTCATTACTTGTCAATGCTCATATTGATCCTGCGGCGTCACTTACCTATTTCATCATTGAAGTACCAACTAATTTTAGATTTTCAATCCCCCTTTCTTTTGATCTATCATAAATTTTTCCCATATTTTTTCGGTTTCGATAAATTTTGTATTTATAGTCTTTTATACCTAATTTGAGGTCGGGTAAATTTTTAATTTTTTAATCAAAGAATTTCTGACACTTTTACTATTTAAGTAAATTTAACAATTGAATGTTTCGGTAAATCTTCGGTTATCAACAATAAGATATATTTGTAATGACTTGGATTAAACATCGGAAAATTTGAACTTTAAATCGGATATCCGATTCATGTAATTTCAATTCCAACAATTTTTTCATTCCTTTTTATTATTGTTTACGCAGGGGTACAAATGAGAAAAATGAAAACCACAGGGGCATCAATGAGAATATCCTTTGCCAAGTCAGGTGCTTATTTGGCAAATATAGTGCCAACGTGGCACTTAACGCCTAAAACAGACGGCATAAACATGTTTGGCTACTGATGGGTTTAACTAATTAAGTTTAGGGGTACGACTAGTAAAGTGCTATACGCAGGAGTACAATTTGGAAAAGTGAAAACCACAGGGGCATCAATGGAAAAAACCCAAAAAATTATTACTCTGTCCATAATTGAACTTCCTAATTTGTTTGGCAGGCGGAATAAGGATTAAGGATAATAACAAAATCTATATGAACAAGAAAGTAAATTAAAGATGTGGGGTCACAACTCACAACTCACAAACCTCAATGACAACAAATAAAAAACAAACAAGGAAATATTTAAAATGAGAGGCTTATTCATTGACACCCTAAAATGAAAACAGAGAAGTTTATTAATGGAAAAACTGCATACCACTTTTGAGATTCATAAGCCATTACTAACTAAAGCAAAAAAAAATGTCCCATGACATGTAATATCCAACTACTATTTAGGTATTATATGGGAGTAACTTGCCTGCGAAAAGACTCCACTCGTTTGTCTACCACTTCCATACATAGAAACACACCACTTCTTTTTGGCATTTGGAGCGAAATATTCTGCAACAAATTTTCTCCAAAACTCGATACTGTTATCCTGCATATAAAACCAGCAAATATAAGTCTCAGAAAACAGCACTCATGGTATGCTCTCAATAAAGAGTCAAAATCTGGGATTGACCTCTGCTCTATGTTGCTGTTGATACATATAATGTGTGAGACGACGAGCGCACATCCCAGGTTCATAAACTGATTTTACAGGTGACCTAAGAGACATGTTCTGGGGCGAGAACTGTGGCTGTAATTGTGCCCTTTGTTGAGGAATAGACTTCAGAAGCTGTTGTTGTTGCTGTAAGTGAAGCATTCTTTGCTGCTGCAAAAGATTCATCTGGGCAGCTTGCGAATTCTGCCTTGACAGTGACATTTGCTGCATGAGTTGTTGCTGCTGCTGCTGTTGTTGCAAGAACAAAGACGGATTTGAATGTTGGGCCTCTGTCTTTACAGTTCCAGTCCCCATTCCTCTCATGTTCTGCAATTGCTGTTGTTCCAACTTAACCTGACTAAGACCTTGATTATGTGGGGTCCGATGCTGATCACCAGTCACCTGAGGCTCTGACTTTACAGGACCGCCACCGCCTAACCCACCCCTAATCGACTGAAACGGCTGCTGGTGTGAAAATTGTTGAAATGGCTGCTGTGGGTGCTGAAAATTTTGGGATTCAGGCTGCTGGGATTGGGATTGGGATTGGGATTGGGACTGGGACTGAGATTGCTCGGGCAGCAAATGGTCACCGGAAGGGTTAAGAAAATGCTGACCTTGAACCTGACCAGATGTACTAGGGTTTGCCATATTAGACGGGGGATTGAATCCCATTCGATTTGCAATTCCTGAAAGGGGGTCGGATTCTGCCCCTCCATTGTTCCCTCCTCTTGGGCTGTTACCCGATCCATGAATACCAGGGCTCGCAGTTCCATTCCCAAATGAATGGTTAAGTAGGGATGGCACATTAGGGACATTTCCTAACAAGTTCCCATTATTAAATTGCGTTCTCGGCGAAACTAGAGAAGGGAAAGCTCCTTGTGAAGGCATTGGACCTCCTTGACCTCCCAACATCCCGGAATTCGACCTTATCATCGATGGTGTAACAGTTTGGGCACCACCAATTGGGGGGGAAGGCCCTGAAGGGACCATTTTTCTTTACAAAAACAGGTTTCTAAGCTATAGTCACTTATCTTCTATCTAACAAAAATCAACCTACCTAATACAACATGAATGTCCCAATTATGAATAACAGACCGTTTGGGAGCTGATATCAAAGACAGAACCCCACTGAGCAATTTACATTGAAATTTAGAGCAACAGACCGTTACCAGAAAAGTACTAATAAAAGACTAAAGCATCTGAAACACCTTTGTGCTTCGCCATAACTACACAATCAGTAAATAGAACACCCAGTAACGATATTATACAAACCAGGCAAGAATGTTTACTTCTGAACATTCGAGGACTTTGATTACTCGAAGAATTCTCCAGATTCTTCAAATTATTGATTCTGAAAACAAAAAGGTACAAGATTCAGTAAAATTGAACTTAGATATGTAAACGAAACAAATCCAAATCCCACAAAAATGAAATAATCATGAACTCTTCTACTGTAATAAGGAGTACAAATCTACCGAAAGACCCTAATGGAAAATCTAATACTCTCTATTCATTTCGCAGAATTTTGAACAAACGTATGAAAATGACACGAGTCGAAGAAGTACACACTGACAAAAATTAGGAAAAAAAATATTACTTACCAACTTCAAAGCAAGAAATTTCAACTTTTTTTAGGAACAAGCAAACAAGTTTTCACCTTTTTGAGTAAAAAAATACAGAAATTCAATATATCGATCTAAGATTTCAATGGAGTGATGAAGAAAAGCTATTGACTTCAAAGAGAAACAGCTAGAAAGACTAGAATTTGACTAAAAACGACGTCGTTGAAGGATTCAACAAAGCTAAAAAATACATTTCAGCAGCTGAAATTGACCCAAAAAAATCAAAAAAATTGAGATATGGGTATTAAAATTCACAGTAAATGATGAACTGGGTATATTTTAATTTATCAAAAATGAATAAAAATCTAGAGATTAAAGTAGCAAGAACCCACCAATGAAATAGCAGAGTTTTAGGGTTTTATTCTTTGGATTTTTTAAATATTTTTTTCTAATTTGGGAAATTCTTGTTAAATTGAATCTATTAACTAAATACTAAAGAGGGATTAATGGTAATTTATCTGAGTATTTGTTGTTTTTTTTTGGAGGTAATTGGTTGTATGCTGTTTGTTCTACGATGTATCTAAGCAAGAGAGAAAGTGATAGAGAGAGAAGATGTTTACTTGCGGACGTCAAGTTTGCATTTCGTCAAATTAATTTCTATTTCAAAAATAATTTGTGTTCTTTCATTTTTTAAGTCACAGATTCTCGCTTTTGACGACACTATTCCGTTATAAGTTTGTGATCTCTTACGAAAAAAAAGTGAGAGTGCAAATGGAAAGGTATTTCAAAGACCCAAATTCTCATTTGTGACGTATATATCCGTTGGACGAACCTAAGTAGTAGCAAGGTGTGGGTGTGGCGGGCGCTACCCTAAATTTAAAAAGATTGATTTAAAAGACGGATTTTTGCTATCCAAAATAATGTTGAATTGTAGATAAATTACTGATATCTAATTAGAGGTACAATAAATATCCTTTGGTAGAATGGTAAATTTATTGCTTTCCAACCTAGTGCCCTTAGTTCAAATTCCATTTTGAGATTCTCTATGTGTTGTATTATCTAAACAAGTTGGAGAACTTGCTCGTTAGAAGCTTGCATCCCGTAGGTGAGACTTACTTTTTGAAAGAAGGGCTGTGAGACGTTTTGTAACGGGTCACAACTCACAAGTAAGACTATTTTTTAAAAAAAATTGGAAGTCTCGCATCAGATCGACGTAATATCCGTTTTAAATAAGATTCATATTATCATTCTATAGTACTAATAAAAAACAAAACTTTTAGTTTTTTTAAGACATCTATCAGATGTAGTATCCATTTTAAAGTTTAACAAATAATTCCGTTTAAGAAAAATGAATGTTTTAGATATTTTCTTAGTTTGAAATTGAGTTGAAAGTGCATGTCAAATCATCACATGTATAACGATAGATCGATGAAGGGATGGATGTAATAAGGTGTATGGATGGATAGGCTCATTCATTGTAGGTTTTATGTTGTATGGGATCATATGTTTTGTCAATTTACACACATTAGTAACGTTGATCATTTGGTTAATTGGTTGCAAACAAAATGAGGCACTACATTTCCGTTATTTATCTATTTATTTTATCTTTAGGTATTTTAATTGATTGTTTGTCTTTTCATTTTAAGAATATTTTTAGGGATATTTTAAAGTGTGTCCTCAAATTTTTCAATTTTCTGTTTTGTACCCCTAAATTCTATACATTACCTTATACATTGACCTTATTTATTGGCTTTGCTAGCTTAATTTCTTAATTTATCTATTAAATCGTTTATTTAACATTTCAATTACTCGACAACCTACTCATTTATTTTTAGTTCGCCGAATTACCATTAAGCAACCAAATAGTATACAAATTAACTCAATTTCATCAAATTGCTATTATTATTCCATGTTTCATAACATATGTTCTTAATAGAAGTTTATGCTTATTTGAAGTTATTTGTGATACTTCCTATATAGAATGGTGATACCACATTAATTAGTCAAAATAAAGGTCAAATTACAACTTTATATAGTGATAAAGTTAATGGAGATTTTAATGAGGACATTACGGAGAATAAGTAAGAATTTTTAGGGTATTATATAGAAACTATAAAATGTAAGAGTACAACATAGAAAGAAAAATATAGGGGTAAACCGTAGAATATTTCATATTTTTATCAACAATTGGATCTTTGATATCTAATTTGATCCATTTGTCGTTTAATAATTCACTATTTCTCTTTCGTTAGGTTTTGTGGTTAAAGCAAAGATGGACAAATGATCGGGACGAGAGACTACATGCTTTGGGAATTTAGCTTATACCCCTTCCATTCAAATTGAAACACATCATTCCTTTTTACGCATTATCAATGCGCAAATTGTAACGTAAATATCTTTAATAATAAATAGGGTTATTTCATAGGAATAATCCAACCTATACCTCATCTTCTCATATTAATCCCTACTAACGATTAACTGAGAAAAATCCAACCTATTACCTCAATTATCTTTCATTGAACTTTGTCTATTTTTGAACTCTTATTTTCGATAAGTAAACACGTCACATTGACTTACTTTTTGTTTTTCCTTCTTCCTGGACAAAAAGTAAGTCAAGCTGACGTGCTAACCCACCGATAATAAGAGTTTAAAAATAGTCAAAGTTCAATGAAATATAAATGAGGTTATAGATCTCACATCCATGGGCGGAATTAGGGGGCTCAGGTGGGCAAGTGCCCCCCCCCCCCCAAAAATACATATATTTTTATAAATCGCCAATATAAACATATTGTTATCATGACATAGTTGATAGAGGTGTCAATTTCCATCTAGGAGATTGAGGTTCAATTTCTTATAGACCATTGAAGCACTTGTATTGTGTTGTTCTTTTTTTCCATTTTAGTACAATTACATTGATATTTCATCTTTCCTCTTTTGGACAACTTTTTAATGTGGGGTCATGTGTATTGTGTGGTCCAAATTGATTCTCTTATTTCTTGTGTCAAAATGAAAAAGAAACAACACAAAAAAATAGGAGGTAGTATATACTTAAAATATATATTTCGTAGTATTTTATATAAAACGTTATTTTTGAAAAAGGATATCTATAAGTCTAAATTTTTTACTTAAATATTAATTAATATGGAAAAAAATTTAAAATATAAAAATATTTCCTTAGACACGCGTAAATAACACGTCAATTTTTTTGTGCCCTGCTTGCACAAAAATCCTAGATCCGCCATGGCTCACCTCATTATATTTTTTCTTTATATATTGCAAGTAGTAATGAAAACTCTATAATGTGTTTTAATATGAATGAAGGGAGTATATCATATTTAAAGTAGAACGGTTTACAAAATATTGAAAATAACTATATTATGATACTTTAATCTTTTTTACACTTCCCTAATTTCTTTTTCGGTTTACTCGGGTTTTCTTTTCTAATTCCTTATTTAAAAGTCTTATGTGGTTAAAATTTAATTGCAAGTGAGGAAGTGTGTTATATGTAGTCCATATTCACTCCTTTAATCCAACTATCCAAGTACACAAATAAAAGGAGATTATCATCTTGAATAGGAAGAAATATAACTGAGTGTATGGGCGAACCTAGGTAGTAGTAAGGAGTGGCGGATGCTACCTCAAACTTTAAAAAACTGACTTAGAAAACGGATTTTTGCTACCCCAAAGGCCCAAATAATGTTAAGTTGTAGATAAATTACTAATATCCAATTAAAGGTACAATAAATATCTTGTGATAAAATGGTAAAGGCATTGTTTTCCATCTTAGTGCGCCGGGTTTGAATTCCCTTACTAGCATTTTACCTTTTTAATTTTGATTGTTTTCCATTTCAAGTTATTCTTATATACAACAGTTGTAAACAAGAATTTAAGTCATGAATACGAGTTACGACCTCTTAACTCTCCCACCGTTAGGATCAGTTGTTCAAGAGGAGAGAGAGAAGAGAGAAAGTGAAAAAATAAAAACCCCCAAATTAAAATCCCCAATTTAAAACCCTAGATTCACGGCCCCTCGCCGACGACTTTTCCGGTCGCTTCTTTTGGGTCGCCGGCGAGGCTACATCTTTTCTTTGGTTCACTTTCGTACTTCTCAACGTAGTTGTCGTCAACTCTTCGTCGGTGTCGTCTTTTTTCAGGTTCGTTTTTTCGGGTCTTTTTCTTTATATGTTTGTTTCTCTCCATGGGTGGTCCATTCATGATTAGTTGAAGTCTGTTCCTCCGATCTTTCGCTGTTTGATTGTCGCAGACAGGCTGTTTTGGTGTTTGGTGATTGATGTACTGTTTGTAGTGGTAAGGGAGTAGGTTGTTTATAATAAGGGTTTCTTTTTTAGTTCGGGTTGTTTGGGTGGTGATCAATCGTCTCTTTTACGGTTGTGGTTATGGCATCACCTTCGGTTTATTATGATTTCCTGGATAAATTCGCTTGTGCCCATGTTAGTGATGGGTTTATGGAGGATGATAGGGAAAAAATGATAGGTCACTTTAAGAGAATGAAGGGGTCGTTTACATTGATCTTATCTGAGGTGCAGGCACTTAAAGACAAAGGAAACATTATTTTTAGGCAAAATCACTTTGATGAGGCTGCTTCGAGTTATGACGAGGCTTGTAAACTGTTTGGTTTTAGCATGTGTGGTATTGGAAGTGAGGACATTCAACAATTATCTGAACTTGCAATCTCTCTTAATTCTAATCTGGCGGCTTGTGCCCTTAAACTTGAGGAATTTAGAGCTGCTACGGATCTGTGTAACATGATTTTGGAATCATTTCCAAGAAATGTTAAGGCTCGTTTTCGTAGGGCAATGGCTTATATGAAGTTGAATAGATTTTTAGATGCAAAAGTGGATCTGGTGGAAGCTTTGGGCGTTGAACCTAGAAATAAGGATGTGATAAGAGAATTAGAGGTGGTTAAAGGCCAGCTCCTTTTTAAGGATAATGGTAAAAGAGTGTTGGAGGGCGTTTCGTCTGATGGAAGGGGTGTGAATAGTAAGAAACAGGTGCATTATTCGGATACTGTGTATGCTGCTGAAAGAAATATTGATGCTTGTGAGAGTGTGGTCATGGAGGTGACGGAAGCCCATAAAGAGGTGAGTGCAAAGGAAAATGTGAGTGGATATGTGGAGATGACTGAAGCTGAAAATAGTGGAAAGACTTATCCGAATCCAGGTTTGGGGATAAATGGCCCTAACAAGTCTTCTCTTGATTTTTCTAAAAAGGGGGGAAGACATTCCCGTCTGAGGATTTCTGGACAGGTTTATCAAAAGCTTCTTCTAGGTAATGAGGTGATGTATTACAATAGAAACAATCAGTCAACTTTATCTGTTCGAATTCGTCATTTTGAACCCGTGAAGGAAGAAGAAAGTACAAGTGAGGTGCGCAAGAAGAAGGATAAGAAGAAGAGAAGGAGACTCTCTAATTCCCGTAAACGTAAGATGGGGATTCAAAAGGATGATATGTCTCCTTGTAACGAAATCATCACTATGGCAAACGATTGTGGTCCAAGGAAGTCTCACAGTTGTGATTCTAGCTTGAGCACCTCCTCTGTTGGAGACAACTTTTCCCCTCTCAGTACTCAAGCACCCCAAGAGAGCACTTTGGTTACTGAGCCTATAGTTCTGATGAATGATACACCTACCATCTCTACTTGTCTTTTGGCTCATCCTGAATTTAATGCTAACCAGATTTTTTGTTTTTCAGCCAGTCCTAAGAAAAGCAAGCCTTCACTGTTTAGAAAACTCGTGTGTGTCCCTACCTCATATATCCCTTGTAGATTGAGGAGGATGGGAACTTATACCTTCAAGAAAAATCATAGCCAAGGGGGTGAATCTCCGAGACATAATTTATCTACTTTCTCTACAGGTAGATATCCCTCCAGTAAATTTCTACGTCCTCGTGGCGTAAGTGTGTCCTGAATTTGGGTCGGGCAAGTCGTAATAAAATATGTATTTTAATTTTGAAAATAATGTGCACAAAATATTTTTAGCCAAACCGTCTTCTCACATAGGGACTTCACTTTTTTCTATTATTATTTAGTGTATGTTTGACCTTGTTTATGAAAAATAATTTTTACTTTTGTAAAGGAGTTTTTATAAAACTAGTTTTTGATAAAATTGGTCCTGTTTGGCCAAAAAATTTTAAAAACTATTTTTATCAGTTTTATCGTGTTTGGCCTAACTAGTTTCTATCCATTTTTTCTTATTTTGCTAAAATATATTATACGGAGTATATAGATATACAAAAGAGCGGTATTTTTTTGGGTTTTGGCGCTCAAATAACTTAAGAGCAACGTGAAAAGAGAAACAGAAGTAGCAAATTGATACTTCTGTTTCTAGGTGTTCTTAGGAGTTAGTTTTAGAATTTTTGTTTAATAAAATTAGTTTTTAGTTTTTTAAAAAGTAGTGTTTGACCTAGCTTCTATTTTTTTGGTTGAAAAAACAGTTGAAAAGTAAGACCAAACACATACTTAATTTGTATAATAGCTTATGCTCCAACAAAGCCGTGGGTATGTAGCGATTTAGTTTGACCAAAAAATGACTCTATTCTACATTGGCTCATTTAGTTTAAATAATTTGACACAGACTTTATATAGCACTTTTTAATTCTATTTTTACGGATTAAAAGAAAAAAAACACGTTTGTCTAAAATTGATAGTTTATCCTATTCTTTAACATCTTTCACATTTACCGAAATTAAGATCTTCCACTTTCTTTATTAATCTGTGATTTTATTGATTAATGGTTCGTAGGACTTGTGACTTCATATTTTCTATTTTACTTTTCATTTTCTCCATTATTTTACATCACAAATCTCATTCATTTTAAAAACTTCGCACAAATAACGGGGAACATCATCGAACTCATAGTATTATCAAGGATGTGAAGTTAGACCTTCGTTAATTCGATGAAGTGATATTTAAACATTGCTTCCGTGAAGCCAACAAGGTTGTTGACTGTATAGCTTTTATTGAACATTTGTGTCCAATCCTTTCAAGGTGGTTTGAAAGTTGGTGACTTCAACTATCCTCACTCATTCGAAAGGATGAGATATGTTGGTCCTACCCCAAAGGATCAATTTAGTTTTCTTAACTTCTCGAGAAAAAAAAATCATAAACTCGTAGTGAATATGAGGGATTATGGAGTGTTACATATTTCCATATTCTTGTATATCATTATTATTATTACTATAAAAGCAAAATGTATAACTGCATACGTGGCGCAATAATATTCCACCCTTCACTCTTTCTCGCACTCACATGCACCCTCACAAAAATCAGTTGTGTAGACCAATGAGAACCGTTAATTTATGCCAAGTCATATATTTTTATGTATTATAATATTATAATAATAATATTATTATTATTATAATCATTACTCAATAGAAGACCACTAAACCGAGATTCCCTAAATATTCCATTCCATAAATAAGAAATATTTCATAGTAAAATATATACAAAATAAATTTATCCATTTTAAGTACATTAGTAACTTTTGTATATATTTTAAGGACATTAGTAACCGAGATTACCTAGAATCAGGTCGTCATCTCATTACTCAATAGAAGTCCACTAAACCGAGATTCCCTAAATTTTGTTCATAAAAACAGTTTAAACCGAGATTCCCTAAACATCAATCTGGTACGTGACTTCGGTTTATTTAATTAGCTTATGTATTTTCGTCATATACATACTGTTTTAGTCTACACCATTTTATTTTGTAGTGATTGATTTTTCGCAACATTAATTATTTCCTCATATACATACTTTTTTAGTTTACACGATTTTATGTTGCAATGATTGATTTTTCGCAAGCTTTTCAACCAACTCCATACATTCAAGTGTCATCATCATTCCGACCTACGACTGGTAAAGCAACATTATATCCATCTCAGAATGGTATGTGCCTCAAACTAATTATTTGGTGTGATAAAATAATATTATGTATACATGTGGAAAAAAAAAACATATTGCAAAAGACCTAATTATCTCACATTCTTACTTATCTATTTGTACACCTTAATTGATGCTTAATTGTTAGATTTTACGCATGTAATTCAAACACCTACAGAGATTCAAAGGCAAACATCGATTCAAAAAGATAAGGGTAAAGCACCGTTTTATCAACATCAATCTGGTACGTTGCTTCGATTTATTTAAGTAGCTTAATTATTTTTCTCATATACATACTTTTTTAGTTTACACGATTTTATATTGCAGTGATTGATTTTTCGCAAGCTTTTCAACCAACTCCATACATTCAGGTGCCATCATCATTCCGACCTACGACTGGTAAAGCAACATTATATCCATCTCAGAATGGTATGTGCCTCAAACTAATTATTTGGTGTGATAAAATAATATTATGTATACATGTGAAAAAAACAGATTGCAAAAGACTTAATTATCTCACATTCTTACTTATCTATTTGTACACCTTAATTGATGTTTAATTGTTAGATTTTACGCAAGTAATTCAAACACCTACAGAGATTCAAAGGCAAACATCGATTCAAAAAGATAAGGGTAAAACACCGTTTTACAACATCAATCTGGTACGTTGCTTCGATTTATTTAATCAGCTTAATTATTTTCCTCTTATACATATTGTTTTAGTCTACACGGTATTATGTTGCAGTGATTGATTTTTCCCAAGCTTTTCAACCAAATCCACACATTCTAGTGCCATCATCATCCCGACCTACTACTGGTAAAGCAACATTCTATCCATCCCAAAATGGTACGTGCATCCAACTAATTATTTGTTGTGGAAAAAAAATGTTATGTATACATGTGAAAAAAACAGATTGCAAAATACTTACTTTTCTCACATTCTTACTTATCTATTTCTACACCTTAGTTGATGTTTTATTCTTCTATTTTACACAAGTAATTTAAACACATGTGAACATTCAAAGGCAAACATCAATTCAACAAAACAAGGGTAAATCACCTTTGTATCAATCCCAAACTGGTACGTGTCTATATTTAAGGTATTTTCTATCAATAAAAAGGCATTTATCAATCACAAATTACATCCAAATAAGCATGTGTTACAAAGAGTGGCTCTTAAATAAAAAGTTATTATGTACTGCATACTGTTTATTATTTATATCCGATTTATATTATTCGTGCTTTCAAACCACATCCAAATATTAATATTATGTTACACATTAAATAATTAAATATTTTTCTCGGATTTATTTACTCAAGTTTTACAACCACCTCCAAATATACAAATTAGATCACCAGTTCAACCAAACAAGGGTAAATCAGCACTGTATCAACATGATTCTGGTACGTCTGCCAATTCAAAGATTTGTTTTAATTTCGAAAAACAAATCTTGCACATTAATGTTTTTACGTTATATATGTGTGAGATTCAATAATTATTTGTCTTGACAAATGATGTCAAAGTAATTGATTTTACACAATCTTTTAAATTTGTTCCAGATCAAGCGAAAAGCAAACTGATGGCAGCCTCTATAAGCAATTATTGGAATGATTATTTTCTTTTCCCCTTTTGAACAAAAAATCAGCTTGCAACTATTGTCCTAATTATAATCCAAATGTTAATGATGGAAATATATTATAGATTTTCAGTTGGAAAAAGGTGTAAACGAATACCTCACTACACAAACATCTAGGAAACAGCGGAAAGATAAATTGTCCCTAAAGAGATCTAATGGAAGTGTCCAAGTTGTCACGGGACAGTATAGTGTCTTAACCCAAATGCAGAAGGCATCTAAGTTAGCAAGGTGGGAGAGGGAGCTTATGTTATCTCATAGTAGGATTGAGAAAAAGCATTCTAGCTCAACACCCACAACTCCATTCAGCACGATCACATTTGGTAATTTTGTCAAAACCTGTTTTTTTCCCATTAAATAAACAACTCGATACATAATTAATATGTATACATTTTTTTTATTTAATAAACATCATCTATCATATATACTATTAACAAAAGTCAGGGTCAATCTCTATCCAGTGTTGAACTTTATCTTCTAAGACCAGTCTTTACCCATGGCCAGTTGTACGTTGCTATATCTAGGGTTACGAGTAAGAAAGGTCTAAAAGTGCTACTTCTTGATGAAGAAGGAGGAATGACTAATACAACAACGAATGTTGTTTACAAGGAGGTTTTCGAGAAACTGTAATTTTTGTCCTACATTATCGAATTTTAATACACTCATTTAATTTATATTTCTACCTGATTAGTTATTTTCTTCGTCCTATTTGTCCGTCAACTTAAGTTCTGTCACCAATTCATCACAAGACAATAACTTTCCAAATTACTCATTATTAATTATATAATCTTTTTTTTAATCGTTTATTGTTTTTTCTTATATACCTTATTCATTAATGTTATCATAATTAATCCAAATATTTCATGATTGCTAACAGATATTCGAAAATTAGTGCACCAGGAAATTCACCTTTTGACCGAACATATCTTATATGCAAACATCCCCGTTAAAAATCAAATTGTTCGAATAAATAGAAGTGCTATATAATGAAATGAATTTACCTTTGTCGTCTTTAAAAATAAGTGTACACAACCTCGTGATTTTTCACGGGGGTTACACTAGTTTATATAGTAGTTTCGCAACTTTAATTACCTGTCTATTATGAAGTACGAAGTACTACCTTTTAAATTTTCAATACTTCTATCAAAACATAATTTTTTTTTATAAAACAACCTATAAAACTTATGAACATATTCTTCTTAATTTTAACATCTATTGTGTTCGTCATATTTTGGATGATTTTTAGCTCAAGATAAAAAAAAATTGAAAAAACAATTAATAAGTCGAGCATAGCATGACGTGCATAGGTGTACAATAAGTCAAAGGAAAATCAGATGGTACGAAAAGTAACCATCATATCATCATAGAATCACAAATCTTTCTACCTATACAACACTGCCACGTTTTAACGACCACAGTTTTGAGGGGTATGGTAAAACATACAACAATCGTAACAAATTTAACAAGTTTACGACGAATTAAGTATATCTACTTGATTATATAAAATAAAAATGAGAGTACATAGAGAATAAGAAATGATTAGTTTTATCTTTCTAAATGAATTTTATTCAATCCATCATAAATTTACGATAACTAATACCGTCACAAATGAGAATATCTGAACTTAGAGTGTATCATGGTAAAAAAGTCTTGCTTGCGACGGGTCACCATTTGTGACGAATATTTTGTGAGATAAAATGGATACAAAATAAGTTAGTGGAGAAAGGGGACCACATAAATAGTGTTGGTGAGAGAGAAAAAGTGGGTATTTTGTGAGAGAAAATGGTATCCGTCACAAGCTTGCGACGGATAGTGCCGTTGCAAATAAGAATTTGTGAAATGTAAATGGTCTAGTATCATCGATCACATAAACAATACAAATGACAATAATAATACAAGCAAGTTCTTGCGTGGAAATGTGAATATTGGTGTTGGTGTTTGATGTTTGTGTTTGTGTTTGTGTTTGTTTGGGTTTACTGTTTATAATTAGTTTTAACTCGTATAATTGTACGGATATAATTTTAAAAATATTGATATAATGATTAATATTTAAAAATGTTAGACCAAAATATATACTCTCTCATATTCAGTTTATTATTCCCTATGCTTTTACGGTAAAATTAAGGAAATGAATTTGGATCATACAAATCACCCTACCGCACCTAAAATTGAATTTGGAGCGCAAAAAGTTTACCAAATAAGGAAAAAGGGAACAAAACGTGATTTTATCAATAAGAAAAGAGGGGAAAATATGTTGAATAGGAGAGAGTATATATTTAACACCAATTCTCGCTAAAGACGGACAGTATCCGTCACAAAGTGAAGACGAATAGTGTCTCTCTCACATAATGCAAATTGCATTATCCATATGATGTTCCAATTTCTCCAACTTGCATATCTAATGAGCTCTATTTTGGTCGAGATTTTCTTTATCTTTTCTTTATTTTTGGTCCCGTTTCGACCTCGTTATGCGTGCCTTTGCTCGATTTTATGCCCATTGCCTCGACTATTCCTATTTGTTTCCCATTTTGTAGGTATTGAGGCGGGAGCGAAGAAACGGGAGCAAACGAGACGAATTTGGAGCGAAATGTGAAGAATTGATGAAGATTTGGCCCCAGACCCTCTCAGGAGGTCCCGGACCGGCAACCGGTGGGTCGGCTGGGAAGCTTAACTTGACTTTTGAAGAAAAAAAGAGAAGAAAGATCAGACCCTTGCCTTCAGATCCATAGCCGGTGTCCAACCGGCGGCCGGTAGACCGGCTGTGGTTCAGATTCTACACTTAGCATATTTCAAGGAGTGCAAAAATCCAGAAGTTCCAAACCTGACTGCCAGGCCAACCGGCTGGTGGTACCTGTGCTTGAGGAAAATTGAAGAAAAAACAGAAGTGGGATTTCAGACTCTAAGCCGGTACCCGACCGACAGCCGGCCGGTCGGCTAAGAAGCATGCATCAAAGAAACCAAGTCAATTGTTTACGTTTTGACTCTTAGCCGGTCACTTAACCGGCAGCCGTTTGACCGGCTGAGAGTCATTTCTCAGATTTCCGCACACTATATAAATCCGCACTTAGTCTATTTTCATTTACGCAACTTTTACATAATTTTCACGCATTCCTAGGGTTTCTACTGTTCCATTGTTCATCCTTTTACATTCAAAAACTCAACTCAAAATCATAATCTTTCTTTAGTTCTTAGAATCTTTTAGTTAATCTCTTAGTTTATCTAGTTTGTTCTTAGCATTTCCATTAGTTTACTTTGGGCATTTGGGTTGTAATTTGAAGACATTTGAGAGAATTCTTCAACTTGTTTCCAACTTCATTCATTTTTCATTGTTAATGGTATAATCTTCTTCCTTTTACTTAGTTATCTCAATTGTTTACATTTCTCTTAAGTTTATTTGTTGGTTATTCATATTTGCATTATTCACCATGTTTAGCAATTGCTCTAAAATAGTTTATTTGTTTCCTTATATCATGTGTGAGTAGTTTCCTTGCTAGGGCTAGGGGTGTGCTTTGGTGGGTTGGTAATCATGAATATTGCTTAGGGTTAGGCTTTGGTTCTCTTCTTTGCTAGGTTTTCATTATATGCATGTTATATGTTTGATGAAATGCCTCAACGACGGTTGGGCATGATTCTTATTGTTGTTTGTCTTTGACGATAGTCTAGGGCTTTCATGGGCATGTATGTATGTTAAGTTAACCTTGTTTATAGCGAGAGCTAGGATATGGTTTGACTTTAGGCGAGTCAAATCGAGAGACGAGACAAACCTAGACCTAACATAGAGGCGACCTCAGACCCCTTTGCATATTTTGTTACCAACCTACCCTAGTAACCCCGACACCCTAGTTGTTTTTATCCATCGACTTAATCTTAGTATATTTGCTTTAATTGCTCTTTAGTTGTGAGTCATATCATTCACAAAACCTATTACCCGACTTTGATTTAAATTAGAACTAGACTAGACGATTATCCCCACCATCCTCGTGTTCGACCTCGACTAAAGTACTACTTTTGTTGGGCTTTTATAAATCTTGTTTGATAGCGGGTAATGACGGCAAAAACCCGTTCATCAATATCCACTTGCATTTTTGTAAGTTTGAAGTAATAAAAGTATCCGTCTTCAACTTGTGACGGATATTATCCGTCACAAGCAAGACTTTTTGTATATTTTATACTCTATTTTTTTTATAAGAATAATAATAGTTTAAAACACGTGCAAAAATAGCACAACTGCACGGATTTAAAGTTTAGACATGTTTTAAATTCGTGAAAAAAATGTCCGAATTTAATGTTAAAACATGATAACAAAATTTTAGATATACTCATTTTAGTGGATAAGCTCAATATTTTTAACGAATTCGTTTAGAGTATTATTATAACGGAATGCTCTAAAATGTAATTAACAAAGTTTTATAATTCACTTATTTTGTTAAATTTTTGTAGATTTCATTTTTAAAATTGAAAATTAAAACAATACAATTTACTAACATTTTTTTGTTGAAAACTATTTCTTATTTAAAAAAATTATTCAAATTTAGTAATATCTCAAAAAATTGTTATTATGATGGTCAAAATGTTAAAGGTTAAACATAAATTCTCATTTATGACGGGCATATCCGTCGCTATTTGCGACGGGTCAAATATTACCAATGCGGGGTAGATAAGACAAAAGCAAAGTGAATTGGGGGTAGCAAACTGCTTTGTCTTATCTACCGACATGGATATTATTTGACGTGTCGTAAAGTTATGAGGGATATACCCGACACAAGTTGGAATTGTTGTAGGTTAAAAGTTTGTAAAATATAATAATGTTTTTTTTGTTTTACCATTTTTTTATCACTTATATTTGCATTGTCTTTTTTTTTCTTTTTCTTTTGGAACTCAAAGGGAAAGTGCCAATGTAGCTACCCTACATATCCGACATTGTCAGAGTCGGGTTTTATTAATACATTACTAGGATAAGCGATTAAATTACATATTTGTATTGTCTAGTAATGTATTTTGTTCATATATTTTTTTTTTTTTTTTATTATTGATAGACTGAGTGGACTATTGAAAAAAATTTGTATTTTCATTTTGTATTATTTATACAACATAAATGAAATTGGGGATGATGCTTCATTGAAATTTTGTATTGATTATTCGATGAAACCTCTATTAACAAAGTTGGTTTTTAATAAATTAATTTCATTTTTTTTGTGGTGAGTCCTACATCTATTTAAAAATAAATAAAAGAAAACTGATGGGAAGACGTGGACGCACGAAGTTACACGAGATTTTCTTGTATTAATATAGATAAGACTAGTGTAGCACCCGTGAAAAATCACGGGGTTGTGTACACTTATTTTTAAAGATGACTATAAATTTTACTTATTATATAACCAATTCTATTAATTTGAACATGTGTACTTTTAAAAATATAAAATAAATAATATAATACCATTATATATATATATATATATATATATATATATATATTAAAATATATATACGGAAATTATAACATTCACATTTTAGAACTTCAAGTTAGGTAAGTTAATAAGCTAACACATGATAATGTTAATAGGAGTTACAATTGTAAGACCGGATTAAAATAAAACAATTAAGTAATGGTTAAAAAGGAAATTAGAACATACAAATTTAAGTAATCTAAGTTATATAAATTATAAAAAAAATCAAAATTAAGTTCTCTATACTACAGAAAATGAAAATTATAGTCAAGATTGTGGTTATATTAGTTGCATCAAATTGTTGGATTTATAAGACGAATAGTTAGAAGAATGAAAGAACAAATAAATTAAAATAAAAGATAAATTAACTTAAAAAGGTTCTAATACAAATTAAAATAGAATACTGTATCAAATAAGGAAAATCTGAGACAAATTTATAGTTTATCGAAATTCTCCTTATAAACAACATTACATGTTTTATTAGTCACTCCTTTGTCTTCATCTTGAAGGACTTTTAGACCATTCTTACTTGTAACCCTCGATAAGGCAACATACAATTGACTGAAATATTCTCAAGCAATACATCAAGCAATACAAAATAATATTTGGTCTGTTAAATATACAATCAGTCTGTTAAATATTTCTAAATTTTATTTCTAACACTACAACAAAATGGCACTTGCGCCACGATTTATGTCACGGGAATTCATAATTCGTGACCTAAATTTGCTTAGTCACGGGAAAAAAAGTCCCCTTCCTTCAAAATTAATTGGTAAAAAAATTTATGTCACGGGAAAATATATCCGTGACAAATAATTGTTTTTAGTCACGAATTAAGCCATGACCGTGGCTAACAAATGCGTTTAGTCACGCATCAAGTCACGAACGTGGCTAATAATTATTTTTAGCCACAATGTCGTGGCTAATTATGATTTATTGTCACATGTAAGTTAACCGTGACTAATTAGTGTGCTTAGCCACACTGAATTCTTAACGTGGCTAATTATGATTTATTGTCACAGCTAAATTATCCGTGACTATATTGCTCTTAGCCACACACTGAATTCTTACCGTGGCTAATTGTGATTTATTGTCACAAGTAAATTACTCGTGACTAATTATTGCTATTAGCTACGCACTGTATTTTTACCGTAACTAATATTTTTGATATGATAACAAATAATAGTACAAAATTATTAGTGCAACATGGTGTGTACTGTAACATCAAGATGATTGCGCCGTATTATTGCGAGATGTGAACAATATTCGTACTTAATGTTCTTCACTATTGACGTAAATGATCTTATTATGATTATTCTTATTATTGAATTTAGTCTATCACAAGTGAGAATTTGTGCAATTTATTATGATTATTCTTATTAACACTACTGACTTGAAAATAAATATGATTATATGAATAAATGATTGTTGTTTAACAATCTATTTTGCTTTATTTTCGTTGAATGCTGCTTTACTTTAAGTATACGTTTAATTTTGTAATGACAATTTTGTAATTTCAAAGCTACTTACCCAGTTACTCAATTTATTAAATTGCGCAACAAGCCCGACAAAAAACACTACAACAAATTGACACTTGCGCCACGATTTATGCCACGGGAATTTATAATTCGTGGCAATTTTGTTTAGCCACGGGAAAAATTTTATTCACTATTTTAGAAAAATTATATGCCACGGGAAAATTTTTCCCCTGGCAAAAAGTCAATTGCGCCACAATTTAGGTTACAGTCGTGGCTAATAATCATTTTTGCCACGAACAATGTCACACCCATGGCAAATATATATTTATAATTTTTTTTGTTAGGTTTATAATATTGAATAACATTATTTAGATACCGCATCACATTTAAAGAGAAAGTATGTCCAATTAAATAATTAACTTATTAACACCTATTATTGAGAAGTCCGAAACTAATATATTGTTAAATAAGCTTTTCATTAGAAAATTGATTTACAACTCTATTTGTAAAATATTTCTACAAGAACTTGAATTCGAGATGTTAAATTGGAAAAAAATTGGGGAAGTTTTTAAGGAGAAAAAAAAAGAAAAGACAATTAGATTTAAAATATGATTAAATAAAAAAAAAGTAGTCTAAAAAATTAAATTCAAAATGATTTCCAACAAATCATTGAATAAAATGGAAAAAAACATATTGATAAAATAACCGATATAAAAAAATCAATAGAGAAAAACATTTTAATTATTGAAAATGAGCGTATCACACCGAAAAGTAAAATGGAAATTAAAATAATAAATTTACATGTGTATATAATGTGAAAATTTGTTGACAAAAAGAAATATCAAGAATAATGAAAAGAAATCAATTTAGAGAAAACAAAAATTTATACGATATTTTTTGTGTTTTTTGGCAAAAACTGATTATTTTCGAGTCAATAATGTCTTGGTCATTTATTTTAGTAATAAAACTCGGTCATTGATACCCATTTGTAATCATTATTCAAAAGTGATCATTATTTAGTAAAGAGTTATTAAACTTTTTTTCGTTACAAATACGACGATCTTACAAATAGTATTTGTGAGGAAAAATATATGAAAAAATGGATAAAAAAAGATAAAATAAAAATGCCGACAAATGAAAAAAAATAAAAAAAAAATGTATTAGGGAAAAAAATATAAGGAAAATGTCATTAAATAGTTTGGAGATATTGGTTTTGTGACCCGGACACAAAATGACCCGAGCATCATTAGTCGGGAGGTCAACATTGAAAACTCGAATAATTTGAGAAAAATAATATTTTTTTTCGCAAAAATATGTAAATCATTTAATATCTTTTCACAAAAATAATAGTGAAGGTAATTTAGAAAAAAAGAATATAATTTAAAAAGATTTCAAAGTGTTAACTATATCAACAAGTTTAAGTTTCATTTTCGGTAGCTCATCATAAGAACTCCACAGTTAAACGTGCTCAGGTGAGAGTAGTCTTGGGATGAGTGACCTCCTGGGGAGGATATACGATTCACAAAAGTGAATGACTTGAGATTGTAAGTAACAAGTTGAAATAACTAACCAAGTAAGGATTAAACATTGACAAAATTCCACATGTAACCAAATGTGTTTGGTAGTGTGGTGGTTGCTCACCTCATCCCTTAACCCTGAGGCCAGGGGTTCGATTCCTACCCATGGGAATGGAGCAACTCTTTGGCAAGCTGTTTACCTCTTCGTGAGAGAGCTAATATATTACATTTTGTTTATTTATTTTTATTTTTTTTTGTTTGTCACGGGAATAATATTGGCCACGAGAATTAATCTTTGGTCACGAGAATTATTAGCCACGTGAGAATTTGTGGCTAAAAATATAATTTTAGCCACGTTCATGTTTTTCCCGTGACTATTTGTTAGCCACGACCACTTGGGTCACGGAAGGTATTTCTGTGACAAAGAGCTTTAGCCACGGGAAATTAGTACTTGCGCCACGAATTTAGTCGTGGCCCAAGTGCTTAATTGTAGTAGTGATAAATGTTCTCAAGCAATACATCAAGCAATACAAAATAATAATCGGTCTGTTAAATATTTCTCAAAATATTTCGTCAAAATTCTGTTAAATATTTCTAAATTTTAATAGTTATTATCTTTTCAATATTCCTATGACTATTAAAGTACGTGATTGAAGACTATTAAAATATTAAAGTAATATTGCAACTATTAAAGTAATATCGCAGTTATTAAAGTACGTGATTAAAGTATATGACTATCATTATTACTATAAAAGAAGAATGTAAAACTGCATACGTGGCGCAATCAGGTTTCAGTGTTGAGTGTTTCGAGCTCTCACATTCATCCTCAGAAATTTCAGTTCTGTAGACCAATCAGAATTACTCATCTACGCCACCTCATATTAATTTAATAATTTAATGATTTAATAATAATTTAATTATTATTATATACAAAAATATGACCAGAATAAAATCCTTCCAAATTTGACCATGTTGATTATTAAATTGTTGTGCACAAAATAAAATCATTCTCATTTTACCAGAATACAATCATTCTGAATACAATCATTCTAAATCGTCTCTTTCTTATATCCAATTCTCAGAATCATTCCCTGAATCATTCTCAGAATCATTCCCATTTAATTTATATTTGTACCTGATTAGTTATTTTGTTCATCGTATTTGTCCGTCAAATTATGTTCCGTAAGTAATTCATCAAAAGACAATAACTTTCCAAACTACTCATTATTAGTTATTTAATCTTTTTTTAGTCGTCTATTGTTTTTTCTTATATACCTTATTTATTAATGTTATCATAAGTAATCCAAATATTATCATCATTACTAATAGCTATTCGAAGATTAGTGCACCAGGAAATTCATCTTTTCACCGAATATATCTTATATTCAAACATCCCGTTAAAAAATAATTTGTTCGAATAAACAGAATTGCTATATATTCAAATAAATATACCGACGTCGTCTTTAAAAATAAGTGTACACAACCCCGTGATTTTTCACGGGTGTTACACTAGTTAAAGTATATTTTAGTTAGATCACTATTTAATAGTTTATTTCTAAATATTCTTTGATCGGAGATTCCGTGATTACGTTGATTAAAAAAGGAACATTACGTGATTATGTGTTGTGTATGGAAGATTTTATAAATATTAAATTAATAAATATTAAATATTACGTGATTATGTAATAATATCACGGTTGCTGACCTGGCTAGTTTTAATTGATCGAGAAAAATTGAAATTGTGAGAGTGAATGAGAGAGTTTGAAAAATGGTTTTCTGAAACCACATTGCGCCACGTCAACCATTTTACATAATTCTTTAATATATATAATGAATAATGATAATGATAGTATGATATTATTTGTTCCATAAAATATCCTACTACTATACTTCGTATTTAACAAAGAGTTTTGTTTGTGACGGATAATATCCGTCATAAGTTGAAAACGGATACATTACTCTCACAATAAAGCAAGTGGACATGCGAGTGAGAGAAAGTGATAGATAATGTTACTTATAGTATTTCCTCCGTTCGAATCCACACTGCATGTTTGCTTTTTCACGTTTGCCAACGTACGTTTTATATGTTAAATATCTTTAGCGACGTAGTTGCAAAAATTATAAAAGTTAGATATTTCCAATGTACTCGTAAAGACGAATCAAACAAGACCCCACGTGAATATGTTTTCTCTTACGTATTAGGAGAAAATTGAGATTAAAAGTTCACTTGTGAATAGTGTACAAAATAGAAACATGTAGTGTGGATTCGAACGGAGGAAATATATGAGAAGGACAATGTCTGTTTTCAACTTCATTAAGAATTTTGTGTAATTTTAAAGACACCGTCGTGTTCAATTTTACACTATCAATATGGGACGTTAGTCTCTACACAAACAAACATCACTAAATTGCGAATATTTCAACTCTTAATTCTAAGAAGTGAGTACTTAAGCAATGAAGTTACACGTGTTATTGCACTTTTAAAAGTATACAAATTATTATCTATGATGAGTATATTTGTCACAAATTTATAACGGATCTAGTGTTATTTACTTTGGGTAGAAAAAGACAAGCCATTTAGAAACCATTATGCTTTGTCTATTTATTCAAGTGAGAGAACTAAGGCACTGTTCTTTTGCACTAAAACTGAACTGAACTGAACTGAACTGAACTTACAGAATCTGAAGTGAACTTAAATTAAGTGACTTGAAGTCCAAAAAAACAGGACCTTAACCCATTAAAAATTTACGACGAATATACGCAAATGAGAGTTGCTCTTCAAAGTTTTTGAAAGGGGTGTTTGTTTCGCGCTATATGAGGATGGAATTAAGAATCATACCTGAGTGATATAGGGATGTAACTCTATATCTGTTACCTTGTGTTTGTTTTATTTGTAGGTGGTATTAGTTTGAAATTGAGTTAGAATTGTAATATGTAACGTACAAAATCATGAAAATAAAGATTTTATCAAATAATTTTAGAAAATGTTTCTTTTACCATGTTTTAATATTTATTTCTCACATTTTTATTTATTGTCGTTTAATACTCATGAGTATCAATATCATACTCACCACTTCCTAGGTATGAGAAACCCATATCTCATGGGTTTTGACTTTTGAGATATAGGATTATAGGTATAAAACCTCTAAATTTCCTAAACATCATGTGGTATGAGTATATTTTATGTTTGAACCAAATACCCCTTAAGTTAAAACCACATTTATAGTTGATTAAAATTTAAATATTCTTAAAATAGTAAGTCTTGCTTGCGACGGGTTACCATTTGTGACGGATATTTTGTGAGATAAAATGGATAAAAAATGAGTTAGTGGAGAAAGGGGACCACATGAATAGTGTTGGAGAGAGAGAAAAAGTGGGTATTTTGTGAGAGGAAACGGTATCCGTCACAAGCTTGCGACGGATAGTGCCGTTGCAAATAAGAATTGGTCTTCTTAAAATACAAATTACGAAAGAATTATTGAAGGTCTTTACTTAAGACAGATCACTAATATTCACAATGTGCTTAATAAGACAATTTAAACTAGATCTTATGTTAATATTTTTTAAGTTATATATTAAAAATTGTGTCATAAATTTATTCGATTTATAAATATTGTTCAAAAAATAAAATATAAAATTGTCCAAAAAGTGAAATGTATAGAAAAAATATTGCCTTGAATGTTGAAAGTAGAAACGCAATAGAAAACAAGGCACGTGGATATGGGGGCCATTAGTTATGGGAATATTGTATGCAAAACGAGTGGTGGTGATACGTGGGTTAATTACGGTGCATTCTTCATGTATTAATCATTTCCAATCATACCACTTTATGGGTTTATCCCTAAAGGGATCTATATCAGCCACATCTATAATTTCACTTCGTTTTGTTTGCGACCACTATTTCACCCATTTATATTTACGAGTACAAACACATGGTTTTTGAAGCTCAAAGTTCTATTTCAAATGGTTAAAATTATAAATAAACTCTTGCCTTATAGTTTGTGTTAGAAAATAGAAATATGAACTAAATTGATTAGAAATAACTTTAGTTGAGAAGCTGTGTAAGACACTGTCCTAAATTAATTAGATCCTTGTACAGATGTTTTTTGGGTTTCTTGGTCACCGATTCTAGGGTTAATGTCTCCTTCCACACTTCGTTGCACAGCAAAAGTAGAAGTGGAAACTGTTCTCAGAAATATAGAAAAGAAGAATTGTGTAGGTAATGTTTTGTGTATATTTTTCGTATATGTTGTGAAGTATGCATGGGCTCTTTATATAGTGTAAGGAAGACTCTAACAGTCACCTTGGATGCCAAAAAATGTGGAGATTAAATGGCCATAAAAAGTTTAGACCAGTAACAAGATGGGCCTCACCGCACACATGTCATGAGTCGAACCGGGTGACGGTGCGCGTGAGGGGAAACTATAGTCTTTTCTCCATGGTCTAGTTAATACTAGATAAAGTGCTTTCATATATAAACTAGTAATTCCCCACATTATTCTGCCTATGTGAGACTATATACTACTCGTAAGCTTTTGAGCAACCTCTTACTCCAACACTTTGTAATTTAACTGCTTTTTTTAAATAAATTGATGTACTAAACATATGATTTTAGTCAGTTTTTCATCATTGTCACAAATTTCAAATTACTTAGCAAATGGGGTAATATTATTGACTGAGTGAAACTCAAAATACCATATCTTATCATGAACCGAAATACGATACTCATGACAATTTGTCCGATTACACTACTACAAAATACAGATACGAAGACGGTTAAAAACCGTTCTCCTATGAGTGGCGGAACCGTGCTCCCCCTGGCCGTGCTCTTTACCTAAGAGAACGGTTCAACCGTGCTCTTAGTTGTGCACTTACCAGAACGGTTCATTTTAGAACCGTTCTCTTATGTCATGCTCAACCGTTCTCTTTGCCCTGTTTAACCGTTCTCTTTACCCTTTTTAACCGTTCTCTTAGGTCACTTACTAGAACGGTTCTATTTTGAACCGTTCTCTTTGCCCTGCCCAACCGTTCTCTTTACCCTTTTTAACCGTTCTCTTAGGTCACTTACCAGAACGGTTCTGTTTTGAACCGTTCTCTTTGCACCTGTTCAACATTCTCTTTGACCACACTTTCCAGCACGGTTGCCTGATGAACCGTTCTCTTTTGTTCAAACTTCGCGCCATATGTTTGAATAATAGAGCACGCTTGAGAACATAACCGTTCTCTTTGCACCTGCTATTTTTTTTTAATAAATTAATTTATAATTCTTCCGGCCTATTATATAAATTCTTCCTGCAAATAAGCGTACAACAACATTGCTCCAACAACTACATCATTCATATATATCAACATACTACATCATTCATATATATCAACATACTTTCCGATCCACAAATTCTAGATACAATACGTATGTACTTAAGCTAAACTTCTATCTAGCTACGACTTAAGCTAAACTTCATCATCGTTCATGGCTGACTTAAACTGGAGCGCAAAGTTAGCCCATATATCCCTCACCTCGTCAATTTGCTCAAGCGAATATGTCAATGGGGCTCTAAGCATGAACTACAAACAAATTTTCAAAAATTGGTTAGCGAAAAATTCTATCCAAGACTCCTATATAAGTAAAATGATAGAGGTAAGTAAGTAGATGAACTAAAAAACCAAAAACATACGTACATTTGGAGTAATAGTAACATATCTTCCTTTGACGATGTCCAACATGTATCGACAAATATAATATCCACATAAAACGGAACCACAAGGCTGCAAAGGGGCCTGAAAGGGGAGCTCATATTATAAATAAGTACTTCACGCACATGTATGTACTATACTTAATAAGAGAAACAATATGTTAAGATATATATAGATATATACTATATATACAAGAAGTACCTTAATCTTTTTTTCCAAACAACGCCATTGGCCTCATATTTTGCGAGTGGATCGATAGAGTTCCTTTTCTCAAAGGCCCTGTATATATAGATAGCCAGGTTTATATATTTATTCATTTTTAGTTGATAATGAAGCGTTAATTTAAAGTATAATAGAAAAACAAGCTAAGGTCTATGATTGATGGTTTTTGGGTGGCTTAACTTTTGTTCCTAGCCTACAGAAACATTTTAAGGCAAATGCAGGGGAGTAACGGGAGGTATAATATATGAAGGCAAAATAAAAAAAGATCATAAATAAGTTAGACATACTTGGTAATTGTATCCACAAAAAATTGACGAGGCTCTGTATGTCCGGCAGGATCACACCAATACACTGTACTTTGAGCCGGATTGATCGCGCCCAACATCCAATGCTTACTACAAGTTATAGAAAAATACAACGAAGATATCAACTTAAATATTGACAAAAAATAATAAAATAATTAATCAAGTCATCAATAATAATACTATGAAAAGAAATTTATAATTACGTACCCCTGGGCATATGGAGCAAATATAAGTTTCCGACCTTCTCCACAATCGGTACAAGTTTCAGAAGAGTGTTGATTATATTGTCACACACATTTTTCTCAATATGCATAACATCTAAGCAATATCTTATAGAAAGGTCACGCCAATATGGAAGTTTTTCAAAAAGAGGAGACATCTTCTTATATCCCCGAGACGCTAATTTAGAACCCTTCTTCCCATAAGTTATCTCAATTTTTTTTTCACTCTTTCATATACTTCATGACCGGTTAATATCTTAGGAGGAGATCGATGTTCAGGTTTTCCATTGAATGGTTTTTGTAGCTTACGATATGAATGATCAGGGTCCAAGAACCTACGGTATCTCAAGTACGCTTGCTTACGAGAAAACTTCAAATAACAAGAATCGACATCTTCTCCACACAAGGGGCAAGCCTCTTTCCCGTGCACAGTGTGTCCAGATAGATTACCATACGCAGGAAAGTCAGAAATAGTACATAGTAACATTGCTTTCAAATTGAAATAACTATTCTGGTAGGCATCAAACACTCGTATCCCTTCATCCCACAACAATCTCAAATCGTCAAGAAGAGGCTCTAAGTAGACATCTATATCATTACCAGGTTCTTTAGGACCAGAAATCAATAAAGACAACATCAAATATTTTTGTTTCATGCAAAGATATGGAGGCAAATTGTAAATAGCTAAAAACACCGGCCAAGTACTATATTGACTACTCAAATTTCCAAAGGGGTTCATCCCATAAGTGGAGAGTGCAAGGCGGAGATTTCTGGGTTCTTTGCCAAACTCGGGATATTTTGCATCAATAAACTTCCAGTCTTTCCCATCGGCCGGGTGTCTCAACTTCCCATCATTTGCTTTTGATGTACTATGCCATGTGAGTAATTTGGCATCATCTTTATTCGCAAATAATCGTATCAACCTAGGAATTATTGGAAAGTACCACAAAACTTTAGCTGAGATCCCCTCCTTCTTTTGATATCGCCATTCCTTACACACTGGACAACTAGTGAGATTAGCATATCCTTTGCGATATAATATGCAATCATTGGGACATGCGTGGATTTTTTCATATTTCATACCAATTCCCCTAAGTAGCTTCTTTGCCTCATATGTACGATCGGGAAGTACATTATTTTCGGGGAGCATGTCCTTTAATAATTTCAGGAGGTCTGTGAAACTCTTGTCACTCCACCCATTTGTTGCTTTTAAATTATATAACTTAACAAGAGCTGCCAATTTAGTGTGCTTACAACTACTATAAAGAGGCACTTCGGAATCTTTCAATTTCTCCAATACAACACTGGTATCCTCCAAATCATTTTCATCAAGATCCTCATCAGTTTCATCTACAATACCTTCTTGCTCATCACCTCCAAACATATCTCCCCATGATTTATCCAACATATCGTCACACCCATCTCCTGCCTCAGTATTCATATTACAACCCGGATCTTCTAGTGAATTAGACTCATCGGGCTCTTCATCGTCACTCAAGCATGTTTCTCTCTCAATCTCCCCAAATTGGACATCTATTCCATCTAAATTTTTTGATTCTCCATGGAAAATCCAACAAGTGTACTTTGGATTAAAAATTGTCTTATTTAAATGTATTCTTACATCTCCAAAGCTCATATACCTAATATTCCGGCACATATCACAAGGGCACGCCATACTAGATTTGTCTTTCACGTTCTTTATTACGAAGTCGTAAAATTCAGCTAACCCGGCATCATATTCTACTTCGCCCTTTTTCCCATTAATCATCCAAGTACGAGCCATATTCGGCTACATAATTACAACATAATTCAATTATTAAATTCATAATTCAATTATTAACGATAATAATACTAATAGCAATAATAATACTAATAGTAATAATATCACGATAATAATACTAAGGACGATAATAATACTAAGGACGATAATAATACTAATAGCAATAATAATACTAATAGCAATAATAATACTAAGGACGATAATAATACTAAGGACGATAACAGTTGATTTGTGTATGATTTAGACTGTGGGTCTGTACTATGAACTACATACATTCTGCCCACTGCTACATACTCGCTACTGCATTCTACACATAGGCTACTGCCCGTAATGGTTACTATACCCGTAACAGACCTGAAATAGCACGTAACATACCTGAAAACAGTCCAGAAAATGGACCCAAAACAGACCAGAATACCAGGCCAATGCGTTCAGTGGCTGTTCTGGTCTGAACAGACCAGAGAAGCGGACAGAAGTAGAAAAATGAGTGCAGTAGGGGGGGGGGGGGGGTCTGGTGCAATATCGTAGTAGTTACAACAACAGTAGTAGTAAGCATAGGACATTAATCGTATGCAATGGTGAATATGCAGCAACCACAGTACTGGAGTAGAGTCTAGATGCAAAGGAAGTGCAGTGGCAGTAGATGGTATGCAGCAGCAACACGAATGAACATATTGGGTCTGTACTATGAACTACAATTTCAGAAAAAACATACAAACCATATATTCAACATCAAAACCTTCATCATATACATTAACCCACAATATACATCATATTCCTCATCCAAATCACATACAAACCATATATTCAACATGAAAACCACAAATTATACATCATATATTATTCAAAATCAAAACCACATAAACATTCATAAAACCTAATAACCCAAATAAAATCAAGAAAAAATTGGTAATTCAAACAAGAGTAAAGGAGAAAGAGGGCGTACGATTATGGTTCAGTTGCTTGGTGAAGAAGAAACTATGGCGGACGATTGATAGCAAGATTGAATTCGCAGATTGATAGCAAGAAGAAAATTGGTAATTCAAACAAGACTGAATGTGGAAAATACGCAGACTTGAATTCGCAGAATTTCAAAGGTTTTCGAAGGCTGCAGTTACTGTGTGTTACACGTTATGTTTGTTTAATTTTTATGAAGAGAAAAGAGAACGGTTCACAAAGAAACCGTCTTCTTTTAGAAGCAAAGAGAACGGTTATAAAGCCAACCGTTCTCTTTTAGTTATGATGAGAACGGTTCACAAAGAAACCGTCTTCTTTTTGAAGCAAGGAGAACGGTTCTAAAAGCAACCCTTCTCTTTTAGTTATGATGAAAAATTTTATGACAAGCAAAGAGAACGGTTCCCAAGCCAACCGTTCTCTTTTAGTATAATGAGAAGCAAAGAGAACGGTTCTCTATGAAACCGTTCTCTTAGCTTTCTAATTGTTAACATAAGAGCACGGTTAAGTATTTTAACCGTTCTCTTTAGTTTATTTAGAACAAATAAAGACGGGTTATAATGGGAACCGTCTTGTATTTCTGAATTAAAAAATCCCGCGCATCTTTAGTGACACATTAGGACGGTTCCGCAAAAATTCGTTCCATTAGCCCCGTCTCCTTAGCCTATATTTGTAGTAGTGTTATGTACATACCTCACTAGTCAAACAAAGCTACTTATGCTTATCTTAACCTCACTTCAGGGGCGAACCTAGTGAGTAGCAAGGGGTGGCGGCCGCTACCCCAAACTTTAAAATATTGACTTAGAAGACGGTTTTTGCTACCCCAAATATGTTTGAATAGTAGATAAATTACTGATATCTCATTAAATGTACATTAAATATTTTGTGGTATAGTGGTAAGGGCTTTGTTTTATTTCAACCTAGTGTCCCGGGTTCGAATCTCCTTACTACCTTTTACCCTTTTAATTTTGTTCTGCTACCCCGAAAATTTAATCCTGGGTTCGCCCCTGCCTCACTTGAAGCACGAAATTTACCCATCTAATATTTATTCATTAATAACTTTGCAATTTTATTCAGATCAATTATTTACCTTTTTTATCTTAAGAACATAAAGAGATCGAGAAGCCATCACTTGTACGTTATGTTATTGAGTTGGCAGGTAAACTAAAAATTCCCAAAATAAAAAAGTAAATAAATAACTAAGGCCCTGTTCTTTCTGGCTTAATTTCAGCTCCTTTCAATTTTGCTTGGCTATATTCCATTAAGTTTTATTTACGTTCAATCAATTATGTTCAATTAATCTCTTCACAAAATTAACTTTTAATTCAACTAAATTCACTTCATCTCAGTTTCACTCAATTTAGTTCAATTAAGCCCTCCTCCAAATAATTCAATTCAGCTCGTTTCAGCCGAAAAGAACATGGCCTAAGTACCCAAATTAAGGTAAATAAATGACTCAACGGAGGGAGTTCATGTTTAAAACTTTCTCAGGGTCCATTATTAAGCTGTTACTTGTTAGATTATGAAATGATTTTATGTGGAAAGTAGTTATTTAGGTTGATTCCTAAGATACAAATTCCAATATATGACAGACATATCCGTCGCAAGCTTACGACTGATCAAGTAATATCCATGTGGGTTATATATATATGACAAAATCAAAGTGTCTAGGAGTAGCAAACCGTTTCGTTTTATTTACCCATATGGATAGTATTTGTGCTATTACAAACTTATGACGGATATATCAATCACAAGAGAGACTTGCTGTAAATAAAACCAACCTATTATACGTCGTCGACAAATTACTAATTATCGTCGACACATTTTAATAAAATTCCTAAACTACCCCTCCCATCCCCTTCCCTTTATATTCAAATTAATCTAACTTAAATTCATTCTTCATGCATCTCACAAAATTCAAAAACAAAAACCGTTTTCTTTTCTTCCACAACAACAAATTTTCCGTCTAAACTCGATATGTATTCTTTACTTCTTAGTTTTTTTTTTGTTGTTGTGATTTTGATAGATTAGAAACGGATTTAGGATAGATGCCTTGAGTTTTGACGGAATTAGGATTGAATCGCAGTTTGAATGTCGGATTTTTATTAGTGTAATTTGTTTTAGTTATGTTTTTACCCGGATTTGATTCGTGTTTTTGCGAAAAACGAGAAAAAAAAAATTTGGGACGAATACGTCTGGACGAAAATGATTTTCGTCTGGACCTACGTCTGGACGAAAATTATTTTTGTCTTGGCAGTTTCTAATTTTTTTTTTTAAAAATTCAAATCGGCTTCGGGAATCTAACGCTAATCCGTTCTACTATATTACAAACTAAAAATCATAAATTTGAAACAAATTTCACTCATCGTTGAAAACCGTTGTTCGAATCGCTCGTTGAAATCGTTGAATTAACGTTGATCGAATTGCTCGTTGAAATCGTTAAAATCCGTTGATCGAATCGAACTAAACGGACAAGTTTTTGTATTTTGTAAGAAAACCGACAAGTTTTTGTAATTTGTAAGAAAACCGACAATTTTTTGTATTTTGTAAGAAAACCGACATTTTTTTTCCATGAATTTTAGTCCGAATATCATAATTCTCAAATGGTAAATATAAAGGGTTAAAGGGGACAAAATGAATAGTTCATGTAAAAGTGTCGACGATAATTAATAATTTATCGACGACGTATAGCAAGCCCAAAATAAAAAGGGCACAACAAGCACATAACCCCCATAATTTGGAAGGCCAATTTCCTTCATTGAGCTCAAATTTAGTTTACTGGGCCTCATCAACCCAATCCTCTTCTATCAATGGACTTGTTTCTCTGTCGTAATATGTTGTGCTCAATGTTAGTCAACTGGGCCACATGTTCTGTTCTTGCTCATTTGTTTACTTTTGTTTTTAACTTAAAGATTAAAAAGAAAAAACGAATTATTTCTGGTTAAAATTTGGGCCATATTTTCAAAGGTCTCAGGTTCAAACCTCACCAAGAGTATTTTTGGGGCTAAATTAGCTTGAGGCTATGACTTCTAGATTTCAAGCCCGTCACCCCTTAAAAAGGGTGGTTAAACTAGTGTACGTGGTTTATAGGTTATCATGTATGCTCGGTCAGTTCGGGGGTTTACCCAGTGCGCACCAAAGGTAGCGGCTGCGGGTTCCCACGTCATATATAAAAATAATATAAGTATATAATGAATATGAAATATAAAATTATTCCCAAGCAAATGATGGGAACATAATCACAGACGTAATATCTCTATTTCGTTTTCAAAATGTTTCATCAATTACCACCACACCAAACACATTTGGCTCATCCACATTGTAAATGTGCAATTCACTATCGAATCTCCTCTTCACACTTCAACTATGATACCACCTGTCGATTTAGCCCAAATCGCGATTTGTTTTTTCTAAACGGAAAAAAAAATATATTCGCGATTTGGGCTGAATCGACAAGTGGTATAAAGTTAAAGTGTATATAATATAATACTAATGTGACAAATTGGCGAACGTAAATGAAATGTCTATTTATAAATAAGGCAAGAATTGGAGTTGAGAAATGAGACCCCCAAAAAAGACCTTACTCTCAAGAAGCTGCCAAGCTTATCATCTAACGGGGGCAGAGTGTATCCATTCCCCTTCGATTTTAGTACAGTTATATTATTTGACTTTGTTTATGTCATCAATTCAAAAGATCACCATCATGGCATCATGCGTAGAATGTTGATAAGTTACACTATATAATATATAGTATACAATATACAAGAATGCAACGGTAGAGCTAGGAGGGGCTAGCAGCAACGCTCGTCTCCTCCGAAACATAAGATAATTTTAATTAAACTTTTTGAATTTCTTTCAAGTTTAATTTCAATAATTACTTAGAAATTTCTTTCAAGTTTAATTTCAATAATTACTTATCTATCTTGTATAAAAAATTCTTATTTTAAGTTCAAATCGTGGATCCGTCAATGCACGTACGTTGTAGACCATAATAACTACTCCTACGAGTAAGCCTTATCCATTAATGTATGTATTTGTTTCCTTACTTGGTTTGAGTAGGAGTATGAGAGTGTATGATAGAATCCAATTGTATGCAATTATGCATGACATTCTGCATGGGAGTTGCAGTATTTTTAAAGCACCGCATATGTCATCTTTGACTTCTTTTACAACATTTTAATATATGCCCAACCATATTTCATTCTTGTCTCACCATTTTATATATTATAAAATTGTCCTCAAATAATCAAGGGGAAATCAGGATAAGTTATCACGGACGCACATAAAATCCCCAATTAGAGAACAAAAGTTTCAATGTTTTTAGTTAAAATGTCTAACCTTATTTTTTTTGAATATTTCTTGGAAAAGTATGTACTTGTTTATCCAGTTACCTCGCAAAAAAATTTACAAATACGACTATACTAATAGATAAACCGTCCAACCAAAACCTTAAGTTGATGGTTAGCCCAACTATTATTAATATTCCTATTACGCTCCCTCACTCAAATGCCCGTTGAGATTGAAGAGTGGTTAGTTTGCACAGGCTCCCCCATACTGTGCTGGGTTTCCACTTCGTGAGTTTTTGAGGTTGTCAGGATTCGAACCCGTGACCTTCGGTTACACTGACTCTGATACCATGATAGATGAACCATCCCAACCAAAACCTAATACAAATCATATACATCCAGATGTATATGAGCGTCGTACATAAAATCTAATATAAATCTAATTGAGCTTACATGCAATTTTTTTAGCTTTTAACAATTTTGTTTTATTTTAGTGTTAAAATTAAAATCTTTCGGTTTTATATGTATTATTATTGAGTTTCAATATAATGTTTTGAGTTACAATTTTTTTATAAAGGTGTTCAGATTCTTTTCAATAAAGCTCGTAAAATAGATATATAAACTCAAATTCTTTGTTAGAAAGCTCGGAATCTATACTACCAGATATATACATCTGGTTGTATAATCATCTAATTGAAAAAATTAACAGTTTTCGATTCTCGTGTACACAAGAATTTGATAGCTTAGAGACCAGGGACGTCTTCGAGATTTCGGGGACCCTGTACGGAATTTTAAAAATGGTCCCCAATACCGCTATTTACGTTAATACCTGTATAAATTAAAATGTTATTTTGTTATAAGATTTAGTTTTTAATATAAGGAAATGTTTGTAGTTTATTAAATTCATGGTTGAGACTTGAGAGTTGGGGTAAGAGATTTTTACCACTTGAGCTAGCTCTTGTTCTCAAAAGCAAATAATTTTAAGTGAAATGAAACTGATAAATTATGAAATATAGTCATAACAAAAAAAAGTGTAGTTATGGAGATTAGAAATGCATGACATGAAAAGCCTAAAATATCACATGCATATATTGTGCCATTCTACATTTCTACATTTCATGAATACTAGCATCACTAAATAATATATATTCTTAATTTAACTTTATTGATCTCTCAAAAATCGGGGCATGTGCAACTGCGCGGTCCGCACACCTAAATAGACGGCCCTGTCAGAGACTCGTACAATTTCGATGACTTGTTAATACATATTTCCTCTATTCCGATCATTTATTCTCCTATTTTATTTTAAAAGTCTTCCTTAATTGCTGTTTTTTTTTTTTTTTTAATGAGAGGAGGATATGATGATTCATAGGAGAGTGTGGTGTACGTATGAATGTATGATTATCGTATAATACAGAAATCTAACATGGAGGGGTGGAGAAAAGGGATGAAATAATACATTGGGAATTGTATATAAAACAGTTAGTCCATATTATCCATATAAAACAGTTTGGATTGGTCGCTCACACGGTTGACCGAATCAAATACTAAAAGAGATAAAATTCCGTTCAAAATAACAAGAATGTGATGATGTCACGCGTCGTCTTACAGTTATATGTGGTGCATGCAGTCATGCACATAGATTTTGTGTAACAATGAAGGTAAAACCAGCACCTAACATTATACGAGTTTGAAAAATGCTCCAATAAATGCATGTATCAAGTCTTATTATATTCTAATGCTTTAGTTCTTCAAATAGAATAGGTGTTGCCATTTAGATTACTAGTTGTAGTTGTAAAGAATAAGTTGCAAAGTTGAATGCCTTATTTTATTTGAATTGTGTTATGCTATTAAGTTTAAGTAATATATATTCCTGTGTATCACTCATTTTATTAGGATTCTAAATGATTTGTGACAGCTAGCTCTCTGAGCCTGAGAAATTAGTCCAGATAAAGCTCCGTACAACCAAACTCGAGCCTGCATTCAAATCGGGGTTATCCAAATTCGAGTCGAGCAATTTCAACAAGACTCGGACCAGGAGCTTGTATGGGCTCATTTTTAGTTTTTTTTACATATTTTAATATAATTTAAAATTATATGTTATTTTTGACATTTAATTATATTCTCACATACAAAAGTCAAGTTATATTTATTTTTTCTTAAAGAAATTATGTTAAAGTGTCTAAGAAGCTAATTCGAACATAGTGAAAAATTGAGCTGAATTAGCTTTTTTCAAGCCAAACTTGAGCTATATTTTTTATTTACTTCGACGAGTTACAACTCAAGCTCAAAATTGGAGCCGATCTTAAATCAGTCTTGGCTCGAGCTCATATCAACCTATTGACTCATATTACTTTAATTAAAAAGACACGAATAATAATTTGATTTTCTGGTGGATATAATCTTTTTTGGGTGACACAGAGCTGAACCTTTCGAGCCCATTCATGCCCGCCCTACCATATGAACCATGTAAGTCATCCCTTTTGGAAACCGCTGCGGTCAAGTGGATATAATTATCATTGATATGGAATTGTGGAAACGTAAATTACTTGCCAAGTTTGGAGCTTGAATGTAGTGCGATTCTCCGGAATCTGCTTCAGAAGACTAATTATTTGGGTACGTAACAACTTGCTTAGCATAAATCAAAGGACATCGATTCCAAATGTTTTAGGCCAGTAGGATCCATAAAGACACAAAGAAGGGTCCTAAAGATTTGCCCTTGTATATAGGCATTGTGCTGGACGAATGGTATTATACGTTTTTGTAAGAGAGTAAACGATCTTTTATACTCGCAAAAGTTTTAGTTTATCTAAGATTAGCTTATCAATCAATAATTGATTTTAGTAGTTAATATTGACGAGTTTTGAAAATTAGGACAAACTTTCTTTTGGTTTATTGTGCTGTAGCCTTAACTAATTGTATGATTTTACAATAATTACAAATTGCATAACTCATCATCAATTTGTGCTCTTTGAAGTATGAGACTTATTTTAGGATAAGTTAAAAAGAAAAGTAAGGGCTGGTTTAGTTGCCACTGAAATAAAACAGGCATTTCAAAATTTCATGATTTTAAAGAAAAGATGGGTTGTTTGGTTGACATAAATTTTGGAAAACATGAATTGGAACTTCTCATGAATTTCCAATGCTTACATAATGTAGAAACTTGCTTACTTACTTCCCCTTGGTCATTGGAAGTTCCTGTGGAATTTAATTCCTACATGGGCAACAAAACACTTCTCTCAAATTCACCCGAATTGGATGTGAGAACTTATTTTCCATGAATTCTAAGTCCTAGGAAAATCAACTTCATTATCAACCAAACGACTCCTAAGAAGATTATTATAAAGGGTTTTGCTTTTTCGCATACGCATTTTACTATTTTACATACGTTTTTTAACTTTATCCTTATCATTTTCCTTCGTCACTTAATTTATTTTTTCCATCTTCCTTCTCTCATCTCCGACAACTCACTCTACGACATCCGGCACCATCATTCCCTTCTCCGGCATCCAGATGATATTCTCGGGACCGGAACAGTATAACAGCCTATGCATGTTGTGAAAGAGTATGCATTCTCATGGTTAACTTCTGGTTAGATATGATTATATGAACAAGCTTGTCATGCAAGTTATGAATGAAATTCCAAGACCAACTAGGCGAGAATTCAAGATTGTTGTACAAAATATCAAGGTATGCGAGTGACTCGGAAAATTAAAATTGAGTTGAAAGTGACGTACTCGTATAACATTAGGCAAATTAAACCTAATAATTTCAATAATTAATAAACGCCAATAATTTTAACAAAACATGTTACGATTGATGTTAAATTTTAGAAAATATGTGATTTGATAATTACAAGAAAACCATAACCAATAAAAAAAGGTTTTCATTTCTTTGTCTCAATTTTCTTCATAATTCCTCTCATCTACACAAGGTGGTAAAAGGAACGAGTATAAGACTCGCTAGAAATTTTTTTCTAACAAGAATGTTAAGCTTTTCAGACTTATCGAATATCAAATAATTTGTGGTTGCGTAACTCGCCAGTAATTTTGTCATTTTGTACCATGATCAAACTTGAAGACGTATAAATCAAACTTTAAAATAGAAGAATCAACATTTTCTTTCGTACGGGTTTTGGAATAGAAACGGCTTATTCTATAAGATTTAAAATGATAATATTATTTGATGAAAAGATTATGTTACAACCTACATAATATATACTAAATTACAGTAAGTTAAAAGAGGCAACAAACTATACTAATTGCTTTGATTGAGGGATACTGTACGTTACAATATTCTTGACAAATATTGTGATTTGTTTCCTCATTTGTTAGAGCAATTATGGGAATGATTATCTTTGACTTTGAAGAGTATCTTTGACATTCCCGCTCAAGATGGACGGTCGGGTACGAAGGCCGATCTTGGATGAAAGTTCAAGGAACCGAGGTTTATGAAGCGGCTTCGTAACTCGTAAGCGTGTCTGCAAGTTGGTCGTCACCATTAATGTGTTGTATTCTGATTGTACCTGCGCGCACTTGCTCTTTGACAAAATGAAAAGCCAATGCAATATGTTTCATACGTGAATGGAAGACTGGATTGGCTGCATAATGAGTGGTACTTAGGTTGTCACAATAAATTGTAGGAGGTTGAGTAGCTGTGACACCAAGTTCGAATAGGAGTGACTGTAGCCAGATAATTTCGGAAGTTGTGTCTGCTACTCCTCTGAACTCTGCTTCTGTGGATGATAACGATACTGCCCTCTGTTTTCGTGAGGACCATGAAATCGGATTTGAACCTAGATAGACAATAATGCCTGTTGTTGAAACACCATCTTCAAGGTCGCCTCCCCAGTCCGCATCACAGAACCCGTGTAAGCATAGAGGCGAGTTGGCAGTTATTTGAATACCTAGATGAAGTGTGCCCGACAAGTAACGAAGAAGCCTTTTAAGGGCTCCCCAGTGGACCGTGGTTGGGTGAGTTAGGTATTGGGCTAGCCGGTTGACGGAGAAGGAAATATCGGGTCGGGTTAGCGTAAGGTATTGGAGGCTGCCAATTATAGCACGGTAGTCGGTTTCGTTTTCGACGGGTAGGTCTGGTTGTTTGGTTAGGGGCGGATGGGGTAGCATGGGGGTTGAGGCTGGGTTACATTCATGCATTTTATGTTTTTGTAGTAAGTCGTACAGGTATTTAGTTTGGTTTAGACGGAGTCCGGTTTTGGTAGGGGTGACTTCTATGCCTAGGAAAAAGGATAAGGGTCCTAAATCCTTCAGAGAGAAGCGTGTGGATATTTGGGTGATGAATTGTTGTATATGAGTGGTGTTAGGTCCGGTGACGATTATATCGTCTACATATACTAATACAAATAGGGTTTTGGTTTCCGACTTACAAATGAATAGGGAGGGGTCTGCCATGGAACCGTTGAAGCCATTGTTTATGAGGTAATTTTTGAGATCGGTATACCACGCTCGGGGCGCTTGTTTGAGACCGTATATAGCTTTGGTTAATTGACAAATATGGTTTGGTTTTTCTGGGTCTATAAAACCCGGTGGTTGACTCATAAAGACTTTTTCTTCAAGATGGCCTTGAAGGAAGGCATTATTGACATCAATTTGGTGGAGATGCCATTTATGTGTGACAGCTAGGGTGAGTATCAGTCTAATGGTTGTTGGTTTTATTACGGGACTGAAAGTTTCTGAGTAATCAATACCTGGGCGTTGGTGGAAGCCTTTCGCAACGAGCCTAGCTTTGTGTTGTTTGAGGCTGCCATCGGGATTGTATTTTAGTCGAAATACCCATTTGCATCCGACTACGTTTTGGACTTCATGAGGTTGCACAAGTGTCCAAGTGTTGTTACGTATTAGGGCCTGGTGTTCGTCTATCATGGCAGCGCGCCATCTTGGGTCAACAAGTGCTTGTTTGGTAGTGGTGGGTGTGACGTGGGTGGCGGCTAGGGTGGCTGTTTTTGCATATTTAGGATTAGGTTTGACTATGTTGTTGCTTAGGCGGGTGCGATGGATGGCGGGTGGCGGCGGCGGTGGTGGTGGGATAGGCGAGTTGGGGGTGGAGTTGGTGGTGTTGTGGTTAGGAGCGGAGGAAGGCGTTTGAGTAGAGGGGCTGGTAGGAGATTGAGGAGTTGTGGGGGGTGATGGGTAGGGGTCGGTGATAGTGGTAGAGTTTGAGGGGGATGGTGTATTTATGGGTAAGTTGGGTATTGTAGGTGGAAGTAGTGGGATTGTAATAGAACACCACGTATCAGGGGTTGGGGTTGGGTTTATTGGGCTTTTTGTGAGGTCCGCATACGGAAATGTTGTTTCGATAAATCGAACATGTCTACTTGATGTATATGTTTTGTTAGCAATTGGATCGTGACAAAGGTATGCGCTTTGAGTCATTGAGTAACCAACAAAAATACATGGAGCGGATTTGGGTTCTAGTTTGTGGGCCGTGTATGGTTTTAGCCATGGGAAGCATAAGCATCCGAAGGGTCGTAATTTATTGTAATTGGGTTGTTTTTGAAAGAGTTTTTCATAAGGTGATAGATTTTGAAGTGTAGAGGTGGGTAGACGATTTATAAGATAAGCAGCTGTGGATAGTGCATTAGGCCAAAATGTTGTGGGTAGTTGGGCTTGGGTGAGAAGTGCAAGCCCAGTTTCAACAATGTGACGGTGGCGGCGTTCAGCAAAACCATTGTGCTCGGGAGTGTGGGGAGGGGAGGTGAGATGAGATATACCGGAATCAAGTAGGGTTGGGTTTAGTTTTATATACTCTCCTCCATTATCGGAATAAAAACATTTTATTTTTGTATTAAAATAATTTCGATAATAGCTTTGAATCTAGTAAAAATTGTGGTGGTGTCAGATTTTTGTCGTATTGGGTATAGCCAAAAATAGTGTGTAAAATGATCAACGAATAAAATATAATATTTAAACTTATCGTTGGACATAATTGGTGAAGTCCATACGTCAGAATACACAAAATCAAATGGTGCTTTAGAAGATATACTGGAAACGGAAAAAGGTAGTTTTTGACTTTTATTGATTAAACAAGCTGAGCAGTAATTGAAATCGGAAATACGTAAATTAAGAAAGCTATTAAGTTGTTTGAGAGTGGCAAGAGACGGATGTCCGAGCCGGTGATGCCAAAGTTGATAGTTGGACGTGCTAGCCGAGTGAGCTTGAGGCGGGTGAGTCGGCTGCCATATGTAGGTTCCATCATGGTTGGGCCCCTGAAGAAGTACTCGGCCCGTCGTAGTTTCCTTAAAATAAAAACGATCGTGTGAGAATATTGCATAGGCCGAATTATCAGCACAAAATTGTTTAACAGAGAGTAGTTTTTGTGAAATAGAAGGTACAACTAAAACATTATTAAATTGAAGAGTTTGAATAGAGAAAGAACCAATATGAGTAATGGATAGTGATGACCCATCACCAATTACTAGGTCATCGGGGCCTTCGTAAGGAGTATGGAAGGCAAGGTTGTTGATGTCATTGGTGATGTGATGAGAGGCCCCGCTGTCGATAAGATAGGTGTTGGGTGCGAGTGTTGTGGTTGTAGCCGTGTGAGCATGGGGCTGCCGTGGGGTTGGTGGGGGGAAAATAACATTCGGATATGCTTTTTTGAAATCGGGACAGGCTGATATGACGTGTCCGGTAGTCCTACAGTATTGACATTTTCCACGGAAGGGGTTGTTGGTGTTGGTTGGGGTATTAGAGGCGCATGTGTGGTTCGTTGTGGTTGAGTTATAGGGTGGTCGGGTTTGGTTGTTATTATGGTAATAACGAGTTGGATTGTTGTATGGTCGATGGTGAGCGGCGTGAGCCGTAGGTTGGAATGGGGTTGTTGTGGGTTGGCGTTTGACAGTGAGTTCTTGGTGTATGAGTTTCTCATGTAAGGCGTCGAAGGTGATGGGGACATCACGCGCTTGTACGGCATCGATAACGGATTTGTAAAGAGTTTGATCAAGACCGTTAATGATGTGAGCTGTGATATCCTCGGGGTCCATGGGTTTGCCTAGTTGGGCTAACTGGTCGG
The DNA here is from genome assembly GCA_029255685.2 of Silene conica. NCBI lineage: Eukaryota > Viridiplantae > Streptophyta > Magnoliopsida > Caryophyllales > Caryophyllaceae > Silene > Silene conica. The sequence goes on along the minus strand of CM055317.2, from coordinate 9,551,793 downwards.
TACAATTTTTGATGGCAAGAAGGTAGTCGGTGACGGATTTGTCGCCTAGGGTTATGTGTTTAAGACGGTCTTTTATTTGGAGGATGTGACCTCGAGACGGGTTTGCATAGAGCGTGGCAAGGGTTTGCCAAGCATCATGGGATGTCGTAGCATCGAGGATTAGTGGGGCAACGGTGTCATCAAGCGTGGCGACGAGGGCACCAAGAATTAGATTGTCTTGGCGGTACCAAGTAGTGTAGGCTGGGTTCGGTACAGGGTCGGGAGTTGGGTTGGTAGTGGTGGCAGTTGGTGTAATAGTGGTGGGTGGAGTGAGTTTGGTTCCATCAAGATAGTCGAAGATGCCGTAGCCTTGGAGAAGACGGGTAATCTGAAAACGCCATGTTCGATAGGTAGTGGCGGTCAGTTTCGTGCAGGATGGAAAGTGAAGAGAGGTTAGGGGCTTGGTGGGTTCGTCGGAGTTCGGAATTTGGTTGTTGGTGGTGGTCGGCATGGTTGGGTTGTTGGTGGCGGAAGCGTGGGTTGGTGTATAAGGATCGATATGAACCTGATACCATATAAGATTTAAAGTGATAATATTATTTGATGAAAAGATTATGTTACAACCTACATAATATATACTAAATTACAGTAAGTTAAAAGAGACAACAAACTATACTAATTGCTTTGATTGAGGGATACTGTACGTTACAATATTCTTGACAAATATTGTGATTTGTTTCCTCATTTGTTAGAGCAATTATGGGAATGATTATCTTTGACTTTGAAGAGTATCTTTGACATATTCTGGCATAACTTTGAAAAAATCATGAGAAAAAAAATAAGAACAACCACTTTAGGAGTTGACTCATCATAATTTCTTCATCCATTGACTGACGATGAGAAACAAATTCTTGTTTGCCTTTGAATTTGTCTAATATCTCACTATTATGTCTTTTTTTTTGTTCTACGTTGTTTTTCTTTTAGAACAATAGTTTGGGAGTGTTTTCTTATGAAATTCCGTCGATGGGTGTCAGCCTTATAAAGTGATAATTTTTATTCTCTTCTATTATTGCGAGACAATCCTCACATGTGGAATTTTGGGTTTCTTCACACTCCCCCTCACAGGTTGCTTGTCCCATGAATCCCAGGTCTTTAGCCACGGGTCTGGGAAATAATAATCCACAATATAAACCCAGGAGGGTTCCACTTTAAAACAAATTGGCGAATATGGCGATAGAGGGAGTAACCCATTGCCTTATAAAGTGATAATTTTTCTTCTCTTCTATGAATGTGGGACAACCCTCACATGTGAGACTTTCGGGTTTAATCAATTAAACTACGTCAGTTCACTAATCGAAGGAGAATTATGATCTATCATCAAGTTTTAGAGCAATTAGATTCGATTCTAGGGAAAAATTATTTTAAAAGTTATTGTGATTAGATTTAGCAGAAAGGTATAATATGGAAAGTTGATGAAAAATGTATGTGAAAGAGTAAAGTTCATAGGTAAAAAGTAAGTCAGGGCGCATAAAAAATTAGAAATCTGGAAGAAAAAATTCGGCCATTAGTCCACGAACCGATGTTAGGTCAAGCCATTTTGACTTGGTCTCATTTGATAATCAACATCAAATTGGTAAATACCGAACACTTAGCTAACTAAAACTTATACTTCATCCACGCATTTATCTTCTTTCCATTTCATTAAAATAGTATTCACGTATATTAGAGAAATGAGAAAAACATTACTACGTGTAGGGAATAATAATTTGTCATGTCTATAAGACACAAATAGGAAAAATAAAGTGTGGGAATTTAGATAAGCAAAACTTTATGAAGATATGTCAAATCCATAATATTATATTTGCCCATACATAATATATCCGATTCCCAACCCGAATATATCCCAATAATTAAGGGTACCTTATCCCATAATTTGGAAGATACAAATAGGACACTATTTGTCAAGGTGACATAACCAAGACTAACAGAAAGAGGCGGGTATTTGATAAGGACGTAGTTAAGTGCGAATGGGAAAAATTGCAATTTCTTAATGTTTTAGTAGTAAAGATCCTGCGTATTCACCGTTATATAGAATTTTTAATTTTATCGTATTATTTATATTAATATCTCATTCTTTTTTATATTTTCTTCAATGAATTGTATATTGATTTGAGAAAAAAAGTTAATCTAAAAGCTAATTAAGATAATTAAATAATTTTGTGAAATGTGTATTGTTATGAAAATATTTTAATCACCTCAAATGTAATGATTTCATTTTAATGAATTTTCTTTAATTCTTTTCATATTTTTTTGTCATGAAATTAAATAACAGTTTATGCTTATGTATAGTTATAGTTTTATTTATACCAATTTTATTTTATTTTATTTTAAAGGTTAAATTTTAAAGTTTAATGATGAAAATATTGAAGGTTGATAAAAAAATTGTTGTTTTTTAAATGAAAAATTAGTTAGTTTATTAATTAAATTAAAGAAAATTTATTTTATTTTCATATTTAAAGTGGAGTATTTTGGAGAGATTAATTTTTTTGAGGATCTTTATTCTCCTAATAGTTAGGAGATAGCATTTGTCGTTTGTGTAAAAAAAATTAGCTATTTAGGATATAAAATAATTGGTATGTAAATATTGTGAAACAAAGTAGCTGAAATGGGTATTCATATCTATAGTAAGTGAATTTTCTTAGTATATGTGATATACTTGAGCGGGATTATTTGGAGAAGCATTATTCTTTCAGTACCTAACAAAACATTAGAGAGACGGACTCTCGATAATGTTAATGAGACACCTCTCACCAATAAGCGGATTATACCACCAGAGGTATACAATTTTCTGTACATATTTTGAGGTTTTTAATAGAAAATTCGAGCTTTATTAGAAAGAATATGAGCTACATGCTCAAATTTATGAACTCCTTGAGAAAATATTGAGAATCGAAAATTATTATACAACTAAAACACAATACATATAAGTTGAACTGTATTTTAGTTTTAATATAAAAAAATTAAAATATAACTCAAAATAGTTTAAAAGCTCAACAAATATACACATAAGCTCAATAAAATATACCATGGTTGCACGATGCTATTATACATCTGGTGGTATAATCATTTTGTGCACCTCTCACTATCTCACATGTTAAAGATACTACGGAGTATTTTATTTTCCTTTTTTTTATAATATGTCTCCCACTAACCTAACGAAAGACGACCTCTCATAAGACTTACCACTTTTAGTATATAGGGGGTAGTTGGACAATTTTTCAGTTATATCCGTTTTAAATTTAATATGGGTTATATATTGTCATGTGAATGAATAGAACAAAAGTAAATTGTTTAGGAAGAAACAAAATATTTGTTTTATATGTCTTATGATATGATATTATATTAAAATTCATTTAAAACTTAAGATAAATATCTTCGTGTTAATAAAGACTAGTTGAGTTGGATGATACTATTAGAAATTCGGAACACAGGTGATATGTTATAATATATACTAGTTTTATGCCCGTACAAAAAATGTACGGGTCTATTTCTAAAAATTTCGTAAATATATTAAAAAATTAGTGCAAATATAATACAATATGAACTTAAATGAGAAATATATAAATTATGAATTCGGGAATGATTTTGACTCCAAATAATTGATTTACTGGTATAATTTTTTTTTTAATGATTATTATAAATTGAAATAAATAATCAAACTTTATGAAATAAATTTGAACCATATAAAATAGATAAAAGAGATTGTATCGTCGTACTTCTATAACTTACCCTTAACTTCTATAACTTACCCTTTAAATAAGTTACTCTCTAAATAAAAGTAAAAGGATAGAAATGTTTTTAATAGCAGTCTCTATAAAATCTGTAACTTTTACGGTATAAAGATTTGTGGATGATTTTATAAAGAAAATAATAATGTATCTTGTTATTAAGACCATCTTTTTACTCGATGTTAATATTGAAATATCCTAGTATTAATTGACTAATTCTCGAAGGTTGTTATATTTTGTCGAAAATCGTAGATTTATATTTTTTTTATGTTAACTTTATTGGTTGAGTTTATTTGATCTTATTCAAAAATCTTTGATCTACGTTTCTTTCATTTTTTAATCTACGTTTTTTTGTTGATTTTTATCTCCTCGTGTATTTTTTTTTCATTTTTTTAGATATACGTTTGTTTGTTAATTTTTAACTATTTGTATAATTTTTTTTCGTTTTTTTATACCTCTATATGACTACTTTAATTTTTTGTTTAAATATTTGTTAATTACTTCCAAATGTCCATTTTTTTTTTTAATATTATTAAATTTTATGTTCTTGGGTAGTTGGAGTGAAGTTGTTTTTTATTATAGAGAAAAGCAAAAATGAAGACAAATTAAACATTTTTGTGTTAGTGGTGGGACATGGTGAGAATAAAAGTTTTTTAACTTCCAAACATTAATCAACCAATCAAAATGCAAGAAATGCTATTCCTTTTATAGATAAGGATGAGTGGTAAATTTTTTGTCTAAAACCGTATTAAAATTAGTCGATAATAATAATAATGTGAAAAATCTTGTAAGACAAAATATATAAAGAAAGGGGTTGTTTAGTTTCTCCATGAAAATATAGGAATTCCAAAATCCCATGAATTGATATTTTAGGCTCTTGTTTGATTACCATTTTTTTTAAAAAAATGGAGGAATATAAAGTTCCATAGAAACACACCATTTTCATTTTCTACTTCCTTCGTCTGCCTTCATCCCTCACACAACCTTTTTTCTTCCTCTGCTTTTGTCATCTCTGCAATTTCATCTTTCATCCCCTTGATGTTGATTTTTTTTTCCACCCTTCCAGATTATTTTAAATTTGCTTATCTGCAAGGCTTATTATTCCCGATCATGCAAATAAGTGATAACTCACTTCTCCTCGAAATATATTAGATTACAAACTTTCGGATTATTATGTTGTGTTGCAATTAAGTCTTAATTCGGAACATATTTTTTAGCCGTTTAATTTTGGCGGCTTAATTTAAGCTAAATTAATTTATTTTATTAGATTTTATGATAATAATTTGGAAAATAGTCATATTTTTCATGTTGTTAAACCTTGTAAGCTAAGATCAAATTTTGCATGTCCTATATATGAATTGAAGGGTGAACTAATAATTTTTTGCAAATGGTAAAATAATATTTACAACAAAAAAAATCATATGAATTGCGTATCCAACCAAACAATATGCATGGATTTATTTTATAAGAATAGTCAATTCCTAGATGCAACCAAACAAGTTATGGGTGTTTTCCATGAATTACATGCATGAACTTAGTTCATGTCAATTTCTATTTTCCACATTAAATTAATTAATTCTTCCATAAACCAAACAACCCCAAAAGTGTTTATTTATTCTTTGGGTAAGAAAGTAATGAAAGTATTATCGTTATTTTTATAGTTGATAGTATAAAGAGTTGGAATTCATCGTTAATAATAAATTACCTAAACATATATGTAATGCACATTTGCATTTGAGATTTAATATTTGGTCATTCTTTGTTTGGTTACGCACTAAAATCATGAGATCTTAAAGTTTTTAGGAAGTGTAAAATCATAATGTAATTTGGTTGTCAAGATCATGAGAATAACGAATGGAAAGGACTGCTGGTATGCAAACATGGTCCCCTTCTATCGCACTTATTCTTCGCGGACGACATTATTTTGTTTGCCGAGGCTTCACGGGACCAAGCTGTAACCATAAATCGTTGTCTTCAAGCATTCTGTAAGGCTTCAGTGCTGCGGGTAAGTCGATCGAAATCGAAAGTCTACTTCTCTGACAACTTGGATGCTGGTACCATGGATTTAATATCAAATGAACTTGGAATTGAGAAGACGGATAATCTTCGTATGTATTTGGGTATACCTACGATACATGGAAGGGTCACAAAATCCACTTTCGATTTCATTGTGCAAAAGGTAGATAAACGGCTAACGGGTTGGAAAACGAGGGGACTCTGTAACAGCCCAATATTTCGGGACCTGGAATTTTAAAGATTTTAAGTTCAAGTTCGAGAAATAATTTATATTTCGTAACTCGTGATATTTCATTTAACTAACCGATTAATTTATGTGAGAAGATTTAAAAGAATTTAAATAAGATTTTATTTAATTGCGTAATTTACGTCTTAGTAATTTAATTTCATAGTCCGGAAATATTTATATCGTCTTAAGTTTGTAGTTACCTTAAGTCGATGTTCTTAGCTCAAATCGTCTTAAAACTCGTCTTATGGGCCTAACTTGTTAATGGATCCATTTTTCCTCTTTTTCATCACAAAACCCTAACCTCACCATCTTCTACCTCTCTCCTCCAATTCATTTTTCAGATTTAACAAAGAAGCAAAACACCATTTTTGATTTCCTCCTTCTTCAATCTTAAAACTCTCATAAAATCTTCGTTTCTTATCCGATTGAGGCGATTTTCGCGGCTACGGATTCCTCTCCTCGAGCCCGTCGTTTTAAGGTAATAAATCTTGCAATTTGTGACAGTAGGATTTTCGGCCTGTTCACATAATTTCGAAATTCGTGATTTTTCTTCGATGTTTGTGTTGTTTTAGACGGTGTTTGTGTTAACCCGGAAGAGGGCTTGATGATTATTGAAGAAGATCTCGAAGATTTCAAGGATTTCGCTAAGTAAAGGTGACGATAATGAGAAACTCGGCCTTTATGTGTATATTAGCAAGTTTGTTGTGTTCTTGTATTTAGTTTCTGATTTTGTTGAAATATAATACTTAAAGGACTTAGTAACATGTTTAGGAATGTGTTATTGTATTGAATTCAAGCTTGTTGATGTTCTTAAGATCATATGTGGTTTTTCTGAAATTTGTACATTTTGCGACGGATACTCGATATAATCATTTGAGGATTGTTATGGGAATTGTATACTGTTAGGATAGTGATATTTGATGTTTATGATGTTGGGCAAATCATGCTTGTAGTGATTATGGAAGTTTATAGGTCGATTTGTGAAGTTTGAAAAGGATTGGAAAATGCGATTTTGCGTTACAGGCTCTCTGAGCCGGTCGACCGACCGGCCGCCGGTCAACCGGCTGAGAGTGCGTTTGTGTGTTTTCGTGTTTTTGAGAATTTGGCCTTGAACTGCCAGCCGGCCGACCGGCTGCCTGCCGACCGGCTGGTAGTCCCTTGTGTCGTGATTTGCTTGCGAAAAACCTAAGTAGAAAGGGAGCCCAGCCGGCAGACCGGCCGCCTGCCAGCCGGCTGGGAGTGCATTTGGGTTGGTTTACGAAATAGCAAAGGCTAGGGAAATGGGGTTCCCAGCCGGCCGACCGGCTGCCTGCCGACCGGCTGGGAGTCCTTGTGTGGTTTGTTTTCGAAAAGGAAGTGTAGGCTGAGGAGGTCACCAGCCGGCCGACCGGCTGCCTGCCGACCGGCTGGGGACCCCTGTAAGCTATTTTCGAAATTGTAATTTATTCATAACTTTCAATCGGTTAATCGGTTTTGATTGAAACTTGTTCCTTGCATCTTTGTTATGTATTTGAGGTCCCCGGAGGATGGGCAACACTATATTGGGTTCGGCAATGGAGTGAGGATAGAGACCCCCCGGTCGGGTAACCGAAAGGGAAACCGACTCTCCCTCGTCTTAGTTCCCGGGATCAATTAAGTGTTGATTAGAAGTTTAAGAAGTTAGAACTATAGATTAGCTTCTACCTTTGGATGTTAGTGGTTACATTGGTTGTCGCGTGGTGGGATATGTGTTAAGCTCATCTCTGGACCCACTACGTGTTTTATATGTCGCGTGACGGGATATGTGTTAAGCTCACCTCTGGACCCGTTACGTGTTTTGGTTGGGCGTGTCAGGATATGTGTTAAGCTCACCTCTAGACCTGACACGTGATCGGTTGTCGTACACGGGATATGTGTTAAGCTCACCTCTGGACCCGTTGTGCGGTAGCTGTGTATTGGGATATGTGTTAAGCTCACCTCTGGACCCAATACTTGTTTGTAGCATCGGGATATGTGTTAAGCTCACCTCTGGACCCGTTGCTTTTGGATGATTAGGGATATGTGTTAAGCTCACCCCTGGACCCTTTTCATGTTGTGTAAGTTTAGGGATATGTGTTAAGTTCACCTTAGACCCTTTACTTGAATTATAAGTTTAGGGATATGTGTTAAGCTCACCTCTGGACCCTTTACTTGAATTGTATGTTGGGATATGTGTTAAGCTCACCTCTGGACCCGACATTGTGTAGTAATGGGATATGTGTTAAGCTCACCTCTGGGCCCATTGCTAGTGTTATGAATGTTTTATCTGCTTGCCTTGATGATGGTACAGTGTCAGATATGCATGATGAGTTAATGATGTTTATTTGAGTTATGGTTTAATCATCCAAGGCATTGGATGACTCTTAGTTCGGTTTCATATATAGTTGGATTGAAAGACCCCCCGACTGGGTAACCAGTAGGGAAACCGGCTCTCCTTCCTAACGGTTTATGAAGTTGGTTGAGAGCCGTGCACTAGAGTTTGCATGTTAGTATGGGATCAGTTGATGAGATGTTTATGCTTCACATGTTGATATATGTTGGAGTATTCTGTATTGCTTTATATGTTCGTGTTGTCACAAAAGGTGGCTAGGAGAACTCTAGTCACTCCCCACTGATTGTGACGTACATGTTTACATGTATGTAGGTACATGACAGGTGGTTGGCAGAGGGTTGCATGGAGCTAGCGAGCGATGATCCTATTCATCGATTGACTCACACGTTTACGTTAGCTAGACTTAGTTTACATTTCAGTTTGAGTGCCTGTAGGGATGTACCATCCCAGGTTGTTTGTCTATGAAATCTTACTTTCAGTTACAGTTTTTAATTCACCTCGCATGTTAGTTATGTTAAAAAGTTTTAATTCCGCTGCATTTTTAGTATTTTGTATGTTTTATATTTCCGCTTTCGCAAGGGGTTTTACAGACTCTCTCTAGCTAGCCGGGCTACTTTGATACAATCAACCTTTAATACGATCCCATCGTATGCAATGCAAATATCCAAGATACCCCGATCGATATGTGGTGATTTAGACAAGAAAACAAGGCGTTTTCTATGGGGCGGCGATCAAGAGAAGCGATGTCTAAGCCTCGTGTCGTGGGACATGGTAACAAATGAAAAAGTCTAAGGGGGTTTAGGACTCCGCGCTATGAGGCAAATGAATTTAGCCTTTATGGCTAAACTGGGCTGGCGAGTTTTAAAGGAGCCAAACGCGCTGTGGGCGCGTGTCCTACGTCACAAGTTTTGTAAAGGTAGATGCAATATAAATATGTTCAAAGACAAAGGCGCTTGTTCCAATGCGTGGAGGGGAATTGTAGAGGCAGCAAATGTTATCAACATGGGAATTGGATCAGCCATTAGTAATGGGAATGACTCTCTCTTTTAGAAGCATAAATGGAATGTGAGTACCCCTATCGAGTTACTGATCACACGGCCAATTCCATAGTACCTTCTTATGGCCTCGGTTGCGGAAATGTGGGACGAGGCTATGGGTTGGAAGTGGGAAGTTTTTGCCGATTTCTTACCTACAAACATTCTTCAAAAATCGTCTCCTATGAAGTGATGCCGGGGAGAATAACACTGACCAATTTTACTGGGCAGAGACACCCTCGGGATATTTTTCGGTCAAATCCACGATTCGTCTAATACCGTAATACGGCGTGATGAGGTGGTAGAAGAGGGTTCATTTTGGAACTTACCATGGAAAACGTGGGCACCGCAAAGGATGAGACTTTTCTTATGGCTTCTTTTACATGACCGGATAATGTCAAATGTAAACCGAACTCGACGCGGGTTTACTGAAGACCCATGTTGTAAGAGTTGTCCGTGTATCGAGGAAGATGCGATACACTTGCTAAGGGACTGCAACGATGCTAGAGCAATCTGGAGGCACTTTAATGTGGAAACCGTAACTGGGTTTGACACAATCAACACGATACGAGAATGGGTGATAGTGAATATAAAACCAAGTAATCGTCCTGAACTCCACAATTGGCCGACAGTTTTCACGGTCGTTGTATTGTGGCTGTGGAGATGGAGGAATTGTAGGGTGTTTGATAGAAGTGAAGTCATCCCGCAGGATTCTATAGGTGTTTTAAGGAAGCGGATTGATGAGGCGTTGAAGGCGAAAAATGGGGTGGACATAGTTAGCACAGGGACCGTAAATCGTAGAAAGGAGATACTTGTAAAGTGGCCGTCTCCACCGCGGGATTGGCTGGCATTTAATATAGACGGTGCGTCCAAGGGAAACCCGGGTCTGGCAGGGGCAGGGGGGATGTGTAGAGATGCGTGGGGTAGGGTGCTTATAGCCTTTGCAGAAAAACTCGGCATTGCGATGGTAACTCGAGCGGAGCTCATGGCATTGAATCGTGCGCTGATCATAGCAAAAGAGAAAGGGTACAAACAAATCATAATTCAGACAGATTCCAAGGTTATTGAGAATTTTATGCAGGAGAAGGAAAGGTTGCCGACGGCCCATGCTCACTTAATTCGAATATGCCAAAGCTTTATTCAGGATTCCGACTGGCAAGTACACATAACCCATGTGTTTTGAGAAGCGAATTCCTGTGCCGATTGGTTTGCTTCGTGTGGAGTTGAACATACGAGCAGCTAGGTTGCAAATCTTTGAACCCCATAGTATGCCAGAGTGGCTGAAAAGATTGGTAGGCAATGATAGTCAGGGAGTAGCCTAGCCACCTAGGGTACAGGATGGATGATGACAAGGGATTTGTTAGTAGGAAAGGCTCTGTGTGTTGCTTTGTCTTTCATTTGGTTGTTCTGTTTTTTGCTTTTTAATTATGTTTGTTAGGGTGTAACCCCTCTTCTTTACACCAAAAAAAAAAGATCATGAGAAATAGAACTTCACACATAAATCTACTTCCTCAATTATGTGAGAGGTCACTCACCAAGCCCCCCTTAGTCATTATATTAGAACTTCCAACGTGAATTAACTTTCCACACACATGCAAACCAAACGCTTTTTGGAATTCACATGAATTGGAAATTCGTGTGAACTTGAAGTTCCCGTAAACTTTAATTCTCTTATATAAACCAAACAATCCCTTGTATAAGCAAAATCTTTCTTGGCCCATTAGAATTAATGTTTCCGTAAATTCTTTGGAGAGCTTCTGTAACGAGGGGATTACTTACTGTTGTCTTTAGTAAACCACCATGATTTAGGCTCCGTTTGACAAAACTACCTGAAAAGGAAGCTGAAACCTGAAAAAGGTAGCTGAAAATTAAGATCTGATAAGGTAGCTGATTTTTGTTAAAACTGTTTGGAAACTAGCTGAAAGGGTAGCTGATATTTGACAAAATGACGTAAAAGTACATGGTTTATTATTGATATCATTTACGATTTTATTATTATTCTTATGTTATTGTCGTTGGCGTTGTTAGTATTACGTCATAATGAAGTTTTTTCAATGAGTTTTTTTGTCAAACACCCTTTAAAAAACTTTTTTTTCCAAACACCTCCATTAAAAAAATAAATTGTCAAATACCTCCTTTAATATTGTTTTGTGAAACACAACATTTTGGCCAAACTTTCAGCGTTTGTAATAGGCGACTTTCAGTCGATGATTGAAATAGCAAACGAGGTCGGTTTGATGTGTTCTTGAACTCGTTGGAAATGTGGGAGAACATGCTTTCCAACGGTTGTCAACACGGTGGTCAAATGTGTCCTTATATGGGGTAGATTGATGTGTAAAGTAAGGTTGGTTAGAGAAAGAGTTAGAAGTTTGGGTTTATAACGAGTTGTTAAAGGGGTTTTCAAGGGTCTTTAAATGGGGTTATAATGTTTGGTTTGGTTTGAAATTTGGTATGTAGGTTGAGGGGAGGATAAGGTATGTCGCAATTGTGTTCTCTGTAGTGGTCGTTGGTTGCATGTGATTGTTCAACGGGAGTGAATTGACCCACGAAAAATCCTACTTTAACTTATATTAACCGCATGTGACTAGCCTTACTTTACACATCAATCTACCCGATATCAGGACACCTTTGACCACCGTTGGAAAGCTTGTACTCCCACCTTTGCAACGAATTCAAGAACGCTTTAAAACGAACTCGTTTGCTATCTCAACCATCGACTGAAAGTCACCCCATTACAAACGCTGAAACTTTGACCAAAATATAGTGTTTAACAAATTTTTTTTTATTATAGGTGGTGTTTGACAATTTATTATTTTAAAGGTGGTGTTTATTTGGAAAACAAAAGTTTTTTAAATGTGGTGTGTGATAAAAAACTCTTTTTCAATATATATGAAAGAGAATGAGAACAATAATTAATATATAACGATTAGGTAAAAAAAAATTCAAACAATATATCCTCAAAAATATACTTTATCGATAAAAAATTAGTTCTCTATTAAACTCATACAAAAAAAAAATTAATTAGGGTTTTGTATTGGGTTTGGTTTTTGTAAAAAGTCCGAGGGTAGTCAAATAGGTAAGTAAAAATAAATAAGGTACCCGATTTCTCAAATGCTACATAAAGTAACATTTTATTTCAGGTACTTCTTTATTCATAAAAGGTAGTTGCCAAACACTCCAAAAAAATAAGATACCTTATTATTTTGGCAAAAAAGTTACTTCAGCCAAATCAGGTGTAACACCTCATCCGATTATGAGATTGTGATGAAATTGAAATGTGTGGAAAGATATCCCACGTTGGTAAAATATGAGGCTAGTGATATGTTTATAATGGACCCAACCACCATTTAGTAACAAGATCTTGTACTTTTGGGCTTAAGTGAGGATAAATAATGGGCCCAAAGGCATACCTACCGTCTTATTGGTGGTGTGTTACGACCGTGGCGAGTCGGATTGTTACAATGGTAATTATGGTATCAGAGCAACCCTGCGACCGTGTGCTGAGCCCGTGATCGGGAGTGCCCTGGTCATGCGCACCTAGCGGGGGGATCCTTGGTTGTGGTAAGGCACAATGAGGACATTGTGTTCTTAAGTGGGGGAGATTGTAACACCCCTGCGATTATGAGATTGAGATGTGTGGAAAGGTATCCCACATTGGTAAAATATGAGGCTAGTGATATGTTTATAATGGCTCCAACCCACCATTTAGTAACAAGATCTTGTACGTTTGGGTTTCAGTGAGGACAAATAATGGGCCCAAAGACATACCTCCCATCTTATTGGTCGTGTTACGACCGTGGCGGGTCGGGTTGTTACATCAAATACTTGAAATACACTGCCAAACAGAGTCTTACACTAAAAAAGATGTGATAATATGTTTGATCATTCATCTATACTATATAGTTAAAAAGCAACCTAACTTAATTTTTTTTTTTGTCACGCAGGATTATCACAATTAACTTCTATTAATAGGGATTATAAACTATAATTTATTATTTGATTATTTGACATAGTTGCCCTCTAATAAAAAAAAAATATATAAACTATCTGTAAAGAAGTTGCTGAAAGTTTTGTATTATTGTTATATCTTATTAGCAGAGAAAGGTAGGATATATATACAGCAAGAGAGGAAACTATAGGGACTGATGTTACACTAATACATTGAAGAAGAGTAAATACAATGAATGCTAATAAGTGATGAGTAATGAAAGGCTGAACATTAAGCGGCAGGCATTTGATGTGCAGAGAATGCTACTGATGCAGACTTATGATTAACATTCCCGCTCAAGATGGACGGTCGAAGACGAAGACCAATCTTGGAAGACAATTCGAGAAAACGAGGCTTGTGGAGCGGCTTAGTAAGTGTGTCAGCGAGTTGGTCCGTACCATTAATATGTTGGACGCGAATAGTACCTGCACGAACATGCTCTTTGACAAAATGAAAAGCAATGGCCAAATGTTTCATCCGCGAATGAAAGACCGGATTAGTGGAGTACTTGTGGCACTTAAATTGTCACAGTAAATAGAGGGAGCAGTGAGAGCAGTAACGCCAAGTTCAGAGAGAAGGGAGTTGAGCCATAAAAGTTCGGTAGTGGTGGCAGCGATAGCACGGAACTCAGCTTCCGTGGAGGAGCAGGAAAGAGCTCTCTGTTTTTTAGATGACCATGAGATAGGAGAACTACCCAGATAAACGAGATAACCAGTAGTGGAGACGTAGTCGGACGGGTCACCACCCCAATCCGCATCGCAGAAGGCGTGAAGACGGAGAGGAGAGGAGTTATCCAGGTGAATGCCGAGATGAAGAGAGCCATTAAGATAGCGTAAAAGACGCTTGAGGGCAACCCAATGAGTGGATGTAGGGTGAGTTAAAAATTGGGCAAGCTTATTGACCGGAAAGGCAATGTCTGGACGGGTCAGAGAAAGGTACTGAAGGCTCCCAATGAGAGCACGATAGTCAGTTTCGTTAACGATGGGGGCGTGGGGTTCAGCAAGTAGGGGAGGGTGAGAGAGCATTGGAGTGGAAGCAGGATTACACTCCTGGAGATTATATTTGTGAAGGATATCAGAGAGGTACTTGGTTTGGTTTAAGTGGAGGCCATGCCGAGTAGGAGTGACCTCAATGCCTAAGAAGTAAGAGAGCGGACCAAGGTCTTTGAGGGAAAAAGTGGTAGAGAGATGAGAAATAAAGTCGGAAATGTGGGTTTTGTTCGGGCCTGTGACGATAATATCGTCAACATAGACGAGGACAAATAGTTTAGTAGGTGGTTTGATTAAAATAAAAAGCGAGGGGTCAGACACGGAGTTGCGAAAACCGTGACTGACAAGGTGATTTTTGAGAGCAGTATACCACGCGCGGGGTGCTTGTTTGAGACCATAAATGGCTTTGTGAAGTTTACAGACATGATCGGGTTTTGCGGGGTCAACGAAGCCCGGAGGTTGAGCCATAAAGACGGACTCACTTAAGGTGCCTTGGAGGAAGGCGTTGTTAATATCGAGTTGGTGAAGATGCCATTTTTGCGAGACAGCAATGGTTAATATAAGACGGATGGTGGTGGGTTTAATTACAGGACTGAAAGTTTCGGAGTAGTCAATGCCGGGTCTTTGGTGAAAACCTTTGGCAACGAGTCTTGCTTTATGTTGTTTGACACTTCCATCGGTATTGTACTTTACACGAAACACCCATTTGCAACCAACGATATTCGGGGCATGATCCCGGGGAACAAGGGTCCAGGTTTGGTTGTGTAAGAGGGCATGGTGTTCTTCAGTCATAGCATGGCGCCAACGAGGGTCAATGATAAGAACCATCAAGGAAGGACCCGTGAAGAAGATTCGCTCCCGTCGAAGTTTCCTTAAAACAAAAAGAGTTTTGTGAGAAAAGGGCAGTAGCGTTATTGTCAATACAAAATTGAGAGACGGAAAGTAAATTGCGTGAGATGCTAGGAACAACAAGAACATTATTAAAGAAAAGAGTGTGAGTAGAGGTGGAGATAGAGTAAGAACCAATGTGAGTAATCGGAAGAGACGAACCATCACCAATTATGAGGTCGTCGGGTCCGTCATAGGGTTGGTGAATGGAAAGGTTTTGAAGATCGTTTGTGACATGGTGAGAGGCCCCACTGTCAACAAGATAGGAGGGGTGGGGCTGGTTCGAAACAGTGGCTGTATTGGCGTAGTGACGAGGTTGCCGAGGGGGGGGTGGAGGGAAGGTGACATTGGGATAATCGCGCTTAAAATCGGGGCAATCCCGAATGACATGACCGGTAGAGCGACAATATTGGCATTTGCCGAGGAAGGGTTTGGGCTGATTGTTGGTGGGCTGGGAACGATTGGTGGAATTGGTGTAGGAGGGTGCACGGTTGTGGGGGTAGGATTGGTGACGAGGCTGAGTGGTGGAGGTGGGGTAATGGCGAGACAGGGCGGCATGAGCGGAAGGGGTGAATGGGGCAGGGGAAGGAGTCTGTTTTTGAACAAGAAGTTCATGATGAATTAATTTTTCATGTAAGGCATCAAAGGTAATGGGTGAGTCACGAGCACGCACGGCATCGATGACGGATTTGTAGAGGGTTTGATCAAGACCGTCAAGTATTTGGCTTGTGATGTCCTCACTGTCAACAGGTTTGCCTAATTGGGCGAGATTAGCGGCGCAAGTTTTAATATCAAACATGTAGTCGGTTATGGAGCGGTCACCATGGGAAATGTTTTTGAGGCGGTGTTTGAGTTGGAGTATATGACCGCGGGAGGGATTGGCGTAGGTTGAGGCGAGTAGTGTCCAAGCGTCATGGGAAGTGGTGCAATCGAGAATAAGCGGTGCGACAGTGTCATGAAGCGTACCCGCGATTGCACCGAGGATAAGTTGGTCTTGTTTAAACCAAGTGTTGTAGGCGGGGTTGGGTACGGGTTCAGGTTTCAGTTCGGCGGGTGTGGCAGCAGGTGTGGTAGTTTTGGGTGGTGGTATGTTGGTCCCATCAAGGAAGCTAAAGAGGCCGAATCCTTGAAGGAGACGGGTGATTTGGAAGCGCCATGATCGGTATGTAGTTGGGGTTAGTTTGGTGCAGGTGGGGAACGAAATGGAGATGAGTGGCTTGGTGGGTTCGTCGGTGTTGGGAACGAGGTTGTTGGAGTTGGCCATGGGTGTTCGTTGGTTAAGTACAGCACCGAAGGAAAAAAGAATTGATGGTCAGAACCGTGATGTGGACTGATACCATGTAAAGAAGTTGTTGAAAGTTTTGTATTATTGTTATATCTTATTAGCAGAGAAAGGTAGGATATATATACAGCAAGAGAGGAAACTATAGGGACTGATGTTACACTAATACATTGAAGAAGAGTAAATACAATGAATGCTAATAAGTGATGAGTAATGAAAGGCTGAACATTAAGCGGCAGGCATTTGATGTGCAGAGAATGCTACTGATGCAGACTTATGATTAACACTATCTACCAATAGTAAGTCTTGCTTGCGACGGGTCATTATTTGTGACAGATATTTTGTGAGGTAAAATGGATATAAAATGAGTTAGTGGAGAGAGGGGACCACAGGAATAGTGTTGCAGAAAGAGAAAAAATAGGTATTTTGTGAGAGAAAACGGTATCCGTCACAAGCTTGCGACAAATAGTGCCGTTGCAAATAAGAATTTGTGATCTACCAAACCTCACATGTTATTTTACATGCAACATGCCATGTCTTTCCCCTACTCTTTTTTAACTCCCGTTCTAAAAAGGTTTTATGCAATTTATATTTCACAAATTTTCATCTATGACGGACATATTTATCGCAAGTTTCCGACGGGTCAAGTAATACTCATGTAAGAGAGATAAGACAAAACTAAAATACCTAAGTACTAACAAACTATTTTGTCTTATGCAGGGGCGTATTTAGGGGGTGCAGGGGGTTCCGAAATATTAAAAATTTAGTTTCAATAAAATTTTCAAATATTTGGTGGTGTAGTGGTTAGATGCTGAAGTTTTATTAGTTTGGTTATGAGTTCGACCCCCATAACTAACATTTCTGCACTTTTATTTCATTTAGTAATAAATTTTGACTTTAATGCTTATTTAATGTTCTAATATCATATTATCGGACTATAACTATTTCGATTATATTATAAAACGTAATTTTTTCACATTAAAGTTTTATATATACTTACAAATTTATACTTCCTCCATTCCAATCAATTCTATACATTTGTTTTATTCACGTTTGTCAATATTCGTATTCTTTTGTTAACATCTTTAGTTACATATCGATAAAAAATATAAAAAATTGAAATTCATAATGTACTCGGTAAGACAATTTAAACAAGATCTCACATGACTAGCTTTTATGTTATATATTAGAAATTGTGTCGAAGATTCACTCGACTTATAAATAGTGTCCATAAAGTGAAATGAAATACAAAGTATTTTATTTATCCCTTCTTGAATTATTTAGAACCAAATTTTCTAATTTTGTGTTTTACTTTAGCCACACGATTTTTGTGTTTAAATTTTAGCTCACATCGCCAAAATAATTGTTAAATTTTTGCACCCCCTGTGCTCTAGTCCTAAATACGCCACTGGTCTTATGTACCAACATGAGTAGTATTTGACCCGTCACAAACTTGTGACGAATATACCCGTCATAAGGGAGACTTGCTGTTTAAACTTTGGTAACAAGAAATAACTTAAACATAATAAATTAAATACAAAAGAATGATTTTTTCATGAGAAAAATCCATCTTATACCCTCTTTTCTCATATTAGTCTATCCTACGGTTTAACTGAGAAATAATTTCATCTTTAACGTCATTGAACTTGTAGGAAATTAATGAAAAGCCTACGTAAACAACTGTATCCTTGTGTTAATAAACTAGTTTAACCATTAAACTCCCTTCTTATTCCCTTCTTATACAAAACAAAAACTCTAACTTTACTTCCCCCAATTCTTTTCAATTTCTTATTAATCGAAAACCCTAAATTAATTCCTCCAATTTGATTGCCAAATTTTTCTTCATTTTAGCAACACTTTAATTTAACAAAGAAGAGGTTACCAAGCCTTAATCACAAACATTACTCTTTAATTGAACGAAGGGATCAATAACAAGAGTGACAAATGGCGGCTAAAGATATAATTAAGCTTCCACCACCATCTTTTCATGCACGTAAAACACGGTGGTCGAATCACCCCTCAAAATGTCAAACAAGTATACCAAGAAAAATTAAAATCTCAAATCCAAAACTTCCCTTACGACCCCCAATTATTTTTACAAGATTATCTGAATCAAATTGGTTTGAATTTCTGGGCTTAATTTGATGGTTTCGATTAGAAGTTTTAGGTTTATTTTCATCAGAATTTGGCGACTCATAATTTTCAATTTTTCTGCATTTCAATAAATGAAGAAGAAAAAACAAAAATTGAAGAAATGATAATGGAAAATATGAAAATTACACAAGATTTAGAAGGGATAATGAGATCTACATGGTTTCTTGTTTGGAAACCGGTTGAAATAGGTTGGAAATGGGTCTGGTCTAATACAAGTTAAATGACGTTAAAGATGAGATTATTCTCAGTTAAATATTAAGATAGATTAATATGAGAAGATCACGCATAAGATGAAATCTCATGAAATAAACCAAGAAACGCATAGTTGTTTAATCCTTACCCTATATAAATTGGAACGAAAACTTTCAATTTACATGTTATGCGTTAGTCGCATGTCCAATTTTTTGACGGCAAATTCTTATTTCAGACCGTCATTTTTGATCTGAAATTCAGACGGACTCATTGTAGCCATTTTTACAATTAAATGTTACCATTTTTCGATAAAATGTTAACATTATTTTTCAGGGTAAAGAGTAACTAATTTGCGATATAATATTTTGTTATTAAATGGTTACATTATATTAAAAGATTGGGGACATTTTGGTCCGTCTGAAATAAGACAGTCTGAAACAAGAATTTCTGTTTTTTGAAAGGTTCTGCAAGTTTTGCGGCTTATTTCTTTTCAATATTGAATTTGCATTTGATTTAATTTGTCTAATTTATATAATTTTTACATTATTCCAATCTACTTACATGAAAATTAAAACTATTCACGCATATAAAAACAAAGCAATTGAACACTTATGACAAAAAGGCTACACATACACAATGTGTATAAAAAATCCATACACAATCAATCACATTATGACACGTGTCAAACTCAAGTTAATTTATTGTAGTTAGATTAGGGTTATGTTAGTAAATTAGCATATGTAGTTAACTAAGTTAACTATATGTATTTAATTAATTTATGGAATTTCTATTATTTTACACATTATTTATTTTACTTAATTGTTTTACACATTATTTATTTTACTTAATTAATTTCACTAATAAATTAAATAGTAATTTTATTAGTTTTTTAATTGTTTCATTTAAATTAAATGGGAATTTTTCATTGTTTCATTTGTTCTTAAATAATTTATCTAATCAATTTACCCTGAAATAATTTAATCAATCGTGATTAAGTTCATCAAAAATTAATCGTGATCGAGATCAGAATCCATGATCAATTGTTGAACACATATATAATTTAACTAAATCATTTACTCTAAAATAATTATATTAATCAAAACATTGATCAAGATTAAATCGTCAAATTAAATTTAGATAATCCTAAATTCAATCGTCAAATTAAAATTAGATCAACACTAAATTAATTTGATTAATAATCAAGATAGACACTAAATATTAAGGAAAAGATATTTTTGCATACAATTTAAACAAAAAGATAATATTTCCCTCCAAATTTTATCACCAAATGTGAATTATCTAAGGAAGATTTTTTTTTTTCATAGAAATCTCAACAATAAGATATGGTCAAATGAAAAGATTTAAGCTAACAATAATTTGTTTTAAAAATAAAGAAATAAATCACTAAATGTTTAAGAATAAGGAAATGAATAGGTGAAAAACTAAATTAGATGTAAACGAATAATATGAAGTACATTGAATAATATAAAGATATGTAGTTGCTAAATAAATGTGTTGATACCCTTGCTTAGTTGGTTACAAGATTAGTTGCAAAATACAAACATCTAAGTGCGTGCGTGTTCGAACCCCAATAACAATGTTTTTTTTTCTTTTTTTTTAAATCCTTTTCGTTTCCACCTTTTTCCTCAATTTTTGTCGATTTTGATTTTCATTAACGTTTTGATCAATCGAAGATAATTAATTTAAGTGCGTGCGTGTTCGAACCCCAATAACAATGTTTTTTTTCTTTTTTTTTAAATCCTTTTCGTTTCCACCTTTTTCCTCAATTTTTGTCGATTTTGATTTTCATTAACGTTTTGATCAATCGAAGATAATTAATTTAAGTGCGTGCGTGTTCGAACCCCAATAACAACGTTTTTTTTTTTTTAAATCCTTTTCGTTTCCACCTTTTTCCTCAACTTTTGTCGATTTTGATTTTCATTAACGTTTTGATCAATCGAAGATAATTAATTTCGGAAGATTACTCACCTAATATTATAATATTTATTTTCGTTTCTCTCTCCTTTATAACGGAAAACTACTTACTAAGCAAAAATACTCTTATGAAATTTATTTTTATTTCCGAATAATACGTTCTGTATTTAGGCCAAGATTTGTATTATGCAAAAAAAACAAAAATATAAATACAAAACGGATAACAAAAATATTGTAATTATTTATTCAGTAAATAAAAAGTACAATGAAAATAAAAACGTGCGGAAAATAAATATAAACAATAAAATTGATTTTGTCAATGAATTTGTCAATTGATCTTTTTAATTTTGATGTTGATTAACTTTTTAATCAATCGATTTAATTAATTTATTGAGTTTGATCATTTATTGATCGATTATGATCATGATTAAGTTTGATTGAGTACGGTCATCATTAAGTTAGTGTGATTGAGTTTAATCCGGTTTGTTGAACAATAATGTTATACTTAATAAAAAATCAGTTTAATTACATCAATTAAAATGGAATAATTAAAATAAAATAATTAAAATGGAATTAAAAAAATAAACATTTCATAAATTTGCGAAAACTTGATGAACCCTAAAATATTTTAATTTATTAATAAAATAAAATTGATTAATTAAAATGTATAAATTATTATTCATATATATATTAATTACATTCCATAAATAAATTAACTACATGTAGTTAACCAAGTCAACTACAAATGTTAATTTACTAACTTGACCCTAAACTAACCTATACATGCTAACTTGAGTTTGCCACGTGTCATAATATGATTGGTTGTGTATGGAAAAAATCATACACATTGTGTATGTGTATCATCTTATTTAATTATACACATTGTGTATTTTTTCTTATTTAATTTATCTCTTGAGCTCCTCACTAATCAATTATCTTATTTTATAATACTCATAACTCACAAAATAAATAAAAAGGAAATGAAAAGATGAGAATTAATGGTTGTGTAATTGATATAAACTTAGGGGGAGTTTGGTTAGAGAAAGGGAAAGGGAAATAAAATAGGAAAGGGTAAAAGGGGGAAATGAAATAGATTACTTAAAACTTAATTGGTTGTTTGGCTACACCATGAAAGGAAACTAATGGTCTATTCACACTCACTCTTACCACTATCACACACCACCACAAACAACCACTTATGTAATGCCGGTGGTAACGGTGGTGGAGGTGTCATGACTGTGGTGGTGGTGGGGGTGTCATGGCGGTGGTGGCGGTTGCAGTGGGGGTGTCATAACGGCGATGGTGGCGGCGGCGGTGGTGGTGGTCATGATGTTGATAGTGGTGGGGTTGTAATGACGGTGGTGGCGATGATGGTGGTAGAGATGTTATGGCGGTGGCGGCGGTGGTGGTGGCAGTGATCATGACGATAATGGTGGTGAGGGTGTCATGACAATGATGGTGGTGAGAGTGTCATGGCGGTGGTGGAGGGGGTGTCATGATGGTGGTGGTGGTGAAGGCGGCGGTGACGGTGGCAGTGGCGGTGGCGGTGGCGTCATGGTGGTGGCTATTATGGTGGTAGTTGCAAGTGTGGTGGTAGATGAAAAAAGTAATTGAAGGGTAACAAAGGTAATGAAATCTCGTACCCTAGGGGTGTGGGTAAGAAATTAGATGGACTGAAGGGTAAGGAAGAAAATTTTATTCCCTTTGTTTGTACCAAACAAACACCAACAAAGGAAATGAGTAACTTTATTTCCCTTTACTTTTCTTATAGACCACAAAGGCCCAAACCATACGTGATACGCCCCTTAGAGTTTTCATTTACTAATCATCCATTTAATATTTTTTTTTTGCGGGGTCCATTTAATATTTATTACTCGTAAATTTCCAAGTTACATACTACTCCCTCCGAGTTTCTTTGATCGTTCCTTTTGGTTTTATGATCAAAAATAAGAAAATCATTCTAAACCACACAAAACACCCTACCCCACACCCAATTCATTTTGGACCACAAAAAAGTTACTAAATAAGGAAATAGGAACAATCATGAAACTCGCATAAAAAAGGAAATAGGAACAATCATAGAAACTCAGAGGGAGTATATTTTATAGTTGTATATTGTATTTGATTATGGTGAGTATAGGCACATGGTATGTAAAATGAAATTAACATCCATATATAAAATTGTTATGGTTGTTGTTGTTTATTAAAGTATATTTTAATTTGTTATATTGTATGTTCTTATGAATTGTTTGATTTATGTTTGTATTCATACTTTTTACTTTGGTTTTGATTATTTTCTTAAATGTTTGTCGTGTTGATGTTTTTTTTTGGTCAATAAAAAGTGTCTATATTAATTTTATAAGATCAGGAAAGGCATGTGAATGTAGATATGATAAAACATCATGCAAGTAGTTTGACGAAGGAAAACAGTCGAAGAAAAGCACAAGACTCAAATAAAAACTAAACGTAAACACTTAAGGGATGGAAACCAATAAGTTATTGATGTATCGACATATCATTTCATTGAGAGAAAGGAACATATATTGGAGGTAGTAACTCTAACTTTTTATTTTTTGAGCATATATGTATTTTTTTTAGCTTATTGCTCAAACTTTATTTGTTTTTGAGCAAACGTGTGTTTTTTTTAGCATATTAATGTTTATAAGTTAGATTTTACTTTTTTTTTCCGTCATAACTCAAATTCAACTAAACTTATATGTAATATTTTTTAGTTTTATTGTGATATTTTAGAGTTAATGTTTAAATAAATAAACCCAGAAACTTTATAAGAAAACTTATAATTTCTACAATAAAACTCAAAAACTTTACTATAATGCTCAAAAACTATAAAATTGGAGGTATTACATTGGATGTACCATCCTCTTACTGCATTTTATTAGTATATAAAAACACAAAAAAATGTATTTTATGTCACATGCCAAGAGGTTGTAAAGTTTGAAGAACAGATTTTGGATAACTATTTTGTTCATATTAGGGTAATTTATTTCACTTGATCATATTTATTTTCGTAATTCAAACTATTTATATCTCATTCACAATACCTAATTATTGTTTTGTACTAGTATATCATGATTTCTGTAAGAATTTTTTCGTACATTTAGTTTCAATTACACAGTAGTGTTCACTTTTGAGTACTAAGAAGAACGCCTAAAATTAGTAAAAAAACTTGTATCTACCCGTGCATTACACGGGTAACAAAACTAATTTTAGTTTATTTATCTCTTGAAGTTAGACATAATATATTGGAATTGAAAAATCCAAACCATCGTAATTCATGATGTTTTTATTTGTTAAAAAGTATGAACATCAATTTAGGATAAAAAATGTTTCAATAAAATTATTTATGTAACTATATTATTTATGGAGCAACCGAACAATTTTAATTGATATTAAAATTAAGAAAACTTCAAAATTTTCAAAAAAATTAATGTAAGGCATTGTTGACCATAATGAATACAAATAGTTTAGTAATGTTGTAAAAAAAGTTTAGTAAAAGAAATATATAAAATTGCTTAAAACTATAAAACTATAATTTACCTGCATGTCATTTAAAAGGAATTACAATGAAATGTTCATACCCATTTTAGTTAAATAAAAATGATATTTTTTACCACAATTTTTTTTCTTTTAGTAAAATTTCCATTTTTTTTAATGTCTTTACGATTTTTTGAAATTGTCTCATTTTTTGTTTTTTTGGCCAATTCATTAAAATTGTCCCATTTCTTTTTAATCCACTTTTTACCCATACTTTTACATTCTTAGATTAGAAAGCAAATGAGCCCAAACCACCCAACTCAATAATCAAATTAACTCAATAAACTTATTAACCAAAACAATCCAATTATCCCAACACTTCCTCCCTCATTTTTATCCATTAGCCATACCCATTTGGCAACCGATCTAAACCATATTCTTCATAACTCACCTCGATTCATAAGGTTAAAGTCGTATCGTCTTAATCAAAGTAAACCTAGTTTACTACTAACAAAATAACTAGCTGTAAGACAGATATCGAATCCACATAGAGGCGGTAATTATTCAATTTGTTTAATGTTAAAGTTCATCTTTACAATAACAATTTCAGAGAGGTTTTGTTTGTTTGATTTCTATAAACTAGTAACAATGTAAAATAAAGATAAATCTAAATATAATTAAAATGTCTAGAGATCTGGTCCATTAGGTCAATTATCCAAGGATGCTATTTAATGAATCAGAAAAGCAACTTTTGTTGTTTAAGGGCATATGATCAATCTTTTCTAATATGCCCTTTAGATCTAAACTTAACAAGTGATCACTATAATTAAGTCAGTCTATTCAATTCTCGTAGTCTTTATTAGTCTTAATTCGGTCGACAATAATCTTATTTCGTAAGACTAGTTAACTAACTCTGATCAGTAAATCAATTAACTAGCTAGATGAATAACCACAATCGAATATTAACTAAGTAGCAATTATTAATTAAACCACTTTCTAACAACCTAAATCTCGTTCACCCTAGAAAAAGACATTAACTACTCATACTATAAGGATTAACAGTCATAATAAAGATAAAAAACATAATTAACAATAAGAAAGATGAGACAAAATATTCACACACATCATGATGCGTGCATATTATTATACACTTTTCAGTTATTTGTAAGGTTCTATGACATGCACATTGAAATTAGTTCATCAAGGTCCAAGGGACGACGATAGGGAAATGTGAAGGTTACAAGGTCTTCAAAATGTAGAGAGGCATAAGAGAGAGAAGAAGAAGAGAAGGAGAAAGTTAGACTAAAGAGGATGATATGTAAAGATATCGAGGATTATGATATGGCCAATTTTATGATTAGAATAATATGTACATCATTCAATTGGTCGTATATAAAACACCTTTATATTTTTATTTTGTCGAATTCATATACTCCGTACTTGTTCAGATTTTCTCTTTAACGGTACTTTTTAGATTTTTTGGGTCATTTGTGAGTTTATTTTTTGAGTTTGTTTGCTCGTTTTTATTGTAATTCTTTTGGGTTTGGTTGGTAAGTTTTCTCGGCGTTGTTATTGTTTGATAATTTTATGAGTTTAATTTGACAGTAGCCTGGTATTGCTGATAATTTTCTTAGTTTATTTAGTTGTATGGTTGATTATTGTTTTGTTTTTTTAGCTGGTATTGCTGACAATATTCTAGGTTTATTTTGCAACTATTGCAGGTAATTTTATAAGTTTACTTGTTGTTACCTTTATGGTTGATTTTCCTGGCATTGTAGGCAACTTTATAGGCTTATTTGTTGTCATTTTTATGGTTTTATGTTGTTGGTATTCTGCTGGTATTTTTATGGAGTTATTTGCATGTATGTAGTATTAGTTATCGAGTTGTGATGGAAAACATGAGTTATAGGGAAAATATGATGTCGAGGGTGTTGCTTCCATAAACATGTTGTTGAGGATGTTGCTTGTTCTCCCCCATTTGTTTATGATGAGACGACACTCTTTATTTGCCACTTACAACAATCACCTGGGTAGCTCAATGATGGCTGATACTTAATCCATATCTAAGAAGTGACTTTTGTTGCATTCATATTTATATTAATGCACGGTTCATTCATAATCATACCTTTCTTCATTCATATTCACATACACATGTTGATATTTGGTGTCTAGACTGCCTAAAAATAAAAAATGGTGCAATAATATGGTTGAACAATGATTGCCTAATCCATTGCGTGATCAGTTCACACACTTAAAAAATGTGTCAGCCTACCGTTCTCAAGATGAGCCACTTACCATAATGTCACTTCAGCTAATTCTCATATCCATTGGAGTTTGCCTAACATTTGTATGATTAACTGTTAGGTACAATTTCATTTGGTTATTGTCCTAATCTAATCAATTTTGCTTGTTGATATGTGGGATCTTATACTTATGTTGCCCTTGTCAACTAAAATTTCACCAATGCAATACATTAAGATAACCAAACATAATTCAATGAGGTCTCATTTATTTCCTTAAATACGTTTTGTCACAACATCGATCAATTCAATAACATTACAAGTTGACTTTCCATGTTTAACTAAGAAAAGCTAGATCATTGATGTTGTTATCGGGTGAATTTGAAAGTTGACGTCAAATCAATATGATTGAGAAACTGCTAAAACATTAAAATCTTTAGGTGAGGTATGAGTTTTTGCATTATGTTGTTGGATGATATTATGCTTGTTGTTGCTTGTTTGGGATTTTCTGTGAAGGTTGAAATGATTTTTTTTGATAAGGTATTGCTTGACTACATCTTTTGTTATACTTTCAATGGGTTAGTGTCTTAGTGATAAGTATCTCTTTAGCCATATTTTTGCTAGCTTGTTTTATCAGAACAATTTCTATGAATGAGAAATTATTTTTTCATTGAAATTGCATGATCTGTCATTAGAAAATCTTGGTCAAGCTATACAACCATGAAAATTAATTTTAAATCAACATTTTATTCTTCTATGTGGTTCAAGCTGATTTGGGAGAAGATTATACCTTTTTGAAGTTCTAGTCATGTAGAATCACGTTTTTCTCATATATGTGTACATAATCATACTCCTTCCTATTCGAGATAATTGTCCCATTGTCTATTTTTGTCTATTGACAATAATGTCCCATTGTCCATTTTTGGTAAATGTTTACACTTATTTTAATCACTTTAATTTACAACAATAACTCACCTTACTCCACAACATTACTTATTTTAATCACCTCTACTCACAATAATAATCAATAATATCTTTCCTCTCTCCAATCTTCCTACCCCACCCATTACTTTATAATAAACAATTGATTTCCTTAATATTCGTGCCAAACACACAATGAGACGCTTATCGTGAATAGGAGGGAGTATATGCTTTCAAATGTTAGATTATGTGGTATTGAGTCCTTTTTAATATTGACAAGACAAATTGCACTTTTGCATTCATATTTGCATTTGCCAAAAATGGTTTAATGACATTTGTGTGTGCTCTGATTTTTCCTTTAGAAACAAGTCTTTGAGTTGTACTTTGAGAGCATCTTAAGGCAACTGCTAACTCTGAAAGTTTTGCCTATTCGGGAGATTGATGTTTTTTTACCTGTTTTTTAAAAAAAAATCCAATTGAAGTGTAGGTAATATATCTTCGAACTAATTTTTCATCTTCAATTAATGTTTTGTCATTTTTATTAGAGGTCTGCTTAGAAAAAGAGGGTAAAGAAGTATCATTAACAATTCTACTTTTGCTTGGGAAAAACACATTGACATCCAATCCATGTTTGAAGGTTGTGACTTTTTGTAATTAATGTAAGAAATATTAATGTTGTAAATTTTGGATTTTTAAAGTATATTCACAGTAACCAAGTATTCTTGGTCTAGTGGAGATACGAGTTCCCTCAAAACATCCAAAAGATAGACTGCGAGGTCTCGAGTTCGAAGTTCCCTAAATGATGAGACTTGGTCACATGTCTTCCAGTGAGGGGTAACCCCGTGAATTGAGCTTACATGGTACGTGGTAGTTAACATGATATTGTTGCGTGCTCGAAGAGGATCAAACCTCCTCGTCATAAAAAAATGTATATATCCGATGGATTCTTATTCAATTTCAACCCCTCCATATGCAACTTTAACCCCAAGATTCAAACTACATTCCATTCAAGTCCAACCGAACAACATAAAACAATAAGTATATACAGGATTCGGAATCCATTCCTTAGTGGTATGACATACATTCGATTCCATTTCATCCATAACCTTTGAACCAAACGCAATCTAAGTTAATTTTTCAACTGATTATAGAGGGAAAAAATATTATGATGATAAACTCATTGACCACCTTCCATAAATTGTCTGCATAATTCAAGAGCCAAAATGAAATATAGTAATTCTTAGGAATTATGAGTACCTCTCAAATTCTTTCAACACAAATAAAACCCACTTGAATAGATAAAGACAAACCACTTGTGATTTTTGACAACAATTTTACTTTTGTCATATCTACCCTTGTGGTGATCTTGACCCGTCACAAGCTTGTGACATATGTGCCTGTCATAAGGAAATCTGATTGTTCTTTGAGTTCATGTTCTCTCTTTTCATCGAATCCTTTCTTAAAATAATGTTCAAAAATAAACTTATTGTTGTTTTGGTTTGTAAACATAATAAATTGTTAAAATGGGATCCAACTAGACATGATAATTCAAACCTAAAATTAAATCCACCCCACCTATCCAGACCTACCATTACCATACTATATTCACACACGTTTTATCATTTACCACCATTCTTTCACCCATTGTTACCTCCACCACCCTAGTCCCCATCCCACGGACCCCACCACCATTAGCATTAGTGGAACCGACCATCGCCATTATAATTATAGGAAACCACCACCATCATTATCATTACAGGAACCTAACACAATCATATAATCACCGACCACCACCGCTATCATTGCCAGAATTAACCACTAACACCACTATCGCTGGAACTCATCACCATCAACCATGTTGGCATCATCACTAATTGATCATCGTAAACAATCATCAAACCCATTTTCTTATTGCCGATTTCACACTGCCGGTTGCAATATCACTTCAATGTCCACCGATTCACCCTAGTAAGCCACATCATTCAGGCACCACCATGAATCACATGGCGTGTGACCCTTTGATTGTTGGTATTTATAAAACAATTAAGAGTTACATTTCAATTCATTATTGTTGACGATGAAGTCTGAGAGCTCCAGTAGTGATGCATATGTGTGGGACTTGAGAGAATCAGACAGAGGAAAGAAGACTACAAGAGATACGAGATACGATATGCATGAGGAGTCAGGGACGAACAGCGACCACTTAACATTGTTGGCGTATGATGGTGGTGGTGAATGGCGTGGTAGTAGGGATTGAGGCATAACGTGATGGTGAAAGACATTTGATGCGTATCCCTAGCTAGTTTTGAGTAGATTAACTTTCTTGGATACAAGATTGCAGCGGAATATTAATCTTGCTAATCTGTAAGGTAAATATTAGAATCTTTGATTTAAATAAACAAAAATAAGAACGAATGAACGAATGAAAGTATGATGATGAAGGAATGATGAACTAACGGTGATGCACGGTTGTTGTGCGGCGGATGTGGATGAGATGGTGTTATGAAAGATTGATGGAACGATTGTATAAATGTTTGCTGAATGTAGGCAGTTGGATAACGATGCACTCACTCCTCTCGCAAGAAGAACTCGAACACCCTGCAAATCAACCTCGCAAGATTGATCCCAAAAACTAAGTTCGCAAACCTAATTAAGATAATTGTTCACACCGAGACTTGAATTGTTTTTTTATAATCTGAATTCTATGATTAACATCATACGGCTGCCCCCTATTTATAGGTGGTAAAGCAGCCCCTAAATCTATCCTAATAAGGTGTAAATACCTTAATCCTACAAGAACTAGAAGTCCTACACCTAGTGTGATTAAGACTTCCCAGTTTGACTAGAACTACAACACCTAATCCTACTTCAGTTCACCTATTCTAATTGTGAATCCTACTACAACCAGCAATCCTACTCCTACTGGGATTATGAATCCTAGTACGACTAGGATTCCTACCACTATTAGGATTTCCTACTACACTAGGATTGCTACTACTATTAGGATTTCCTACTTGAACTAGGATTCCTATTACCATTAGGAAAAATTAATACTTTTCTAATCTTTAATAACTAATTTTAACAAGCTAACTAGTTAACTAATCCTACTACTATTAGAACACACATCACGAATGTGATAGTGTAGGATGCACGACCTCATGGCTGGTTGCACGACTTTATAGGCCGTAGCTTCCTTTTGGCTCTTCTTCGACTCGTCCCATGCTATCTTTAAGAACCTAATTGATCCTATTCCGAGCCCATTATAGTTATGCTCCATTTTAGAACTAAGGAACAAATTGTAGAAGGATGCTCCCGCATCACATGGTGTCTATTGGTTACATGTTGGTGTTATGGTGTTGGGTTTTTGGTTTGATTTTATCATACCTAGTTGGACCCTCTTTAAACAAATACTTTTGTTTCCAAACAGAAACAATAATTTGTTTATTTTTAAACGCTATTTTACATAAAGATTATTTTTTATTCCTTTTTTTTTCTATCTATCAACCCCCCAAGCTGCCACATCACCCACCAGCCAATCCTTCACCCTAAATATATAAAGTTTTAAAAAATCGTAAAAAGACATTCATTTATTCAATAAATTATTATCAATTAAACAAATTAAATTAGGATGCATAATCAAATTTTTTGATAGATTTAAACAATCTTAATGTTTGAATTTATAGATTTAGTTTGTTTTGTTTGTCCAAAAGCATGAAAATGGAAATTACAACGTTATTTATTGTGCTAAAAAAATTAAAAAAAATCTTATCCTGCTAAATAACTATGATGAATAAATGTGGTTTTAATATGTTCTCTTTTTTTGTAAAACTGCTATATGCAAAACTAATTATGAATTAAGTATCTCCCTATATTAGTTCTCTACCTACTTTCTCATTGTATAAGTATAACCACTTATTTTTGGGTAGATTTAGGAATAATAAATTTTTTGTTTTTATTTCGTGTAAGAGAAAAAATTAGAAAAACGTTGGTACTCAAAACCCCACTAATTAAATAAGGAAAACGTATTTTATCATACACCTCGAGTTCAAAACCTATAAGCAAATATCAACTAATTTAAATGATAAAATTTTAAAAGTATATTCATAACTTAGATTCAATTTCCGTCATCATAAAATCGTCGTTACGACTCCATTTATACTGAAAACTACCGACCTCTACAAGGCTACACCATCATTACATTCAATAATCCACAATTTAAAATAATTCACACATCTTAAACACCTACCAAAAACGGTTAAAAAAACCTCACAACAAAAGTGAAAGAGCACATAAAACCTTTCCTTTCTCTTCATCCCATTCCTCTCTTTCTACTTCACTTCCTCTATATAAACCACACAATTTCTGCACCCAAATACTCAATTCATTAATTTCACTCAATTCCAACTTCTTTCTTTCAGTTTCTTAATCTTTACAAAACCTTCATACAAAACAACACCCATAATTTTCCTCTGTTTTCCCCCTGTTCTTCACAGTTAAACACAAATTATTACAGTAAACATGAATATTGCTCATTTCATTTTCGGAATTTTTGGTGAGTTTTTCTCACTTTTTATCAACTTTTGATTACTGGGTTTGCTTCTGTTTTTGCATTTTTGTTCAAAGTATTGATCTTTTTGTGTAAATTGTAACTCTGTTTGTTGATTTTCTGTTGTTGTAAAATGCAGGAAATGCTACTGCTTTGTTCCTGTTCTTGGCACCAGTGTATGTTTTTTCCACTTCTTTGTGAAATTCTAAATAATGGGTTTTCATTTTGTACAGTATTTTAGTACATGCATATTGTTTCTTATATTTCTTGTCTTATTTTGGTTTATGGCTGTGTTGTTCTGTTCATTTTTCGTACCTTTGCGGTCTTACACAAGTATATTGTAAAGCGGGTTTCTTTGGATCCACCTTACCAAACATTGTATAAAACCGTCTTACACCGTAAAAAATTGTTTAGTTTGATCATTCCCGTCACTCGTTTAATAGTTACACTATTTTACCAAATGATAATTCAAATTAGTTTAGTGTTCGAAGCAAAGTTGTCATCTTTTTTTGATTTAGGTGTTCTTCAATTTTATTGTACCATCGTTTTCGTGATTAACATGTATTTTCGGCAATTTTTGGCGTTTTCTTGGATAAAATTACTGAATTTTGGTTGATTTTTGAAGTTTGTATGTGGGGTTGGTTTCAATTAATGCTGTTAATTGATTAATTGATGTTTTTGGCAGGAAGAAATTAATTTGATTTCCTTTTTTGATTGAATATTTTGTTTTGTTGGTGTAATTATATTTATGACAGTGTTACATTTAAGAGGATCATAAAGCACAAATCTACCGAGCAGTTCTCAGGCGTACCTTATGTTATGACTTTGCTCAACAACCTCCTTTCCGCTTGGTAAATTTCTCGGGTTTTTATTACTACGTACTGTATTTGTTTACCAAATTAGTCGTATTTTATGTAAGAACGATTCCTAGTAAATCTTCTAAGTTCTGACTATAGGTTACTTGTTCATGACGAGTTTGTTAGCGATAAATTTTTGACTTGCATTAGTAGTTTAAAGTGTTACATGACGTTTTTGAATGGATATCTTGTTTAATTCACGAGCTATAAAAACGGGTTTTGGTCGAAAAATGAAACTTCCTTTCTCAAAAGTTAGTAGTCAAGGTTTTACTTAATCAGGAAGTGGTAATTATCCCTTGCTAACACATTATCCGTGACTTTGGTTATCACTTTGTACTTTGTATCTCCGAAACTTGATTCATTTCATATTATCAGTCCGTTTGTATTGTTCTAAATTGAGTTTCGATATGGCCTATTGAAAGGTACGGACTTCCTTTTGTGTCCCCAAACAACATCTTGGTAACAACAATCAACGGAACTGGTGCGGTAATTGAGAGTGTCTATGTACTGGTTTTCCTGATATTGGCTCCTAAGAAGGAGAAGCTTAAGATAGGAGGCCTCCTTGCTATCATTCTCTCCATCTTTGCTGTTGTCGCTTTTGTTTCTCTTTTTGCTCTTCATGGCAACAAGAGGAAGATTTTCTGTGGAATCGCTGCTAGTGTTTTCTCCATCATCATGTATGGGTCTCCACTCTCTATCATGGTAAGCAAACTATCAATATGCTAATAATGCTTATGCCTAATATAACTCCGACTTATTTGTAATGATATACATCCCGTGTTTATGTACTGATATAAGTGATTTGAGGAGCATAAATTATTGCACCTAATATAGGTAGTCTTATTCTAAGAAAAAAAATTGAACCTCTTATCTCTATCGACAAATGACTATCAATGGCTCACTACCCTACTCCTCGGCATTTAGCAGGATAATCACAATTATTGAGAGCACTAATACGTCTTCTAATTGGGAATTTAATTCATTTTCAGAGATTGGTGATCAAGACCAAGAGTGTGGAGTACATGCCTTTCTTACTGTCACTATTCTGTTTCTTGTGCGGTACTTCCTGGTTCATCTACGGACTACTTGGCCACGACCCTTTCGTTGCTGTAAGTACATCATACGCTATACGTCTATAGTAACCTCTTAAATCACTTACATGCATTGTCCGTGCATGTACAGACGTACTTATAAATAGACTAGTTAAGTCAGGTTCACAGAATCATATGGTGTGATCAATTATTGAACTATGAGTTGTGTCGTGTCGGGAAGTCTATTGGACCTAAACATGAACCGATTTCATAAAATAAAGGGCATGGAAATCGGAATTTTGTTGATTTGTGGAGTAAAGATTTGTTAATCATCCTGTTTTTCTTGTGTCACTTTCTGAACTTTCTCAAAAGCTACTCCGTATCAATATTTTTTTGAAAGGTAGACCAATGCATGTATGTTTTTAATAAAAGTAGGCCTGCTTTCAGCTTAGACGTACATTTGTCATGTTTCGCTTTGTTAGCCTCTAAGATTTGAACCTTCACAATCAACTGAAAGCGAGAATTCTTCCACCTTCGTTATCAATTCGGTTGCGTCAACTTATATTCTCCACATGTCAAGTCAAGTCAAGTCCTGGCTGATCGATGTTAAATTATACCGACTAAACCAACTAATGCCCGCGAGGCCGGGACTTATTGGACCCGGATGGTAAGTTGATGAACGGTTTGTTTGAGACAGGTACCGAATGGATTTGGATGTGCACTGGGAGCAATGCAGCTGATACTATACTTCATTTACTATGACAAGAAGGCTGCAGATGAAAAGAAGAAGACTACAGCAGAGCATTCTGTTGAGATGGGCCTGAATGGAAGTGGAAAGCCCCACCAGATTTCCAAAGATGGAAAGCCTAACACGCAGCCTTCCTTGAACGGCCAGGTGTGACTCGCCTCACACCTGTCGCCTTCTCCTTCGTCTAATTAATGTCGCATGTGCCAGATGTTTCATGCTTTTTTTTTTCCTTGCAAGTTAAATGTGTATGATTTTCAGTTGGGTTTTGTTGTAATTAGGTGCAAGTGTAAACAGTGTAAGCTCTGTTAATTGTATTAGGAAGAGTTACAAAAAGGATGGTTTCATTGGCCCAGGATAAATGCTTCTGATTTTTATTTTTTGCAAGTTTAATTTGATAGCGACTCGAGAATTTAAGCCACGCATAAACCTCATACGCCAAAATCGAAGTTATGTAGCAAAAGTTTACGAACCAAATTTGAAAAAAAAAACCGTTTCATTTAAGATTTGAAGAGTAGTATTAGTTTAAAATCGAACTTGGTACTGGTATTCAACATCCTACCAAGACGAAACAGTGCGAGAATAAATACCTTCCATGAACATCCCATAGTGTGATTTAAATGAAAATGTATAAATTCCCATGCAAGATTGGAAGTGGTTGACGATGTACAAAACAAGGGATGGCGGAGCGGTTTAGCTCTCTGAGAGGCGTTTGATTGAGGCGGGTGAAGGGGATGAAGTCGTTCAAGAGTTTAGAAACTTGAGGCGGAGATGGCGCTTAATTTGGATCCACGGTTGTGTCATCACTCATAACTCATAAGTCATCACCTGTAGGCTCTTTAGAGTGAAGATGGGCCATAGGATTTGGGCTTTTATATAATACTCCGTACTATTCATGAAGTGTGGGCCCAAACCGATGGAATAATAACAATAATAACATTAAATTATTGTGAATACTACTCTTTCCGATTTCTTGTGTTGTTCCCTTTTGCTTTTAACACAAGAAATAAGGAAATTAATTTGGACCACACAATACACATGACCCCACATGAAATTGATTTTGGACCACACAAAGTTGTCCGAAAGAGGAAAGAGAGAACATCAATGTTATTAGACCAAAACGGAAAGGGGAACATCATAGGAAATCGGAGGTAGTATTATATTCACGACTGTCTCGGGATTATAATATATATAATCGTTGTACAATTAATTAACTATGAACAAACTATTATATATAAACTGAAAAATATTTTATATTACCTTGAGTTTTAGACTATTTTTATCAATGTAATCTCTTGGATAATAATAATAATAATAATAGTTAAATCTAAAAATTAAATTAAGTTAACTAAGTTCGGATCTGTTAGGTTCAGTACTGTTCAAATCATATAAGTTCAGTTTAGTTCAGTTTAGATCCTATAAGTTCAGTACAGATCCTATAAGTTCAGTACAGTTTCTATAAGTTCAGTTCAGATCCTATAATTCAGTTCAGATCCTATAAGTTCAGTTCAGTTCCTATAAGTTAAGTACAGTTCAATTTTAGTCCAAAATAAGAGGGCCCAAATTTAGGATGAATTTCAAAGCTGATGGTTGAAAGTGATAATTTATGTGTTATTAACTCGATAAAATATATTAGAGAAATTCTTTGAGAAACTTCAAGTATTTCGAAAGTTGCGAGGTTAGATCTTTATTTTTTCAAGAAAGTGATTATTAAATATTACATTCGTGAGCAAACGAAGTTACTAATACTATGATGTTTATTGCACATTCTCATCCAACTTTTCAAAGGTAGTTTAAAAGTTGATGATTTTAACTTACCTCCAATCATTCGAAATGATAAGATAGATTGGTTTTAACTAGAGCTGGTAAATAATGATACAATACGAAATTTGCGGGTTTGGGTTGACGCTTAATGACCCATTTATGTAAGTGGTGACACGAACACGAACACGACACGATATAAAATTGGATTGGGTTTGGGTTGAGCTCTTTAAACACGAACCCGACACGAATGACATGTTTACTAAATTAATCTTAATTTTTTTATCCTCCATCACATAAATACTTAAACTTTTCAAATACGGACATGATACGAAAACACCAGACGAAATTAACGGGTTAGGGTTAAGGCTTGATGACCCATTTATCTAAGTGGGTCAACACGAACACGACACAAAATTTAACTGGGTCGGGTTTGGATCGGAGGATTTGTGACCCGTTTACATGTGACACGAACTTGAACCCGACACGACCCGATTTGTTTGTCGGATTTAGTTTTTTTTACCTAGATCATCCATCTATTTTTTATTTACCTTATCACAAAAACAATCGCAAATTCTCGCGTGGCACAACCACTGTTCAATGAGCTATATGTAACCATTTTATGAATAAATGTTACTGTTACCAAAATAGACCGTCTAGAGCAAAATCAACTGTAAATGATTTTGTGAAGTCATTGCTCCAACGCGAACAACAATGAAAATTTTGAGCCAAAACTGTAAAAGGTTGGACAGTTCCTTACTCTCTCAGCAGCTTCGATATGAAGACGATGATTAGTTATAGGGATCAAATTACTCGGAGTGTGTATGAGTAAGGGATTTTTGGTGGAAAAATACTGATGTTGAGCACATAAATATTTTCCCTTCTCTTCTCCCTCTATATAAACCACACCATTTCTGAATCCCAGAAACTCAAATTCATTAATTTCACAGAATTCTGACTTCTTTCTTTCATTTTCTCAATTCTTTACACACCTTCATACCAACACACAACATTTTCCTCTGTTTTTCCTCTGTTCTTCACAAGTAAACACAAATTACAGTAAACATGAATGGTCGTTTCATTTTCGGAGTTTTTGGTGATTTTTCTAACTTTTTATCCATTTTCAATCATTGGGTTTGCTTCTGTTTTAACATTTTCGTTGAAAGTTTTGATCTTTTTGTGTAAATTATAACTCTGTTTCTTGATTTTTTTTGTTTTTTTGTAAAATGCAGGAAATGCTGCTGCTCTGTTCCTGTTCTTGGCACCAGTGTATGTGTTTTTAACTTCACTGTCAAAATTCTCAGTAATGGGTTGTTAATTTTAACTTGAATTACATGCATATTGTTTCTTGGATCCTTCTATTATTGTAAAACCGGTTTCTTGGATATACTAATTTTTCATAAATATGGATCCGTTTACACAATATTTGCGTAAAACCGCCCTACAAGAGAAAAACTACAGTTTTTTGCTTAATTTTTGAAATTTGTATGTGGGGTTATTTCAATTAATTGAAGTTTTTGGAATTTTGGCAGGAAGAAATTAAATTTATTTCCTTTTTTTGACAGTGTTACATTTAAGAGAATCATACAGAACAAATCGATCGAGAAGTTCTCAGGCGTACCTTATGTCATGACTTTGCTCAACAACCTCCTTTCTGCTTGGTAAATTTCCATCAAAATTCACTGTTGTTTACGGATTGGTTACGAAATTACTTGTAGTTTATCTAAGACGGTTTTTTACTTGTTCATTACGAGTTTGTAAGCGATGAAATTTTGACTTGCATTAGTATTGAAATACGATCTCTCTTCTTGTATTTCGTTCATTTCATATAATCAGTCTATTTATATTATTCTAAATTGAGTTTCGGTATGGTAAATATATTCGTTACACTTTTAGCACCGTAGTTTGAGAGTATCTAATACGAAGTATGTTACATTAAAGGTATGGACTTCCTTTTGTGTCCAAAAACAACTTCCTGGTAGTAACAATCAACGGAACCGGTGCTGTAATTGAGAGTGTCTATATACTGGTTTTCCTGATATTGGCTCCTAAGAAGGAGAAGCTTAAGATAGTTGGCCTCCTTGCTCTCATTCTCTCGATCTTTGCTGGTGTCGCTTTTGTTTCTCTTTATGCTCTTCATGGCGACAAAAGGAAGATGTTCTGTGGAATCGCTGCTAGTGTTTTCTCCATCATCATGTATGGGTCTCCGCTTTCTGTCATGGTAAGCTTATGTTACTCAATCTGTAATTAACCTTTTCGATATGCTATTGGACTAATATAACTCCTTTTACTTAAGTCGGAATGATATACAGTCCGTGTTTATGTACTGATATAAGCGATATTGCTCAAAGAGTACTATTCCTTGAATAGTAGGGCACATTTATATATCTATCGACAAATGACTATCACCAGTCACTACCCTACTGATTCGGCATTTAGAAGGATAATCAGAATGATTGAACGGACTAACACGTCTTCTAATTGGGAATTTAATTCAATTGCAGCGGGTGGTGATCGAGACAAAGAGTGTTGAGTACATGCCCTTCTTTCTGTCTTTATTCTGTTTCTTGTGTGGTACTTGCTGGTTCATCTTCGGACTACTTGGCCGCGACTTTTTCCTTGCTGTAAGTATATCCTGTTTTTTGTTCCGTTCCTTTAAATAATGCCCGCGACTTATTGGATCTGGATGGTGCAGCGGGGGTAAAATGATGATTAACAATGTGAAGGGGTTTGCGACAGGTACCGAATGGATTTGGATGTGCACTGGGAGCAATGCAGCTGATCTTATACTTCATTTACTATGACAAGGGAGGAAGTGGAAATCCCCTTAAGATTTATGGAAAGCCCAACACCCAGCCTTCCTTGAACGGGCAGGTCTGATTCGTCTCACACGTGTCACGTTCTCCTTCGTCGTCATCCCGGCACCATTAATGAATGATGCATGATCCAGATGCTTCATGTTTTTTTTTTCCTTGAAAGTTAACGTGTATGACTTTGAGTCGGGTTTTGTTGTAATTAGGTGCAAATGTAAACAGTGTAAGCTGTT
Source organism: Silene conica (assembly GCA_029255685.2). Classification (NCBI taxonomy): domain Eukaryota; kingdom Viridiplantae; phylum Streptophyta; class Magnoliopsida; order Caryophyllales; family Caryophyllaceae; genus Silene; species Silene conica. The sequence continues at coordinate 9,512,327 of CM055317.2, read as the reverse complement.
TACTAAAATGTCATTGAAATGAGATTCTGTATGATGATAACCAAATAAGAGTATTCTTTTCCATAAATTTGTTTGATATTTTATTAACCTTTCATTGATACAATTTGATCATGAAATGCAACATACTTGTGCAGTTGTGAATGATGAAGAGATAAACAGAACAAAAATTGTCTGCCATTTATTTGCCTTTGTCATCTGATTCCCGGGAAGGTGGTAAACTATACATTTGTCGCCATGTTTGATTCATCGAAACCGAATTTCCATGTCTCACACTCTCCAACACCAGTCCATAGACCACTAGTGCACCCTTACCCTCCCGGTGCTTGACCTCACCATACCACACGCCACCCTGCCCCCTCCGGCGATGGACCCAACACCTACCTCCCCGCGTTCCCCTGTCCATTCCCTCACTCACGAAAACCCCCTGCCTTTTGCCCAGCACCACTTACTCCCCCATCGACCTCTCCTACCCCAAACTCCCCCTCCACCCAATTAATTATTATGTTTGTTATGAGTTCAAATATATTATACGTGAACGTCTGAGTTTTATTTAGAAGAATTAGAAAACCCTTCTGAAAAAATTGATTCAAAGTAGTAGTAAGAGGAACAAAGTAGTAGTAGAGGATGCATTGTACCCAGCATGTACGAGATGATAGTCATCTTGGTGAAGGTGCGAACGGACTTGTGAGTCAAGTCATGCACAAGGAAACAAATGATGCTGACTCCTCAACTAGTTGAGGACATCTCGGTTTTGTTTAAGGCAAAACACGATAATATCGTCAAACTTTACGGGCTAATAATATCCGGTGGTAATGAAAAGTCGTTGGTCAAGGAGTATGCTAACGGTGACTTGAATGTCGTTTTACAAACTGAGAACTAGGGGGGGAGAAACAAATAAGGGGTGTGCTTGATTGTGATTTTTTAATTTGTTATAGTGTTATTTTTCGTATATAACACCTACGGAGTACTAGTTATAATACTAGTGAAATTCGTGGGATTAGATATATTGTCGCTGTGATTTGTTGCCGCAATAAGAATACACAAATGTGTTTAGAACAATTTCAATTTCCCAAAATACTTATATTCACGTCAAAAATCAAAATCATTCTAACTCTTAATTCACCAAACCATCACACAATACAATCCAATCCAATCAAATCTAATCTAATCTAATCTAATGGAATGACTTCAGTCGATTTCCAGAAACTTTATCTTTATTCTTCTCATTGACGCTGGTTTCTCCGTAAGCAAGTTTCTGCACGCAGTTAATCACTTCTTTCAAAATCGGCGCATCCGAAACTTCTAATTCAAATTCCAAGTCACTGTCATCATCATCACCATCATCATTATTACCATCCATCATCGGCTGACGATACGCCAAATGTCGCCATAGCCGTCGGACCTCCCACCCGGTGAATTCTTTTGGTTGGAGTTCTCTTGGATTAGCAACCCTACTGTTAATCGTTTTGGCAACAAGATTCCAATTGATTTTGTGGTTTGGTTGATTAGCGATTTCTCTAAGAAGTATTAGAATTGTATCTTCGGTGTATTTCTGTAAGATGTTGCTAACGTCTTGTGCCGTGATTTTTCCAATTTTCTTTTGGTTTCTCGCCGCCATTGTTGATCGATTTTTAATGTGTAAAACAAACGCATGTCATGGAAGTTGGAACCGTATACTAATCCTTAAACCTAACAAATACGAGTAGATTGTTTTATTAGGTAAAATTGCAATTTTTTTTTTGGTAAATAGATAATCTTGGAATTTAATGTGGGACACGCTATACGCATATTTAGTTTTAAATCCGTGTAAATTGTACGGATTTACAATTTGAAATTTTATTATTTAAATAATAGAAATTTTTAAGATTAATTCTCTTTAGAAATAATTTTAAAAATAAAGCAATAAACTATCTCTACAAAGTTCATTCTCTTTAGAAATAATTTTAAAAATAAAGCAATAAAATATCTCTACAAAGTTCATTCTTTGTGAAATAATTTAAAATAAAGCAATAAAATATCTCTATTTTTTGTAAAATAATCTTGAAACTACAATGGTAATAAATAAGTTATCATAGTTGAGTTTTTAGATCTGAAATATAAATTTTATTTATAATTAGCGTAAAAGTTTAGACCGTCTTATTCTAAAATTTATAAACCGTCTTATTCTAAAACGGTACAAATAAAATAACAAAACTAGAAGGACAAATAAAGCAATTAATTAATTGTCGACTTTTGGCTTCTCGAGAAGCTTATGTCCAATGTCCTTCGGTCCGTATCTTTATCTCCCATAAATCAATGTCCAATGTCCTTCGGGCCATTTGTGACGGATATTTTGTGAGATAAAATAGATACAAAATGAGTAGTGGAGGAATGAATAGTGGAGGAAGGGGACACAGAAATAGTGTTGAAGAGAGAGAAAAAATAGATATTTCGTGGGAGAAAACGGTATCCGTCACAAGTTTGCGACGGATAATGCCGTTACAAAAAAAATTTGGGTAAATCAATTTACTTCCCAGACCCCAATTCCCATTTTCCTTCGATATTTAGCTATTCAATTTACAATTACCACTACCGTCCCCCAGACCCCAATCCTCATCTCAAATCTTTGATTAACTTCCCCTTATTGAGTTCCATACAATTTTTCTAAACTTTAGCTACCCAAATGCCTAATTACAAATACAAATATACAATCTACGAAGCATAATAACAATATTCAATCAATTGATTACCCAATTACAAATACTAGATTACATTACAGATGAGATTAAATTGCTAAAAACGGCATATAAGATGTAGAATTTGTCCAGTTTGAAATTACCTGACGGATTTGTGGTGTTGGGGCGATGCGGTTATGACTCGATTGTCGGCGGCGAGTTTGCTGCTTCAGTCACTTCCGTTGGAACATCTGTATTGGGAACAATCTGTCACAGTAATTAAGAATTGAGAGTTTTGAGTTTTGAAAAGGTATGAAAATTAAACCAAATATATAGATGGAAAAAAGGAAGTTTACCAAGTTATGGAGACTGATTTTGATATTGTGTTAAACGTGGAAATAATTAATTCATACACCACAATTTTAGGAATATGGGGAAGATTATTTAGGAATGTGATTAACTGATTTAGGGGAGGATAATAAATAAAATAATTTTTTTTTTTGTTGGTGTGGCAAATTTAGTGTTCCGGGAAAGTGGTAGATTAACATTTAACTTTGTTTTGGAGTAAATTACCATTAATTTTACTAGAAAATAATATTAAGCATCTCCTATTGATCAAAATCTGACGAGATTTTTCAATTTCTCACCAATTTCTCAAACCCTATCTAAACATTGTTTTTTTTGTTTCCTCCTTGTTAGCCATCTATGATGACAACAGAGTTGGATGAAGTTGGTAATGACCTGTAAAAATTAAAGATTTAGACTTGAAGTTCTTGCATGTCTGATTGTCTTCTACTAGCTGTTTATATGTATAGTGTAAACTTATTTTGGTTTTGTTTCCACTGAAACTGCTTCAACTTGACCCAACAAAGAGAATGTCTGCACCAGATGTTCTCAATCATCCTTACCTCAAGAATGATCAGATGATGGTCATATATTGAAGATACACACACTTAATTTCCCATATGTCTTCTTCTATTAACACTTAACAGTAATAAAGCATTATAGACAGTGTAATAATATCGTAATTGACTCGGGTTTTGTTTGGACAGGAAAAGCTTCAAGTCGAGACAGTGAGTAGAGTTACTGCGGAAGTTGCCCTGGATCATGCTCACGCTTGACCATAACTGAATGCTGCTGCTGATAACGAAGTCGTTGAAGAAAACGAGTTCATGTACGAGTCAAGCTCAAATGGATCTCAAACAAACGGACACAGTATGCATTTCAAAACCATGACATTATTCACAACACAATGTCTCCAAATAAGGAGATAAAAACAAGTCCATAGACGAAAACATGGTAAAATATGCAGTCATTTACTCCTAGCTTCTTCCATTTTGGAAGTTTACATACTCTTATGTCTTGATTTTTAAGCATCCATGCGAATGATACACCTGATACCTTCACCCTTGGCCATAAGTTCAAAGGCCTTGTTGATGTCTTTGAAGCCGACTTCATGTGTTATGAATTTGTCCAGTTCCATCTCCTGAATACGTACACACCCATACGCCCATACATCATGTCGATTAGGCACTTCATCGTTTTAGCTGATATTCAGAAAGCACGAGTACTAAAAGAAGTTTACCTTGTTCATGTACTTCTCGACCACAGTTGGTATGTCGGTCCGAGGTTTGTAGTTTCCAAAGAAAGTTCCTTTCAATGTCCTTTCATTCAGAAAGTTCATGGGATGAGTTTTGAAGGCGTCGTCTTTGTTTGGTACACCCACAAGGACAGCAACACCCCAACCCTGCAATTGCGATCAAATCACGTCACCAAAACAACATTTGATTGTAACTCGATTTAGTAGTTGTCGTAAAACAAGGATTTAGTAACTGGGTTTGAGAACATACATCATGGACACATTCAAAAGCAGAGATCATAGCTTGGATATTTCCAGTACATTCAACACTCCTGTCAACTCCGCCATTAGTCATCTCAACAATTACCTCTTGAACTGGTTTGTCATGGTCTTTTGGGTTCACGAAGTCGGTCACGCCAAACTTCTTCGCTGTTAACAGTCAGAACTATCTCCATTAGAGTCCACTAGATAACTGGGAAGTAAAGTTCTGCTCATGGTGAAAAAGACATCATTTGTGGCAATGAATGACTAACCTGCTTCGAACCGACTAGGAACAAGATCCACACCAATAATCCTTGATGCACCAGAAACTCTAGCACCTTCAGCAGCCTGAATACACAAGCAAACAGGTAATAATCAAATCTCTTAAAACTATCCCGCTCCAAATGATGCATAGAAAAATAAGGAGGATACAAACCGCGAGACCAACTGCTCCTAGTCCGAAAATAGCGACAGTTTGGCCCTTCTTCGGTTTTGCAACATTCACAGTAGCACCAAAACCTGCAAGCGAAATGCCAAACAACATTAAACTTTGAGTAATTTGTAAAGAGCCTACCACAGTTAGTTCAAGTCACCTGTAGAAATTCCACAGCTAAGAACACAAACTTTATCAAGAGGTGCTGCAGGGTTGATCTTCGCAAGACAACCGACATGAACCACAGTGTATTCACTAAACGTCGATGTTCCGACAAAATGGTAGATAGGCTTGCCATTAACTGAAAACCTCGATTTGCCATCATGAAGCATTACACCTCTATCAGTGTTGATCCTCAGCAGGTCACACATGTTACTCTCCTCGGATTTGCAGTGAGCGCATTCCCTGCACTCCCCCGTAAATACAGGCAGGACATGGTCTCCTGGCTGTAGCTCTGTCACCCCCTCGCCAACACTTTCCACTATTCTGAATTGCCACACAGATAATTACAAACTAACATACATGGTAATTAAAAAACTAAAAAAAAGAGAGATTATCGAGTTATTGAGTTATGGTACCCTCCAGCCTCATGACCGAGAATGCGAGGGAAAACAGGTGTTTGGCCCTGAAATAATATGAAAAGATGAAATATACAGAAAAAATGAATATGCAACAGGTGAGTGAAGGTTAGGTTGGTAGAAAAATGGCGTAAAAAGGGAACCTTGGCCTCCCAGAAGTAAACATCAGTATGGCAAAGAGAGGTGAAGAGGATCTTGACTCGAACTTCCATCTTCTGAGGAGGAGCTACCTCTACTTCCTCTATTACTAATGGTTTCCCTGCTTCCCATGCTATTGCAGCTACATTCCACACACATTTTCAAATTAATATAACACATTATATTAAGTTATTAACAATGTCGTCTACGATCATAAACGTAGTGGGACATAAGATGAAACACGGAAATCACACATGATATGATATAAACAATCTGATTATTACCTTTGCACCGAATAATTTGCCCAGCAGTAGTTTTCGACATGATTTTTTTCTCTGTAATTAATAATTTTTTAATTTTTTTTGTGTGTGGTGTTCTAACAAATTAATTGGGTATTTAAAGGGAGTTAAAAATACATGAATTGTTATGCAAGGAATCTATGTTTTCACCTTTTTGTTCAAGAATCTGAGAGAATTGAGTTCACTGTAATGAAGATTTCCGGTGGACTGTTTATTTATGGAAGATGGGATGCCAACAGAATGAAGTCGCTGGTATTTATAGACTTCACTTTATATAGTCCGGAGAAAAGTGTGAAAGTTTGTTAAAACAACGCGGATTTTAGAATAACACGGTTTATTTTAATTAACACAAATTCTCATTTGTGACGGCATTATTCGTCGCAAGCGGTCAAATAAGACCCATTTAAGGAGATAAAGACAAATCATTTGTTATTCCCTATACACTTTCATTCTTGTCTTATCTAATCAAGTGGGTATACTTGACCCGTTGCAAGCTTTTGACGGATATAGCCGTCACAAGAGAGACCTATTGATTAATTAATAACACAAATCATTATTAGTTAAGTAGAAGGTTGGTTTTAGAGATCGAACCATGATTTTGACTTACGGAATACTACGTATGTCTTAAATTATTGACTAAGATGGAGATATTGTATTCTAGACCCCGGTTCAATTCCTTTCCTGCTTTCCCTCATTGGAATGCTGTTATTATTACTCATTTAACACATTAAGCCATTACGTATTCTATCATGACGGTCTTACCACTAAACTATATTGTTTTATGATGGAAAGAGAGCCGTAAGAGCGATTTTAATGATGACGGAGTCTCGCTTAACTTTACAACTAAACATTATTCCATCTTCCATGTTTTGGCAACGCATTTTATTGTCCATTCGTAGACCAGTTTTCTCCGCTGGTTTCGCAGCATGGTTGTCGTCTCTGAGACGATTAATTTCATTTTCATGGATGGATGGTATTGTAGCGTAGCAGTAAACCAGTGATGTAAAGAAAACAAGAAATTGAATAAACAACAAATGGTTCGTTCATTATTGATTTAATATGCATTCTTTAAACAATTTCAACGAGATCACGTAAATTAGAACTCGGAATCCGTATTTCCCCTTATTAGTTACTCCGTATTACCGTATATATTATGCAATATGATGTTATGAACTTTCTTCGTATAGATCAATGTAATTCAAGATCAAACTTGGTGCTCCGGATGGCTTAGTTGTTGGCTAGAACCAACGCCATCTTCAAGACTACTAGCTGCACCGACTTCTCTTGGCACAGCGTGCCTTCCCTTACCAACCATATCAATCTCGTCCTTGTGTACGTCCACGTGCACATGCACGTCATCCTTGACAGATAGCACCGTTGTCTTAGGACCGTGTGGTCCAGGAATTACCAACTCCTGCACCTTCAAATGCTCATCAACATCGACATCTGTTCTCTCGTGAAGGAGTTTCTTTTTCTTGCAGTGTCTCTTGAAGATGCACCAAATGCAGAGCAAAAAGGATCCAAGTACAAAGAGACAGCCAAAGGAAATGACGACAACGATTATGACCGTCGGGTGGTCTGATGATGACTGAGTGGGGACGGAAGAAGCGGTCGACAGAGGATTGTTGGTTGGAGTGTTTGAGGCCATGTTTGATTTTTGCTTAGATGGTTGAGGTTAGATGAATGGAGGAAGCTACTGAAACCGGGTTATATTTATAAGATATATGCAAACCTATAATCAGAAGCATGCTTCTAAGATTGTGTTGACTTAACATTCATGCTAAGATATGAAGGTTGCATTAGAAAACACTCCTGGTTTCTCTCGAGGAATAATTGACAGACGCCGAGTCATATCGATAACGGACGTAAATGTCCCAAGACAAAAGCCTGGATATTGGACCGAAAAGGTGAGAATCTGTCAATATACACAGTATAATGGTAAAAGAAGCAGCATCAGAAACTACAAAATCGAAACAGGTTAATGAGTTCAAGAGCCATCAGATATCATTGTGGTTTTATAAACATTGATACAACTCAGGCAGCAAACGATTGAGCGAGAGTTTGCAGGGATTTCTAACGTTCTATATTTTTCATTCAATGTTCGTCCAATTTTTCCTTGGATGAAGATGAAGTTATCAGGAATTACCAAGACCGAGTTTGAAGACATCCCCGAAATCTACTTGCTTTTTCCTTTGCTTTTGACCTTTTCGCTTCACCAAAATAATCCAAACAAAATTTCACAGCACTGCATAACACGAAAATTTGCACCATTAACAATTTGTATGTCGATAAAAGCAATGCCAAAAATACTTTCTCCAAATAGAGATACAGCAGGTACAGTAAATAAAATAGAATGCTTTAGCTTGTTAATTAGGCAGGCAGTAGTTACAAGGTATAGAACTAGAAACCTATGTTGCTCCGATTCCGCTAAAAGTGCCAGGCAAAATAGTGTCAGCAGGGTGAGACAACTATTCTGTGAAAAAAAATCATGTTTTTGACTTAAAATGGCACGTCGAAGTGTTGTGTTGTGTCAGTACACCAGACTGCCAGAGTGAGAATTTATATCCCTATTTTGAGCAATTTAGGTGCCAAATTAAATTCATAATTTTGTATAATATATAGCGAGCTCCCCGTAATAAAATTTTCTAATCCGCCACTGCTACGAACACTTGGCAGTGTGGAAGTTAAAATGTTCCAACGAATGTAAGAAAAGCCAAAAGGAAGAGTTGTCACCTTCACTTAGCAGTAACATTCCGGGAGATCTGATCTTTATGAAGCAGGTAAGTGAACATAATCTCATTCCACATATCAGGCAACCCAGGAAGGCACCAGTGACTGCAATCGGGAACTGATGGGTTGTCACTAAATGTACCAACATGTGCGTCACTTCGGTATGCTCCCATAGGAGTAACATGTAAGGCTGTAACGGGGACCGACATTTTCTTCACGACTCTAAGTATGGCATCTGAAATTGAATTTTTTTCCCTTCCCTGTGTAGTCAACATTGGTCTTCTACTCACTTTGCAGATGTTACGATTTCGACCACTGAAAGATAAGGAATCTTTTAGCCGGAATATCAATATACCCAGTGAGGATATAAATGCAGACAAGTAAAACATGAAACCGTGACTAAGAATTGGATATTAATCCTTGTACAGCTGAAGATTCCTTAATCAACATCTATAAACAAGGAAGATTGCATGTTGGTCAGTTCACCACGCTAATACTACGTTCAAACGTCCAAAACTAATTCAGCTTCCTCTGCTATGATAATTTGTTTTTTGAATGAAGCTTATAAACTCACGCAACTATGAAACCATATGAAACCCTTTTACTTGTATGAGTATCCAGCACAAATGCGTGTTCAAGTTTTAGGCCATGCTACGTTTTTGGTTGAACATGAAGTGTCCAAGAATCATACTCATGCCCGAGTGTAAAGTATCAAACATTCAAACAAAGGGTAATATGAAGAAAAGGGACAAAATAGGGTATGCGTGACCTACAATCTATATCGTGAAGGGAGGAGAGGGTACCATAGTTGTTCAGTGGTCTACTGATCAGGGATGGCATGCATAGAAGAAATATTGAGAAGCACAACACATTGTAAAAAAAACTGAATAGAGAGTATGATCTACTGGCTATAGCATTTAACTGAAAATCAACTCACCTCCAGTGAGAAGCTTCAAACGTTCGAAAGAACACGTGAGTCTTATTAGGATTAATCCTAGATTCAACCCATGATGCCCAAGTTTCAAGAGCTTTTGTCAGTGCTTTTGTGACTGGCATACCGAGTTTCAGTGATCCACCTACCTGAAAATAGGTTCCACTGTTTCAAAAGCACAAATTAGATTTTCGCTATATCATTAATATGCAATGGCCAAAAACTTGGAGCACACTAAGAATATAAAAACACTCATATTTCGATAGGATGTGAGGTCAATTATGTGTAAGATTAAATGTACTTTTCCTTCAAAATAACAAAAGAAATGAACAGGACACGGGATATCAAATACCACGGGAGACGTCCTTAGAGAGGAGTTTTGACCATATGATACATCAAGAAATGAAAGATAATAGATGGTTGACAAGTATACTAACAATTGAATATTTTAGGAATTCGATGGTCACATATGAAAAAGGCATTCACTTAAGGTGCTAGGTAGTTGCCTAATTAGAGACAAATAATTAGCGGCACCATGTTTAATCCCAAAACTCGAATTCCTGGAGAGCTTGTCAGAAAACCATCTTCAGCAATATTTATACGAGTTTCTAAAGAAAAAGTTGCTGAATTCGCTTCGAGAAGCTGAGGGAGGTCCAGGTACATGGAAACATATTATTTAAGTGAATAAGTGATGTTGCTGAAAAGGATGAAGCAAAATTAACTTCATTTACCTATAGGATGGGACACCAACTAAGAAACACTAAATAAGCTCGCAAATCTTAATAATTGGTGGTCCTCCTAAGATGGATATAAGACCTATCAAATACAAAAAATATTTGTCTGTGGAAAAGGGGCAAATTTAAGATCTCCGTCAATATGGCCACCATAATCAAAGACATAAGAAGCTAATTGACTGTGTCTAACTGTAAGAGTTGGGAAATGACATAGGTTCTACCTTTTTTTTATTTCAGTAATAAATAAACTATCGCTAGACAGTCAATACATTATACAGTACAAACAAAGAAACCAAACCATATTTCTTTAAACGGGAAATCAGGCACAGAAGACTTATTTAACCAAACCATATTTCTTAAAATTGGAAATCAGGCACGGAAGACTTACTTAAGTCGGAATGCAAATTCCATTATTAAGTAAACATAAGGAACATAGTGACAGCGGCATGCCGGCATTCGTTCAGCAAACCAGTGGACAGTCAATATTATAAGTATACCGAGTAATTGGCAGACAAAAAAATGTTCTTGGAAGTTACTGTTGGTAAATATTTCCAACAGTTACCAAAACTAATTTAGAAGCTTATCATTGGACCCTCATAAGATGTGTGATAGCTTATAATGAAATGCATGACAGAGATAAGCAAACAATTATATACTGTGAAGTACAGAATCATTGTGTTGAGGATGCTCAATTCTAGGATTCTTAAGATTATTAGCCAAGGAAATAGCTATAACAGAAAAGGTGACAGTAACTTACGTTTCAAAAAGCTTGGTCTTAGTCCACCAGTGTCCAGTGTTGAATATCAAGATATCGGAATCAACCCACTCTCCATTAATATTATCCATTTTGTCAAGCTTAAGTGCCAACTTGACTCTCTTGGGCGCCTTCTTAGGTGCCGGGGTAGGCAATACAAGAAAAACAGATCGATAAAACTCCACAGTAAAATCATACGAATCAAACCTCACTTTCAAAAACCTAATATTCTTCGTAATATCATTCTGATTGACTTCATACACAAACCGCTTATCATCCACCCCCGACATCAGCATACACACAAACGACTCCCATTGTGTCCGAGTCAACGAATCACCAACAAAAACAACCCGTTTTCCTCTAAGATACTTCAAAAAAGCTTGCACATCAAACCTAGGAAGATCACATTTCTTCGGCTTCCACCTCCAATTCAAATACTCCTTATCCTTCCTCCCATTTGCCAAACAATTAAATCCTCTTTCGGCAAACGGACAATCAGATGCATTATACAAAGGGTAACCCTCATCTTTCACCCATTTTCCATCAAACACATTACATTCACCATCATTCGGCCCGGGAATACCAAAACCCTGATCTCTAACATTAGCCTCTAAATCAGGTGAAAATAACCAATATGCACCAGCTATAGCTAATATGAAGGTGAAAAGTGATCCAATCACTAAAACTCCATTTACAGATCTAAAGATTGAATTTTTACCATTACCCACTAAACCTAAATCACCATAGCTAGAAACCCTTGTGTAAAATCTCTTAACATGCAAATTTGAGCTCAAATTAAGACCACTAATCAAATCTTTCAAGAATACCCAGTACAATAAAGCTGCTAAATATATCAATGTTAATGATCCCAGAAACATATATTCAAACTCCATTAATTTGTCTCATTAATTCACTTTTTACTAGATCAAAACACAGTTATTCTAGTTAAAGGTGAGATCTTGTTGAACAACATGCATGAGAGAAAATGATAGAATCTAAACAAGAAATGACAATCTGCTGAAATCACACAAATACTTGTGTAACACGGTTTTACACAAGTATATATGATAAATGGGATCCGTTATACACAATATTAGTATAAAACCGTCTTATAAAACACAAATTGCTGAAATGAAAGGATCTTACAGTATATTTTTAGTTTACTTGAGGTGTGAAGCAAGAGCTTGGTAGAGTGAGAGGGTGATTTTGGTCGTGCAGACAGTAGCAGTAGATGTAGAGATTGTGAAGGATATTTTTGTCATTTCACATGGAAAGCTAATATAGTTGTTGAGGTTGGTTATAGTTGTCTGAGGATATTGATCTTTCAACTAAATTTAGGGAGAAAATTAATGATGATGTCAAGGCTACTAATTTTGCAAGAACATTTAATTTGTAAACAGTTTAAATCTTTATGTCTGTTCTTAAGTAGAAAGTGTTATTAATGAACCATCACTCTAATATTTCATCATAGTTAAGAAATCTTAAATTCCGGTCGAATTTAGGGGAAAACACAGAATTAAGATATTTAAAACGAGTTATTTATTTACATTTGACACTATATTAATGGTTAAGAGTATACTTCGTATAATATATGACGTAAAATTTGATGAGCGATGGCATACACGTATGAGAAATTTACGAAACTTTTTAATCAACAGATGAACATATGTATGTAGATAAATATGAAAGAAAATAATAATAATATGACAATTCACGAATTTGCAAAAGCCTCAATACGCAGTAAGTGGACTATACGTTTGATGTATTGTCACCAATTGTATAGTTTCTGAGTATTCTAATAAAGTTTTCGAGTTTTATTTTAAAAATTATGAGTCTTACTATAAAGTTTTCGATTTCGTTTACTTAGACATTAAGCTTAAAATATACCGTCAAATTCAAAAATATTACCTATAAACTTAGTTGAATTTGAGTTTTGACCGAAAAATAAAATAAAATTCTACTTTTAAACTTTAATAAGAGCATAAACAATAACATTTACTCACAATTAAATAAAGTTTGAGATAATAAGTTTTAAAGAAATGCATATAAACAAATAAAATTTGAGATAAGATATCTAATGTTTGTTTCCTTTTCTCCTTAATACATTGGTGACTAGGGCTGTTAATGAGACGAGACAGCTCACGAGCAACTCGAGATTGGCTCGGTCAAAGCTCGGTCAAAGCTCGGCTCGTGTGAGCTCGACTCGAGCTCGGGTTCGGCTCGAGAGCTTAATGAGTCAAGCCGAGCAAAGGCTGGCTCGACTCGAAAAGCTCGCGAGCGGCTCGAACATTTGAGATTACATAAGATATTAATCATATTTTATAAAAATATGCTCATATTTTATAAAAATATTTTATCATAAGATATTAATCATATTTTATAAAAATATGCTCATATTTTATAAAAATATTTTATCATTATTATATCTTTCTATCATATATATATCAAATATCTTGTTAATTTGCTAAATATTTTTACCTATAATTCTCGAACCTTGTTATTGAAAATATCGGAAGAAAAAAATAAAAAAAACAATTTTATATAGGCTCGATTTGGCTCGAGTTTGTGTTAAAGCTCGCAAGATTTGTAACGAGCCATTTTTTTCATTCTCGGGGAAGATCGGCTCGAGCTCGTTGGTAATCGAGCACAAGCCGAACAAGGCCAAGCTCGGGCTCGGCTCGGCTCGTTAATACCCCTATTGGTGACTATGCTTTTTTTTATTTGGGGCTTGCACTCGATATAACACAAAAGAAGAATAAAAGGGAAAAAGTGCCCACCATGGGAATCGAACCCATGACCTCAACCTCCCATTTTGTAAGAATTGCTGACCACTCATGTAGAGTGGTGGGTATAGTACCCACAAAGGTTGAACTCTACCAACTGAGCTAGGTGGGCATTATGATCTATCCTCTACTTTTATTTACTTATTATGCTGTCAACCAATCTTTCTTTATCCTGGAATAGTCAAACTATCAAATAAAAAATTCAGTGGAGTTGATGTATTGCTGGTTCTTTGTTTCTTTGTTCATTCGGAATGGTCATCATGTTGACTGATCATCTAAACTACTACTCCCTCTGTCTCAGTCGTTTGATTACGGCTTTTTTCTTTGTAAGGTTATTTTGATCAAACGTAAACAAATGACTAGAATGTCAGATGAGGGAGTATATTAACTTTTGCTGTAAAACGAAGATCAAAGAACAGTTTTTCTTTCCTATCACCTGCTGGACGTTTATCGTTAAGCAACTCTGTACTTTCCCCCCTCTCCATTTTTATTCAGTCATATTCAAAATACTGGTAAGTGTGACGAAAAAGAGTTCAAAAATGATACACTGGTGCAGCAAAACCTTCATCAGCCTTCCTAAATCTGAAGGAGGTTTGGGAATTAGAAATGTCAGAGTTCTTAATCAAGCTCTTCTTGGTAAGGTGGCTTGGAAGATCATGACAAGTAGGGATTCTCTCATCAGTCGGATCTTTTTTCATAAAAACTTTAGGAATGATTCTTTTGGGAATGATTCTATTAAATGTCTGACGGGTTCCTCATGGGGCCGAGGTATCATAGTATTGCTTTTGGGGTGGATCTCATCTTACAAAATTTCAGCTGGAAACCAGGAATCAATTCACCTTTTAATGTTTGGAACACACGCTGGATTAACGGAAAGCAACCTCCAAACATGACCAGTTTCAGTTTTCCTATCCCTCCGCACTTTACAAATCTTACCATTAAGGATCTAATTCTCCCGAACCTTTCTTGGAATAAAGAGTTCATTATGGAATTTTTTGATGACTACTGGGCTCATCAAATTTTGGCTATCCCGCTATGTGAGACTTCTAGTACTGATTATATTATTTGGAATAGCACTTCTTGGGGGGCTTTCTCGGTCAAAAGCGGCTACGCTTGGGGTTTAAAAAACTTTCTCAGCATTTATGCTTCCAATAAGGACAGGAGTAGGTTGTCCTTATATTCTGGACCCTTTTGTCGGAAAAAATTATGGTTTCTTCCAAGGCCAAACACTTGGAAAATTTTCTTATGGAAAATATTAACTGGAGTCCTCCCTATTAAGGAGAAATTACTCAAAAGGAATTTTCCTATTGATCCTACCTGCCCGCTATGTAGTAATCCAGATACCACGGAGTCGCTCTCTCGGCTTTTCAGAGACTTCAATGTGTCACAAAGAATTTGGGCTACTTCTGATCTCGGGCTCAAAATTACTAGCGTTGAAACAGTACCAATTGATGAGTGGATCATTAACTGGATTTTCTACTTCTCCAAACAGGATGAGTCCGATTACAAAACCACAATTGTTCTCTCTATTTTGTGGAGTTTATGGGTCTTCCGCAACAATATTGTCTTTCAAGAAACTGCTCTCTCTGCCACAGGGTTCTTCAATTTCCAAAAGGGTTTAGCAAAGTTAGCCTTCGAGGCGTCTTTGAATCAGACGACACTAGTTCGATCTATGCTTTCTTCAGCATCATTCATTGATAATGAATCTAACGGGTACAAGGTTCATAAGGGGGGCCCTTTCTTTGTCACTGGCAATGACTCCCATTGCCTTACTATAAATGTAATGGGAGACGCAAGCTGGCATACTTCCTTAAGGGGAGGTGGTGGCTGGGTGGCTTTTGATTCTCAAGGAACTGGAATCAATAGAGATTCTTTCGATTTCTTTGCTGAATCAGCTTGTAAGGCCGAAGCGCGTGTCATATGTCATATTCTACAGTGGGCAATTAGACAGAAAAACTATCATTTAAAGATTGCTTCCGACTGTCTTCAACTACTGCTTCAAATTGTTGGTGAAGAACAACATCATCAACTTACGAAGGATCTTATTTGAAACATTTCTAGTTTTTTTCCCTATTTCCACTGCTTATGTTTTTGTTTTATCCCACGCAGATTTAACAAGGTTGTTCACAAGTCACAATCTTGCCAATCTGTGATGGCCTTGTAATTCTAAGCTCTTTCGTTTTACTGCTGCAAGAAAAAAATTAAAAATTGATGAGCGATGGCATACACGTATGAGAAATTTACGAGACTTTTTAATCAATAGGTAAACATATGTATGTAGATAAATATGAAAGAAAAAAATAATACTATCACAATTCACGAATTTGCAAAAGCCTCGATACGCAATAAATGGATTATATGTTTGATATATTGTCACCAATTGTATAGTTTCTAAGTATCATAATAAAGTTTTTTAATTTTGTTTCAAAAATTATGAGTTTTATTATAAAGTTTTTGCTTTCATTCACTTTAACATTAAACTCAAAAATATCGTCAAATTCAAAACATTACCTATAAACTTATTAGTTGAACTTGAGTTTTGACAAAAATAAAATAAAATTTTACTTTTAAACTTTAATAAGAGCATAAACAATACACATATGCTCACAAATAAATAAAGTTTGAGATAATAAATTTAAAAAAAATACATATAAATAAATAAAATTTGAGATAATATATCTAATGTTTGTTTCTTTTTCTCCTTAATTAATACATGGGTGAGTATGCTTTATTTTTTTGGGCCTTGCACTGGATATAAAACAAAAAGAAGGGGTAAAAGGGAAAAAGTGCCCACCATGGGAATCGAACCCATGACCTCAACCTCCCATTTTGTATGAATTGCTGACCACTCATGTAGAGTGGTGGGTAATAGTACCCACAAAGGTTGAACTCTACCAACTGAGCTAGGTGGGCGTTATGATCTATCCTCTACTTTTAATTACTTATAATGTTGTCAACCAATCTTTCTTTATCCTAGAATAGTCAAACTATCAAATAAAAAATTCAGCAGGAGCTGATGTATTGCTTGTTCTTTGTTTCTTTGTTCATTGTGAATGGTCATCATGTTGACTGATCATCTAAACTAATACTTCCTCTGTCTCAATCGTTTGATTACGGCTATTTTCTTTGTAAGGTTATTTTGATCAAACGTAAACAAATGACTAGGATGTCAGATGAGGGAGTATATTAACTTTTGCTGTAAAACGAAGATCAAAGAACAGTTTTTTCTTTGCTGCCTTTACTGCAGTAAGCATCTGAATATACAGGCTTTTCGGGTATAGTATTGCATTAAGTACTAGAACAATTCCATTTTACATAGTTTCTGCAAACAAATACTTACTTGATAAGATTTTTACTACTGTAGATCCTTAATTCACAAGCATTCGAACCCCTGCGACTCTGCGAGTCTGATCAGTTTAGCAATTGAAGATGAATGGTGTAAAGCATTCCTAATCTTTTATCAACTAACAGTCACCTGAATGAATGCATAAATGCCAGTTTTCACGCTATGCCAATTGACGACTGTTGAACTGAATTAGGTGGCTATCCCTCATGCTGTAAGCTGTCGATTTCATCATCTCAAATTTTCACTACTCCCAAAATGAATATTCAAGGGTTAAGGTTTCGTGTCATGTCAAAGGACACTCGCAAGTCGCAGCATAACCAGACTGAGGTACTCGAAACACAGGCAGAGTGACTGAGTGAGGTACATGAAGTAACATGGAATGCTTTTACTACTGAAAAGTTGAGGTTCAAGCAGGAATTTCTTCAAAGTTGCCAAATTGTTAGTATCTCCAACGCGTGATATTCGCAGATCAGTTAGCAATGAATATAAAAGCTAAATAAAAGCTAAAACAAATGATTGGGACGGCGGGAAAAAGTGCCCACCATGGGATTCGAACCCATGACCACAACCACCATATTTTGTATGATTGCTAACCACCCATGTAGAGTGGTGGGTAATAGAACCCACAAATGTTGCGCTCTACCAACTGAGCTAGGCGGGCATGTGATTAATCCTGTACATTTAATTAGTTTTGTTGGCAAACTATCTGTCTTTATTCTGTAATAGTCAAGCTAACAAATAAAAAAATTCAGCAGGAGTAGATGTGCAATTAAATGTGCATGTGCTTGCTGTTCTTTGGACATTCAGAAAGGTCATCATGTTGACTAATTATGTAAACTACTACTCCCTCCGTCTCAATCGTTTGGTTACGGTTTTTTCCTTTGTGAGGGTATTTTGATCAAAGGTAAACAAATGATTATTTCACGGGAATATCTATTAACTTTTGCTGTAAAAGGAAGATCACAGTATACAGGACAGTTTTTCTTTGCTGTACTTTCTGCAGGAAGTATCTGAAGTTCTGAACAGGCCTTTTAGGTGTAGTATTGCAGTAAAGTGCAAGAACTAGTTTTACATAAATTCTGCAAAGAAATGTACTTATAAGACTTGCACTAGATCCTTAATTCACAAATACTCAAACCACTTCGAGTCTGATCTCGATGGTAATCGTTTAATTATTACTTATGCTAGGCAATCTCCATTCCACAAATGGAACGCTTCTACTCCTGAAAAGTTTGGAGTATTGAGTAGGAATTTCTTCAAAGTCACCAATTTTTTAGTTATCCACGCATGAATTCGCAAATTAATTAGCGAATACTAGGTGTAGAGCGAATTGATAACCGTGGCAAAAATAGCATCGAGGAGACTCAGAATGCTACTGTCATTTCTCTTTTAAAGTCGCGCAATCAAAATGCTGGCATGATTTTGCAGTGAGGTTTCGCAACACAAGTAAAACAAAAGAATTGATTATTGCAGGACAAAGAATGATAAAGTAATTTATCGGTGATGTATCTATAACTTTTTATGTTTTTCTTACAGGACACCGGACCCTGAACTACAAAGACGGAAGAGCAACCGTGACAGGTGGAGTCAAAGCGGTTGCATTATCAGTCCAGTTTTTATCGCCCCAGTGCCACAACATGCTTTCCCAAAAGCAAAAATCCTCGAAACACGTCTCCAATCTTGGATCCTTAACCTTTATCTTCCAATGCCCATCACTAAAGTTTCCTTTCTCAGCTTCTCTCCGGCTCCACTCCAATGAAGCCTTCTGTTTTGACCTGAGCAAACAGTACCTCTGCAAGTTATCAGGCATTGCATCATGCAGCTTCCACCACGTTTTATGGGCCACATCGCTCGCAAACTCGTGCAATACTTCATTGTTCCAATTACAATCATAGTCTCTGAAACATAGCCATGGCTTCAGGCCGAGATAGTGGAGGACGTAAAGGACTGGTGGGTCCGCCCCAAATAAACGGGTTTTCATCTCTTTCTTCTCGGGTTCATCCCCTGGCCAGTAATGCTTCAAGAAATTCATCCGTTTCGGGATTCGGTGCCACCACGTAAATATTTCATTTAGGTACCCTTGGTCTCCACCATTGTAAGATTCAATCTCGTGAATATGATCCATTAATAGCTGGAATGTGCAATTGGATGGCTCAACAACCATGACTCCTGAGTTGAAAAGAGTGGCATTGTTTCCAATTGCAGATATTTCAGGCAATCCAAATAGGAAGTCTATATTTCTGAGTATAAGCATGTCAGCATCTATGAAAATTATTTTATCATAATCTGTCAGCTGCCAAAGACGGAACTTGCTATAGTTCCATTCATTATAGGCTTCAGGCTCGGCTTTTGGGTTCCTGATTCTTTGGATTGTATGAAGTTTCCAACCTGCAGCCTCGAGACCGCCTCTGTGGTACTCGGAAATTGTATCATCGACAAGAATGACCAAATCACGAGTTGAACCAGACATCCGGATACTCTGTGCTGCTGCAATTGCTCCACAGACATAAAATTGTGCTGAGTGCAGAATCGTTGCATATGCTTCTCGGTGTGCATTTCCAGAAGATAAATGGGCTGGCATGAAATTAGTTTCATTAGAACAATCAACTTGGCCAACGTAATAGTAGAAATTATGTGTATACATAATATTAATATGCAGAAAGTAGGTTTAAGTCTACTACAATATAAAATTGTTATATTCTTGTACATAGTAGACTTGCACCTAGTTTCACGTAAAATGTTGATCACAAAGGGAAATTGCTTGCTTCACAAAAAATTATGTACATCGAAGATACCTTTGGTACAAGAATGCAAAGGTCACTCTAAGGCGTCATAGGTAAAATAAACACTTAAAGACGATCAAATGAGAGAGCCAAAGGAACAAAGAATATGTATTCCAGATAGTGAATGTTCTGCCCTGTTGTAACATTTTATGCCAAACTGCTATCATTTTCCTCACCTTACAAGTAGAACATTCCCCCTTTTCTTTAGAATGCTAGTCCCTCTCACAAATCGATGCAACTAGACTTTCTAACACTCAATGGTCTAGGAGCCATAAACATTCAAGTAGGGCTAGCAACGTTGAGTCGTTGACATCACACCATCCGTCAATTGAGAGAAATGAGTTTTACACTGGCTAATTTATTTTTATTTTAACACTCAACTCATGATAACACAACTTCTTATGCTTCTCTCAGGGTAAAGCTAAACAATGACGAATAACAATAAATTCTAGACAAACGGCTTTAATCTTCATAAAGTTCCTTTTATAAATATGTTCATGTTGGTAACTCTTATCATATATCCATGTGTTTCTCTAGCAGGTTAAGATGAAAAGTTTGATATCAGAGAAAGTAATTTTTGAGAGTTCTGAAACAGCATAGACAAACACTGTAAAAAGGGTGATATGAAGATGAGAGTGAATATTACCTTTTGGATTGAGAGGAAGTGCAAGTTCACAAGATCCAACAGGAAGCTGAACCTTTTCTCTGATTGTGTTTAGATTCGGTTTGTAGAGCCATGCGTTCCCTGAACGGACAACCAGCTCCTTGCAACGGAAGAGGTTTGGGACTGGGAAGCATTCAGTGACCAACAGTAAATGCACATCATAAGACCCCTTTAAAGAGGCAACAAGCCTTGCTGCTGCAAGCTGCAAGTGCAGACGGGCGATATCCCTTGACCACTTCCCCGCCTTGTTACAAGGCAACTTTACAGCAATAAAATCCATCCGTGCATTTCTAGGTACCTGGATGCTGGGCAAAGATGGACAACTGGGCACTTCGAATTCTTCTTCTTCATCAATCCATTCAGGATAGAGTGTTTCCCAAGTTACATGTTTCGGGACACTGTCCAACTCCAAAACAATATGTTCTGGAGAAGGTAGCATTTCCTTCCAAGTATCAATGTCGCTGTCCTGAAAATTTAACAGTCCTACTGCCTTATATTCGTTCCTGTCAGCAAGCCTTTCCATTACTTCTGAGATGTGATTCCAGTCAATAGTTAAGTTTGATACATAGCGTATGTCCGTAAGTTTCCCATCACCCATCCATCTATCTACAATGCTCATCCTGCATTAAGTAATATTTGCTTTGAGAAATACCAAATTGAAGTACTCCCTAATATCAAGCACTTCTTTGTCTGTAGTAAAGTAAGTAAACCAGTGTGCCTCAAAGTTAGGATTGTAGGAGCCAGAAATTTTGGGATGGGGGTAAGAAATTCTTAATTTTTTTATTTGAGTTGACATATAAAAATAATAATAAAAAAAAACGACAGTAACAAATTAAAATAATGATAATTAGGAACAATATTTAACAGTAAAGTTCAAATCTACTTGTTAAACATAATTGGTAAGTTATACCACTGAGGTACTGAGCCACTGATCTAAGGAGCACTCTTAATTTTGTTAGGCAAAAACCATATACTCCATATAAAATAAAACCAGCCACAGAAAACAGAAACAAGCATTTAAAAGGCCTCAAACCACCGTCCCTACTCCTTTCTTATCACATTTCGTTGATCGGTCTCTGTGCCAAATGGATCATTGTGATTCTGTAATGCAAAATACTAAGAAAAAAATCTCCACCTCCCCCTCCCACTTCCCCTGAAGTGTTAGGCGTGGCTACTAGGTCCCCCCCCCCCCCCCCCCCCCCCCGCCCCCTTCTTCCCCTGAATTGTTAGCATGGCTATATTATAAAACAAATCTCAAGTTCTTGGCATAAATTGAAGTATCCGAGTGAAATACCCATGCTCAAGCATCGAGTGTCAGCGTGTGTACACAAGATTATATGAAGAGTTGAAGTGACATAGACACTCAGGTCTAAGCGCCATAACAATATCTTCTGAAAACTAACATCACTCCAAACTAAGGAAAACAAAATCGAAGTAAGAGATTTACCGATAACTGGAACTCGATAAATCTTCAGTATGGTGTAAAGATGGAGAATAAAAGAGAGTAAGGAAAGTTCCAACAACTATAACAATCAAGACGAGCTTCAGAGTAGACAACTTATAACTTCTATCCCGAAAAGAACTTGAAGCTTTCTCTACATCTTTAAGATCTTTACTTTTCTGAGATCTTCGTTTGCTCGACTCTTCTCTGAAAAGAAGCCAATGGGGACAGAAAAAATCTCAGTGACTTGGGAATTGTTGCAGCAAAGGACTCTTTCGGAGAAACCATTTACAGAAACACTGCTCAATATATTAAAACAAAATAATTAAAAAGGGACAACAGTGCCCATCTTTTTTTTATTTTGAGGGTGCAGTACCGTCTTAGACTCTTAGTAAAAGGAAAATACATTGATGCTTGGATGTTTTTCCAGATTTGTACTCGACAAGCCAAGACCTCATGGGAAGGGATCTTACATTCAAAGATTACTAGATAGTAGATACTGCAAAGTTAACCAAATACTCTAAGGGGGTGTTTGGTTGGTTACTTTGGAATGGAATGGAATGGAATGGATTGAGGGCATTCAAGTGTTTGGTTGGGTGATTTTGGAATGGAGTTAGATACCCAATGGATTCAAACTCCATTCCCCTCTTCTATAATTTATGGTGAACCAAACAAGATTTTGAAAGTATGGATTTAGAATCTCATACCCCCATAGTATCAAACTCCATTCCATACCATTCCGACTTGTTGAACCAAACGACCCCTAAGAGTTGAGAGTACATTAGCCCTTATATTACATGCCTTTACAAGGTTGTCCCTTGTGACTCGAGATTCCACAAAGAGCTGATGATTTTTATCCATTCCGAAACATCACAACCCATTATTTCCTAACCCAGCCCTCTGGAGCTATTGGAGTAATGTTTACACAAAATAAAGTTGTAATTTTCGTAATTTCTTTTCTTATTAAGATCATTATGATCAAAGCAGCTTCGACTCCTGAGAAAATGATATAAAGAAAACTGAATAGTGGAGTCTGCAATTCGACCATCACAGCGTTTCTTACTTCATAACCATCTACCCAGTAGTCCTCCAAGCTAAGGTTTACAATGAGAAAACTTTCATCCCATTAGCGGACGAATTGACCGCACCTAAGCGTATAGCAAAGTTTGATATTCATATGCATAAGCGCGCACCTACTAGGCTACTAACATCATTCGCACAGACAAGCCGGCCAACCTCTCAGTGTCGTAAATCCCTCCTCCCTCCACCCACACACCCACCACAAGCAGGCCTCAAATCTAGCATAGCTACTACCAGTCCAACAAGCAGTAACTTACATTTTATCCCAACTAAATAGGTTATCAAACTTGTCCTAATCCGTATAAGCACAAATTATAGAATAAGACCGTCTTGCCGAGTAAGACGACCCCTTTGATTGGGTAAACACACTTTAATTATTGTTTTGTTCCATTGAATTGTATACGTTATTTTCAAAATCTCTTCCATAAATTGCGGAAATACATGTACACATTACCCACGCAACAATGGAATAAATGGATACTACCTACCACCGACAATATCAGCCAAAACTGCTAAAATCACCCCCGACTAATCTATACTCCCTCCGTCTCCATCATTTATTTATTTACCTTTAATCTAAATACCCGTTCAGAAACGATCAAACACAAGTTTTAAAAAACGATTGGGGCGGAGCGGGTAACAAGTGACAAGTAACAACATACAGTAAAACAAATCATACAAAAACCAAACAACAGGACAAGTTAAAGAGAAAGAGAGAGAAATAAACTGACAGCGAAGCAGAAACACGGTGGCGTGGCTCCACGGGATTGGATGATGAGTTAACTAAACCTCTCATTTTATTTTTAATTTCGTAAGAAGAGAAATGGTATAGTTACAATCATTGAAATAGTAGCGGAGTATATAAATAAAAACAAAAATGGTGAGATAAAATTGGTAAATGGTAAAAAAAAGGGGGAGGGAAGTTACAGAGGTAAGAAAGTGAAGGATGAGATCTGTAAATTAGTTCAGTTGAGAAGTGGTGGGAAGTAGAAATGTAGTAGTAGCAGAGATTTGAATGCAGTTAAGGGGTAGATTTTCAATTTTGATCTACTGTCAATGGAGAAGGGTGAAGGCAGAGGAATAGTGAGGGTCTGAAGGAGAACTATAGTGTTAGAACTTGGAATAAAATCGAATGTTGGAATTTAAAGGAATACAAAATCCTTATTTTTGACTTTGGTCTTATTTCCATGGATTTTGGTCCTAATATAGTCGAGGGATTAAAAGGATATAAATAGTAGTAGATTTAGACATCCTCAACCAAGATCGTTAAAGAGATCGCGACTTTATTGGGTCACCCTAATTACGTAATTAAGACACTAGTTTTGGTGATTTGTGACCTTGAAGTTTTTGGGGGGCATTTGTGACTCCGAAATGAGTTGGTGACCTTTTTGGTGACTGTTGGTGACCTTCGACGTGTTAGAGTGTTATTGGCTTATTATATTATTTGGTGGGCTAGAACATGTGGTTAATAATGATTGAAAATGTTGGAAAATGGAAAATGAGTGAAAAATGATTGGGTTGATGCCCCTAGGTCGCGACCTTCTGCTTGAGGGTGAAAGTGAGTTGGAGGTGGGTCAAGATAATTAAAGTGAGATCCAGATTTAAAACGTTGGCGACCCAGTTAGCATGACCTTCTGTTTAGGGATGGTCTGAGGATCGTCTCAAGTTAAGTTTTGTTATAACTTTCGTTTATCGTTGCTTATTTAATTCGATTATGAATGTCGTCTTAACGGATAATTTGTGTTAAAAAATGGAGATAGATTTTTGGTCTCCATAATTGTGAATTTTCACGATTCTTATGAGAGATGCTCGTAAACATTTAGATTAATTGGTAAGAAAGTTGTTATTTTGTTATAGCTTAACCAGAGGTTTCATATTCGAATCTTGAGAATGTAGCAGTATTAAAAATCATGAGCGAGAAATATACTGTCCAAGTGATGGTCTTACCCGACTTGAAACCGGACTAAACGAGATAGTTTACACCAAAACAATACTTATAAAATATCACTTAATATTAATAAAATGAGTATGAGTATATGATTGGTAGTCCCGACTGAGGATGTTAAAGGGGTGAGTAAAAGTGTGTAAGTATTGTTCTCGAATCCCGCTTTAGTTAAAGCGAATAAATGTATTACCTTATGCAAACGGTGGTGTGAGTATTAGAATCAAACATTATATTGCTATAGAGGGTGAAGACGTTTGTTTTTTTACGGTGGTGTGAGTATTAGAATCAAACTTCCTCCATTTCTTTCACTTAATACATTTGTTGTTTTACGTTTGCCAACGCACGTTTTACGTGCTTAATATCTTTAGTTATGTATTTGTAAAAATTATAAAAGTTATATATTTTCAATGTACTCGTAAAAACGAATGAAACAAGACCCCACATAAATATATATTTTCTTATGTATTGGGAGAAAATTGAAATTGAAGGTTCACTTGAATAGTGTACAAAATGGAAATGTATCTTGTGGAAAAAAAGGAGGGAGTATATGTCATTTATTATCTTACTTTACGTCAATGTCAACTTTCACAAGCGACAGAGGTCGTGCTAGCTAGCTAGTATTCTTGAACAACTTTTCTTTCCAGCTTTCTTAAGACTAGCTAGCTAGCATGACCACCCTCGCTTTTGCTTCCTTTGATTCCATCGTTGATCGTTCCCCGCTCCTAGATAGAAGTACACCATTTGACAACCCCGTCCATCTCATTCTAACAAACCACTTTTAATCGTTCCCTTTGACAAACCCAACGTTCACTTTAATATTCTTCTCCTCCCTCCCCCGACCTATCCCAACCTGACACCACCAACCTCTTACTGCAATTCGACCGTTCTTTATCAACACAACCCCTCATACGCCATCCAACAATTCACCTTCTTATATCTCGTCACCAACACCCTACCCGCCTAATCACAACCCCACATTCCACCTTTTGCCATCAAAGATCAACTTATTGAGTCTCTCCTAACCCAAACCAACGGCGCTCGCTCCCGTGATGCCCACAAAACATCTTTCACCCACCACTCACTCGCTTATATCCAATTTTCACCCGAGAGATTCAAGGGTCTTATTGATAACGTGAAAGTTAGGATTTCGTTGTGGAATGGAATTTTCTTATCTATGGCGGGTAGATTAACTCTGATTAACTCCATCTTATCAACTATCTCCAATTACTTTCTATCGGTCTTTAAGGTGCCGGTAAGTGTGACTCGTAAGATTAATTCTTTATTGTCACAGTTTTGGTGGGCTGGTTGTCGATCAGATAGGTCTATTTCCTGGTGTAGTAGGAATTTTCTGAGTATACCGAAAAGTAGGGGGGAGTGGGTATTCGAAATATTGAGATCTTGAATAAGGCTCTTCTGGCAAAACAAGCGTGGAGAGTGCTTTCGGGGGAAAGATCTTTTTTCGGTCAAGTGTATAGAAAGCTTTTGAGACTGGAATGGCATCATGATTTTGGGTGGCGCATTAAGGAGGATGGGGCAATGTCTTGGGGAAGAAGAAGTGTGATTCAAGGTTTTAAGGCAATTAGAGACCTGATTGGTTGGAAGCCGGGAGTTGAATCTAGGTTGAATATCTGGACGGCTAGGTGGGCTAACGGTATTAGGCCGGATCCGAATAGCAGAATTCTTGATCCAGGGTATGAACATCTTAAGGATCTGGTGGTCAGTGATTTAATTGATGATCGTGGAAATTGGGAGAGATATAAACTGGATTTTCTGTTTGATGAACGGTCAGTTGATGCCATTTTAGCTACGGATTTGGACAGTAAGCGTTTGGTGGATAAGGTTTTTTGGCCATTTTCATCTAATGGTAGGTACACAGTGAAAAGTGGTTATGGGTACTTACTGGAGGAGTTTTTGTTAATGAATGCAACAAATAGGGATAGAAAACGGATTAATGAGAAAGGTCGGCATTTTTGTAAGGTAAAGCTTTGGCATCTTCCACTTCCACAAAATTGGAAAGTCTTAATTTGGAAAATTATAACGAATTCAGTTTCGGTGGGAGAAGAATTTAAGAGAAGACAGATTATGTCTGAGGAGGTTTGGAATTGTTGTTTTTGCAGCGATATGGATTCTGAGCAGTTGGAGTCTCTTGAGCATTTGTTTAGGGATTGCCCTTTGGTTGACGGGTTGTGGAGGGCCTCTATTTTGGGGATAAGGTCTGCGCAGCAAATGGATATTTCGGTGGGGGATTGGGTGGTAAATTGGTTTCTTTATTTAGAAAACATGCAGGATTCTACAGTTCGAATGGTGCAATTTGGAGCAATGTTATGGTGCATTTGGGTAGCAAGGAATAGAATGCGGTTTAGCAAGGAAAATCTGAGGATTGATGGTTTTCTTCAAGGGCTTAACACTCAGGTTCAACAGGTGATGGAGGCTAGAAAGGACATGGATGAGCCACATGATCGAGGAGGTAGGGAAGGGTTGGATGAAGGGACTGAGGTTCAGGATTTGCGGAAGAAAGTGCGTGATTCTTTTCCGTTTCCCTTAGTGGGGGGTGAATCTATGTGTAGGTGTGTGAGGATTAAGGTTGATGCAAGTTGGAGGGAGCGTAAGGAAGCCGGAATTGGATGGGTTGTTTTTGATGAGATGGGTAAGATTGATTTTCAAGGGAGTGCTAAAATAACTGCGGTCTCGCCTCTTCATGCGGAAGTTATAGGTATTCGACATGTTATTCAATGGGCGATAAAAAGGAATCTGAGACATGTGGATATTCTTTCTGATTGCCTTCAGGGAGTGCTCCAGATTATTGACGTTGACCAGTGTCATCATCAGGTGGAGGGGATCATAGAGGATTTACGCTCTTATTTTAGTTTCTTTCATTGTCTTAGTATTAGCTATGTCCTTAGGTCTCTTAATAGGATAACGCATAACCTAGCGCATGGAGCGGGGTCTATGTTTATGTAATGCTTTCTTTTCGGGTTTCAAAAAAAAAAAAAAAAAGATTTATTTTAATCAATCATAAATAAGTAACTGACACAAAAAGAGTATATAGTTATCTCACATTATATCTATTATCTCAGGATTATTTTAAAGAGCGACCGCTTAGATCTGAATTATTTATTGCAAAAAAAATTGAATTAATTTGATGATAAATTATACTTCCTCCATTCCAATCAATTCTATACATTTACTTTATTCACGTTTGCCAATATTCGTTTTCTTTTGTTAATATCTTTAGTTACATAACCTTAAAAATTACAAAACTTTGATATTCAAAATGTACTCAGTAAGACAATTTAAACAAGATCTCACATGACTATCTTTTATGTCATATATTATAAGTTGTGTCGAAAATTCAATCGACTTATAAATACTGTCGAAAAAGTAAAATGTATAGAATTGATTGGAATGGAGGAAGTATTCTGAGAAATAAAACAAACGTGCGAGTATTTGACTATCTATGCAAATTTCTGGCAAGTAATTGAACCGCACTCGATTTATTTCGTACACGCTTCGTGTTCGTTGTCACCAACTCACCACCGTCCGTCGTCGACGTTCCAAGACTTTCTCATCATACATTTCCGCCATTGTTTTCAACCTAGCTTTACATTAGAGAGCAGATCTGAAGAAATCCTTCAAACTTAAAGAAGAAGAAGAAGAAGAAGAAAGAAAAGAGTACAAAAATGGTGTTAGTTACGGCAGTTCGAGATTACATCAATAAGATGCTACATGACATCTCCGGCATGAAAGTCCTTATCCTTGATTCTGTCACGGTATCTTCCATATTTATCATTCTTGTACTTTTTATTTCAAATTCTTCGTTTTATTCGGTTATTGATTTTAATATACGGAGTTGTAGTTTGAACAATAATGCGTTGAATTGATGATTTAATCGCGAAATAGGTTTAATTGTTTATTAAATAAGGTGACGATGTTGATTATTGATCACGTTTTTCGTAATGTATGCGATATATGAATAAATTCTGATATACGGAGTAGTTGTAATTTTGATCAATTATCCGTAGAATTGACTAGCGAATCAAGATATCGATTTCATTGAGTGTTAAATGAGGTCATGATAGTGATCAGTGATAACGTTTGCGTAATTTATGCGTTATTTGATTACTGGTGAGTTGACTAACTGCGAGATTATGTTTCCGGACTAAGAAGTGATGATAATTGATAAGGATATCGAGAGAATTGCTGTATTTGTAGTACGGCGTTTTAGTTTCTATCTACGATTCTGGGATAGTTAATTGGAGGATTGTTGCGTGACAAATAGGATGTGTGAATTGCTTGAGTTGACGAAATGCAAAATTTTGTTTCAGGCTAAGAAATGATGATGATAATGATACCGAGAGTATCACTGTTTAATAACAGAGTTATCAATTTTATAGTATAGTGATTGTAGGTTTAAGTTAATAGGAGGATTGTAGCGTGACAAGTAGGATGTGTGAAGTGGCGGGGTTGACGAAAAGTGAGATTATGTTCCGGACTAAGAAATTGATGATCATGATATTCAAGAGTATTGCTGTTTGGTTACAGACTGATGAGTCTATAGTATACTGTTTTAGTTTCTATATGCGATTCTAGGTTTAAGTTAGTTGGAGAATTGTAGCGTGACAAGTAGGATGTGTGAAGTGGTTGAGTTGGCGAAAAGTGAGATTATGTTCCAGACTAAGAAATTGATGATCATGATATTCAAGAGTATTGCTGTTTGGTTACAGACTGATGAGTCTATAGTATACTGTTTTAGTTTCTATATGCGATTCTAGGTTTAAGTTAATTGGAGAATTGTAGCGTGACAAGTAGGATGTGTGAAGTGGTTGAGTTGGCGAAAAGTGAGATTATGTTCCGGACTAAGAAATTGATGATCATGATATTCAAGAGTATTGCTGTTTGGTTACAGACTGATGAGTCTATAGTATACTGTTTTAGTTTCTATATGCGATTCTAGGTTTAAGTTAACTAGAGAATTGTAGCGTGACAAATAGGATGTGTGAAGTGGATGAATGATGATATGTGAGAGATTGATTTGTTGATGTGTTTGCTTTCGTGATTGAGCAAAATGTCTTTTGAGAAGGTAATATGTGATGGTGTTTGATTTCTAAATTTGCAGCGTGACGATCAATTTCTTGGTAAATTTTGTTTAGGTTACTGCATGGATTAGGTTCATAGTGGTAGGCCGTTAAATGAATTTTGTTAAGGTTGTTGAATGTACTATATCTTGTATTGTTAGGTTATAAATGTTAGGGAGCACAAAGAAGAAGAGAATAAACATGGATTGTTTTGATGTTGGAGCTGTTTTCCACAGCAGTTCATGTGAGAGAAATGGCTAATCATTGTGATTGCTTTTAATTTTAAGTTTGGTTTTGTCTGAAGATCATCCACATGTTTTCTTTAGGAAGTAGGAAGATATGTGTGGTTACTTTGCTATTGTAAGACTTCAAGTTTCTCGTTGTAATTTGGAGTGCAAGGGTTCATGGGAGGACTTTAGGTTGTACACTTGGACGTAATAGTTTGAGTTTGGGTGAGTTGCCTATATTGAGATTTCATTTACCATATAATAACGATTCTTTTGAGCTTTTTGGTTCTTGATGTAAGTGCCTATGAAGGGAATTTGAGATGATTACTGAAGAACATTAATTGGAGTATCATAAAATCACTATGTTATGGTGGATTTATGAGCGCGCCAAACTGTGTAGTTGAATGGGTTTACATAGGTTGAGCTTGGTTGGAGTTATGTTGCTTTAATTATTTGCTAGTATTTGTTGAAAGATCATTGGCTGAAAGCCCGAA
This sequence comes from Silene conica, assembly GCA_029255685.2. Lineage (NCBI taxonomy): Eukaryota > Viridiplantae > Streptophyta > Magnoliopsida > Caryophyllales > Caryophyllaceae > Silene > Silene conica. The sequence goes on along the minus strand of CM055317.2, from coordinate 9,481,398 downwards.
ACATTTCTGCTCTGTTATTTGTAGTTAGTACGTACTAAGGTCGTGGATCAACCAACTTGGATTGTGAATTTGTGATGTAGGGATGACGTAGCGTGGTTAGTGAAGGTGTCGATCAACCAACTTGGACTGACCGAAGCATGTATTTATAGTTCTCATGGTAGTTTGTTTTTGTTGACTGCACGCACTTTACTGGCATTATAACTTAGTTTAAAATAGTGCTCCTCAAGTGCGCCTTGGATGAGGCAATAGCCGAAACGCGCATTTTAGTGGGGCTATTAGACGAGGCTCACCTTACAAGATTTGCTAGTATGCACTTTCCGTATCTTTTTCATCTAGAATTCTAGATCTTCAATTATGCCATTTCTGTTTCTAACTTGTACTCCTTTACATGTTAGTCAACATGGGTGCGCCTTGGATGAGGCAGTAGCCGAAACGCCTCAGTGCATTTTAGTGGGGCTTTTAGACGAGGCTCACCTTACCAGACTCGCTAGTATGCACTTTCCGCATCTTTTTCATCTAGAATTCTAGATCTTCAATTATGCCATTTCTGTTTCCCATTATTCCTAACTTGTACTCCTTTACATGTTAGTCAACATGAAAACTCCTAAAATAGGTATTCTTGCCCAAATTTTTATTTAGAAAATAAAAATTTGTTCCTAAAAATAGGACGCCTCGCCTCCAAAAGGTATGCGCCTTGCTTTGCACTTCGTTGCCTCGGCCTCTTAGCATCTTGGCGTGCCTTGTGCCTCTTCAAACTAAGCATCGTAATCCCTAAAGTGTGTGTTAAGTCTCCTGAATCGGATGACTCCGTTTTGTTTCATCAAGTGTAAACTTCAGAAAGTCTACTTAACAAGTAGTTGAAAATTTTAAATATTGATAAGCATGTAGTTTACAACCTTATGGGATAATTACTTCTAAAACATATACTCTCTACTCTCTTAATAATCTTAAGCTCATGTGATGAGAGACCAATACTTGCTGTTCATGAACAGTTTAAATGTTAATCTTGTTCTTGATTTTGTTACATTGATGTATGCAAGTGATGAAATAGAAATTGGAATTGTTCTGATACGAGTTGGGCATGTTCATTGAAAGTCGGAAATCAGTTTAATTATTCTCGAGAATGATTAAATGTATTTCGAGCTTTCGTTAAACTAGTCCGTTTAAATTCAGTCAATAAAGGGTGCTTAATAACCTATTTAAGTATTTAGTGTGTCAGTTTTTTTCATTCAATTTGGGTGTTATTGTCGCTTTATTTCTAGAATTAATATGTCATTATTAGCTAGATTAATGTTGTCAATTAAGAGTCTTCATTGCCTTGAACGGATGTAAGTTTGAGACTATTTATAGTCTTGTTGTTGGTCTTTTTTAGGTATAGAGAATTGATAAAAAAAAACAGTTTGCTTGTTAGCACAATATTTGTTATTGTTTGACGCGTTTTCAAACTTTAGCCCGATTCGTGTTCAATAGGTCTTGAATACAATCACCATTTACGTAACTATAGGTCTAGTTACGGCAAATATCTTTGTTTATGTTACTTCCGCTGCAAAATTCGCATCATATGGTATCGAATTTTGCAGCGGAAGTAACATAAACAAAGATATTTGCCGTAACTAGACCTATAGTTACGTCAATGGTGATTGTATTCAAGACCTATTGAACACGAATCGGGCTAAAGTTTGAAAACGCGTCAAACAATAACGAATATTGTGCTAACAAGCAAACTGTTTTTTTTTATCAATTCTCTATACCTAAAAAAGACCAACAACAAGACTATAAATAGTCTCAAACTTACATCCGTTCAAGGCAATGAAGACTCTTAATTGACAACATTAATCTAGCTAATAATGACATATTAATTCTAGAAATAAAGCGACAATAACACCCAAATTGAATGAAAAAAACTGACACACTAAATACTTAAATAGGTTATTAAGCACCCTTTATTGACTGAATTTAAACGGACTAGTTTAACGAAAGCTCGAAATACATTTAATCATTCTCGAGAATAATTAAACTGATTTCCGACTTTCAATGAACATGCCCAACTCGTATCATGTTCTTGATACATTTTGGTCTAAATTCCGTGAATCTGTTTCAGGTTAGCGTTGTCAGTGTTGTCTATAGCCAGTCGGACCTACTGAAGAAGGAAGTGTTCCTTGTAGAATTAATAGACTCAATATCCATGTCAAAGGAATCCATGTCACATCTTAAAGCCGTCTACTTTCTTAGACCTACATCAGAAAATGTACAGCATTTGAGACGTCAGCTTGCTAGTCCGAGATTTGGGGAGTATCACCTTTGTAAGTCACATTTCTCACATTCAGTTCTTGCTTGATCCTATTGTATTTACTTTTTCGCTAAATATTTCTTCTTGCATGAGGCGTGTTCATGATTTTAGTGTAGAGTGATTTAATCGTTCTTCGCACTGGTTTGACAGTTTTTTCCAACATATTGAAGGACACACAGATTCACAACCTGGCAGATTCAGATGAACATGAAGTTGTGCAGCAACTTCAGGTACTAAATTATTCAACCTACATCTCATTGTTATTCTCAAATCTTAGGGTCAGACTATGTGTATGCAACATCTAAGCAGTGTAACGTCCTAATAAATAAGATACTTAACCCCCAAATTTAAGTTTGAAGATACTAAGGAACTGTGAAGCAGCAATTTCATGAATCTATTACGCCGCACACAACACTAGAGTTTAACTGACCTTGAAGGCTTGTTGTAACGCTCGCTACTCACTAGATATCTTGATTAGTTAGATTCTGTTATATCGTAATTGTCAATCCGATAAGGACTCCCTGGAATGGTTTGTGAATCTTCATTGTCATTTTTTATATTGTTTTATATTTAGTTGTAGGTTTATTATAGGGCCATAGGCAACCCCAATTTATTTTGGGACTAAGGCTGTACTGTTTTTCTTGTTGTTTCTCCTTAACCTGGCAAATGTAAATAGTTGGATGTTACAACTTTGGGTGTCAAGCAGTTTTTAATGGGTTTTCTACGGGATTTCTTCGTGTTTTTTTGTTAATTCTACATTTTTACGTGGAAGTAAACAGTTATTAAAATAGCAAAACTACTAAAACTCGAGTTTTTAAACGGGTAAATTTTGTGAAGAAAATATGTTTACGATTGAGTAAACGATATTTATGTTAATGGTTAAACAATTATTGCCAAAATATCAATAGAAAGTGCATAAACTATATACATTTAAAAGAGGCGGATGAGGGCATTAAGGGTATTTGAAGAGGTTTTCATTAAGTTTACGGGTACCGCTGAAGTTTTTAAAAAACGAGGGGTACTACATTGGATTCAGAAAAACAAGAGGGTACTTCATGGAGAAACCCTTTTCCATTTTTGTTAATCATTTTGTTAATCAATTTGATTACTTGAACAAGAAACACTTCTGCCAACCAGGACATATATATCTTCTTCCTGAACATAAATTACAACATTCCTCAATGAATTTATCTGAAGTTAGCAGGTGCAGGGATTTGTTTCCCTGATTCCCTAGTAGGAGATGGTTTATTTTGTTGCGAGTCTTGGAGATTTGAAGTGAGGTTTATTTACAGGGGAAGCACAAAGACCTATAAAAAAGTAAATATACAGTGATAAAAAACTGATAGTATTGCTCAGATTATGCTTACTTTCCTCAAAGTTCTGCTTCTTGATTACTCTGTTATTGAACTTATTAAAGAGGCTGTGTTAAGCTCACAAAGTTTGGATTTTAGTTGGTGGCTTTTAGTGTTCAATAAATTACAAGAGACAGGGTAATTTTTTTTGGATGCAATGAAAAAGACAGTTAGATCCTTGATTTAAAGTTGTCTGTGGAAATAGTAATGTGAATTTGTTCTTTGAAGTTAAGTGAAAACCAGCGTAAATATGTTTCGATCCCTTTTCTTAAGGTTTCCTTTGTCTTTAGATAGAAAGAGGAAACATTAATATGCGTAGGCACATGAAACAGGATGATTTTTGTAACCACCCCCAACGATTTGCTTTCTACAGTTTTGTGGTTTTTACAGTTTCTGATATTCTCTTTAATCCAATGCTGCAGGAATTTTATGCAGACTTTGTTGCTGGTGACCCGTGTCATTTCAGTCTTAACATTCGTTCAAACCACCTTTACATGCTTCCAGTGGCGATGGACCCTTCAATTATGCAGCAATATTGTGATCGGATTGTTGATGGAATTTCAACGGTTTTTTTGGCAATGAAACGTCGACCCTTTATTAGATACCAGCGAACTTCTGATATTGCAAAAAGAATTGCACAGGATACATCGGTGAGCATAGTATCATATCTTTGTTTTATTCATGGACTCATGGTAGTTATATTGGCTGCTGTTGTCCCAAAACAACGTGCAGGTTCGGTTGTGACATTCTTCAAACCTTTATAAAATAGTCACTTTCCAGTGACGCGGCCTTGATCGGTGTATCTTTTAATCAACTCGGTCTTTTTTTAGAGTTCAAGATACTGTTAGTCTGGAAGCAACTGAATTTGAGCATCTTATTTCAGAATTTAATGTATCAGCAAGAGAGTGGGCTTTTTGATTTTAGAAGGACGGATACATGGTTGCTCATATTGGACAGAAGAGATGATCCAGTTACTCCGCTGCTAAATCAATGGACCTATCAGGTACTTTGGCACTTTTTGTTTGACGTCCGTGTATAGTTTCTCTAGTACTTAATAGTAAAATGATGAACATTTGAAGCCTATCTTGTTTTTTTTATAGGCTATGGTTCATGAGTTGATGGGTGTCCAAGATAACAAAGTTGATTTGAGGCCTGTTGGAAAGCATCAAAAAGACCAGCAGGTGAGTTCCCCCCCCCCCCCCCCCCCCCCCACACACACACACAAAAAAAAAAAAAGCGTGGGTGAGAACTGAAATCATGGTGAAAAGAGGCAAGCTCTAAATATTTGGGATGAGTGTTAACCTTAAGCCGTTGAAACTCATTCTCAATTGGTGGAACTCACCCTTCTTGCTATCAGACTTTGTCATTTGTAATCTGATCTTCATTTTTGTCTGTGCATTAAGAATTACTTTGTTCTTCAGGAGGTTGTGCTGTCTTCTGAGCAAGATGCTTTCTTCAAAGCTAATATGTATGAGAACTTTGGAGATATTGGGATGAATATTAAGCGAATGGTGGATGAGTTTCAGCAAATTGCCAAGAGCAATCAGAATATCCAGACAATAGGTTTGTGCAATATGTGCTGTCAAATTTACTTGGCTGCACATTGTAATTTTTTAGGTTTTATATCTATATGTTAAATCAATTAGGCATACATACTAATTTTTTGTATGTAATTTACACATGTATGGTTCCTAGAGGACATGGCCAAATTCGTTGACAATTATCCTGAGTACAGAAGAATGCATGGGAATGTTTCGAAGCACGTGACACTGGTGACAGAAATGAGTAAGATAGTTGAAGAGAGAAAGCTTATGGTAGTTTCACAGACAGAACAAGAGCTGGCTTGCAATGGGGGTCAAGCAGCAGCATTTGAGGTTTTTTTATTGTCACTTCTCCCTGTTTAGCTTAATTAGCCAAGTTAATTATGAATGTATCGTTGTAGACAATATCACTTACGATATTCTAGTTTTCGTGTATGGTACGACTAGGGGTTAGTCGATGAGGTAGTAATCAATTCACTGATAAGGCTGGTAGTCTTGGACCTTGGTGCAAAAGTAGATGTACTTTGCTTATCTGCTCACTCCATAAGCTGATACAATATCAAAAGAAAAACTGTTATCCTGCAATCTGTTATACCTTTAAGGCTTTAATTATGAATATAGCTGCTGTTCTCCTTAATCTAGATTCCTTGGCATCTAAGTAAAGACATGTGAAGTCTGAAACTCGTCATTGAATGATTGATTTGTGTTTGTGATTTGTCATGAAACTTGTGTTTTTATCTTGTGATACTAGTACTCTTTATTCGGCCATGGCCTGTGAAGGATTGAGTGAAGTGTGAACTGTCTCATTTTTTGCTTCCTTTTCTGACTTCTATAATGAACATAGTTTTATGTTCTATTCTTTATCCAATGGTTTTATTTATCTTCCTCTAGTGTCAATCTCCAGTGATATTGGTCATTCGTCATTCTTTAGTTATCATGATCAGTAGGATGATGGCATGATGCCCCACTTGAGAAGTTGATATGTTGACAGAACTGGACTGTGTGCGTGGAAGCAAAATCTTTGTAGATTCTGTCCTCTACTAAGTGGCGGCACTGTTTTTTATATTTGTTTGGAAGGCGGTTCATAGAATTGCAGAAGTTATCTTTTACTATTTTCTGATTCTATTTTAATGCCAATGCAGGCTGTGACAAATCTTCTGAACAATGACAATGTGTCTGATATAGATCGTTTACGATTGGTTATGTTATATGCTTTGCGCTATGAGAAGGAAAGTCCTGTGGAATTGATGCAATTGTTCAACAAGCTGGCGTCAAAATCTGCAAAGTACAAAACAGGGGTAATCCAGCTTGAGAATGCTCAGTCTATTCTTTTGTAAAGCTCTTTTCTTTATTGTTCTTTTACGATTTGAAGTATATTTTTCATTGGCGATGGTATTATCTGTTAGTACTCGTTATCTTTTAGGAAAGCGGGCTTAAATTAAAAAGATCATACGTGCATATCATTTGGTTTTGCTAGGGATTATGGTTCTCTTTTTTGTCCTAAATTTGATCAAAATCTGATGGGTACTTGTTCCTCAACCCCTTTGAGGTGACAGCTTGTGCAGTTTCTCTTAAAGCAAGCAGGTGTTGACAAGCGCACAGGCGATTTATTTGGAAATCGAGATCTCTTTAATATTGCTCGTAACATGGCCCGTGGGTTGAAGGTTTGTGCCTTATACTTTTTTTTTTTTTGGCGTTTGTGTGAATATTATATTATACCTTGCCATTTATTTTTAATTTTGGAATTTACAAATATTTCAGGGTGTTGAGAATGTATATACCCAACATCAGCCTCTTCTATTCCAGACTATGGAAAACATTTCCAAAGGCCGGTTGAAAGATGTTGACTACCCATTTGTTGGAAATCATTATCCGCAGACCAGGTGATTATGACATTATTTAATTCTTGGATTGGTTTTTGCTATAAGGTTTATCTGTTTAACTTCAAAGAAAATTGAGGAATAATTTTTACAGCCAGTGAGTTTGGTAACCGACAGTCTCACCAAATTCCTCTATATTTGGTTTACTAATGTTTCATCAATAGTTTGAAGGGCGGCTGAGTAGAAGTTGTCATTGGTTTTCCTTGTGAAATATGAAACACAGATGAAAAATCTTAGTTTGTGCCCTATGTGACCTTTTTGTGGAGATTGATACTAGAGGAAGATAAATAAAACCATTTAATCCCTTAAATTTTTGGGCTTGGTAGTTGGCTGTGTAGTTAAATGAAGAAACCAATGACTCGCCATAGTTTGATGTCTAAATCTTTTGGAACAAAACAAATTTGCTCAATAAAGTGCGTTTTGAAATAGGAGTCTGTCAATGTAGTCGTTGAGTCAGTTTTCTATTATGGATTTACTGCCATATGTAAAAACCCCTGTGTTGTGTCAACACAGTAGTAGGCGTTTTTTTCTTTCTGCTACAGAGTGGAAGTAAAGTTGTTGCTATTTTTGTGAACTGTTTATATGTTCATTCCTTTTTAACGACAATTTGTTAAGTTATGCTTCTATAGTTCAACCAGACGCCTTTTGTTGTGTTAAAAATGATTCCTAAATCCTAATGCATTGAATTTATGAATTTTCTGGCATGAACTGACTGGTAATTTTTTCTCTATGTAGACCACAAGATGTCGTCATTTTTATTGTTGGTGGGACAACTTATGAGGAATCGCGTGCTGTTGCTCTGTTAAATTCTACCAATTCTGGGATTCGGTTTATTCTAGGAGGCACAACGATTCTCAATTCCAAGAGGTACTTTGCTACTCATAATTGGAAACTGAATGTCAAATGCACTCAGGTTAAGAGATCTTGTTCTGTTTAAGGTTTACGCATTTTGTTTTGACGCCCTTCTATATACTGCAATGTATCGACGAAGTTGGATGGAAAAAAAGGTCCCCATATGGTCTATCGGTCACACTCCTCTAATTTGGCCTGTGGTTCATTAATACCTTAAGAAAATTGCACTTCAAGCATTTATCAACTTCAAGTCATGTTGGGAAATTTAACATATTGTTCCCTCCCATCTCTTCCTTTAGAGTTTAACCATGATCTTTTCCAGTATGTCACTTTTCCTCTCCATAGATTTCTTTATCCTCTACTGCCTATTTTTCCCTCATCAGAGTGATACTTACCTTGCAAATACAAGTAACTTTAGGCTCCGTTTGGATACAATTTTAGGAGGGAAAGGGAGGGGAAGGGGAGTGAGGGGAGGGGAAGGGAGGGGAAGGGGAGTGAGGGGAGGGGAAGGGAGGTTGTTTGGATAACAAAATTGATGAGATAGAAATGGAAGGGGAGGAAGGAAGGGGATGGTATAATGGAGTGAGATTATCCAAGAAAATATGACTTGCATAAGTAAATTGAAGGTTCAAATGAAGTTTTCTCTCCAAATCTTGCCTCCCTTGGAAAGATTTTTGTTTGTTCTAAAGGAGAGAAATTACATTCTCCCATTTCCTTCCCCTCTCATTTCCTTCCCTCCATAAATTGTATCCAAACATATAGATTGATCAAATATATATAGAAGGAAAGCCTAAGGACATCTGTTAAGTAGGGCCAAGCTGCTGACGCAGAGTTACAGATTTGCCAACACCTACAACAATTTCATCCTAGTCACTCTGAACTAGTTCATCGAGGGTCTGCTACTTCACAGAGACCAGAAACAAGACCAGTATAATGGGCCATTTGCTTTATTATGTAGTAATTCGATACCTAAAAGAGGGAACTCCTTGGCCCGTGAGAAGTGGAACTCATATTGCCTGACGAATAGCTCCATACTGATCATTTTGTCCCCCAGAAAAAACTGTTTTAACATGGCAATTTTGGTTGAATGTAGGTTTTTGAAGGACCTTGAAGAAGCTCATAAGCTAATCCGGTCTAACAACATTGTAGTTTGAACTATAAACCGTTACACGCTCTCATCTTGCTGTAATCATCTGCACCCAGTTTTATTAGTCACAGATTTTGTCAGTTCTCAGCGAAGAGCAATCAGTCCCGTTACCCCCTGTTGGAGAGATTTAGCATTTTTCGGGTTGGATTATTCAGCAAGGGTGTACATTCCTAATATTTGTTATTATATCCTTACTACACTCTCTTGTGGGCATGTAGAGCAAAGTTTTTGGTTGTTTTTTGTATACTAAAAGGGTTATTGTAAGTTGTAACTAACTGTAGGACTTTGGAAAGACTGATATTGGGAAAAAGAACATTTTCCGCGCGCTTCTTGTGCACAGTCCTTGTCTTCCAGGAGGATTTACTTTGTACTAATGTTTATGTCTGTATGAGTAATCTAAGTGTCATTTCTTTCTATATTATCCCCTCATCCGCATTGTTAATGTTACTTAATTGAAGTTGTTTTTCTAGTCTGTGTCCACACATATTCTCTCAAGAGAGGAATTATCGAAGAAATTTCATATCCTAGTTCCTCATGGAATAATGTAATGTATACATTTTTTATTCTTTATTGCGTGCGTAATGGAGTAATGGGTACAGTATAAGATTATAAAGCTCCACACGGATTCCTTCGGATCACTCTAACTCAAGGTGCAAGTCGTGCAACCGTGCAAGTCTCATATAATATGAGTTTTGTAAGCGGCGTTGGTGGAATCTGCCAGGGCCACAGAACTGGAAACTCTTGGTTTGGAAGATTATTACTGGATCTTTATCTGTGGGAGAGGAGTTGTTGCGAAGAGGTGTAAATGTTGGTGGGAAATGTGTTCTATGTGTTGATTTTGACAATAACACTGAAACGTTAAATCACCTGTTCAAGGACTGCTCTGTTGTTCGACGTATATGGCATGGTTCACTTCTAGGTGTCAATTGTAGTGGTACTGACTCGCTGGACGTTTTAGCATGGATGATCAATTGGATTAATTATCTCTGGAAGCTGGAGGATGGTATGGTTCGGGTGATGATGTTTTTGGCCACTTTTTGGCAAATTTGGGTCACAAGGAATAATATGCTTTTCAATGGAGGTTCTTTCTTGCCATCGCTTTTCTATCATCAGGCACAGGCTCAGATTGACATGGTGCTGCAGTCTTTTTTGATCAAAAGGAGAATCATGAATCCAATATGCCACTGGATAGGGATCAGATGGAGGAGGGTGTATCTTTCGACGCTATAAGTTTGCGGAATTCCGTTCCCTTTTACTTAATTGGGCAATCTCATCATGATTCTTCATATCGGATGAATGTTGATGCAGCATGGAAGGCAAGAGATATGGCTTCTGTGGGCTGGGTCTTGTATTCACCTGAAGGGAGGATTTTGAAGGAAGAATTTTCGGTTTTCTATGCTGAATCTCCGTTGCAAGCAGAAGCGAAGAGAATTCTGGAGGCCATTAGGTGGGTAAGGGACCGGTATATTTTGCATCTTAATGTCTTGTCGGATTGTTTGCAGGTTATTCTTCAAATCGCAGGCATCGAAAGACCTCATCATCAAACACAAGGGATTATTGGGCACATATGGAATTTGGCTGGTGCCTTCCACTGTTTTAGCATTAGTTTTATTCCACGTACTCTAAATAAGCGGGCACATAATGTGGCTGCATTAGCTTTTTGTGTAATGTTCTTTTACGTCTGCAAAAAAAAAAAAAAAAAAAAAAAAAGGATTTCATTGAAAACATTTATGGTGTCGGCATCAAAAACTTAGGGCTTGTTTCAGTTGTTTGGTTACATAAGGGAATTAAATTTCCCGAGAACTTCAAGATCACATGAAGTTTCAATTCAAGTGAATTCGCAAAATGTAGCGACGAATTGCGAATGCTCTTCAACCTGGTGACACGGTATAATACTATCTGTATTTTCATACACCTTAGTCTTTCCGTGTGTACTTTTCAAATTCCGCTATGTTTCCTTATGAGTTACAAACCAACTGTTTGATCGTCAATGTTTATTATCTAATCCGTTCTTCTAATTATTTTGTGTTTATTATATTTTCCTAATTAGTTTGTGGTTATTATTCTGTTTCCCTCATTATTTTGTGTTTATTATATTTTCCTAATTAGTTTTTTTTTTACCAGAAATTGCTGCTTTTCACATTTTTTTAATACTATTTCTTTCAGGTTTTTAGAGAATGTAATCATTTTTTTGAAGTTTCTTTGAATAAAAATTATTCTGTTTCTCTAAATATTTTGTGTTTATTATATTTTCCTAATTGGTAGGATTAAAGAAATATATTTACCTAATTTGTAATCTGACACTTGCTATAAAAAAAGAAATATATAGATGTAATCAATAAACAATTTAGGAGCAAAATAATTAATAAATAGTTTCTACAACAATATTATAATGTAAAAGATTATTTGACATACTTCAGCATCAAGGAGAAGAAGTTCAATTGCTTCATTCTTTGTCTTATCTTTGAATTCAGGTCTTGTCCATTTGTGTACAACCCTCAAATTAATCTGAGTAAACCTAACCCCGACTTTGAGTTGCTTGATGGTAAGGAGTGATGAAATGGCCATAGAAGAAAAAGAGATGAGTTGCCCAAGCACAAATTAATTTTAGTAGAATGATAATTGAAGTTAAACAAAAAAATTGGTTTTTATAATGAAAAAGAGAATTATAATAGTCGTTTCTGAAAAAGAAAGCAATTATTGTATTTACGGTTATTAGTTGTGAATTGGATTTTTTAGCCTGTTGTTGTTATGATACACGTGAATTGCGGCTAATTATATGCCATCTTGATGATATGTTAGGTGTTGCTGGAGTTTATGCAAGATGATTACTGGGTTCAATGCATTAAACGACATTTCCGAGTAACCTTGAGAATGACAAAGGATTTTATTTATTGGGTCAATAATGGGCAGAAAATTTCAACCTTGAAAACTGCATCTTGTGTATAATTAATTAGTTTTTGACGTTTCAATTCTGCCATTTTCGATTCTGATGTATCATTAAATTAGCTTTTCGATTCTGATGTATCATTAAATTAGCTGTATCATAATGGGCAGAAAACAGGAACCTTGAAAATCTGATTAGTTTAAATGCCATTTCCTGCATAATCATTGCTGATGTGGCCAACAATGTTATATCTAATTGGTTTAAATAAAAGTAAACTTGGGAGATTGAATGTGAGGCTTGTATTAGGCCATTTCTGATTTCTCCTTGTGCCACGTCACCTGATTAACGTAATTCTTTTATATATATTATGAATTATGAATTATGATATGATTAAATAGAGTTGAACTGGGTTAAATCAAGCTAAACAAAAGCGAGATTAAAGAAGTTAGAAAGAACGTAACCTAATTTATCGGCGACGAATCGAAATTGTAAAACAAAAATCTAAATTACGGGCCATACATAAAAGGCATGAGAAGTTGAGAACTAAACCCCCGAAGGCCCAAAAGAGAATACTAGGGTTTCCGGTGACAAGAAGCAACAGCCGTTATGAAGCCTCGTATATATAACTCCCATCACCAATTTCATCTTCCATCTCATATTCTCATCCCTGCTAATCTCTTCTGTTACAAGTTTCTATCATCTCAATTCATATTTTCCAAACCCCCCTTTTTTTCAAATTTATTTGATGTTTATATGTTTATAGTTTTTAATAGTGTACTTTGAAAAATAATTATAAGAAAGAGCAATGATGAAATCACAGATTGTCATGCACCACTCTGATATTGTTTATCAATGTGTTGATACACCATTTACCCATTTTCTCTGAGCTCTTTTTTATTAACTTTATTTAGCGATCAATATTTATGAATTTTTTTATTAATTTTATGAAAATAAGAAAAGGAGATCAGATGATGGCGGTCTAAGACCGAACCATGATGCGGACCGAATTAAGCTTTTAGCTTTTGTTGATTATTTTTTGGTTTCTGATGGTCTTCCAATATTTATTTCACTTTTTATTTACTACTGTATTAATTTGTAAATTGTTTTTGCTCAAAATTGTTATTAAAATCTGAAGATAATTGTTATATCACTTTCTTTGATAGATTAGAATAAGTGATTAATGATTAAGTTTATTTGACGGACTTAACTGGCTAGCCATATGAGTGCATATGGTTAATTTGATCATCAAATTCTTTTTCAAAATTGAAATTTAACAACTTATTGAACTAAATATAGACAGGAACAAAGAGAGGATAACCATATCTAGTGTTCCATTTAATTTCTACTTGATTTCCATCATATTGTGATGGATATTGTCCGTTGAATTTATGGAATAATAAATTCCCGGAACAAAGTGAGGACTTAACCAACACCTTGTAATAGGCCTTCAAAAACCCCTTTGCTATCCTGAAATACATGTAAAATGACATTCTTAGATCAACTTCGTATTCCTGGAGGAATTATAGTTCTTACGAGAACCTTCAATTCATGTGATTTGGGGTACAACTTTTCAATTAACATGAATAACGATTCATGAATCACATGAAATTACAATTCGTATGTTTGAAGAATTTGCAATCCCCACGAATTATGATTCATTATTCATGTGTGTGTGGGTAATTAATCAACGCTTTAGTCTTATGCAAACTTGTTTTAAAATGGTAACCAAACAATGCGTTAGTTTTATTCAGACGACTTTTAGACTCGTGTAAACTAGTTTTAGTCGTGCTAATTGATCGGGAATGGTGTTTTTTTCCAATATTTATTTTTGGTTATAGTCTAGTAGCACGGACACTTCTTCTTTCTTCTAATGAGCCACATCGACACTCTATGGACACACGCCGAAATGTGTCCAACACCTAAACAGCCATATCTAACTTTTTACATTTATTTGGGTATGTGTGTCCATTGTATTTGAGCCGTGTCTGTCGCGTGTTCACGATAATTGGTGCTACTTAGGTTATACTCCGTAGTAGGTTTCTCTTAGTCACCCTTTTAGACCATTTTCAAGCAACAAATCACCCTTTTAGACCCTTTCCAAGCTACAAATTAATTTAATCGGGTCAATTGCATATTAGGTCTTACTCTCTTCACTTTTACCTACTTAAACCCTTCCAAGCCAAGCGGGACCTAGGTCAATAAACCCTCCCCTCGAACAACCACGTTTTTGCACCTAATTGTATTAGGTGGATTGTTGGGTCAATTTACTCCAAATTGGGTCGATTTGTGATTCAAATCAACTTGAGTCTATTCTAATCTATTTCTTAATTTAATTAACTTGACTCGACTCCCTATTAACCTTCGTATTGACCTTGCTTGGGGATAGTCTTACAAAAAAAACGTTTATAAACTTTTACTATATTTCAATAAAGAGTTTGCTTTAATATTTTATCCATTTATTATATTTTAATAATTTTGTTGTTATTGAAAAATAATTTTCATATTTAATATATTTTGTAGGTATATTTTTATTATCAATCAATATCTATTGTTTTTTTTTTTTCTTTTCTGTTCGGAGTTTTTGGCAAAAGTTTTATTTTGTATATCCAATGTTTAGACAATTTGTATTTAGGGTTTGTAGATTTGTTTTTAAATTCTTAGTTTTAATTAATTTATATTTGAAATTAAATATACTTATGAAAAGAGCAATGATGAAATCACAGATTGTCATGCACCACTCTGATATTGTCTATCAATGTGTTGATACACCATTTACCCATTTTTTCTGAGCTCTTGTTTAATTTTTTTCACTATTTAACGATTTAGTTGCAATATTATTAATTTTGTTTATTAAATACTCTGGTAGCTTGTTTTCCTAATAAAAAGGAGATCAGATGATACCGTCTTGGAGTATAAATACAAATTACAATCCAATGTGAATGAGATATTCTAGACTAGGTTATTGATATTTAATTTACATCAAACTAGGAAGGGAAGATATGGAAAATAAAGTAACATATTACACATATTCTCACTACTCCCAATTGAAATGGGAGATGGTCGAACGTTTCAACTGCCCTGAAAATCATCAAATAGGACTAACGGAAGGCCTTTAGTCAATATGAAAATCATCAAATAGGCCTAATGGAAGGCCTTTATTGAATATGTCCATAACTAGGTAGCACCAAAACGGACACGGACATGGACAATAATATGTTTAGCCATGTGTTTAGCCATGTGTTCTTTTTTCACTCAAACATCTTCTAATATGTTTAGCCATGTGTCCAACGAGTGTCGGGTGACCGAGTGTCGGACATGGGACGACTAATTAAGAGAAGTGTCTGTGCTACCTAGGTCCATAATTTGATATAGAGATGGATTATGACGAACCCGAATTTCACCACATTCGACCTTTTCATGTACAAAATGGATATCTATTTTGATATGTTTGGCTCGCTGATGTACTATGGGGTTTCTGAAAAGAAAAATTGCACTCACATTATCACAATGAACCAATGTAGCTTTCGGCATTGTTACTTGTAGTTCAACCAACAGATTTCGGATCTAGCACGACTCATAAACAACGTTTGTGACTCCGAAACTGACCCTCGACACTTGAGCAAGAGAGCGTGTTGTCACCTAAAATTACACGACGTGAATCATCGTGTGTCTGGACAACCACCACAATAGGTATTGATTGCTTGAAAAAGAGAAGAGTACGAATTTCTCATATTATTATCATATTTTGGAGAAATTTCTTAAGTTTTGTATTGCAAAGAAGTTAGCTTGACCTTTAGCTCTACAAATCCAAAACACACTTGTCCCCCTTATTACCCATGTCAGATATAACCTTCTTCTAACCCTTTGGTTTCATAAATTGCTTTGCATATTTGATTGTTTGACTTAGAAATTGAATGTTTACCATATTAGATTACGGACACTTATAAATTGAGGATAGTCGAGTGATTTTCGCAAAATATACATATAAAATAGTTTGAGCGTACCGTAAGAGCCTACTTGAAGTCCGAAAGTCACATAATCATGCAAGAGTCAAAAAGTCTACTTGAAGTCATTTATGCTACGCCGCCATGTAAATCTCATCGGTGTTTTGCTTTTCCTCATGCCCATGTTGTCTAGTTAGGGAGTCATATGTTTATTAGTCAATGGGGATTGCATGTAAGAGATGATCATGCTTAAGGACATGTAAGGACTTAGCTTGGGGGAGTTTGATGAGTGATTATTATATACACTTTTTTCTCCTATTTAACTTGGATTTTATTGTCTTTTGACACTTATTTTAGTGATTTATGAGCTAATATTTTTCATTCTGGTATACTTTGTTGTTTTGACAGGTTTTGTAAGAAAGAGAGTTTTAATGAGCAAAAATACTACAAAATGAGTTACTAGGAAAGGGAAAAAGAAAGGAAATAAGAAAGGGTAAGGCTAAGTTTGGACTTGCATGGAGACTAAGGGGGCGTTTGGTTAGAGAAAGGGAAAAAGAAAGGAAATAAGAAAGGGTAAGAGAGGGAAAGGAAATGTATTACCTAAAACTTAATTGGTTGTTTGGTTACTCAAAGAAAGAGAACTAATGGTCCACTCAGATTCACTCCTACCACTAACACACACCACCATAAACAACCAAATATCTACTAGCGGCAGTGATGGTGACGAAGTGTCGTGGCGGTGGTGGGGTGTCATGGCGGCGGCGACGGTGGCGTCAATGATGGTCACGGTGGTGATGGTGGTGGGGTGTGTCAGCGGTGGTGGTAGTGATGGTAGAGATGTCATGGCGGCGGCGGTGGTGGCGGTGGTCACAATGATGATGGTGGTGGGTGTCATGGCAGTGATAGTGGTGGTGGTGGCAGTGGTGGCGGCGGCGGCGGTGGCGTCAGTGTGGTGGTTTGGTGGTGGCTATTGTGGTGGTAGTTGTAAGTGTGGTGGTAGGTGGAGAGAGTGGTTGAAGGGTAACAAGGGTAATGAAATCTCATAACCTAGGGGATGGTGGTAAGGAAGTAGATGAATTAAGGGGTAATGGAGGGAGTTTCATTCCATTTGTTTGTGTCAAACAAACACCAACAAATGGATTGAGTCGCTTTCCCTTTCTTATAAATCCTCACCAAACGCCCCCTAAATATGGACTTGCATGAGGAGTTTGAATGAGTTTAGATGGAATTGATGGATCAAAATTACAACAAATGTATAAATGTGAAGTCAAACCCATAAACTAAAGTCAAGCAAGCATGAGATGCCAAATTGTTTTAAATGCTAAGTTAATTAGCATTTACCGGGTGAATAGAGATGACATTTAACATAAGCATTGGATCCGTTGAGAATTAAACCAAGGAATGAAGAGAAACAAGCTCAGACATTGCGTCCCCGATCGGGGTTGGACTATTCAATTCGGACGTTACTCCTAATGCTTTCTTATATTAGCTCCCATGCTACGACTTGAGGAATTTTTTTGTACGGTTTTTATACACTTCACACATTTAGAAATCTCTCCTATAATCTTGTAATTTCTCTAGTTTAAGCTTTCTTTTGTTCTACATTTACATATATAGTTTTAATACAAGCTTTCTTTTGGTTTATGTTCTTCACTTCAAGCTATAGTTCTTCCATTTGGTATTGTATTTCTTCCTTTTCTTATTATTGCATTTTCATTATGTCATTTATATTATTGTCTATTAGTTTTAATCCTATAATGAGTTAGTCTAGGAATTAGGGGAGACATGTAATAAAAATGTTTGCATTATGACATAATTTGTATGTATAAAATGTTGTTCATAGGTTTCTAGCTAGCACATGCTTGTTTAAAGACCTTAAATATCGATTAAGTTTGTACCTCGTCCTAAAAGTCGAGAGGCACGTGATTTGAGTAGGACATTTGCATGTATTAATAGAGTAACCTAATCATATCGAGAGATCAATTGGACTATTCTATTTGTATGGTATATGATGTTAATGTCAAGAGGCGGGTGTCTAAACCCTTAGCAATGAACAATGTTTTATTATGTCATATTCGCCATATACATTTACAATTCTTACATGTTGAACCGACTTTCCTAGATGCTTTTATTATGGGACGTACTTTTTCACATACGGATTTTACTTTTTCACATACGATTTTTACAATTTTATCCTTACAATTCTTTCTTCTCTCACCAATTGGTTTTCTTTCTCCCTCCCTCGTCTCCCTTCACCACCAATATTACCTTCATTCAATATCCCTTGCTTGAGTTGCTTCGTCAGTCCAGTCGTCAACAGACCTCGTTCCGGCCGACCCCTTACTCCGTAAGTATTAGCAATTTGTGTAGCCTTGTATAAATGAAAATTAAGAGGCAATGATTGAAGATGAATTTTATTTGATTTAGCAACAATTTAAAGAAGAAAATCCAACTACACTATGTACGTATTGCATCAGCATCAAAGCATAAATATTGATATACTCCGTAGTTTAGTAAGTATGCTGCAAACAATGGCAATTAAAGCATTGAAGAAGAGAAAGCCGTACTCCGTAAACATTTCTTGTAACTTGATTAACAGCTAAACATTGATTTCACTAATTAAACCCTAATTATAATTCATTGTTCAAGTTTATAAAACAATTAGATTGATTTTGGGGAAAAGAAAGGTATATGTAAGACGGTAATTGTTAATTTGATTAGGTTAGGAAAAGGGGTATGATATGGAAAATTTATGAAAAAATGTATGTGAAAGAGTAAAGTTCGTATGTGAAAAAGTAATTCCGTATTATTGTTTTATCTTTTAAATCAACAATCAAACAAACAACTCGTTAAATCTACCTAGATAGAAAGAGAATCTTTTATTAAAATAATGTGCAAAAACAAAATATTTATCATTTTGGTTTGGAATCAAAACAAATTGTCAAACTAGTGTCCACCTAGGGTTGGGAAAGCCAAACCAAAAGACCAACCAACCAACACATTTACTGATTTACCCATCACCATTAGAGACCTCCTACCCGTTCAATGACTATCGGGTCCAACAAAAAGTCCACCATAACCACCACCACCATCCCTGTACGGTTGTACATCTCTCTTATTGATGCTACCTCTCCACCATAACTGGTGTCAATACACCGCTGTCAACACATGTGTCGATCCTTCTTTCAATGTCAGGGTCGACCACCATCCAACACTATCGACGGACTACCATCAACAATATCGGGGTCGACCACCTCTATAAGCGTCCGCGTCGAATACTGTTATTAACCTCTCCAGTTGTCATCTCCCAAATTAGTTTCCATTATACTCCGTATTAAATTAGGAGTGGCTAATCAAATTTCCATTAACAATCGATTTGTTCGGTAAACAAAATTCTCCTAATTTTTTTTCTTCATGTACTGTAATTAGTCGAGATTATTGAGATGAAGAGTAGTTAATATTTTTAATCAGTTGGCATATTGTGATCTATTATTTACCTATCACCACGAGATCTCCTTATTGTGGTGTGGAAAATTTGATATGAGGTTGTGGTGATCATAATGGGTTTGAGGTGGTCAGAAAATATGGAGAAGCTTCAAGTTGTCTTCATGGAGATGAGACTGTTCGATTTTGTATCAAATCTAGAGATAGTTGTGTTTGGGTTTCGGGGTTGGAGGAGAGTGGGTGTCAGGATTGTTGTATTGAGGAAGAGGAAAACTGGAGGAGGGAAATGGCTGGTTGGAGGAGGGGTTTTATAGTGAGGGATTCGCCGGAGGTGGGCCTGTCGAAGACGAGGTTGTCAGTCGCTGGAGTTGTTGAAGGGATAAAGGTTGAGAGGATGAGGATGATAGGTTAAGATGATGGTTAAGTTGGTCTGGAAATCCAAATCCTAGGTGGATCCTATTTCAATAAATAAGTTTTGTTCCAAACCGAATTGATAAATATTTTATTTCTAAACATTATTTTAAAAAATAATTCATTGAAGGACTACCCATAGTAATATAATAGAACTACCTAGTTTCCTTGTGGATTCGACTCCTCAATACTACATTTATTTGTCGTACTCTAGGGTATTTTTGTATAGGTGTGCGACAGCCTATTAGTGGCCTAATTTGTTTCTATCATTCTCCTTGCATCCCCTTGTTGTGTTATTATTCATGGGACATGGGAATGGTAAGCGCAATTTTTACCAATAACAGATATCTAGTAAAATTGATTGCAACGACTTTCTCGATCTGGAAGTGTTAATGATGTGTCATTGAAATGAAA
Source organism: Silene conica (assembly GCA_029255685.2). Taxonomy (NCBI): domain Eukaryota; kingdom Viridiplantae; phylum Streptophyta; class Magnoliopsida; order Caryophyllales; family Caryophyllaceae; genus Silene; species Silene conica. Next base: position 9,461,236 of record CM055317.2, on the reverse strand, counting down.
GTGTAGGTTGATTTGATTATGAGACGGTTTTATGGGAGATTTACTGTACTGTTCTACTACGAATAAGCATCTAGCTTAGGTAGTAGCATATTATTGGAGTATAATGACGATATTGGAGTGTGTCGATGGAAACAAGGCATACACGAAACACGAAAACTGACACTTTGATGATTGTAATATGAAAGAAGATGTTACATCCCTTGGTGAATCAGTGTATCTCTTGATAAAACATCATACTAGTTCATTATCACCCCTTGTATATTATGTATAAATAGAACTTTGTACCGATGAAAACAAGGCATACGCAGAGCACAACCAGCAACAATATCTATATATCTATATATCTATATAAAATAATAAAACAACCACCATCACCATATTTTTTTCCTCCAAACTACTAAAACATCATTTCCATTGAAAATTAATGTTTCCTACAATAATTTCTAAATTGCAACACTTTATTAAAAAAAAATCCTAAATTCATTTCCTCATTCTCAAAAATAATATATTCTAAAATCATCAAATGGTACTTTTTCCATTTTCATATGATCTACCAATTTTATTAAAATGTTTTTTTTGTATATAACCCCCTTTTATATACGGTTTTTTACAAATAACCCCCTTTTATGTTTGTTTTTACAAATTACCGCCTTAAATATCACGTAATCCTAAAAATTAACCCCCAAAATTAATTCCGCTAACGATTTTTATAAAACACGAACTACGTACGATATTACGACTTAAACTTATCTAATATACATAAAGTACCCTTACCCACTAATAATATTACCCAACCAGAAACAAATACATCCACGGTCAAACCCCAAAATCAAAATATTATGAACCCTAAATTCAAAACCTTGTAGTATACCAAATTTGGCGATAAACGGGGTACTCATTTTTATCTTTGGCATAATGGTTAATGAAGAACAATGAACAACAAAGATGAGAAATATTTTCTCTTTACTTAATGTATAAATTAAAGGATTATGTTGGATGTGCGTCTTTATATATAACATTTCCCAAAAATATAAACCTATGACTTATAATTTCACGTAAATATAAAATTAAGACGTAAATCAATGCTGGTTTGATTTCAGTCAAGCTTAATAACGACTCAACTATTGCGATATCATTCAAGTTATTCTCGTTTATTCTGATCGAGTTGGGGGTCAGTTGAGGGGTTAATATATGAAGCAGAAGAAGAGTAGAAGACGGCTTTAGAGATTGCTGACAATCATCCAAGCAAAGAATTCATAAGAAATGGAGTCTACTACTACCAATAAAGAGCTAGGTATTAAGAGAATAAGAGGCAACACAGAAGAAGTCAAACCACCCAAGTCCATAATGCTATGAGATTTACAGTCAACCTTCAACAATGGTGTTTCGTGTTCCCATCGGAAGCGGGAGCAATTCACTATCATAAACTGGTTTGGAGAATTTGTGTTGTTTTATGGGGTTTATTAATTGATTTGGGGATTTTGAATTTAGGGTTCATAATGTTTTGATTTTGTGGGCTTGAGGTGAATGAGTTTGTTTCTGTTGGGTAATATTAAGAGTGGGTAAGGGTAATTTAGGTAAATTAAATAAGTTTAAGTCGTAGTATCGTATGTAATTCGTGTTTTATAAAAATCGTCCGCGTAATTAATTTTTGGGGTTAATTTTTTGGATTACGTGATATATAAGGCGGTAATTTGTAAAAGTAAACATAAAAGGGGGTTATTTGTAAAAACCGTACATAAAAGGGGGTTATATACAAAAAACACTTTATTAAAATACTACTCATATATTCAACAAATGGGTAAATCCTATAAAAACAGAGAAAATACTAATTTGTACCTTGCGACTATAAATTGTTTTTGACGTTTTAAATGTGACACAGAAACTTTAGAGAGGCGGTATCTTAATAGCGTTATCGAGAAACCTACCTCTAAAAGGGAGGGAACTATTTAATTTCTATTTTCAATGTTATGTCTCCTGCTAACTTAGTAGAAGACGATCTTTCAAAGACATGTGAATTATCTAATAACATTACATAATTAAATGTACCATGTGGTGAGAAAAATAATTAAATGATAACCTAATGACTGTAATTTTGTTTATTGTAATATATAAATGAAATTATTTATTAGCAATATCTTCTATAAAATGAACATAATTTTAGAATCTCGTATAAATATTTTGTTCGCAACATTATTTTGTTAGCTAGGTTGACTCCCTCGACTGAGTCAAACCTATCTCATCCTTTTGTATAAGTGGTGAAAATCAATGACTTACGTCGACGAAAAATAATGCCCCAAATTTACCATGAAGTCAACTACTTTAGTGATATTTTGAAACACGAAAAATACTCCACTTTCGTAAAAGAAGAAATTTCAACCGTGGTATCGAGGATTAAAAAAAGAAATTTACCAAGGAACCTTACACATCCCACAAATAGAGCAACATCATTGGTTTCGTTTATTCTGTGCCAAGTGAGATTGGATTTGGGGAATCTACTACCGCTCAGTAGTCTTAATATAAGTCATACTTTCGACCAAAGTTTGAATACAGGTTAAAACATTCTTAACGCCTTTTTTACCATCGTCATTGGAATAAAAATATATTGCCTCATATTTTCAATAAGTCCCCCTTTTATTTTTCGTCTATTCACAACACTTTCCATATTTCCATTTTTTTTGTAAAGTTTTATATTTATTTTAATTACTTCAGCCAATAACAAAACTCCACCTCATCCACAACAATATTTATTTTAATCACCTTGCCCCACAACAATACTTACTTATGAGTAGGTTTTGTGAGAGACCGTCTTTCACTAATTTAGTGAGCGAAATAATTGGGAAACAAAAACTTTAGTGGGTCCCTCATCCCATCATGTGAGAGGTCTCTTCATAACGCTATTGAAAGATGATCTCTCTAAAGTTTTTGTGCTTATTTTAAACACCCCAGGCCACCAACAATAATACACCATTATACCTTTCATCTCTCCAATTAGCTTATCCCACCACAATACATTACCTTATTTAATCCGTTTTTCTTAATTCTCGTGTCACTTTAAATAGGGAGGGTTATTCGAAATATGTTGGAATATTTTTTTTAGTTAAATCATACTACGTATTCATTACTGATTGAAATCATAGTTCTTACATTTAACAATTGTAAAATGATTTATTAAATTTTTTTTATCATATTTATGAATTAAAAATCACAACTTAATAATTGTAATAGTATCATTTATTATACATTTTTTTATACATAGAAATTAAATATTTTCATAAAATTATTATATAAAATAATTATTAATGTTTTCGTAATATTTTGACATACTTTTAATATAAACTTATTTTTTAATTTATCAGGTTTAATCCTGAAATAACGAGCCATTAAGTGTCGTATATGTCTCGGATTGCATGTCATAATTTACAGGATTTGACTGTAAAATGGAATGCATGATTACTGCATTTAAACGGGCTACAAAAATCATCATAACTCTGGTTTTGTTATCTTAGGAACCTTTATTAGTGTAATTACTGAGTAAATATATGATAAAATTGGATTCAAAAGAATCGACAAAAATGCTTAAAATATTTTTTAAAGTAAGGAGTTTGAAGTGTGGGTGGAGATAATATTAGCTTTATTTGCTATAAAATTATGTCAAATTTTAAATGATTTTATATATACCCATGCAACTCACGTGTTTTAAACTAATGCTCCAATATATATGCATCCACCCAATGTTATTTCTGAACATAGATTTCTACGATGACTAGTTTCATACTTACTCCATCCTAGTCATTTAATTACTTTTAATTTTGGAACTAAGACTAAAGAAAAAGGAGGCTACCAATTATTTGATGAAAACAGAGCAAAACGAGAAGACGGATGAATAGGGGATAATTAATCGTATTCTTCTTATTGAATGAATTAGTTTGATACAATGCTTAACTATATATACACCAATAGACAATATTTACTCCCCTAAGTTAAGCCTAGAATTAAGGAAACTGAAAGAAGTTTAAAAGAAGTTAAACGTATCTTACATTATCTCATAATATTCCAATACTCCCCTCAAGTTGGAGCACTTGGTAAACTAATGCCCAACTTGGACCGGAGATACTGAAGAGCTTCTTCGCCTAACACCTTTGTGAAGATATCTGTCAATTGGTCTTTACTTCGAATGTAAGAAGTAAAAATCGTTTTATTGAAAATGTGATGTCTTATGAAATGACAATCTACCTCGATATGCTTGGTACGATCGTGGAAGACGGGATTTTTGGCAATGTGAAGAGCAGCAATGTTGTCACAAAAAATTTCAATGGGAGTACTATGAATAATTCCGAGTGAACTTAAGAGAGATTTCAACCAAATTACTTCACTTGCCACGACTCCCATGGCACGATATTCCGCTTCTGCACTTGACTTGACCACGATCGTTTACTTATTGGCTTTCCATGAAATAGGCGAGTGTCCCAAGGTAACAAAGTAGCCGGTCAGTGATCTCCTCGTTAGTGGACACTTAGCATAATCGGAATCCAAGTATCCTCGCAATAACAAATCACTGTCTCGGCTTATAACAATTCCCTTACATGGACTTCCTTTTCCGTATCGAATCGCCTTCAAAACTGCTTCCAGATGCTCTTTGCGTGGGGCATGTACAAACTGACTCAAAATATGAACGACGTACACCAAATCGGGTCTAGTAATCGTTACGTAAATAAGCCGACCAACTAAACGCCTATACATCATTGGATCATGAAGCATGCCACCATCTGCCAGGGCCAAAGAATGATTTGGCTGGATTGGTAATTCAGACGTTTTATCTCCCTCCAGTCCTGCCTCCTTTATGATTTTTAGAGCATATTTACTTGACTAGAAAAAGACCTTTGAACTAGTCGCAACTTTGATTGTGAGAAAATATTTTAGTCGACCAAGGTCCTTGATACCAAAGCTTTTATCAAGGAAAGTTTTCAGATTTTTGCTAGCTTCCTCGCTATCACTTACAATTATCATACCATCGACGTAAACCAAAACTCCGATAAAAATCCCGTCTTTATTGTAAGTGAATAACGAGTAATCAGCTAAAGATTGAATAAACCCATACCTTGTCACCGAGTTAGTTAATTTGGCAAACCAATTTCGTGACGATTGTTTGAGTCTGTACAAAGATTTTCTCAATTTGCAAACTTTAGTCGATCGACCTTGCTCGAAACCTGGTGGCATTCTCATGTAGACTTCCTCCTCCAAATCGCCATGGAGAAACGCATTATTCACGTCTAATTGAGTGATGGATCACCCTTTCGAAACAACAACAGTTACCAAACAACGTACACTCGTTATTATTGCAACCGATGCAAAAGTCTAGTGGTAGTCAATGCCTTCGACCAACGTGTATCCTTTCACAATGAGTCTGACCTTGTATCTTTCAATGGACCTGTCTGCTTTGTACTTCACCTTATAAACCCATTGGCATCCAATCAACTTCTTTCCCCTTTGAAGATCTACAATTTGACATGTACCATTACCTTCAAGTGCATCAAACTATTTTCCCAATGCTTCCTGCAATACTTTTACCTTTGATGCTTCATTATAATTTCTTAGTTCTCGTATCATGTCAACTTTGCCAAATAGCTCTTGTAATTATCAGAAAAATAATTGGTAGTAACATAATTAACCAAGGGATAACAGGTACCTTTCTTCTTGGGTGTCGATTGGGAGGAATAAGCGGCAGTAGTGGGGCCTATTAGTCGGGTCGATTTGTAGTATTAGACCTTCTCAGGGATCAAATTTCTGTCGCACACCTCTTCCTTCTCCCCCTGTTTCTGTTTCGTCTGCAATCCTAACACTGGCACCTGTTTCCCGTGTATCTGTATTTTTGTGCGCATCTGTTTCTGCAGTATGTGTATGTCTGTGCACATCAGTCATATTCCCCTCCGTACTTCTGCTTTACCACTGATTTCAGCAGTACACTCTCCCTCAGTTTGTATTTGTGTGTCGTGTTGGATATCATGCATAGCATCTGACAATTCTTCAATAAAATTGTCTATAAAAACAGGTGTATTAGGTACTTGGTTTTCTTTTGATTCTGTCGTGGGCTTTCCATTAGCATGATGAAAGCAATGTTCATAAAAGATAACATACCTTGATTCAAAAATTCGTCTTTTTTTTAAATCGTAAACTCTCCATCTTTTCTTGCTATTAGAATACCCTACAAAAATGCATCTTATACCTCTTTCACTAAACTTATCTTTGGGTTTCTCCTTGCTATGAGCATAACAAATACATCCAAAACTGTAAATATTATCAAATATGGTCGTTTTCCGTACATAAAACTTCAAAAGGAGTGAATCCATCGAGAATACGAGTGGGTGTCCAATTGATAAGATACGCAGCGGTTAAGACACATTTACCCCAAAAATCAATGGGCAAATTTCCTTGGAAACGAAGAGCTCTAGCTTTCTCTAAAATATGTCTATGCTTCCGTTCCACCCTACCATTTTGCTGTGGGGTGTCAACTTGGCTAGTTTGAAAAAGCATATCATGTTCGTTATGAAAGGCTTCCATAGTATTTGACAAACATTCTGTCCCATTATCACTTTGTACAATTTTAACATTTTTTTCAAATTGTGTCTTGGCCATCTTACAAAAGTCTATCAAGAGGTTATTCACTTCTCCCTTGTTACGCATGAAATTTCACTCAAACAAACCTACTTTTATCATCAACAATGGTAATAAAATATTGTGCCCCAGATAGACTTTAGGTGTGATATAGACCCCAAATGTCACGGTATAAGAGCAAATAAATCCGCACTTCTTTTGTTATTAGACTTAAAAACTGAACGAGTTTGTTTGACCCGACAACACGGATCACAAATATTGCTAGAATTCCAAGACAAATTAAAACCATCTAATTCAGAGAAAAGAGATAAAATACTGCTAGATGGATGTCCAAGACGCTTATGCCACAAACTCGAATTCGCACCATCACCAACGCTTGTTCGAGTAGTCAAACTCCTTTGTTTATCCTTGAAGTAATAGACCTCATCATTGTGCTCACCCCTCCCAATCTTTATCCTCATAGATTGGTCCTGGATAACACAATGATCATTATAAAATGTTACAACACAATTATTTTTATGTAATTCATTGTTGTATGGAAATCAAATCGTAAGTTAAAGAAGGCACAAAAAGGACGTCTTTAAGTGTAAAGTTGTCATTCAATGTTACTTTTATATGCTCCTCTGTCACAATTTGTGACCCATCACGAAGACTTACAGTCGACTTCGTGCCACACCAAACATCACTTAGCAAATCTCGCCTACCTGTCACGTGGTGCGAGCACCCACTATCAAGTAACCAATTACCATAATCATTTTTACGTGTACCTGTTTTTTACTGACTACCTTCTGTTTTGAGCCTAAAAGTGATCTCAATTGGACCACCTCTTCTTGCGTCGCGTGAACCCTTGTTTACCGTCGTCATTGCTTGTTGTCGCAGCGTTGGCATGTTGAGTCGATCCTCTGCCTCTGCTGTCTCGTTCACGACTTCGCCCACGACCTCGGTCCCTTCCTGTGACACATAGTTTCTCCCAACACTTGTCCTCTGTATGTGATGAGCTCCATTTTGGTCATTATTTTCATTGTATACTTTATTTTCGGTCCCGATTCGACCTCGTTTTGCGTGCCTTTGATTGTTTTTATGGCCGTTACCTCGACTATTCCTATTTGATTCACATTTTGTAGGTATTGCGGCGGGGGCGAAGAAACGGGAGCAAGCGAGACGATTTTGGAACGAATTATGAAGAAATGTGAAGGAATTACCAAGAAATCCTCCTAGTGCCTCCCAGCCGGTTCCCAGCCGGCGGCCGGTAGGCCGGCTGGGGACCTTGACTTGACTTTTTGGCGAAAATGAGTAAAAGTTACAGATTCAAGCTACAGGGCTCCCAGCAGGTTGCCAACCGGCAGCCGGTCAGCCGGCTGGGGATGCATTTCTATACTTAGCCAATTTTCGAAGTTTGAAGAAAATGTTGATTTGGGCAGATTATTGCAAAAGGGCTCCCAGCCGGTGGCCAACCGGCAGCCGGTCCACCGGCTGAGGGTACTTGTACATTGAAGAAAAGAAGCAAAAAAATCAGATGTTGAAGTTTAGCCTCCCAGCCGGTACCCGACCGGCAGCCGGCCGGTCGGCTGAGGATCATGTCACAATTGAAGAAAAGAGAAAAAGTTTCAGAATTCTACATTTGGACTCCCAGCCGGTCCACCACCGGCAGCCGGTTGACCGGCTGAGAGTCCTACTTCAAATTTCCGTCCTCTATATAAACCCGCACTTGTGTCATTTATTTCTACGCACTTTTCACGCATTTCTAGACAGATTCTTAGGGTTTCTACTGTTACATTCATCCATACTTAGCCTTCAAAAACTCTCTTAAACATTTTAATCTTTCCTTAGTTTTGATCTTAATCTTTTAGTTCATTTTAATTCTTACTTAGTCACTCTCTTAGCATTGTTCTTAGCCATTGTTAGAAGATATTTCGTGTTGTAATTTGAAGGGATTTGAAAGAATTCTTCATCTTGTTATCCAAGTTCATTCCTTTTCCTTAGTTAATGGTATAATCTTCTTCATCTTTACTTTGTCTTTGCATTTCCTTTAAGTTTTGCTTATTCAATTGTTTACTCTTACTTAATCCAACATGTTTAGCATTTCCTCATCATTTGTTTACATATTTACTTTAGCCATGTGTGAGTAGTTCCTCTACTAGGGTTAGGGGTGTGCTTTGGTTTGTTGATAGCTATGAATCTTGTCTAGGGTTAAGATTTGGTTCTCTTCTTTGCTAGGTTTTCATTTATGCATGTTATATGTTTGATGAAATGTCTCAACGACGGTTGGACATGATTCTTATTGTTGTTGGCCTTTGATGATAGTCTAGGGCTTTCATGGGCATGTATGTATGTTAGGTTAGCCTTGTTTGTAGCGAAAGCTAGGATAGGGTTCGACTTTAGGTGAGTCAAATCGATAGACGAGACAAACCTAGGCCTAGTATAGTGGAGACCTTAGATTCCCTTGCATGATTCGTTACCAACCTACCTTAGTACCCCCGACACCTTAGTATCTTTTATTTATCGATTTCATCTTAACACATTTGCTTTAATTTATCTTTAGTAGTTGTTAATCAATCACAAACCTATTACCCGACTCAAGCTTTGACTAGAACGTAACTATACAATTTCCCCACCGTCTTTGCGAACGATAACCCTATTATACTACTTTATATCGGGTTTATAAATTTGTTTGATCGTGAGAACCGACGACTTAATCTCGCGCATCAAAATGGCGCCGTTGCCGGGGATGGTGCTAGAAGTTGTTTAGTTTAGTTTTAGTTTTAGCTTTAGTTAGTTGTGCTTTCTTTGTTTTGGTCAAAGCTTTGTTAGTTAAGTGTAGAGTGGTTGTTATTTTACTCACCCTAGTGCCTAAAAAACACCAGCGACTAATTTTGTGCCAAGTTTTATGCCTAGGGGTGATTCTAATTCTTTGTTGTCAACTTCCGAACCGGAGAGGCTTTTTCGAGCCTTGAGGATAAGAACTATAGCGAGAGTGAGAATTGCTTCCCAAGCATCTACTAGCCACAACAACCCCCCTTCACCCGAACCACAAAGCCCAAATCAAAGCATTACAAGCCCAACCTCCGAAAACTTCGACAACCCATTCTACCAATCACCACCACCCTCACCTCACATTCCAAATCACCCACAAATTCCCGTCATGGCCGCCCTTAGAGATCACAATCGGCCGAACCACAATGATACCACAAACCCAATCAATTTTGGCACTCTTGTGCCCCAAAACTTTGAGATTCATCCTTCTCAAATGAGCTCTATTGAGAAGAATGCCTTTAGTGGAGCTTCTCATGAATATGCTCACGGACATTTGAGAAAGTTTAAGGGCAAAGTTGCTATGATAAAAAAGACGGGGGTGCCGGAAGAAACCTTGAGATTAATGCTCTTCCCCTACTCGTTGACGGATAAGGCGGATAGGTGGTTGAATGTTCATGCCCCAAACACTTTCACCACTTGGGACGACTTAGCCACGACCTTTCTTGCTAAGTACTATCCGTCCTCTAAAACCGCCATGCTTCGTAATGAGATCACTCAATTTCAACAGGACAAGGGAGAATCTTTGGGAGAGGCATGGGATATATAGATACCAAGATTTGCTTGCTCGGTGTCCTCATCACGGGATACCCACTTGGTATACCACCCAAACGTTCTTTCAAACGCTTCTCTCCCGCACAAAAGAGATGGTTAATGCATCGGCAGGAGGTAGTTTTGATCACTTGCCACATGAAGAGGGAACGGGGCTTATCAAGAAGATAGTGGATTCCGAAGAAAACTATGGTACAAGAGGAAATTCATTGAGAAGGAGTAACAAGTACCCCAATGAGCTCCTTTCCAACTCCAAGGCAAATGAGGAAACCAATGCTAAGTTAGACATGTTGACCAAGAAGTTGGAGGAATTGACTAAGGGGGCTACAAGCAAAGAAACCAAGAACAACACTCCGGGAATGTACCAAGTGAATAATGTAGCTTCATGTGATTTGTGTGGAGGAAATGGGCATACGTTCGATGTATGTGCCAATAATTCTATTGAGGGAAGTGGGAGTGAGGAGGAGTTGTATGCTTTCCAAGCATTCAATAACTCTGGAAGTCAAAACACTTTCAACCCAAATTCAAACTACTACCATCCGGGCATTCGAGGAAGCCCCTACATGAGCTACAAAAGCACTAATGTTTTAAACCCACATCAAATTCAACAAAACCAAGTTCAAAACCCACCCGGTTTCCAACAAGGGGTGGAAATTTGAATCCGAGAAACAATTACAACAACAACAATTTTTATCAAGGGAATCAATCAAACCAAGCCAATCAAGGCTTTGCGCCAAACTTCAATGATCAAAGTTACAACAACCCGAATTTCAACAACAACAACCAAAACCACAACCAACATCAAAACCAAAACTTCAATCCACCCCCATTTCAAAACAACTTCCACAACAACCAAAATCCAAACCAAAACTTTCACAACCAAGGTTTCAATGACCCAAATTTCATTCAACAAACTCCCAACTTCAATAGCCAAATGCCAAAGGGGAACTCTCAAGTTGGAGTCCCTAGGAATGACTATGGGTTTGCTTTGCCTCTTACTAATACCCCTCACCAAGAACCATCGAGTGAGAATCAAGTGGGTGAATGTAACACCCCCATTTATTTAAGGGCCTGTACTAGGACTCCCCAGATAAATAAGGGTGTTACCATCTCGGTTTCCCGAGGCAGTAGATACAAAGGAATGATAAACAGTACTTTAATTAAAAGTTAAACTCCATAACATGTTCTTACAACTGTAAAAAACTGTCTTATGAAAAGTATGTACAACTCATGCTAAACTGACTATGGTGATCTAGACTCTAGTCTGGTTCGGATCCAAGCTCTCTCCTCCAGTTTCCCATAGTCTCAGCCACCTGACAATCTGCTCCCCAATAATTTGGTTCATCACAGGTGATCACGAATACACGGGGTCAACCACGAGGTTGAGTAGAGGAAAAATAAATAAACTTATAATATATATTGGGATCAATCGTCCCTTAACTCCGCACCGATCCAACGCCAAATAAACTCCGCACCGATCCAAAGCCAAATAAACTCCGCACCGATCCAACGCCAAATAAACTCCGCACCGATCCAACGCCAAATAAACTCCGCACCGTATCACAAGACCCATTGTATCAATTTCCGTATAATAAGAATATATAGTCAATAAATAAAATCATAGCATTATTCATTCAACAAGGTATATATATAATTCACAACAGTTACTAAACACGTTTCACATCACAAACGAGTGCACATTTATTCCCCTACCTCAACCGTCGGATGAAATTGTCACTTGCGCAGCTGCTAAAAGTGTTCCACACGGAAAACGTCACCTAAACATATAATATTTATCGATTACAATTCTTCACTTAACCCGTAAATTTAGAATAATAACGAAATGCCAAATGTACTAACTTCCAAACATGGAAAGTTTCCCAAAAAGGAAACTACCCGAAATAGTAACTTTCCCAAAAAGGCATTTAAGTTAACTCATGTAAAAACTAGTAATAATACTAAGTAATACTATGATAATACTAATAGAATAATAAGAGATAATAATAATAATAAAATAATAATGTTAATAATAATATTAATACTAATAAGACTAAGAAGGACAAAAGACGTATGAATCATAAACATGCTACCCTACTACGACTCCACCAATACACATAAGCTGACCCCCATCAATACGCGTAAAAGAAAAACAGACCTCGCCTAGCCGCTACCACCGCTGACAACCGCCGTAACCAGTACCCACTACACTTGTTCCAACACCGACAACCAGCCCCTCTACCGACTACCTCCGGCGAAGTGAACCAAGGCCCTAACCAGGCCTGGTTCCTCACCCAAACACCCCAATCCCGACTGCACTAAACCCGCTATCGACAATACGACCAACTCCGACACCACCTGAAACCACCGTCAAAACTGCCCTTGATATCAGACCTTCAAACACTAACACCGCGACCTCGCAGGGAACAAACGTTGCCTTTTGACAACTACCCTAGCGCCTGATCACAACCGTAACCACCACCCTACTCCTACCATAACCACCACAGTAAAACGTGCTAGCCTAGACTGAGACTAAGGATGACTTCACCCTTCGAAACCGACTGCACCCTACGCAAAACACAAAACAGCGAGTTGACATACCTGGTTTACGATCCAAACGACCCGCCCTAGCCCGGTTTAAACCCGTCGTACAAGACTCATCTCCCTTCTCGGAGGTGGCGGCTGCAAGATAACGTGGTGCTGGTTGTGTGTAGACTAAGGTAGAATTAGGGTAAACTAGGTTAGAACAAAGGTGATATGAGGTGGTTTGTAGCATGTTTGGACGAGAGGTTTTGTGGGTTTGAAGAAAGTATGGGCTGACTTGATAAAAGCACAAAAATCGAGGCCCAAAGTTAAGCCAAAGGTCCCTAGTTCGAATCCCATAGACAACACTATTGCCAAGTTTATTATTCGATAAACCAAATATCGAATACTATTCTAAACGTCGATTATAATAATAAATATTATAACGATTATAATAATAAATATTATAACTTCTCACATAAATATTAAAACGTTGATATAAAACTAAATATTAAACTTCACGAGTATATCTAACTGATATTATTACTATTATTATAGCAATAGCAGAATATGTAACGAATAGAATATAATTATATATCATCTTGACAATTAATATAAAACAACTCCTTTATATTGAATTATAAAAGAATACGGGGTATTACAGTGAATTACTCAAGCTTGTGAAGAATATGCAAACTACCCACAACCAAGAGATGATGAACTTGAGGAGTGCCAACCAAAAGGAGATAAGATAGATGGAGGCTAGAGTCGCTTCCCAAGCCTTAGCCAATCCTCAAAGGCCTCCGGGTGGTTTTCTAGCTCAAGGACAAAGCTCGAGGGATGCTACCAAGCATCATGGGGTTAATGCAATCATGACAAATGCCGATGAGCAACCAATGCTTGAAACCACTAGTAGCGGAGAAAAACCTTCACTTGAGCAACTCATGACGGTTTTTTGAGGGGATAGTGAGGAGGAAGCAATGGTGATGGTGCCCGTTGTTTCCCCGGAAGCTAGTGACCAAGATGGGATGAATGAAGACTTATTTGTGATGGAACAAGTCATAGAATTTTCAAGGAAGAAGAAAGATGAAAGGAAAGTGAATATTGAGAAAGGAAAAAGTGTGGTTGAAGAAGAGTCCGAACATGAAGAAGGGCTCATTAAAAGAAAAGTTTGTGATTTCTTTAGGAGAATTACCAAAGGAGATCCTCGTTGCGAGGAATTGATGAAACTTGTCGGAGAGGTGGAAGCAACAATCCCCTCACAAGAAGAGAAAAGAGAAGTAATTAAATGCAATCATGTCCGCCAAGAAAGTCCCAAGCACCATCCCCATGAAACTCGGAGATCCGGGTAGCTTTTCGATAAATTGCTATCTTGGAGGGAAGAAGATTGAAAATGCATTATGTGACCTGGGAGCAAGCGTGAGTGTCATGCCTCTAGCAATGGCCAAGAAATTGGACATCAAGAATTTATCTCCCGCTACAACTTCTATCACTCTTGCGGATGGCACCGAGAAACTTCCTCTAGGGGTACTTGAAGATGCTATTGTCAAGGTGGAGAATTTATCCATCCCCACCGATTTCTTGATATTGGATGTCCCCGTCGGTAGCAACTCTTTCGTGATACTTGGTAGGCCATTCTTGGCCACCAGAGGAGCCACTATTGATGTTAAGAGAGGAAGGCTATCATTCCAAGTGGGAGAGGAAGTGGCGGAGTTCGAACTTCCGGAAGCTCCCGGTACAAGTTACAAGGGAAAAAATGTTGGCATGGTTGCAAGTTTGATGGTGAATGATGTCCCTAAGATGTTTGATGAAAAGGGAATCATGAGAAGTATGACTTTGAAGAATGAGGATGCTAGTTTTGCTAGCGGGAGGTTATTTGTTCCGGAAAAGAGAGACCGTGATGAAGAATAACAAAAACCAAGTTGTGCTAGTTCTTTTAAGGACCCTTTGGTTGAAAAAGGGGACCTAGAGGAGCTATATGTCGGAAAGGATGTCAAGGGTCGAAAGTTGACGATGTGTGGAGCGGGATTCGCTCATGAAAGCAAGGTGGAAGCTACGGCCGAAGCCTTTGACCGTTTTCTAAGGTCTTTGGCTAGCATGGACGAAGTTTCCGTTCAAAGAAATTGAAGAGTGGTCGTGTAAGGTTTGGTGGAGTCACTTAATAACCACCGTTTGTAAGTATTAGTCTCCTTTCTTTGATGTAGCTTGCATTTTTTAGTTCGATTTTTAATTTCATTTCTAGCTTGCATGTGAGTTTTGGATGTGTTGGTTACTCGTTTGTGGTTAATTCTCGAGTATAGTCGGAGGATAGTAGGCAAAACCGTTGTTGGCAAAGTCGATTTTTATGTTCAAGTAAATTATTTTCCGAAATTGTGTACAAGTAGTCCCAGCCGGCCTACCGGCTGACGGTCTCATACCGGCTGAGAGCACCTGGACACATTTCTGTTTTTGATGGTTTATTTGGCAGATTTCAGATTTTGCACTCCCAGCCTGCATCATATCGGCAGCCGGTCCACTGGCTCAAAAGACGTGTTACTTGTTCAAAAAGCGAAAAAGCAAAGAGAATTGATTCCCAGCCGGTAGGCCGGCAGCCGGTCCACCGGCTGAGAATCATGGATGTGAACCATTGTTTGAAGAAAAAGAAGGTGAAGAAGGATCCCCAGCCGGTCGGCCGGCAGCCGGTCCACCGGCTGGGAGTTTTTGTAAGGCAAGTTTGAAGAAGAAGCGAAGAATGAAGGAACGAGTTGAAGTCGGATTGTGAGCCAGTCGACCGGCAGCCGGTCCGCCGGCTCAGAATCAAGTCCTATAAAATGTTCGAAAAAAATTCAAAAATACCAAACCCTAAATCTCAGCCGGTCGGCCGGTGGCCGGTCCCAAACCGGCTGAGAGTCGTCTTCTGTCGCAAAATTAAAACTCACGACACTCCCCATTTTTTCCTCATTTCAACTTCATTTCTTCTTCTTTCTTCCTTATTTCCTCTTCTCCCTCTCATCCCCTACCTACAAAAACACCACCAAACACTCCAAATCAAAACCCCCTTTCATTCCCTCATCAAATCACCTCAAAATAACCATGTCAGGAAGAACGGAAAGGAGATCGAAATCAAGGCATGACCCGATTGTGGAGCAAGAAGTCCGAAATGTACTTGATAGCAGCTTCATTGGTCCGGATCCGAGCTTTCCCGGACTCCAATTTGCTTCTATACAACAAAAAGGTAATTTCACTTACTTTAAGCATCGCCCCCTTCATCCGACTAGGTTCATTGATAGGGCAGGTTTGAGGGAACTTGGTATTGAGAGGATTACTGCGGATCTTTTTGATGGTTTGGGGATGAAAACCTTGTATGAAACTAGACCGGTTCACACCTCCCCCAGATTGACTTGGGAGTTTTTGAGCTGCCTTGTAGTTACTAAAAAGCGGTCTTTGGGGAAAGTTGTCTTATTGGAATTTCGTTTGATGAACAAGCAACACCGTCTTACATTGGAAAACTTTGCTCTAATTTTTGGGCTCAACGGAAAATTACCTATTAAGCCTCCGGAGGGTTTTGATACGGAGGCTATTTGGACCGCCATAACCGGTTTAGTAAGTGATAGGACAAGAAAGAAACCGGCTAATAGGGTGCATTTGGCACCGATTAGGATTTGGCATCGGTTCATGGGGTGGACCGTCTTTTCTAGGGATGAGCCTCACAATTTTACTACTACGGAGCTCGAGATCTTGGGGTGTTATTTGGTTGGTGGCCCGAAACTTAATATTGCTCACCACATGGCGCTTCACTTGAGTAGGTTGGCAACCCAACCTCAGCTTACCACCCCTATATGTGTTGGGGGGATGGTCACCTTGATAGCCGAAGACCTTTGTCAGAGGCATTTTACGGTAGACTATATTCAGGGTGAGAACGTGTTATCTCGCCGGTACTTGTAGGAGGCTTTGGGGTGGATCAAGTATAACCCCAACGATCGTAATGAGTATTGGCAGATTCACGTAGATAACAAATTCAGAAATTCGGTACCCTTGCCTAACGCCGAGAGGATGAGAGTTGTGCCAGGGAACACCTCCTACCTCCTTGATATTGAGGTGGACCCCGATGAGCTCCCTCCCGATCAGCGTGCTCCGAGAGTATATGCCCGAGATAGGACCGGTACCACCGCATCCGACCTCCAGTTTGAGCAGTTTCAGCAGCCCTCCGTTACCATGCCCCCTTTTCAGAGTGGTCCCTCATACTTCCAGGGATCTACCTCCGGTTCCGTTCCGCCTCAGTCTTACACTATGCCTCAGGACCTCATAGACTTCATGGCCCGGGTTGATTTGGGTATGAAGACCGCGGCAGACCTTGCAGACGAGCGCCAAGCATTGACGGATGAGCGGCATAGGGATTTGACTTATAGGCTTGATTACATATACCACGATCAGGCCTATGGGACATTTCCCAGCTATGATCAGTCTGTTCGCCAGGGACTTCATCATGCGGCCGGTGGTCGCCCGTCTTGCTACATGCCTCCCGAGATGGGATATGTGCCACCAGAGGGGCGTTTTTTCGGGGAGATCAATGTTGCCCCGGGCTACTTCACTAGCCCGATCTTTCCCCCCAATTTCCGTGGGAACGCGGACTCAGGCCCCCGCCCTCAAGGGCACCCTTCTCCCCATGGCATGGTAGGTGACCCCGGGGCTAGTGGCTCGCATGCTTCGCCCTTTCGAGATGTAATGCTTAACCCGGGCGACTATATGCAAGTGGATGGCAATGGAGATGATGATGATGGCAATGAGGACGAAGGTTATGAGTCCGAGGATCATTTTGATCAGTGACCACCCTAGGAGGTGGTAGGTGATGGCTATGCTCCCCTTGAAAAATCCAAAGCAAGTAACTCCCTCAATCCAAATTTCACTTTACTTTGCATTTTACTTTCTAGCATGCATTTAGAATAGTTAGTTAGTTTAGTTAGATTGTTTTAGTTTTCAATTCATCATTTCATATCATTAGTTTAGTTGCATATAGTTGCATTCATTTAGATGCATTAGATTTACATTTTGTATCATATTGTCACATATAGTTTGCATACATGTAGATTAGAGCATTTAGTTTGCATTTAGTTTAGTTTTTAGTTTTTCATTTCCTTTGTTTACTTTGTTTTTATTGCTTTCATAAAAACCAAAATCCAAAAAAATTGAAAAACCAAAAACCTTCAAAAACATGTTCTTTATTTTCCGGTTTTCCTCCTCACATTATGCACATAAATAAGTGTGGGGAGGAATAACCGTTTATTTCAAAAATACAAAAACAAGTTTTTATTTTCTCAAAAATTTTAAAAAAAAAGCCAAAAACATGTTGTTTTCGTTCTTTTTCTTCATTTCCCCCTTGCACTTTGTTCCATTGAGGACAATGTAAATCTTAAGTGTGGGGAGGGAAAATATCCACTTTGTGAATATTTATTTGCTTTTGTAAATATGAAAAAATTTCAAAAATACCAAAAAAATCGAAAATTTTTAAAAATTTCAAAAAATATGTTCTTCCTTTCTTTTGTTTTTGTTCTTTGCTTGCCTTGTATATCTATGTTTGTTGGACTAACAAATGGCAGATGCGACGGCAACCCGAGGTATTAGGAGAATGAAGATGCTTGGTATACTCTTTCCTACTTCTTTCTCCCCCTCCCGATTTCTTTTTATGTTGATATCATGAAGGAGAACGGGATTTTTGTGCCTTGGATGTTCCTTTGGGGAACTTTTGGTTGTTGTGGTTGATGTGCTGTTAGTTTAGCCTTCTTGTTGTTGCATGTTTGTTGTGTTTGTTGTTAGTTTGCTTTTGTTTCACATGCCTTTTCATTTTCATAGTTTTGTGAATATGTGTTAGTCGGTTTTTCCGTTTTGCTTTTGTTTGTAAATATGCATAGGAGGTTGAATAGTGGAGGATATATGCCGTCAATGATGATATTTGTCTTGCTTGTGTATTACCCCTCCTAATAGCTTGCACCGTTTGATGTCACCTTGTTAGGGTTCTTGCTTGCAAGGACCCGGAAGTCAAGGCTTAATGACCAAGTTTCGACCACCTTGTGAGACCGTATTAGACCTTTACTCGACCTAGGACCGACATTAGCTACTCAAATGTGAGGATAGAGCCTCCTTTATAGTCGGCCCATCAAACCGACTCAGTTTAGGATTGTGAGTAGTCCTCCTTACGTGGTGTGTTATGTCTTTACGCATAAGTATGGCGCTCGTTCCTTATTTCCTTGATTAATGATTCATGTGCATGTGAGACAACTTTTGTTCCAAATAAATCAACTTCACATTTGCCAAATTAGCCTTGTTTTGACCCTTGCATCTTATTCCCCTTTTGTTTAACCACTTTGAGCCTTAACCTTTTCATTTGGCCTAAACTACTAGATGAGCTACACCCCAAAAACATCCTTCCTTGATCAAGAATGGTTGCTTTTGTGGTACTTCGTTAGTGGTAGAGTCGGGAATTTAGATGTCGGTTGGTGGCTTCTTCCGTTGTGGTCATTACTTGTTGTTTGTTTGGTGTTTGGAAGTTTGAGAAAAAGAAAAGAAAAAAAAATGAAAAAAGAAAGAAAATAGAAAATCAAAGAAAAAAAGTTGAAAAAGTTTTGAAAAATCCAAAAAGAAAAATGTACATATGTGTTTTGAAAGAGAAAAAGGCTAGCAACAAATCCCTTCCATCAAGGGGACATAGAAAAAGCCGTTGCTACAATAATGTGGTCTTTTGATATTTTTGCACGCGTGCCGCGTTTACACAATTTTTGCATTTGATTTGATTTTCAAGTCGTATGTTAGGGTGTAGACGTTGTTCGGTGTTTTTAATAATGACCACTTTGTTTAAGGTTGTGATGGGTCCGATTTTTCCAAAGTAAGTTGGGGTTTATACAATTTTTGCTTGGTTTTGTTAAAGCCAAAGTTAGGGCATAGACGTTGCTTAGTTGTTGTAATAAGGAGTTGTGTTGATTATGGCAATCATTCTTGTTTTTGAGCCTCAAATCCTAGAACGGTGCTTGCACCAAACCATTTTCACCCAACCCAAGCCCCGTTGCATCCTTGTTGTTGTTCTCATCATGTGCATTTGCATTTTTCATGGATTTTTGGATGGAGTACCATTCTAGATTGCGGGCATGCTTCGCAAGTTGAGGTAGGTGAGTGACTTTGGTTACTTTTTGTCACAAAAATCACCCCCCTTTCTTCCCTTGTGTGTTGAGTGTCTCCCGTGAGAGTCGGTACATAAGGTTCTTTTATCGGTTATGGGTCTTGCATGGAGTCGAATCATGTGTGTGTCGTGTCATTCTTGGAAGTATAGCTTAGTACTTCCGTTTGCCCGCCTTGAATAAGTTTCTTGGTCTTTGGTGATGTCATTCTTGGTTGCTTGAGCTTGATTTAGGGGTTTGACACCGTGGTTAGACTTTGAGTCGGCATCCTCCGCTATAGACCTCCCTTGTTTAGTTTTTCAAAACCCCGCTTGAATGAGGCAAGCGGTTGTCTTTCCCTTTTTCCGATGCATGTTGCTTGTCTATACGTGTTATGTTTTTACTTGTTTGCATCAAAATTTTTGTAGCAAGACCTTACTTGCCTTGCAATAGGGCATTCTTCCTCATGAATATCAAATTGTGAGTTGAAAGGGCTACGGGTGTAGCTAAACCCGATTCGGCTCCTAGTTAGCTTAGTTAGTTTGTTTCTTTGTTTCTAATAAGGGTTATGTAGTTACTTGATCTCTTACTCGAGGACGAGTAAGGTTTAAGTGTGGGGAATTCTGATGAGCTCCATTTTTGTCATTATTTTCATTGTATATTCTTCATTTTCGGTCCCGATTCGACCTCGTTTTGCGTGCCTTTGATTGTTTTTATGCCCGTTACCTCGACTATTCCTATTTGATTCACATTTTACAGGTATTGCGGCGGGGGCGAAGAAACGAGAGCAAACGAGACATTTTGGAACGAATTATGAAGAAATGTGAAGGAATTAGCAAGAAATCCTCCCAGTGCCTCCCAGCCGGTTCCCAGCCGGCGGCCAGTAGGCCGGCTGGGGACCTTGACTTGACTTTTTGGCGAAAATGAGTAAAAGTTACAGATTCAAGCTACAGGGCTCCCAGCCGGTGGCCAACTGGCAGCCGGTCAGCCGGCTGGGGATGCATTTCTATACTTAGCCAATTTTCGAAGTTTGAAGAAAATGTTGATTTGGGCAGATTATTGCAAAAGGACTCCCAGCCGGTGGCCAACCGGCAGCCGGTCCACCGGCTGAGGGTACCTGTACATTGAAGAAAAGAAGCAAAAAAATCAGATGTTGAAGTTTAGCCTCCCAGCCGGTACCCGACCGGCAGCCGGCCGGTCGGCTGAGGATCATGTCACAATTGAAGAAAAGAGAAAAAGTTTCAGAATTCTACATTTGGACTCCCAGCCGGTCCACCACCGGCAGCCGGTTGACCGGCTGAGAGTCCTACTTCAGATTTCCGCCCTCTATATAAACCTGCACTTGTGTCATTTATTTCTACGCACTTTTCACGCATTTCTAGACAGATTTTTAGGGTTTCTACTGTTACATTCATCCATACTTAGCCTTCAAAAACTCTCTTAAACATTTTAATCTTTCCTTAGTTTTGATCTTAATCTTTTAGTTCATTTTAATTCTTACTTAGTCACTCTCTTAGCATTCACTAGTACAGAAATGACTTTAGGCATAGACAAATGGCAACGGTCATTAAAAATAACCATTGCCAATTAGAAAAGGCAACGGTCGTTAGCAACAACCGTTGCCGAATATAGAGAAAAAACTCATACGACAACGGTCCACTCAGAAACCGTTGCCATATGTATTTTTTATACACAATTAAGGCAACGGTTTTATAATGACCGTTGCCATTTATTCAACTCAAATTTGGCGCAAAACTTATAATTTGGGCGCTATATACAATATTACCTAAACTCGTAAATTATATTACTCGTATTCCAAAAACTTATACTAAAAATATTAATTAAATAAATTATTACTCGTAATAAGTTATATTATTATTCCTACTCTTCATCAATTCCTAAATAATAAGTAATACTTCTATTTCGTCTTATCAATATCATCTGCTCTTCTTCATTCATCAATTTCGCTCTTCTTCATTCATCAATTCCATCTATTTACTCTTCATCAATCAGTTCATCATCGCCGCAACGAGACGACTACCGCTGATTGTTACGGCTCCGATCACGAAGAACCCTAATTCTGCGCAATCGGGTATTTTTTGCTTAATTTGGTATATGTATTGAATTCTTTGCTTAATTTGATTTAGGGTAAGTTTAATTCGCTTTATATGTAATTGAATGTTAATGTAATTGATGTCTATTTCTGGATTATTGATGTATGGTGTATATGCAAACCCTAATTTTGGTAACCAACTGATGATTGATTTTCTGGGTATTGTGTATGTTTTGAGCAAATAGCCGCAACAAGAGTTGAAGAACCGGAATTATAACACATGTGCACCACAAAATTAAGAATTGAACTCATCTTACACGAAGGTAAATTCCCCAAGCAATACTGTGTTTTAAGTTCCGTAAACTGTCAAGAAAAAGCTAACAGTGTAGAAAGTAGAAACACAGGATTCAAGGACTGAAAGTTCTAATCAGACCATTGCTGCTCCTGATCAAGTCTTGGAATGCAGAATGCCTTTGAACCTTCAGGCAATATTCTAGGATACAAGACGCACACTTCAAGAGGTTGACTCTGTCTAGGCTGTAGCTGACTTAGCCCTGTAACTCAGACACAAAGTAATAATGTTTTGTGTCATCATCAGCACCGCAATACCTTTTTCCTAGTGGATGGCACCTGAAGTTCTTTGTAACGAGCCATCAAATGAGAAAGCTCTATAATACGGATTGATATTCGTCTGGTATGCAGGTTGATTTGTGACATTACATTAAGAATCACTTTTATTTCTTAGATTCAGGCCTGGGAAAATATTCACAACTGGTGTGCTAACCAGACTCAAGTCACTCAACCCGCTGCTAGTGCTTGCTTACTTGTAGCAGCACTCATGGCAACCATGTTACATTCTGAATCCAGGCACTTGTATTCTTGGTGGTGGATAGCCATAATAGTCCCAAGAATTCTAAATGGCTTCAGGACAATCTTACTGGTGTGTTCCTTCGATCATCATTTCAAATTGGATCCACTTACTCTTCTGTCAAACCCTCTCACTTTAAAACCCAAATACTTGGGATGGAGATGGTATAAGATATCATGTTTACCATCTTGTCTCCTACTTTTTAAAATCTAAATGCTGTCTTAACTGCTATTTCTTTTTACTGCGTTGGATACTTGCTCAGTTCAAGTGTCATATGTGATCTTTTCATATTGTTACTGATTGTGCTTTCATTTGTTTGATTAGCTTGGAAAACGTCAAATTCAGGATCCAATTGATGCTTCTCGACTTTAATTTAAAGTATTGTCACTATAAGCTACCCTTTCATTTTGTACGCTCTTGCCAACATGATATATCTGATCACCCACAAAATCTTCCCGTATGGTGGATACTTATATACAAACACTTTTGTTTGGAATTTGGCTTTCGCTAGAATTTGTTAAGAACTGGCATCTAAACAAAGTTCTTTACTCTAAACTATTTTGATGCAAGTTGATCTATGATTTTGTGTCTTGCATTAGACTCACCAAGTTTTAAACTACTTTCAAACTAAGAAAGTTACGAGTTTTTAAAATTATGTATCTTTCTTTTGTCGATTGTAATACAATTACATGTACTGTGGAACTGTTAAGTATTTTAGAATATATTGTCACCTTCCTGAAACTGTCTTTCAGATTCTATCTAAGTAAAACCAGAAGCAAATTGTAGCATTTTGCTACAGAGAGGGTCTTCTCCTTTTGGCAGATGAGGTGAGTCGTTTAGATGAGGCTAATATCGAGTTTACTGAGATACTTTCATGTTTACAACACTATAAGGCGCATCTTCTTTGTCTATTATCAAATGGATACTGCTTTTGTGCCAATTGTGTTGTTTGTTCTTAGCCAATCGTACCCACTTCGGATAGAGTAGCCGTCGTCATTCAAATGCCATTTTCCATTCCTGAAACCTGCCTTAAATTCGTCTTTGATTTTGCAGATGCTCTTCCAAGATCAGCTCACATCCAGAGGTGGACTGTAGCTGTCCCAGTCAGCCCCTTTAAGGTATACTTGATGTATCCATTTCACCCACAATTTATCTGCTTTAGTAGCATTTCATGTCATTATATCATCTTTATTTAACCTTGCAGGTCACATGATGTTTACACTGACTGATAATTGATTAATTTGTCAATAATATGTGATATTTGACAGTTCAATGGCACTGATTTTGTAGCTCTTTAATAGAAGCTCATAATCGATAGTCGATACAACCCACAATTTTCTCGTTGATGAGTTGCTGCTTGTATCTCTTGCACATCAAGAAATCCAGCACTCCATGTAGCAACAAATCAAGCACTCCGTGTAAGTACTGACACTCATCTAACATGCAATGTGAGTATATTACTATATGCAGAATAATAAATAGTTTATTTTTTCAAAAAATGCATACTGTTTTTTATATATACAGCCCGCAATTTGTAATGCTTATTGTTTTAAAAATGTGTAGCTGTGATTTCTCAAGTGCCACTTTTTATCAGACAAGGCTAGAGGATTCATTCTTTAACTGCATTTACTGCAAATATTCTTTAACTGCATTTAGTTGCATTTGTTTTGGTGGATCTTATCTTCCATTATTGTGAGTATGGCTCTGCTAATTCTGTATAGAGGCAGAGTAGCATTCTGGCTACTGGGCATAGCAGAAGGGATTCAGGTGCTCTGCGTGTAATGTTGGGCTGGTGCTGATTACTGGCCTGGTACAGTGGAATGGCTAGTAGACGAACATTTTGGGTCTGTAGTTGACTGTAAGGTAGAACAGTAGAGTAGCAGGGCTGGAAGGGGCTGGCAGTAGTGCGTTGAATGCACTATTGAGAAGGTCAGTGGGACAGTTTTTGAAGTGCAGAACATGTTTCTAGGTCTGATGCTGTAGAGAAGCGGAGTAGCAGGATGCACAGGAGCTGCTGTGTTTGTGCAGGAAATAATTTTTCTGTACAATCAGGCAGTGGTGGGCTTGCAGTAAAGCTGCTGGTCTGGTAATAGTGAGTGGGGAAATAAGCAAGCATGGAGTCAGGGAAGCGAGGTTCAGAGCAGATCAACACAAGGACGAGCAGTAGCTTAGTTTTTGTTAGTTTTGCATCTTGTATATCCTTGTAATTTGACTTTTGTTATGATATATTCTACTTACCTTTCATGTAAATTGTTTTGAGAACGGAAGTGTATATATATTGGTTTTGTAATTAATTATTATCTTAATCGAAAATTTTACATTTACCCAAAAATATATTATTGGAATAATTTTTTTTTTTTAAATTTTAATTGAGCAACGACAACGGTTGTTAAAAATGAACCGTTGCCTTTTATATACATAAGGCAACGGTTGTTGTTAATAACCGTTGCCAAAAACAACTTTTGGCAACGGTTACTAACAACAACCGTTGCTAAAAATAACTTTTGGCAACGGTTGATAATAGAAACCGTTGCTAAAAGTAACTTTTGGCAACGGTTGATAACCGTTGCCGTAGGTGATTGTTTAAGGCAACGCCCCGATTTACAACGGTCGTGGAACCGTTGCCATATGTGCTTTTTGACCGTTGCCAAATGACATTTCTGTACTAGTGATTGTTCTTAGCCATTGTTAGAAGATATTTTGGGTTGTAATTTGAAGGGATTTGAAAGAATTCTTCATCTTGTTATCCAAGTTCATTACTTTGTCTTTGCATTTCTTTTAAGTTTTGCTTATTCAATTGTTTACTCTTACTTAATCCAACATGTTTAGCATTTCCTCATCATTTGTTTACATATTTACTTTAGCCATGTGTGAGTAGTTCCCCTACTAGGGTTAGGGGTGTGCTTTGGTTTGTTGATAGCTATGAATCTTGTCTAGGGTTAAGATTTGGTTCTCTTCTTTGCTAGGTTTTCATTTATGCATGTTATATGTTTGATGAAATGTCTCAACGACGGTTGGACATGATTCTTATTGTTGTTGGCCTTTGATGATAGTCTAGGGCTTTCATGGGCATGTATGTATGTTAGGTTAGCCTTGTTTGTAGCGAAAGCTAGGATACACTACTACAAATATAGGTTTAGGAGACGGGGCTAATGGAACGAATTTTTGCGGAACCGTGCTAATGTGTCACTAAAGATGCGCGGGATTTTTTAAATAAGAAATACAAGACGGTTCCCATTATAACCCGTCTTTATTTGTTGTAAATAAACTAAAGAGAACGGTTAAAATACTTAACCGTGCTCTTATGTTATCATTTGGAAATCTAAGAGAACGGTTCTCTAGGAAACCGTTCTCTTTGCCTTGAGAGAAACTAAAAGAGAACGGTTGCCTTGAGAACCGTCCTCTTTGCTTTTCATAACAATTTTTCATTATAACTAAAAGAGAACGGTTGCCCTGAGAACCGTTCTCTTTGCTTCTAAAAGAAGACGGTTGCCTTGTGAACCGTTCTCTTTGCTCTTCATAAAAATTAAACATAATAACTAAAAGAGAACGGTTGCCTTGTGAACCGTTCTCTTTGCTCTTCATAAAAATTAAACTTAATAACTAAAAGAGAACGGTTGCCTTGTGAACCGTTCTCTTTGCTTCTAAAAGAAGACGGTTGCCTTGTGAACCGTTCTCTTTTCTCTTCAGAAAAATTAAACATAACGTGTAACACACAGTAACTGCTGCAGCCTTCGAAAACCTTTGAAATTCTGCGAATTCAAAGTCTGCGTATTTTCCACATAGTTTCTTCTTGCTATCAATCTGCGAATTCAATCTTGCTATCAATCGTCCGCCATAGTTTCTTCTTCACCAAGCAACTGAACCATAATCGTACGCCCTCTTTCTCCTTTACTCTTGTTTGAATTACCAATTTTTTCTTGATTTTATTTGGGTTATTATGTTTTATGAATGTTTATGTGGTTTTGATTTTGAATAATATATGATGTATAATTTGTGGTTTTCATGTTGAATATATGGTTTGTATGTGATTTGGATGAGGAATATGATGTATATTGTGGGTTAATGTATATGATGAAGGTTTTGATGTTGAATATATGGTTTGTATGTTTTTTCTGAAATTCGTGATGTTTTTTCTGTCCTCATTCAACTGAGTCAAACACCCTTAAATCACTAAGATAGAAAAGACAGCAGTGGTTAGTTGGGAAGGCTCGGCTGAATTGCCACCCCTGGTTTCTATCATGGCCAATTCAGTTGTAGGAATGTAGGCAGAGGGAGTAGAAGCAAATAGACTAAAATCGTGAACCAGAGTTCGTTGTTCATACATTGAGTTTGCCCTCTGTACGCTTAATATTAGTGCCAGACTAAAAAGGAATCAGTGCCAATTAACTATTAAGCTGCACACCCATTTAAGCTGCTACGTTCGGCACCCTACTGTCCCTGCCCATTGCTGATATTGCATCTACGTTCGACACCCTACTGTCCATTTGCTGACAGAGTTGAAATAGCCAACATATTAACATAAAAAAAGGTTATGCAAATCTATCTCACATGATAAATTCTTGGCGTAAAAAGAAATGACAAATAAATGCCAAACGCGCGGTCATCTGAAACCGTGCCTATGAAGAAATTCAGAAAAGCAGAAGATGGAACTATGGTAGTTGTTGCTGAACAATCAGGTTATACATAACCATTGAACCATTTGCCTATAAATTTCTATAATAATACATATAAAAATGTTCGGCACCAACTATCCAGAATATTTCAAATATTTGTACTTGAGAAAATAGAAATCAACATATATCATATAGGCATTAAACAGAAGAGCGGAGAGAAATAGAAGTACACAGAATTGCATGAGCAATATCATCTGCCCGTGTCTCTAGTCTGATCAGCCTACACATTAGTACACAGAATTGCATGAGCATAATGTTATTGGCACTGATTCCTTTTTTTTATGTTGAGAATAGAATTGATTGCAATCCTGTCAGGAAAAAAAGTGAGAAATATGTTAGTTCGTTGTTTAACAAGACATTAGATGCATATTATCAATGAAATCCCACAGTCTAAATCATACACAAATCAACTGTTATCGTCCTTAGTATTATTATCGTCCTTAGTATTATTATTGCTATTAGTATTATTATTGCTATTAGTATTATTATCGTCCTTAGTATTA
Organism: Silene conica; assembly: GCA_029255685.2. Classification (NCBI taxonomy): domain Eukaryota; kingdom Viridiplantae; phylum Streptophyta; class Magnoliopsida; order Caryophyllales; family Caryophyllaceae; genus Silene; species Silene conica. The sequence continues at coordinate 9,433,292 of CM055317.2, read as the reverse complement.
TTATCGTCCTTAGTATTATTATCGTGATATTATTACTATTAGTATTATTATTGCTATTAGTATTATTATCGTTAATAATTGAATTATGAATTTAATAATTGAATTATGTTGTAATTATGTAGCCGAATATGGCTCGTACTTGGATGATTAATGGGAAAAAGGGCGAAGTAGAATATGATGCCGGGTTAGCTGAATTTTACGACTTCGTAATAAAGAACGTGAAAGACAAATCTAGTATGGCGTGCCCTTGTGATATGTGCCGGAATATTAGGTATATGAGCTTTGGAGATGTAAGAATACATTTAAATAAGACAAATTTTAATCCAAAGTACACTTGTTGGATTTTCCATGGAGAATCAAAAAATTTAGATGGAATAGATGTCCAATTTGGGGAGATTGAGAGAGAAACATGCTTGAGTGACGATGAAGAGCCCGATGAGTCTAATTCACTAGAAGATCCGGGTTGTAATATGAATACTGAGGCAGGAGATGGGTGTGACGATATGTTGGATAAATCATGGGGAGATATGTTTGGAGGTGATGAGCAAGAAGGTATTGTAGATGAAACTGATGAGGATCTTGATGAAAATGATTTGGAGGATACCAGTGTTGTATTGGAGAAATTGAAAGATTCCGAAGTGCCTCTTTATAGTAGTTGTAAGCACACTAAATTGGCAGCTCTTGTTAAGTTATATAATTTAAAAGCAACAAATGGGTGGAGTGACAAGAGTTTCACAGACCTCCTGAAATTATTAAAGGACATGCTCCCCGAAAATAATGTACTCCCCGATCGTACATATGAGGCAAAGAAGCTACTTAGGGGAATTGGTATGAAATATGAAAAAATCCACGCATGTCCCAATGATTGCATATTATATCGCAAAGGATATGCTAATCTCACTAGTTGTCCAGTGTGTAAGGAATGGCGATATCAAAAGAAGGAGGGGATCCCAGCTAAAGTTTTGTGGTACTTTCCAATAATTCCTAGGTTGATACGATTATTTGCGAATAAAGATGATGCCAAATTACTCACATGGCATAGTACATCAAAAGCAAATGATGGGAAGTTGAGACACCCGGCCGATGGGAAAGACTGGAAGTTTATTGATGCAAAATATCCCGAGTTTGGCAAAGAACCCAAAAATCTCCGCCTTGCACTCTCCACTGATGGGATGAATCCCTTTGGAAATTTGAGTAGTCAACATAGTACTTGGCCGGTGTTTTTAGCTATTTACAATTTGCCTCCATATCTTTGCATGAAACGAAAATATTTGATGTTGTCTTTATTGATTTCTGGTCCTAAAGAACCTGGTAATGATATAGATGTCTACTTAGAGCCTCTTCTTGACGATTTGAGATTGCTGTGGGATGAAGGGATACGAGTGTTTGATGCCTACCAGAATAGTTATTTCAATTTGAAAGCAATGTTACTATGTACTATTTCTGACTTTCCTGCGTATGGTAATCTATCTGGACACACTGTGCACGGGAAAGAGGCTTGCCCCTTGTGTGGAGAAGATGTCGATTCTTGTTATTTGAAGTTTTCTCGTAAGCAAGCGTACTTGGGATACCGTAGGTTCTTGGACCCTGATCATTCATATCGTAAGCTACAAAAACCATTCAATGGAAAACCTGAACATCGATCTCCTCCTAAGATATTAACCGGTCATGAAGTATATGAAAGAGTGAAAAAAATTGAGATAACTTATGGGAAGAAGGGTTCTAAATTAGCGTCTCGGGGATATAAGAAGATGTCTCCTCTTTTTGAAAAACTTCCATATTGGCGTGACCTTTCTATAAGATATTGCTTAGATGTTATGCATATTGAGAAAAATGTGTGTGACAATATAATCAACACTCTTCTGAATGTTCCGAATAAGTCAAAAGACAACATATCAGCTAGGATGGACATGGTGGATATGAAAATCAGACCTGAGTTGGCACCAGAAAAGAAAGGAACACGATATTATTTGCCTCCGGCTGCTCATACACTTTCAAGAAAGGAGAAAACAGAGTTTTGTGAGTGCTTAAGTAGTGTTAAAGTGCCGGAGGGATATTCTTCCAATATCAACAGCCTAGTATCAATGACAGATCTTAAGCTTGTTGGTTTAAAGTCTCATGATTGTCATACTTTGATGCAACAACTACTACCAGTGGCTATACGTTCGATTTTACCTAAAAAAGTTCGATTCGCCATAAGTAGGTTTTGCTTTTTCTTCAATGCCATATGCAATAAAGTGTTAGATCCCAAGGAGTTGGAGTCTTTGCAAAAACTAATTGTCACTTCTCTTTGTCAATTGGAAATGTACTTTCCTCCTTCATTTTTCACAATAATGGTGCATTTAACTGTACACTTGGTTAGAGAAATCAAATACCTTGGTCCAGTTTATCTAAGGTATCAATATCCTTTTGAGAGATTGATGAAAGTGTATAAGGATTATACATCTAATAGATATCGTCCTGAAGGGTCTATTGCTGAGCGTGCAATCACGGATGAAGCACTTTTTTATTGCTATGCACACTTGTCAGATTCTGAGCTACCTGGGATTCCTAAGAATAGGCACAGTGAGTGGATGATGGGCAAAGGTCTTAGGGGTCATGTTCGTCTAGATATGGCAACTGAGAAATGGCATATAGCACATACATATGTTCTTCATAACGAGGATGAGGTACAGCCGTACATTGAGGAACACAAGGCATTGTTGAAGGCGAAGCATCGAAATAAATCAGAGATGTGGATCGCAAGTGAGCACAATAAGACTTTTAGAGTTTGGTTCAAGGGTCGAGTTATAGAAGACTTGCAACAATATCCTGAGTATATTTCTTCTAGATTACAGAGGCTTTGTTTTGGGCCTAAGACTTTTGCATCGTCTTATACTGGTTATGCCGTTAATGGATCCACCTTTTACACTCGTGGGCAAGATGACATGAGCACGATGCAAAATAGTGGTGTTAGTGTAGAGGCAGAAGGCATGCATTTTGCTAGTTCGAAAGATAAGAAACCAGTTTTAAGTCAAATGCATTATTATGGATTCATTGAAGAGATTTGGGAGTTAGATTACACAGATTTTCTAATACCTATATTTGGATGCAAGTGGATTGAAACTACTAGTGGAGTTCGCAAGGATGAACTAGGATTCACCTTAGTAAATCTTAATAAATTTGGTCATAAGGAGGATCCTTTTATTATAGGGACACAAGCGAAACAAGTATTTTATGTCACCGATCCATCGGATAAAAAGTGGTCAGTTGTGCTATCTGTAAGAAGTAAGACCACAATGGATAGTTGCGATGACGATGTGGTATTTGAGGGCTTTGATCCTCGTGTACCACATTTAGATGATACGGATATATTCGAGCCTTCTAGTTTATATGTTCTTGATGACCATGACGAAGGGATATGGACCAATACCGAGTCTTCTTCTAAAAAACGCCCTCGCGGTTTTGACGCATGATTAGGTACGATTTATTATTATTATTATTATTATTATTATTATTATTAATATTATTATTATTAAATTATTATTATTATTATTAAATGCTTTTCCTTTTTTTTACTATGGGCAGCAACGACCTGACTTCAGTCCAAGCAACGCTTCAGTCCAAGCAACGCTCCAGTCCCATTATTATTATTATTATTATTATTATTATCATATAGAATCATTTAGTTTTCTTGGTTGTTTATTTTTGCTTAGTGGCAGTATGAGACTTCTTGTAATTTGCTCCATTATTGATGTTTTAATATAATTTCTCACATTTTACCGCTTTTCATCAGAAGCATTCCTCATCTACATTTCTTATATGCTTTCCTATCTTGCATGTTCCAGTGACTTGCTTTCCCTGTTGTGACTTGCTTTCCCTGTTCTGACTTGCTATCCCTGTTTTTTTTTGTACAGTTGAACAATGGGCCCGCAAAAACGTAAAAGAAGTCGAAAGAACAACTCTGTTGAGGACGCAAGCGGAAAGAAGGGGATATCTTCTCACAGGGGCCGAACTGTTTTAGATATGGCTGCAAGAGCTATTAAAGAGAAACAACCCATACAACTTGAGTGGGACGAAGAAGATAAATTGCCGACAGGAAAATATGCATCTAAGTTTAGTTCATGGATAGACGTGACTGTTCGGGGGAATGTTAGTCCCGCACTGGAGAGTTGGGAGGATGTGGATCAACCGACGTTGAACCTTATGCTGAGTGAATTGACGGTATGTTATTTTAACCATGTTCTAAGTTTTTTTTGATTCATGTTCTAAGTTTTATGAATGTGGGTTGTACAGATATATAAACTAACATTATGTGATTTTGGTTGTGTTTGATGAATGTTAGTTTAGCCTTTGAGTTCTTAATGTTCTTATATTGATATATAAACTGATTTTGGTGAAGATTTAAAGAGGAATTGGATGAGAAAGTAAATTTAGGAGTATACATGTTAAGACCGGTTGAATTTTGGGAATTTCATTGTGAATGATTATGTGGTTGGATGGTGAGTATAATATGTTTAACTTATGGGTTAATGTAATTGATGAAGGGCTTTGTTGGATTTGGGTTTTGGGTGTTAACAATTTCGGGAACTTCTATGTCACACGTACTGCTCTACTATGATTCTGTCACTACAACAGCCCCTCCCCATTTCTGCGTTCTATTTCGCTACTGTTTCTGCTAGTGTTCCTGCCCCTGCGCGTCTGTCCGCATTGCTGTTCTTACATTCCTGCTGTGCATTTCTATTTCTGCAACACCCCAGCCCCGTTAATTCCGTTCTGAACAGACCCCAGCCCCGCGTCTTTTCTGCACTACTTCCTACATATACTTCCTGTACCTATACTCAGTTTGCGCGTCTGTCCCTGGCTGCGTCTGCAGCTGGCTGTTGCTGCCCCTAGCTGCTACTGCACTGCATTCATCACGAAACAGAACCAAAATCACGAAACAGCAAGCACGAAACAGATAGTAGCGAATACAGTGAGGGGCAGCAACACGCAGTAGAACAATTGATTAATAGATGAACAATTGATTACTAAATGGACTGTGGTACGAAGAACAGTAGCAGAAGGCAGTAGCAGTAAGCAGTCGGTAGGGTAGTGCAAGGAAACCCAGTGACTGCACCAGAGAGTAGGGAAATGCACTGTTAGCCATGTGCAGCAGCAGGTATAGTAGGGGCAGCAACATTTGTTTGTAGTATGCACGGTGGGGTCTGGGGTAAGCATGGTAGCAGTGGCGTGGTACAAGGAGAGCTGCAGTATGGCAGCAGATAGTAGCAGAGAAAGGGAGCTTTTAACATTAGTGGATCTTAGTGTTTCTTCATAGGTATTAATGATTGTGACTGGAGATATATGCTTCTTGAAATAGAAATTGAGCTAATCTGGAGACTTTATTTGTGAATGAATGATCAAGAGAAATAGAATATATCACCACGGCAGGTTGTAAAAGGTTTTCATTAAGAAGGATCTGTAAGCTTTGCATTTAAAACACTATCTAGTTCAAAGTCGATGAAAAAAGTTTTAAAACACTAATCTATCTATGCAGGGGTCTCACATGCAATCACTCTCACTAAAAGGAGTGCAATCACTACAAGTGACTGAGGATCCACCCGTGACCAATGTTTTGAAGACTCCTGGCCCAGTAACACAACAGGTATATATGTAAGCTTTTCATTAAAGACGCTACTTTATAGTAAATGAAAAAAGTTTGAAATTCTACTATAACTTAAATTTTCAGGCTTGGAAAGATTGTGAGCTATCACTGCCAAACAAATCATCGAAGATAGTGGCTTCAGGAATGGTATACCTATCAAGTAAGGACGAATTTGTTTCCATTCATGGCAGTGCCCTTCGTGATGGTTTTAGCAAAGTGTCAATCAAGGAAATCTATTCTGGGTCGGAAAATGTTGATTTACCAATGCCTGTTGGTGATATGATAACATTGACTCATGCTAAGGGTTCATTTATTCAGTGGCCGCAAAGTCATATACATAGTCCTGTTGAGAAGGTAACTAAGATTTCTAGCTAGTATATATAATGATATAAGATACACTGAGAGTTATACCATTTATCAACTTATTTATGCCAACTTTTAGATAACCATGAAAAAGAATGATCAAGGAAAAAATAAAGCAGCAGCAGCAAAGAAGTCCAAGCCTCAGAAGTGTTCGCCCTCGATTTCGCCATCTTTCCTTGGAATTGAAGTTAGTCCCAATTTTAAGCAAAAGCAGAGGACCATGGATTTGAAGTTATTAGCAACTGAGGCTCGGGTTTTAAAGGCAAGTGGGACAATGATCAGTGTTCCCATTGACGAACATGTGTTACACAATGAACAAACTTGCTACCTTAGTTATGAGGAGGTTGTTCATTTGTTAGATGAACAAATGATTGGTGCCTCTCACATCACACTCTTTATGAGGTTCGGTCTCTTTGTTTAAGCTTCCCCTTTGCAATCCCATTAGTATATATCTGATAATATGCAAACTAGTACTAGATAGTTACTATGGATTCTTATTGTTGTAGGTATTTGAGTGATCTTGCCGATACGATGCAAATTAGTAGTCACTATGGATTCTTGTGCCCAGAGACATTGTCCTCAGAATCCGTTGCTCCGGATGAAAATTATCGATCCGATTATGTTGCTAGGGCAATGACATGTACCGATTGTGGAAAAGGTCGGAAACTTATATTTGCTCCATATGCCCAGGGGTACGTAATTATAAATTTCTTTTCATAGTATTATTATTGATGACTTGATTAATTATTTTATTATTTTTTGTCAATATTTAAGTTGATATCTTCGTTGTATTTTTCTATAACTTGTAGTAAGCATTGGATGTTGGGCGTGATCAATCCGGCTCAAAGTACAGTGTATTGGTGTGATCCTGCCGGACATACAGAGCCTCGTCAATTTTTCATGGATACAATTACCAAGTATGTCTAACTTATTTCTGATCTTTTTTATTTTGCCTTCATATATTATACCTCCCGTTACTCCCCTGCATTTGCCTTAAAATGTTTCTGTAGGCTAGGAACAAAAGTTAAGCCACCCAAAAGCCATCAATCATAGACCTTAGCTTGTTTTTCTATTATACTTTAAATTAACGCTTCATTATCAACTAAAACTGAATAAATATATAAACCTGGCTATCTATATATACAGGGCCTTTGAGAAAAGGAACTCTATCGATCCACTTGCAAAATATGAGGCCAATGGCGTTGTTTGGAAAAAGATTAAGGTACTTCTTGTATATATAGTATATATCTCTATATATATATATATTAACATATTGTTTCTCTTATTAAGTATAGTACATGTGCGTGAAGTATTTATTTATAATATGAGCTACCCTTTCAGGCCCCTTTGCAGCCTTGTGGTTCCGTTTTATGTGGATATTATATTTGTCGATACATGTTGGACGTCATCAAAGGAAGATATGTTACTATTACTCCAAATGTACGTATGTTTTTGGTTTTTTAGTTCATTTTACTTATATATATAGGAGCGAGTCTTGGATAAAAATTTTCTAACCAATTTTTGAAAATTTGTTTGTAGTTCATGCTTAGAGCCCCATTGACATATCCGCTTGAGCTGATTGACGAGGTGAGGGATATATGGGAACGATGATGAAGTTTAGCTTAAGTCGTAGCTAGAAGTTTAGCTTAAGTACATACGTATTGTATCTAGAATTTGTGGATCGGAAAGTATGTTGTATATATGAATGATGTAGCTTAGTTGTTGGAGCAATGTTATATGAATGATGTAGCTTAGTTGTTGGAGCAATGTTATATGAATGATGTAGTTGTTGGAGCAATGTTATTGTACGTTTATTTGCAGGAAAAATTATAGGCCGGATGAATTATAAATTAAATTATTAAAAAAAAAATAGCAGGTGCAAAGAGAACGGTTATGGTCTCAAGCGTGCTCTATTAATTCAAAAATATGGCGCGAAGTTTGAACAAAAGAGAACGGTTCATCAGGCAACCGTGCTGGAAAGTGTGGTCAAAGAGAATGTTGAACAGGTGCAAAGAGAACGGTTCAAAATAGAACCGTTCTGGTAAGTGACCTAAGAGAACGGTTTAAAAGGGGAAAGAGAACAGTTGGGCAGGACAAAAGAGAACGGTTCACAATAGAACCGTTCTGGTAAGTGACCTAAGAGAACGGTTAAAAAGGGTAAAGAGAACGGTTAAACAGGGCAAAGAGAACGGTTGAGCATGACATAAGAGAACGGTTCATGGCAGAACCGTTCTGGTAAGTGCATAACTAAGAGCACGGTTGAACCGTTCTCTTAGGTAAAGAGCACGACCAGGGGGAGCACGGTTCCGCCACTCTTAGGAGAACGGTTTTTAACCGTCTTCGTATCTGTATTTTGTAGTAGTGATAGGGTTCGACTTTAGGTGAGTCAAATCGATAGACGAGACAAACCTAGGCCTAGTATAGTGGAGACCTTAGATTCCCTTGCATGATTCGTTACCAACCTACCTTAGTACCCCCGACACCTTAGTATCTTTTATTTATCGATTTCATCTTAACATATTTGCTTTAATTTATCTTTAGTAGTTGTTAATCAATCACAAACCTATTACCCGACTCAAGCTTTGACTAGAACGTAACTATACAACTTCCCCACCGTCTTTTCGAACGATAACCCTATTATACTACTTTATATCGGGTTTATAAATTTGTTTGATCGTGAGAACCGACGACTTAATCTCGCGCATCAGTATATGCCATAATTTATTGCAAAAGGTGTAACAAATGACATTCGACTTATCTCATTCTTTTGCGATAATAAAACACAACCGGTACCACCTGCTACTTGCGTTGCCATCACTGCATGCTTCCGTGCTCTCCTCTTTTGTTTTGCTCACACTTCGATGACGCTCTTCAAGTAGGACTCGACATATGCCCTACTTAAGGAAGTAATTTCATCCTCCATCAATAAATTTGATCAAACATGTCCATAAAGATTGGTATCGAGCCCCATCAAAAAATGGTGAACCTTTTCTTCTTCTCATTCTTTAATTATCGCACCAACCGCTCCAAAAGTACACGTTGGTACTTTCGTATGATTTTCGAGTTCATCCCAAATAGCCTTTAATTAAGTATATACTCGACTACGGATTGATTCTTCCCTTGTTTACATTCGTTCAAGTCTGCTTTGAGTTGATGGACTCGAGGTGCATTTCTTATGTAATATTGATCCCATAGCTCTTTCCATATCTTGAATACAGTTTCTGAGAATGCTATACTTGGGTGAAGTTTTGGATTGATTGAATTTCTCCACCATGCTTTGATCATTGCGTTGAATTGTCGCCAAGCAACCGCTTCCATGGTTTCTGTCGCACTTTCCATCACAACTGGCCTCTTCACGGTACTCTCGATGAAGCTTAATTTGTTTTTAGCATCGAGACCGTTTTCCACCGCGTCTGCCATAACTGATAATTATCTCCATCAAAGATTATTTGTGACAGAGACAAATCAGGGTTTCACTATGATGCAAGTATAGAGGTGAAGAAGGGGGTATTGTGCTCTTGTTTTGATTCGTTTTTGGGTCCTGATCCTCCCATAATCTCGTAAATGTAGAAAAAAAATATAGAGAACGATAGCAAAGATCCAGGATCAATGCTCTGATGCCATGTAAACAGAGCAAAAGGAAAAGACAGATGAATTGGGATAGTTGATTGTATTCTTCTTATTGAATGAATCAGTCTGATACGATGCTTAACTATATATACACCAAAAGACAATATTTACTCCCTTAAGTTAAGCCTATAATTAAGGAAACTGAAAGAAGTCTAAAAGAAGTTAAATCGTATCTTTACATTATCTCATAATCAATATATATACTTAAAAGAGGAACTTTTCGAGCGATGTGATTGGTTCAAGTTTTGTGAATTATTTAAGTTATAATTATGAGAATTGGAAAACTATTTATTTAATTGACTATTATCTTAGATGATTAAAATTTGAGAATTGACCAACAATAAATTAATTAAGTAATTAAGTACTTAGATATACTTTACAACTAATAATAATAAAATAAGTAGCTAATAGATAGAATTTACAACTATTATAAAATAAAAGAAGACAAGTGTGACTCAAACACGTCACCTATTTATTATATTAGGGAGTATATATATTTGCATCAGTATTTATTCGTCTTTCCAATGTTTTTGCTTTGATTTTAATTTCTTTATATTGTTTCCATCTTATATATTTGTTTTCTTTATCATTTTTACACATATGTATACTAACTACTGTATGTTTTTGCTACAGAATTTTTTTTCAGGACAACGGTCGACAATTCGGCACGCTTGAAATGACTATAAGAAGCCTAGCTACTAGAGATATAAGAGGTTATTAACTTATTATAGTCTTGAAAATTACCGTACCTTTGAATCTTTGATATGGTCTAATCAATAGAAAATCATTACATTGGTATTTAAGAAATTCTTATGCACGTGAGATTAATTCAAGAGCCAAACATAAAAGTTAATTTCGAGCAATATTACTGCAAGAATTTGATCAACAATAATATAATAGGTTATATAATTTTGAATGTATTAGAATTCTAGCTGCGCAATTACACAATATCTATTTGAGTGTGATACAAAGTCTAATTATATATGTAAAGACTCTTTTGTATTATGACCTCGACCTTACCACAATATTGTGTTTGTTATTATATTATTCCTATATATTTAAGCAAAAAGTATTTCTCCAATATTTACAGTTTTTTTACAATGTCTGTTTTACATGTTATAATGTCATTAAAATATTGATCCAAATCAACTACTCCCTCCTACCCATAACAAATGTCCCATTTGTTGAATATATGAGTGAAGTATTTTAATCAAATGGGACATTTGTTATGGGTAGGAGGGAGTATAAGAAATCAGCACCAATAACGATCCGAGGTGTTGTCAGATGCCACGCATTATGTAGAACGGTATACCCATACCATGAATATTCTTTGGAAAGTAATCGTTCTCACATAGATTGAGCAAAATATGGTTACATATTCGTTATAATTAAATGTTTTCAAGGCAACGATCTCGATTAAGATAAATACCAGAAAATATTACCTGGCCAGCGGCCGGGCGTGAACTTACGTATATAAATAAAAATATAATTAAATATATAGTAATAAAAAATCAGTTGGATAATTATTGTTTTTAGAGCGATTATCTTGGATATTACTTTGTAAAAATAAATTAATTATGTAAATAAAGAGATAATTAAATTAAATAGTAATAAAATATCGGTTGGATAATAATTGAATTAGTTAACAAAATAATTGATTTCATTAGCAATTATTTTAGAGCAATTTCATTGACTATTACTTTGGTTAAATAAATTAAGTATATAAATAAAAAGATAATTAAATATATAGTAATGTTTTTAGAGCGATTAAATTGGTTATTACTTTGTTTAAATAAATTAAGTATATAAATAAAAAGATAATAAAATAGTAATAAAATATCAGTTGGATAATAATTGAATTAATTAATAAAATAATTGATTTCATTAGCTATTGTTTTAGAGCAATAATTTCATTGGCTATTACTTTAATTAAATAAATTAAGTATATAAATAAAAAGATAATTAAATGTAATAAAATATCAGTTGGATAATTATTGTTTTTAGAGCGATTACTTCGACTATTACTTTGCTTAAATAAATTAAGTACATAAATAAAAAAATAATTAAATAGCAATAAAATATCAATTGGGTAATTATTAAATTAGTTAATATAAATTGACTGTAAACTATTGAATTAATTAATAAAATAATTGATTTTAAACTAAGAGTTTTGGCTACCGTAGAGTTATAAGGATTAAGGAGACTTTGAGATATGAGCTAGCCACTTTCGATATAATATAGTACCTTTTTTTAATAAAACAAAATTAATTTTATAACAACATTATCCATTTGGAGTAAAACATTAGCTTCGTATTTTTGTCGATAGAATTTTGTTTTGACAAATACGAGCTACGGAATGCAAACACAAGAGAATCAGAAACTAGAAAGTACGAGCACAAACAATGCGAGTTATTAACATAAGAATACGAGCTAATATAAAAAGAATATGAACTATTAAGCTAAGAATACGAGCTAATGTAAAAACAATACGATCTATTAAGATAAGACGGACTTTAAAATATGAGCACAAATGAATACATTACAAAAAAAAACGGCCCTTGCGACGGATAGAAAATCCGTCGCAAATTTGGTTTTGGGACGGACTTTGCGACGGATTTTTTTTTTGCGACGGACCTAAATTTCCCAGACCCGCGAAGTGAAAGTCAAGTGGCGGGAAAGTTTGCGACGGAAAATCCGTCGCAAATATTGACTTTTGCGACGGAAATTCCGTCGCAAACATATTGACCAGACTTGACCAAAATCTGGTCAAGGTCAAACTTTGACCAGATTTGCGACGGAAATTCCGTCGCAAAAGTCAAAATTTGCGACGGAATTTCCGTCGCAAAAATTTATTATACAGACCCCGCGGGTCTTATTTTTCCCCAAATCGATTTCAAAACTTAAAACCTAAAACCTAAAAAGCGATTTGCGACACCCACCACCCCACCACACCACCACCCTACCACGCCGCCGCCGCCGGCACCTCCTCCTCCTTCCTCCTTCCTCCTTCCTCCTTCTCCTTCCTCCTCCTTCCTCTCCTTCTCCTTTCTTCTCCCTGCCACCTGCCACCTCACCGCCACCACCACCTCACCGCCGCCACCTTGCCGCCGCCACTTCCTTCTTCCTTCTCCATTTCTCCTTATGTATGTATACTAACTTTCGTTATTTATATACCGTCTTAATTAGTTATGTTTAATCCGTCGCAAAATTCCGTCGCAAATTCCGTATTATTGTTTTTTATTGTTATTAGGAATAGTTAGTTTAGTTTAATTGTTATTTGATTAGTTTAGTTAGTATTGTTAGGTGGTTAGTGATATTAGGTTAGTAGCTAATTTCGTCCCAAATCCGTCGCATATTGTTGTTAAGATGTTTAGGACGATTGATTTTTGATATAAAATTTGCATTGTTGTTGATTGTTAGTGTTGTTGATTTGTTTAGAATATTCTTGAATAGTACCCGTTCAATAATTACACATTAGGTGTAATTGTTGAATAGTCCCCGTTTTGGGACTGTCTTTGAATCTTTCATGTCATTTAGGTAGTAAACACTCTTATATTTTCTTGATTGTAATGAAACAAAAATTGGGCAACACTTCCCTATTGTTCTCCAAATACATTTAATGTATTTGGAGAACAATAAGGAAGTGTTGCCCAATTTTTGTTTCATTACAATCAAGAAAATATAAGAGTGTTTACTAATGGTATGAAAGATTCAAAGATGGGTTTAGGCTGGAGAGATAAGGACCCCAGACCAATATATGTAAATTGTTTTTTTTTGCAGGTTGGTGTTGGTGTTGGTGTTGGTGTTGGTGTTGTTGGTGTTGGTGTTGGTGTTGGTGTTGGTTGTTGTAGTTGTTGTTGTTGTTGTTGTTGTTAGTTGTTGTTATATATATGTAGTTGTTATTTAATTGTTGTTGTTAATTAATTGTTGTTGTTGTTGTTAATAAGTTGTTAACTAGTTTTTGTTGTTAGTTGCTGTTATATATATATATATGTAGTTGTTGTTATTTAATTGTTTTTGTTAATTAGTTGTTGTTATTGTTTGTTAAAATATGTAGATTTACTATGAAGAGATTAGAAAGAAAATGGATGTATGAAAGGTTGGATTCTAGGAAAAAATAAGGCAGGATTTCGTAATTGGTGTTAATGAATTCATTAACTATGTTAAGCAACAAGACGAATACGTTAGAAATAGAGAAATTAGATGTCCATGTTCTAAGTGTAAGAATACAAAGTATTTAGTTGAGCAAGAAGTACGGAAACAGCGAACATTATTTGCAACTACAAGGAGTATGCGCCCAACTGGTCAAATGCGTCGGATGCCATAAAGGACGAGTGGTGGAATTGGTTTGAGGTATTTATTAACTGTTACCTATTTCCGTTTTATTATTTATTACCTATTTATTGTTTCATATTTATTTAACTATATTTTTTTTTGAAACAGAAACATGTTACCTTTAACCCTCGTGATAGAGAAGCGGTTAAGTCGGCGTGGGAAAACATGATGAAAGACCGCCTCCGCAAAAAAATCCACTACGCTATGAAGAAACCTACGGAGCAAAGGCCTCAATGGATACCTGCCGATATTTTCGAACAACTTAAGGCTAGAAAGAATGATCCAAACTTTCAAGACAAATCCGATAAAAACAAAACCAACCGGATGTCAGGAAGTACCGAAAAAGGCAAGGCCTTAGGTACTCACATTATGGGTCGTAAAAACACCCTACAGTTGATGGATGAAATGGTAATTTCTTAGTTTTTACTTCACTTTTTCTTGTCTTGAATAATTTTTAAACAATTTTCACCCTTTGACAATCTTGAGTGTTTTTTTTAACAAGTGTCGTTGGATTTAAATTGCAGGCTGGAGAAGATGGGAGAGATGTACCATCCGCCTTGAAGTTGCTGGAGAAGACAAAAAAGCATGCCAAGAAGGGTTGGCTATCAACGGAACCCAAAGCACTCTTTGTAAGTTAACAGAAACTTTTCTTTATGTTTTAGTAATTTGGTTTACTAATTAATTAACGTATACTAATAACACTTTATTTTTGTTTTGTAGGAAAAAGTTTTTTCAAGAAAGTCGAAAATGATAAGTGAAGGGATCCCGGAGCAAGATATCGACGACAACGAGATCTACTTCGAAGAAGTAGGCGGTTTCAACAAGAAAGGGTTGATACTCGGTATGGGAAATGCAGCCCCAGTTATTTACGAGCGTCGTCGTCACTCAAGTGCTGGGAACCCATCATCATACACCCCAAGTTTGTATTTTATAGTTTATTAAAAATTAAGACTAACCAATTATTTAACCGTTTACTAAATGAATATAATATCATGTTTGACTATTCATTGCAGGTATCGTCGGCAGAGTTCTTCGAGATAATGCTCAGCTAAGAGAACGTGATCTCGAGACATCCCAAAGGCTGAAGGCAATTGAAGAGTACTTAAGTCAACGGGGGGAGTTCACTACTCAAAGCTGCAACCCGGGAGGCTTTTCTCAGCCGAGACGCGATTTCGATGATGATGGCGGCGACAATGCTAGGGCGGCCAACCATTTCGCCACCCCACAGCCCACCGACACGACCGTTAGATAGGTTTTATTAGGTTGTTTAGTTGGTGTACCGCAGATTATGTTTAGTTTTTAGTTGGATGATCATTTGTAAAACCTTCATTTTAGTTATGAAAAGACGTTTTAAAAACCTTGTCTCCGACAAGTTCTTTGTTGCTGGGTTGTTTTTGCTGAAATTGCAGGTTTGGAGAGCTTGCAAAAGGGAAAAATGAGTCATTTCATTGGAAATGGGGGGCTGGAAAAAGAGCTGAAACCGGAAAATCATACAGGAATTTGCGACGGAAATGTCTCAATTTGCGACGGAATTCCGTCGCAAAACCTGACCAGAAGTCAAAGTCAGACCAGATTTGCGACGGAATTTCCGTCGCAAATATTCCCTTTTGCGACGGAATTTCCGTCGCAAATCTGGTCTGACTTTGACCATCTGGTCAAGGTCATTCAAGATTTGCGACGGAAATTTCGTCGCAAATCTTGACTGACCTTGACCAGATGGTCAAAGTCAATCCGTTGCAAACCTCGGTCAATCCGTCGCAAACAGTTTGCGACGGAAAAATCCGTCGCAAAATAACTTTTTGCGACAAAAATATGGGACGGACACAGTCCGTCGCAAATCCGTCGCAAATGACGCATTGTTTTGTAGTGATACGAGCTAATGAAAAAACATTACGAGCTATTAACATATTACGAGCTTTAAAATATGAGCACAAATGAATACGAATATGAGATTAAAAGGATCACAGGCTTAAATATACAAGCACATAAGAATACAGCCTAATAAGATGATAATACGAGCTAATATAAACAAAATACAAAAACACAAGCTAATTGAAACACTTCTTGAGCTAAAAAAAATAGACCCATATTTGCAATTCGTTAAATTTCATGATATAATAGGCACTTAATATTACGAGTTATAATTAAAAGAATACGAGCTACAAAATACGAATATATAAGAAATTCGAGCTAATGTTAAAAGAATAAGAACTTAAGAGAATCAGGAACTAAAAATACGGGCATATAAGAAGGCCAGCTATTAATGTAAGAATGCGTGCTAATAGAGTTATTAAGCTAAGAATACGAGCTAATGTAAAAAAAATACGAGCTATTAAGATAAGAATACGAGCTAATGTAAAAAACATACGAGCATATTAGAGGATCAAGAACTTACTAATATGAGCATATAAGAATACAGGTTGATATAAAAATAATATGAGCCAATGTAAGAAGAATACGGGCTAATAAGATAAGAATACGAGCTAATGTAAAAAGTATACGGGTTAATAAGATAATAATACGAGCTATTAAGATAAGAATATGAGATAAAGTAAAAAGAATATGATGATATATTGTAAAACAAATACGAGTTAATATTAAAAGAATACGAGCTTCAACTATCTTCATATATTAGAAATATTGGAAAAAAAATTTCTCCAAGATGATGCTCAAATGAAAAGTATAAAAGTTATTATAAAAATATTATTTTAACAGTGATGTGTAATATGTAAGTGTCTTCCCAAGACCATTGAATTGAAAGTACATGTTTCCGTTTCTATTGGAGTTTCATGCACTTTCAACGTTCCATTTTGTTCCGATGATGATACATCTGATATTTCATTAGCCATAAAAAAACAATCATACTTAAATTATTCTCTTTTTTTTTTGGTGAAAGGTAAGTAGTATATATAAGACAAAAGTCAAAATTACAAGGATACTCTATATCAGATATAAGAATCTACGCTATAGCTCGACCTTGTGAAGAACTGCTTCAAGAAGCAACTAATGTGCAACACCTAGCTTATTTCAAAACAGCCATTACTACACTCATGTAGTGTTATAAACATTCTGACCTTATTTCAGAACTAACAAATAGACCCCATTCATCTGAATTCCATTCCTGCGTCTGTCAGACTTGCTGACCCATTGCTCTGCCAAAAGCAGCCATAGCCATCTACTCTACTGCTCTGCCTTACCCCATGCACTCTACTTTCCTTGTGATAAACGACATCAAAGTCCCGCACATTCCAAATCCCTGCCTTTCCTGGACTACGCAGCACCAACTGACACTGCCCATCCAGAACAGACCCCTTCTGTGCAGAGCTGCAACACCCTCTACTACATAACTCCTCATCTGATCACTACTAAAAAACTATCCAGCAGATAATCAGACCTGCGTAGTCCAGGAAAGGTAGGGATCTGGAATGTGCGGGACTTTAAAGTCGTTTATCACAAGGAAAGTAGAGTGCAAGGCAGAGCAGCAGAGTAGATGCGGCTATGGCTGCTTTTCGCAGAGCAATGGGTCAGCAAGTATAAAAAAATTCTTCAAGATGATGTTCAATTGAAATGTACAAAAGTTATTATAAAAATATATGTGCTTATTACAATATTATTTTGACAGTGATGCGTAATATGCAAGTGTCTTTCCAAGACCATTGAATTAGAGGTACATGTTTCCGTTTCTATTGGAGTTTGATGCACTCTCAAAGTTCCATGTTGTTCCGATGATGATACATCTGATATTTTATTAGCCATAAAAAATAATCATACTTAAATTATTCTCTATATATGTCTATTATACTAAGTATTTTTAGAAGATTAACTGTTACGATAATTACTTTTGAATCCATGTCAAGATATTACCCGGGCAACGCCCGGGCATGAAATCTAGTATTCCAATATTTGATGACCAACGACAAGTGAGCCAAACTAAGTGTGGTACAAATTATTCATAAAAAAACATTTTAAAATTAGAAAGTTAAACAATTGATGAGACAACAACCCAAAAATAAAATAAGTAAGACCGAGGAAATATATAATTATATATATACGGTGTAAGATTATTGATAAATGATTGCAGTGTAACATAAGATAAACAATTGATAAATAGTTCACTAATACAAATATGTAATGTAGAATATAATTCATAAAATATGCTACATTGGATTAGTATATTCATGATACAATCTATCTCTTGATACAAATAGCGTATGTGACATGCAATCATATCATGGATCAATGCAACCATATAATGCGAGGGGTCAGTAAGGACGCTCGCCCTGCTACTGTTTAAAATTTTCGAATTTTTTCAAGATTATCTCATACTATTATCGTCTACCTCTGTTTAGTTCAAATCCTGGCTCCCTCCTTCGTTAAACTGAGGATAAACATCTGACTAGTTGATTCTCTCTACGTATGTACATTGCTTGGCATAAATATGCATGCATGCTTATACTCGTTGCATTGTATAGTTTTGCATATTTCATCAATCATCAGTGACTTTGATTAATCGGCATGGATCGATCTTACGTAGACTTCAGCTTATCCAGCCCGTATGATCTCTGAAACAAAGTGCGCAAAACACACATTAATCATAAACTTTTTTTTACTCGTATGAGTTTTAATACTCTTTAAGACACACGTTAAAAAAATTGATACTACAATAATGAAGTATGTACTTACAAGAATGGAATGGAGATCTTCTAGTAAAGGAACGAGTAAAGATAATAGGGTTTCAGTATCATCTTTGAGTGTATCGAGGTTTTCGTCTTTTGCCTTCAGTAGACCGATAAACGTATCGGTGTCCGGGATTAGTTTAAGAGCTACCTAAAAATGACACGAACCAAAAATTAAGCGTATTTAATTAAATGAAATAGATATAGTCATATAGATGACATTTTTTTTGATACCTAATTTGATACTCGGTAATAATTTCTAATTATAGTACATAGCACAATATTTTATTTTTAGCATTAAATTTACACGTGCATGTTAGTCCCTAGTGACATTTTAGTCATTTTTAATAAATTGTTTTCCAAATTAGCCATTTTCGAATTTTAATTCTGATTTTAACCATTCTTAATGATTTTATAATGTAATTAATTTGGACATGACTAGTTTGGAAAATAATTTGGATAAAATGGCTAATTCGGAAGAGATCTATTTACAATTTTAAAAATTCATTTCTCATATTGCAATTAATATGTACTTCGTATATATTTTTCTTCCTCACATAAATATTGACCGACTTTTACTTTTTTTTCTTTCCAATCTTTGTTTGTACATAATTTTTTTTATGAAGGTCATACTTATGTTAAAGCACTTACTTATTTCCTCACAAGTATATGATTACATATTAACAAATATAAATGTGACGTGAATCGACTTCTTCCTATATTTAATATATAAGATAATTTGTGAGAAACTACCTTACATTCATGTCCATTTGTGAACAACTACCTTACTTTTATTTTTTTGTCAAAAACTACCTTTTATTTTAATTTTTTGTTAAAAACTACCTAAAAAAAAGTTTTGAGGCCAATTTCTATTTATGAGTTGGATTTCACACGTGTGAGTTCTCTAAATTTTCATTCTTATCCACGAATAGCATAGGGTTCATACGATTTAGCCCATGTTCATCATCCGGAGCAATTATTCCACATGCTTAAAGAAAGAAATTGAAGCTAATGACAAGAATTCCCTTTCGTTTAGAACTTTAGATAAGAAGGATAAGCTTGGATATCAAGTTTAACGACAAAATAAGAATGAAAATTTAGAGAAATCACACATGTGAAACCAATAATAAATAGAAATTGGCCTCAAAACTTTTTTTTAGGTAGTTTTTAACAAAAAATTAAAATGAAAGGTAGTTTTTAACAAAAAAATAAAAGTAAGGTAGTTGTTCACAAATGGACATAAATGTAAGGTAGTTTCTCACAAATTATCCTAATATATAAATCAGCCCTAGTAATTTTCGAATTCTCACGAAAAGGAAAATCAGCATTTAAATTATGAGCAAAGTGATAAAGTTACAATTAAATATTAAAAATTTCAAAACAAATAACATAATAATTTAAACAAAAAAATACTCGTACAATTTATTATTTCCTCACAAAAAGAAAATAAACAATTATTTAATTTGTTTTTTAACATTTACAGAGACAAATATGCTCAATAAATAATATAAGATTTACAATAATAAGTAATACAATGAAAAATATATACAAATTAATCGTCAACATGGAAAATCAATTATTTTTTAATATTGTCTAATTGTTTTTTTTTTTTTCCAAATTAGCCATTTTGCCAAATTTATTTCTCAAACTAGCTATTGTCAAGATTAACATTATTTCTAAAGTTTCAAAAATGGTTAAAATAGGAATTAAAACTTGAGAACGGTTAGTTTGATAAATACTTTAAGAAAAATGGTCATTTTATTACAAGATTCATCCTAATATATATACTAGCGTGATAAATTTTACTTTCCTTAAGATCAGTGTCAACTCAAATTCGAACTAAACAAGATGACTTTAATAAAAAGAAAATAACATGTATATATAAGAAAAGGAAAGAACATGAATGATTGGGAATTGAATTACTCTGAAGGCAGCAGCAGAAATCCATCCATGCCAAGGTTTAAAGGTGATCTCATAAGCTTCGCCCACAATTTGCTCCATGCTTTCCCTCGGGTCAATTAACAGCTTTTGAAGCAATGCTGCCGTGAAGTTCAAGCTCCTTTTTCACAAATTCATTTTCAAACGTTAAAAATATACTCGAAATAAAATAAACATTTTATTACACTAGTAAAGGAAAATACACCTAAGTAAGGAGTAGTAGTAAACAAATGACCTAGGATGGAGTACTACACAATGGAGTATTTTAGAAAAGTAACTTTTACCTAGGTTATTTATTTGTCTTTATTTTTCAGCACATGGAACCTATTGTTTTTGAACGAAATTAGTAAATTATGTTAGTATATAGTAGTTTGACCAAACAATTTATTATTTTCATATATTTGATAAACGATATATTAGTCAAATTAATTGTAAATGTAAAATATTAGAATTTCCTTTTTAAAAAAATAAAAAATATAAGTTATTACGTACGTCGTGAATATATTCAATCATATATAATTTTTGTGTATTAAATCATTGTTGATATTAAATATAACAACAAATGTAGTCTACTATAAAATTTTCCAATATTTAAAATGATATTTAGACTGTTTTAGTTAATTTTATAATTATGTTTTTTTTAATCATATTGAAAATCTTTCAAATTTTGATAATTGTTTTTTATTTCATAGCTATATTTACATTTTCAGCTATTTATAAATTTCCGTATATTGGAAACCTTTCAAATTTTGATAATTTTGATAATTGTATTTATTTTATAGCTACATTTTTAGCTATTTATTATATAGGTATATTTACACTGTATTCGTGCTTTTTTTTCACGGATTTAAAACTGTATAAGTTTCAAACCCATGTTATTTTTACACGTATTTTAACTTATTATCATTATAAAAGAAATAGAATACAAAATATTCATGTATTTTGGTTAATATTTTTAACTGTTATTCATTGTATCAATATTCTTACCCGTGCAATTTTGCACGGGTTGAAAACTAGTTCAATTTATTCATGAAACCATATTGATTATCCTAAAATCAACTAATTACCAAACACCATTTTCTAATTCTGATAATCTGTTAGAAAGTCAAACCTGTTATTAAAATTTGTCTTCTAATATTATGAATCTATTTCTTTTATTTGCCAAACAAGGCCGTGATCAAAGAGAGTAGAGGCGAAGGTTTGTTATTATTGTTATTGGTTAACAACTCGACCAAAATCCATAATGTATCGTATGTGAAACAACAAATCACCTAATAAAAGCATTTCTAACTTAAAAAGATAAAAAAAAACACTCAAAAATAAAAAATAAAAGGTAAATAATAACCAATTTAACGGGATTAAAACTTTTAAATATTTTATTGCTCCGAAAATCCTTTTAATCCAAAACACAATTTCTCATTGAATACGACCATTATCCATTACAATCCATTACAATCTGAAGGTAGTGATACTATTCATAGGTAGTGGCGAAATCAATTGGTAGCAAGGGGTAGCCGCTGCTACCCCAAGCCCAAAAAAATTAATGAAGAAGATGGGTCTTTGCTACCCCAAATAAAACTAACTTAAGCAAAGGAGCAAGTAAAACTAACCGAAAAAGTTATCAGTAGAGTTCAATGTATTAGTGGTAAAGCTATAGTCCAACTCTCTGGCTGCTCGAGTCCGACTCCCCCTAAATGGAGTTTTTATGTGTACCTTATTTTTATTTAATTGAAAACCTCTTTGCATCCGATTATCGATCTTAAATATTATTTTTATTCTCTAATTTTTACTCCTTCATTTACAACACTTACTACTCCCCAGTCCCCTGCCCCGATAAATAATTTCACTTGTTTTATTTGTGAGGGGAAAATAATACAAATATAAATTGTTGACGGGTCAAAATGGAGGGAATACTTATTTAATACCTATTTTTTTCGTACATTTTTCTTGAAAAAAATAATATATGTTACAAGTTTTTATTATCAATTACAACATCTCGTAATATGTTTGTTAGTTACGGTTTATAAGCAAACTAGATTTCCACATAAATTAGATACTCATTAGAAGTGTTAATCTTCTGATAAATGACTATATGAGGCACAACTGTTTACATGTGTAACACTAATTGTGAAATCATTTTATCTTATGTTATTCTCATTTCTGCGCTTATTTAATCGATGTAAAAATTACAAAATTCTCGCTACCCCATAATCTAAATTCTGGGTTCGCCCACTTACTGTCCCATTTACCTTATTATAAAAGGAAAATATTCGTTTTCAACTTGTGACGGGATTCCAAATTGTTTGCTTCATAGTCATATCAGTCGTACGGGTACATGCATGTAGCACCATCGTAAAATAGAACACATACATTACGTATAAATAAGTATTGAAAAATGTCGTGATGCATGTGGTTTTAATAGAAAGAAGTAGTTGAGTAGTACGTACCTTGTAAGCCAGACTAAGGCCTTGCTACAAGTATCACCTTTTTTGGCATTTCGTTCAACTGCTTCTTTGTTTAATATCTCTACCAAATACGAGTATTGTGTCGGGTTCGTATCATATTGCATCTCCAATCTCTGCGGACCATGTATTTAGACATAATTACACAATTATTACATGATTAGGTCATAAATTAAATTATAATATGGCCGGTAATTAACTCTATAATAGAACATGAAATTGGAACATAGAATGTAGACTCGAACTAATTGTGCAAACGAGTTACTCTAGTTTTCTTGATGTTTTTATCTTTTTTATCCATGTAAACATTTACGGTGTTATGACTTATAAACTGAAGTTAGCAATAAAACATTAATTAAAGAAAATGATTATTTCATGAGAATTAAATATCACTTCATCCTATCAATAATTTCAAATTAATCAATCTTATTCATCATTCTTCCCATAATAGTCTAATTGTAATTATTGATAGGATGAATAAGAAGGATTTAATTCATAGGGTGAATAGGATGAATTTAATTGAAATTATTGATAGAATGATGTGATATTTGCAGGATACAAATACGATGAATTATTTCTATGAAACAAGAATACTAGTATTAATTAAAGAATATAATAAAACTATATATATGTTGGCCGAAAAATAATAATATTTACATTTTCGGTAACCTAGAATCTATTGCATAAATTATATTTCTAAAAGATAGTCATTTTTTGCTAAGGGAAAAAAAATGACAACCGCATGTTGTCAAAGTAATAAATAGATAGACATAAAATTTAGGGGAATAGTGTTATAATTGATTTATTAAATTACGAAAAATATTTTAATTATAGTAATAGATCACAATGTAGCTTATTAGTTCCTATTTCCATCTTCATAGCCATCATATTTTTTAGTTTGTTTTAAATTTCAAAATATTTTTTCTCATTGTAACCTAAAAGTCATTATATATATGAACTTCCATATTACTCTCTCTACAAATTTATTTTTATATGTAAATTCGCTCATTTTTTTTACGTAGATTCTTCTTTAAAACAAACATATCCGTTTTAAAGCATAAGCCTAATCAAAAAGATGGATGTAACAAATTACAAAATGTCTCGGAAACGACAAACTCATATCCCATGGTTCCCGTCTATCTATATAAGATAATATTTAACCCATTTACATTTAAGGTGCATTACGCATCTTAAAAAAGATTAACTAAACTTTTTATACCGCGGCATCTTTTTTTTGTTAAGGGTATCTATACTGATACACCGACAGCTAAGGTAATCCCCTAAATCGTTGTGTAAGTAAATAAATAAGAGATCTCCAGCTATCTAGGACAAGAAGTAGTTGACCGAGGAAAAACAAGTATATTCTTTTCCCTATTAGTAAATTGTTGTCATTGCCTCATTGGTTATTATTGGTTTATTACACTTGGTAAAATATTGAGAGTAGACAATACTAGTATAGTTTAATTTATCTAGGGTTTGGTCCCTCCTTCACAGATATGGTTCGATACTTCGATCAGTATTAGTTTGTAATTTCCTGTTCAACAAATGCTTTGATATATTGATTTTGTTAAAAACAAGGTTGGTGATTTTTTTATGAGTACGAATTAATCATTTGTTTTTAGATTTTGATACCGATAATAATAATAGGAGAAGAATCCACTCAAAGCGAGCTAGCTCAAAGGGTGGTAGTCGGTAGATCCTGTTTTTATACATATAAAATCTCATTCAAGCCTCGATCCTACATAACTAATGCAGAACGTTTTATAGATTGCATTAGATTTACGTATTTGCTAAATCCCGCACATGATATTACTTAAATCCGTACTATTTTACCACCTTGTTCCAAATTTATCCTTTGTTAAATTCTTTTATATCTCCTCTTCTTTTCACCCAAATCAAATTAAGGATTTTAATTCGCACATTCTCAAATAATTTCGTTATCTACCAACAAATTTATTAATACAGAATTTTCTGTTTGTTCTTTCCATTGCAACGATCTATATAATGCATACCTCTAATATAGGCAAGAGGTCAGGTACTCGCATTCCCCAACGAATCAATATTGGCTATCACTATACTATCCATCGCATTTCGTATTGATTCACTTCTTTATTGAAGCCTTATCATATTTATAAAGTCGGGAATAGCCACTAGTATAGAAGAGGGTCTTTAATTGATTGAATGAACATTTTTTATCTTAAGGAGAGAGATTTTTATTATTAGGGTTTGAAGTTTAGGGATTTTGTATTGTTGAAGGTGGATCAGTTTATGACGGCCGATGGTGGGTTAATTTATGGCGGCAAATGGTGCATTTTATTTGTGAGCGGTTGGTGGCGGGGTAGCTAAGCGTACTTGTATTTTTGGATTTATTTGCTTTTGAATTGACCTCTCTAATCGTGTGGAAAAAGTAAGAGGGGTAAAATCGGAATAAGACGACAATGTGTGCTGGACTAAGCAAAATCTTGTGGGGATTTAGCAACACCCTAACTTTATTTAAATTTTTTCTTTCGCTGCCTAATGTAGAACTTTTTATAGATCGCGTTAAATTTATCTTTCACTAGTTGAAATTAAGAAAAACAATCATGATCGATCACCATGCTCAAATAAATAGATAGACCATGAGCATTTTATTTCCTTGTACTTACTTTGACGCTTTGTTAAATAAGTCATAAGAGCATTACAATTTAGCAAGAGCCATGTGAATTCGAACTTAAGATTGATTATATATTCACTACATTAAGACATTTTTAGTGAAAATGTCCGTCCTTAGGCTATTTCAAAACCTAAGGATGTAACATAAAATTGAATATATCATATATGTAACCTTCTTAGAGTGTGTACATCTATATCTCATCTATTTTAGAAGTAAGACATTTACATGTCATAGTTAGTTATTTACGAGCTAACTATATTATTTACAACATGCATACTATTTTGTTGAGTGAAATAGTTTAAATTAGTTAAAAAATAAACCCTAAGAAATTAAGAATATAACAAAGTCGAATATATGCAACTTTAGAATGCACATCAATTTCTCATCTATTTCAGAAGTAAGACATTCACATGTGATAGTTTTTTTTTTAAGGGGGGACTATATTTTTCACGAGATACTATTTCATTAAGTGAAATAGTTTAAATTAGTTGGAAAATAGGGAGTAAACCCTAAAAATGTAACAAAGTCGATTAAAAGCAACCTTAGAATGAACAAAAATTTCACATATATTTCGGAAGTAAGACAGTAACATGTGATATCTTTACGAGCTAACTTTATTTCTTTACCAAATAAAAAAACACGTAGAGAGGGTTTAGATTATCTATTTCAGAAGTAAAACAGTCACATGTGATATCTTTACGGGATGACTATAATCTTTACCAAAAAATACGTAAGGAGTGTTTTCGATTAAGTATCTATGAATGAACGGGATTTGCCTAGTTTCCTTCCTCTTTTGATAGAAAAAAATATGTTAATCATTAGTAATAATTGTATTATTAGTTGCTGATAAACAAGGTACTTAATTAATTATTGGTTGCTACAGTACATAATTAGTTGCTAATTTGCTACATTATTTGAAACAGGAAAAAGAACATGCCTGGATATTTTTGCAGATATCTTGTCTGAGCACAGCCATGGTCGGCCCTATCTTATCTACAAAAGAGTTGCAACAATAATCAAATACTACAATATCAAACAACAAGTACATAGTAACATGTATTATGGATAATGTTTGCAAATTTGTAACAAGTATCTAGATTATAACCGTATTATTCCTATCTCAGTCAATTGAATTATATACGGAGCATAAAAGATAAATAAATGATCGATTTAAACGTAGTGATTAGTGTATCAAATTATAAAAATTCGATGCCATGATTAACAATTTAATTAACATTTGTGTGTTAGTTGTTTAGAAAATTGATGGTGTTGTTAGACTAGTTAGGCATCTCACCTTCTAATTAAGTGACCCTAAAGAATTAAAAGGTGAAATTAATTAATTAAGTACCGCTTCTTTTTTTACCAATTAATTTTACGATAAAAATTAAACCTAGTTAGGGTTATAAAGTTGACTCTCTCTTTTCCTTATGTTTATAGTCGAGATCCATTCCTCGCAGTAGCCTCACTCGACACTTAGCTTCTAGATTGGTGGACCCAATGAAGATCTTAGAATCAGGGTTGTAAAGCTAGTGATCCGACTCTCTCTAAATTTTAACTTTCGTTACACTTGTATAGTATACTATTCAAATTAGGCCGCCGATCTATAATGTTTTGTGGAGGATCGTAATCATTTTTTTTTTAACAACGTCCGGCTCAACAAAGTTATAATATCTTATCACTTAAAGGTGGCATGTACTATCTTTGACATGCTATTTATAACCACTAATATTGGAGTTTTTTTTTGTAACAAAAGATAGAGCAAATGACGAATGATTGGTGCCCTACATAACTACAATACAAAAGCAAAACGCCGAGTACCACACGTCCAC
The DNA here is from genome assembly GCA_029255685.2 of Silene conica. Classification (NCBI taxonomy): domain Eukaryota; kingdom Viridiplantae; phylum Streptophyta; class Magnoliopsida; order Caryophyllales; family Caryophyllaceae; genus Silene; species Silene conica. Next base: position 9,405,780 of record CM055317.2, on the reverse strand, counting down.
ACATCATGGCATGAGGCATCCACAAGTTTGTGTTTGATTATTAGAAATGGTTCAGATAACGTGGAAAAACAAACGAAATATCTTGATTATTAAATTTTGTAATGCATTAATTCTCATTTATGACAGACACAATCCGTCACGAGTTTATCCATTGTAAATTTATGACGAAAAATAAATGAGCAACTAACAAGTGAAAAGGGCGAGTGAGAGAGCCGTATGAGAGGGTTGTGACTTGTAAAAGGTCACACTGATTATAAAGTCTAGAAACTTGCCAAGAAATCTATATTGTCGAAACAATTAGGTTTAGTTGATGTATTTTTAAGAAAACCAATTTCGGTATTATCAATAAAATATGGCAACATCAAATTATTGCAAATCTCATTAATAAGAATACGTCCTTTCTCTTATTTCAAAAATTATACAGTTCCGTTTAATTTTATTTGTCAATTTTCAGGCTCTTCTTTCATAAAATAATATAAACGAATATAATTTTTTCAAAAAGAATAGTGATTTTGTTAAGAGTTTAGAAGTAGATCAATAACTTTGTCTCTTGTCCTTTTTCTTTTCGAAACTAAGGTATGGATAATTCCCGTGCAAAAAAATTAAAAATAAAAAATAAAATAAAAATAAAAGGTATCGATCTAATAGAGCTTAAAATTTCGGGATAAATGATAAAAAAAAATACATTGGAAAACTTATACACTTTATTCAAAAGCGGTATAAAAAAGTCATTTTAGTCAATAATTATAAATTCATTTACGTATAGAATACACAAAGTATAATTATATTTCTATAATTGAAGAAGTATAATATGATAAAATATTGGTTTTGATGTACCAAAATTTAATAAATTCCACATCATAATATGAATAATGATTAAAATAAATCAAGCCATAGTCATACCCGACTCAAATCCAGACTACCAAACACTCAAACCGTAGAAAGACACACATACATAAATCGAAAAGCTAGAGATATATAGAAAGAAAAGGAAACATACCAAGAACATGAAGCATTGTGGAGCAAATAGATATAAAAGGCTTAGTTGGTATGTTGGTAACTATAACTTCTATCACAAAACAACCATCACTGTTGTTGTTAGTAACAACGGGAGTAGTAGTTACAGAAGTCGAAGATGAAGATGAACAAGAACAAGAACAACCCTTAATTTTGATTTTGTTATTAAGTTTACCAAGAACAGAAAGTTCTTCAATGGCTGACTTTATTTCTGTTTTCTTCTCAATAATTTCATCTATCTTTCTCTTCATTCTTTTCTGTTAATTTGCTCTTTGTTTTCTATGTTATCTTTGTGGAAGTCTTCTCTTGTATATATATATATATATAGATTATAGAACACTTAAACATAAAGAAATGGCAAAGAAAATGAAAGTATAGTATAACACAATTGTTTATTTCTTCAAGTCTTTCACAGATTCTTTCCCTTGCTGTTTTCAACCCTTATATCATCACCTTGATGTATGATCATCCCTCTAGGACAAAATTTTGATTATTTTTAATTCTCCTTCAGATCTTTATAATCTTCAACATTGAGATAAGCACTAATTTTAGTTATTTAGGTCTATGTTGCGCTTTCTCGCTTAATTTTAACTTGTTTTAATTCATTTTAACTTTATTAAATTTAATTAATTCAGTTCAGTTTAATTTTTACCAACTCTTAGACCTTATTCTTTTTTACTTAATTTCGGCTTATTTCAGTTTAATTTCATTAAGTTTAATTCAGTTTTATTAAGTTCAGTTCAGTTCAATTTAGTTTACCTCTTTTAAGCTGAAAAAAAGAATTATGTCGAACTTCAACTTCATTTAATTCAGCTCGACTATATTTAGTTCGACTCAACGTTATTCAGTTTAATTCAAATCAGCTCCTGTCGACAGAAAAAAGCAGGACCAATCATTAATAATGTCACTGTAAAGTCCCAAGGGTTCGATTTGAGACATTTTTACGTAAAAAAATGTTTAGACCGGAATTTTGAACATCTATTTAGGTTTTTTGTTTTTCAATCTATTAGCTAGCTGATATATATAAATAATATTTTTAATCATGTTGATATTTGTAAATAATATTTTTTGTTTCATAATTAAATATATTATTTACATATATCACTATATCAGCTAGCTATTACATTTGGATAATCATATATTTCTTTAATGCAGAAGCCAACAAAGCTGACATGGCATCTCAGTTTTTTTCACAAGCTGACGTGGCGGTAAATTAGAGATCCTAGAAAATTAAATAAAAAACTAAATAACTAAAACAACAAATGGAATATGGGATATGGAATATTGTTTTCCCTATTTATGAGGAAAGATCCAAATATTAGGTAGAAATACTTATATAATGTGCTAACTAACCTCTTATAAGTTAATTTTCACCAATCTCTTTAAACTCATAAAACCAATAAATTTTATAAAAAAGATCTAAAGAAAATAATTACAGGTATTTAAAGGCTCCACCAAACAAGAAAAATATAAGTCGGACTAAATTAACCTTGCTCGGATTATACATTAATGTGTGATCGGTATTTACTAGAGTATATTTTTCGTTATAATGTAAGACGAATTGTCACATTAAGGGGATTCATTTTAATAACAAAACTAATTATTGGTTGTTTAATAAAATTGGATTGTTTTAGTATAAGACGATTGCATTTAATACCTGTTGTTTCACTATATGAACATCTTTTGTAAACATAATAAGAAGTCGTTTGGTTACATACGGGAACTTCCAATACCTAAGAAGTGTCATATCACATGATTTTACAATTCATGTGAATTAAAAAATGTTTTTTAGTTACATGTAGGCATTGTAATTCCAACTTCCACCATTATGGAGGAATTTGGAATTCATGGGAAGTTCCAATTCATGTGAATTGGAGTAACCAAACAACCTCATCATTTTGCAATTCACATGAATTAAAGTTCCTGTGTTATTTAGTGGGTAACCAAACGACCCCTAAAATTTACGTTTTTAACCCAACTATCCATTTACTACTTTCGTCTCAAAAAATTTTTTACGTTTGCATTTAATATACGAGCTATAATACACAATTTTTATTGTATGACAATTTTACATATTTTAAAAATGGTGCAATGGGTAATTATAGGTGTACTAATTTTATTGTAACTCTTGATCATCCCAATGAACAATAAAATATACAATTGCTGACATATGTGATAAATCATTCGAAATTAATTTAAATGTAAATAATTAGTCTATTTATGTTTAATATTATTAACTACATTTATCTAAAATTCTGGGGCTTCGCCCCTCTTTCGTACCAAAAAAAAAAAAACTTTATCTAAAATTCTAAAAACAGACCCGTGAATTTCACGGGTTACAACCTAGTTGTGAGTAAAAGTTCTACATAACTATCGGACTATATGGCGTTATAGAAGGACAAAATGAGCATATATTAGATGTAGTAGCCGAGGTTTTATTTATTTTTGAGTATATGTATTTTTTCCGATATTATTATCTTAAATTTTATTTTATTTTAGTGTGTATTTTTTATGAGCTTATTAAATTTTATAAGTTGCACTTTAATTAATCTGTTTTCGTCAAAACACAAGTTTAACTTAGCCTATATGTAATGTTTTTGAGTTTTATTGTAATTTTCTGAGTTTAATATATAAGTGAACGAACTCAGAGTATTTATAATAAGACTCAATAAGTTTACAATAATGCTCAGAAACTATACCGATGATGATATTACATTGGATGTATAATCTACTTACAGCTTACAAAAAGACTAATTATTATTTTTAGAGCAAAGTCACTAAAAATTCTATTCACACCTAACATTTATAAATAAGAGTAACGTTAAGATAACATCAACCTAACCTCCATCTAAGGATAAAATTGAAATTGCAACTACTTCAATAACAAATCAGAATTGAAGTGATTTAAAAAAAAATTGTCAATAAAGTTATTTGAAAAAATATTTGACAATAAAGTTAGGCCTTGAATAGGCCAGGAAAACACGATTTATCAAAAGTGACACGATAGGGATGACAATAAATCGGGTTAGATTCAATTTTGCAATATTCAAACTCAATTCACTATTCAGTGGATAATCGATTCATATTTAAAATTTCAACAATTATATTCAAGCCATTATAAAAAAAATTGAATTTATACCCGACTAATTCAGTGGTCAAGATTTATGGTTCTTGATCATCAAAGAAGTGTCGGATATATTCTTGAAACCGTAAAATTTTTAACAAGTCTAAATCTGTAGAAAAAGAAAAGGTAAAATTCAATTATTTTAGTCTTTTTCTTAATTATTATGCAGTTCCTGGACTATACCACAAGTACATCCGAGGTTATTTTAGTCTTTTTCTTAATTAATTTTTTTAAAAAAGTCAGTAATTTCATTCTTCTCCACTTTCCTTTTTATGTAACTTCTAACTCATCTTCATCCATCATCCCGTAATTGATTTTTCTCATTAATTTTTTTTTTTTTTTTTGGAACCCGCAAGGAAAAGACCTACTCATGCCTAATCAGAGAAGCCTGATCATGCGCAAGCCTATTTAAGGATCTTGGAATAAAACTAATACTAACACAATGAAACGAATCTAAGGATCTTCCTAAGTCTTCAATCAAGTCATTAACTTGAATGTGTCTCTGATCAACTCCAGCAATCTGCAAAACCGCGTTCAGACAATCCGATAAGATCTCCACGTGCCACAATCGTTGTTCCTTTGCCCATTGAAGCGCTCCTTTGATTGCAAGAACCTCCGCTTGTAGAGCCGAAACCGCTACGCATCGTTTTCCCCCCTTGAAGAAAACATCCCCCTTTGAGTCAAACACCGCCCAACCAAGTCTTGTGTCCATCGTTAACTGCCAGCTCGCATCCACCTTAATCCTAAAGCATAGACAAGAACCACTGTTTCCAACCAAACTCCATGGATTTAAATCCCTAATAAAGAGACGGTCACCTTCCCTGACTCCCTCCAGATTTGCACCCTCCTTACCTTCAGCTCCTTGCGTCTTGCAATTATTGGCCCGCATTACAACCTCCACCATCTCTTCATATCCCTTAAAGAACACATCTGGTATTAGAGCACCCTTGTTAAACAGAATGTGATTCCTTAATAACCAAATGCATCTTAGCATGACAATAAACCTAACAATGTGAGAGTCATAATCTTGAACTGACGCAAAGAACTGGATCCAATTAATAATCCAATCGGCCATACTTATATCCATAGATTGCCCTGATCGTAAACCCAGCATGGAAGCACTCCACAACCGTTTTGTCACTGGGCACTCCCTCAACAGATGTTCCATTGTTTCGACCTCCCCCTCCCCTAACTTTCTACATAAACCACAAAGCCAATCCTCCTCTCCCAGAATGCCCCTTCTTTTAAATTCAAAACCCACTGGTAGAGAGTTAGTAATAACTTTCCAAATGAAAACCTTCCAACTTTGTGGGATACGTAGTTTCCACAGTTTTGTTTTACAGAAGGCACTACCTTTCCCAAAAATACGATTACTATCCATCGGTGTCCTATGTTTTTCCAAAAACTCCTCAAAAATCAAACCATAACAGCTTTTAACTGTAAATATGCCATTAGAAGTGAATGGCCATGCAACCCTATCTTCTCTCTCACCCGATCCCAAATCAATGGTTTTTATCCTATTCACCGTCCACTCATCGAACAAAAACTCAAGTCGTGTGCCATCCCACTCCCCGTTCACAGATATCAAATCCCTAATTTCCAGATCTTTAATAAAATAAGGACCATGATCAATGAGAGCCACATTCGGTTCTGGACTGTCTCCATATATCCACTTAGGCTGTCCAAATATTTAGTGTTGAATGAACACCCGGAACCCATGCCAATCTTTCCTTGATAGCCCGAAACCCATGACGGATACTCCTTCTTGCCCAAGACATGCCCCCTTTTTCGTTCATCAGAAAGCCCACCGAATTATCCAATTCAACCTTCATCAAATTTCTAAACACCCTTCCAAAATAAGATTTTTCCCCCTTAATAATCCTCTAAGCTTGTTTAGCTAACAGAGCTTTATTAAGACACTCAATGTTCCTAATGTCAACCCCTCCCTTAGATTTAGGCAATCCCATAAAATTCATACTACACCAGTGAATTGACCTTCCCGATTTATATCCAGCCCACCAAAAATGTGACAACAGAGAATTTATCTTATGTGTCACACTTACCGGTACTTTGAATACCGATAGAAAATAATTAGAAATAGTGGACATAATGGAATTAATCAAAGTAAGTCTACCTGCTGGTGAAAGAAAAATTCCTTGCCACGACGTCACCCTCCTTTGCACATTTTCCACCAGGCCTTTAAAGAGATTACTTTTCGGGCCTTGAAGCTCCGTCGGAATACCTAGATATGTCCCAAAACCCCTATTTCGTCGAACTTTCAGGACCTGCAAAATATCCTGCACCATTCTCAACGTCATGTTTGGGCTAAAAATTAACCCTGATTTATCTTCATTCAATCTTTGGCCAGACATCCTGCAGAACTTATCAACAATAGATGCTAAACACCTAACACTTCCTTGCACATCTTCCATAAAAAAGATAGCATCATCCGCAAAGAAGAGACGTGTTAGTCTTTCCACACCATTAGCCATATGAATCCCCTTAATATCATTCCTTTCCTGAGCCTGACAAATATTTCTTGATAACGCCTCCATACAAAGAACAAAAAGATACGGAGAAAGCGGATCACCCTGACGAAGCCCACACTTCGGTTTAAATTGAGGTAACGGCACCCCATTAAGAAGGACCTCATAAGAGACATATCTCACACAATTCATAATCAAATCAACCAAATTATCAGGAAAGCGCAATCTCCTTAAGACTTCTTCAACAAAGTCTCATCGCATTCTATCATATGCCTTGCTCATGTCAATCTTCAAAGCAAGTTTTCCTCTCCTTCCCTTTTTACAATTATTCACCCTAAAGATAGCTTCATTCGCTAACAGAATGTTATCACTAATGTTCCTCCCCGGAATAAAAGCGTTCTGAAAATCCCCAACTAAATATTTCATTACCTTAGCCAAACGATTAGTAATACACTTCGAGATAATTCTCATAAAACATTACTCAGGCTGATGGGTCTATAATCCTTAACCTCTTCCGGTTTCTCCCCCTTCAGAATTAAGGCTATAAAAGTTCTGTTACATTCTCTTAGGACCCTACCTGAATTCAGAATGGCTAAAGCTGCTTTCGTAAAATCCTTCTTAATGAAATACCAGCATTTTTGGAACAGAACCGCAGGAATTCCATCCGGTCCTGGTGATTTTAAAGCCCCCATCTGAAAAACTGTTTTTCTCACTTCTTTAGAGGTGGATTTCTTTGCCATAGCATCTCTGTCATCATCTTTGATTCCCTCCCCTAACCTTGATAAAAACTCCCCTAATTCCAAATCATCCCTTCCATTAACAGTCTCACCATCAGTTTCAAAAATCCCTTTAAAATACTGCTGAAACTCAAGACCAACATCTTCAGGATCATAAGCCCACTCACCATTCCCTTTCCTTATTCCTATAATAAAATTACGACCCGCCCTTCCTTTAGCCCAGTTGAAAAAGTATTTCGTACATACATCCCCTTCCATTGCCCATTTAACCTTAGCTCTTTGTTTCCAGTAAACCGCAGCCAACCTAGCAAATTCATCAAGTTGTCTATGTGTGTCATCATAATCATCAGTATTTCCTAACATAACTGTTTTTTCCTGATCATCCTCAAGCTTCTTATCAAATTCATCCCATTTACCCTCTCATTCCTCTTTCTTATCTAAACTCCATTTTCTAACTGATTGCCTAATAAGGCTCAATTTTTTCATTAAAATATATTGCGGAGATCCCATTGCCTCTACAGACCATCCATTAATTATTATATCTCCATCTTTTAGTTTATTTAATTATTTTATCAAGGTAATTTTTTTAATTTTATTAGTCCATATTCTTTTTACATTAGCTCGTAATCTTATATTAATAGCTCGTATTCTTATAATAATAGCTCGTATTCTAATATTAATAGCTCGTATTCTTATCTTAATAACAATTATTTTTATATTAATAACTCGTATTCTTATCTTAATAACTCGTATTTTTTTATATTAGCTCGTATTCTTTTAATATTAGCTCGTATTCTTTTTATATTAACTCGTATTCTCAGGGTAATAACTTGTATTCTTTTAGTGCTCGTATTTTTTAGTTTGTAATTTTCTTAAACTCGTATTCTTTTTACATTAGCTCATATTCTTATATTAATAGCTCGTATTCTTATCATAATAACTCGTATTCTTATATCAATAACTCGTATTCTTATCTTAACAACTCATATATTTTTTATATTAGCTCGTATTCTTTTAATATTATATTAGCTCATATTCTTTTAATATTAGCTCGTATTCTTAGGGTAATAACTTGCATTCTTATGTGCTCGTATTTTTAGTTAATATTAGCCCGTATTCTGTTTACATGTTGTTCAAAATTTGGGGAATTGTTGTGTATTACTACGTTGAATAAACTTTTTTATCAAAAAATTATATTAGCTCGTATTCTGTTTACATTATCTCAAATAATTTTTATTCTAGCTCATATTCTTATCTTAATAACTCATATTCTATATTAATAACTCGTATTCTTATCTTAATAACTCGTATTTTTTATATTAGCTCGTATTCTTTTATATTAGCTCGTATTCTTTTTATATTAGCTTGTATTCTTAGGGTAATAACTTGTATTCTTTTGTGCTCGTATTTTTTAGTTCGTGATTTTCTTAAACTCGTATTCTTTTTACATTAGCTCGTATTCTTATATTAATAGCTCGTATTCTTATCTTAATAGCTCGTATTTTTATATTAATATCTTGCATTCTTATATCAATAGCTCGTATTTTTATTTTAATACCTCGTTATTTTTTATATTAGCTTGTATTCTTTTAATATTAGCTCGTATTATTTTTATATTAGCTTGTATTCTTTTTACGTTAGATCTCATTCTTATCGTAATAGCTCGCATTTTTATGTGTCCATATATCATCAAATTTTAATGAGTACATAATGTGCTTCCTTGTACCACAGATGCATGGATTTAATCTGAACAATTAGAATTGATTGGACTTAAAATTGATTCAGAGAATGATGCTTATGAAGCTTATTATTGTAAATATTCATTTGTTAAGTACTTTGGGGTCAGAAAATTTACCCTAAATATTCATTAGGGTTATGATTGGTGTAAATATTGATTAGGGTTATGATTGGTGTAAAAAATTACCTCAAATTAGTATTGTTTAATGCGTTTTTCCTTCTTGATGTCGATGCAAATTGCTTCTCGTTCACCAAAATATTATTCGATGCATTTTTCCGCCTTGTTGAACATACCAATCGCTTCCCTTCCGCCATCTTCGAATCAAATTTTGGTGCGTGGGAGAGAAATTTGTTGTGACTGTTGTCAAGAAAGAATTAAGAAAGTGTTTACGTTGACTGATAATTAGATATTTGTTTTGTATTGGGCTCTAATAGAAAATTAGAAAATTATATATCAGGTGGGCCTGATGTACCATGATTCTATACACCTGGGTGTAGGATCCTATTTGTGAATATTATGATATGTACGGGTGAATAAAAAATAACTCGGGCTAGCTGATCTGGTCCTTTTCAAACCGGGTACATATCGGTCTGGTCTCCGGGTCTCAAACAAATATATATGATAATCGGTCGGATTCGGTTGACGTAAAAATATAAATTCAATTTACCTTGAAAAGTCGATTCGGTCCAAACCTGGCAAAAATAAGACCTTAAGGGTTTCGGTCCGGACCGGTCTACGTCCCCTCCCAAGCGGTCCGGTTCACAGATTTATCCGGTCCGGTCCAATTTTGGATCAAACATTTTTATAATACAACTCTAATGACATAATTTTTCAAACATAAGTCAAAATAATATTTTGCTAAACAGAAACATACCAACTCATTAAATCGAAAAAAACACAAACATAAAACAATGGTAGTCCAATGACATGTACATTAGTACATATGTATTTGTATATGAAGTATCCCCTCTCCCTCCATTCTGGTCAATTATTATCTATTTTTCCTTTTAAATGTATTTCAATTGTTATCTATTTATATTTTCCATAAGTTTTACACAAGTGGACATGTGAAATGGTCAAGTGAACATGTAAGAAAACTCTTTAGGGGGTGTTTGGTTCGCGTACAGGTATCGGTATGACGGTATGGAATCAGAAATTAAACGTGGGTGGTATGGCTTTGAAATTCGATTCCTTATATCATGTGTTCGTTAAATACGGAAATGAGAAATCAAATTGTTTTGTATGACTATTTTATTGATTTTATACCATTTATATATACAAATTTTCTCTTTTAAATTTTCATATATTAATTATTTTAAAACTTAAATATATATTTTATTTTTATAAATTTTAATTTATTTTCAATATCATAATATCTATCCTTAAATGTATAAATAAAAATCGAATAAAAACCATTGCTTGTATTTTTTTACGGAAATAAAATCTTAGAAGAACAATTAATTATATGGATATTTCTATTTTTATGAGCGAAAATATTTTTTAACCATACTTTTTTTTCAATTTTATTGTATAATTGATACCCATAGATATCAATCTCATACTCACCTCCACTTGGGTATGAGAAATTCATACCTCATGGGCAAGGACGAAGCTAGGATACGAGTATAGTAGCATGGACCGGTTTTTATTTCATTCTCCGTCTATACTTAATATACCATAAATGTCACACTGTTATTTTAGTATCTTATAAGACGATCGTATAATTAAAGATGACACCAAAATCATAAAATTGTCCGCGGAGAAGATTAAAAAATTCAATGCTAATAATAACCGACTCTAGAAATATTATGAAAATATTTACCAACTAAAATTGTACTAAATATGGATATAAATAAGTAGAGATAATAATCCATATAAATTATAAAAGATTAAGGAATGGAATCCTATACGAATTTAAGATATTTTGATAAGTGCAAATTTTATATATTTTATCCGCCCATTTTAACTCGATTTTTATTGCTTATTTCACTTTAAATAGTGTTTTTGTGAGGTAATATTGCTTTCTAATTGATTTGTGTGTTATATCTTGTAGGAATCTAAGCATCGGAAGCTTTTTCCCGTTATTTTAGCAAACATCGGACTTATTAGCAAGCCAAGCAAGATTGATCATGGCATCAAGTTTAGAAGAAGTGTTGGACCCAGCAACATTTTACTAATTATGTCAGTGAAAATGTAAAGAATTGAATTTAAGTGTAAAATCCAAAAGTGGAGCCCAAATGCAAAGTCTATCATAACAAAATCAAGCATTGGATGTCAAATTGCTTAAGAAGCTAAGAATTGAGGTATTAAATCGGGTGATTAATCAAACAATAAACACCCACATAGGATCCCGAAACATTAAAGACATGAATTTAAGCAAATGTTGACGGACACTCACGGCCCCGATCGGGGTTGGCCCCCTCTTTATGATTTACATTTGCCCCTATTTTATTATAAATAAGGGCCTTAATAATCTGTTATTGTAGGACATCTTTTATACATAATATAAGCTTGTTCTTCTTTAGTCTTAGCACACAAATTCTTATATAATACATTCAAACTTTTGGTTCTTTATTGTTATTCATTTTCTAGTTCATTTCCATATTTCGGTATCATTTAGTATTTTAAGTATATCATATAGCTTCATTATACTTTTTATGTTTCATTATTTAGTTTCTATTATTTCTTTAAACATGTTTAGCATTTCTTATATCATATTTTGTAATTTACATTTCAATATGAGTAGTTAATTCATCCCATCTAGGGATTAGGGAAGTCATGCAAAAACTAATATATGTAAAACGATAAATTAGGATTATAATAATTTTGTCTAATTGTTTTTGTCACATGTTTGTATCGTAATGCTTAATCTTTGTGTAAAGGCTTTATTATTCATTGATTAAGTTAGTTAATTCATTTTATAAGTCGAGAGGCATGGAAACGGATTAGACTAAACATGTGTAGTAGGACGACCTAGTCATAAACGAGTGTTTCTCTAGGACCCGATTTATGGTTGACACTAATATCGTAAGGTATGTGTCTTTAAGGGTGTGTTTGGATAACAAATTGGGAGGGAAAGGGAGAGGAGGGGAATGGAGGGAAGGGAAAGGGAAAGAAAGGAAAGGAAGGGGGAATGAAGATGGGTTGTTTGGATAGTTTTTGTTATAACGGAAGTACAGAGAAAGATAAAAACAAACAATAAAGAACAATACGCACAAATTTACGTGGTTCACTAACGGTGTGTTAGCTACGTCCACAGGGCAGAAGGGAGATAGTTTTATTAATGTGAGGAGTTTTCAGATTACAGATTTCAGACAGTATGATATGATATAGAATATCATATGTATTGCTAGGGTAGAGGTTAAGAGTTTATATAGTACTCTTAACCTAATACAACACAGATTTGACCTAATCTAATAAGGCCCAAACAAAAACTCTGGCCCAATACAGATTTCAAATACCCAACAAACAGATTCAAGGCATAGACCCAACAAATCTCCACCTTGACTTGAATTCTCTCACAAACAGACAGATGTACCGGATGCACCCCATAGATGCCAGAAGTACCAGAAACTCAGACAGATGTACCGGATGCACCCCCATGGATGCCAGAAGTACCAGAAACTCAGACAGATGTACCGGATGCACCCCCATGGATGCCAGAAGTACCAGAAACTCAGACAGATGTACCAGATGCACCCCCATGGATGCCAGAAGTACCAGAAACTCAGACAGATGTACCAGATGCACCCCCATGGATGCCAGAAGTACCAGAAACTCAGACAGATGTACCAGATGCACCCCCATGGATGGCAGAAGTACAAGAAACTCTTCTCCCTTCTCCCTCAGATATTGCCCTTAACTGGACAATCAGTTGCTTCGAATATTTAGCAAGTCCAAACAGTGTTGGAACTTGCTCTCGGTCACTGGCTTAGTGAACATATCAGCTGGGTTATCAGTAGTACCCACTTTGTTCACCTTAATTCTCTTCTCATTTCTCAGAAAGTGATATGTCATTGATCTTCTGCTATCAACATCTGAGGATGCAACAGAAACAGAATCTGACAGTGTCGATCCCTGAAGATAATATAAAGTACCGTGCTTGATACCTCTCAGAATCACATTTGAACCTTTGCAGACGTTCAGAACTCCACCTTCACCCTGAAAACTGAAACCCTTCTGATCAAGAGTACTTAAGGAAATCAGATTATTCGTCATCAGTGGAACATGTCTAACTTCGTTCAATGTGCAGAATCTACCATCATGTGTCCTTATCTTAACTGAGCCGATTCCCACTATTCTGCAAACAGCACTGTTGGCCATAGAAATATTGCCTCCATCTATCTGCTCATAAGTTGTAAACCACTCTCTCCGGGGACATATATGGTAAGACGCTCCAGAATCTAAGATCCACACATCAGTATGATTTGTGACCTTATTACTAACAAGAGCATAATCATCTTCCTCGGAATCTCCATTAGCTACCCCAGCAGTACCAGATTCATTCTGTTTATCTTTCTTGGGACACGTGAATTTCCAATGCCCCTTTCCTTTACAGTAGTTACAAACATCAGTAGGTTTAGGACCCTTAAAACCAGATGTACCAGAGTTACCAGCAGAACTAGAAGAACCAACATAAGAAGGCTTCTTATACTTTTTCTTCCCAGAATTTCCCTGTCCAAAACCCCCGCTAGCTACTAACCCTGCGGCCTGATTATCTGTGACTGTACCAGCCGCCTTATGGCGCAATACTCTAGTATGAAGAGACGATCTAACCTCTTCTAGAGTCACGGTATCCTTACCCACAATAAAAGACTGTACGAAATTCTCATACGACAGTGGTAAAGAAACTAACAGAATTAATGCGGCATCCTCATCTTCTACCTTAACATCAATATTACGCAGTTCTAGTAAAATTGTGTTTAACTGATCTAGATGATCCCGGAGAGGCATACCTTCCTGCATTCTCAGACTGAACAGACGTTGCTTTAGAAGCAACTTATTGGTCAAAAACTTCGTCATATAAAGACTCTCAAGCTTTGCCCACAGACCTGCGGCGGTTTCTTCCTCCGCGACTTCAGTAATAATATCATCAGCAAGACACAACATAATTGTTGAATGTGCCTTCTCCTCCTGACTGGTCATCTCAGCGGTGACTGCAACGGCGGCTGCGCCTTCCTGCTTCTTCTGAAGCGGCGTCCATAACCCTTGTTGCTTTAACAGAGCCCGCATCCACTAGTGGAAAAACAGTCATTTGCGGCTTATCATTTGAGGCGTTTTTGTCAAACCGCCGCAAATAGAGTTCAGTATTTTATTTTTATTTTTTGAAAAAAGAGTTATTTAAGGCGTTTTTTGAAGAAAACGCCGCAAATAGCACAAAAGAGGCGTTTTTTTAACTAACGCAGCAAATATGAAAGAGGTTTTTAAAGAAATAAAAAATAGAAAACAAATGGAACTGACGCTCTTCACCCCTTATCCCTCAATCCCTAATTCGCCATTCATCACCTACCTAAACTCTCTCATCCCGACTGCACATCTCTTCATCCCCCTTTATCCCTACCTGAAAAATGCAACTCGCCCACCACTCTACGCTCTTCTGCCACCATTGCCCAGACGCAGACGATGCACCATCTGACTCCGTCGCATCGCACATCTGCCTCGAATTAGTTAAAATTTTTGGGTAATCTGATATTTACTTATTTAATTGCATTACGATGTTGTTGTTGTTGTTTTAATCGATAAATATAACACTATCATTGTTGTGTTTGAAGTATTAAACAAATCTAAATTGATTAGATATTATGATTAGGGTTGGTCCAAATTAGGGTTTCGTTTTTATTTATTCAATTCCACTGTAAGTCTTTAAGGTTTTGTGATTCAATATCAGTGTAAATTAGGGTTTCGTTTAAATTAGGGTTCACTGACCTTCTCTTGTCTTTGCAGTTTAGAATGTAACAAATATACTAACTGCTAGTGGTGAAAATTACCTATTTCTAAGACGCCAGGTTTGATCTTCTCTTCATCCGTATTTTTAATCATCCATCATATGTTATCTATTTTTCTATTTGATTGAACTATTTAGTTCTGTGTTGTCAATATGAAATTCTAATGATATGTTTGGGTGAATTTCTTAAACTTACTTGAATTTCTTGCTACTTATTTGGACGAAGTGAGATAATATTGGCTGAATTTTGGGTGGTTAAGCATGTATGATGTGTTTTTGATTTATTAGATTTGATAGAGTTTGGCAATTCGCTGGGTAGTGAAATAATTTACAAATTTGTATGGTAAAATTTGATCAAAAACGGCATTTGAGACCACAAATTAGTGTATTATAGGTTACTAGTTGATTTATATGGTTAGTGGACTAGAATTTCGTCACTTTTATTAGAAGTTCAGATAGTGGTACCTGAAAGTTGTACGTGTTGTCCAGTTTTGATGATAGTGTGTTGTTAATCAAGCAATACTTGGTGCTCTTAGGTATTCATCAAATGGCATCACACTACTACAATTAAGCACTTGGGCCACGACTAAATTCGTGGCGCAAGTACTAATTTCCCGTGGCTAAAGCTCTTTGTCACGGAAATACCTTCCGTGACCCAAGTGGCCGTGGCTAACAGATAGCCACGGGAAAACAAGAACGTGGCTAAAATTATATTTTTAGCCACAGATTCTCACGTGGCTAATAATTCCCGTGACCAAAAATTAATTCTCGTGGCCAAAATTATTCCCGTGACA
Source organism: Silene conica (assembly GCA_029255685.2). Taxonomy (NCBI): domain Eukaryota; kingdom Viridiplantae; phylum Streptophyta; class Magnoliopsida; order Caryophyllales; family Caryophyllaceae; genus Silene; species Silene conica. The sequence goes on along the minus strand of CM055317.2, from coordinate 9,389,940 downwards.
AAAAAATAAAATAAATAAATAAACAAAATGTAATATAATATTTTTTACTTATAATGAAAATATTTTCACATATGGAATCTTTTTTTTTTGGTCTAAACCGAGGTGTCCACCGTGTCGACAACGGTGTATAATCCCCTCGCCGCGGGCTCTCTCACCAAGAGGTAAACGGCTTGCCATAGAGTTGCTCTATTCCCATGGGTAGGAATCGAACCCCTGACCTCAGGGTAAAGGGATGAGCTGAGCAACCACCACACTACCAAACACATTTGATTACATATGGAATTTTGTCAAGTTTTAATCCTTGCTTGGTTAGTTATCTCAACTCGTTACTTACAATCACAAGTCATTCACTTTTGCGAATCGTATATCCTCCCCAGGAGGTCACTCATCCCAAAACTACTCTCACCTGGGCACGCTTAACTGTGGAGTTCTTATGATGAGCTACCGAAAATGAAACTTAAGCTTGTTGATATAGTTAACACTTTGAAACCTTTTTAAATTATATTCCTTTTTTTCTAAATTACCTTCACTATTATTTTTGCGAAAAAATATTAAATGATTTACATATTGTTGCGAAACAAAAAATATTTTTCTCAAATTACTCGAGTTTTCAATGTTGACCTCTCGACTAATAATGCTCGGGTCATTTTTTGCCCGAGTCAACAAAACCATTTTCTCCAAACTATTTAATCACATTTTCCTTATATTTTTTTCCCTAATACATTTTTTTTATTTTTTTTCATTTGTCGGCATTTTTATTTTATTTTTCTTTTCCATTTTTTCATATATTTTTCCACACAAATACTATTTGTAAGATCGTCGTATTTGTAATGAAAAAAAGTTTAATCACTTTTTACTAAGTAATGATTACTTTTGAATAATGATTACATATGGGTATCAATGACCGAGTTTTATTACTAAAATAAATGACCAAGACATTATAAACTCAAAAATAATCAGTTTTTGCCAAAAAACACAGAAAATATCGTATAAATTTTTGTTTTCTCTAAATTGATTTATTTTCATTATTCTTGATATTTCTTTTTGTCAACAAATTTCACATTATTTACACATGTAAATTTGTTATTTTTATTTCCATTTTACTTTTCGGTGTGATACGCTCATTTTCAATAATTAAAATGTTTTTCTATATTGATTTTTTTATATCGGTTATTTTTTTTCTTTTTTTTTCCATTTTATTCAATGATTTGTTGGAAATCATTTTGAATTTAATTTTTTAGACTACTTTTTTTTTTAATTTAATCATATTTTAAATCTAATTGTCTTTTCTTTTTTTTTCTCCTTAAAAGCTTCCCCAATTTTTTCCAATTTAACATCTCGAATTCAAGTTCTTGTAGAAATATTTTACAAATAAAGTTGTAAATCAATTTTCTAATGAAAAGCTTCTTTAACAATATATTAGTTTCAGACTTCTCAATGATAGGTGTTAATAAGTTAATTATTTAATTGGACATACTTTCTCAATGATTATTAGCCACGACTGTAACCTAAATTGTGGCGCAATTGACTGTTTGCCACGGGAAAAATTTTCCCGTGGCATAAAATTTTTCTAAAATAGTGAATAAATTTTTTCCGTGGCTAAAAAAAATTTAGCCACGAATTATAAATTCTCGTGGCATAAATCGTGGCGCAAGTGTCAATTTGTTGTAGTGTTTTTTGTCGGGTTTGTTGCGCAATATAATAAATTGAAAAACTGGGTAAGTAGCTTTGAAATTACAAAATTGTCATTACATAATTAAACGTATACTTAAAGTAAAGCAGCATTCAAAGAAAATAAAGCAAAATAAATTGTTAAACAACAATCATTTATTCATATAATCATATTCATTTTCAAGTTAGTAGTGTTAATAAGAATAATCATAATAAATTGCACAAATTCTCACTTGTGACAGACTAAATCCAATAATAAGAATAATCATAATAAGATCATTTACGTCAATAGTGAAGAACATTAAGTATGAATATTGTTCACATCTCGCAATAATACGGCGCAATCATCTTGATGTCATGGTACACACCATGTTGCACTAATAATTTTGTACTATTATTTGTTATCATATCAAAAATATTAGTCACGGTAAAATCTAGTGTGTAGCTAAGAGCAATAATTAGTCACGGGTAATTTACTTGTGATAATAAATCACAATTAGCCACGGTAAGAATTCAGTGTGTGGCTAAGAGCAATATAGTCACGGATAATTTAGCTGTGACAATAAATCATAATTAGCCACGTTAAGAATTCAGTGTGGCTAAGCACACTAATTAGTCACGGTTAACTTACATTTGACAATAAATCATAATTAGTCACGACATTGTGGCTAAAAATAATTATTAGCCACGTTCGTGACTTGATGCGTGACTAAACGCATTTGTTAGCCACGGTCATGGCTTAATTCGTGACTAAAAACAATTATTTGTCACAGATATATTTTCCCGTGGCATAAATTTTCTTACCAATTAATTTTGAAGGAAGGAGACTTTTTTTCCCGTGACTAAGCAAATTTAGGTCACGAATTATGAATTCCCGTGACATAAATCGTGGCGCAAGTGCCATTTTGTTGTAGTGTCATCATTGTTTAGATTCAATGCAGGGCTTCGAAGGAATATGATATTGGCGAACACATTTGGCATCGGAGCCCTGGTCACACTTCTCGTCTTCGGTGGCTTCATATTGTCACGAAGTAAGTAACAAATATCAACTAGTTAGCAATCTTCACTCGGTGTCTAGTTTTTTTTATTGAATATCAACTGAACATGATGCGTTCTCAGAAACTGAAAAAGGGATGGATATGGGGATACTGGATTGATCTCCATTGATGTATGGGCAAAATGCTCTATCGGTGAATGAATTCCTTGCCCATAGTTAGAGCCACCAAGGAACATGCAAACAAGTAGCAGAAGCTCGTGGGATCTTTACAAACGCGTACTGGTATTGGATTGGACTGGCAGATCTTGCAGGATATGTAGTTTTGTTCAATGTGTTGTATACTCTAGCTTTGACATATCTAAACCGTAAGTACCTGTTGTAGAATATAACTAGTTCTTCCGGATGTTTGGGATTTTCGTCTCAAGTTCTCAGAGTTTTAACTCTTTTGGTGCAGGAATTGGGAAGCCTGGGCTATTTTGTCTGAAGAAGATTTGCAGCAGAAACAGGCAAACCTAACTGGTCAAGCGATTGAGTTATCTTCAAGAGGAAGACGGTCTTCTCGCCCTGGTTAGTCATCATCGATCCTAAAAATAAAAAAGATTTACGACTTGTTTAAGTAGTAGTTTCTGTGTCGTTGAGCTTGTTATAGTTATCTTAGGCTTGAATAGTTGTTGAAGTTCGCATTTTTCACTGTCTGGTTCGCTTTAGTTGTAGTAATCAATGTGAAAGTAAATTTTCCCCCCTCTGAATATGTATGTTGCATTGCCCAACAGAAAGTTAGTCGCGCTTATTAGAAATGTGAATCCTCTGGAAGACGCTTACTGGTATAATCCTAATATGACGCAAGTGACCAAGTAAACGGTGTTGTAGTTTACGTACTGTATACTGTCATCGCTGTTGATAATGGGTGTCAGCAGAAGGATTATAGAGCTGTATTGGTCTAAGTTTACACTCGCCGATATATAAAATGTGTAAAACGTTCAGTGAGCAATCTACTCGGAGGCCTTCTGCTATGATCATGGTATCATTAGTTCTCAGTTTCAATCTCGAACATGGAATAGGTCATGGAGTTCTGATCTTGATCACTGTGCAATAAATGTGACTGATACTGTCTCCAAATGGAATACCGATAACCATCAATAACTTTGTAATTCGGTTGCGTTGAAATACTGGATGCCACATTAATTCCTGAATGAAATTGCTATGATGTTCCTTTGGTATTAATTGGTCAAGCGATTGAGTTATCTTCAAGAGGAAGACGGTCTTCTCCTCTGGTTAGTCATCATCGATCCTAAAAAAAAAAGATTTACGACTTGTTTAAGTAGTAGTTTCTGTGTCGTTGATCTTGTTATAGTTACTCTAAATTTAGCCATCATGCATCGGTTTATGCTTTTATCTGATCAATGCAGTACATGAGAGAATGCATCCTTGAATTGGGAAATTCACAAGGAGACTCCTTTCAGTTCTTAAAACAGATGGAGTACAACAATATTTTTTGTTAAACCCAAAGAAGCCATTGTATTCTTCTTTTCTCGGCACAAATTATTGTCCTTGTAGGCAGTGAATCGATGCTAATTCAGTTTGTCTAGCAGATTGTAATGTTTACAGTTCAGCAGATACAGTTATTTGAGTGTTAGAAACTCCCATTTTTTGTTTAGCTCTTTTACTCTGAAATCCGAGTTCGTTGAAGCTAATAACGTCTTTTTCATTCGAATTCCTTATTCAATTCTTGGAATTCTTGTGAACATTTCCCTCTTGTAATGTTTTACATTGAATTTTGGCTTTACTGCAGGTGTATGAACTTATAGGGTGTGGGGTTTCTTTGTTGCTCTTGATCAGAGAATAAGGTGCGAATGTCCCAGAATTACTTGGTCAAGCTATGATCAGAGAATTACTTGGTCAAGCTATGATTTTCAGCCATCATGATGTCACCAACGAGAAGACATGGTAAACGTATGATCGAATTCAGAATGCGAATGTCTCCTCATATAGGTTGACGAAGGAAGCAATCATATAGCCGTAGTCTTAAATGTTTAAAAGCTTTGAGATTAGAATCAAGCTTGATTTACTTTTTCATTTTGTATTTTAGTGCCATTGTAATTAGTTTTTGAGTTATATGGGTTATTTCAATTTATGTATAAATTTAGAATAATTATAAAAATCTTGTAAGATTGCCTTCTTGAGAAATATATTTGAGAGTTATTACATTTAAATTAAATAATTTGTTTGGTTCATTTCTTTAAAAAAAAATAAAAAAAAAAAAAAAAATTTTTTTTTGAACACCTATTTGCTGCGTTTTTTCAAAAAAACGCCGCAAATAGCAACTCTATTTGCTGCGTTTTTTTGAAAAAAACGCCGCAAATAGCTCATCTATTTGCTGCGTTTTTTCAAAAACGCCGCAAATAAAATAGCTATTTGAGGCGTTTTAGAAACGCCGCAAATAACATTCTTATTTGCGGCCCCCTCATTTGCTGCTACATGAAAAACGCCGCAAAAGAGCTATTTTTTGGAGCCGCAAATAAGTGTTTTTGTACTAGTGATCTTGATTTGCCATAAACTGAAACTATTTCTCCCAGTAAAACGATCGATCTTTATGTTCATCGCCGACATCTTTCTAATTCAGGAACCCGAAGGCTCTGATACCAGTTTGTTATAACGGAAGTACAGAGAAAGATAAAAACAAATAATAAAGAACAATACGCACAAATTTACGTGGTTCACTAACGGTGTGTTAGCTACGTCCACAGGGCAAAAGGGAGATAGTTTTATTAATGTGAGGAGTTTTCAGATTACAGATTTCAGACAGTATGATATGATATAGAATATCATATGTATTGCTAGGGTAGCGGTTAAGAGTTTATATAGTACTCTTAACCTAATACAACACAGATTTGACCTAATCTAATAAGTCCCAAACAAAAACTCTGGCCCAATACAAATTTCAGATACCCAACAAACAGATTCAAGGCATAGACCCAACAAATTCTTGTTGTGCGGAAGCGTGAATACCTCGTGTTGGGCCTCAGCTGCGCCGGTGTCCAATGTCCATAATAGTACGATATTGTCCGCTTTGGGCCAAGCCCTCACGGATTTACTCTTGGGCTCCTTCCCAAAAGGCCTCGTACTATTATATTTTCAGGACACTTATAAAGATGATCTTTCACCTTTACACTACCGATGTGGGACATGAGTTTGCACCCTAACAATCCTCCCCTCAAACCAAGGACCATCATCTTAACTCGGACCTTGACCTCCGTGGAGAACTCCCACACTCTACAACCCCAACTTCTAGACACCCGAAACATCACCAAGTCTTGATAACCTCCCCTAAGCCAACACACCATGTGCCCTTCTTGGGGATTTGCTACACATGCATATCGAACCTCCTCTGCATCCAATGTACCCTGGACCGGGTCCGTCACTTCAGAAGTTCTAGAACACAAATGGTCTCCGGCATCCAACCTGGAAAGGACCCACCAGACCTGTGACACCCAATCTGATAAGGGTCCACCTGATCAACAGTTCTAGTACACAGATGGTCTTTGTCCACAAGACCTATGACGCCTTTCATCCATTTAGGCCTGGACAGGGCTTGCTCACGGACTCACCATGAGCTAGGAGTTCCATACCTTACAATGTACAACTTCAAGTCTTGGGCCTGTTGATGCATCCTCGTGTCTAGCCCAAGTCAAACCTTGGGCTCTGATACCACTTGTTGTGCGGAAGCGTGAATACCTCGTGTTGGGCCTCTGCTGCGCCGGTGTCCAATGTCCATAATAGTACGATATTGTCCGCTTTGGGCCAAGCCCTCACGGATTTACTCTTGGGCTCCTTCCCAAAAGGCCTCGTACTATTATATTTTCAGGACACTTATAAAGATGATCTTTCACCTTTACACTACCGATGTGGGACATGAGTTTGCACCCTAACAATCCTCCCCTCAAACCAAGGACCATCATCTTAACTCGGACCTTGTCCTCCGTGGAGAACTCCCACACTCTACAGCCCCAACTTCTAGACACCCGAAACATCACCAAGTCTTGATAACCTCCCCTAAGCCAACACACCATGTGCCCTTCTTGGGGATTTGCTACACATGCATATCGAACCTCCTCTGCATCCAATGTACCCTGGACCGGGTCCGTCACTTCAGAAGTTCTAGAACACAAATGGTCTCTGGCATCCAACCTGGAAAGGACCCACCAGACCTGTGACACCCAATCTGATAAGGGTCCACCTGATCAACAGTTCTAGTACACAGATGGTCTTTGTCCACAAGACCTATGACGCCTTTCATCCATTTAGGCCTGGACAGGGCTTGCTCACGGACTCACCATGAGCTAGGAGTTCCATACCTTACAATGTACAACTTCAAGTCTTGGGCCTGTTGATGCATCCTCGTGTCTAGCCCAAGTCAAACCTTGGGCTCTGATACCACTTGTTGTGCGGAAGCGTGAATACCTCGTGTTGGGCCTCTGCTGCGCCGGTGTCCAATGTCCATAATAGTACGATATTGTCCGCTTTGGGCCAAGCCCTCACGGATTTACTCTTGGGGTCCTTCCCAAAAGGCCTCGTACTATTATATTTTCAGGACACTTATAAAGATGATCTTTCACCTTTACACTACCGATGTGGGACATGAGTTTGCACCCTAACAATCTTGTTGTGCGGAAGCGTGAATACCTCATGTTGGGCCTCTGCTGCGCCGGTGTCCAATGTCCATAATAGTACGATATTGTCCGCTTTGGGCCAAGCCCTCACGGATTTACTCTTGGGCTCCTTCCCAAAAGGCCTCTTACTATTATAATTTTAGGACAGTTATAAAGATGATACTTCATCTTTAAACTACCGATGTGGGACATGGATTTGCATCCTAACAATCCTCCCCTCAAACCAAGGACCATCATCTTAACTCGGACCTTGACCTCCAAGGAGAACTCCCACACTCTACAGCCCCAACTTCTAGACACCCGAAACATCACCAAGTCTTGATAACCTCCCCTAAGCCAACACACCATGTGCCCTTCTTGGGGATTTGCTACACATGCATATCGAACCTCCTCTGCATCCAATGTACCCTGGACCGGGTCCGTCACTTCAGAAGTTCTAGAACACAAATGGTCTCTGGCATCCAACCTGGAAAGGACCCACCAGACCTGTGACACCCAATCTGATAAGGGTCCACCTGATCAACAGTTCTAGTACACAGATGGTCTTTGTCCACAAGACCTATGACGCCTTTCATCCATTTAGGCCTGGACAGGGCTTGCTCACGGACTCACCATGAGCTAGGAGTTCCATGCCTTACAATGTACAACTTCAAGTCTTGGGCCTGTTGATGCATCCTCGTGTCTAGCCCAAGTCAAACCTTGGGCTCTGATACCACTTGTTGTGCGGAAGCGTGAATACCTCGTGTTGGGCCTCTGCTGCGCCGGTGTCCAATGTCCATAATAGTACGATATTGTCCGCTTTGGGCCAAGCCCTCACGGATTTACTCTTGGGCTCCTTCCCAAAAGGACTCTTACTATTATAATTTTAGGACACTTATAAAGATGATACTTCATCTTTAAACTACCGATGTGGGACATGGATTTGCATCCTAACAGTTTTCCTTCCAAATCTTGTCAACCATGGAGATATTATAATTTGGTCTAATGGAGAGAAATTGAATCCTCCCAATTCCCTCCCCTCACTACAACAGATACGTCAGATTGCGACTGAAATTAGCGACCACAAGCGGTCGCCCTTCTAATTTTAGCGACCAATTTCAGTCGCAGGCTGTAGTCGCTTTTAGCGACCGATATTGGTCGCCAATTTTAGCGACCGAAGAAAAAAAGGCGGGCGACCGCTAGTGGTCGCTAATTTAGCGACCGACTGCGGTAGCTAAATTAGCGACCGATTTCAGTCGCTAATTTGGCGACCGACTTCAGTCGCTAAATTAGCGACCGATTTCAGTCGCTAATTTAGCTACTGACATCGGTCGCCAAATTAGCGACTGAAATCGGTCGCTAAGTGGTCGCCAATGAAAAAAAAGTTACAGGGGGTTAGCGACCGACAGTGGTCGCTAATTTTACATGTTCGGTCGCTAATTCTACATGTATTTGCCCATAAAATTCGGTTTTGTCCTAGCCAAATCCGTAGCTACTACTGTAAACCTGCAAGCAAAACCAAGAATTACCAGCGCACAACCCAATTGATGCGAAACATCTGATTGCATAAATAAAAAAAAGTCATCTAGATTACAAAGTACGAAATTCGGGTACTAAAGTAACAAGTATCCAACACTAAACAAGAGTCACTAAAAAAATAGGAGCAACTAGCTACGACACTGGAAAAGATGCTCCCGCCCCACTGCCACCTCCATAATCGGGATCTCTTGGATCCCGATCCTGTGGACGCCAACCGCTGTTACAATTAGCAAAGTAGGAAGACATCCTTTCCATCTCTTCTTTCATTCTCCTCAGCTCTTCATCTCGTTCGGCGTCCCTTCTATCCTTCTCAGCTAGTTGCATCTGAAGGTGACTGACCAAACCAGGAACATAGGGTTGATGCTGGGACGAGGACCCTCTTCTTGCCGGCGGTTCATAAAAGAGCTCTTTAGCTGAACCGGCCCCATAGACTCCTCCTTTATGAAAACCGTCTACCAATTCATACCATAGCTGATTGTCGGAGATGTCAGGGTTCGCCTTCTTTCGTGCAAGAAATGTTTCCTACAAAAAATAAAACATTATTAATAATATATACAATAACACTTACATATAAATAAATCATTGATTATAAATCATTTTTTAAATACTTTATACAATAACACTTACATATAATTCGCGATCTCTTGCATTTATGAAGACGAACCCTTTCCTTCCCTTTTTGGCATGTGTCTCAAGGAAGAGATCTACAACCGATTGTAGCTGGCCCTTATTTTTCCTTGCCTATAAAAAAAATAATAAATTCATGAAGTGTTAGTCAGTTAATTAAAATTTAAAGCTAAATATATACTTCAAGATAAAAGTGATAAACTAAATCACAAGAGTAAATACTTACAGTTATCGTCACGCGATCATGGAATGACTGAGACCCACCATAATGAGTAGCGCCAACCTCCGCTTCGGGATCATCTCCACCCCTCTTGTTCGCCTTGTTCCGCGCCGACTTTTGCTTGAACTCAGGACTTTCTCTGTACTTAGTGAATTCTTCATATGACTGACCTACAATCCAATAAAATAGAAACGATTACTATAAATTAAAAAAATGTTAAAACTTTTTATTTTAATACGATTATTAATAAATTAATACCTTTCATGAACGTTGGCGGAGTCTTTCTCTTCGACACCTTATACATAATGTCCTTTAGCCTCCTTTGACCAACATCATTGAATCGATCCCAAGCCAGTCGATCAAGCGCACTTGGCCAATAGAAGACACGCTACCAAAAAAAGAAGGGTTATTAGAGAAACAAATCAACCATGAATTTATAAAAAATAAATAATTAAAGTAAAGACTTATATACGTACCCGAAAGGCGTTGTACCACATCTCCTTGTCCTCGTCACTAGCGTTCGTCCAACAAGTGACGCCGTGAACCATGTTCTCTTGAATGCTATTGGTGACGCCACAAACCGTTGTTTGATGTTTAAACCTGAAACCAAACATGAATGTTAATTAATAAGACTAGTTTGAATAAAATTAATAAATAAATAAACAACTAGTGAATAAAAAATTACCAAAGACCCGTCGAATCAAGGATGATCCTGCCGTCAGTATGGCGGGGTACACGGACCTCCTCCTCCTCCTCACTGTCAGTCGACACACGGACCTCCTCCTCCCCCTGTGATCGGGCCGAGCTACTGTCCCCGCCACTACCACTAAAACCGCCCCGTTGCCTGCCTCCTCCACGAGCCATGTGAACCTATAATTGCAGGAAAAATGTTAACATACATATATATAACATAATAAATAATGTTGGTAAAAAACAGGACCTAAATAAATATATAGGATGAAAACCTCATACTACTTTTACTCATCATCATCGTCATCCTTTTCTTCTTCTACCTCCTCCTCCTCGTCATCATCCTCTTCCTCCTCTTCTAACTCTTCATCATTATTATCTTGTAGCTGATCTTGCCCCTCCATTTCATCATCTTCTAGCTCCTCTCCCGATTCTATCTCATTTCCATAAATGACTTCTTGATCTATTGGGGACAGAATGGACTCTGATACAACTTCTTCTTGGAAAAAGGATGTGTCGACTTCTGATCGCGCCTTTGTTTTAATTACCGCACACCAATTCTTTTGTTGTCTATCTTTACTTGAGCTAGGTGACGATGCATAATAAATTTGCTGAGCTTGTTGTGCAAGTATAAATGGATCATATTTAGAATAGGTTCGAGTGTGATTCACTTCTACAAGCTTGTAGCGATCATGGACTCTCGTTCCAGCTACAGAATTATCTCTCCATTGAATCTTGAATAAGACAGCTTTGTAACCCCGTTCACGCCCATTATAGCACAACTCAAAGATATCCTCTAATATCCCATAATAGTCGTTGCCATCAAGAGAAGAAATAGTAACGCCATAGTTGCATTTAGCCTTACTCTTCTTTGTTTTTCCACTCTTCTTACCCTTTTTTCCCTTCAAGATAATATTTCCCTCACTTGTCTCATATCTATCCCTTTGACATTTCTTACATTTGGTTAGCAACGCATCATCTTTCCAAAAAAGCATACATCCTCTAGGACATGCGTCAATCTTTTCATGTGGAAGCTGAAGACCTTTGACCACTTTTTTGGTATTGTAAAAATTACGGGTCATAATGTTATTATCGGGTATAACATCTTCAGTTAAAGTAGCAATACTGTCAACCGCTTTAAACGGCATATTGTACTCACATTTTAACGTTACTATCCTCGATGCAACTTGCAACAATGACATTTTGCTCCCCTCATATAAAGTTTTCTCTGAGTCCCTTAGCATATCAAAAAAGGCTTTGGCTTTTGGGTTTGGATCTTCTTCCTCGGTTATAGGTACACGATCGGGATTAGTGAAAACATTCGACTCAAAGGCATCAAGTACCATTTCTCTATATGGGTTCTCGGGTTCAGAAGAGTGTTCGGGATCAGAAGAGTATTTTTCCCCATGTGATATCCAGTTGTAATAGTTTGGAAAAAACTCATTCGTAATAAGTTGTTCTTCTACTTCTACCTCAGGTAAATATTTTAAGTTTTTACATTTAGTACAAGGACACCTAAGTTTGCGTTGTTCGAAATCATATGATTCTGAACATCTAGCAAATTCAATAAACCCACGAACTCCCTTTACAAATCTAGCATTAGGACGTTTCTTCTTATCTACTCTTTCTTCGTACATCCAGCTACGTTCAAATCTCTTCATTTTAATCTAGATAATATATACTCCCTCCGTTCGATTCCACATGACAGGTTTGCTTTTTATACACTATTCACAATTGGACATTTAATCTCAATTTTCTCCTAATACGTAAGAGAAAACATATTCATGTGGGGTCTTGTTTGATTCGTCTTTACGAGTACATTAAAAATATCTAACTTTTATAATTTTTGCAACTACGTAGCTAAAGATATTTAACATGTAAAACGTGCGTTGACAAACGTGAAAAAGCAAACCTGTCAAGTGGAATCGAACGGAGGGAGTAATAATTAAACCAAACACACAACAATAATTTCAATTCAATAAGAATTCAACAAATAATAAGTTCAAGCTAAGAATTCAAGTCAATATATGTACTTAAAGATTTCAATTGGGTCCTTATCACTCCAACCTAAACCCATCAATGTATATTTCAAGTCACTAGCAAATACATAATTGTGAATTTATTAGTGGGGAAAAAAATTTGGCAGCAATTCCCTTAAGTTCTTCAAATACACAATGTGAAATAAATTTGTATTTATTTCACATATGTATTCGAAGAACATAAAGAAATTGTTACCAAACTCTTTCCCCACTAATAAATTCACAAGTATGTATTTACTACCAAAGTGACTTGAAATATACAAAGACAGTCCCAAAATGGGGACTATTCATGAATTTCCCCTAACGAGTAATTCATGAACGGGTACTAGGTCAATAGTCATTCAATTCTTGCACGGAAAATATTCACAATAACTTACAATAGCATACAAACATAATAATTAACATCACAAAATCATCCTAGAAATCTAATTACTAACTATACTCATCATCCAATTTTCCCCAATTTCTAACCCAAATCACAATAACACCCAATTTTTTTCCAATTAACTAACTAAAAACATCCTAAAAACATCTTAATAATCTAATTACTAACTAAAATCATCATCCAATTTTCCCCAATTTCTAACCCTAATCACAATAACACCCAATTTTTTTTCAATTCACTAACTAAAAACATCCTAATAATCTAATTACTAACTAAAATCATAATCCAATTTTCCCCAATTTCTAACCCTAATCACAATAACACCCAATTTTTTTTTCAATTCACTAACTAAAAACATCCTAAAAACATCCTAATAATCTAATTACTAACTAAAATCATAATCCAATTTTCCCCAATTTCTAACCCTAATCACAATAACACCCAATTTTTTTTCAATTCACTAACTAAAAACATCCTAATAATCTAATTACTAACTAAAATCATAATCCAATTTTCCCCAATTTCTAACCCTAATCACAATAACACCCAATTTTTTTTCAATTAACTAACTCAAAACATCCTAAAAAGCATCCTAATAATCTAATTACTAACTACAAGCATCCTAATAATCTAATTATTAACTAAAAGCATCCTAATAATCTAATTACTAACTAAAAGCATCCTAATAATCTAATTACTTGTTTGAATTACAATAATACTATAAAGAGATTTAATACATAATTAAAGTTAGTAAATCGACACAAACCTGAAAAAGGAGTAAAATGTAGGTGAACGGCGGTGGTGGGTGGTCTGGTGGCGTTGCGGTGGTCCGGTATAAGCACTATCGGTCGACGGGTTAGGGGGGGTTTGAGGTTTTTTCTTTTTCAAACTTACGATGGGAATGACGGGTTGAAGAGGCGAGAAAAAAAATATAACAGGGGGTTAGCGACCGAATTCGGTCGCTAAATTCGGTCGCTAAATTTAGCGACTGAATTCGGTCGCCAAATGCGGTCGCTAAATTTAGCGACTGTAGCTAAACTCGGTCGCTAAAATTAGCGATTGAATTCGGTCGCCAAATTTGGTCGCTAAACTGGCGCAATGGTACTTTTTGGATTCCCGCGGATTTTTTCGGATAACATTGGGATAGGCTTTTGGTCGCTAAATTTAGCGACCGACATCGGTCGCCCGCTTTTTTTTATTCGGTCGCTAATTTGCGACTACCATTGCGGTGGCAGGTTTGGTCGCTATCTGGGGTAATTCTTGTAGTGCCTTCCATTTCCCTCCTTCCATACATTGTAACCAAACAATGGAAATTGAATCCCTCCCTTTCCCTCACCTCCTCTTCCCTCCAATTTTCTCAATCCAAACACACCCTAAGTGTCTAAACAATTGAGATTTGTATTTATTTATATATTTTCTTTTCAATCATCAAACAAACCAACAATCAAACCAAATTGTAGTCGACCTTGATAATAGAATTCTATTCACAGCATTTTATAGCGCAATTCTCGTCTCTTTGTGTTCGACCCCTATTGCTATACTGTATTTATTTGTGTTGAGGGAATTTATCTTTGTTAGGTGTACGGCGTAGCCTATCAAATTTTAAAAAAGTTAACTTAAAGAATGGAATCAGCTAAAATAAAGAGACTCTAGAAAAGTAGAAAAGGAAAAAAAAAAAAAAAACATAAAATAAGATGCTACAGAGAGTCGAACACACAACTACATGGATATAAATAATTGCTTAGAGTTGCAAACAAACTAATGAGCCAAAGAGCTAAATGCGAATAAATGACACCTTTGTTATTATGTAATACTTAATTGGCTAAATTGCGCCCGAACACTGACTCGTCTGGCGCAAGCGTATTTTCATCTCTGCTCATGGGTTGAGGCTTTGAGCGATAGGTAACAAATTGTAAAAAATATAAAACAAACACAAAATATGGGGTTAGCTCATTCGAAACCTATGCCTCATGCCTAAAATGAGTGAACCAAACACCGCCTTAATTTATCATTATTTGCCCTCTTTTTTCATTTTCTTGGTTCTTGCAAAATAAATAAATGATAAATGACAAGAACGGGAGGGGACGGAGTGTGTAATACTTTAGACACAAATTGTTTCTATAAGTTGATTGGATCTTACACATAAGATTTGATTCCATCTAAAACATTAGTATAATTGTAGAGTATATAATACTCCGTAGGAAATTGTAATTAGGTGCGTCACATATATAGTATCATTTAGGTTTGTGAGTACTTTACCACATTGGTATGTCTTCATCCATTGGATCAACTTCTAATTGGAATCAATAGGTTAAGAACTTGAGGTTGACCTATTAATATACAAAGTCGCCTCTCTCATAGCTTCGAATAATGAGACACAAAAATAGGTGTTGGAACGTGCATATACATAGGTTGAATACATACATTATTATTAGATTACTTACCGACTTACCATTTATATTTCCTTCCAAACTCTATGGGAGGGTTTAGTTTGTAGGTTAAAAACGAGGTTAGGATTGTAGGATCGTACGATTTAAACAGTAGAAAATAAACCAAATTATCATAGGATTTTTCTAGTGGTAGGATCGGTATAGGAGTGTTCAGGATCGGACAAAATCGCATAGGACCGCTTGTTTCCACAAAAACAACCGTACATGATCGTGTAGGATTGTAAGAGGCTAATTTGTGCTCTAATTTTTTTGAGGTGGTTGTTATAATTAAAATTCTAAATTAAAGGTATATGTACAATATTTATGTGATTATTAAGACTTTTATGCTATTAACATTACATTTCACAAATTATAACAAACTTTTGAAATAACCTTGTTAGTCTGAGTTACTTGTAGGATTTTACGATCTTACGATTCAATCATTCGACTCGGTCCTACTTCCCATTTTTTGTTCAAAGTAGAATCTCAATCCTAACAACATTGCTTTGGACATGGATATGCGTTTAAAATTAGGAATTAATCTCGTTGGTATAAAGTTGGAATTTAATTTTCCATTTTTTGCCTTCGTTTCAATTTTGAATGGTATGAGATTGAAACTTAATTAAAGTAAAAAATATGTAAAATGCAATATTTCAAATACGCATTTTGTCCCGATCATTTATTGTCTTATTCCGTTTTGGGTATCTCAATCAATTGTTGATTTGTTGTCCTTAATATTTTAGGATCAATAAGTCTTATTGATGACGAATATGTATGTCACAAGCTGAATACGGGTCAAGTAATATTCAAGTTGGTAGATAAGACAAAAGCAAATTACCTAGGGAGTAGCATTAATTATGTTTTTGTCTTATCTAACGAGTTGGATATTACTTGACCCGTGTTCAGCTTGTGACGGATATGTCCCTTTACAATGAGAATTTGTGTTTTAGGATTACATTTGATGGGCAATGTGATCATTGACACTCAATTTGTTCCATTTATCATCTTACAATTAGTCTCCTCCTTTTTCTTTGGTGTTTGTGCTAAAACGAAAGGACAACAATGAACTAGGACAAAAGGAGTATGATTCTAAATATTATGACATCATTTAAATAGAGATTTATTCAATCAAATAACTATATAAGAACTTCATTTACTATATGCCATAATCTTTGTTTTCACCTTTTTTTCCAAATATGATAACAATATACTAATCTCATATACACCTCTCTTCTTGTCTTGGGTATCAAAAGCTCATATTTTAGTTTGTAATAGGATATAAACCTCTTACTTTTATTAAACAAATACATGGTGATATACTGATATAAATCTGACTTATTTCAAATTCATAACTCATACCTTTTTAAAGTGAACCTAATAACCCTGATCATTCATCTTAAGTTTTATTATTTTTATAGCATACTTCAAATAAACTATGTACATTTTTATCTTAATTGCGTTCTATCTAGTTTTATGAACATTACGAAGTAATTTTTTTTAGGTATAGCTCTATTTGACTAAATATTTTAGGTCAGTTTATTTGGTCAAAATTTTAGTTGCCTTATTTTACATATGTTCGGTAATAATTAACTTATTTTACCAAATTATAAGCTATTTGAAATGATAATTATAATTTATCTTCCATTTATACCCCTTCATCGTCAAAGGCGTTCCTAAAATAAAAAGGTAAATAATTAACCGAGACACCCAAAATGAAAAAGACAAGCAATGATCGGGACGAAGGGATTATACTTTTACGTCAATTTACCAAAAAACAGTTTCATTTAGCTAGTTTGCCAAACATTTTTTGTCTAATTTTCATCTAACTTATCAGTTGCTTTTTAAGGTTTTAATTAGATTTTAAGTTTTTAGCTACTTTTTCAGGTTTTAACTACATTTTCAACAAGTTTTACCAAATATAATATTTGTTTCTTTGTTTCACACTATAAGCATATTACATTTTACGGAGATTTTCTGACTTTCAAACGTCTATAGAATAAAGTAAAAATATTTTACAATGAAAATAACTTCATAGTTATAACAACCTTCTCAAGGAAATATACATTAATAATCTTTGCACATCAATTTTGAGAGATATAGAAAATATAAGTGGTGTTAAATATGAAAATAATTTATAATATTCTTTTATTATGAGTTAAAAATAGATTAGCATATTAACGTTGTTCAATTGTTATGAAAGTAATTTAACGATTAATTTAAATTAATGCTAAAGTTGACTGAAATAAGGAAGTGTAAAACCATCTTTGTATCACAATAAAAGTTGATCTAGAAAAAATATAAATATAACAGGTGAATAACGTTATTATACATTTTGAATGTGAGCGCCTAATGAATAATAGTTATTTGTTTGGGTACAAACTAGAGAGACCACGGAAATAAAGATTGGAAGAGGATCCACAAAAATCTACCAAAAAGAAATGTTGATAACTATTGATTAATACACTCCAAAACAAAAATAGATAACTATTAATCGGGACGGAAGGAATATACGTCATTAATTGAAGTGTATGATGACGTTATCCTAAACAATCCGGGTATGTACTAGCGATCACGATGGTAAATTGCTCTTATTAGGTGTTAAATTTTGCGGTTAATTTAGTGTTCTTTTAGCCAAAACTCTTACTTTTAAACAAAAAATAATCAAAGCTAAAATTTTGGGTTGTAACCTTTTACCTTGGAGATAATATTTTTGTATTAACTTTATTCGTGGGATGTGGAAGTAAGGTGGATTGAGAATTTTGTTTTCTAATGGGCGATATCAGGGTAAAACTTTCTTCTTTACAGTCTTCTTGTTGTGGATCGGTTGGAGGCTGGTGGTGGTTGGGTTCTTTTTGTGGCTTCGTGATGTGTTTGGTAAGGTGAAGACATAATTTGACAATGTTCTTGGTTGGTCAGATGTGGTAATCTCTTTCTTGCTTTTATGTTTTAATAATAATCTCCTTTTATTGGAGTTTTAACTGTATTCTCGAAGTACATGTGAGGTTCCTTGCTGTGAGGTTGGTTGGGATGCGCTCTAAAGTCGCCCTTCTTAGTTTACTTGGTCCTCTGCTGGGTTGTTGGTCTTTGGACTGTTGGGTCGTTCACCGCGGTGTAGGAGACTCGTCTCCACTGAAGACAAGCTTGTTCGGCTCGTTGTTCCCATTCTCTTTCTACGCTCTTGTAACGTAAGTGCACCTGGTCCATCTCGTTGACCTATGGGATTTTTTAGTAAAGCTACTGCTGAAGTCGACTTCATTATTCGTCTTCAAACTTCGTTTCATCAGTTTGCTCTCATTCTTATTTGCTTTGTTATTTTCCTAGATGTACTAAATTTTTATGTAATTTTTAATTATAGCTTTGTTGCACTAGGCTGGCTAGTCAGACTTCTTGTGCAGCTTAGCTTTTTAGCTTATTTTGTAACTTTTGAAGTTTTATAATTGCTCATTCTTCTCTCGTAAAAAAAAACAATTTAAATTTATGGATTGGTTGATCTAACTTGGAGTTAGATATACATACCATGAAGAAAGCGAACAGTCAAGCACCCAAAAAATGGGATCACCTGACCCAATGATTGATTTGTCTAAAATTTTGTCAAAGATTCTACTCCCAAAGAAACGGATCATTCATCATGGTGTCAGTGTCTGTGCGTACTATTTACAAGTTTACTACCCATGTTCTCTCTTTGTTATGTCACATTAAATCGAGACAAACTTCCATTGAAGATAGGCATGTACTGCCCGTTACAGCTGAAAACGGATAATACTTCCCTCATAGTATACAGGTGATAATATTTATAGATGTTCAATTTTCTCCCCACTTATCCTCACAATTGTCTCGTTGTTGGAGAGAAATATATGTCCTCACCAGTTTGTTACGGATAGTATCCGTAAAAACAAAAACAAGACACTTTTTTTTCATGACGAGGGGGTTGAATTCCCCCGAGCCATGCATTCTCGCACCACTACATGGACCATGTAAGCCACCCCTTCGGAGCTGCAGTGGCCAAGTGATCATCGTCCCGGCCGATAGTCGAACCTGAGACCTCTCAACTCCTACATTTCTACAAGTTTTAAGGTTTAACCAGCTACCACTGAACTAACACCACTTGGTTTTAAACAAAAAAACAAGACACTTTGTTACATGAATACTTCTATCTTTTAGTTCAAAAAACAATTATTTTTTACGGTTTTTCTAATAAATATTTTAAAGACACGCATTAATAATATAAATATGAGAAGATTTATAAAACATCCTCAATGAATGTAATAAAACTAAAATTAAACTTATAATTGCATAGCTGCATTTATCATGAGAAGATGTGATGAATCTTAAAATATTTAATATATTAACGTAAGTTATAAAAAAAAAATGAAATAACAATCATTCATTCATGAAACAAACACGCTGGCAAATAGGAAACAAGCATTGCTCCCCCCTTACTCTACAAAACAGTAAAATGAGTCAAGTGCATTGTTTGTGATTCTTTATTTAGTTGTATATATCTTTAGTTTTAATTTACGATCTAAAATAAAACAAACAAAAGAGCATTTTTAAAAACTAATGTAATATTCAATTACACACCACCGTACGAGTAATCTTCAGAAATTCTTAATTTCTCAGAGAATATTCTCTTTTACTTGAAAAGTTTGCGGCAAGTCTTCCGAAAGACCGTCTTTTGCTAGGTTAGTGGAAGACAGTATAAAAATAAATGAGAATAAAATATTATCTTTAACATGTGAAGGTCTCCCGTTAACATTATTGAGATATCATCTCTCTAAAACTTTTGTGATTTGATAAACAGCATATTGAGCGAAATTAATAAATTCCGACGTAATTAATAGTTTGACCAAACAATTTATTATTTTCATGTGTTTGATAAATCACATATTCTTATAGCATATTCAATTTATTCATAAAATTATTCTGATTATCCTATAATAATCTGTTAATGACCAAACTTTCTTTTCTAATTCTATTAATTTGTTTGATAGTCAAACCTGTCACTAAAACTTGTTAACCATATTCTGCTAACGTTATCCGTTATCCTGAATCCACTTTTCGCCAAACAATGCCCTAATCTTTCTAATTATTTTCATTGAATAAGTTCGAAATTCAATCTTATAAGGTATGTTCTTTTATCTCTTAAAAGTCAACTATCCACTCCTCCATATAATTTTAAGGGAAAACGAACATATGTAAAAATAGACTTATCCAAAAATACTTATAAAAAAGCAAGTATTAACGAGTAATAGGATGTTTGTCAATCTTATCTACCCAACACTAGCTGACATATGTTCTAAAAAGAATATAATAAAACAACTACTACGAATATATAATTTTTTTCTCCATATTAAAATTAAATTTGGTTCAAAATATCATTTATAAAAACTAAAATGATGTGAATGATGACTAAGGCAGGTTAGTCTTTTAATAGTCATTCGGATCCCCGATAATAGAAATGTTCAGAAAAACTAATCTTCAAACTATAATTACTAGTAATTCTTGATTGATTGTCACTTGAAAAATACAAAAATTGAAGTTTTACATATATTTAAAAAACGAAAAGAAAAAAAAGATTGTCTAGTTGCTAATTTTTTTGAAAAAAGAGACAAAGATTTATACATGCTCAATTTCAATCAGTTCTATACATTTGTTTTATTTACGTTTACTAATACCCGTTTTTTTTTGCTAATATCTTTAGTTACATATCGATAAAAATTATAAATTTTGATATTCACAATGTACTTGGTAAGACAATTTAAACAAGATCTCACATGACTATCTTTTATATTATATATTAGAAGTTGTGTCGAAAATTCACTCGATTTATAAATAATGCCCAAAAAGTGAAATATATAGAATTAATTGGAATGGAGGAAGTAACTTCGAGTAACCTCCGATGCCTTGTTGCCTACATCATAGAGGAAAATAGGAAGTCCCTACTTTCCTTCTAATCAACATTTTTTTGTAACGGCTTATTTTATCTAAAGATTTCAAACGGGTTGTATATTATTAGGTTATATTTAAATGTGACCATTTTTTAACAGTTATATTTTATGATCACATAAGGCTTGTCTAAAGCTTTCAGATGAAATAATGCATCTAAAGTGGGACATGTCACCTGTTGAAATTAATTTTTACATAGGCAACTTAACATTTTTGCCAAATTCACAATAATTATATAAAAATTAAAAAACAAGGGTAATTCTGATTGTATGATCATCTAATTGCTCATAATCCCTCTTTACTAAAAGAGCATTTTCCAACTTTTATTCGAAATTAATGAGCTATACTAATTAATTTTCAAATAGGCAATTAAACATTTTTGCTAGATTTGCAGTTAAACAGTTTTCAACTTTTTTCGGGTGCTCTTTAAATCATCATTGTTCATTTTTATTGAGATTTTTCACCCCGCTGGAATTAATTCCTCGCTCCGCCATTGCTACTATTTTTTTTTAACATTGGCTACAGTTGAATTTATCCAATTCTTAGCCTAAATATAATCAGGCCCTGTTTGGCAAACGACATAAACAGATTCATAATAGTAGATAACGTTAGCGTAATACGGTTAGTAGATTTTAATAGCGGGTTTGACTGCTAAATTAAATTAGCAGATTAAAAAAGGGTGTTTGGTAAATAGAAGATTACAAGATAATTAGAACGGTTTCATGTATAAATTGAATATGCTAATACAATATGATGATATTAGCAGCATATTCAGAAATAGTAGATTTCGACCTATTCAAAAATAGTAGATTCCGACCAATATGCTATCAGAATATGTTGTTTACCAAACACACGAAAATAGTAGATTGATTGGTCAACCTATTAATTACGCCGGAATTTACTAATTTCTTTCAATATACTGTTTACCAAACATCGCCTCAATCTAAAAAGTGATGAGGAGATAAAAAAATGAAACGATATTTTGATTGAGTTTGGGTTAGATCATATTCACATGATCTGGGACCAGATCCAAAGTCATACTCGTATAGTTTTGTCATTTTCATCTTTGGTTTGGTTATATATTAAAACTAAACAAAACATTATGAAATTTAAGATTTTCAAAAATCTTTATAAACTTTGTTGGGTGATTAATATAAATTTATAATACGATTTTTTTTAAATGTGCCCTAACAAACATAACAAGGATGACGAACCAACCATCTTTTACGATTATTTTAGAATATCACAAATTTTCATTGAAGATGGGCTCTATCCGTCACAAGCTTAGAATATACGGAATGCAAAAAATGGCAGAAATTGTAGTTACTGTTTTGGGCATGAAACAACCAAATGGGCTATTTCACCGCCTTGGGCCTTAATGAGGCGGACTTGTAATTGACTTAAGAAAGTTGGGCCAGCAGGCTATCTTTCCAGCTTGCACAAGTAAAACGAAATTGCTAAATATGATTGACTTTTTTTAAGGGTCGTGTTAAATATCGTCGACACATTACTAATTATCGTCGACACATTAACATGAAATACCCATTTTGCCTCCAGCAATCCTCTATATCTACAACTTCATTTTCAGACTTAAAAACTATATCGGGTTTTTACGAAATTCAAAAACTCGGTTTTCTTTGAAAATACAAAAATCGGTTTTCCTAGAAAATACAAAATACACGTTTTGAAGAACGGTTTTCAACGATGAGCGACAATGACGAGGTTAGTTTACGATTTTAATTTGTTTGAAATTTACGATTTTAATTTGTTTGAAATTTAGGATTTGCAATATTGTAGAACGGATTAGCGTAGATTCCCGAAGCCGGTTTGAAAAAAAAAAAAAAAAAAAGGCGGACGAAGAACAGTCACGTCTGGAATGGGTATGGGACGAAGGGATTTTTCGTCCAGGGTGGGTATGGGACGAAAATCCCATTCGTCCAGGGTGGGTATGGGACGAACCACATTTTCGTCTGGCACTGGTTTGGGACAAACCAGATTCACGTATGGGACAGGTTCTGGACAAAAAATATTTTCGTCCCAGACCTGTTCTGGACGTAAATCATGTCTGTCCCATATTTTTTTTTTTTTAAAGTAACCGTAACCGTAACCCTAACCCTAACCCTAACCCCTAAACCGTAATCATGAACGTAATTATCGAACCGTGTGCAGGTTTATGACGATGGAGACGGTGTTGACTACTCTAGTCATTTTACCACCGATAAAATTTTTCGTTCGAGTGGAGAAGGGTTCAGTTGGGCATTTGAGTTAGCACTTAGTCTCGGGTTTGGAATAAAAAGAGCGAGCAACAAAAAAGTCGGTCGTCACACGAGTTTGGGACAGGATTATTTTGTTTGTCGGATGGGTGGACGACCTCCCTTAAATAGTGATGCTGATACTTTGAGAAGGAGTAACACGAGTAGCTCGTGGTGCAATTGCAAATTCAGAATGAAAGCTGTTGAAATAGTAGAAGGTAGTTGGAGGGTGGTCATGCTTTTCGGGTATCATAATCACGGGTTTGTGACGTATAGTGATGGCGATAGATATCACGCAAGGTTTGATAAAGATGAGTTGGCTTTCATCGATGCCCAAGTTAGAGCTCATGTTACACCGGCGATTATTAGTGCGGGTTTGCATCAGAGAAATCCTGGGAAGGCTAGACCTAATCGGCGACAAATCTACAATCGTTCTCAGAAAATAAGGGCCGAGGAAAGAGATGGGAGAAACCCGGCACAACAGATGTTGGCACTCGCGGTTCAGCATAAGTATGTCCATTTTTGGGTTATCGATCCGGAGGAGGACGAGCTTACCCACGTGTTCATGGCTCATCCAGAATCAGTTAAGATGTTTCGATCATACTACTATGTTGCGTTGATCGATTCCACCTACAAGACAAACTTGTACGGTCTTCCGCTTATTGAGATGGTGGGTGTTACACAAGTTGGGAAGAGCTTTGTGATCGCTTATGCGATTGTTACTCATGAGTCCGAGGAGGGGTATGTTTGGGTTTTAGAGCGATTGAAGTCCCTTCTCAACGACGACGTTCAGCCTAATGTAATTGTCACAGATTTCGAACGGGGTTTGTTGAATGCGATTCCGACTGTTTTTCCTGATTCGGATCACTTGTTATGTCTTTGGCATATATATTCGAATGTGGAGACCAAAGCACTCAATATCACGGGCAAGGATAGTTGGGCTAAGTATGTAACTAGCATATTGTTTATGGCAGTTGTTGAGGCGGAGACCCGAGAGTTGTTCGATGTTGCGTGAAGCGAGTTTGTTAGGCAATTTGCGGGTGTGACGGCTTATGTTGAGGATCAGTGGATCCCGCACGTGGAAAAATGGGCCAAGTACAGAACGAACATGATAATTCATTTCGGTAACACTACTACTTCTCGTGTTGAGTCGGCTCATGCAAATCTGAAAAAGTGGTTGAATAGCGCGAAACTGGCTCTTGATAGCATTTTGATACGTTTCCATTCGTTGTTGGAAACGCAACAGGTTGAGATCCGACACCGGTTGCAGTTATCTAGATCGGTACGGCTAACGGGTCTTCATCGATTATTTTCCAGAATTACTTATAAAATATCGAAGGAAGGTATCATTGAAATGCGGGCAGAATTTGAAAGAGGCGCCAAGATGTTGGAAGAGGATTTATCGGCCAATTGCGGATGTGTGACGGCTACTACACAAGGCTTGCTTTGTGCTTGTTCACTTCATCGCTTAGCTTATAATGGGCATCGAGTGCCTCTTGATGTGTTACATCCATTTTGGAGGAAATTGGAGTACGATGGTTCTGAAGCGATGCCTACTTGTGACGATGCTCGAGTTGAGGAGTTGTTTGATGAAATCAGGAATGCAGACCCCACTATGAGATCTACCATGTTCGATGCCATATACTCTCACTTGCATCCGGACGAGGAGGATGTACGCGAGCCTAAAGTGAACGAGAACCCGAGAGGACGTCCGGAAAAAGCAACTCGTAGGGAACCGTCCGCCGTTGAGCATGCACGGATTCGGGTAAGCCTTGGTAGAGGTAGAGGTAGGGGTAGAGGCAGATCTACTACGCCCGATGGTTCGCAACGTAATGGTGCTGCATTCACTACACCCCCCCGTTCCACTCCGAAGGGAAACGGTACTCCGTCGACAGCCCCCTGTTCCACTCCGAAGGGAGTCGGTACTCCGTCATCGGGTTTCGGTACTCCATCATCTACTGCGACTACGAGTTCAGGGAGTTTCAGTGCATCACATTGTGCACCTTTAGAGGTGAATTACACCGTCGGTCAACAGAGGTACTTTCCTTATCTTGACTTTCTCCCTCCATGGTTTCCACAGTATCTAGAAGCGTGGTTTGATCCTACTCCAGATGGTCACTGTGGTTATCGAGTTATATCACATGCTTTACGGGGTGAGGGAGGTCATTTCACGATGGCTAGACGAGATCTGCTCCGAGAGATATGTAGTTCGGTCACGTACCGTGATGGTATTTATGGACAGTGCCGATTTGAGTCCATAGATGTTGGTAGAGTTACATTTACGGATCAGGTACCGTGCGGGAGGGCTCATTGGATGGACACTTTCGATCTGTATGGATACGCTACGATGTACAACTGGGTGATATGCTGTATTTCTGCCGCGGACGATGGAGATGGGCGGCGACATTGGGGAGGTAGTTCCACTTTCATGCCTTTACGAGCCCATATCGGTGTGCGTGCCCCTTACGGTGTCTTATGGGCAGTACAGAGTACGAGGATGAACCACATCCTGACGCGGCCCAAACGGCTCCCACCTGACTGAAGCATGATTAAGACCATCTAAAATCCTCCGATATTCAATCAACCTCTCTGCAGTCTGAGGGAAAGCCCCAACATGTCTCCAGCAACAGGCCCGACACTGGGTATCATCAATGACTAGTGGTTGATCTGGTCTAAACATAGGGAAGTACTCATAGATCCAAGACTGTAACAGAGTCATGCAACCACCAATAGTCTTCACACCAGCCCGTGAAGCTATACCCAACTGCCGGTACATAAAGGCTAGCGTACCGGCACCCCAAGCAAAATCAGTAACCGAACTAGGATCATGCAATAAGGGTAACAGCTGGGGACGTAACCTATCGCCTGATTTGTCGACGAAAAGTGTCGACCCCAAAACCACAGTGAAGAACCCCTGAGCGGCAACAAAGTCACAACTCCTCCTCACCATCTCCAAAGTCGAGTCCACCAACAGACCCCCACTCTTGTAAATAGGGACCCTCTTATTAGGATCCAAGGGCCCCTAAGGCCTTCCGCTGTCCTCGAAAAGAAGCAACAAGCATGCATAATAGGATCCGCCATCGTCCCATCTTCATTATTAACCCGACAACTTCGACCATCTACCCGAACACCTAAGATTTGCGCAACATCATGAAGGAGTATGCTGATCTCCCCAAAAGACATGTGGAAGCTGTTGGTGTCGGGTTGCCACCTCTCAACGAAAGCAGAAATAAGCGGCATGTTAAAATGCTCGGTCATGGAACCAACAAGGTGAGCAAGACCACTATCGTCATACATAGACTGAACGGTCGGAGATAGTCGCCAGTTAGTCAACACCTTCTCCTTACCGAATCGGTGGTAACCCGTCAACACTGGTCGGCCTACATCATTAGGCGTCGTCTATAACTGGTTGGCGATGTGCCCCAAAAAGCTCGGAATCACGGTACTAACAGTTGGGCCTCCAGGAACAGGACGGGTAACCACCCAAGAATTATCCTTAGCGGACCTCTTCTTCTTCGGAGCCGCTACACTGCTAGAACCCTCCTCACCCACAAAACACCCGTCACCCCGTCTACGAGGACCCCTCCTCACCCGCTCCTCAGCCCCAACCCTCTCCTCACCCCTCTCCTCAACCCGCTCCTCAACCCGCTCCTCAGAACCGTGCACTACCGACTCGTCGGCTAAAATCTCTGCAGCAGCAGCTAAATCCTCCGGCTCAAACCGTAACTGTTTCCCAGCCCGTGCTGATGCTGTCACCTTTCGAACTCTCACATTTCTGTCATTTCCTCGTCCGGCCATCTATTCACAGAATTACAAATACAAATAAAATAATACGATACTAAAACAAAATATATATCAACAATTAATTTAAAAAAGATTAAACATTTTACGTTAACAACGCAAGACAGAACTGATAAAATTTATTTTAAAAAAATTTAACCGGGTAAATAATTTTTAAAAAAAAAAATTGAAAAAAAAATTAAATTTCTAAACCCTAAACCTAAACCCTAGACCCTAATTTTTTTTTAAAAAAAAAAAAGACAATTATCGTCCCACGCCGATCCCAGACGAGCACGGGCTTCGTCCAAGACCAGCCCCAGACGAGCACATGCTTCGTCCAAAACCAGCCCCAGACGAGCACATGCTTCGTCCAAGACCAGCCCAGACGAGCACGAGCTTCGTCCAAGACCAGCCCCAGACGAGCACGGGCTTCGTCCAAGACCAGCCCCAGACGAACATGTGCTTTGTCCAAGACCGAGCCCAGACGCACATGTTCTTCGTCCAAGACCGAGCCCAGACGCACATGTTTTTCGTCCAAGACCGAGCCCAGACGCACATGTTCTTCGTCCAAAATTTTTTGCGCTTTTTTTTTTTTTTTTTCGAACCAATAAACAGAAAAACTAGTGAAATTTAACTACAAATCCAACAATCAAACAACAATTCAATCCTAATTCCATATAAAACTAAGGCATCTATCCTAATTTCGTTTCTAATCCATCTAATTAACAAGAAAATAACATATAAACAAAACTACAAAGTAAAGAATACATACCGTGTTCAAGTTTCGAAATTGAGACGGAAAAATTGTTGTTGAAAAAATACGGTTTTTGAATTTGAATTTGAATTTTGTTAGTTGAAGAATGAAAATTGAGTTAGTTTTATTTGAATATAAAGGAAAAAGGAAAGGGGATGGGAGGGGTAGTTTAGGTAGTTCATTAATTTGTGTCGACGATAATTAGTAATGTGTCGACGACGTATAGTAGGTTGGTTTTTTAATGAACTACACAAGTTATCCATTATGCCTTGTACGAGTTGTACTTAGAACTGACAAGGCCCAACCGAGTGACACGACTGGAATCTTGAGCAAATCTGGCTCGGCAGGACATGAAAATGTTACAGCCCGAAACCAAATCGGCTCGGCTTGATTAACGACCCATAATCCGACCTAACCCGATTAAGCCAAACCTAAAATTGAACTCTTCTCGACCCGACCCCGTGTCCTTAACCATTATCGACCTAGCTAACCTGACCCAAAAGCTAACCCAGAATCGACCTGAATGATAACCCAACAGTCGACCACTTTCGAAAGATAACCCGACATTAACTAGAAATATAAGACCCACATCAACGAAAAGTCAAGGCAGTAAAGACTGTTGAACCATGTATTCAAATATATATATAGTATATATGTTTATGTTTTGATAATGACAAGTCTAGCTATTTATATATTATATACTCGTATGTATAATCGTGTGCTAAGTGTACAGATTATTAGTAACAAGATCTAATCTATCAAGTATAAAAGATTCAAGCATATTAGTCAATGAATTGACTAAGTCGAAGATTGATAGAAGATCGCAAGCGCGCATAATGAGCTAAAGTTATACATATCAACTATAGCTTTAATACAAGATTGATTCAAGTTATAGCTCGTAGCTATAACCTTATACTATGAAGAAATGGTCGGAATATATGTGTTTGATTGAAACGATTTTAGTTTCCAAATATAGTCATGTACAATTAATGTTTAATTGGTATTCTATTTTTAATATGGAATTATTAATCTTAATAAGATTAGATAAAATATCTTTTGGTTAAATAGGAATAAATAATTTTCTTATGAGATAATTATTTATTACTAAATAAACTAAGGATTTTTATATGATCTTAATTGTCAAAAAAATATAATCTAGATATAATTTGTTACGACTTTGGGAAACGTGTAACATGTCACGTTACCATAAATCGTGTAGGAATTAAGTTAAATAAATAATATGTATTTATTTAATGTCCTAAACAAATTAAGATTATATTATGGTAATATATTTTATTATCTTTGACATAGTTTAGGAAGTTGTTTTAATAAGGATACTATTTGTTTATTATATAAAGATCTTTCCTAAATATGAATTAGGAAATTGATTCCTTATATAATACTTGTAGTATATTATTAAATCTTTCCTAAATATATTAAGATTAGATTTAAGGTAGTATTACTAAAAGACTAGTATTCTAGTTTAAGTAATATTCCTAAATCATCTAGGGTTCAAATTACCTAGATATATATTCTATATAAATAGACTACCTATGAGACATTAAGAAGCACGACATACACATACACATATACACGAAAATCAAGAAAGTCACCGCCGATCGTGTTCTTCAAGATCCGAGCTTTAATTGTCATATTCATATCAAGATTCAAGTGCTCAAGCATTGATCTTATTCATTCAAGATTGTGACATCAAGAAACATCGAAGACTTTATCTTATTAACGTAAGATAGATCGAGTATTTAGCGGTACTCATTGTAAGGCAAGTATTTAACGGTATTTGTCGTAGCTAGATATTTAACGGTATCTAGATAGAGTTGTGACTAACATCAAAGTCACACGAGTAGGGTTGATAAAATTGTAATCCAGAGTTGGTACTAATTTTATTAATCGAGTATAGTGGACGTAGGTCTCAAAGTGTGAGACTGAACCACTTCAAAAATATTGTGTCTCTCTTTATTATTCGTTCTACTCGAAGATCATCATACAACCATACATACATCAAAGAAGATTTAAAAAGAAGGCATACTCAATTCAACCCCCCCTTCTTGAGTATATTATATCAATAGACTCTTCAATTGGTATCAGGGCCTCGTGCTCTTGATCGCCTAGCCGCGTGAGTTTTGATCCTTCTATTGATTCTATATTATATACTCTTTCATCAATGGATTCCAAGCATCTCAAGTGCCCTATCTTCGATGGCAAAAACTATAGTTTATGGAAAAATATGATGACTCATTACATCAAGGGTTGTGATTGGGAATGTTGGAAGATCATCCAAACTGGACCAAAGAAGATCTTGGTCGCCGCCGCCAATGGAACAACCTATGAAAAGATGGAAAGCGATTATGTGGAAAGTGACTACAAAATTGCAGAGAAAAACTCTAAGGCCATGAGCCTCCTACAGAACGGTATGATAACCTCAGAATTTGATAGATTCTCATCTTGTAGTTCCGCTAAGGAAATATGGGATAGTCTCGAACTTGCTTATGAAGGAACATCCGCAGTCAGGAAACATCGTATAGACTTGCTCGTTCAAAGATATGAACTTTTCAATATGGAAAAGAATGAATCTATTGATAGCATGTCTGCACGATTTTCTTGTATTATTAATGAACTGCGGAACCTTGGCAGAAAGATCAATTCTGAAGATATCATTCGAAAAATTCTTAGGAGTCTCACCAAAAAATGGCAACCTAAGGTCACAGCCATAGAGGAAGCACGTGATCTATCTAAAATCACTTACCAAGAGTTGATTGGATCCTTAATGGCACACGAGATCATACTAAATAAAGACGATGATGATCCCAAAGGAAAGGGCGTCGCTTTACAAGCCTCCACAAGTGAAATGTGCGAAGAAGAACTAGAAGACGAGACAGTTCTATTCGCAAGACGTTTTAAAAAAGCTGTCTTCAAGGGAAGATACAAAAACCCTAACAACAAAACAGTCGACAAAAAGAAAACTGACACAAAGCAAACATTCTTCAAAAGAGGATGTTTCAAGTGTGGTCAACAAGACCACATGATTAAAGAATGTCCAAGTTGGGACAAAATCAAAGATAAGTCAAAAAGAGAAAAGACCAAAACGGAGTTCAAGAAAGTAATGCTTGCGTCGTGTTGGGGAGAATTAGAATCCGAGGATGACGAGGACTCAGAAGAAGATGAGGTAGCAAACCTGTGCCTAAGCAACGTCAGTCTAGATCTAATCTCAAACGACAACAACGAAGACGACGCATCCCATATGTGTCTCCTTGGAGAATCCGACTCAGACGACGACGACGACGATGAAGAGGTAAATTTTCTTCAACTCAAAAGTCAAGTTAAAAATTTATCTAAAGCTATGCTGGTTAAATATTTTGAGAAAACCCTAGACCAATGTCATGAACAAAGTCTTGAGTTAGATGACTTGAAAGAACAGATCCTCGATATTGCTGAGGAAAATCAACTTCTGAAAGCCAAAGCTAAGAAACTGAAATCCAAAATAAGCATTGAAGCAAATGCTAAGTTGGAAACAGTTATGTCTGAGAAAAAGGTTCTTGAGTCTAAAGTTATAGCTAATGAAGCTATAACCTCAAAACTAAAACTCAACATTAAAGAGCTTCAATCTAAAGTTATAGCTAATGAAGCTATAACTTCAGAATTAAGAAAGGCTAATGAGCGGCTTAAGTCAGAATCTTCGATTATGGTCGAAGATGAGACTCATCTGGAAGAAGTTGAGATTCTCGAAAGCAAAATCATAGATCTAGAATTCAGTATATCTAAAATCAAGAAAGAACATGCCAAAATTGTGTATGACTTCCATAAAGACATTCAAAACCTAAAAGAGTCTAGCAACATTGACCATAGTGAATGTAAGAAAGAAATAGACTCCCTAAAAGACCTCCTTCTTCGTGCTCGGAAGGTTCTCGACAAATGGGAAGGAAGCACTAACGTTCTAAACTTCCTAACTGAACAATCCGACAACAACATGAAGATGGGGTTAGGACACGAGTGTTATGGAAGAAGGGATCACTCAAAGTGTAAGCAAAGCCCAACAGACAGAGACTTTAGAAGAAGAAAATATGCCGACCTTCCTGAGTATTTAATATGCACTTATTGTGGCCATACTGGACACATCCGAGAAAACTGTGTAAAACACGCACAAGATTTTAAAACCGGAGTCAAGTTTGTTAAATCCTTAGGAATTCCAAACGACACTATTTCTGTCTCTGATAGTGATGATAATAAAACTGAGGAAAGAAACATTGACCACAGATGGTTCTATGACATGACATTTGACTTCGAAGAAAAGAAAAATAGAACCAAACAAACTCCTCAACAAGCAACACACAAAAATTGGTCACCCAGAGTCCAAACTAAGACCTACACAAGAACATCAAAACCCAACTACTACCAACATAGAAAGACCTATATAAGACAAGTTTGGGTTAAAAAGAAAGATGTATTTGTAATTACTAACAACAAAGGACCCAAGTATGCTTGGGTACCTAAATCCTGTCTTTAAACTTATTCGTGCAGTTTGTCGCCAAGGAAAATAACCTATGGTATCTCGACAGTGGATGCTCAAGACATATGACAGGCGACGTAAATCTATTTCAAACCCTTAAACCCTTTGATGGAGGTAAAGTCACATTTGGTGATAACAAAAAGGGAAAGATCATCGGAATTGGTAAGATAGGTATTTCATCCTCTCATGCTATAAATGATGTATACCTTGTAAGTGGTCTCAAACACAATCTTATCAGTATATCTCAATTATGTGACAAAGGAAATAAAGTAGTTTTTCATTCAGATATATGTCGTATAATCTTAGAAGGCACCAGTAAAGTAATACTTGAAGGTCACAGGATGAAAAATGTTTATATGATTGATTTAAATGTTGTACCTACTGATTCTCTATCATGCATGAAAGTTACGTTAGATGATCCATGTCTATGGCACAAGAGATTTGGTCATATTAGCTCACCTATTCTAAGTAAGCTGAAAAGATGGGACTTGGTCGAAGGTCTTCCAAAGATCAAGTTTGATCAAGAAAAGATGTGTGACACATGTGCACGATGTAAACACGTCAGATCATCCTTTAAGCCAAAAAGAGTGGTAAGCACAGAACAAGCTCTTGAACTTGTACACATGGATCTATGTGGCCCTATGAAGGTAAGAAGCAGAGGTGGTTCCAGGTACGTTTTCGTTCTAGTTGATGATTACTCTAGATTTGTTTGGCCAATCTTTCTTCATTCTAAAGACGAAACATTCGATAAATTTGTTAGTCTCATGAAACTTGTCCAAAACAAATATAAATCAAACCTAGTAACAATCCGTACTGACCATGGAACTGAGTTCGACAATCATGCTTTTATTGAGTTCTGTAAAACCAATGGTGTTGGACATAACTTCTCGGCCCCTAGAACCCCACAACAAAATGGAGTCGTAGAACGAATGAACAGAACCCTAGAAGACATGGCTCGAACAATGCTTCTTTGTAGTGGCCTACCTAGAAACTTTTGGGCTGAGGCTATTAGTACAGCTTGCTATATTCATAACCGTGCTATGATTAGACCTATCCTTAAAAAGACTCCTTATGAACTTCTTCGTGGTCGTAAACCAAACATATCTCATTTAAGATGCTTTGTTCACAACAATGCTAAAAACAGATTAAGCAAATTCGACCCTAGAAGTGATGAAGCAATCTTTATAGGATATTCAGATCATAGTAAAGCCTACAAAGTTTTTAACAAACGTACTTTATGCATAGAGGAAAGTATTCATGTTATCTTTGATGATAATAATGTCTTCGATAAGCCATTACAGGATATAGAGGAAAACCTAGACGAACCTGATTTCAGGTTATCAAGGGAAGATCCTCCTGAAATGGAAATTGAAGAAGGAGAACCTCAAGGAACTCATGATGAACTCAACTTGGGAGAAAATGGTGCGAGAGATGAAACTACAGTTGATGATACTGTAGATAACTCTCAAACCAATGACTTGGAACCCAGAGTTACAGCTAATGAAACTGTAACTTTGAATCAAAACCAAAGGGAAGAGGCCAGAGTTATACCTGACCCTACTATAAACCCAGGTTTGGATTCAGGGGGAACAAGTCAAGATCCCGAGTCAAGTTCAGGTAATGCAAATGATCAATCAAAGAACTGGAGATATAAAGGCTCTCATCCTTTGGACAATGTCATAGGAAGCCTGACAGATGGAGTTCAAACTCGAAGGAGCTTAAATAACTTCTGCTCATTCTACTCTTTTCTCTCCACTATTGAACCTTCAAATATCAAGGAAGCTCTCGCAGAACCAGACTGGATAGTTGCCATGCAAGAAGAACTCCAGCAATTTGAGAGAAACAAAGTGTGGCATCTTGTTCCTCGACCTAAGGATAGAACTGTCATTGGAACTAGATGGGTTTTCAGAAATAAATTGGATGACACTGGAGTTATTGTACGAAATAAGGCCAGATTAGTCGTTCAAGGATACAACCAACAAGAAGGGATCGATTATGACGAAACCTTTGCTCCTGTTGCTCGTCTTGAGGCAATAAGACTACTCATTGCATTTGCAGCACACAAGGGAATAAAACTTTTTCAGATGGACGTTAAGACTGCATTTCTTAATGGCTATCTCCAAGAGGAAGTATTTGTTGAACAACCTCCTGGATTTCCTGACAGCAAACTCAAGGATCATGTATTCAAATTGGACAAAGCACTATATGGTCTGAAACAAGCACCTAGGGCATGGTACGACAGATTATCAAAGTTCCTATTGGAGAGTGGATTCAAGAGAGGGTCTGTGGATAAAACCCTATTTCTTAAAAGCGAAAACTCAGATCTACTAGTCGTTCAGATCTATGTTGACGATATTATTTTTGGCTCAACTAATAAAAAGTTGTGCAAGTACTTCTCTGAGTTGATGACTTCTGAGTTCGAGATGAGTATGATGGGAGAACTAAAGTTTTTCCTTGGACTTCAAATACAACAAACTGAAGAAGGAATCAAGGTTCATCAACAAAAATACGTCAAGGAGTTACTAAAGAAATTTGGAATGGAAACCTCTCATGCAATGCCTACTCCAATGGTCACAGATAAGAAGTTAACTAAAGACGAAGATGGTAAGTCTGTAGATGAAACTACTTACAGAGGTATGATTGGCTCACTTCTTTATCTCACAGCAAGTCGTCCAGATATAATGTTTAGTGTCTGTGTTTGTGCGAGATTCCAATCTGCACCAAAAGAATCACATATGATTGCAGTTAAAAGAATTTTAAGTATGTGTTTGGCCCTGCTTTTCAACTGTTTTTTCAACCAAAGAAATAGAAGCTGGGTCAAACACTACTTTTAAAAAAACTAAAAACTAATTTTATTAAACAAAAATTCTAAAACTGACTCCTAGAAACACCTAGAAACAGAAGTAGCAAATTGTTACTTCTGTTTCTCATTTCACGTTGCTCTTAAGTTATTTGAGCCCAAAATCCAAAAACAATTGATAGAAACTAGTTAGGCCAAACACGATAAAACTGATAAAAATAGTTTTTTAAAAATTTTGGCCAAACATGAACAATTTTATCAAGAACTAGTTTTATAAAAACTCATTTACAAAAGTAAAAATTCTTTTCCATAAACAAGGCCAAACATGCACTAAGATACCTAATCGGAACCTCAAAATTATATCTATGGTATCCTATGGACTTTAACTTTAATTTAGTAGGATATTCAGATGCGGACTATGCAGGATGTTCCTTAGACAGAAAAAGTACCTCCGGACTTGCTACCTTTGTAGGTCCCTGTATTATATCTTGGGGATCCAAGAAACAAAATTCTGTCGCTCTCTCAACTGCTGAAGCAGAATATATTGCAGCCGCACTGGTATGTTCTCAACTTTTATGGTTAAAGCAACAGTTACATGATTATGGTGTTGATGTTGGATGTGTGCCTATATTATGTGATAATACGAGTGCTATAATTATATCTAAAAACTCAGCCCAGCACTCAAGAACTAAACATATTGAAATTAGACATCACTTTCTAAGAGACCATGTTGAAAAGAAAAATATAAAATTGGAATTTTGTAGTACGGAAAAGCAGTGGGCAGATATCTTCACTAAACCATTGGCTAGAGAACGCTTTGAGACTTTGCGATTGGAAATTGGTTTAATCGGTGGCACCTAATCAAATCTTAAAAGCAAAAATAACCCAATGATTGACTACGGTTTAGATGAGATTATATGACTGTGTCCGTATACTCCGCTGCATGTGTATGTGTGTATTCAATGATAAATTATGTGAACACAATTTTGTTATGTAATTCATATATGTGTGTGTACACAACCGAATCTCACAATAATAATACGACACATATTATAATTTACCCTACAATATTTACCTATACATATTAATATTTACATATTATTAAAAAAAAAAAAAAAAGGGGAAAAACATATCTTACCTTATTATACACCTAAACTGTGTCCCAAGCTACCCCACACCCCCTGCCACATGTCATCTCACCAACAAACTCAAATCCCCAAATAATTACCTCACCCTCACAAAACCTCCAAAATAAAATCACCAAACTCCTTTAAAATCCGATCAAAACTTAAACCCAACCTTTCAAACCACCATGCTGCCATCACGCGCCACTCACCTCCACCGTCCCTAACACCCATCTCCGTGTCCATTCCAACGACCGACACCGGGAAACGTCGCAAACTTAACCTAGACTCACCTATAGTCCCTGGTATTCGCCGGCGTTCGTCTCAACCAAGAAAAGGTTCCCGTCCTCTGTTCCGAGAATGTTCCCTGGAAGCCACTTATGGAACACTGTTTTACCAAGACGAGGTGGTCGGGATAAGTTGTCATGTTGTTTAATTGGATGGAGGAATGAAGGTGAATTTATCTTTCTTGATTTGTTGTAAAATTTGTCAAGTTTCAAGTGTGTGAATCAAAGAAAAGGTGTGCTCCACACTCGACATTCCCTATGGAATGTGGGTGTCGGAGATTTTGTTCAAGAAAGGTGCTATTGACAAAGCGAGTTATGGGGTTATGCCAAGAAATCGAATGTGTGATAAATTGCTTAAGCTCATGGGTATTTCCTTTGTTTGAACGTCTAGATGCCAAGATGGATACAATCCTTGGTTTATACGAGGTTAAGAAAGAAAAAGAAAGTGCGGGAAGTAGTAGTGGTGGTGGTAACCCGGAATTTGAGGCTGAGATGAAAGATTGGATGGATAAGGTTAATAAACGGATTAAGAAGGTTGGCACGGATGTTCAATTATTGTGTGATGAGTTATTCATCATTGGGTGTCGTTCTTAACTACTCAGGGAGGGGCTGTGGTTAGGGACCACGGGCTGTTAAGGAAGCCATGAATCTTGCTCTCGTCTGTGATCAGCATTGCAGTGCTCATACTCTGTTCTTGTTTTAGTTTCGTTTTCGGTATTTTCGGATGTTGTGTTTGAGTCCGGAATGGACTTCCTCAAATTATTACACTACAAAAAAGTATCTCACTTGCGACGGAAATTTTGCGACGGACTAGAAATCCGTCGCAAATACGTGTTTGGGACGGATTTTGCGACGGATTTTTTTTTTTGCGACGGATTTTGCGACGGACCTAAATTTCCCAGACCCGCGAAGTGAAAGTCAAATGGCGGGAAAGTTTGCGACGGAAAGTCCGTCGCAAATATTGACTTTTGCGACGGACATTCCGTCGCAAACACATTGACCAAACTTGACAAAAACATGGTCTTGGTCAAACATTAACCAGATTTGCGACGGAAAATCCGTCGCAAAAGTCAATGTTTGCGACGGATTTTCCGTCGCAAATCTGGTCAATGTTTGACCTGGACAAGATTTGCGACGGAAAATCCGTCGCAAATTTCCGTCGCAAACTTTTTTTATACAGACCCCGCGGGTCTTATTTTTTCCCCCAAATCGATTTCAATTTATTCTAAAACCTAATTGGCGATTTCGACGACGACAACAACCCACCCCAACCCACCACCCCCGACGCCACCACCCCCCACCCCACCACCCCCTGACACCGCCGGCCAACCCGCCGGCCAACCCGCCGGAGTATCCCTCCTTCTCTTCTTCCTTCCTCCTCCTTCCTCTCCTTCTCCTTTCTTCTCCCTGCCACCTCACCGCCGCCGCCACCACACCGCTGCCACCTTGCCGCCGCCACTTACTTCTTCATTCTCCATTTCTCTTAATGTATGTATACTAACTTTCGTTATTTATGTACCGTCTTAATTAGTTATTTTTAGTCCGTCGCAAAATTCCGTCGCAAATTCCGTATTATTGTTTTTTATTGTTATTAAGAATAGTTAGTTTAGTTTAATTGTTATTTGATTAGTTTAGTTAGTATTGTTAGGTGGTTAGTGATATTAGGTTAGTAGCTAATTTCGTCCCAAATCCGTCGCATATTGTTGTTAAGATGTTTAGGACGATTGTTTTTTGATATAAAATTTGCATTCTTGTTGATTGTTAGTGTTGTTGATTTGTTTAGAATATTCTTGAATAGTACCCGTTCAATAATTACACATTAGGTGTAATTGTTGAATAGTCCCCGTTTTGGGACTGTCTTTGAATCTTTCATGCCATTTAGGTAGTAAACATTCTTATATTTTCTTGATTGTAATGAAACAAAAATTGGGCAACACTTCCTTATTGTTCTCGAAATACATTCTATATAATGTATTTGGAGAACAATAGGGAAGTGCTGCCCAATTTTTGTCTCATTACAATTAAGAAAATATAAGAGTGTTTACTAATGGTATGAAAGATTCAAAGATGGGTTTAGGCTGGAGAGATAAGGACCCCAGACCAATATATGTAAATTGTTTTTTTTTGCAGGTTGGTGTTGGTGTTGGTGTTGGTGTTGGTGTTGGTGTTGGTGTTGGTGTTGTTGTTGGTGTTGGTGTTGGTGTTGTTGTTGTTGTTGTTGTTGTTGTTGTTGTTGTTGTTGTTGTTTTTGTTGTTGTTAGTAGTTGTTATATATGCAGTTGTTATTGTTGTTAATAAGTTGTTAACTAGTTTTTGTTGTTAGTTGTTGTTATATATATATATGTAGTTGTTATTTAATTGTTGTTGTTAATTAGTTGTTGTTATTGTTTGTTAAAATATGTAGACTATGAAGAGATTAGAAAGAAAATGGATGTATGAAAGGTTGGATTCTAGGAAAAAAATAAGGCAAGATTTCGTAATTGGTGTTAATGAATTCATTAACTATGTTAAGCATCAAGACGAATACGTTAGGAATAGAGAAATTAGGTGTCCATGTTCTAAGTGTAAGAATACAAAGTATTTAGTTGAGCAAGAAGTACGGAAACACCTTGGTTTGAGAGGGTTTTGTGATAACTACTACGATTGGGTGTGTCACGGAGAGAAATTCTCCGTTGAGGAAGAGGGAAGCTCATCAATGCACTCCGACAATCCTTATAGGGATATGGTAGAAGATGCGTTACGTGATAGCATTGATCAAATTAGGGAAGATGCTCTAAACGCCGAGGTGGTCGATGAATCTCCAAATCCTAATGTATTAGCTTTTTTCCAAATGCTAAAACATGCCGAACAACCTCTTTACGTAGGAAGTCGTATGACATTGCTACAGTCGGCTTCAAGGTTGATCACTTTAAAATGTGAATTCAACTTAGCTGAAAAATGTGTAGATGGTTTTGCGTCATATATCGGAGATATGATTCCTGAAAATAATCTTATGACGCGTAACTACTACGAAACCAAAAAAGTTCTTAAAGCTCTTCAACTTCCCCATCAGAAGATAGATGCCTGCTCGGTAGGATGTATGCTTTTCTGGATGGACGACGCTCACCTTGATAAGTGCAGAAAATGTGGTACGAATAGGTACAAATTAGAGAAAAATGCAAATGGCAAAAGAGTTCCCGAAAAGTTCTTAACTTATTTTCCATTAGGACCACGGTTGCAACGCTTTTATGCCACAAAGCACATCGCGGGCGAAATGCGTTGGCATTA
The DNA here is from genome assembly GCA_029255685.2 of Silene conica. NCBI lineage: Eukaryota > Viridiplantae > Streptophyta > Magnoliopsida > Caryophyllales > Caryophyllaceae > Silene > Silene conica. Next base: position 9,349,959 of record CM055317.2, on the reverse strand, counting down.
TGAAAACCCTCGTGTTAGTGGAACAATGTCTCATCCAAGTGACGGGGAGGCTTGGAAACAGTTTGACCGGCTGCATCCTGATTTTGCATCTGAGCCTAGGAATGTCCGTCTTGGACTTTGCACTGATGGTTTCGCACCGTTTAGTCAATTCGGGAAGCAATATTCATGTTGGCCGGTGATACTTACTCCATACAATTTACCACCCTGGCTCTGTACGAAAAGACAGTTTATGCTCTTAACATTACTTATTCCCGGTCCCCACAATCCAAAGAAAAACCTTGATGTCTATTTGCAGCCTCTTATTCACGAGTTGAAGCAATTATGGGAGACGGGGATCTTAACCTATGACGTTTCTCTGAAGCAAAACTTTGATCTTAGAGCCGCACTCCTATGGACGATCAACGACTTTCCTGCATATGGCATGTTATCTGGTTGGACAACTCAAGGTGAGCATGCATGTCCATATTGTATGAAAAATGAGACTAAGTCAATTTGGCTACAACATGGGAAAAAATGGAGTTGGTTTGATTGTCATCGACAGTTTTTAGACAGTAATCATGTTTTTCGTAACGATAAGGTGCATTTTAGAAAAGGGAAAGTTGAGCACGATGTTGCTGCGAAGAGGTTAACAGGCAATGAAGTATGGGATTGTGTCAAACATCTACCGAAAATTGTGGATGGATCTGAACGTGAACTGAATTTGCTTAAAGGGAAACGGATTGGGTGGTGGAAACAAAGCATCTTTTGGGAGCTTCCCTATTGGAGCACGCTACTAATTCGACATAACCTTGATGTCATGCATATTGAGAAAAATTTCTTCGAGCAAATAATTAACACTGTCATGGACGTGAAAGGAAAAACGAAATTAAACTCAAATGCAGAGAAAGACATGTTACTTCTTTGTTCGAGTAGAAGAAAAGGGGATTCGGTCGTTTTGTGTCGTTGGATTTAAATTGCAGGCTGGAGAAGATGGGACGGATGTACCATCGGCCTTGAAGTTGCTTGAGAGGACAAAAAAGAATGCCAAGAAGGGTTGGCTATCAACGAAACCCAAAGCACTATTTGTAAGTTAACAGAAACTTTTCTTTATATTTTAGTAATTTGGTTTACTAATTAATTAACGTATACTAATAACATTTTATTTTTGTTTTGTAGGAAAAAGTCTTTTCAAGAAAGAACAAAATGATAAGTGAAGGGATCCCGGAGCAAGATATCGACGACAACGAGATCTACTTCGAAGAAGTAGGCGGTTTCAACAAGAAAGGGTTGATACTCGGTATGGGAAATGCAGCCCCAGTCCTTTACGAGCGTCGTCGCCACTCAAGTGCTGGGACCCAGTCACAATACAACCCAGGTTTGTATTTTATACTTTATTAAAATTTAAGACTAACCAATTATTTAACCGTTTACTAAATGAATATAATATCATGTTTGACTATTCATTGCAGGTATCCTCGGCAAAGTTCTTCGAGAGAATGCTCAGCTAAGACAAAACGAGCTCGAGACATCCCAAAGGCTGAAGGCAATTGAAGAATACTTAAGTCAACATGGGGCGCAGTTCACTACTCAGAGCTGCAACCCGGGAGGCTTTTCTCAGCCGAGACGCGACTTTGACGATGATGGCGGCGACAATGCTAGGGCGGCCAGTCATTTCGCCACCCCACAGCCCACCGACACGACTGTTAGATAGATTTCATTAGGTTGTTTAGTTGATGTACCGCGGACTATGTTTAGTTTTGAGTTGGATTATCATTTGTAAAACTTTCTTATTAGTTATGAAAAGAGATATTAAAAACCCTTGTCTCCGACAAGTTTTTGTTGCTGGGTCGTTTTTCTGAAATTGCAGGTTTACAGATCATGCAAAAGGGAAAAAATGAATCATTTCAATGGAAATGGGGAGCTGGAAAAACGGCTGAAACCGGAAAATCACACAGGTATTTGCGACGGAAATTCCGTCGCAAACCTTGACCAGAAGTCAAGGTCAGTCAAGGTTTGCGACGGAAAATCCGTCGCAAAGAGGACCATTTGCGACGGATGTTCCGTCGCAAACCTTGACTGACTTTGACCAGAAGTCAAGGTCAGTCAAGATTTGCGACGGAAAATCCGTCGCAAATGGTCCTCTTTGCGACGGATTTTCCGTCGCAAATCTTGACTGACCTTGACTTCTGGTCAAGGTCAATCCGTCGCAAAATGTGGTCAATCCGTCGCAAATAATTTGCGACGGAAAAATCCGTCGCAAATTAACTTTTTGCGACAAAAAAATGGGACAGACGCAGTCCGTCGCAAATCCGTCGCAAAAACATCATTTGCGACGGATTTCACCCTTTTTGCGACGGAAAATTCCGTCGCAAAGAGAACATTGTTTTTTAGTGTTACTCTTATTCTAGCCCAACTCTGAAACTATCTTTGGCCCAACAACATCCGAGGCCCACTAGTCCTTATGTTGCCAATCTTAACCTTTCCTAATTGTTTCCAAAAGGCCCATCTAAAAATTATCCAAGCCGGCCCAATTTTCTCATATTTGACCCATATTCGGCCCAGTGGCATAGTATTTCGGTTTAGTTGTGTATATTTCTCACACTCATACTTGCAATTGTATGATATTATGTGTGTTTGTATATTACGTCTTTGATGCATGCTTATTCATGTTTCGTCGTATATTATTCTAGTCGTTTTATGTCTTTGTTCTCATCTTTTCGATGATGTCAAGAGGGGGAAAAATGCGACTTAGATTTAGAATTTGCCTAAGCTTGCTCCTTGTCGTAATTCATTGTCTCTTAGGGTTCTTAAAGGATATGGGATAGATAGAAGATAGAAACCCTAAGTAAATCTTTGCTATAATTGAGCATTATTATATTGAGGGGGAACAAACACTTAGACACAAAATCTAAGAAAGACTTGCCATCATCAAAAAGGGGGAATTTGTTGAACCATGTATTCAAATATATATATAGTATATATGTTTATGTTTTGATAATGACAAGTCTAGCTATTTATATATTATATACTCGTATGTATAATCGTGTGCTAAGTGTACAGATTATTAGTAACAAGATCTAATCTATCAAGTATAAAAGATTCAAGCATATTAGTCAATGAATTGACTAAGTCGAAGATTGATAGAAGATCGCATACGCGCATAATGAGCTAAAGTTATACATATCAACTATAGCTTTAATACAAGATTGATTCAAGTTATAGCTCGTAGCTATAACCTTATACTATGAAGAAATGGTCGGAATATATGTGTTTGATTGAAACGATTTTAGTTTCCAAATATAGTCATGTACAATTAATGTTTAATTGGTATTCTATTTTTAATATGGAATTATTAATCTTAATAAGATTAGATAAAATATCTTTTGGTTAAATAGGAATAAATAATTTTCTTATGAGATAATTATTTATTACTAAATAAACTAAGGATTTTTATATGATCTTAATTGTCAAAAAAATATAATCTAGATATAATTTGTTACGACTTTGGGAAACGTGTAACATGTCACGTTACCATAAATCGTGTAGGAATTAAGTTAAATAAATAATATGTATTTATTTAATGTCCTAAACAAATTAAGATTATATTATGGTAATATATTTTATTATCTTTGACATAGTTTAGGAAGTTGTTTTAATAAGGATACTATTTGTTTATTATATAAAGATCTTTCCTAAATATGAATTAGGAAATTGATTCCTTATATAATACTTGTAGTATATTATTAAATCTTTCCTAAATATATTAAGATTAGATTTAAGGTAGTATTACTAAAAGACTAGTATTCTAGTTTAAGTAATATTCCTAAATCATCTAGGGTTCAAATTACCTAGATATATATTCTATATAAATAGACTACCTATGAGACATTAAGAAGCACGACATACACATACACATATACACGAAAATCAAGAAAGTCACCGCCGATCGTGTTCTTCAAGATCCGAGCTTTAATTGTCATATTCATATCAAGATTCAAGTGCTCAAGCATTGATCTTATTCATTTAAGATTGTGACATCAAGAAATATCGAAGACTTTATCTTATTAACGTAAGATAGATCGAGTATTTAGCGGTACTCATTGTAAGGCAAGTATTTAACGGTATTTGTCGTAGCTAGATATTTAACGGTATCTAGATAGAGTTGTGACTAACATCAAAGTCACACGAGTAGGGTTGATAAAATTGTAATCCAGAGTTCGTACTAATTTTATTAATCGAGTATAGTGGACGTAGGTCTCAAAGTGTGAGACTGAACCACTTCAAAAATATTGTGTCTCTCTTTATTATTCGTTCTACTCGAAGATCATCATACAACCATACATACATCAAAGAAGATTTAAAAAGAAGGCATACTCAATTCAACCCCCCCTTCTTGAGTATATTATATCAATAGACTCTTCAAAGACTAAAGCAAGTTGACATTATGCATGACTTTTATAGAATATTTAAAATAATCTACCTTATAACTTAGGGGGGTTGCGAAAGGTCGTCGGCGTTTTGCGAAAAATCGTCGGCGTTTTCTATAAAAAAGACATTGCATTCCCTTTTCTCTTTATCTCTCTACCTTCTTTTCTCTGAAACTCTCACAACAAAAACAACATAAAATCCAAAAAAACGGTTTCAACATCGATCAACAACATCAAACAACGACAACGATTCAATGTCAAACGACGACAACGATTCATCGGTAAGTAATTAAAATCTTAATTTTTTTTTCAATTATTTTTTGTTGAATTACATGTTTTAGCCCTTTAGTAGAAATTAGGTTGAATTAGACGTAGAAGCCATAGAATTAGACTACGTAAAATCAATCGTATTTTTGCAATGGACCTGAAAAATGGCCGTCCTCGCGTGGAAAGGACGGCCAAACCACACGTCCAAGCATGGTATGGACGTGCATAGTACACGTCCAAACCATGCATGGACGTGTACTATTCACGTCCAAGCATGGTATGGACGTGCACTATTCACGTCCAGACCATGCATGGACGTTAATCCTGGCCGTCCATGCATGGTCTAGACGTGAATAGTGCACGTCCATACCATGCCTGGACGTGAATAGTACACGTCCATGCATGGTTTGGACGTACACTATTCACGTCCATACCATGCATGGACGGCCAGTTTTCAAGACCTTTACTTTCCGTTATTTTTACTCAGTTTTTAACAAAAATTAAGTGGTTTTTAATATTTTTTAATATAATCCTTACCAAATTTGCGTATTAACAGGATTCGTTTGAGAAATTTGGTGGAAATGGGGTTGATTACAACCGATTATTTGAGACGGATATATCTTTTGAAAGTCGGGATGAGGCGTTTGACTGGGCTCAAAAAGTAGCTATGGATAATGGTTTTGCCTTAGTGAAGGCAACAAATGGGGCGAAAAATCGCAAACAACCGGAGTTGCTCGGGTCGTACTTCCGTTGTTCAAGGTACGGCCGAACCAAAAAGAAGATCGATCCTGAGAAACCGGGGAATTCTACCAAGAGAGGGTCGGCTAAGTGCGGATGTTTGTTTAGGATTCAAGCGGTGCAGAAGTACGCTCATTTGGATGATGGGAAGCCGACGATAGCTTGGTACGTTATTACTTCGACTAACTTTGGTTTTCACAACCACGAAGTAGCGACCTATAAAGATGGGGATAGACATTTTGCCGGCTTGGATGCCGAAGAGAAAGAATTTGTGAGGCAACAAGTCCGGGCTAATATTTCGCCGAGGGATATCAAGAACGCTCTTCATAAAAGGACCCCGGAAAAACCCCAACCAAGTAGCACCCAAATTTATAGCGAGTCGAACAAGGTTCGGCGTGAGATGAGAGAAAGTAGGAATCCCGCTCAACAACTGTTGGCTGTAGCAGTTTCTGCCCAATATGTGGAGTGGCACGAATCAGACCCCGATACGAAAGAGTTGACTCATGTGTTTATGTGTCATCCGGAATCCGTCAAACTATTCCGTGCTTACCCATATGTCGCTCTTATCGACGCCACCTACTCGACCAATGTTTTGAAGATTGCACTTATTGAGATAGTTGGCGTTACACCGGTCGGATCCTCCTTCTTAATTGCCACCGTTCTCCTTCCGTCTGAAAATGATACATCTTATGGGTGGATGTTGCGGAGATTAGAGGAGCTGCTTCTGGGGGCGTCACCTATGCCTACTCTTGTCACTGACCGAGAGTTGGGCTTGATCCGGGCTATTGAGGACCTCTATCCGGAAACTTCTCACATTTTGTGTCGTTGGCATGTGAACAAAGCCATTGAGACCAGAGTAAAAAATTCAAGAAAGATGATGATGTACGAAGACATGATATTGCATAGTAAAGAAACGGGTTGGTACCGGGTCATCAATGCAAGCACACAAGGTGAGTTTGGGAGAGCATGGGAAGCCTTTTCTGAAACTTGGGTAGATTTGGCTGATTATGTGCAGAGAACATGGGCGCATTACAAGATGAAGTTCGTTGTTTTCTATACGAACGAATACTTTCATCTCGGTAACACGGCCACTTCCCGGGTAGAGTCGTGTCATGCCTTCCTGAAAGCTTGGTTGAAGAGTCAAAACTTGAACCTCGACACTATGTGGACTCGTATTCACTCCATGCTTGAAGCTCAACACTCCAAGATTCGACATGAGTTACAGACGTCCTTGACCAACTTTGTAAGTGCTGGACCGTTTTTCTCCTTATTGCGAAATCATGTGTCTATCAAAGCCATTAGGTTACTGGAAGATGAGTTTAGGAGAGGGATTGAGCTGGGGAACGGGCTTGAACAGAATTGTGGATGTGCGATACAGACTACTCACGGGTTGCCTTGTGCCTGCATTATGATTCTGATGCAAAGAAACGGTAGGAGGGTCCACGTTGAGGATGTGCACTTGTTTTGGAGGACTTTGGTGTACAACAGTCCCGAATATAGGCCGAAGACCGATGATGATGAGTTTGATGCTCTTATAGAGCAGGCTAGAGGGGTCGATCCGGCGAAGAGACGGGTAATCATTGAGAAACTTCGAGATGGTCTCCACCCGGCAGATGAAGATATTCGTCCACCTGAGGTTTGAGAAAACCCTAAGGGGAGACCGAGGGGTTCCACTACTCGGAACAAGTCCGCTTTTGAGCATGCTGCCCGTGGATGTGCCAAGTTTCATCGTTCAACGGCATGTTTGCCATTCCTGAAAAAATTTAAAGAATTAAAATTGAAAACATACGGTTAGAACGTAAAAAAAAACCCGAACCATGAGGGACATGTGAACTACACGTCCCAACCCCACCTAGACGTGTTGTTCACACGTCCCTTCCCCCCTTAGACGTGTGAACTACACGTCCCTACCATCTATAGACGTGTGGTTCACACGTCCCGACCATCCTTGGACGTGTGGTTCACACGTCCCTACCAACCATGGACCTGTGGTTCACACGTCCCGACCAACCATGGACGTGCCATCTGCACGTCCCTACCCACTTAAGCCACCCCATTCCCACGTCCTAACCCCCCCTAGCCGTGTACTTCACACGTCCCACCCCCACTAGCCGTGTAAACCACATCTCCGACACCTACCAATATCGTGTTTCTCCTTTCCATTCATTCTAATCCTACCATTCTAACAACAACAACAATACTACCAACAACATAACAACTAACAACTAACAAATAACAATAAGAAATAACAAAAACAACAACTAACCTTGTTTTTTTCGGTCGTGTAGGTGGCGACGGTGGAGGTGCTCGGCGGTGGCGGTGCACGGCGGTCACGTGTGGTGGTGGTGTGGTGTGTTCTCGGTTAAGGGAGGCTAAGGGAGAGTGTTCTTAGTTATTGAATTTTAAAGGAGAGAGTGAAGAAGCTAAGGGTAGTTTGGTCATTTGTCAAAAAAACGTCGACGATTTTTCGCAAAACGTCGACGACCTTTCGCGATTCGGTAACTTAGCTACATAATGCCAATAACTCATTTTAGAATGGCAAAATAATCAGAAAAATCAAGCGGAAAAAAATTAATGAGCCAAAAAAGCAAAATCCAACCCAAACTTACTAGACCCGATAAGTTGTCATAATTTCCCAATTCAATAACGATTCGCCCATAAATGAGCCTAAGAGTGACTGACACAACCAACAGATCTTTCTAAATGGTCTATCGACAATGACCCTTCCCCAACTCGACCCTAACCCAGGTTAAGAATTACCCCGACTAACCCAATTACCCATAAGCGACCCCAACCCGTCCTGGGCATAGTCGTGACCTGATATGACCTAAAACCAACATGACTCAATTGTCCTTACCTAACTCGACCCAAATGACCCGAACCCACTTTTGAGAAACAATATAATCGATAGTTCAAAATTAGCAACTAATACGTATCAAATAACAAACAATTGACGAACCTTTATTTTGATCCATGAAATACAAAGCGAAAGAAGTTTAACTAACATCAAACAAATCTACTTTAGAAATAGATAATTCTCATGGTAACTCTGAGATTTGCACTTTTTTCCCGAAATACACTTCTATTAAAAAAAAGTTTTACTTGTCTTATCTCTTAGCTACGAGATCAAAAATTTCCGAATTTTTTATCACGGAAATTATCACGGGATCTCCAATTTGAAAAAATCGCATTTTTTTGATATATTATATTGAACTTTGACCACCTATAACATTCAATCATACATTCAATAAATGAAGTTTTTTTTCAAAATAATTTGTCTTTCCGTAAATCCACACTTTTAGAAAAAAAGTGCAAATCTTCTTTTCGTGACGACCAAGAGATACGATCAATTAAAATTATCTTATATTGATATTCAAAGCATCTTGCTTGTGACAAATCTGACAATCACTATCTGTCACAAGCTGAAGACGAATCGTGCTTCTCTCACAACAAGGCAAGTAAAAAGGCAAGCGGAAAGGAAATGAAGCACCTCGTGGGTGATGCCACATACATATTATATGAGAGGGGTACTAATCCAACTCTCTCATGGAGAGTTTGTTTCGCGCATGAGTATGAGTTTGGAATCAGGAATCACAATCGGGTGGTTTATGTGGTTGAAACTCCAATACCTCATTTTCGTTTCAATTATAAATGCCTAAATGGTACTTCCTCCATTCCAATCAATTCTATACATTTACTTTATTCACGTTTGCAAATACTTGTTTTCTTTTGTTAATATCTTTAGCTACATATCGATAAAAATTATAAAACTTTGATATTGACAATGTACTTGGTAAGACAATTTAAACAAGATCTCACATGACTATCTTTTATATTATATATTAGAAGTTGTGTCGAAAATTCACTCGACTTATTAATAATGCCCAAAAAGTAAAATGTATAGAATTGATTGGAATGGAGGAAGTATTAGTTTAAAACGAGGTTAGACTTGAAATATGTAAAATCCAATACTTCAAATAATAATCTTAACATATAAAATCATTAAAATAAAGATTTTATCAAATAATTATATAAATGTTTTATTTACAATATGTCTTAATATTTATTTTTCACATTTTTATTTATTGTAGTTTGATACATACGGTTATGACTCTTATGAGTATCAATTTCGTACTCACACTCTCTTTAAGATATATTTATGAAACCCTTAAATTTGCTAAAAAAAACATATGATACTGGTTTGTCTTATTCAAATTTGTCTATTCTTATCCTTTCTTTTTATATAAAAATTAAGGAAATGAATTTGGACCACATAAATTATCTTACTCCACGTGAAATTGAATTTGAGCCACAAAAGCTTACCAAATAAGGAAATGGGAAGAAAACATGATTATGATCAATAAGCAAGGAGAGAAAAATAAGCTGAATAAAGAAGAGTATTGTGCTTTTTCACATACGGATTTTACTCTTTCACATACGATTTTTACCACATAAGGGTTTTTCCCATTGATTCCCTTGTGGTTTTCACTTTTTCTACTTGTACCCCAACGTATAGCACTTTACTAGCCGTACCCCTAAATTTAATTAGTTAAACCCATCAGTAGCCAAACATGCTTATGCCGTTAATTTTAGATGTTAAGTGTCATGTTGGCACTCTATTTGCCAAATAAGCACCTGACTTGGCAAAGGGTTTTTCCCATTGATGCCCCTGTGGTTTTACTTTTCCCACTTGTATTCCTGCATTTTTGCATTTTTGGTTTCGATGTTGAGCCCGATATCTTTAAAACCGCATTGCTTATTATATCCCTTTTAAATTAATAAAAAATTGTAATATATCGTTTATTATATCTCTTTTTATATAGCATGAGATAATACCGGTATATTTACCTTTTATTTTCTTCAAAAAAAGTTATTATCTAATATTCACAACTTATTTTATATTAAGTGGACCAAGACGACAAACAAGACGAGTGTCATTACATGTTACTGCTCATATCGACCCTGCGACGTCACTTACCTATTTCATTATTGAAGCACCAACTAAATTTTAGATTCACAGTCCCCCTTTCTTTTGATCTATCATAAATTTTACCCATATTTTTTCGGTTTCGATAAATTTTGTATTTATAGTCTTTTACAGGTAGTTTGAGGTCGGGTAAATTTTTAATTTTTTAATCAAAATATTTCTGACATTTTTACTATTTAAGTAATTTAAGAATTGATTGTTTCGGTTAAACTTCGGATATCAACAATAAGATATATTTGTAATACCTTGGATTAAACATTGGAAAGTTTGAACTTTAAATCGGATATCCGACTCATGTAATTTCAATTCCAACAATTTTTTCACTCTTTTTTATTATTTTTTACACAATTTTTAATACCTTGGATTAAACATCGGAAAATTTGAATTTTAAATCGGATATCCGACTCATGTAATTTCAATTCCAACAATTTTTTCACTCCTTTTTATGATTTTTACGCAGGAGTACAAATGGGAAAAGTGAAAACCATAGGGGATATCAACAATAAGATATATTTGTAATACCTTGGATTAAACATTGGAAAGTTTGAACTTTAAATCGGATATCCGACTCATGTAATTTCAATTCCAACCATTTTTTCACTCTTTTTTATTATTTTTTACACAATTTTTAATACCTTGGATTAAACATCGGAAAATTTGAATTTTAAATCGGATATCCGACTCATGTAATTTCAAGTCAGGTGTTTATTTGGCAAATAGAGTGCCAACATGACACTTAACTGTTGGGAAATGTGTCCTCAACAATAGTGCGATCACGTAATTAAATCTCATAACGGGAATGCGCAAGGGATGATACGATTTATATCAGTCAACTGACCAACATTAATCGGTAATGATTGGCTAGCTAGAGTTTGACATTACTGTCGTATGACGGTGGTGGTCAGTTGATCCCTTTAGGTCACACCTTTAGGACAATTCCCTTAATTGATAAAGTGATCAAATGTATATTGATACGATTTGATCATATTCCTTAAACTCGTATATCGAGAAATTAGAGGTTAAATCTTAATGTAAGATTTATGTTTAAAATTGAAACGTGTCAATTGTTAAACATTAAACGATATTTTATTATATCGTTATTAGAATGAATCGGGTTGAAATTAATACAAAGGTTGTAAATCGTTTTGACGATAAAATATCATTTTACAATGGTAATTTCGAATTACTTGTTAATCAATAAATATGATTTATTTAATTATGTACAATGTTTATAAGATAAATATTTATATGTTTTAAATGTACTAAAACATTTTATTAATTGATGACATATAAGATGTCACACCTTGTACAAAATTATAAGAATGACAAGTTGTAAAATAAAATCCATTTTATGGATTATATGGGACGGCTAGGTGGAGATGGTGGTGTGGTTAATTAGTGTGATAAATACACTATAATCATATGTTAGACATATACCTTGAGAACATTAACCTAGAGCCACCCTAGCAACTTAGAAAAGAGGAAATGTTCCCTCTTGCTTCTCCCCATACCCGGCCTCACCTCAACCCAAGCATCACTCTTTAAAAGTGTGAAATGCTCACTAATTCATTCATTCCTAATGCTTGTAAAATTTTCTAAGGGTGAGAAAATAACTTACACAAATCCTCTAAGAACTATTATAAGATAATATAAACATACTAATAGTAGTATTGTAAGAACATTCTAATTAGAGAGATTAGAGTTGTTTAAGGAAATCCGTTTTCTTGTGCTAGCCTACTCGAGATTTCGGATCATTCAAGGGTTGTCTTGGTGCATCCAAAGGAGGTATTCTATTTTGGGTACTTGGAGGATCATCCTTGCTAAATATTTGGATCGTGTGTAAGGGTTCGAATACTCTCTTATTTCCGCATTTTAGCATGCATAAGATCGTTTTAACTAGTATATTAAAATGTTAATTACAAGGTTAGTTTAGTATGACTAAAATTAGTTTATGAGTAACTAATAAAACCTAACAATTGGTATCAGAGCCAGGTTGTTTGCATGCTTTCCGTTTACGTTTTTACGGAGTTATAGTGATAACAAAATAAAATTGGAATTTTCGTTTGATATATGATATGCACGAAATAATTTAAGTATGATTACCTACTGTTTTCTAAAATGTTTTAGAATATTTGGAATATATTTTGCATGATTATTGATTAATGGTATATTAAATCTTGGATTTTATAGAGTTTTAATGGTTAAAATCGTTTATTTTGGGAAAAATAGCTAAAATCATCTTTTGGCCGAGATTTTTCAGTATGTTATCACATGTATTTTCTATGATATGAATATTATTTTTCGTAAATTATGGGCTTATAAAACGTGTGATATGAATTTTAATGGTTAAAATGCAATAAGATGAATAAAAATGGGTTAAAATAGTTATATTATGAATTTGACTATAAAAATTTATGAGGATGTCACATGCAATATTTAAAATTTATGTTGAATTTTCCAGAAATTTATCTCAAATATTGCAATATTATAGATTTTTAATGTAAAAATCGGGTAATTAGTGACATAATTTCGACTTTAATAGTTTAATTTGGAATTTGGCCATAAAAACTTAACACGATGTCATATATATTATTTCCAGCATGTATAAAATTTTCGAGAATTTTATCTTATTTTATGCTTGAGAAATAATTTTAAAGGTTAAAATCGTACGATATATGACGTAAATCGTTAAAATTTGCAAAAGTTGTTAAAATGGCCGAAAAATGTAACCCATATTAGTCATATGTGATATGTTCATCATGAAAATTTTCTTGGGAGCCAAAAGTTTCAGATTTGTTTTAATTTTAATTTGTTAAAAGTTGCATTTAAAATTAAAATAATAAGAGTCTTTTAATTAAAGTTTCGGCTCTTGGGCAGTGTGAAATTTATTTTTTCTGTCCATTTTGTGTTCTTAAAGTGTTTTGGAATGTGTAAAAATTTTATTAGTATTTTATTTGCATTTATGATATAATTATTGAATTTTCCGACTTAAAATGCTCGTTTTACGTCTTATTTACGAAATAATGTTAAAACCGTATAAATACTAATATTTTAACATTCTGAAAATTTTAAGAACATTCTGGATTTTTCAAAATTTGAATTTTGATTTTTTCGAAATTTTAATGACTCTTGGATTTTTATATTATTTTTCCCGTAAAACCGAGTAATACCGATCAATATTGAAATATATTAAGTTAAGTCATGTTCAAAGTTTGAGTAAGACTAAATTTTGAATCCTATGCGAGTTAGGATGATTAACTTAAGGATGAAAACCGTTTCATATAATGCATAGTGTTGTTAACCGTTAAAACACGCGATTCCATAAACCAAGGTTTACGATAACTATTTAAATAAGTGTTTTAAATAGGACGATTTGGCTTAGGGTTTGCATGTTAATTCATATTTACATAAGCATTGCATATTATATTATGAATGTCATGATTTATTTTACGTAATTTTGGGAATTATGTAATTTACTTAGTATGGCCTTAGTTTTAAATCGGTATTTCCCGTAATGTAAGGGGTTACCGATTCGGTTGTAATTTTGTGATCTCGTATCACCCAATTGTAATTTATTTCTATTTTATAATGTATAAAGTAGACTAGAAAAGTTGTAATATTTGTAAAATCCGGAGTTCCTTGAAGACGGTGCCATTCGGAACGGAGTTCCGATCAAGACGGTGTTTACCTCGAAGTGCGTGCCTCGTGAAGTTCAAGGGACCAAAGGAGTTGGTTTCCGAATTTGTACTTTGTTATTTCTTTTCTAGGAAAGGCCATACTAGGGTTTATTTATGCTTTTATTTTTTTGCTTTTTATATGTTTGCATGCATAGCCAAATCGCCATACATCGTATCATGCATGTTTCGACCTAGTCGACCTAGTCTTTTATTTTATCGATAATTCACCGACTTAGTTCACTTAAACGGAGATAGATAATAATTTGACTAGATCTCTTACATATAAATATTGAGATTTAGCCTTACCAAAAAGTACGGACCCATGAATCCCTTCTTCACAAGAACGTAGGCTCGGCTACATCGGGGTACTAAAATTGTCACGTTAGGTAAGTGGGGTAATAAGATTACACCTTGAAATTTGGTTGATCTCAACGAAAGTATTCGTAACCGTAGTTGCAATAAGTTCGGGCTAATGATAATTTTAAGAAAATTGTCGACCGAGAGTTCTAAGAGTAGAACCGATTAAAGAGTTAATCCACCAAATTATACCGATACGGGTTGAATCGGCTACACCGTGCCCGGATTAGTATGGGTTTGGGTCTCGGATTTATTTACTTAATTGGGTAAGAGATCATTAAGTAAATATATAACTAAACTTGTTAAAGTTTCTAGTTTAAATTAAGAATTTTAAAATGATGTTGTTTTTCCTTTTATTATTGTAGTTTATTTTTCAACATCGACAATGGCAACCAACGCTCCACCTCTCACTAACGTATCATGGCTCCGATCCTTTATGGATCGTTGCAAACTCGATAAGCATGGTTCAAACTTTAAGGATTGGGATGCGCAATTACTTTTGGCCGCTCAAGGTGACGATAAGAGTCGTTACCTATCCGAAGCCGCTCCTCCCCGCTCCAACCGCTCGTTCCGCGGTCGGAACTCGTGAGGCCTATGAAGCCTACATGAAAGAGTCCTCCGCTCTTAAAAATGTGCTCATCTTCTCCATGGAGCCGGATCTCCAAAGGAGTATGATAAAGTTGACCACATCATATGAAATCTACACCAAGCTTGCGACCATGTTTTCGCAAACTCCAAGGGTGATTCAATATGAGGCGGCTTCCGCCTTCTTTGACATTACATTCAAGGAAGGGCAAAAGATAAGCCCTCATGTGCTCAAACTCGTTGAGCTCGCGGAGACTCTAAAAGCTCAAGATGTTGATGTTCCCGACTCTCTTATTATTGACCGAGTTCTTCACTCACTCAATAAGGTTAAGGCGTATGCTCAATTCCGGGTGAATTTCAATATGCGAAACCAAGAGACCACGTTGGACGAGTTGCATAAGATGCTAGTTCAAGCCGAAAGGGACATGGGACTTCATGAAAGTTCCACCAAGGATGTTTTGAACATCGAAAAGAAAGGGAAAATGAGCTTCAAGAGGAATGCCTCTAAAGGCAAGGGCAAGAAAACGTTCAAGCCCAAGGTGACCAAAGAAAAGACCTTTTCGAAAGGCGCTTCCACCTCGTCTTCAAAAGAGCAAGACAAGTGCCATTATTGCACGAGGATCGGTCATTGGAAGCGAAATTGCCCCAAATACTTAAGCGATCTCAAAAATGAGAAAGCAACCGCCGTAGGTAATAATTCTCGTTTATGATTCATGTCATTTATCAACTTATGTATAGTGATACAAATGTGTTGATGTTTACCCTTTTTAAATGTTTTAAAGGGGCGCCTCCTAATAATGATAAGGGCAAGGAGAAGGAAGCTTGAAGTTCCTTACTTGGATGGCTATGGTAGCATCCAAATTGATCGAAGACTTGAAGAGCTAGCCTCTAATTTTCATATCGTCTTCTTTCATATTTTGCATTTATTTATGGAACAATTTATTTTCTTGTAAGACAAGGATTAAAATCCTAAAACAATGGTTGTAATTTTGGATATTGGTGACTTGGTTTTCAACCCGAGTCACTACTTTTGTTCTTAATCAATGTTTTGATTTCTCAAATAAATTGCATGCCTTGTTTAAACATGAATAATAGTGATTTTATCACGCAACAAACTATTGATACGATCAATATAATATAATCAAAGAGTTGATTAAAACGGAGAACTACACCCCATGAGATACTTTCAATCAAAATGAGACAATATTAGTTCATTATAAGATTTTCATTTTAAGTGAAAATGAGAATGTATTCATCACACCTATCAAACTTCAAACATTCAGATGCATTGGTTAATCGAAATAGCTATCCTTAAACGAATAAAGGTTATTGTTAGAAGGATAGAGTGGGAGAAAATATTTCGCTCGCAAACCAATGATGAAAATAAAGGATCTTAGAGAAGATTCTTACTTGGGAGTCTTAAGAAGAGCCCTAAATGATTTGAAGAAACTACGAGAGGACACTGAAGAAACTACGGGAGGACACTCGAAGAAAGGTTCTTTATGTTCATTGTTTCATAGAGAGGAGACATGAAACCCCGTATGAAATCGGAAGGAATTCGGTTCCTTAATAAATGATTTTTCTAAGTTTATAAGATAAAAGGGAAGAAATCATCTCAATTCTCTCAATGTAGTTATAAGGAAATTATCATGTCATATTCGTCTCGAGGAAACGAAGACATGATAAGAGGGTGATGATTGATTGAATGAAAAACAGATCACTATAAGGATTGTGATAGTAATAATGATTCGAGTAATAGTTTAACATGCGAGAAATGAAAGGTTCGTTTAAGATATTGATTTTAGTGGGAGCAATTTTCATCAAAAGAATTAAACCTACCATTTAGAGAGAATGGGTGATTCTTTAAGGTGTAAAGAATAAGAGGTTTTCAATTCTAGATGATCACATACCTTATATCATAAGATGATGGAGCTTTACGGGAAAGGTTTATTATATGGATAATAAAAGGTCGCCCACTAAAAGTTAGAATGGTTGGATACATTATTCATAACGATGAATGAAACCATTATCAAATAGCCAAAATGAGTGAAAATTATTAGAATGATGAGATCATAAATAGACTAAAATATAGATTTCAGTACATAAGTGACTATAGAGAGTGATTTTTAATCCCTCCAGTATATCGATACGTCACAAGTTATAAGATAACAGTGGGAGCTTTCCTCCGAAAAGGAAACTCAAAATCTAGAAAGAGTTCTAGATATGTACTCAAATAGAATCATATTATACGGGATAATATGAGAATGAAGGAGACCAAAATTTGTAAGTTTTGCAATCATGAATAAAGGTTATTCGCAAAACACTAATACAAATAGATGATTGTGCATCAAAATGCAATGTAATAGTGTTGACTATTGTTGCATGACAACATCATTTGAGTTATGATTAACTCAAAATGAAAGATACTTCGTCAGAATCCAAATGGGTTGTATGAGACAATATTGAACCCCATAAGTGAACTGGATTGACTTAGTATGGCCCCTAGCCACTTACATGAGGTGACATCTCAAAGCGACTAGAGTGTGAGGCGATTGATGGCAAGTTCAAGTGCCATAGAGTCATATGTGATGACTAGTCGATCACATAGGCAGACTGCAAGAGGCACTTTGTCGGGCAATGTGACCGCTTATAGAGTTCTGGAAATTTTATAGCCGGGTCGTGGCGAGAGCTGCTATAGTATTCTTGTGAGTCAATTCTTAGACTAAAGACTACTCTACCAAGATGGTACAGTTTAGGCATAACTTTGATCCATTCTCTACGACTTTTCGTAACTGGAGTCAAATGGGATTGCTTTGGGTTATGACTGACTGTGACTAGTTGAAGGAAGTAGTGCGATAGAAATTGTCCACCCCTTGTCAGGGTTGTTCAAATCTCAAGGCCACTCGAGGAGAAGTTAACTGAAAATGCGTGGCCACGCTCGGAAGGTATCTATGGTAGATAATTCCGGTCAAACAGTTATTCTCCAGATCGAGGAAACCACTCATGATATGATCGAATGCAAGTACGACCTCAGAGAGACATCTTGCATTGAGTGGGAGATTGTAATAGGACAAGAGAATTGGTGACGCACACTTGTCGAGGACAAGTGGGAGATTGTTGGGAAATGTGTCCTCAACAATAGTGCGATCACGTAATTAAATCTCATAACGGGAATGCGCAAGGGATGATACGATTTATATCAGTCAACTGACCAACATTAATCGGTAATGATTGGCTAGCTAGAGTTTGACATTACTGTCGTATGACGGTGGTGGTCAGTTGATCCCTTTAGGTCACACCTTTAGGACAATTCCCTTAATTGATAAAGTGATCAAATGTATATTGATACGATTTGATCATATTCCTTAAACTCGTATATCGAGAAATTAGAGGTTAAATCTTAATGTAAGATTTATGTTTAAAATTGAAACGTGTCAATTGTTAAACATTAAACGATATTTTATTATATCGTTATTAGAATGAATCGGGTTGAAATTAATACAAAGGTTGTAAATCGTTTTGACGATAAAATATCATTTTACAATGGTAATTTCGAATTACTTGTTAATCAATAAATATGATTTATTTAATTATGTACAATGTTTATAAGATAAATATTTATATGTTTTAAATGTACTAAAACATTTTATTAATTGATGACATATAAGATGTCACACCTTGTACAAAATTATAAGAATGACAAGTTGTAAAATAAAATCCATTTTATGGATTATATGGGACGGCTAGGTGGAGATGGTGGTGTGGTTAATTAGTGTGATAAATACACTATAATCATATGTTAGACATATACCTTGAGAACATTAACCTAGAGCCACCCTAGCAACTTAGAAAAGAGGAAATGTTCCCTCTTGCTTCTCCCCATACCCGGCCTCACCTCAACCCAAGCATCACTCTTTAAAAGTGTGAAATGCTCACTAATTCATTCATTCCTAATGCTTGTAAAATTTTCTAAGGGTGAGAAAATAACTTACACAAATCCTCTAAGAACTATTATAAGATAATATAAACATACTAATAGTAGTATTGTAAGAACATTCTAATTAGAGAGATTAGAGTTGTTTAAGGAAATCCGTTTTCTTGTGCTAGCCTACTCGAGATTTCGGATCATTCAAGGGTTGTCTTGGTGCATCCAAAGGAGGTATTCTATTTTGGGTACTTGGAGGATCATCCTTGCTAAATATTTGGACCGTGTGTAAGGGTTCGAATACTCTCTTATTTCCGCATTTTAGCATGCATAAGATCGTTTTAACTAGTATATTAAAATGTTAATTACAAGGTTAGTTTAGTATGACTAAAATTAGTTTATGAGTAACTAATAAAACCTAACATTAACATCTAAAACAGACGGCATAAACATGTTTGGCTACTAATGGGTTTAACTAATTAAGTTTAGGGGTACGGCTAGTAAAGTGCTATACGCAGGGATACAAGTGAGAAAAATGAAAACCACAGGGGCATCAATGGGAAAAACCCAACAACTAAACCTACTACTCCGTTCACCGCCTCTCCGACACCAATTCCGTTCACCGCCCCATCTTCACCAACTCCATTCCCTTACCCGCGCCTCTCCCCCTGCGTGACATCTCAAAACCGTAACCCTCTCCCTACGCTGACATCCCACTGCCGTCCTCCTGCCCCACACCCCATCTCCCTGCGTCGGCTTCCCCCTACCACGCATCCCCTCCCCTTGAGCCGAATAGCTCTTTGCCCGCCCCGCCCTGCGCCGCACCTCCGTCAACCCTTGCCCCACATCTCTGTCAACCTTGTCACGCAACTGTTTTTTCTTAAAAAACTTTTCTCAATTGTTTTTTAATTAATTTATTTCGCTACTTTTCTCGATGTTCTTTTTTTTAATTAATTAATTTTCCGTTGGTTTAGTTTTTTAATTAATTAATTTCTTCTTTTCTTAATTAGTTTGCTTTTATTTTTAGTTCTTCATTCATTTTTTTCTTATTCATAAGTAATTTTATTTGATTTTTTCTTAAGTAACTACGATAATTTAGTTTCTCGTTTATTCGGAACTATGATAATTATTATTGTTATTTTTTATATTATTATTTCCATATAAATATTATTATTGTTGTTAAAAGTAGTAATAAGTAAGAAACATGATTAAATTAATATGAAATTATATATTTCAATTATGAATATTAAAACAAAAATTTAAACATTAATAATAAATGAATGTTTAAATACCGAACTACACTATTACAGGCCGTCCAATACAATAGGAAAGAGAGTTTATGTTTAAAAGAGTGTAGAAGATGAAAATTTTAAGAAAAAGTGTATCTGAAAGACTAAAGTTCGTATGTGAAAAGTAATTTCGATCTTTTAGGTTTGAACAACACTCTTATTTTATCCATAAAGTTGAAGCTGTCATCCCGCTAATAAATAAAGGGACTTGCTAAATCCCGCATACCAAATTACTTAATCCCGCACATTTTTCCTTATTTTTCCTATTATTCCCCTCTATTTTTCACCATCAATCAAAAAATCAAAAGAGAGAAACCACAAAATCAAAAGAAAACCCCAAACAAACACCCAAGTACCCAACCCGTCAACGACCACCGCCGAATAACCTCTCCCCTACCTCTCTCCCAGCACCGACCGCCATTCTTCGCCCAGATATCAGCGTGGACCATACTTCACCACGACGACCACCCACTCTCTGTGCATAACACCCAGCGACACCGACAACTTCACACAACACTGCGTCGTGTTCAACCATGTTCCACCACTGCGACGAATTCAGTTGCCCGCCGTACACTCGTCTATCTTAATTTGGCTAGTTCGTGGAGCATATAACCAATTAACCACCGCTTTTAGAATATTACATCGATATTAGTCCATATCCATCAATCTAATCCTAATGAAAAAAACTAATGATTTTACAGAAAAGTTAATCAAATCATTTAGAAGACGGTGTAAATAAAATGATTGATAAAACAGAGAAGTTAAGTGTGATTTCTGGGAATTACTATCCATAATTTTCTAATTGTTAATTATTGAAATTGATTAGGGTTGTGAAAGAGAAGGAAGATAATTTTTTTAGCGTTTTTTTTATGCTGAAGGGTAATTACAAAATATTTAAGGCAAAATGTGCGAGATTTAGTAAAAGGGTGTGCGGGATTTAGTAATTAGGTAAATAAAATCAAAAACAATTTATTGTCACCGGTCACCACCTCAAGTGAAGTAGTCAATCAACAAAAAACCTACCGTTGGCACTTGCCGGCTTGCCGCGTCTTTTACTATTTCCCGCGATCAAACACTGGCAAATTTTTAGGGTTTAATTTTTCGAAATTAGACGCATATTTCTTCCAGAACTGTGAATCTTGTTGTCAATTATCTAAAATTGATTCTGAGCAAGTTTGTGTAGGGTTCTTTTACTTCTTTGCGCCTGATTTTGCGGTTTATTAAATTTATTGATATCATCTTTTGCGCAATTTCATAATTGATTGATTTCAGAATTGCGAATTTTGTTATGAATGTATTGTTGAGTATATTATATTCTTCTGCATATTCAATGTAATTGATTCAGATGCGTATTTTTGGTGCTAATTGATTATGAATTCTAGTGGAACAAAAAGTTTGTATTCTTTGGTTTTGGATTAGGACGAAATAAAAGAAAATAATTTATAATAATCGACTGCTTCCCTTGTTATTGTAAAATATCAATTATTCAATGCGTTTTTCGACGCAATTCTGTACGTATGTTATTGACATTTGGGTAAGGTCGCCTACATCTAACCCCCTTACCTCGCTGATTGCCGGAACCATAGGCCTTGGAGATGAAATGATCAGTTTCTCGAGTCATGCTTAATTGAATTAGAATCAGTTATAATCGAAATATAGAAATTAATATTGTTAAGGAGGGTGGAATTGTATCTGTCTATATGCAAAGCATATGACTGTAGATAGCAAATGTCATTCCCGGATGGTTTATAATGTGAGAGATATAATTAGATTGAATAACTTAACTTAATGAATACATGAGGATACATAGTTTATACTCCCTCCATTTTTATCCATATAATACATATACCTTATTGGGCCATTCGAATCCATGTAATACATTACTAAAAATGGACCGGAAATAAGACCGAACTACCCTTTCTACAAACCCATATTTACACAAATGCCATTGGTCCCCACCACTTTTCCACCTTAAAAACTACCCTAACCCACATTACTAACCTATTCTTACCCAACTAATCCTACCCATTACCCATAATCTTTCCCTCCAAAACCCAACAACCCAACAACCCAAAACCCAACAACCCAAACCCATCTTCTTTATCCCAACCACCCACCATTAATACCCAACAACTAGAACCTTCTAAAACCCTAAAAATCTACCAAAACCGTATTGCCTCTTCATTTCCTCCTTAGCAGCCTCTCTCTCTTTATTCCGTCTCTCTAAAAATCCCTAAAAAATACCCTGAAACCCTAAACTCTCCCTTACCACTGCCTCCTTCTTCCTCCCTTCATCGTTCTCCTTGTTCATCGACATTAATCATGGACAATAATCATTACAAAGCTTCAAAAAACGATTATCATATCTCAGAAATCACGAGATCTGCTGATGAGTCTGATGATTCTGGTGATTCTTCTTGTTCTGTTCCAACTACTATTGTACCAGACACTTTAGATCCTTTTGATTTTGGGTCTCAAGTTGAGGAAACGCAGTTTGATCGTGTTTTTTGTGATAAAGTTTCTGATTTCTGTGATCTCGGTGGTGATTTAGGGGAAACCAGTGGTGGGGTTGTGAGTTCTGTTGCTCCTGGGGTTGATGATGTTGTTGTATCAGATAATAAAGTACTGGGTTCACCCAGATCTGACCTTGTATCACGTAAACCACGTAGGTTCGCTGACTACATGGCTACGGTTTTGAAGAGAGACGCTGAGAAGAGGAAGGCATTTGAGGATGATTACGACGCTGGGTTGTTTGATAACATTGTTGAAGATCTGGGTCCATATCCTGTGACTTATTCTGAATTTAAGCGGCTACGATTATTGGAGAGACACATAGATCGTGAGAAAAAAAAGGAGAAATAGGTAAGTTGTTTATTTTTCTGAGGTTTTTGTACATTTGATTACATTTTTTATGATTTATGAGATCTAATTATGTTTTTTCTCTTTTGCATGTTGCTGCTGCTACTACAATGGTTTACGCTTTTTCTTTTTCTGTTGCCGTTGCATGGACGTTGGTGAGCGATCTTCATATACAGCCCTCTTCTTTTAATTATTAGTTCGTTTTTTAGTTACTGGTGTTGGGTTTGCATATTTGGGTTACTGCTCTTTAATCTGAATTGTATTCTTTGACACTAATCTAAAACAATGTTCTCTCTTTGTTAATGACCTTTATCAATCTTATATGCTCACTTTGTTTATCAATCTCAAATGTTGTTGCCTCATTGTTAACCATCTTTAATCTGAATTGTATTCTTTCACACTAATCTAAAACCATGTTCTCTCTTTGTTAATGACCTTTATCATTCTTATATGCTCACTTTGTTTATCATTCTCAAATGTTGTTACCTCATTGTTAACCATCTTTAATCTGAATTGTATTCTTTCACACTAATCTAAAACCATGTTCTCTCTTTGTTAATGACCTTTATCAATCTTATATGCTCACTTTGTTTATCATTCTCAAATGTTGTTACCTGATTGTTAACCTTCTTTAATCTGAATTGTATTCTTTCACACTAATCTAAAACCATGTTCTCTCTTTGTTAATGACCTTTATCAATCTTATATGCTCACTTTGTTTATCATTCTCAAATGTTGTTACCTCATTGTTAACCATCTTTAATCTGAATTGTATTCTTTCACACTAATCTAAAACCATGTTCTCTCTTTGTTAATGACCTTTATCAATCTTATATGCTCACTTTGTTTATCATTCTCAAATGTTGTTACCTGATTGTTAACCTTCTTTAATCTGAATTGTATTCTTTGACACTAATCTAAAACAATGTTCTCTCTTTGTTAATGACCTTTATCAATCTTATATGCTCACTTTGTTTATCAATCTCAAATGTTGTTGCCTCATTGTTAACCATCTTTAATCTGAATTGTATTCTTTCACACTAATCTAAAACCATGTTCTCTCTTTGTTAATGACCTTTATCAATCTTATATGCTCACTTTGTTTATCATTCTCAAATGTTGTTACCTGATTGTTAACCTTCTTTAATCTGAATTGTATTCTTTGACACTAATCTAAAACAATGTTCTCTCTTGTATGATCTTTCTTACTCAATATGATCTCATGTTGTCTCTTGTATGATCTGAATCAGTCTGAGATGTTATCTTTATTACTCAATATGAACTCATCCTGTCTCTTGTATGATCTTAATCAATCTTAATTGTTATCTTTCTTACTCAATATGAACTCATGTTGTCTCCCTTATGATCTTTCTTACTCAATATGAACTCATGTTGTCCCTTGTATGATCTTAATCAGTCTGAAATGTTATTTCCCTTAGTCAATATGAACTCATGTTGTCCCTTGTATGATCTTAATCAATCTGATATGTTATCTTCCTTACTCAATATGAAGTCATCTTTTCTCTTGTATGATCTTAATTAATCTGAAATGTTATCTTTCTTACTCAATATGAATTCATGTTGCCTCTTTGATAACTTTTTTGATTCTGAAATGCTCTTTTTGTTACTGATGTGAATTGATGTTGCCTCTCTATTGACCAATGTTAATCTGATTGATACTGTTTCTTACCCAATGTGAAATCATGTTCCCTCTTTAATAAACTTTATCAACCTGAAATAATGTTGCCTCTTTGCTGACCTTTAACAATGTGTCACTTACTCTTTGTTACTTAATCTGAAACCATACTGCCTCTGTGTTAAACTCCATCATTATGAAATGCTCTACTTGTTACTTATTCTGAAATCATATTGCCTCTATACTGCAGTTGTTGAGACACTGCACATGCTTATTCTGTCACTCATGTATGCTCATCACTGTTGTATGCTATCTGTTGTTGCTTATACACTGCTGCCGGTATAAGGGAATGGATAAAGCTCAATGATGAATGCCCTTAATGGTTTGAGAGCAATATCTAGAAGTAGTAGTGGTATAGATAGGGGTCTGGCCACGTAGTTAAAATAATTGTGCCACCACATGGTCTACCATTGATTGGGTGTGTGCGCATGTTCATTTGAGTTACATACTTGTAAGTCCACATTATGTTTGGGGTCTCAGTGATAACAACCTTTGTTTGTTTGAGAGGTGTTTGTTTACTCTATGAACATAGTGTCTACCCGTGTCAGTGTGTGTGTGTGTAGGAGGCACTTTTATTTTACGTAACTCGATGATGAGGCTAAATTAGGCCTGAGAGTTAATGTCATTGGATTTGCAATTGTATTCTAGGTTGCTGTTTGATATGCTATGATTTGGTTTACTATGAAATTCAGATGAAATTGATCAAACTTAATTAAACAAGTAGCATTACATTCATAATCTGATTACAAGTTAAACATAACTTACATAGAAATGTTTAGACCCTAAACAAATTGACCCAAAACAAGTGACAATGCTACTATCTTTCTGCTATTCTAGTAACCTAATTCCCCCATTAGATATTCTAAACCTGCTGTCTCACCTAGACCTTGTAAATGTTCAATGCATTCCCTAACTAGCACTTCACTTACCTCCAAGTTCCTAGGTAATATTCCTAAATGTGCTAGATGACCTTTCTTCATGTGTGGTATTGCAAAATTATTGTGACCCTTGACTTTCATGATCTCAACCATAACTGATTGTAGTGTCAAGAAGATGTTGTTTAATTTTGTTGGGCTGTAATCAATGAAGGCTTGCATCACACTGTTTACAAGCTCGTCCACTGTCTTTGCTGCTTTCCTTGATTGTAATGACTGCAATGCCCTGAAATAGCCTAAGTCATTGCAGTTCAAATCTGGTGAATTAGGGGGTTGAAATATCAGCTCTATATTGAACCCATCTGTGTTAGCTACTGCCATAAATTCTGGGTCGTCATTCTTGATGTGTGGTCTAGCATTATCTTGTTGTATTAAAATATGCTTACTTACACCTTCTGGCCATTTGGTTTTAATAGCTGGTATAATTTGCTGAATTATGCATTCCTTGGTCACTTGTCTTGTTATTGATTCAATAGCTTTGGTTTCCAAAGTTCCCCTTGGTCTGTTAATGCTCGCTCTTGCTGCTGGTACTTCCCTTGTGAAGGGGAACATCCCTATTTTACCATCGAATAAAAGTTCGCCATTTTCTGAGTATATAGGCCTGCTCACAGCACACATGAACATTACCTTTGTAATGTACCTCTTCGATTGACAGCTTCTGTATGGTAACTCCTCCCCATCGACGACGTAAAATTTATGACCGTCGTATTGGATGAAAAACCATTTTTCATCCATGTGGATGACATGGCTCATCTCTGCAAACTTGATTTTTGTTGCTGGAATTGCATTTAAATCCAGAAACTCTTGTATGGCCTGCTCCACTTGTAAGTACATCAGTGCATGCTTCAACCGTTTTACTTTAGTCGCGTCTTTGAGTTGAGGATGTAATGGGCTTGAGTGGGGCTTGAGTAACCCTTGAGTTACCCACTTGTGAACCGTGCCCACTGAAACTCCGGTATTCTCTGCAACTCTTTCCATAGTATCGCGTTTTTCCCATTCTAGGGATTTTATGAATTCCAGATCAGGTAGTACCCTTTTTTTGTTTGTGTTTCCCATTTGACCACTTCTAACATCCAACCCTTCACCAATGTTTCTTGGTTTCTTTGCTAATTTCCAGATTCTGCCTATCACTTGTCGGTCTACACCGTACTTCTCCACCGCTTCCTTCAACATTCCACGAGTTAGCTCCCCGTTGTTGGACTTGCTTAGAAGATACACTGCGATTTCCTGTCGTTTTGGCTCCGTCAAGCATTTGTAATTCATGATATTCTGTTTGTAAAGATAATCTGTAATTTATTTGTTTTTTGGGGGAAATGAGGTGTAATTTCTGATGTTGAAAATGTAAATTTGATGGACAATGTGAATTTTGCTAGGTACTATGGGTTATAAAGGGGCTGGGAAACAGAATTTCAGGTAGTACAGCTGCCTGAAAAGACCTTTTTAGGAGGGAAATAAGGTGGGAAATGTGGTGGGTAATGGGGTGTATTTGAATAGTTGAAAAAGGGTGGGAAACTCTCTTAATTAAATGAATACTAATTCTGTTGAACTTTTTAAGTATATGTCATTAACAACTAACTTGCCTAGATACTTCCCCTAATAAAGCTGTTTTTATCTCAAGTGGGTGTACCTTTTATAATTGTTTAATCTCACCTTAATTGTTGTGCAAAGTCTTTGTGTATTACATGGATAAAAATGGAGGGAGTATAATACAAGAGTTTGCTAAAGACTAGGATACAAGAGATGTAAAGTTAGACTAATACTAGGAAGCTAATATTAACAATAAGATATTAACAATAGAATAAAGGATAAGCTTAGTTATCCTTAATACGCCCCCGCAAGTTGGACGAACCGGAGGAGAGACCAATCTTGAAAATTAAAGATACAAAACGCGGTCGAGAAAGCGGCTTTGTAAGGGCATCCGCAAGTTGATCGTTGGTGTGTACGTGTTGAACCCGAATGTCATTATTACGAACATGTTCACGGACAAAGTGAAAGGAGAGTGCAACGTGTTTCATACGGGAGTGAAAGACCGGGTTTTCCGAGTAGTGGGCAGCACCTAAATTGTCACAATAAACCACAGGAACCGAGGTGCTTTGGAGACCCAATTCAGATAGCATCGAACGCAGCCATATGACCTCAGCCGTGACATCCGCGATAGCTCGGAATTCAGCTTCGGTTGAGGAACGAGCGATGGTCTTTTGTTTACGAGATACCCATGATATAGGATTACGTCCAAGGTAGGCAATAAATCCAGTAGTGGAGACGTAATTATCCTTGTCACCCGCCCAATCAGCATCACAAAAGGCATGAAGTGTGATGGGGGAGGTGGAGTGCAACTGAAGACCAAGATCAGTGGTACCATTAAGATACCGTAATAGACGTTTAAGTGCGGACCAGTGACACTCTTTAGGGTCGTGTAGAAATTGGGCGAGTTTGTTTACGGTGAAGGCAATATCGGGGCGAGTGAGGGATAGATATTGTAGTGAGCCAAGTAGTGCTCGGTAATCGGAGTGGTTGGG
The DNA here is from genome assembly GCA_029255685.2 of Silene conica. NCBI lineage: Eukaryota > Viridiplantae > Streptophyta > Magnoliopsida > Caryophyllales > Caryophyllaceae > Silene > Silene conica. The sequence goes on along the minus strand of CM055317.2, from coordinate 9,321,719 downwards.
GAGGGTTGGGCCACTGGAATTGGTGAGGGGCGGGTATGGGCAGAGGGGTGTGGGGGCGGGTTTGCTGGAGTCGAAATTGGATTTTGTAAGGAGGTCGGTAACATATTTGGTTTGGGTAAGAAGAAGGCCTTGGGAATTGGGGGTTACCTCGACGCCAAGGAAGTACGATGGTGGTCCGAGATCTTTCAAGGAGAAGCGATTGTTGATGCTTTGAAGAAAAAGGGCGAGATGTGAGGTAGAGGAGCACGTGACGATGATGTCGTCAACATAGACTAGGAGATAGAGGGAGTGAGAGGCACGTTTGAGGTAGAAGAGGGAGGGGTCAGAGATGGAGTTTATGAAGCCATAAGACAGAAGGTAGGTTCGGAGTTCATTAAACCACGCACGCGGGGCTTGCTTAAGGCCATAGATAGCTTTATGAAGTTGACAAATATGAGAGGGGGAGGAAGAATGGGTGAATCCGGGTGGTTGAGACATGTATACGGTGTCGGATAAGGAGCCTTGAAGAAAGGCATTGTTTACATCAAGATGACGGAGTGGCCAAGCTTGACTAATGGCGAGAGAGAGTATAAGGCGAATGGTGGCGGGTTTGACAACTGGGCTGAAAGTAGCCGTGTAGTCAAGACCCGGGCGCTGATGAAATCCCTTCGCAACAAGACGGGCTTTGTACTTGTCAATGGTGTTGTCGGAATTGTATTTGATTCGGAAGACCCATTTGCAACCGATGACATTAAGGTGGGGTTGGGATGGGACAAGAGACCATGTTTGATTTTTGGTAAGGGCACTGAATTCAGCCTTCATGGCCGCGCGCCAGCGCGGGTCAAGAAGTGCTTGTTTCACAGTAGTAGGAAGAGTATGAGAGGAGTTGAGGGTAGCAACTTTGGCATATTTTGGATTAGGTTTGATGATATTGTTGGTGAGTCGGGTTACGACAGAGCGAGATGGAGGGGGAGGGGGTGGTGGAGGAGGGGGAGGAACAGAAGTGGAAGGGGAGATGGGGGGAGATTAGGAGATGGAGTAGGAATGGGACTGGAGGGAGCTACTGGTGATGTCGGGGGGCTGGGAACAGGGAGTCGCTGGTCAGGAGTATGCTGGGCAGGGGGTTGAGGCTGGGCAGGGGGTTGCTGAGCAGAGGGTTGCTGGTCAGAGGAGGCGAGATTTTGAGAGGGGGCTGTGGTGGGCTGGGAGAGCAGTGTGAGCGAGACATCACACCAGGCAGAGGGTGTTGGGAGGAGAGTAGAGACACCAGAGGTAAGGGTGAGATAAGGGAATTGAGTTTCAACAAATTGGACATGGCGGGAAGTATAAAGACGGTGGGTGGTAGGATCAAGACAATGATATGCACTTTGGGAAACGGAATAACCAACAAAGATGCAAGGAATGGAGCGGGGGTTGAGTTTGTGAGTGGTGTAGGGACGAAGCCAAGGGTAGCATAGACACCCAAAACTTCTTAATTTGGAGTAATTGGGTAGTTTGTCAAAGAGTTTGGAGTATGGTGATTTATTGTCGAGATTGGGGGTGGGCATACGATTGATTAAGTATGCGGCAGTGGTAAAGGCGTGAGGCCAATAAGTGGTTGGGAGATGACCGTGGGATAGGAGGGCGAGCCCAGTTTCGACAATATGTCGATGACGACGTTCGGCATAACCGTTGTGTTCAGGGGTATGTGGGGGGGAGGTGAGATGACTGATGCCGAGGGTACCTAGTGTGGGGGTGAGTTTGATGTATTCACCCCCATTGTCGGAATAAAGTTGAAGGATAGGTTTGTTGAAGAATTTTTCGACAAGAGATTTGAATCGAAGAAAGGTGGCATAGGTATCAGATTTGTTTTTAAGAGGATACAACCATATATATTTTGTGTAATGATCAACAAAAATGACATAGTATTTGAACGAATCATATGATAAAACCGGGGAAGACCATACATCAGAAAATATAAGTTGTAAAGGAGCAGTAGAAGATAAAGAAGAGGTAGCAAACGGGAGCTTATGGCTCTTATTAGTAGCACACGCATTACACGAATTAAATAAAGAGTCTTTAAAGGAAAAACAAGCGAGATGACTAAGAGCTTGAAGTATTTTTGAGGACGGATGACCAAGACGGTGATGCCAAAGAGTGATAGAGGCAGTGGTGGAGCTTGTGTGGACTTGTGGTGCGGAAGGAGACCATTCAAAGAGACCGTTGTGTTTGGTTGCTTGAAGCAGAATCGTTCCGGTCTGGATATCCTTAATAAAACAGGATGAGGGTGAGAAAATAGCCATTGCATTATTATCAAGACAGAGTTTAGGAATGGAAATGATTTTGCGAGAAATATTGGGAACATGAAGGACATCTTTAAAAAGTAAGGAAGAGAAGGAAGAGGGATGAGAAAAAGAACCTATATTAGAAATAGACAAGGACGAACCATCTCCAATGATAAGATCATCGGCACCATCGTACGGGTTGTGCAGAGCGAGGTTGGATAGGTCATCAGTAATGTGGTGAGTGGCGCCACTATCGAGAAGATAGTTGTTTCGGTCAAAGGGAGTGGTGGCGGTTGCGGTATGGGCTTGTGGGTAAGTGTTGGAACGAGTCATGGGAGGGATTTGTATGGTTGGGTGCTTTCGTTTAAAGTCACGGCAAATTTCGATAAAGTGACCCTGTTTGTGACACCACTGACAACGACCTTTAAATATAGGAGTGGAGTTGTTGTTGGGCTGACTGTTTTGGGAGAGGGGCTGGACAGACGGTGTGGGAAGGATGCCGGCAGTGGTGTGAGCGGGGAAAGGGCGGCGGTTTGCATAGTGAACGGAGGCAGGGAGTGGGGTAGGGATTGGGTCGGGTTTATATGTGAGGTCATGGTGGATAAGTTTTTCATGAAAAGCATCAAAAGAAATGAGAGTGTCACGAGCACGTACCGCGTCGATTACAGCCTTATACTTGGTATAATCGAGACCTTCAATTACCTGGGCAAGGATGTCTTCAGCGTCCATGGGTTTGCCGAGATGAGCCAGTTCGTTCGTACAAGTGCGAATGGTTTGCATATAGTCGGTAGCGGATTGGTCACCTTTGGTGATGGATTTGAGACGGTCTTTGACTTGAAGTATGTGACTTCGGGACGGGTTGCCATATGTGGAGCGTAATGTGGTCCACACTTCATGAGAAGTTTTGTCATGGAGGAGGAGCGGAGTGATTGTGGAGTCAATGGAGCCGAGCATGGCACCTTTTATGAGACGATCTTGACGACCCCATGTATAGTAGGCCGGGTTTGGAACGTCTGATTTGTCAGCCTCGGTTTTGGTAGGAGGGGGACACGAGTGGGAGCCGTCGACGAACTTGAATAAGTCGAATCCAAAGAGGATGTCTTCGATTTGTGTCGACCAAGCACGGTATGTGTGGGGTGTAAGTTTGATGACTTGATTTAAATTGAGAACAAGGAAGGGGGAGAGAGGTTCTGATGAATTTGGGATAGTTGAACTTCCAGAGGCCATCGCAAGGCAGAGGAAAAATTTTGAAGGAGTTTTGTGATCTTAGGCTCTTGATACCATGTGAGTGATATAATTAGATTGAATAACTTAACTTAATGAATACATGAGGATACATAGTTTATATAATACAAGAGTTTGCTAAAGACTAGGATACAAGAGATGTAAAGTTAGACTAATACTAGGAAGCTAATATTAACAATAAGATATTAACAATAGAATAAAGGATAAGCTTAGTTATCCTTAATATATAATTCATGGCAGAAGAATTATGCTGTCTAAACTTATGGTCCATCGAGTACCCATTTCTGTATCGACGATGATGATCGTTTCTGAACCAATGCAGTCACTTGATGGAAAGTTGAAACATAAGGACTGTCCTGCAGTCTGCACCGTTCTGTGCCGAGAGCCTGCTTCTCTCTGGTATGGTAGGGTTTTTGTTGCCATTAGTATGCCGTTCTACTCTTATATGCTGCTGTGTGTCTGAGCCTCAATCCAAGCTTTCTGACATATATCCAGTTAAAATGCTGCTCCTCTGGTATCTCTATCCTGAAGTCTCCTGCCTCTCCTCCATCAATATTTCATTACTCATAACCTCGTTCTGTTAGACTAATGCTTAACGATTTGACAGGAAATATGATCAGGATAGAAAGAGGCAATTTGAACTGTCTACCGCGTAAACTAGACCAATAAACCATGTGCCCATCACAAGAAGGTATGGCCTCTAACCCCTAGCTCACTTTGTTATGTTGTGTGAAGAAACCCAAAAGTCTCACATGTGAGACACATTGATAGAAGAAGAGAAGAACTATCACTTTATAAGGCAATGGGTTACTCCCTCTATCGCCAATTGTGAAGTTATTTTTTGAGTTTTGTGAAGTTGGTATCTTCCTGTTCTTGACTGAGTTCAGTCATGATGATCGTATGCAAGTCTTCCTGGTACATGTCACCTGTATCGCTGCATGCCTAATCAGTGATATTAGCGCACTTAGTTACTTAACTTGTCGAATCCCAATCTTAAATGATATTAGGAACTTAAGTAGTCAAATCTTGAAGCTCATAGTATCAAGTTTGGATGCAATTCAAGCTTATATTACACTTTGAACATGATCCAAATAGTGTCCTTGCATTACTAGGAGTGTAATCACGGCGTATGCAAGATGTTTGTTAGCATCATGACTTTTGATTTGTGCCAAGAAATTACTGCAAATTTCAACGTGCGGTGTGGATTTTTGTTTATTTGAACGGTCTTATTTAAGAAATGCTGGATTGGTATGTGAGCCTATAAATCTCAAAGAAGAATTTTGTCCTGATTTCAAGGCTAAGAAAGTAGAACTGATGTACCCAAGAAATAGATCCCTTTGAAATATTCTGCTGTTTGTTAAAGGATTTCCGTCTGCTGTAACATGGCCAAGTTGCCATCTTTTTTGGTACTTGGAGTTGGACTATGTGGTCCTTGTTTACTTTGAGGTCTCATAAATATCAATAATGACTTTACTATGTCATAAGAGAAAGTTTGTTACTTCATTTGCGAATTAAGTCGCTTAATATGCAAAAACAACAAAATCGGATCAGGATTCTGATGACAATGCCTCTTATACTGGATTTCTAAAGTGACTGTTGCAGTCTAGTATGAAGTATGAACCAGTACGACAATGTCAAAGATATAGTGTATGGATTATCGATATAAATGAAAATTTTCTCACAATTTATTTCCTTCCTATATAATGGCAGGAAGCAGCGATACGCAATAAGACGGTTCACATGGGGTGTGATGAAGTGATATATAGTGACCTGATAGGTGAAACAATTATAGATGTCAGCTGTATGACAATGACTCACTGACCATAACTTAATGGTTGTTAGTTAAATGACGTTCTCACACTGGTTTGAAGATTTCAGAAACCTTCATGCATGTTACTCACATGTGTTCTCAACCATATGAAAATGACTCTGGTTATATTTTCTGCAGGCAATACCTGTTTTCGTGGGGTTTGGAAGCTGACCGCTCTCTTCTCGAGTTGTCGCACTAACCTGGCTTACATGTTATTCTAACAGGTTTCAAATTTGTTCAAAATTGCAATTTACAGGTTTGTTTTTAATCCTTGATCCAAGATTAATGTACATAAATAAATTATAGAACTAATCAAATAGACAAATAGTACATTTGTTTGTGGTAGATTTACCCCTTGGACCTTGTAACAGGGAATAGTTGTTTTGTACCGAGTGGATTCGAGTTAGTTGCAGACTTGCAGTATTGGGATTAGAAACACCTCTAATCTAAGTATCACAAATTTTGTTTGACGGTCAAAAGTTTGAGACGAGTCACACCCAATTTAGATAATGTTAAAAAGGAACGGGGTTGTGAGACGTCAAAAGCTTGTGACCGTGTGAAGAGAAATGTATAATACAGATGAGTACAGAACATTATTGGTAGGACACAATCTGTAAATGACAGTTGATTACAGAACCTCTGAAGAACACAATCTTTAACTGTACTCTATTCCCCATTTGACTTCATGGTCAATCGAAATCTCGACTGTGATAATTATAAATTCTTAGTTCTTATGAATAATAATATGGAAGTAGTTGCAAAGGCAATTTTAAGTTAAATCCTTATATTTATATTTGGAAAAATTAATGATCAAAGTCGACATCAGTTAACCACTTAAGTGGGAACGGTAGTAATATGCTAACTATGGCCACAATTCTCACAAGCTATAATTCCTATGTGTGTTGACTTTATTGCTTTACATAGTATGTTTAGTTTTATGTTCTAATAACACTATTAGCAAATGATTGTTACAAAATTAAAATACGGCCTTGAAGATTAAATCCTCTTCGGACGACTCATTACTGGCTCTCTGTTACGCCGAGCATTGCTATGTAGACGAATTATAACCGATGGATCTCAATTGTCGATCATTTGTTACATGCTGCAAGAATTTGAATGATGTTGCATCCTCATTGAGCCATTGTCTTTCAGGGTCTGGATGATATCTCGAATCCCGTGTTATCGAAGTAACTCCAATTGTCAGTGAAGACTAGATCTGCTGAGCCCTTGTATTGGTCATCTGGTAGCAATGTTGACTCGAATTCCTGCAATGGAGCTACTGGCTGCCATGTCAGGCTGGAGACGTTCGAGTCGTCTGACCAGAAAACATCCTCTATAAGGTCATCAAAAGAGCCCAAATCAGGGTTCATAAATCCCTGAATTGTTCCTTCTTCCTGCACCGGGTCCATTACCGGAGACTCTTGCTCGAGAATGTCGAGCGGGAACATCTGAGACTCGAAACCATTCTCCATTCCACAAGAAATGGACGTCAGGGAATCATGAGAAGCGTCAGAAGATGTTGTGTTGGTTATCTCATTGATCTCCTGATTGACAATGCTGCCTTGATCATGGTTCAAGAACTTGGCAAAAACTGCTGCCATGTCAATGTCAGGTCCTGATTCCTGAGAGCAATCAGAGGATGAGTTTGGAGAGTTGTTCAAACCGGTGACAGTGCTTGAACCGGATGACAAACCCCTTGCAGACCTCGACCGACGGCTTTTACGACAGCCACCACCAACTGGAACATTTCTAAGGGACCCACCTCGGGTCCAGTATCGCTTACAACCCTTGCAGAAGAACCTCGGTTGAGACAAGCTGTAATTGTTATAGTAACAGAATTTTGTATTTGCTGAAGCACACCGAGGGCAGTTGGGGGCAGGGTCTATGTTAGCCCTCCATCTTCGATCCATCGTCATTGACGGTGGTGGTGGCGGACAATGGAATTGTCGGTCCATCATCGATGATTCCATTTATTGGAATAATTCTCTAAATCCGACACTAACTGTATGAGCGATAATGTAATTATGTAAGGTAATGTAATAGGTTCTGTTTCGATTAGTCGGAAAATGGATTGTTTTTGAGAGATGAGTAGAATGTGAGGGGAAGTGTGGTGAGGTAATGAAGTGTGTTTATATAGAGGGGGGAGTACTAGTGTACCAAAGAGTAGTATTCATTATTCAATGAGCAGTAAGTCTTCCTTTTTACGAAACAAATAAGACTATTTTATGATAAAACGTAATCAAATATGACAAAATCAACATAATATGAATGACTCGACCAGTATTCGACTCGACACCCAGAAGTCAAGACTGACGTTTGACTTGAACCTGAATTAATCCAACTCAATATACTCCTATCCGAATATTTATCATTGTAAACTGATTATTAGCTAACCACTCGAAAATAGTTAACCTGAAGCCGAACTAAGGTTAGGTTCTTTCTGGCTTAATTTCAGCTCGTTTCATTTATGTTCAGCAATATTCAATTCAGTTTAGTTTCTCAATTCAAGTAATCTTTACACAAATTAAATCTCACTTATTCAATTAAGTTTACTTATGCTCAACTCTATTAAGTTCAATTCAGCTCATTTTACCCGGAAAGAACATGACTTAACTCTTGACAACCTAAAAATAACTCAACCAAAATCCGATCTAACCCGTTCATCAGGCTTAATAACCATCCATAAATTATTATTTATCAGATAGTAATTAAATTTTATTAAAACAGACACATTTCTTCTAATAAATTTGTGACACAAATTTGTAACGCGTCGTTAAAATTTGTACTATATTTAATAAGATAGCAAAGAGTTGGAAGTGTGTGAACTTAGAGGAAAAGTGTAGCTGGACGTTAACATGGGTGGTCGGTTATGGGCCGAGCCGTCAGGATGAAGGAACATAAACACGGCCCACGGGTGGGTTACGTACTTACGGAATCATGTGATTAATCATGATTTTCATCAATTTGTGATCTCACTTCATCATTACCTATTATTTTAATATTATAATTATAATATATAATAAGTAACAAAGGTACGTGGCATGGAGTAAGTGGTGGGATTTTGGTGTTTGGAAAGTCAAAGGTTAATAAAATATGATTAATTAATAAAGTGATTGGGTGCATGAGAAATGCGTCTTTTCCATGGAGTATGCCGTTATTAAGTCAAATGATGATGCTAAGTAATGTCATGGTCTTCTTAGTTAGACTCACTAATCACTATCAATGCTCTTCTACTAGCCTACTCAATTTGCTTGTAAATTGGTTTCAAGTTGTTAATATATGTCAAAGTTAGTGAATTGTTTTAACGCATTATTTGTGATTAGGGTTAGAAACTCATTTGTAATATATAATCGGATCAGTGATTGTAAACTCTTGTTTATTACTGGATTCGTAGTTAACAAGAATTGCGAGATTCATGAAGGAACGGGGTCAATTGGTTTCAGAATGATAATTTACATATCGATTTTAATTTGTAATTTTTTTTTCGAAAAGGGAGTATTTCAAGGAAAAAAAACATGAGTAAGCTAATACAAGTGTACAAGGGATTAGACAAATCGAAGTCATACTAATTTTGGATCTTATAGTGGCTAGGACAATAATTATATACAATCTCGCATATCTAACTAAGTTTTACATTTAAAATCATAAGAAGAAATATCAAAAAAAAAACATCATAACTCGCGATCTAATTACCAAATAAAATTAAATTGCGAGTTATAAAATTTCGAAAAGCTAAAATTAAGTGAGATCTTATGTTGTGGAATTAGGGAGGTTGACACAAGAACACATGAACATATGCATAGTTTAGTAAATTAGGGGACAAGTTAGTATGAGATGCCGTCTATATGGGACTAATCATACGATTTACTACTTTAATTTACCTCATTGGGATCATCAACCTTAAAACTTAAGTCATATTCTACTTAATTAACTCTAGTATAATTTTAGCGTATTAATTATCTCTTATTAGGTCATGTTCTTTTCGGCTGAAACGAGTTGAATTGAATAAATTGGAGTAGAACTTAATTGAACTAAATTGAGTGGAATTAAGGTGCAATGAATTTAGTTAAATTAAAAGTTATTTTTGTAAAGAGATTAATTGAAAATAATTAATTGAACGTAAATAAACTTAACGGAATACAACCAACCAAAATTGAAAGTAGCTGAAATTAAGCCAGAAAGAATAGGGTCTTAATCTTATATGACATTCTGTTGATTAACTTTCTTACAGTTTTATGAATTTTTAGAGTAAAATACAAATTTATCTATTTATATTTTTACGCGGTATTATTTTAATAAACTATATACAAGTTTAGTTTTACTTTGAAAACTTAAAAGTCTAGATAAATACGTCATTAAGGCTGTAAGTGATCCGAGCCGGTTCGTAGAGCCCTCGGAATCAGCTCGCTCGGTAAAAGCTCGGTTCGAAATCGGTAAAAACAAATTCCGAGCCGATTTCAAGTCGAGTTGGTCCAAATCCGAGCCGATTCCGAACTTAGTATAGCTCAGAATCGGATGTTCGTTTAGGCTCATTTTATCTCTTAATTTTAGTCATTTTGTGTTTTTGTAATTGTTTTTGTTCTTAATAAAATGTCATTTTAGCATTTATAATCATATATATTCTTTACATTTGAGTTTTTCTTAAAATATACGAGTATTTATTTTTAATTTGATTTAAAAGTTCAATAAAATAAAGAAAATAAAGATTTAGCCGAACTCGAATAGAGTTCGGGCCTAATTTATATGTATAATTCTTTTTACTATGTTGAAACTTTTAACTTAACGTTCAAGTGAACGTGTTCAAAAACTTTATAATAAAATTCATAATACTTAAAACAAATCCGACTTTATTATAAAACTCAATGAATTACACAATTGTTATACTATATCTGATGTATAATTTACCAGCTCATTTTTTTTATGATTTTGGATCCACAAATTTAAAAATATAATTCACATTACAATATTAGGGTGAAATTTGTGAAAAGTGACGTTATTAACGCCAGCTCAAATCTAAGATACCCTTCAGTTTTTCAAAATCACACAAAATAGCCCGTGTTGTTTCGGATTTTACGATACCCTCCATTTTTCAAATATCACACAAAATATCCCTAAACTCAATAAATTGTCTTGCAAATACCCTAACTACGGTATTTCGTAAAATTTTACAATTTTAAATACTATATTTCAGCTGTTTTAGTTAATTACACATCCATACTACGTAAATCAATCAATATAAATTTTATTTACTCATCTATGTACAATTTTACGTGATAATATAACACCATAAAAAACTCAAATTTATATATTTAGAATATTTTAAAAACTTGAGAAAATTGTTAATTACAGCCTTTTAAAAACCACTTTTTGAAAATTACAACCATATAATTTTTTTTTGTAAATTAAACCAATAATATTACTTCAGATCATAAATTACAGTCAAAATATTAACTCCGACGGAAAATTATTACCAATTTGAATTTTGGGGACTTAAGTTCATTTTTTATGACAATAATACCCCTACCTTCATCTTGTCTATTCTCTTATGTTCATCCAAAATCAGATTTTACAGCTTTATTTCTCACTAAATCTTCATTTATTCAACAATTTCACATAATCTAATTTTACCTTATTCAACTTAATTGAATTCTAATTCTATTATTTTCATTGTATCGTAAAATTAATTAGTGTTCTTCATCATCAATTTTTCCCCAAGTTGAAAATAATTAGGTTCTTCAATTTTCCCCCACTTAAAATAATTAGGGTTCTTCATTTTTTTCCCAAATTAAAACCCTAAAATTCGATTCAATTAATTGAAAAACAACAAATTGATTTCCATTGTATCTCAAAATAGTTAATGTTCTTCATCATTAATTTCCCCAATTGAAAATAATTAGGGTTCTTCAATTTTCCCCAAATTGAAAATAATTAAGAATCTTCAATTTTCCTCAAATTGAAACCCTAAATTCGATTAAATCAATTTAAAAACGAAAATTGTGGACAATATCAGATTTGCTTTAACACTACCAAAAACAACAAATTAAACATAAATTTAAGAGAAATCCAAATGTACGATTCGATAAGATTTGAGAATAATTTGGGAAAATGTTCGAGGAAGATGAAGGAGGTAAATGAAGAAATCTGGGTAAGTAAACAAATAGGCAAGGGTATATCAGTCATTTTTTGATAAAATTGACCGGAAACGGCATCGTGGTGCAATTTTCAAACAAAAGTGATATTATGGATGTAATTTTCAAGAAAAAAAAATATAAGGCTGTAATTTAAAAAAAGTGGTTTTTAAAATGTTGTAATCAACAATTTTCTCTAAAAATTAATATGAAAATTTACGAATATATCAGATGTTTCTTAAAAATCGAAAAAATCGAGATCACTTCCTAAAATTTGGAAAAATATAGAGATACACGTAAAAAATACCAAAATTTATTGCCTTATTGGTATGTACAAGTTTTAACTTGGGTTAGCTAGTCCACTTTCTTTCTTTTTCTTATCTTCAATAATGCATGTTCATTAATTTCTTTGAACCGTTGATTACTCATTAGTCATTAGTCATTACTAAATTGTTAAGCTCTTGATTGATTACTAATTACTCGATTGATTTAGGTCAAATCCTATTTTAATCTAGATTCACGAAAATCTAAGTTGTACTAATACGAGTTTAATAATGTGTACAAATGAAAAGAGCTTATAAAATATTTGCAAATCTTGATTACGTTCTGCCTTAATACAAAGTACTACTCATACCTTTCGCACTTTGCATGAAAGCATCGTTCTCAGCAACAAAACCGTGTTAGTCTCCTTAATTACTGAATTAAGTAGAAATATTTTTGGTCAACCTTATGAAATAGTGAAATACCGTAAATATTTCTATAAGACGGTTTTAAAAAAAATAATTGTAAAATGGTATTTTTTGTTAATCATTCTTACTAATTAATAGAGTTAATTTAGATTCTTTGTATTAATATAAAACCGCCTTACGCAAGACTAACTCATGAAATACGTGTAACGCGTCACAAGGTCAATTCTAAAGATAGTTCTTTTATTATAACATGTTATTTCGATAAATCTCAAACCTCTTAAACTGCTGACATGTACTCAGTATGATTTACTTGTATGCTCACATGCCGATAATTGTCATTTGATCGGTAATTGGCCTAAGAAAGTGATTTATGGCCTAAATCCAAGCTTTCTATATTTTGAGCATGTCACCCTCATGTCCGCAGCTTTCTATATTTGGAGCATGTCACCCTCATGTCCGCGTTACCCTAAAGAGTTGAGTTACAATGAATTTGAATTATGAAGCCAAGAAATAACTTAGAATACCAAATAGTATAGGAGTATAGGTTATACGGACTACGGAGTACACAAATACTAAAAAGAGAGGAATTTGAATCACCAATCATGTGGGGAAGGGAGGTTTTGAGTCACTTTCAAAGAAGATGCACTTATGTCCTCCGTAGCCCGTACCTAGTATTTACGTTTGACAAACGATTAACGCAAATTCCCTCTCTGATCTATTGATATTAAACTTTTTTTTGTGTACAAATTTACATGTTAACGGCCCTCTATGAATCGACTCAATTACAAAGCTCGATCAAATGTCATTTGCATCTACCCGTAAATGATATCTAAATTCAAACTTACAAGACTTCAAGTCTGTTTACCTAGTGCGCACCAGAAATAATAGCTGAGAGCTCCCTTATACTCTTAGCATTCATTCTTTGAGGGTTTTTTGCCACGCTATGAGCACATTGGTGCTCTCGAAGATTGTGAGACCGTTGTGTGATTCATAGGCTTTATGGTAGTGCTTTTGAGACGCATTTGATGTATCTTACACTAGGTTGGACTTATATCCTTAATGTCATGTGTGATAAGTGTTATTGAGAAACACTTGAGCCACCTATGTAGGTATGATGATCACTAGACTATGAGAAGTCTTATGAACACATCTGCCAATACCAAGGTAAATGCATGACTCTACAAAGAGCGTGTTGCATTTTGAATCGCGGAACGATCATATTTTGAACGTATGATATGTGTTGTGCACTTGTGCGTGATATCGACTGAAGATCGGCTATGAATTCAAATCGAAAGATATTCTCTTACTGTAAGTAAGTTGTTTCCTCAAATCGAAAGATACTGATACCTAAGTATCCAATCCTTCTTTTAGCCATTCATTTTTTTTAGTTATTTTCTTCGCCATAAGTGAGCGATTGTTGGAATTCATGCCTTGAAAGGCATTAGTGCTCACTAATTTTCTAGTGTTTAATGCCGCATCGGTGGGAAATACTTCTTTTTTCATCTTTATATATTTTCTTCCCTTTGATTGGTTAATTGAGTGGACCAAAGGTATTTTTTATAGTGTTAATTTAAGCTTGTGGGTTTGGGTCCAAATATGCACACATGTGCACGTACGTCGGCCTGGCTCGGCCCGGCTCGAGTAGAGCACCTGCGGTGCGGGCCTTGGCCCACTTTTACCCTTTTCGCTTTTGTGTGCTTTGAAGGAAAAGATCCTCCATGTTTTTATTGCCTCTGATTGTATCAGAGTCGTGTTGCAGATGTTTGGGATCATCGCTGCGAGCCCCTCTTGCAGGAACGTTTTTAGTAATTTGGAAGGAATTCTTCCTTCTTTTCACTGTTTTAGTTTTTCTTTTGTTAGTAGGCAACATAATGGTAGGGCACATAGTGCAGCTAAGTGTGGCTTAGCATCTTAGCTGTACGTATCCAATTGTCAAAAAAAATTGGTTCCTAAACCATCCTTATTTTTCCTGTAAATAGAGTCCCTACTCCACTCTTCAAATCACAACACTCTTTGTCTCTCTATATTTCCTCCCTCTAAACACGTGTCTGGTACACTCTTACAAATTATTCGAAAGTGTCTAATCTTTAATGAGCGAATCTAGATATTACAGTGTCAAACCATGGAGAACTGTCGGCACTTACTGATCGGCTCCCCAAAGACAAAGGTTCTTTTCCTCGTCACTTCAAATTGATATTTCTGTGCTTTTATTGTTACTCCAACTCTACAAACTAAAAAGTTTAGTGCAAAATCCAATCATTTAGTACCTTAACAACATGGACCATACATAGATGCATTAGTGAACACAACCACTAGTCCACTACAACCTTGTTCATACAAGTATAAGTTAACAAAACTATATTATAGAATGAAGTGTTCCTAAAAAGTAACCTATTATATAACATATTTTATCTACCAACTTATCATATTATCACAACTTTTGTATTCATCAACCGTCCACTTTCAAGGTGCCACTTACCTTCCACCCTTATTCTTAATTTAGAGGACTGTTTAACTTTAAATTTCATAGATATTTATTAAAATGAGTTATAGAGATTCAACTATTGTATGTGATATAAAATATGGTTTCTAAAAGTGTAATTCCAAATTTTTATTCTTAAATTCTTACCATATACAAATATTAAATGCCTAAAGGAATGTTTTAATGTTAAAGATTGGGCGATGAGTGGTACTGAATCTTGATACCATCTTCTCACATGCTTTATAAAGGGGTCAATCACTTGATCATGTTAATATTCTTATATCCCTATATTTTGGACGTGGGCTGGATTGTACCGAGACTCGCTATCAGTCAATAAAACTATCTCAATTTCTACCTTTTATTGCTTCCTCCATCCCGGTCATTTGTTTACCTATTCTATTTCTGGGTTTCTCAGTCGATTGTCAAAACATAGCGAGTATATGAAAAGGTCTTATAACACAAAAGAAAAGCACAAATTCTTATTTGCAACCGCACTATCCGTCGCAAGTTTGTGACGGATACCGTTTCCTCTCACAAAATACCCACTTTTTCTCTTTCTCCAGCACTATTCATGTGGTCCCCTTTCTCCACTAACTCATTTTCTATCCATTTTATCTCACAAAATATCCGTCACAAATGGTAACCCGTCGCAAGCAAGACTTACTAAAAGGAAAGTGGTAAGAAAGTTTGTTCATGTAGTAGTAGGTGTATGCCTTATATAAATGTGCTTCAGTTCGTCTCAAAATCCACACAAACACATACATTTAAAACATACGTCCATTCTCACCCTTCAATCTTATACGAGTAGTTAGTATTCGAGATTCGCCCCTCTTTTATACCAAAAAAAAAAATCCGAATAATTAGTTTCATCAACTTTTTATTAGTATATCTTCTAAATTCTCTTTAAAAATGAGTCAAAGAAATAGTAGTATAAAACAAGTCTTGGTCCTTTTGGTATGCATTTTGGGCCTGTGGGCTTTAGCCCAGCCCACATTTGGAGCTGTTTACAATGTTGGGGAAACAAGTGGGTGGACTTTTAATGTCAACAATTGGCCCCAGGATAAGTTTTTTCAAACCGGTGATGTTCTAGGTATTTGTTTACCTTTTCTTTTATATATCGAGTTGCTTCTGATATATTTGAAGTTTTTTAGATACCGTCTTAGGTTAAAACCGAGGTATTGAACAAAGTTACAACGAGCTCTAACTTACATTTACTATAATCATATACAAAGTATAAATGAATTGTTTTTTTACACGAACTATCGTCTTACTTGTGAGACTGTCGTAATATTAATTTGTGCGGTTTCTAATACTTTTGCAGTATTCAACTACTTGAACGCATGGCACAATGTGGTTGCGGTCGATAAAAACGGGTATGACAATTGCATTAGCCCAAGAGAAGCTAAAGTTTACCAAAGTGGTAAGGATGAAATCGTGCTCAACAGAGGACTCAATTACTTCATCTGCACAGCAATTGGCCATTGCCAAGCTGGGATGAAGATTGCTATCTATGCTGCATAATTACTCAATTGTTTACGTTTTTCTTATTCGGGGTCTCACTCACTTATTTATGTTTTCGTACCCATGAATCACTACTACCGAAAATGAACCTGGCATGTACGATCTGGGAAAAAAATGGCAATTTAAACAGAACGAAAAGGTTAGGTCGTGCTTACATAAGTTTTACTCCGTATTATACATAAATCAACACAGAAATTTACAATTTTTAAGACCATTAATGAAAGTTGTATAGATCATCCGCAATTAAACAAGCTAAACTCGACATAAAGGATCATGATATAATTCTAATTCATTACGAGTCGAAAGAGAAAGTTCACAAGTCCATAGAGTACAACTACAAACGTTAACCTAACATTCCGCGAAGAAACATATATGTACATACACGATCAGACGGTTCTGGATTGACCGACTCAATGAGCGATCGTACTTGGAGAACGGTGAGAGTAAATAGCACAAGCACAATGGACTGACGTGAGATTCAGGCAACCGCTTATAATGAGAGAATGTCGTCCAGGACAAGTGTGAAGTGATGGGAAGGAATCGCACACTGCTTGGACTGCAGGTGGGGTTAGAGCGGTGCACTGACTGATGTTTAGGTTCATGAGGCCGTCATCTTCATATCGAGGAGGTTTGATAGACTGCCATACACCGTGTTTATTTCTCACTCGACTTTGGGCCAAAGAGTACATCGCTCTATCTGTGATGTTCTGGCAATAGTACAGTCCAAGAGACCTGAGGTGTGGGCATCGGTTTGCTAAGGCTATCACACTTTCATCTGCATAGCGAGAATAAACCCAAACGTCATATTTAGACCTGAAAAACTAATTCGACACAAATGACCCGGCCAAACCAGAAAATAACAGGAGAAAAACTGAATGCAAATTGATCGACCCCGAATGACTGTATTAGATAACTCTGAGCACAAAAGTTATAAGAGTACTGCAGGAGAGTGACATAATAGGATAACCCACTTGTAGGCGTGTAGCTAATCAACTGACCAAAAACAAATGATCTCTTAGTTTCGGAATCTAGTATAACCACACATTCTTCATCGCAACTGACTTTGATGGTAGACGTAGAACGATGTCAATTTTGAAAAGTACTTTCTCACAACAGTCATCGTCCGAGGAAGTTAGTATTTTGAAAGGTACATACATGAGAATTTGTTCTCATCAATTTAACTAGACAAAGGCAAGACTATTTCTAAATATAATTGGAGAAATTCATTGTCAAAGTTGAAAAAAAGAACTGAAATGGGGACGAGAAAGAACGGGATGACTGGTCAGTGACGGCACAGCAGTTCAAAGTGAAATAACCAAAAAACATCACGCACGCCGAAGGAGAACTGATGAGTAGTCTGGTTAAATACCTGTTATAAGAACACAACCACACAAGTCAAGGGCTCGAAGATTTGGACAGCCATAAGCCAAACTTGTGACACCCGAATCCCCAACATTTTCACACCACCCCAAGTTAAGAGTCTGCAGCTCTCTGCAGTTATACGCGATGGCCTGCATTCATACACAGTATATAAAAATTCAGTAGCGGATTCAGGGAATTTCGATGCAAATTCTAAGGTATACTTGTAGAAAATCATTAATTTAGAGTTCTGTTTGCACAAAAAATCGCGCAAAATTGGAAAAACCAATGCAAGTGATAAGTGATAATGGTACTTTCAATGAGCGAAACTTTACCTGCAAAGCTCGGTCAGTAGCGGCCCTCACACATCCACATAGATTTAGGGACTTCAACTTCTTGCAAAAACTAGTAAGATACGCAACGGCATCATCACTAAAAGCTGTGCACCCACTAATGTTTAGCTTGGTTAGATTCGGGCAACCATGTGCCAAAGCATACAAAGAACGATCAGTTAGCTTGAAACTCTTGCTTAAGTCAAGCTCCCGGAGATCATGGCAGAAACTTGCTACAGTCTCAATCGCATTATCCTCAAGTTGTGGTTTATCTTGACGAAGTATCAATGTCTGCAACCTTGTGAACTTTGGTGCAAGAGTTAGGACTACCTCGTTCATGTTGTTTTTGCACCTACAAATATGATACATACCATTAGCATCACAAACACAACTCTTCAACCATTTTAGTAAAGCAACAGATGGAAAACAAACAATCGAACAAATTACATATTTGAATTTGCATTCTAAGTTGAACCAAAGACACATTATATTTGGCTTTGAAATATGATGATCATGTTGATCAATGCGAATTTTATTCATTTTGGGTCATTCAAAATGAGCCTTTTGAGTGTTTTCAACAGGGTTACAATACATCCATACGGGTAGATGGGACCCCTTGAGACAATCGGTTATATTGCAAAATAATCACTTGCAAATCAAAAGGGTCCTAACATTATAATGATACAAGTAGAAAAAACAACCCCCTAACATATCACATGACTTAACACAAAATAGAAGGAACTGCAAACAGAAAATAGACAATTGATTACACTCAAAACTAAAGTACAGCACTCAAATAAAAAAACAACAATTAGATAAACATCAAACACGAATCATAATCCCACACAAACAAGCACGAGAGCGTGAAAATAGTGAATAACAAGGGAAAGAATACATACCAAGAGAGACAAAGACGCGTCAACCCAAGGCAAATCGCTTCCCTCCATCCACTACACACCCCCGAAACCCTGATCACTGTCTTATCATCAACAAGAGTAAGTATCCGCAAAAGCAACTCCATAGGAATATCCTTCCAATCAGCCATCAACTTGCCACCGTCGACGGGGCTAGCACCAAGAGCAGCACCAAACACCATTAGCTTCTTAAAACAAGAATCCAAATCCTCACTCCTTAAACCCTCTTGCATTGCCATAAACTCTTCCACTCTTTATAAACAAACCTTGAAGAATATTCCTGTTTTCCACCACCTCAATAGATAAACATCAGACATTTTTTTAACATTAAATACCCAAGAATTAAAAATTACACAGCAGTAAATGACAAATAGGTTAGCCATATAAGGCTTTACATTTGTCAACAGCACATAAAATACACAGAAATCATGTAATGACTAAGCATTTGAATCATCCTTACCCAATACCATCTATATTTAATCATTTTTTAACAATATCTTATTTTTAGTATCAATCTCAACAAAATGGCTTAAACTGTACTACGGAGTATTAATCTATTATTACCAGTTAAGAGCAATAATTATTTTTCCTTGTCCTCCTAAAACATTATAACAATAAGGCTCTCTTGTAGCTGCTATATCGTCACAAACTTATAACGAATAAGTATCACCCACTCGGTGGGTAGAAGTACAAAAATGACTTGTTTTTATCTAGCCAATTGACCCGTCACAAATATGAATTTGTAAGGGAGTAACTAACATTTACCCTTATGACGAAGTTACCTACTTTTTCTTTCCCCAAAGGTACCAACGACTACGAGGGTAAATGTTAGGTACTCCCCTAATAATAACAATATATCAATGATTTCGGCACCCGTGGTAATTTCTAACAGTAATCACAGATTTACCCAACCCTACCCCTAAACAAAGAGAACTATGCTTCGCTCAGATGATACCCTCATATTTATTCCTGATGGGTTTACTGTTTAAAGGACTTGATTGCTTGAACATTTCTTCTGGAATTATAAACTACTGTAGAAAACTCACACTTTCAATGTCAAGACAAGGTCTTTGTCAGCACAAAATCTTGTTTGAACTCGTCTCAAACTTAAAACGGACTTTGTATTTGATATAATGACTATATAGCTATCAAAAGAGTTAAGACGGTTTTAAGGAAGACGGACTAGTTTGTTTGAGTACTAAATTGAGACATGCAAAAGCAACTATCAAAATTAAACGAAATCCAATCAAACAATCAAATTTCCACAAACAACAAAAAATCAAGCAACAAACAATCAAACAAATTTCCCTTGTTTGGGCAAATTAAACATGAAACATACCCAAATAATCTCAATCAAAAAGTAATATGATCAAACATGGGAATTATAAAGAAAACCAATGAATTACAGAGTAATAAGATGAAGTCAAAGGGTGATGATAAAAATGAAAATAAAGAAAAAATAGTACCTTGAAATGAAAGTTGAGTAATTGAGTTGAAATTGAATCGGTATTGGGTAATTAGCGTGTAATCGATAAGCACAAGACACAAATTGTAATTTGTGCCTACTTTGTTGTGTAGGAAAGACTGGACATTTAAAGAAGCTTGAACTGCGTACTCGATTGATCTGAGGGTTATTATGCTGACACGTGTATGGCTTCGATGGAAGTAGAGTGGGCCCTACTTAAAGCCATGTTTATCTTAAGTTTGTCCATTCTCGTTTAAGACAGGAGGATACGTCTCAAATTTAACTCGAGTAAGTAGTTCGGATAAAAAAAATTGAAAACTAGAAATATTTGCTATAGGCAATCTCAGGAGTGGATATCTCCCATAATAAAGCATATTTGCGATAGATAATCACTCCCAAGCAGAAGGCCGTATTAATTGGGTTATCAATATTTTTACTTCTAATCTCACATTAATTATCTTTACTTACTTTCAACCCAATTTCACCCTCCCAAACAGAAGATCACGACTCGGAGGCATCGACTCGGAGGCATCAACTCGGGAGTCGTTTGGTTGCATGTAGGAATTCGTATTGCCTAGAAAGTCGTAAAACACATGATTTTAGAATTCACGTGAATTAGAAAATATTGTTTGGTTGTCATGTAGGAAGTGCAATTCATGTAGGCATTTTCACTTACCTAGGAGACCTAGGTAAGTCACTTCCTCCATTATGGAGGAATTGCAATTCATGGGAACTACAATTTCATGTGAATTGGGGTAACCAAACAAGAGGTCAATTCTGCAATTCACGTGAATTTAAAACTTGGAAGAGACCGTCTTTCAAGAAATTATTGAGAGACCATTCTTTTGTACCATTTTAATCGTATTTTGTGACCCTTTTGTCCTTGATTGTACCATAGTAATTTCGTACCTATTTACATAATAAATGTACTTATTTTATTTTTAATCATGATTTGTAGCTATTTTATTACATTTAGTACCACTTTTTCTTAAATTTGTACAATAGTCTCTCAATAAACTTATTGAGAGGCGGTTTCTCAAGAGACCTACCGTTTCTTCTAAATTCTTAGGATTTTTCATGAATCAACCTTATCTATATAATAACATAAAAAGCCTAGATTGAGTAGTTAGTTGAACGACACGTGACGAGCTATTGAGTACATAGTTGAAGACATGTGTCAAGCTACAATTTTATAGTAAATCAAAATATTAAAATAAATAACAAATAGAAAATGAAAAGACAAAACAGTAATCTATGTAGAAATGACCTAAACCTTTGTCTACCAAACATTACTCAACTCCAAAATCACAATTTATATCTCTTGAATGCCAAACTTTTTATATTTTACAATTATGAAACGAATTTTATATTTATATAATTTATATAATAGCATAAAAAGCCTAGATTGAGTAGTTAGTTGAACGACACGTGGCGAACTATTGAGTAGGTAGTTGAACGACATGTGACGATCTACAATTTTACTCTAAATCAAAATATTAAAATAAAGAACAAATAGAAAACGAAAAAGCAAAATAGTAATCAACGTAGAAATTACCTAAGCCTTTGTCTACCAAACATTATTCAACTCCATACTCAAAATTTATATCTCTTGAATGTCAAACTTTTCACATTTTACAATTATGAAACCCATTTAACAAATTTTACCTATAAAATACTCCCTCCGATTTCCTGTGTTGTTCCCTTTTGATTTTAGCCCAATAAAAATTCTAACACATTATTAGCAAAAATAAAAAATAAAAAAATTCACGGGAAAATTTATTCTTTTTTGCCTATATTTTTCTAATAGCCTATTTAATTTCATTTGATTGATTATTTAAAACTTTTCATATTTTTATTTTTGTAGCGAGTTGGAATCAATTGAGAGTGAAATGAAGAAACTAAAATGAAAGTAGAAGAAAAAAGAAGAATCTAACAAACATTTATATCATATTCTTTGTTTTTAGGATTGTCGAATGTTGATGAAGACACTTTATATCATTAATTATCGAATATATTGAAACCTTAGTTTTATAGTCTCATATTTTATTATTGATATATCGTTTTGGGAAATTTTTAAAGTATTTATTAATTGATAATGTGTAGTGAATTTGTTGAAATTGATATATATTAACAACTTTATGTATGTCCATGGCGTGTTTACTATAATTAAGTATAATATTTTTTATGAAGCCGTCTAAAACAATATATTTTTCTTGTACTTTGAGTATCAAAGAGGAACATATTGCCTAATTTGTAATTTGTAATTTTTAATGAGAGAATATCGCATGATTATCGATGTTGTTTTTATCTATTGTACCCTTATTTAAATTATGTTTTATTTGATTAAACATTACATGATTATTAATATTCTATTTAAGAGAAATTGAGTTAGAAAATTTTAATTATTCTTAAATATTGTTATTATATTCAGACTTAAAAAATATAATTATTTAACTAAGGTTAATACAAGTTACTACTTTCATAATATCATTTTAATAAAGTTATTGTAAACTAGGAAAATTGTTATTTAAATGTCCAATAAAAACGACCATTCAGCTAGAAAGGTCATATGAGAATAATCAAATTAAATTGCAATAACAAAAAAAACATAATTTTTTTAATGAAATATTAGAAAAATCATGTGGTAAAAGATAAAATTAGAGAATTTTTTTCTAGGCAAAGGGTGTGTTATCGAAAAATAATGAAAAAACACTTGAATGAATAAAATCCGTACATGAATGAGTAACTATGTTTTTTTTATTCAGATCACGCAGAATAATCATAATTGTAAAATATAAACATTAAAAAGTCTAAAAATCCCGTGATTTTCACGGGATACAAAACTAGTTTAGTTCAAAAGTTTTTGTGCGTCCATTGTTTTGTTTATTAAATTGTACTCCGTATAAGATAATTACACATGAATTATTTAAACAAAGTTAGGGCTCCATCTTACAATTTTGCCTAAAATCTCCAAATGTTTAGGACCGGCCCTGGCGGGTTCAATTATAACACATATACATGTTACATCTAAATTTGGTAAACGGGTTAATTGTATTGGATTTGCGTTGGGTCATTTCGGGTTTGAGCTATTTCATGTCAATGTCCATTATTATCAAACTAGTTGTTGAATAATAATCAATCTGCAACACGAACCATTTGGGTTGGATTATTCAGATTCAGGTCTTAAATTCTAATTTCAGATCAAATATTCAAATCGGGTTAAATTATTCAAATTGGGTCAAAGTACCTCTTTGTGTCGTACGTCTTATTGATATCCCAGCCCTGAAATGAAACAGAGCTCAAAGTAATTAGATGGACAAAATTAATAAATCTGTGACCCCAATGGTCATTGGTATCCACGTAAGGGAATTTTTAAAAGAGTGTGAATACATAAATATACGAATTTTTATTGAAGACGTGTATTATCTGTTATAAGCTGAAAATGGATAGTGACTCTTTCACATTATATAAGTACAATATTCATAAGATATCAATTTTCTACCATATGTATGTTCACTTACTTTATTGTAATCTATAAGAGTAAAATATCTTTCTTTAACTAGTGACAAATATTAAGACTCTTTGAAATAAATGATGGTAATATGAGAAAAAAAAATGAACGATGTGACTGAAGATTCCAAGTCTAAATTATGTCAAGAAACGAAACCGAGTCTGTGGACAGACTACGTGATGTTCATGAAAGTTGAGTAATAAAATCAAAAATTTAAGAATTGAAGCTTAAAAAATAGAGTTATTTGTCCCAATTGTATTTATTTTATTTTGCAATTAGAAAATAAAATAAATATTTACTATTGATTGCAAATTTACGACCAGAAGAATATTATTTATTGATATTTGACCCATGGACATACTTTTATTATTCGTTTAGTTTGAATATAAATTATAAATCTTTAATTGATCCAAAACTCATAAAAACCGAACTTAAAAGTTTTAATTATCATCGGTTAATACACACGAGTCACGACTATATCCACACAGATAGGACTATACATCCAGATATATATGAGTAATTGAGTCTGTTAAGAGTATAAAAAGGGAATGATTGTGTTACTGATAATCGTTGTCTTACATCCAAATGAGGTGAGGTATATATAATATCACATTCTAATGAAACCCTAATGAAACCCTAATGTAAACAAGTCTAATGGTAGCCGGCCCTAATATAAGCCCATTCTCATAATAGTATCGTACATCAAATATAAATTTAGTTTAGCCTATATGAATTTTTTTTTTGAGCTTTTAACAATTTTTTCTTGCACTATAATTTTTTAGTGTTAAAATTAAAAAATTTTAGTTTTATATGTATTATGTTTAAGTTTCAATATAATGTTTTGATTTACAATTTTTTTATAAAGATATTCAGATTCTTTTCGATAAAACTCGTAAAATATATATGTATAAACTCAATTTTTTTGTTATAAAGTTCGAAATCTATACTATCAAATACATACATTGTTGTATAATAGTCTAATTAATATATCCAGATTGACTCAACATAAAGTCAGATAACCTTTACACAAATTGAGTTAGGCCCTGTTCTTTTGGACTTATTTTTGCTTAATTTAAGTTAAGTTCAGCAAAAATAAGTTAAGTTCAGCAAAGTTCAGCAAAAATAAGTTAAGTTCAGAAAAAATAAGTTAAGTTAAGTTCAGCAAAAATAAGTTCAGAAAAGTTCAGCAAAGATAAGTTAAGTTCAGCAAAAATAAGTAAAGTTAAGTTCAGCACAAATAAGTTCAGCAAAGTTAAGCAAAAATAAGTTCAGAAAAATTAAGCAAATAATCATACTCGTTTATAGTATTGACGAGTTTTGAAAAATTTAAGATTTTCACAAATTCTCTCGTACAAACGTCTCATGTGCGACCATTTTTTTTATTTACCCAAAAGTGTCACTATTAACAAAAGAATAGTCGGATTTTCCAAAAAATACACAGGTTAAAAATTACACGAAATAATCTCGTACATTAATGAACATACTATATTTATATAGAAATATATTATTAAAAATATTGTGATAATATAGAAATAGATTTGTGATTTACTTTTTAATTATGTATTAAAGTAAGATAATGAACATACTATATTTATATATATATATATATATATATAGAAATCGAATCACGTGAGGCCGCCCTCTTAGGATGAGGCCGCTGGACCCTTTCTAAACCGTTAGATTTTAGTAGCATGGGCGCACGAGATCTTGACACGTGTCCTATATAATATCAAAAAAAAAACTGACAATTCATCTGTCTTCATTTCTCTCTCTTTTTCTTCAACTCCAATCAATCACCTCCAATATTCTTCAACAATGGCGGAACAGCTGACGTCAGGAGCAAGCAACCGAATAATCCCCTTATTCAAACATGCCGGAGCTACTTCCATGCTCATCGCACATACCCTACTTTTACTATACACATCGTTTATATGCATAATTTTACTTCTAGTGCCGCGCTCTCGCCGGAGTGCGTCGGCCGTGGAGGAATCGCCTGAAACGACAGTGAAGAGGCGGCGGAGGTGGAGGCTTGATGAGGAAGTGGACACGTGTCGCCGCCGTGCGTTGGCGGAGGCTACTGTAGAGAGAGAAAATGGGATGGGGGATTTGATTTTCTTTGGTGTTACTGGGAATGCCCTCTTTTGTCGATTTTGGTTTCCTCTTTCTCATGATCATCTTAACTGTGAAACTAGAAACTTAACTTGTGAAACTAGATGCTTAATATGTGAAACTGGAAGCACAGATTGTGAAACTGTGAAACTGTGAAACTAGATGCTTAACTTGTGAAACTAGATGCTTAACTTGTGAAACTAGAAGCTTATTCTGTGAAACTAGAAGCTTAACTTGTGAAACTAGATGCTTAAGATGTGAACTGTAAGCAAATATTGTGAAACTGTGAAACTGTGAAACTGTGAAACTAGAAGCTTAATTTGTGAAACTAGATGCTTAACTTGTGAAACTGGAAGCAAATATTGTGAAACTGTGAAACTAGATGCTTAACTTGTGAAACTAGAAGCTTATTCTGTGAAACTAGAAGCTTAACTTGTGAAACTAGATGCTTAAGATGTGAAACTGTAAGCAAATATTGTGAAACTGTGAAACTGTGAAACTAGAAGCTTAATTTGTGAAACTAGATGCTTAACTTGTGAAACTGGAAGCAAATATTGTGAAACTGTGAAACTGTGAAACTAGATGCTTAACTTGTGAAACTAGAAGCTTATTCTGTGAAACTAGAAGCTTAACTTGTGAAACTAGATGCTTAAGATATGAAACTGTAAGCAAATATTGTGAAACTGTGAAACTGTGAAACTGTGAAACTGTGAAACTAGATGCTTAACTTGTGAAACTAGAAGCTTAACTTGTGAAACTGGAAGCAAATATTGTGAAACTGTGAAACTAGAAGCTTGGGGATGCGTGAGGTCCTTTGGCCTCATCCTAAGAGGCGGCCTCACGTGATCCGGCCTCTATATATATATATATATATATATATATATATATATATATCTGAAAAGAAATTATTATTATTATTATTACTATTATTTTTATTATTATTACTATTTATATTATTTAAGTTAATATTTATTTAGTTCGAAAAAGTTAGACTCAAGCTGCCGTCTTTTTAGACATAAAAATTCGCTTAAGTCTCGGCTTTAATGGAAAATACCGTAAAACATTGGCAGAAATTCCTTTCTTCTTTTTTCGCCCCGTTGATGTCACTTGTTCTCTAACCCTTTTCCATCTTGAAGTCCCACAAGTTGAGCATGTATCATCACGTACTTTGTCTTTCCAATAAAGTTGGCAGTGTTTCGGGCAAGCATCAATTTTTGTGTAATCAAGGCCTAATTTACTAATAACCTTCTTTGCTTCAGCAAATGTTTTTGGTAAGTTTTCCCCGTTGGGAATTGCAAGTCGTAAAATTTCTAATAGGCTACTAATAGACTTATTACTCCATTTATTAGTACTCTTTAAAAGGAACAAAAGTACTAAAAATGATAACTTAGTCAATTCACACCCCGGCCACAACTCCTGATCAGCATCCTTTAATAAAGTGAAAACGTTTTCAGCATCTTTACTTGGTCCGGTGGTTGTCATATTTATCAGATGGGGAGAACCATTGAAACCAGACTCCTCATTTCTTTGTCTATATGCATCGTGAACTAATTGTTGCATATGAGTCAAAGGCGGAGTTGTTTCCATAGGTTCATCGACTAATGTGTGCTCCAATTGTTCTCCATGAAAAATCCAAGTGGAGTAGTTACACATTATTCCAGAACTAAGCAAATGTACATTCACTTCGTCTGGACTTAATAGTTTACTGTTTACGCACTTCCCACAAGGACAATATATTTTACCATTAGAAGAGGATATGTCACGGGTAGCATATCTTATGAACTCACGAACTCCTACTTGGTATCGTTCACTTCCCCTACGACTAGCCAAATTTTCCTTGATAAAATCAGATCCATCAAACTGTAAAATAATTTCACATGTAACGTAAATTCAGCTCCGAGCAAAAAAACATAAGTACACTAAAAAGGCCTCAAATGCCAAATTCAGAACTGCCAAATTCACTTAAATTATAAGTACACTAGAAAATAATGCTTATACTGCGACTTCTATATACTATTAAAATAATTCTTTTGCTTCCATTGAAATTTCAGCTAAAGCTACTTCAAATCACCTTTCCCTTTTACATAAAGCAGAGGACAGAGGTCTTTCTTTACATATTTCTTTATACTCAAAGACAACTTCTTATATCGTTTCTTCTATAAAGTAGGGCAAGACAGCAAATAAGAAGCAAAGGCAGCAAGTCTCTTTTTTTTTTTGGTAAAAGGTAAGTTGTATATATCAAAACCAAATACACGGAGATTCTAAGAAAGATATAAAACAAAACTAATCACGGCCATGTAGACTCCTAGTTTACTCGGTTCACTAAGGAACCCCAAACCATTAGCATTCACACTGCCACTAGCATAAAATGCTAATTCCTGTAGTCCTGACTTGTGCTATTGCTGCACCAATTTTCTGAACTAACAACATAAACCAAGGCTGATGAGCAGACCCTCAGGATCCTAGCATACAGCCAGGAATATTGCCTATCTTCTTCAACTAATCTTATTCAAACACCCATTGCCAACCCTCTGACTCGCGAAACAGCCCCATTTATGACTCGCGCCTGCCATGTAAACAGGACTGCACCAGACCAGAAAACTGCTGCACTATCAAATCTAAATTCATAATAAGCATAACCGAAACACACACTGCACATATCCTGCAGTACACAGGAATGCACAGAGCAGAAAAAAGCTACTGTTCTGCCAAACTATACTACACAGACCCCTGACCAAGTCTGCGTCAATCCATCCCCAAAACTGCTACACTAAACAGCCGCTCCTGTGCAGAAGGCTGCCTTATTACTCCTTAATGATCCCAATTCCCAACTCCATCCCCAAAGGCGAAATCGAGTTAAACAAAGCCGTTTTCAAAGAAGTAGACTGAAGTTGTGATAGACGTTTTTGGAATGAAAATGAAAACCAGCTTTTAGGAAAAGAAATTAGTTTACAGTCAACCTCGCTTCAGACTATTTAGATACAACCATTAAGATTGTTTTATTCTCTGACCAGATTTGGGTGATGTTTCAACAATTTTGCAAAGTAAGTCTATTATATTACATTCAAATTGGTTCTAATTGCAGTAAAAAAAAGGTAGCAATCATTATGAGTTTTATATGAAAATCAAGAACTACAAATCACTGTGATTGCAATACAAAATCAATAACAAATTGTAATCAGTAAAGAATGGAACCAGTCCTATGATTATTGTTGATTTCATGTACCAGTAATAGTCGATTATTGTCGATTTCATGTACCAGTAATTCACAACCACATTGTGATCCCAATAATCAACAAGCAAAACAGAAAAAATTGAAGTAAAAATAACATCAAGAAAGGAAAACAATCAATAATCAATAATCAACAAGCAAAATAGAAAAATTGGAGTAAAAATAACATTGACAAAAGAAAAAAATCAATAATTGGAATAATCTTCAAATTTTGATACCTGTGATTGGAAGCTTCTTCCTCGTCGTTCCCTTTTCGTTCCTTTGACTAGTCTTCAATGCTTACGTCGTTCGTCGTTCGTCGTTCGTCGTCGTCGTCGTTCAAAGGTATAGGGAGAAGTTTTTATGTTTTCAAGGGTTTTAGTGTTTTACTAAGGTGGGAAACTTACGCGCGTTTTTTTTTTTTTTTTTGGGTTTTACTTGGTATTTTTTTGAGGCGCTTTATCATAGCGCTTCCTACTTTGGCATAATTAAACATATTTAAGCAGTTTTTTAATAAGCGTCGGGAGGTGAGCGCCTCTATATCCTATTCTTGTAGTAGTGATAAGAACTTAAGAGAATCAAGACCTAAAAAATACGAGCACATAAGAACGCGAGTTATTAACGCAAGAATGCGACCCTAGTAGAGCTATTAAGTTAATTAAGAATACGAGCTAATGTAAAAATATACGAGCTATTAAGATAAGAATACGAGCTAATGTAAAAATAACATACGAGCATATAAGAGGATCACGAACTTACAAATATGAGCATATAAGAATATGGACTAATATAAAAAGAATACCACCTAATGTAAGAAGAATACGGGATAAAAAGATAAAAATACGAGCTATTAAGATAAGAATACGAGCTAATGTAAAAAGTATACGAGCTAATAAGATAAGAATACGAGCTATTAAAATAAGAATATGTGCTAAAGTAAAAAGAATACGATCTAATGTAAAAATATACGAGTTAATGTTAAAAGAGTACGAGCTTCAACTATTTTCATATATTAGAAATATTGGATAAAAAATTTCTTTAAGATGATGCTCAAATTAAAAGTATACAAGTTATTATAACACTATAATATTAATTGATAAGAATATTCCGAACTATGTGCGTCTTACTCAAAATAGCTCAAATTCTATTTTAACTACCAATATAATCAACTAATGCTCTTATTCTCTTTTATTATACTTTCCCCATTCTTTTTATGTCACCCCATTTCCCTTTTGGACATTATTCACAATCCAGTATTCAACGTCAGTTTTCTCTCAATCCGTTCACGGAAATATATTCACGTGAGATTTTTTTTGGATTGTCTTAATAAGAGGATTAAGAATATCAAACTTTTATACTCCCTCCATTCTTTTTATATCACCCAACTTTTGTTTTGACACTATTCACAATCGACTATTCAACGTCGGTTTTCTCTCAATCCGTTCACGGAAATATATTCATGTGAGATCTTTTTTGGATTGTCTTGATAAGAGGATTAAAAATATCAATCTTTTATAATTTTTAGTAGTATGTAGCTAAAGATATAATCAAAACAAAATGAACATCGGCAAACGTGAATAATGAAATGGGGTGATATAAAAAGAATGGAGGGAGTAATTTTTAGTAAAATGTAGCTAAAGATATAATCAAAACAAAATGAATATCGGCAAACGTGTATAAAGAAATGGGGTGATATAAAAAGAATGGAGGAAGTAATATATTACTATTAACTACTAAATAAGTGAAGAAATTTCTAACCCTTCTCTAACCGTCTTTCTCTTTTTACTTCTGGGTTAATCTATTCACATAATCACACCATTAAAACATGCTACGATAAGTTAACAAAACAACAAATTCTATTCAAAGCAAATGAGGGCATTAGTTGGTTATATTGGTAGTTAAAATAAAGTTTATAGTATTTTGAGCCGTTCACTTATAGTTCAGAATATTTCTATCAATTAATCCAACAATATATGTGCTTAAAATATTATTTTGAGGGTGTTGCGTAATATGTAGGTGTCTTTCCAAGACCATTGAATCGAAGGTACATGTTCCCGTTTCCATTGGAATTTCATGCACTTTCAACGTTCCATATTGTTCCATTATTGATGATGATACATCTGATGTTTCATTAGCCATAAAAAATTATCATAGTTGAATTATTCTCTATATATGCCTATTATACTAAGTATTTTTAGAAGATTAACTGTTACGATAATTACTTTGAAACCATGCAAATATATTAACCGAGCAACGCCTTGGCATGAGTCAAAAAATAATCATACTTGAATTATTCTCTATATATGCCTATTATACTAAGTATTTTTAGAAGATTAACTGTTACGATAATTACTTTGAAACATGTCAAGATATTACCCGGGCAACGCCCGGGCATGAAATCTAGTTAATTCTAGTATAACGGAAAGGGAAATTGAATGAGTACGTGTAAAAGTTGGTGGGGCCATAAGTTTCTTATTTTAAGGAACCAATAGGAGAGATCTAAAATCTATTTGTTTTATAGAGATAGACTAAAAAGTGAAATGTATAGAATTGATTGGAACGAGAAAGTATAATATATCAAAAATTAACTGCCCAGACATTGACTAATAATTTAATTGGTAGTTGACTTTATATTTGCGTGATGATTAAACCAAGCAACATAATAAACTAAATTGAAAGCATCCATTTAAAATATTGAATAATTAGTAGTAAAATATTGTTATATACCCCGTATGGTTGAAGTGTTCTAAATTTCCACCATCTTTACAATTAGGACACTTATTACTTAATTTGATGCTATGATTTGTTTAATTTCTTGCGGATTTTGTGTTCAATATATAATGCATTCTAAAACCGTGTAAGAGGAAGACATAAGTAACTTATATTCTATTTACGGGAAATTGTAAGTACGCGATTTTTTAGGGTCTCTTTTAAAATATGGAAATATTTTCACTTTCTCTGAAGCAGATTTAGCACAATTTCGTAGTTCTCAAGATTCGTTTGTCCAATTCCAATTAGGTTTCTAAGATTAAACCATAATAAGATATGGTTGATATTATACGATTTGATTTATTCAATAATAATTCACCTTCTAATTTTCTTCTTCCCTGTTCTTGTTTTCTTTAAACCACAATTTTTTCTTTAGATATCTAAGGGGGCGTTTGGTTCGAAGAGAAAAAATGAAATGGATTGGAATGTCATACCAGAATGGAATGGATACTAAATCTCATACTTGGTTTATATTACTTGGTTGAACCTTGGAATGGAATGAATTGTCAAACATCATGAAATGAAGTTGGAATCTTGGGGTAAGGGTTGGGTATGAGATTAGGGGGGATTGGAATGGAGTTAGAATCCGGATATTCCAAAATGGTCCAACCAAACATTAGAATGGATTAAATCCATTCCGTTCCATTCCAACTCCCCCAACCAAACATCCCCTAAGTTTTAACACAATTTTCATCTATAACAAATACTTTTCATCACAAATTTGCGACCTTTAACAAGCTGTATGTGGGAGGAAACTTGTGACAGTCATCACCTATTATAAATAATATCAATTGAGGAGGCCTTAATCTAATACTTAAGTCTGTAGTGTCGACGTGTCGTAATAATAGGTCACAAGTTTGAATCTTCATATTTTATATTTTCGTGCCCTATGCTTCATGTAACCATATGACACAAAAAAAACGAAAATTAGAAAAATTTTAAATTGGATATCTAACATTTCTATTTTCATATTAGATAAAACAAAAATAAAAAAACATAGTGAATAACAAATAATTTATCTTTATCTTCCCAAATAGATTTTATTTGACTCGTCACAAGATGACGACCGATAACGCCGTTATAAAAAAGAATTTGGGTTTACACAGGTAGATTTTATTTGACTCGTCACAAGATGACGACCGATAACGCCGTTATAAATAAGAATTTGGGTTTACACAGGGGCGAACCCAGGATTGAATGTCTGGGGTAGCGAATTTTTTTTAAAAAAACAATACATGCAATGGGATTCGAAACCACAAGGAAGATATTTAATGACTTTACCATTGAGCCCCATGATATTTAGTGTTGATTTATTGGGATAACATTTAATTATCTACTATTTATCAATATTTGGGGTAGCAAAATACCGTCTTTTAAACTAATTTTTTAAAGTTTGGGGTAGCGGTTGCTACACCTTGCTCTAAGGTGGGTTCGCCCCTGTTTACAATGTGGTAGAGTAATAAAGTGAGTCTGTAATTTATATCTTTATCGTAACAAGTCTTTGTTTATGTTGGTACTAGGAATGGCAATGGGTGGGATATGGATGGGGTGGAGCCATATCCATATCCATATCCATTTAATTTATGGTCGTCCATATCCTACCCTTATCCGTTTAATTTTTTTTCCATCCATCCATATCCATATCCACCGGGTGAAGCGGGTGAAACGGGCACCCGTTGGATATTTTTACGCTCGTAAAATTTAACTGCGATATATAAAAAACACGCCTAAGACGAAAAAATTAAAACAGTACATTAGCAAATAAATCCGGGTTACATGAAATATGTACAATGTTTACACGCCAATAAACAAAAAATGCAATAAAATATTAGTTTGCTAGTTACGATGACGGGTAAACAACTTAATGTTCGTTCAGGTTCGTTTTAGGCTCATGAAATATTTAGCTTCCCATGAAATATACGTTATGTCCAGTGTATTCCTGGACAAAAGAGCATTTTTAGTAGTTTCTAAGTTTACTTTTAAAAAATATGTACAAATTAAAAGAATTTTTAATCAAAGTTTTTATTATTTATTTTTTTTAGAAAAAAATAATTTTACACACTAATTTAGGATATCCATCGGGTGATAAGCGGGTGATAGCCATTGATCCATATCCCATCCTAAATTTACCCATATCCATATCCCACCCTAAATTTAAAAGAAAATTGTAATTCATATCCCACCCATTTAATTTCGGGTGAATGGATATCCACAGGGTTAGGGTGGGACTGCCATCCATCCATAGTTGGTACATTCATTAGTGATAGTGTTATGTCATTCTGTGCGCGCTGTGTCGTTTCTTCACATAAAGAAGCATATATCATATCATAATAATTGGAGTCCGTAACGCAAGAGCATAAAAAGTTAAAGAGAGTACTCATCTTTATCCTTCTTGCTGAATCCACCATCGATTCCCGTCTCAGTACATGCAACAAAACATCTAATCATATTTTAATTCTGTTGCGTCTATGCATTATACTTCGACAATTATATAACGCGTTATTTTTTTGGACTTACTTTCAACTTATTTTAATTTAGTTGGGCTCAGTTTAGTTTAGTTAAGTTCAATTTTTTTCTCCACAAACGAAAGCCCCGTTCTTTTGGGCTTAGGTTATGTTCTTTTGGACTTAATTTTAGCTTATTTCAATTCAGTTAATTCAGTTCTGTTCAGCACTTTAGCTTCTATCTATTTAGTTCAGCTGCTCTCTTTATAAGTTAAGGTCGTGTCTTTTGGACTGAAACTGTCTAAGCTGAACTTAATGAAGTTGAACTAGACTGAACTTATTTGAGCTGAACTCAACTGAAAGAATAATTAATTTGTGAAGATAAGAGTTGAACTGAATGAAACTGAACAGAACTGAAAATTAAGTCCGGAAAAACAGGGGCTTACTCTTACTTCAGTTATTTCAACTTCATTAAATTCAGTTCAGACGATTTCAGTCCAAAAGAATAGAGTCGAACTCTTACTATGGTTCAACTAGGTAGCACAGACACTTCTCGTAATGAGCAGTACCGTCTCCGACACGACACTTCACGAACACACGCCAAAACGTGTCGGATGCCTATAAAGCCGTGTCTAACTTTCTACATTTATTTGGGCACATGTCCGACGTGTGTCCATGGTATTTGAGCCGTGTCCGTCGCGTGTCCACGATATTTGGTCATCATTTAGGATGAATGATGTTCATTTAGGATGAATGATGTTCTTCAGACGAGAAATACGCTATCGAAAAAGATTAATTAGAATATTGGTTCATATGAGAAATGAAAATGGGTTATTATCAAGGGCAAGTTTTACCTTCACTTACTTAAAATTAATATCAAATACTTTTACAAAAATAAAATCAATCATTTATAACTATAAAATGTATATATATTTTATTAAATTTAAATAACGTGTCCCGTGTCCTAAATTTCATGACATGCCGTGTCGCGTGTCCGTGTCCGTGTCGGTTTTGGTGCTACCTAGTGGTTCAATTCAGTTCAGACGATTTCAGTCCAAAAGAATAGAGTCGAACTTTTGCTATGGTTCAATTCAGTTCAGACGGTTTCAGTTCAAAAGAACATAACCCAAATTCAACAACTAGGTGGATAGGCCACAACTTGGATTGGGTGAAAACTATTTTTCGAGTACCCGTAGTATTTCTTAACACAGATCTGGTATCCATTTCTATAGTAGAAACGGGTAATACTTAACCCATTTTAACTATAAAATCAATATCTCTATCTTAAACAATCATTGCATATTTACATGTCACTCAGAATTTAATCTAGGTTATTCTAAAGCAATGGTTACAAGTCGATAATTGTACTTCATACTATTCAATTTACACGGTTTAAATCTAAAATAATTGACCTAAATTATGTGATAGTAATGTTACATTTTATTACACACGGTCATTTAAAATAAATTTTAGGAAAATTAATTAACCTTCTTTCGGTAACGAAGAAAACCCGCATTCACTATTTTAATTAGTACGCACATGACACCATCATATATATACATAATAGCCTACAAATCACATACACCAGGTAAAACCACCCTTTTACCCGGATGACATGTTCCAAATCTAAAGGGTTAAATGCTCAGGCTGTATTAATTCCATAGAATTGCTGAAACCCGTTAACTAATTAACATAAGAACTGAAGTGATATTTTCACGAAATAAGTGACTGAATACGTTTCGTGTTACTCACTCCATTCTTTTTATATCACCCAACTTTTGTTTTGACATTATTCACAATCGACTATTCAACGTCGGTTTTCTCTCAATCCGTTCACGGAAATATATTCATGTGAGATCTTTTTTGGATTGTCTTGATAAGAGGATTAAGAATATCAAACTTTTATAATTTTTAGTAGT
The DNA here is from genome assembly GCA_029255685.2 of Silene conica. Taxonomy (NCBI): domain Eukaryota; kingdom Viridiplantae; phylum Streptophyta; class Magnoliopsida; order Caryophyllales; family Caryophyllaceae; genus Silene; species Silene conica. The sequence continues at coordinate 9,285,568 of CM055317.2, read as the reverse complement.
ATGTAGCTAAAGATATAATCAAAACAAAATGGATATCGGCAAACGTGAATAATGAGATGAGGTGATATAAAAAGAATGGAGGGAGTAGGAATTACCGAATGATTACTCCGTAGTAGACAAGTTGTGAAAAGTGGATGGATGTGGATGGAGTCATGACTCATGAGCATGAATGCATGATTAGTTCGTTGGCTGTGTAGTCCGGCGCTACCAATTTATTCTTCTAATAAAGTGATTGACTTGATTTATTTGGTATTATACTCCTATCAGAATATGATCATTTGTGGTTTAGATGCCTCCTTTTGTCAATTCTAATTTAATTACATTACGTTAATATCCTTAATTTGTTTTCATTAAAACACAAGATAAGGCTAGAGATGGCAACAGATTATAGATCCGGTCTCCGCAAGACCTTACTCGATGTATATGATATGGATCCTTGTATTTTGGATTTTATGGATCTAGATCAGACCTGGATCTACGAGTTTAAAAAAGAATCTGGATATGGATATGGTTGGCAAGACCCTGATCAGACCCTAAGACCCGTTTTTAAATATTAAGAGAAAATGAGTATGTTATGCGTATAATTTACAAAATTTACAACTTGTTCAAAACCTAAAATTAGTACGGTAAAACAAATATCCCTCAATCCTCATCCATCCCTTCTTTAAAACCTAAATCTCTTCTCAAATCAACCCTATATAAATAGGGATGACAACAAATCCTAGAACCGATCTAGATCCGCTAGACCCTATCCTGATAGATAGGATATGGATCCTTAGAGCAAGTGCAATGGTTTAGCTAAGGGACTTGCTTGCAAATATGAAAAGTTATAAGCTAGTAGCCAAACCATTGTACCTCTACTTTTGGATTAGCTTAGATCAAGCTAGTAGCCCCATTAAGCTACTAGCTCAAATGGACATTTCTAAAATTTCAACCTATCAAATTAAAGTTTTTATAAAAAAATAATTATTTAAAAAAAAAAGGTGGAATTTTTGTTTCATGTGGAAACATTTAAGCTAGCTTGAAACCATTGTTTGCAATTGTTGCTTAAAATGATATAGCTTAAAATATATGATGTGTCCATTCAAGCTAATAGTGCATTAGCTCACCATTGCACTTGCTCTTATATTTTGAACCCTACAAATCTGGATTCCGCTTTTACATCACGGATCCGGATTTGAATCCTATTAGACCCTATCCAGATCCGACTCGTTGTCATATCTAGATAAGGCCATAGGCCATAAGCCTATAGAAACCCTAACATCAACTATTCCACCATAGGTCTAAACTTAAGAAGATTTTATAATAAAGTGATAATTTTATGATTAAAAATTTAGAACTGAAATTGTTCTGTCTGTATTCCCCCTTTTTTAACATGCTAGACAAGTTTTGTTTTCTATATTATTTTCGTAATTAAAAAGCTTTGTATTGTCTAAATTCAATTTTATGGGAGGAAATGTGTGGTACTAATTGAGAACTAGGTAGCACGGACACTTCTCCTAGCGAGCCGTACCGTGTCCGACACCGACACTCCACGGACACACGTGACACGCCGAAACGTGTCCAACACCTAAATAGCCGTGTCTAACTTTCTACATTTATTTGGGCACGTGTCCGACGCGTGTCCATGGTATTTGAGCCGTGTCCGTCGCGTGTCCATGATATTTGATTATCATTTGCGGTGAATGATGTTCTTGAGATGAGAAATGCATTATTATTGAAAGAGACCAATTAGAATATTGATTCGGATGAGGAATGAAAATAAATTTATTATCAAGGACAAGTTTTACATTCACTTATTTAAAATTAATATCAAATACTTTTACAGAAATAAAATCAAAAATTTATAACTATAAAATGTATATTTTATTAAATTTAAATGCCGTGTCCCGTGTCCTAAATTTCATGGCATGCCGTGTCGCGTGTCCGTGTCCGTGTCCGTGTCCGTTTTGGTGTTACCTAGATTGAGAGCAACTAAAATAATTTTGATGGATACCCTGATTGAAATGAAATTTGCCCATCAATTAATTAACATATGGGTAGTATAAAAATATTGGTTACAATTTCTTGCAAGTTTAAAAGATTTGTCTTCATTATTATATGCATGCTTGTCTCACTCGCTCTGTTAAAATATACAGTATTTATTATTTACGTTTCATATGTATTCGTATTTGTGTATTGGGTTTTAGCTTATATGGCCCAATATAGCAGGTAGGGTTTTGCATGGCATATGTATATATTTGTAGTCATATTGTGTAACGGATACACACACAAAACTAAATGAGAAACTTATCACAATTTTTTATTATTTTTAATAAGGTTTTATTAAGGTTTTATTATTTTTAATCTTAGCGAGAAACATTCGCAAATACTCTCTTCTTTTCACAATTTTTTTCTCATTTTTCTTTTTACCTAAGAAATAAGAGATTGAATTTGGATCAAACAAACACACTATCTCACAAAATATTGAATTTTAATCACATAAATCAACCAAGTAGGAAAAAAATTAGAATAATTCGTTTAAAGAAATAAGGAAGGAAATGGTAATTAGGAAGGGGTATATTATTTTAAAAAACAATCTATAAACGTTGAAAGTTTGTCAATTGTCATTATCATTCGCGATCCGTTACAATTAACTAATGGAGGAGACCAACATATGTAGATAATCACAAATTCTTATTTGCAACGGCACTATCCGTCGCAAGCTTGTGACGGATACCGTTTCCTCTCACAAAATACCCACTTTTTCTCTCTCTTTGACACTATTCATGTGGTCCCCTTTCTCCACTAACTCATTTTGTATCCATTTTATCTCACAAAATATCCGTCACAAATGGTGACCCGTCTTAAGAAAAACGGATTGGTAGATAATTGAGTGAGGTATACTAGTAAACTATCCATCCTATCGAGCATTTCACTAATAACAATCTAAAACAAATTTTCATTTGTGATGTATATATCCGTCGCAAGTTTACGACGGGTTAACCATATTGGAGAGATAAGACAAAAATAAAACATCTAGTAATAATAAGCTGTTTTATTTTATCTACCAACATGGACAGTATTTAACCCGTGACATATTTGTGACGGATATGCATGTTACAAGACAGACTTGCTGAAATCTAAATAGCTTATTAATGTTAGAGCCTAAATAATTCCTAGTAAGCAGACAATACAACCACTTGTATTGGTTGTATAAGATAGATACCAGTCTTTATAATGTGTTTAGTTGAGCTTAAATTACAGATTACGAGCTTTATTTAAAAGAATCCAAATTCCATTATTAAATACTAAACTTTAAAAATTGTAATGAAACTAAAAATAATATATATGTTAAATTTTAACTTTTGGCATCAAAAAATTTAAATATAAATAAAAAATTATAAAAACTCGAAAAAATACGCATAAACTTAGTTAAATTGGTTGTGGTTATACGTACAATGCTCTTTTACAACCAGTTATAGAATAATATTTGTGGATAATTGTACAAGATTATAAAAGGAGAATAGCATAAGGAATTATATTAGGGACGTGCTAAATCCCGCACATCATTTTGCTCAATCCCACACATTTTTCACATTAATTCCGAATATACCCTCCTCATTTTTATCATCCCCACAAAAAAATAAGAGAGCGAAACAGAAACCCCAAAATCCCAAAAATCAACTCCTCCCAAAATCAACTCACCTTATGTTCTGATTTTACTGCAATTAAATTTCTCGATTTCAAAAATTGTTCTAAAATCTAATTTTACTGCTATTAGATTATATAAGTAGTCTAAAATCCCCCAATTGATTCTTATTTTACTGCAATTGGATTTCCCTATTTCAATTCAATTTCAGTTCAGTTCAAACCCTAATTGTTAAAAAACCCTTTTTTTGGAAAATCATCAACTAAATTGAATAAAAGACGGGCCTTAATAAAAAATTACAATGAAAGGACGAACTTACTTTTGATATATGCGAATTACGATTCATAATAGTCGAACGAATAAGAGATTAATTAGGTTTAAAGAGAGGGAAATCTTATAATTATTTAAGAGTCTTTTTAACTTTTTTTAACTAAGGACAATTATGAAAATTTAGGGTAAAAAAGGGTTGGATTAAGCAAATTAGCGTGCGGGATTTAGCAAGTACGTTATATTATTGATTGGTAGTTTGATATGTGACGATGTATTTAGGGGTTGTTTGGTTGACGACATAAGGAAATTAAAGTTCCCGGGAACTTCAAGTTTCCGTGAATTTCCAATTCATGTGAATTTCCAATGACCAAGGCGTCTTGGTGAGTGACTTCCCACATAATGGAGGAAGTAGATTAATGGGAAGTTCTACTTCTCATACTTCTCATGATCTTGGCAACCAAACAACATCATGATTTTATACTTCCTACGAAGTGTAAAATCTCATGATTTCAATGAGTAACCAAACAAGCCCTTATAATACATCGTTAAACCCTAGAATGATAAACCCTAATGATAGATGGGCCTAGTATAGGACCAATATCATAATACCCTCCCGCAATCGTAAAGGCAATACGTAGTACAAACTTTACGATTGGAGAAATAAAAAAAAAAACATCTATATCTATATATAAGTATAAAACAATAACGACTAAATATAAATTGGACACGTGTAACATCCCGTATTTTCGTAAATAATATTTTAATGATTTTAAATTATTTGACGGAATATAATATTATTTTAATAATAAATCGTAAGTTCTAGCTTAAATTTTCCGTTAAGTTTCGTCTTAAGATATTTTAATCTTAAGACATCGTTTTACTTGGCATTTTAATTCCGACTTGAGTTTCCGTATCGCTTAAGGAAATAAACCCGACTCAAGTAAAAGTAAAAGGACAACTTAAAAACCCTACAAGAACCATCCATCGACATCTTCCTTCTTTTTATTTCATTTCACAGTAAACAAAATATCACTATTTTCACTTTTCTTCAAAGCTTTAAACTACGATAATGAGAAACTCGGCCTTTGTCTTAAATTAATTGGACATGTGATTTATTGTTGTTTATGTGAAATTGATGTGAACTTTATGTTTAATAGTTAGTGGGTAATTAGTATTCATCACATAATCTTGTGTTCAACATGATTGTTACTGATAGTTACTGCTCCTTTCGTGCCATAGTTCTTGGAGTTGTTACAAATTGCTATTGTCGTTCTGTTGTGTTAATTGCTGCTGCCATTTTCACTTATTGCTGATGGATGTTGTTTTACTACTGGCCTATTGTTTCACTACTGTTATGCCTGCATTTCTGGACTGTTTGTTGCTCTACTGCTGGTCCGCTATGCCTCACTATCTCGCTATTATGCTTCTGTGCGCTACTATTGTTAATTTGTTACTAACTACTACTATCATCTATATAATAATATAAAAAGGCTAGATTGAGCATAATATCGCGACACGTGGCGGCGCTAGATGATTAGAACCATTTACTTGATGTATAATTAAAAAGACAATTGTGGTAAAGTATAATTATAATTAAGAGATATATTATTACAATGTTTATGTGTTAATTGAATCAAAGATAATCAAGAGTCGAAAATCTATAACATCAATCATTTAATATTTATATGTTAATAATTAATTAAACCTTTTCATATTTCTTTAACACCCACATTTTTATTAACATTTGTCCCTATTTAATTCATTTTTTTAATTAAACATGGTAATAAATTAATTAAAACTTTTCATAATACTTAACACCCATCAAATTAATTAGAAAGTTATTCCTATTTAATTAATTTTTGTAATATGTTAATAAATTAATTAAAACTCTTTATATATATATATATATATATATATATATATATATATATATATATATATATATATATATATATATATATATATATATATATATATATTACTTAACATCCATAATGTTTCATTAACATTTTTTGTTATTTAATTCGCCTCTTGAGTTTCTCCACAATCAATTATCTAATTTAATAATATCACAAAATAAATTAAATTTAAAAATAAATATGAGAATTTGTGGTTATGTAATGTCTATACATACAAACTATAATTCCTATAATAGTTTATATTCACTCTATTTATTTAATACCTATTGTCCATGAGTTTTTCTATGTATGTAGTGGGTTATATTATACGGTTTAATTTAATTATTTGATGATAGTGAGTATATATTGAGAATTATTATTGAGTGTTGTTGTTGTTACGGTACGGTGATTGGTGTGCAACAAAATATAATTTAGTTTGTTACGTTGTTGGTTTTTATAATCGTTTGGTATATATTTGAATTCATGTTTTCTATTTGGTATACTTTAAATGATTTACATGTGACAATGGTTCGATTGATTTGTCAAGTTTTTGTCAGGTTAATGTTTTAACTTTTGGTCAAAATATTTTTTTATATAAGTTTTAAAGTATCATGAAATGTATGTAAATGTATATAAAGCAAAGCATCACATGTGTATTTGAAGAGGGAAGAAATATAAAAGACACAGAACAAGGTAAAATAAAATATTAAAAGATATACTTGAATAAAATAGCGCATATTTTAAGTTAATGAGTCGGAAAGTTTACGGTGCAAATTTAAGATAATTATTTTGTTCATATATATTTGTTTCTGCAACTAACGAAAAAAATATTTATTCTCGTAATTTAAACTATTAGAAGTTTTAAAAAATATGTAATTGTCTTATACTATAGGTTGTAATTGTCTTGTATTATAAATTTTGATTAATGTAAAAATTTGTTATACATTTATTTTTAAACATTGGCGTTCAATTTTGTGAATAAAATATACGTCAAAAAACTAAGAAAACATAAAATTATCCCGTGTATTGCACGGGCCACAAAACTAGTTATATATATAAAAGAATCTTGTATTTATGCTGATGTGGCGCAATAAGATTTGAGAAAACTATTTTACAAGCTCTCTCATTTACTCTCACAAAATCAGTTTTTCTAAGCCAATCACAATTAATACTTTGTGCCATGTCAACCATTAATATTTATGCTGATGTGGCGTAATAAGCTAATATTTTGTTTCTATTTAATTTTCAAGTTACTTTCATCCATATTCTCCGTCTATAAAGTATGTAGTTCAAGCTTTTGATTTTATATTTTGCTTTTTTATTTTTCCAATTAGTTTCCCTGTACTCTTCTATCCGAAGTACACCACAACGTACATTTTTCTATATACTCCATTGGTTTATCGAATTTCAATAAATCAATTAATTCATATTGTTTTGTTATATGACTTGGTAGGCTGGATGTAAAAATCGGAAACAAAACATAATTTTTTTTTATCTTATCTACTTTTCATTAATTTATTTATTGAGTAGTATTTAAAACTCCGTCTCTCTATAATCGCTTGAAAAATCCCTTTGTAGGTAACTTAGGCCGTGAATAAGTTGAAGAATCGGTAGTTAATAAGTTAATTAGGGAAGGTTCAAGCACAAATGACCTACTTGAATAGATTTACATAAAATCTTAGGGAGACTTGAAGTCGGGCCTCCTAAGAATTTACCCAAGTTTTAACTTTTAACCACTAGACTCCTCCCCTATGTGCTATCTTTATATTTTTAGATCTATAGTTATTTAGTGCAATAAACTGTGTTCATTATATTTTGAGTCTGTTATTTTTTTATATAAACCGTGTGTAGTATATTGGAATATACTATTATCTATTAATAAGAAAATTTAAAGTTTCCAGTATATAAGTCTTAAACTACTAGGGATTGTCATAGTTTTTTTTTTTTTGCAAGAAACTTAGTCTCGATTATATTCATCCATGAAGGGAATAAAAAAGAGATGGTATCTTACAAAGCAAAAGCCACAAAAACGAGAAAAAGAAAACCAGCGTCAAAAAGCTCTAAAAATTAGAGCAATACATCCAACCATCTTCTAATATTCGCGTCAGTACTTGAGCTAAGTTGAGTCGACTGCAACAACTATAGGTCAACCAAGTGACTCTACAAACAAGAGATAGGTCACCAGGAGGTTGTATAGTCTGAGATTGGGGATGTCGTAGTATATAGACGAGTTGATTGTCGGCCTGCTCATAGTAGTAAGAGTCGAGTCACTTGGTGACCTATCTCTTGTTTGTAGAGTCACTTGGTTGACCTATAGTTGTTGGAGTCGAGTCACTTGGTGACCTATCTCTTGTTTGTAGAGTCACTTGGTGGACCTATAGTTGTTGGAGTCGAGTCACTTGGTGACCTATCTCTTGTTTGTAGAGTCACTTGGTTGACCTATAGTTGTTGGAGTCGAGTCACTTGGTGACCTATCTCTTGTTGATATAATTGGATGTTGAGTATGCCTTAGTTGTATTTGTGAATGTATGATACTTGGTTATCTTAGTATTGTTCGTCCAAGGCATTGGACGACTCTTGGGCTAGTTTCGCAAATGGTTTGGATTGAAAGACCCCCCGGTCGGGCAACCGAAAGGGAAACCGGCTTTCCTTCCAAATAGTTTCCGAAGTTGGTTGAGAGCCTTTGCATAGTAATGCATGATGTTATGAAAGATGAGATATTGTTATATATGCTTCACATGTTATAAATGTCGGAGTATGTTGGATGTTTTACGTGTTACATGTTATTGACAATAGGTGGCTAGGAGCACTCTAGTCACTCCCCACTGACTGTGGCGCACATGTTGTATGTGTGTAGGTACTTGAGGCTGTTCTGCGGGGGTTACGTTGAGGCTAGCGAGCGATGATCCTTCATCGTTGACTTTTACCTTTCGTTAGCTAGACCTTAGGCTTACGTTTCATTAATTTGTGCCTGTAGGGATATGCTATCCCGGACTGCTTTTGTATCGCACTTATATACTTATTTATGTTTCATTTCTCTTCCGCATGTTTAATATTGTTAAGACACCTCGCATGTTTTCTTATCATGTCAAAAGTTTTAAATTCCGCGCATTTTTGACATGTTTTGTATGTTTACTTTTTCCGCTGCCCCGAGGGGCTTTACACACGTGTCAAGCTCAGGATGAATATTTTCCCGCCTAAGAATTAGGTTATAAAAGATTAATCCAACATAAGAAACCCTAAACTTATCTTGGTACATAATTTTTTGTTTGCCGTCATTTATATGTATATTTTCTTTCCATAAATTCAATCATTCTCAACTTTATTCAAATTATTTGTTTACCAATAATTAGTTTTACTACTTGGTGTTTCAGTTTATCAATATCATAGATGCTGGATGCATGCAGTAGTTTTATCTAGCGATTATCAGATTCTGATGGTAAATTTTCGTTAATGTATTTGTTATGCATCTTTTCTTATATTTGTTACTAAGATATTAATAATATTAAAAAAAAACCATCTAACTGTTATTATCATAAGAGTTTATAATAATTTTGTAATAATTTACATTAATCGCAATACAAAAAGTTTACCGGAAAAAGTGTAAGAATGATTAGAACATGATTTGAGTTTGGATTTGATTGTTGATAAGATTTTGAAGGTAATTGTTAAGTTTGAATTTTACTTTTAGTTAATCATTATATTTTATATCAAAACAAAAGTCAGAATTACAAGGAGAAACTATACCAGATACAAGCATCTACGTTAATCATTATATTTAATTGTACCCTTTATTTCAATTATTTATTTGGCTTTTTAGTACCTCCTGAATGTATTTTAATCAAAATCTAACTAATGATTATAAATTTATAACAAAGAGGGTATCTCATTATTCTTTGGTGGAATTGATTCATATTATAGTTAAGCATGATTGAGACAAACTCAATTTTGGACGACATTAGTTATTGTTGTCAAATTACAAATTACTAAGTGAGCCAAAGGACCCCTGCAAATCTAATCTATATAAATCCTGAAACATTTATGAGTCTGTGGTTGCGCCACGTCACTCATCCAGGTTTTAGATATTTTTTTTTTTTTTTAATTCAATCAGGTGGGTCCCGCGCAATATTTAATGATTTCCATGCACAATAACCGCCTAAAATCGTAGATTACGAAACATTACGCACATTTTTATATACATCAATTAATTAGAAATAGACATTGTGATAATCATACCACAAATAATTTAGATGATAAAAACATTATAATTAATAACAATAACAATTTACAACAATGATAAATCGAACATACAAAATTTGAAACATTATCAAAATAATGTATTATACAATTAGGGGGAAAAAATTATAAACTCCTCCCCGCAAATTATAATCTGATTACGAGTTAATGGCGTAATAAAAATTTAAAACTCCTCCACGCTAAATAAAATCCGATTATGAGTTAATATGAGTTAATGGCGTGCTCAGGTGAACCCGGGGGAATGCCCAAAATCGTAGAATCTGAAACATGATGAACATTTTTTTTAAATCATTAATGATGTAATTTTATATATATATTTTAAAAACTTATAACTCCTCCACGCAAAATAAAATCCGATTATGAGTAAATATGAGTTAATGGCGTGCTCAGGTAGACCCGCAAAATAGTTGATAATTTTCCTACAGAAATGCCCAAAATCGTAGAATCTGAAACATTATGAACATTTTTTTTAAATCATGAATGCGTAATTTTATATATATATTTTAAAAACATATTTTGATTTTTGATGAATGAATATATATTTAAAATCAAATAAAAAAAATATTAAAACTCCTATATGTAACAAATTATATACTTCATAATAATCAACAAAAACAAAAAAGCATGCGGTTATTAAATATAATTAAATAACTTAATTAGAAACAAAAGTATTTAATTAGAAATTGTTTCAGTAAACAAAATAATTAGGAAATATAAATTGATATTTATTTTCCGAAAAAATTTAAATCGTAAAAATTCTCTCAGATCTGGTTTGATAGCCAGTCATCACCGAGAATTGATTTGGAGCAAAACATTTCAGCAACTAACTACCAGCCGCCATTCCATAGGTAAGGTGACAATGATAGGCTACCGGAACATTCCGCTACAACAAATTCGTTAGAACGGCAACACTATTCGTCATTTCAATCGATTATCAAGTCCAAAAATGGCCAATATACCGACATCGAAGAGGGCCAACTTTTCGAATTTCAACATGGGTCAACCAGCAACCTCAACCCTCCGAAAAAACATTATGGGCCAACAATTATAAACCCAAACAAATCCGAGTGGCAGCCTCAACCCTCCGAAAAAACATTACGGGCCAACAATTATAAAGCCAAACAAATCCCAGTGGCGCCAACAATTACAAACCCAAAAAATCTGAGAGTTATTAATGAGCAGTTTAAAAGCAGTTAAAGCAAACTGGGAGGTTAACATAAGTGGAGGTTAACATAAGTGGGAGACAATAGTGGGAGGTTTACAGAAGTGGGGCAGATGGTGGAATAGAAGTTACAATCTATGTTCAGTATAAATAGAAATGACGGCATAAATGTTAGACTTTACACGCATGAAAATTTAACATTCCCACAAATCTTCTCTAAACAGCAATTCATTATGGCAGCTATTGAAAGCATTCCGCTTTCCGAAATTCTCTTATCAACAAAAAGAACCGAGCAAATAACAGTGAGGGTAACACGGCTTTGGTGCAGGAAGACAGATACCGTTCCGGTACAAATACAAGGAATAGAGCTAATTTTGGTGGACCAAGAGGTGCTTATCTCTTTCAACAAATGAAAGAAACGAAATGTTTTAAATATGCACATTTAATGTACTAATAAGTTATTTTCTATTTAATCTTATGCAGGGAGAAACAATTCAAGCAACAATAAAAAAATAAGTTGGTGAAGATATTTCTCGAGAGTCTAAACGAAGGAGACACATACAAAATAAGAAAGTTTAGCGTTTCATCGAATCGAGTGGGGCTAGATATGGCAACCTATCATCCATGTAAAATATGGTTTGAATACAGTACTAGGGTGATACCAATAAATAATAATGACCTACCACTCAGTGCAGAAATTTTCTTCACTTTCAAGGAGTTCTATTTTGGTGCTATGCCGGACCAACTTTATGTTGGTAAGAATAAACTTCTCTTATTAATTTAAAAACTATATTGAAATTGCTATAAAAATAGTCTAAACCACTATTATGTTCACTTTGCAGATGTGATTGGAAAATTGGAGCATGTCTACCCTATTGTGCAGAGCAACAACGGAAAGAACAGGATGAAAATGATTCTAAAGGACAATGAGTAACACATTTACAATATATTTAACCTATCTAATGATATCAATTTTTTAATGGAAGTACACTTAACATGCGTTTTTTTTTCCAGGAATCAGCAACTATGTTGTACTCTATTTGGTGAGTATGTTAATCAGGTTACGGAAATAGAGGAACGTTTCAAGGGACAAACAAAACCGACATTGGTATTATTACATATCAAGAGATCAGTTTATGAGGGTGAAGTAAGCATAACAACTACATGGGGAGCAACGAAAATTCTGGTCAATCCAGACATGTATGCTGTTCGTTCATTTAACAAGAGGTAATTAGAATGTTACCTTCATACTTTCTATGCTATTGTGTTGATTAGATCTTCAAATATTATTTATATTATATTTAATTTTGAAATTGTTTTTATTGTTCAAAAGCTAAGTCATATCACACAAACCTAAATTTGTTTTGCCTTACCAGTTTCGAAGAGGCTGGACTGGCGAATAACCAGTGTGGGGAGGAAGCATATCATCCTCCAATCCTTGCAAGTGCAAATATCAAATCATTAGACGAAATAGAAAAACTAAGAAGAGGAGGGGCATATGTGACGATGGCAACATTTGTTGAACTGGATACATCTGGAATGGGTTGGTATTACAATTCATGCAAAGAATGTAGATCAAAAGTACAACAAAAAGAAGATGGGCTATGGTATTGCGAGAAGGAACGAGAAACCAAAAATCGTTGCAGCTTGAAGGGAATTGGGACACAATCAACAACTCCAAGGTACTAATTAAACATAAATTTTACTAATAAATAGCCAACTATTGTGAATAATTAAATAATAATTGTTTTTTGTTCTAAAAAACAGGTTTCAAGTTAAATTTTATGTCACTTATGAAAACACAAATTTGTGTGAATTTATCATATGGGACGATGCTATGGCTGAGTTGCTAGGAAAAACAGCACAAGAAATACTTGATGAAGATGAGGTTTTTTCTATTTCAATATCAAATTTGATAAATATTCAAGTTAATAACATAAAGAAATTTGATTACTTATTGTACTTTATTTCAGATTTTCAAGCTTATACCACCACCGGATTTCAAGCCATTAATTGAGAAAGAGTTCATTGTTAAAATAAGAGTTAATCAAGTTTTTAACATTGAGCAAAACTCGCACAGTTATGGTGTAATCAATTTGTGCGGTGATCCCAGAACAATAATGCAGTGGAAACAGATGCATGCAGCCACAAAGGAACCAGCAATATCAGGACTGACAAGTACAAGCAAAGATAGTAACAAATCAAACTCAATGATGGTGAATACTTTTTATTCTTTAAATATTCTTTAAATATTTAAGTACATTAATCAAGCAAACATAACATTGGTTAAATAAACATTTGTATAATAGGAAAAAATGAGAGAAATGATGGAAGAACCCGTTACAGAATCAGAAGACACGGAAGTAACACCACAGAGAGGTGCTATGGTAGAAAAAGAACCATCAGACAAGTCGTCCGCAACTAAACTTCAAGAGATAAAATCAGGAAAAGCACCAATGTGAATTTGGGAATTTGAACTATTTAAGCAGTTTTTTTGTTGAACTATTTCGTTATTTGTGCTTTCGACATTGCAGACTTTTTTCCTATGTTTTGAACTACTGTTTTAGACTCTTTTTCGTACAGGACAGCCATATTTTTGCTATGTTTTGAACTTAGTTCAATTTTTGCTTTTTGTATGTGCACATGCTTCTATTGTACAACAATTTTGAATACAGGTTAAGCAGAGAGAAAACAGGCAAAGCAAAGGAAGAACTACAACAAGTAAAGCAGCAAGGATACGGCAAAAGCTAACCAACTGGAACAAATGGACACAAATGACTCGAAGCAAGCAAGACAGAGAATAAAAAGCGACCGAATCAGAATAAACAGCATATTTTTCATTCTACCAATTGTAAACAATATGTACACTTAATTTATTTACTTTCTATTTATACGAGCAATATATGTAGAAACAACTTTATCATGACAAATTTGTTATAAAATTCTGAAAGAGTTTCACTAGCAATAATTTTATTTGAGAGCATACATAATCAAGCAATGATATGTCGTCAATTACTTAATTTTAAACAACACATTTGTCAAAGTTGGAAATATAACCATAGATACAACCAATATCAATTCTATGAACATTGACATAATCAGAATATCCACCAAAATTTGGAAATATAAACAACATAAATAACACATATAAAATGATTAATTAATATATCAAACCAAATACGTTGTTTTCATAGAATAAATTAAATAACCCGTATGACATATAAATAGTACATGAATACTGTTTTCATTCAAAAGTTTAATCTCATTTCAAAATATAACAGTTGGTAATATGAATATATTGATTAAATTTAATTGCACAAAAATAACTTTATAAATAAAACATATTATTCTAATATTAATCAATACCATTAAACTATTTTGGAAATATAAACAACATAAATAAGACTTATAAAATGATTAATTAAAAAATCAAACCAAATACATTGTTTTCATAGAATACTAATAACATTAAATAACCCGTATAACATATAAATAGAACATGAATACTCTTTTTATAGAACAATAATAAAAGCAATATAATATAATTACAGTACTAATACGTTTTCATTCAAAAATTTAATCTCATTTCAGAATATAACGGTTGGTAATATGAATATATTGATGAAATTTAACTGCACAAAATTAACAATATAAAAAAACGTATTATTCTAATATTATTCAATACCACTAAATTAAACTATTTTTAAATTATGATTCTTATTTACAACCCGTATAAGACACGAACCCAAGCAAACGCAAACCATCACAATCACGAATAATAATACCATACGGGTTTTGCTGCGTTACTTGTCAGGCAAAATTAAATAGGTGGTGGTTACAAAAGTAGTGGGGAATGAGTTGTGGGAAATGGGGAGGTTAATAAATAAAACGATTCAACTCAACCTACTAAGTAGTAGTCTAATTCAATTTTCTGTACTAAAGGGGTAAAGCAGAAGTACACATACAAACACAAGGAAACAATACAATTTGATATTGCAAAGGGAAAGAAATACAGTACAAAATCAAACACGAGTTCACAATACAATTTGTGTATTTCAAGGGGAGAGGGAAATAATTCATCAGTTCAATAATTGAACTCAATAAATTGGGTTTGGCATATAATAATGGAGAAGGGTAATTCTTCAAAATCTGGGAAAAAAAATGAGGAAACAACAACAGCAGCCAGCAAGAAAACAGTATGATTTCCTTTTTTTATAATTAGCAATTATTTAGTCTTATTAGATTATGTTCAAATGATTTTTCATATAGTGTATAATAACTAAAACAAAAATAAATTATATGTTATCAATAGTCATTATGGTGCAGGAATTAGGACTTAATAGAGTGATCATGCTAAATTAATTATATGTTATCAATAGTCATTATGCAAAACATACATATACATGATAAAGTAATAAAAAGTTACATCTTTCTCCTTTATAACCTAAATAGATTATATGACTGTTAATAAATAACCACACTAATCCTTCAATACCGTATAAAAATACCGTTTCGTATAAAATATTATGTCGTATAAAACAGGGATACGGATACAAATAAATATACAAATACAAATATTCAATAATAACCATTACAATTCTTACCTAACTAATGATTATTTTATAAACACACTAATGTTAGACTACATGAGGTTCGTTAATATTTATGATTTTTGTGTTATGAGCTCGAGTTCATTAGCTAACTTTACAAATAAACATGTACACATATAATAACCATTAATATGAAACAACATAAAGAATGGGAGTATTTCAAACATAAAACAAAAAAATTAATAAGACCAATTTTTATAAAAATAAACAATCAGATCTAATTTTAAAATTTATTTAATTCGTAATAATAATACAATAAAAGGAACAATATAATAGAACTCCGAATATTCCATACTTAAAACATAAAATAAATAAAAACAAATATGAACACAATAAACAAACAGATCTATCGAAATAGTGTAATAACAGAATAAAAAAAATGGATTAAATTATACAATCTTTACATGCAAAAGGTGGATAATCCAAACCTAAATCATAAACTAAATAAAATCAAATATTAACACTATAAAAAATAAGATCTATTTATTAGATCTATTGATATAGTGTGATAATAGAAAGGAAAAAATATGGAATAAAATTATACCATCTTTACATGCAAAAGATGGATATTCCAAACTTAAAACAAAAACTAAATAAAAATAAATATTAACACTTTAAACAATAAGATCTATTTATTAGATCTATTGAAATAGTGTATAACAGAAAGAAAAAAATATGGAATAAAAGATAGATATTCCAAACTTAAAACATAAAATAAATAAAAATAAATATTAACACTATAAACAATAAGATCTATTTATTAGATCTATTGAAATAGTGTATAACAGAAAGAAAAAAATATGGAATAAACGATAGATTTTCCAAACTTAAAACATAAAATAAATAAATATAAATATTAACACTATAAACAATAAGATCTATTTATTAGATCTATTGAAATAGTGTAATAACAGAATGAAAAAAATATTGAATAAAATTATACCACCTTTACATGCAAAAGATGGATATACGAAAATTAAGACCTAAACTAAAAAATAAATATTAACATTATAAACAAGAAGATGATCTATTTATTAGATCTATGGAAATAGTGTAATAACAGAATGAAAAAAATATGAAATAAAATTGTACCATCCTTACATGCAAAAGATGGATATTCCAAACTTAAAACATAAACTAAATATAAATAGATATTAACACTATAAACAATAAGATCTATTTTTTAGATCTATTGAAATAGAGTAATAACAAAGAGAAAAAAAAAGAATAAAATTATAACATTGTGTAGAAATAAATATTCAAACATAATAGATTAGTATGTAAACTTGCATAATGAAATACAATGAATTAATTAATTAAGAACATGAGAGAGAGGAAAGGAGTAAGAGGCGACTTATGGCGTGAGGCGGCGGATGTCGGCGGTGGGCAACGGTAGGTGGGGCGGGTGGCGATGGGTGGCGATTGGTGGCGGTGGGTGGCGGACAGTGGCGGTGGGTGGCGGACAGTGGGTTGTTTTAGAGAGATGTAGGAGGAAGGTAGATAGAGGGAGAGATTGTGTAAATGTTTATGTTGGTGATGGATTAGGGTTATTTATAGAGGGTTTGTAAATTAGGGTTTCTGAATGAGTTAGGTAGAGTAGGGGAATACGGGTATGGGCTGTAATTTTGGGCTTTTTAACATATTTTTTAATGGGTTAGGATATTTAATAGGGGCTGTAATTTTGGGCTTTTTAACATATTTTTTAATGGGTTAGGATATTTAATAGTTTTATGATGGGTTAGGATATTTAATAGTTTTATGATGGATTAGGCAACATGTATATCTTATGTATTTTAAATAATCTTAATATTTATAGTTTATATTGTTATTTTTAGAAAAATTAATTATCCGAATATATTTTTAGAATAATTACCGTGGATAATTAACATTTACCAAACTGTGATAATTATATTATTAATAATCCGAATATTGTACTATTTAAAATAACAATATTCCCTTATTGTACTACTTAAAATAACAATATTACAATATTCGGATTATTAATTGAACTATTTAAAATAACAATATTAGTACATAATTATTTAAAACATTTTTTTCTATAAATATATTCTGATTATTAATTGAACTATGTATTTTAGAAAAATTAATCAATGACACTATTCCCGTGCAGTTAATATACGATGATACATACTATATTTTTTTAAACAATACAAACTTAAATATTCGATATGAATCTTCCGTTTTATATAATTTAACATGTTGTTTATATTTTATTATATAGTTCATTCGACTCAACCAGCAAGACGAATGATTGTTGACATATGTCAAACTCATAATTTAAATATCCGTCCTTCGCTGGCTAACGTTACAAACGGTAATCACTTTTATGCTGGTATTTATAATTTATCATTTGTATACATTTTTTTGGGGGAAATCATTTTTATATTTTGGGGAAAAATCAATTTGCACAACACATGTTTTAATGTATTGTTTAATAAATGATTATCTATTTTTTGTGTTTTCAAGTGCCTCAAACTCCAAGTCAATCTAGACGAAGAAATGTGGATGAACAGAATTCAACGACGTTACCTTCAAATAACATAACTATTGCCAGTTTGTCGCCATCAGTCCCTGGTCCTATTCTAACGCCTAATCAATTACGGGAGAAAATGGCAAGAGAAAAAAGGAAAATATGTTCAACTAAAAGACATAATCGTAATGCCAGTACCGTATTTCCTCAATTAAGTCCCTCTGCTACAGCATTTAACTCCACCGCTACAGGTATATACTTAAGTACATACATACATACATATATATTGATTATTTTTGTCCGATAACAATTGAGCTCATATTCGTGCATAATTATGTTATTTAGGAGGTACGTGTTCTGCGACCGACGTTGTTGAACGATTGGTAAGAGAATTATGTGCTGAATACGGTGAATCTCTCAATGAAGTTATTCCTTCTCTAACTCCAAATGAAGAAAGGGTTGACAGTTATGTAATGAACTCATCCTACTCACGTGGAGAATGTTCAAGACAACTCGAAAATCAATCTGCTGACTTAATTAATGAAGGTTAGTCTAATATCTTTTTTTGGTGATATTTTGTATTACTAGATAATTGACTTCCTACATTATAGTTAATTTACATAAATTTTTTCCGTTTATTTTTTTTTTTTACGATTTGTAGGATATTGGGATATTGGAGATCCAGATTACGAGTGTGAAAAATGTAGGGCGCAAATGTGGTTCGAAGAGAGAAAACAGAAAAGTCGTGGTACAAAACACCCTAAGTTCTCATTATGTTGTGGAGATGGCAAAGTTATTCTCCCATATTTGAGTGAACCACCTGAAATTCTTAAGTCTCTGTTAAATGGACAACATCCGTTGAGCAAACATTTTAGAGAAAACATCAGAGCTTATAATTCGATGTTCTCCTTCACCTCTATGGGTGGTAAGATTGATCATTCCATTAATCAAGGTAGAGGACCGTACACCTTTCGTATGGGAGGTCAAAATGTTCATCGAATAGGGACTTTATTGCCACTACCACAAGGAAGCCCTAAATTCTGTCAATTATATATATATGACACCGAAGAAGAGGTCCATAATCGTAAAAACGCCTTCAGGTATGTAAATTTATTGTACTATCTTTAGTCGTAAACCATTTAATTTATTATGTTTTTGCTTTATAATAATTTTAATCCTTTCGCCGATTTTTTTTACACTTTAATCTTAAAAATGCAGTCCCAATGATCCGTCACGGTTCAATGATGATCTTATACGACTGTTACAAAATATGATTGATCAAAATAATTCTCTTGCTAAGATGTTTAGAATGGTTAGGGATAGATTCTCTGTAGATAGAGAAAGTGAAGTGAGTATTAGACTTATTTCCAGAAGAGATACCGATGGAAGAACATATAATCGACCAACGGTTTCAGAGGTTGCAGCTTTGATTGAGGGGGATATCGGTCCGAATATGGAGAAACGGGATATTATCGTACATAAGTCAGGTGGTGGTTTGCAACGGATATCAGAGTTACACCCTCAATATACTCCACTCCAATATCCTCTATTATTTCCATCTGGGGAGGATGGTTATCGGTTAGGTATTCTACACAGTGAAGCTTCTATTGGGGTTAGCACGAGCGACCGACCACGTGAGGAATTAACGTGTCGGGAGTGGTTTGCTTATCGTCTCCAAGATAGACCACCGGATATTGAGTATCCAACGGTGTTACTATCTGGGAAGGGATACCACCAGTTCTTAGTGGATGGTTATATGACGGTTGAATCGCATAAGCTGAACTATATTCGGTTTAACCAAGATCGATTACGAGTGGATAATTACAAGAACCTTTCAACTGCTGTTGCAAGAGGAAACGTCGAACCGTCTTCTGTCGGTGCTCGGTATATAATTCCTCCTTCGTTTCCGGGGGGTGACAAGTGGAAGAAAGTGAATTATCTCGATACCATGACTATTTGTAAGTGGTTCGGTTATCCTGATTTATTCATTACGTTCACATGTAACCCCAAGTGGCCGGAAATTGTTCGATTTGTTGAAAAAAGAGGCTTGAGACCAGAGGATCGTCCAGATATTTTATGTCGTGTCTTCAAAATTAAGCTCGATGAGTTGATGAGAGATTTAAAAGATCGACAAATTTTTGGAAGAACTAGAGCAGGTAAACAATAAAGTACAATGTTTTATTTTAATCCATTGTTCATCAATCAACAATTCTTAATATTATCTAATTAATTCATTTATGTGTTTTGAAGCGGTATATACCGTTGAATTTCAGAAGCGTGGTCTGCCACATGCTCATATATTACTATTCCTACATCGAGAGGATAAGTTCCCTACAGCTGCAGATGTCGACAAAATCATTTCGGCCGAGATTCCTGATCCGATTAAGGACCCAGTCTTACATGCTGTTGTTTGTGAATGTATGCTTCATGGCCCGTGTGGTAAAGCGAAGTTATCATCACCGTGCATGATTGGAGACAAGTGCTCAAAATATTACCCTAAACCGTGTACAGAACGAACAACGGTTGACGGTGATGGTTATCCTATATACAAGAGAAGCAAGAAAGGAGTTACGGTAACCAAGGATGGTGTTCCGCTTGGTAATGAATCTGTCATTCCATATAACTCTCGATTGTTGTTGAAATATCGGGCTCATATCAATGTTGAATGGTGCAATCAGTCTCGATCGATTAAGTACCTCTTCAAGTACATTAACAAGGGGTCTGATAGAGTTACGATGCAGTCATCTTATATGCGTCGCAATGATGACGACCCTGGTCGCTTTGATGAGATAAAGAGATTTTACGACTGTCGATATCTTTCCGCGTGTGAAGCTGCTTGGAGGATATTTGGGTTTGACATTCACTATAGGACTCCAGCTGTTGAAAGGTTGCAATTCCATCTTCCAGATGAGCAATGTGTTGTATTTGATGACGACGCTTTCATTGACGACGTTGTTGACAGATCATCGGTTGGAGTATCACAGTTTTTGAATTGGATGTGTTGCAACGGCTCTGAAGAACGTGATATGGAGGTTGCAAAAGAATTGTTATATTGCCAATTCCCAACTAAATTTGTTTGGAACAAAAAGGAGCGACAATGGAGTCTTAGGAAAAAAAGGTTTAGTATTGGTAGGTTGGTTCACGTCCCACCGAACTGCGGAGAGCTGTATTTTATGAGAATCATGTTGAACCACATTAAAGGGCCTACGTGTTTTGAGGACATCAGGACTGTCAACAACATTGTTTATCCCACATTTAGAGAAGCGTGTTATGCGTTAGGCTTAATTGGTGATGACAGAGAATATATTGATGCAATTACACAAGCTGCTGATTGGGGCTCTGGATACTACCTTAGAAACCTATTTTCGACTCTGTTATTGTGTGGCACTTTGTCCATGCCAAGCAGAGTTTGGGAAGAAACGTGGAATCTTCTTTCTGATGATATCCTTCACAGACAACACAAACTTCTTAAAAATCCAGGTTTCTCTTCCATATCATTCTATATTTTTTACTCGCTTTATTTAAATTGATTGTTAATTAACTATTATGTTTTCCCTATTTTTATTATAAACATATAATATATATATATATATATATATATATATATATATATATATATATATATATATATAGGGTTGGGATCCGGTGAGAACCACCTTACAATGAGAACCGGTGAGAACTCTTCTTTACGGAGTTTTTTTAAAAAAATTAATGACATAATTGGATTCGGCATGGAATTTTATGGCCAGAGAACATATTTTTTGGTCTAGAAAATAAATACTAGTGGCGGAAAAATGATAGATACGAAAAAATAGATAGTAGGTGCATGCAAATAAATAAAACGTATCTCACCTTGATTCCCGTCACTAGTATTTATTTTCTAGACCAAAAAATATGTTCTCTAGCTATAAAATGTCATGCCGAATCCAATTATATCATTAATTTTTTTTTAAAAAGTCCGTAAGGTAGAGTTCTCACAAGGTTCTCATTGTAAGGTGGTTCTCACCGGATCTTAAGTCTATATATATATATATATATATATATATATATATATATATATATATATATATATATATATATATATATATATATATATATATATATATATATATATATATATATATATATATATATATATATATATATATATATATATATATATAACAGACACACACACACACACTTCTTAAATATAGAATTGTTGAGAGATTACGTATGTACTTATCACGCACACATCTTTTTTATATTAGGCTTACAGCTAACTGATGATGAGTTGAAAACTTATGCACTTATGGATATTGAAAATTCTCTTCAATTGAACGGGAGTAGCCTAACTAGATTTGAAGGCATGCCACTCCCAGATTCTTCAACAACATCACATCATTGTAACAGATTAGTTATGGATGCGTTGTCTTACGACAAACAGTCATTAAGTGAAGAAAATGAGCGTCAATTATCTTCAATGACTGATGAACAAAGGTCGGTGTATAATGAAATTATGGATGCTGTTATACATAACAGAGGTGGGGTGTTCTTTGTTTATGGATACGGCGGAACTGGGAAGACGTTTATCTGGCGTTCTTTGTGTGCTGCCATAAGAAGTAAGGGAGAAATTGTTGTCGCAGTTGCATCAAGCGGAATTGCAGCAACCTTGATACCCGGTGGTGTAACGGCTCATTCGAGATTAAGCATACCGATCACCGTGGATGAGGATTCTACATGCTCTCGAATTAAGCCAGGTAGTGATTTAACCGAGCTTTTGATAAGGGCGAAACTCATTATATGGGATGAAGCTCCTATGACTCACAAACATAGTTTCGAGGCTGTTGATAAAAGCCTAAAAGATGTAATGCGTGTTGTTAATGAGCGAAATGCCGTATTACCGTTTGGAGGAAAGGTGGTAGTCTTCGGAGGAGATTTTCGGCAAACTTTGCCCGTTGTCCCTAAAGGAAGTAGGGCTGACGTTGTGCGTGCATCTTTATGTTCATCGTATTTGTGGTCTTCTTGCAAGGTATTTTTAGTTATTATCATAATAACATATATCTGTTACAACATTATTTCTTACTATGTTTATAGTTTACGTATGTTCATACGTTAACCTTTGAAATTGTCTAGGTGCTTAAACTCACAAAAAATATGCGTTTGCAAGTTGGGAATTCAGACAGCAATGTTGAGGATATCAGAAAATTCTCAGAATGGATTCTTCAAATTGGAGATGGTTTAGCAGGCGGTGAAAATGACGGAGAAGTTGATCTAGATTTCCCAGACGACTTACTCATTCGAGATGTCACAAATCCGATTGCGTCGTTAGTAAATGTCACTTATCCAAATCTTTTAAGCCATTTATGGAACCCTGATTACCTTCAAGAAAGGGCAATTCTCGCCCCTACGCACGAGATAGTTGAAGCGGTTAACGACTACGTGTTGTCGCTTATCAATGAAGAGGAGGCTTTATATTTAAGCTCGGATGAAGTTTGTAACGATGATACGGGAATGGGTGATCATGAGTTACACTCTACCGAATACCTCAATAGTATTAAATGTTCAGGACTCCCGAATCATCAATTGAGGTTAAAGGTCGGTGCAATGGTTATGCTTCTTAGGAACATCGATCAATCACGTGGTTTATGTAATGGCACGAGATTAATTGTGACAGATTTATAGGGTCACGCGTGATTAGATGTACGGTTATAACCGGCAGTCATAAAGGGGATAAAGTGCATATTGCTCGACTAACACTTACTCCGTCAGACTCGAGTAGATTCCCGGTTCGTTTCAGCAGAAGGCAATTCCCTGTTTCTGTTTGCTTTGCTATGACGATTAATAAGAGTCAAGGACAATCTTTATCTCAAGTCAGCATCTATCTTCCACGACCTGTTTTTAGTCATGGCCAGCTTTACGTGGCGATTTCCAGGGTTACAAACAAACAAGGCTTGAAACTTTTGATTTGTGATGATAATAAGCATATATCCAACAAAACGACTAATGTAGTTTATCATGAAATTTTTCAGTATTTAGAATCACATTAGTTTGAGATATTTTAATTTTATATTTATGTTTTGTTGAAGGATAATGTAATCGTTATTCATTTGAACAACTGTTTTGATTTTATAGTAATATTTACATTTTTGGGTACTCAATTTAATGTGCTAATTTTATCTAAAACATGCATTTTAACGTATTATCAATATAATAGAAATTGAATGCAAAATATTTACGTATTATTGACACTATTCGATAATACTAATTATGCACCACATTTTTTCTAAAAATATACCCGTGCAAATTGCACGGGTTTAAAACTAGTTTAGGTGAATAAGCCACAATAGAAATTAATAAAAAATTCATCCGTCTCTTTTGAAAATAGACAATTAAGTAACTGCGATTATATTGTATTTTGAATTTTAATTGTGCATGAGAAATTGGTGGACTAAATCTACCTCTTTTTTAATGCTCGGGGACAATCAATTAGAAGCGACTTGCATTTTACGGGAAAAGTATAATAGAAGAACCACTAAATATGTGGCAGCCTCACAATCATTCCCAAATTTGTTTTTGCCGCCTAACTGTTCTCTATTAAGGAATCAATTAAGTCCAAAACAATACAGGTTTCAGCTCAATTTATTTTACACGACAAAAGCGAGATTTTTTTTGGATATTCTTTAACAACCAATCAAAAAATACATTATAAAAAACGACGACTAATCTTTGACCATTTTCTTCCAATCCGGTTAAGTATGGAAATAATTCTTTATATAATTATATATTCGTTATAATTAAATATTTTTATGTTATACTTTGATTACACATAGAAAAGATTTAATTTGTTGAGGATACTATAAACTCTAAGAAAGAAAGAAGCAATAGTTGTCTTACAATTATGGAAATGATTTTTTAGATATTATTTTTATGCTCAATCAATAATATACCTTATAAAAAACTAGGTTGTAACCCGTGAAATTCACGGGTCTGTTTTTTAAACTTTAGATGAATATAGTTAATAATATTGGAGATAAGCAAATTAATTATTTACTGTGGCCTGTTTTTAACTTTAGATGAATACCGTAATTAATAATATCAAAGAAAGCTGATTAATTATATACATATAAATAAATTTTGAATTATTTATGACACATGTCGGTATGACGGTATACATGAGCTATCATATAGTTGTTCATTAAGATGATCAAGACTTACAATAGAATTTGTATACTTTTAATTACTCATTGCACCATTTTTAAAATATGTAACACATATATAAAATAAAGTTTTATATTACATATCGTACAATAAAAGCAAAACGTAAATAATCTGATGAGACGTGAGTAGTAAATGTATAGTTGGGTTAAAAAACGTATTTTTAATTATATTTATTAAAGATGTTCATATAATAAATAACAGTTATTACGCGCGATAACTTACACGAAGACATTCCAAAATTATTAAATGACCACTCATTTACTATTTACTATATTAAATAAATACTCCGTAGTTGTTAAAATGTTTCGCATTCACGTGAATAGTCAGATGTCTTACAATAAATCGAAAATGTAGTCTAATAAATCACGACGCTCACATAAGTGTATATACCGACGAAGAGTAATTATTCAGACCCATATTTAATAACGATTAAACCATAAAAAAATGTAGTCTAGAAAAATCTTGTAGGTATTCCTTATACCTTATAAAAAATGGCAAATATGTCATTGAATATCCCTTACTTTTCAATCAAGTCAACTATAGAAAACTTTATATAATATTTAGTAATCAATTAATAAAAGCTGTAAAAAAAGGGCAATTACTCTAACTACCTAATCAATAAAATATATACAATTCTTTTAAGAGTGAAACAATCTTTTACTTACAACAATTTTTGTTATGAACTTGCAATTTAAAAGATAAAATCTTTTGTAAAGTATATTATTATGCATAAAAATAAACTATCGAATAATGGTTAACAATATTGAAAAACATATGTTATTCTTTGACAACCCAATAAATAAAAATATGTCATTTGTTCAAGAATAAAACAATCTTTTATCTTTGACATTTGTTTTATAATTTTTCAATGTAAAATAATCGTTGATATGTATGTCTACTGATAATTTGAGATTTAAAAACAATTATATCTTGACATTTCTCTTTTTTATGTAAAAAACATCAGCACATATTTTTTCTTCAAAAGATAGGGGTTTTTTCCCCAAATTTTCATCAAATTTGAATAATTGATTTACATCGAGCGTCGAATTTGGACTGTTATGTTACTTTGTACTCCTCATACAATATTTATGGCACCAAAAAGATTTAAGGAAAATGAATAAATTACCTACTATAATTCAGAAATATGGTCAATCGGGGTCATTTCCGGTGGTTCAGGTTATTTTCGGGTAAACTATTATCAGTTATTTGAGGTAATAATCAATTTGCAGCAATAATCATTCGGACCGGGTTATACCTAGTCACCAATTAGGGTTTGGGTCAGGTTTATGTGTTAGGTCAGTTTATTTGGCTCTGATTATTCAGGTCGGGCAATTTTGCCAAGTTTAGTTAAGATTAAAACGGAAATAAATAATTTAGAAGGACAATATTGAAAATTCAACTAAATTTAGAAATGGGACACATATGAGATAAACATAATAGGGGGGCATAAGTCAAAATATTACTCTAAAATCAGTTGTATACCAGTTGTACTTTTTTTTGGTTAGTCTATAATATGGAGTAATTATTTTGTGTTAATTTCGAGTCGGTATAGTTTTATGTTGTTTCAATTAGAACAAACTACGATAATTTTTTAACAAAATTAAGAGACGATTCTATATATTTTTCTATAAATGCCCATGCAATTTTGCACGGGTGCTAAACTAGTAATCAATATAAAAAAAGAACGTCTTCGTCTCTTCATCTTGATCTTTCTTCAAAAGATTTATCATCAATCTTCTTCCTTTTCACAAGTTGGTGGTTGGTAAGGGTGCGTGTAGGACTCGTCAGACAAATTTTGGTGCGTATGAGACTCGCCATACAAATTTTGGTGCGTAACTCGCCAGTTTTTTTTCAAGTGCGTAACTCGCCAGTTTTCTTTCAGTGCGTAACTCTCCAAGTTTTTTTCATGCCTAACTCGCCAGTAAATTTAATACCACCTTGATCAAAGAAATAAGATTTCTTAGATCTGCCATTGAATTGAAAAATAGAGGAAATTTTTTTTTTTTGGTTAAAAAAATAAAATAAATGTCATCTTAAAATCCAGCCGGAGGGCACCATAGTTAATTAGTCTCTCCGGTAGGGTGGCGGAATAACGTATACCAAACATAACTAAATACGAAGCCATAGACAGAAGACAACAATAGAGCAGATTGTTACACTTGAAGACTTAGAATATTTTGCAAAAGAATTGAAAACTTTGTTCTTTGAAAAGATTTTTTGCAAAAACAATTTTTATCTCAAAAAAGTATTGGTAATGAACGAAGGAGTACTCCTTTTATAGTGAAGCAAAGAGTTTAAAACAAATGATTAAAACACAACAAGTAATTGTCAAGCGGCTATTTTGCAATGGATAAAAGAGGAAGGTATGTTTTGGAGATTTAACAATCTACTTTTCTAAAGAATAGGAAATTGTATTTTGGGAAATCAGAAAAGTAAAACTTTTTTTTTTTTTACAGTGAAGCAAAGAGTTTAAAGCACTTGGTTAAAACACAACAAGTATTTTTTAGGTGACTATTTTTCAATAGTAAGTCTTGTTTGTGACGGGTTACCATTTGTGAGGGATATTATGTGAGATAAAATGGATATAAAATGAGTTAGTGGAGAAAGGGGACCACATGAATAGTGTCGAAAAAGAGAAAAAGTGAGTATTTTGAGAGGAAACGGTATCCGTCACAAGCTTGTGACGGATACCGCCGCCACAAATGAGAATTTGTGATTTTCCAATGGATAAAAGAAGAAGATATGCTTTGTTGATTTGTAAAACTACTTTCTCAGAAGGTTGATTTTGAGATTTGACAAATCAGAAAAGAATATCTTTTATTTTTTTAACAAAGGAAAACCAATTTTCAAATAGGGAAGCTTCAAGGGTACGATTGCGGCCAGTAACGGTCTGTCTGATTGTTGCCAGTAAGACAGAAGGTTACACTAAATGTTATCTAAGTTTACGACTTAGTATTTATACATTAAGGATGTAAGAAGACACGATTTTTTGGGCAACTGAAAATCAACTAATCTTGATTAAGGGTCACTAAGACCACTCCCAAGCAAGGTCATGGAGGAGGTCATGACCTTGCTTAGTCTTATTAATTACAAATTAAGTAGGGTATTAAGGTGATCCAAGGTGAGAAAAGGTCACTTGGTGACCTTCTTCCATGACCTTGTGACCTTCTATGTGTCTAGTTGTGATTGGTTGGACACAAATAAAGAGGAGTAAAAAAAAAAAGTAGTCTAGAAATGTGCTTTAATCTAGAGGTGTGTAGGCAAAAAGTGTGCTTTGAGTCTCGAAAATATTAAGACGGTGACCCGGGTTGTGACTTTTTTGCTTGGAAGGAAAAAAGTGGGTCACGATAAATAAGAGGTAATTAAGTGTAAAGGTGGGTCGTGACCTAGTTAGTGTGACCTTGCTTGGGGATGGTCTAAGGCTGTGTTTGGTAAGGCAAATAAGGTACCTGATTTGTCTGAAATGACTTTTTTGCCAAAACAATCAGGTACCTTATTTTTGTTTGGGTGTTTGGCAAGTACCTGATTTGAGTGAAAAAAGTACCTGAAATAAAAAGCTACCCCAGGTAGCATTTGAGAAATCAGGTACTGTTTCATTTTCGTCTACCTATTCTACCCTCGATTGTATAACGCTAATTAACAAAATCAAACACAATACAAAACCCTTACGTACTTCCCAAATATAACCCATAATCACCCATAGTTTTTTCAATATATTTTCAAGGGTGTATTGTTTGAAGTTTTTTTACCTAATCGTTATATATTAATTATTTTCTCATTCTCTTTCAAATATATTGAAAAAACTTCATTATAACTTGTTAAATTTATACTTGAAATTAAGAATCTAAGATAAAAATTTAAGAACGGGTATGTGAAGCTCGCGTTACCCTCAGCCTAGTAAAAACATAACACCGCCAACAACAATAACATAATAATAATAATTAAAACGTAAAATATATCAATTATAAACCATGTCCTTTTCCGTCATTTTGTTAAATATCAGCTACCTTTTCAGCTAGTTTTTAAACAGTTTTAACAAAAATCAACTACCTTTTCAGGTCTTAATTTTCAGCTACCTTTTCAGGTTTCAGCTACCTTTTCAACAAAATGTACTCTAACAAAAGGCGATTTAATTATACATTTCTTTCGTCGCGATTATTAAGTTTTTCTTTTTATTAAAATATAGCCTAATAAAAAAGGTAAACAAGTAATTGAGATGGAGTAGGTACATAACCATCTGACGTCGGTAATTGAGTCAACTATTTATGTGGATTACTCTGTAGATATAATTTTGATTGATCATAGATTATAACGCATTTTTTCGAAATTTATTTTTATTTGAATAGTGCAAGCAAAAGTTGGATTTTTGTAATATGGTTCTTTTCGGAGTTTATTTTTATTTTCTGATACTTTCGGGATTCTATAGTAAATTTGATTTCCCGGCATCTGATCGTTTGTAATTTTGTATCTGTTTCGATTAGATACTGGTCAAAATTTCTATTTTCCAAACAAGTGAAACAACAAAATTATTATTTAGATGTATTTTGACAACTAAATAATAAGATCATAAACGAAACTTCGAACATGATCGCACCTAAACTTTGTAATTTTGATTTCTCCGGAGAAGTCATTGGGCAATTACTCGACTTTAGACTAGTCACTGACCACCGTATAGCACGACAATATAATCCTACTCGACTTTAGACTAGTCATTGTCTGGCACAACGATAAATGACGAAGGACTATTTCATAGTCCATCACCAATCCATTCATGGTACAAATACAAAGCCCATTTCACATAAATACATTTTGCAGGTGCCCTTTATTAGTCTATACACCAAAATGTCACACAAATGTTACAGTAATGGTTAAGCCTAAGGTAAGAACTTCTCCAGTAAACCGCCAAAGAAGAAGCTGGTTTTACCCCATCCACTCCCTTCATGGGTCGCCGATTTCTTGCTTGATGGAGCTTTCTTCACGTTGAGCATCATTGTGCGTCCTATCTCTTTCCGGAGTGCATCAATAGTTTCCACGTCTACTGGATTCCCTGAGGCATCTGTCACGTAAAACACGTTCCTTGCCTTCTCTCCGACTGTGGATACACCAGCTCGTATTACTGATAGTCCATTCTCTCGAAGAATCCTAGTCACTTCCGACAACAATCCTACCCGATCCTTTGCACATAGCTCAAAGCTTAAACCCTACGTTACATCACACACATGACATTAGTCTAATGTATCATGTAGAAGTCAATTCAAGGAAATTTCTTACATTATATAACCGATCAAAATCTAAGACTACGACGTCTTATCTTGCAGTCTCAGAGATGGTATATTACTTAGTTCTGATCTCTGTAACGATGGAAGGGTTAGAGTAACATATAGGCGATATAGCACAACACCCCGAAAGTCTGGATCTGTATGTATAGACTGTACTCAAAAAATCCATAAACCGAAAGACCATGGAGTAATGCAGATGTGAAAAATTCAGATTATAGAACAGAATTCAGCAACAACAGTGACTTTTCAGCTTTGTTCATATTCTTCTAATAAAATATGCCCTACAAATCCACCACAGTTTCATTCAACAAAACCTACCATTCTCGAGAATATATTGCTATCCGTGCTTATGGTTAAGTTTCTGGGATGGAAAAAAGGAATGCAAAATAACCGAGATGAAAGAGGGATACGAGTATTTATCTGTACTACTTACATCGCTTACTCTCCGGTGAACAGCAGCTTCAAGACATTTGATGACCCTGTCCTTCTCACCTTCCATGCCAACCGTACATCCATCCTTATGTCGAATAAAGTACTCCTGAACACATTTACATTAGATATGCAACATTGCAGATACAACAACTCTAGAGATGCTGCGAATGTTATGGACCAAATGAGAACAAAGCAAACTGGCAAGTAGAGTACAACAATGAATGGATAAAATTTGAAGGCTTGTGGACATTTTTATTTTCGATTAATGCACTTTGCAAAAACTGCGTAACAGTTTCTCCGGTCTAAAAAAAACTCAAGGAGGAAAGGAGTAATTTCCAACCATCATTAAAATTAAGAAACAGAATGGCCCTAGTTGGACAAAAGTGCATCTTCTATATCCTGGACAATACAGCAGAAGTATCCGTTAATATTCCGATGAATCTGACAAAATGTAACTATTTTGGACTTAGATTAACAGCCAAGTAGTGGCTTTTCCACTTTTCAAAGCTTACTACAGTATAACGAACGTCTTCGATGCTACATGATCAGACAGGAGAATTCAAGCACGACGATATGAGCACAAGAAAATCAACAAAAATACTTTGTTTCAGTCTGACTGATTCCAAATGGCTTGAATTTTAACATGGTTTTAATACCTGGGATGCATTAGGTCCATCAGAAGAGATGGTTGCATGGAAAACAACATAATGCATGTCAGTGAGTGTGCAGACGATGTCAAACATAAGCTTAGGTCGATCCTTGCATTTCACAGTCACTACTGAGTACCCCTTCTCCTCGCAACGATCCACAAAAATCATAGGTTTAGAAATGGCACGGTATTTCTTCTCATTAGTGCCTCCATCCCCTTCATAATCCTTATCAGCAAATAACATTTGATGAAGACGCCGATCCATATGAGTACTTCCCATGGAGAAACTAGTGCGAGACACTTGCTCTTCATCATCTGTACCCCCGAGAATGTTGTTCAGCTGCTCTTCCATGAAGGATAATCTGCTTGGGTCATTAACAGCGCGATAGGTGGTATCATCATTGACATAAAGGACACATGCTATTCGACTATTGTGGGTCCACACTTCTGCTGCTGTTATGTTGAAATGGAGATCAGCAAGCACAGCAAAGATCTCGGATAATAGACCAGGGCGATCACGGCCTATCAATTCAACTGCAGTGTGGTCACCTACTGAGTGGAGCCCTACTCTTTTTCCCGGACAACTTTTTATCCAATCTGCCGCTTGACCCTTGGGTCCCAATGCCTAATATGAGATGGAGGATAGAAAGTTCAATTACATCAGGGCAGAATTTGCATCATAAACTATAAGAATTCTAATATCTCAGGTTAACGAGGCACATTGGTTAAGAATACTATCGTATTCATACCAACAAAGTCCGCTTTCATTTCGGAAACACATGCAGCAGTCTAATATCAGAAGGACAAGTGAAATGAAGTGAGGACAGAGATGAGTGAAAAAGTTGCATACCTTTTCTATACAATTAATGGTCTCTGCATCGGTTATTTTCTTTCCATAATGATCAGTAACATGGAAAACTGTTGCATTGAAGAAAACATAACATCGTTATAGTAGTGTAGCAAAATAAAACATTCAGTAATCCGCAGCATTTTATATCTCAAGATTTACGGTAATTTTACCATCCATAAACCACCCGCCATCAGAGGAAATGTAAGCTTTAGTGATGATGAGGTCTAGGTCAGTTAAGATTTGCACAACTTCCAGCAGTATACCAGGCTTGTTCATGCTGTCCACCTGTTCAAATGCGATAACTAGGTCATATAGATCTCTTAACTCGTAAAAAGAACACAGAAAACATTGTTTGACATGAAACAGTCAGCTAAGAATTGACCAACAGTTGGTTAGGAATCGACCAAGACATTTTTGACAAGCATTTATATAGCAGCGTGGCGATGCAGTTGCCAGTTGGTAAATTACCTTAACCAGAGTGCAGTCGCTGCAGCTGGAGTTGTCCACGCAGACCCTGAAAACCATTGAGACCGTCAGCATATGATGTATCTTAAAGAGAGTACAGAATTAGGTCTATCATAAAAAGAGACAAACCTGGGAGGGTTTATTTTGACGCTCAAGTTTTCATACTCGGGATCAAAGTACGGCCATGCCATTATATTACTTTCAACCTCACACACTCAGGATCTTCCAGATGACAAATAACTGGATAAACAAAACAATAATTATAAGCAGTCATAAACAACTGTCTGCGCAATTGCGCTTCGCATCTTGCATGTTGAAATGATCCCATCTGACTTTGTTCCCCAACCAATGTTGATTGATCATTAATTTCTCCAAATACAAGTACAAGTACCGTATAAATTGTAATGTCAGATTCACCAAAACAATTTTTCCAAATGGTCATTTTCAAAATGTTGTAAATGTATATTGGTATATTATAAGAAATATTGGTCAAAGTAGACATTGTTCAGCAACCAAAGTCGCTATGTAGTTTTATCGGAGGGTGAGAATGTGTATATCCAACTCTTATCCCGCCAAAGGTGGAAGTCGTTGGGGTAGTAGGACAGTAGCCGTAGGACGATGATGCTTTAACAAACTTTGGTGGTAAACCAGAAGCAAATATCAGTGGACTTACCGAGTATTATAATTTATAATGCCTACCCAAAGTAAGGGTGGAGTCCGGCCTACACCCTTGAACTCACCCCAGTTCAGCACCAGCTTACATGATACGGCCTTATGATATAATCAGAGAGTTGCCCTACAATACAACATTGCAGCAAATATCAGTGTCGGACCATTGTAAACGACTCTCCAGCAGGAAGCGTATTTTGACAGTTTAGTGTATGAACTCCCTATCTACCATAGTAACCAACTCTCGATGCATCGAAAAACAACGACAAAGTATTGATACCCCCTTCCAATAACTTAAAATCTATACACTTTTACAAAATTCTTCGAACATAGTTTGGAAGTTTTATGGAACCCACATAAATGGAGGGAGCGAGGGTCGTCTAACATGAACCGTCATCTGAAACTATCATTTTAACAAGGTACTCCTTAACTATTGATTTATAATTAGTCGTCTTCAACCATACAACATTATCCTCCTGATAAAGCCCAAAAGCAAACGCAAACTGTCAACACCCATTCTTTTTAAGAAGCATCTTTTGATATCAGAATCTAGACTAAGCTTTCTCATTACATCTTTTACTATTCCTATTGTCTCTCTATAAGGATTCATAAGCAAAACAAAGCCCATTACATAAAAGTGATAAAAAAAAGTTGTGTTCAATTTCATTTTAGTTAAAAGACAATCGGGTCGATTGTTGATTGTTTTAACCACTAGAATAAGACATCGTTAATATCGACAAAATCTATCTAATTAAACAGTTAAACCTAGCCCAATTGTTGATAATCAGAAAGAAACAAAAAATTGG
The DNA here is from genome assembly GCA_029255685.2 of Silene conica. Taxonomy (NCBI): domain Eukaryota; kingdom Viridiplantae; phylum Streptophyta; class Magnoliopsida; order Caryophyllales; family Caryophyllaceae; genus Silene; species Silene conica. Next base: position 9,250,899 of record CM055317.2, on the reverse strand, counting down.
AAGAAACCAACATAGTTGCTACACATACTGCAACAAAATAAAGAAGTAATCCATCTATCAGTATCACAGCAAAGAATACTTCCTCCGTCTCAATTATTTTATTTACATTTGTGTAAATGAATATTATAAAGGTAAACAAATGCCGAAATGATTGAAAGCAAGAGAATTGAAATCTCGTATCACAATTCACAAGGTTGTGTGCCGGCTGTTCACGTTAATTCGGTTTGACCCTTTTACCAGTCAAACTCAGAAATAAACATGAACAAGCGCACAATTAATCATTTATTTACCTTTATTTAAAATTCACTAAAAAAAGTTAAATAAATGAATTAAATATTTTCTCTCACAATCACACGCAAGTATTATTTTATTTAAATAAATAATTAAAACGAAGCGGGTAATTGTTATGGACAGACAATCAGACACAATACATCAAAATCAAAATGAAAACCAATGAATTGACCAACAAACAAAGCCCTTTTCAAAGAAACAGGGTGAACACACAATCGGTCACTCCGTCTCAATTATTTGTTTCCCTTTAACTCAAATTATTCTTACGGAGAATGAAAAAGTAAACAAATGAATGAAACGGCGGGAGTAATAAAAGAAATAAAAGTAGCTTACAATTGACGGGAAATAAGGTTGAAGAAGAAGAGAATTGTAAAATTGAAAGTTGTAAATGGTGATAATAATAATGTAGGGTGTTGGAAGAAAATGAGTGATATATGAAGAGATAACGCACCGCACCAACAAGTGTATAATGTGATATGTGATATGTAAAGAATTGAAGAAACAAACAAATAAATGAAAAATGAAAGTATTTGTAGATTTGTATGTTACTAGAAGTGATATGATGATGATGGTGATGGTGATGGTGATGGTGGAGGAGGAGAGTGAAGACACAACACATATAGTGTGACATTTGAGGATACCACGTCGACCTGATGTGGATCGAATCCTCCTTTTTGAGCCCCTTTTCCTTTTCTTCTGCTCCTTTGATTTTTTACCCTTTTTTCTCAATTTTTCACATGACTACGTTTTTTTGAGAGATTCAACATAAATTGATGGGAAAACGGTAATAAATTGTTACGTATATTATGAGATGAGGTACAAATAAAAATGGTACGATATATTATATGATAAAATATGTGTAGTTGTTATGAAATTATGCACCGAATAAAAGCGACATTGGTACAATCGTACAAGTATAAAATAGTCTCGGAATAATTTAGAGCATGTTTGGCCTAACTTGTTAAAAAAAATTGTTTTTGAAACTTTTAATTTTTTAAAAGGTTTTTTCAAAACTAGAAGTATCAAATTGTTGTTTTTATTTTTAAGGATAAAAAGATGGTTTTTAAGTTTTTAAAAAACTGCTCTTAGTTTTTTAAAAAATGATTTGTTTGGCCAATTTGTGTTTTTAAACAAAAAACATTTTCAAAAGTTAGGTCAAACGCACACTTAGTTAGAGACCGTTTCTCTAAAATTTGGAGTCTTAGAAAAAACTAAGCCATATTTGGTAAATAATTTATTGAGTGAAACTGGTAGATTTCGGTAATTTCGATTTAATTAGTAGATGGACTTATCAAACAACTATTTTTACGTGTTTGGTGAACGATGTATTGTAATAGCGTATTTTTCGTGATCTATTATTATTGAATACGTAGTATGTTGTTAATCGGTCCGGATTCTCTCCATTACCCGAAATGAAATTGACCTCCATTAGTTTTGAACGGTCCGGATTAAATCTTGAGACGATATAGTGATTGTAATTATTTCATAAAAATAATGTTTTATTGAATGGATAGACAAAATATATTAAAATAAGTGTGTATTAGAGAAGCAATGGAGAGAAAGTAATGGAGAGGATCCAAATTCGTTGTTAATACTTCCTCACATCCAAACCAAATGTAACCACTTGCTTTGGGTGGTCTTTAAGACAGAACTCTGACCATATTTTTCTCCATTTATACATGACTTTTTGTAGAAAAAATCAATTTTTTAAAGAATTTTTCATAACAAATCTGTATACATATAAGTTTCATCTTTCAAAGTTTCATAATTTTAACAGCATTTTTGGTCAAAGTTTTCGGATTTTGACCATCAAAAAGGTAATGTCACTTTTGGTTAGGATGGGGAAGTAGTGAGTAGCATATTGTATTAGCATATTTAGGCTCTACTTGGTAAATACCAGATAATTTAAGCATAAGCGGATTGTAATGACAGATTTAAACAGAAAGATTTGATTAGCATATTATAATTAGTATAATTAATTTAAGTGTTTGGTTACTAGCAGATTACGATTAATAAATTGTTAGGGGTTGTTTGGTTCAGGTGGAAATTAAGTTCATGTGGGATGTAGTAAATCCCATGAATTAAGTTCCCACATGTAATTCGTGGGATTTACAAAAAAATTGTTTGGTTACCAGGTAGGAATTGACACTTCCCATGAAATAAATTCATGCATGTTGTTTGGTTGGATAACTCAATTCCCATGTTTTTTTGTTGTAAATACTATTTTACCCTTGCATACAATATACAAGGTCGGCTAAATACACCATGATAGATAATGTATATGTTGAACCATGTTAGTGCATGTGCGTACTACGTACTCTACTTGATATGGCTATGTGCCTATGTCCTAAGCAATCGGCACCGGGTCTTCGTAGAAACCGTCTCTCACCAAATTAACCGAGCGATATATCATAAAAACATGACTATTTTCGAAATTATTATCATAAAATCTCATAACATAAATTAAAGTAGTTTAAACCAAGTCGCAAAAATTAAACGGTTAAAAAAACATGTTCCGAATTAGGAATTTACTATTTTCGAAATTGTGTACTGAAGATGACGGCAAAGAGGAAGAATAATATAAAAAAGTGTGTAATCAATGATAGAATAGTAATTAACAATTATAAAAAATACAGGAAAATGGAATGCCCTAGGGGTTGGGTAAGCGACTTCCCACATCATGGAGGAATTCAAGTTTCTATGGAACTCTAGACTCCTCCATTTTTCTAAAAAGTGGGTAAACAAACAAGACCCTCAAATATCAATTCATGGGATTTCGAAAATCCTCTGTTTTTATGGGGCAACCAAATGACCCCTTAGTTTTTTTTTTGTAAAATGTAGTAAAATTTCCTAATTTAGAATATGTTAATCAGTATGTTGTCTCAATATGTTGTTTACAAAACACCTAAATTATCATATTGACTAGTCAAACATACTAAAATCTTTGAATATGCTAAAAATTAATCAATATGCCATTTATCAACAGAGGCTCAGTTTATTCATGAATTTATTTAATTATTTTATAGTTGACTAATTATCACACACCTTTTTTTTTAATTTTGCTAATTTAATTTAATAGTCAAATCAGTTACTAAAATCTCATAACCGTATTGTACCAACGTAATTCACTAAAATAAATTTACTTCCGTTGTTTAGTGAAAACTCAAATTGATTCAGTTTCATAATACAATTCTACTAGATTTCATGCCCGGGCGTTGCCCGGATAATATCTTGACATTGTTTCGAAATAATATCGTAACAGTTAATCTTCTGAATATACTTAGTATAATAGACATATATAGAGAACAATTTAAGTATGATTGTTTTTTATGGCTAATGAAACATCAGATGTATGATCATCGGAACAACATCGAACGTTGAAAGTGCATGAAACTCCATTAGAAACGGAAACATGTACGTCAAATCCAATGGTTTTGGAAAGACACTTACATATTACGCATCACTGTCAAAACAATATTTTAAGCACATATATTTTTTATAATAACTTCTATATTTTTCATTTGAGCACGATTTTGAAGAATTTTTTATCCAATATTTCTAATATATGAAGATAGTTGAAACTCGTATTCTTTTAATATTAACTCGTGTTTTTTTTACATTAGATCATTTTCTTTTTACTTTAACTCATATTCTTATCTTAATAGCTCGTATTCTTATCTTATTAGCTCGTATACTTTTTACATTAGCTCGTATTCTTATCTTAATAGCTCGTATTTTTTTACATTAGCTCGTATCAAGCTTAATATCTTTATTAGCTCGCATTCTTACGTTAATAGTTCGCCTTCTTATGTGCCCATATTTTTAGTTCCTGATTCTTTTAAGTTCTTATTCCTTTTACATTAGCTTGTATTTCTTATATATTCGTATTTTGTAGCTCGTATTATAGCTTGTATTTCTTATATATTCGTATTTTGTAGCTCGTATTATTTTAATTATACCTCGTAATCTTAAATGCCTATTATATCATGAAATTTGACGTATTGCAAATCTGGTTCTATTTTTTTTAGCTCGAGAAGTGTTTCAATTAGCTCGTCTTTCATATTATGTTTATATTAGCTCGTATTCTCATCTTAATAGGCCGTATTCTAATGTGCTTGTATATTTAAATCTGTGATCATTTTAATCCTGTATTCGTATTCATTTGTGCTCATATTTTGAAGCTCGTCTTATGTTAATAGCTCGTATTGTTTTATCATTAGCTCGTAGTCATTTGTGCTCGTATTTTAAAGCTCGTCTTATCTTAATAGATCGTATTGTTTTTACATTAATTCGTATTCTTAGCTTAATAGCTTGTATTCTTTTTATATTAGCTCGTTTCTTAGGTTAATAGCTCGCATTGTTCTGTGCTCGTATTTTTTACTTCGTGATTCTCTTAAACTCGTATTTTTTACATTAGCTCATATTCTTATGTGTTTGTATTCTGTATCCCGTATTTTTTTTAATTATATCTCGTAAACTTAAGTACTTAATATATTCATCTATTTATACTTTTAATTAAATAAGAGAAGAAAACCAATAAATTATACCATAACTTCACGTCTCCACGGTAACCAAAACTCTTAATTTACAATCAATTATGTTATTAACTAATTCAGTAATTATCCAACTGATATTTTATTAATATTTAATTATCTTTTTATTTATATACTTAATTTATTTAACCAAAGTAATCGCTCTAAAAACAATGATGATCCAACTAATATTTTATTATTATTTAATTATCTTTTTTATTTATATACTTAATTTATTTAACCAAAGTAATAACCAATGAAATTGCTCTAAAACAATAGCTAATGACATCAATATTTTGTTAACTAATTCAATAATTATCCAACTGATATTTTATTACTATATAATTATCTTTTTATTTATATACTTAATTTATTTAATAAAAGTAATATCCAATATAATCGCTCTAAAAACAATAATTATCCAACTGATATTTTATTATTATTTAATTATCTTTTTATTTATACACTTAATTTATTGAAGCAAAGTAATAGCCAATGAAATTATTCTAAAACATGTAACACCCCAAGAGTATATATGAGAGGAAAGTTGTCCCACATCGGTAGAATGTGAGGTTTGTGGTATGTTTATAATAACTTCCACCCACCACTTAGTAACAAGGCCTTGTGCTTTTGGGCTTAAGTGAGGACAAATAGCGGGCCCAAAAGTGCACATCCATCTTATTGGGTTTGTGTTACGACGGTGGTGGGTCGGGTTGTTACAAAACAATAGCCAATAAAATCGCTCGAAAAGTTCCTCTTTTAAGTATATATACTAGATTTCATGCCCGGCCGTTGGCCGGGTAATAACAAAATTAATATCTAAATATTTATTTTTAAATTGTTGCTTTGAAGACATTTTATATCGAATATATTAGAATGATTTGATTTAGCTTATACTTTTATGTAGTTTATGACTATTAGAAATTCGATATTTTCCAAATTTGAACCGAAATCGGTGCTTCGTATATAATGAAAATTGTCCTCTGAAGTGTAGCCAACTACTACTATTAGAATAATTTTTTATGTTGAACGCTTCTAAATTTTTTGAATTACTTTTGTACAATTGAGAGGCTTAGATAAATTGTCGACTATATAATTACATGATGTTAGTTTTCAAGTATGTTTGTTTGAAGGTAAAAATACTTAGTAGGACTATGGAGTTAATTTGGATCATTTCCATTTCCTCTCTAACATACTCTTATTCTAATATATACTCTCTCTTCATTCATTATTTCATTAAAACATTAATTTTATAAAATAATTACAACCACTAAATCATCCTAAGATTTAATCTGGACCGTTCGAAAGTGATGGAGATTTTTTTTTCTTTTAAGTAATGGGGAGGATTTCCACTCGTAGGGAGTAATGTTTATGGCTTATAATTTTTCATTTAAGACATCTAATATGGGTTTTGATGAGAGTGAGTTGCTCGTTTGGTATATTCAATTCTTTTACTTAATTAACTGATTTTGGGTATTGTATTTCAAGTGAAATTTTAATAAATAAAATTAGATATATAAATATATAATTGGACTATGCTAGACTTTGAGCACTTTTAAATTCTCTCTTAAATTTATTTCTAAACTAAAGTGACATACTGTATTTACACTCGTACAGTTTTTTAATCCATTACTTCCACTTATTCAACTAATTATTTATATTGAATTAAAATAGTCTTCATAATAAGAGTGTAAATATCTTGTTGAGTCGGAAAAAGTATTACTCGTAAAATTTCATTTAAATCATCAAAAAAGGATAACATACGCACAATTACTTTTCCCAAACTTATTGTAAAAAGGATCGATGAATCTTAGTTTGACTCAATATTAGCTTCTTTCTTTTTGTAGTTTGAATAAGAGAAAATTATCCTAATTAAACTCATTACTTTATGGATAAGAAGATATTATCCTACTCCAATTCCAACTCCAACTCCAACTCCGATTTTTTAGTATAATTTTTAAATTTTAAGCGAACTCTGACAATTTAACAAGTAAAAATTATTTGTACGCGGAAAAATAAAATTAGAAAATCATAATGACGACCGGTTTCATTGCCATGGTGAATGCATGAAACTCGTCAGTGTTAAATCTAAAAAAATTAGATTATTTACAAATTACAACGATATTTAATAAAATATCATGCTTTTAATCAAGTAGTCAAATGTCATGCAATTTTTTCTATGGTGTAGTTTGTTAACTTTTAATAGAATTAGGTGAATTATTAGATCGATAAGACTCCTACGATAAAAACTATTAAAAATATGATTCTTTCATAAATTAAATACTCAGTAATCCATATCTATTATCAATTTATCATATTTGTGTAGATGAGCATGCAATTCTCACATACGGTGTCCATGAGTTTAATGTCTAATAGGAATTTGTAGAAGAGTTTGTCATGTGGTGTGCTACAATTTATTTGACTCCTTAGCTTGATAATTGTAGATACTTCAAATTATTTCAGTTATTAACTTTTTAAGTGATATTATTGGTTCAAATTTTGTGGATTATTTAAATAGTTATAATTATAGGATAAACAGAAAATTATAAATCAAATATATTAAAATAAAAAACAAAAATAAATAAACCAGAACCAAACTATCCTATACCAGAAATGGCCTTATGTGAGCCCTACCCAAACCCAAATGATCTACGTACACCGAGCATTGGACTTAGTTCTCATCTTGTCTGACATATTTTACAGGCAACTTTGGAGAATTGGAGGCTTCTTAACCTTAATAGTAAGTTAAACTATTCTGGAATCTGGGTCATATGGTGCTATACTTTTCTTTTGCCGATTTTCTGTCAAATGCTTTATCGGCACATTTCAGCAATGACTTAGTATACTCTTAAGATGCATTCTAAGTTGATATATATCGTGGTGTATTATGCAGGTAAGGATGTTGTTTTCGTTGTCAACGATTGACATACTGCACTTCTCCCTTGCTATCTTAAAACTATGTACCAACCTAAATAAAAAGGTAAATAACAGATAAAGCACAAATTCTCATTTAAGACAGAAGCATCCGTTTTAAGTTTAAAACGGGCCAAATAATGACACTTTTTCTAATTAATACAAGTTAATAAGACATGACCCGTCTTAACCTAAGATGGACATATCCGTTCTACGGGAGATTTATTGTAGATAAAGATACCTAAAAGTAGAATAGTATAAATAATGGCCGTCCATGTTTGATCACACTCTTTCAAAAGAGCGGGAAAAAGTATCAAACGACCCACACGAGTCTCGCTGCTAATTTAGGTTAATTTTTGATCTTAATCAATTTATTTATTTAAATGTCTAGCAAATTTCATTCAATCCTTCATTTGTTAACATTTGATAATCATCAATTATTCAATTTACATAATTATTCGTCATTCAGCGAAATTTACTTCGATCAAGCTTCGTATGTTGCAAAAAAATATAGAACTTAATATCAAATTTGTAATAAATATACCAAAAACAATCGACATCAACAATTCAACATTGATATCAATACTACGGAGTATTATAGTAACAAAGGTAAACGATACAAAAGTTCAAAAATTTAACATAGAGCAATTTAAAAGCATGAAAAACTAAAAACGTGTAATTTTAAAGAAGCATTGGGTGGGAAATTGGAATGACTAATTACATTATAAACTATTTATAATAGTTATTATCAAAGAGTTCAATGTCTAATAGGACTTTGTAGAAGAGTTTGTCATGTGGTGTGCTACGATTCATTTCACTCCTTAACTTGATAATCTTAGATATTGATTTTTATTTTTATTTTAATATATTTGATTTATAATTTTCTGTTTATGGTATAATTATAACTACTTAAATAATTCACAAAACTTGAACCAATAAAATCGCTCGAAAAGTTCATCTTTTAAGTATATACTAGATATCATGCCCGGGCGTTGCCCGGGTAATATCTTGACGTAGTTTCAAAGTAATTATCGTAACAGTTAATCTTCAAAAAATACTTAGTATAATAGCCATATATAAAGAATAATTCAGGTATGAATGTTTTTTATGGCTAATAAAACATTAGATGTATCAGGCTCGTATTATTTTCTTATTAGCCCGTATTCTTCTTACATTAGCTCGTATTCTTTATATTATCCCGTATTCTTACATGCTCATATTTGTAAGTTCGTGATCCTTTTATACGCTCGTATTCGTATTTTTGACATTAGCTCGTATTTTTTACATTAGCTCGTATTTTTAGCTTAATAGCTTTATTAAATCGCATTCTTACGTTAATAGCTCGCGTTCTTGTGTGCTCGTATTTTTTAGTTCCCGATTCTCTTAATTTCTTATTCAATTTACATTAGCTCGTATTTCTTATGTATTTGTAATTTGTAGCTCGTATTCTTTTAATTATACCTCGTAATCTTAAGTGTTTATTATATCATGAAATTTGACGTCTTTCAAATCTGATTCTACTTTTTTAGTTCGAGAAGTGTTTCAATTAGCTCATGTTTTCGTATTCTGTTTACATTAGCTCATATTCTCATCTTAATAGGCCGTATTCTTATGTGCTCGTATATTTAAGTTCGTGATCCTTTTAATCTCGTATTCGTATTCATTTGTGCTCATATTTTGAAGCTCGTCTTATCATTCTTATGTGTTCGTATTCCGTAGTGTGCATTTTTTAATTATACCTCGTAAACTTAAGTGCTTAATATATTCATCCATACATCTATTTATGCTATTAACTAAATAAAAGAAGGGAAAAAACAAATTCTTCCATAACTTTACGGTAGCCAAAATTCTTAGTTATCAATTATTTTATTAACTAATCAATAATTATCCAACCGATATTTTATTACTATTTAATTATCTTTTTATTTATATACTTAATTTATTTAACCAAAGTAATAGCCAATCTAATCACTCTAAAAATAATAATTATCCAACTGATATTTTATTATTATTTAATTATCTTTTTATCTTTTTATTTATATACTTTGTTTATTTAATGAAGTTAATAGCCAGTGTAATCGCTCTAAAAACAATAATTATCCAACTGATATTTTATTATTATTTAATTATCTTTTTATTTATATACTACGTACTTAATTTATTTAACCAAAGTAATAGCCAATGAAATTGCTCTAAACAATAACCAATGAAATCAATTATTTTATTAAATAATTCAATAATTATCCAACTGATATTTTATTATTATTTAATTATCTTTTTATCTTTTTAATTATATACTTGACTTGATTTATTTTACGAAAGTAATAGCCAATGTAATCGCTCTAAAAACAATAATTATCCAACTGATATTTTATTACTATTTAATTATCTTTTTATTTATATATTTAATTTATTTAATCAAAGTAATAGCCAATGAAATCGCTCTAAACAATAACCAATGAAATCAATTATTTTATTAACTAATTCAATAATTATCTAACTGATACTTTATTACTATTTTATTATATTTTTATTTATATACTTAATTTATTTAACCAAAGTAATGACCAATGTAATCGCTTTAAAAACAATAATTATCCAATTGATATTTTATTACTATTTAATTATCTTTTTATTTATATACTTAATTTATTTAACAAAAGTAATAGCCAATGAAATTGGTCTAAAATAATAGCCAATAAAATCGCTCGAAAAGTTCCTCTTTTAAGTATATATATTGATATATTGATATCCGATCCTTATAATTGTTGTTCCGGAGTGGAGGTACTTTAGCATTTTTTCATAAATCGATTTAATTCATTGTTGAGTATGCAATTTATGATGGACTCCACTTACAAAATATCCAAATAGTTTAAATAGTTTAGATTGTTAGTGTGTTAACTGCAAAATTAACTACTACACCATTTTGTCATTTTATATCCACTTGCTTCTTTTATTTTTATTTAGGTATTTTTTAATTCATGTGCAAATAATAATAAAAAGTTAAAGTGATAAAGGCATTGGAAGATATTTTGTAGAAGAGGTTCACTCCTGACATCCTATTTTTTATTACTTACTAAGGTTCTCTCTTTTTAGCTTATTTTTATCCCTTATTCGCTTATTTTGGCTCAATTTAGTTCAATTCAGTCCACTTTAACTCATTTCAGTTCAACTTAGCTAATTTTAACTCACTTTAAGTTAGTTCAACTCAAATTCAATTCACTTAAATTCAACTCAGCTCAATTTTATCATTAATTAATATTAATATAATATTACTGTTGTTTTTTAAGTTATATTATTATTATTATTATTATTATTATTATTATTATTATTATTATTATTATTATTATTATTATTATTATTATTTTGTTGTATTTGTATGTGAAAAATAATAATAAACCAAGTTTTGAAAGTATGACCCTATAATATTGCAATAATATAATAGTTAATATTACAAACAAAAATAAAATAATCTAATATTGCGAATTATCTTCTTCCAATTGTGTTATTATGTGAGACAATTTCACATTTTGAGACCGTTTAATTATATAAAAAATATTTATTAACATTAAATGGATATTTTTTTAATAAAAATGGACCATTTCCCAATGTAAAATATTATTTTATAATGTGTTGTATAAATTTAGTTATTATCCAAATTAATGGGAAATATCGAAATATTATGATAATTATATAATTATTTATATCATAACATACACATAGGTTTTTAGATAATTCAGCTCCCTGATTTTCAGTTCAACCCCAATAAGCTAACTTCAGCCCCATTCAGCTTAAGTCAGATTAGTTTAACCCAGTTCAACTTATTTTAGTTCAGTTCAGTTCAGTTCAGTTCAGTTCAGTTCATCTCTATTTGACCGAAAAGAACATAGCAAGAGGATAAAGTCTTAATTTTCCGCTTCAAAATCATCTACCAAAATAATAAAATAAGTAAAATTTCTAGTCAATAAATTATTATCATTTGAATTAATATAATTAAACACTAATCTTTTCATTAAATTCATAATTATGATTTTTTTTCTGTAAAATAAAATAAAATTGGTATTAAACTATGAACTATAAGTTGCTAGAATTTTCAGTAATGTAATAATTATTACTATAGAGAATAACTTGACACATACTTATTATTAGTTTCGTGACAAAAAACAAATTCATCAAAAAAATCACAACTTAACTTAATTATCTTTAGTTAGTTTATTTTAATTTTAATTTTAATTTGTTTTATTTCAAAATACAATGGAGTGAAATAATAAATATTAATGAGATGTAAATTTTAAAATTATAAATAATACACTAAAAAAATAAAAGCCCTATATAGTATTGCTGACCAAATGCAAAAAGGAAGTTATGTGACCTACTCTTTATCGAAGCCCTATATAGTCAAATTGTAATGCATCCTCAACACCAGTGGACACTAAACCGAAACTCAATTCTACGGTTAGTCCTCCGTTTAGTGATCCTACTCTTTATCGAAGTTTAGCAGGGGCTTTGCAGTATCTTACGTTTACACGTCCGGATATATCTTATGCGGTCCAACAAATTTGTTTGTTCATGCATAATCCAATCGAAATTCACATGAATGTACTCAAGAGAATTTTTACGCTATATACAAGGTACTTTGCAACACGGCTTTTGGTTAACTAAATCATCACCTACAACTCTTACTACATACACTGATGCTGATTGGGAGGGCTGTCCCGACACTCGTCTGTCTATTAGTGGTTATTATGTGTGATGCGTGCATATTATATATACTTTTTAGCGTTTTTTGGCACGCATTTCCATGCATTTACATGCATTTTATGCGCTATTTTGTCCCTATTTCGCTTCTTTTTGTATTTCTTGTTGTTTTGTAGGAAAGTATGTAAAAGTCGCGAAAACCATGCCTTTTTGTCGAAAGTAAGCTATTTTAGCAGATGGAAGTTGGAATAGGCCTTACGAGCATTGGAAAGCGTCAATCGTCCAAGTGAAAAGCTACTTGAGGTGCGCACAATGGAGAAAGGAAGCTAAGCAAGCAAGGAAGAGCTTCAATTTGCTAGTGTCTACTTTGAAGAGCCATATCTCTAGTTATACAATAGATAATCAGGTAATTCTAATTGGAGATGAAAGCTTGTCCTCTTAGCTTTCCAACGCCACCAAAAACCCTTGATTTGCACGAGTAACGAAGAATTGGCGGCCGTTTGAAATTCAATGCGCAGTGCAGGAATTACGCGCTGAAAAGTACTCGATCGAGTACTCTTTCTATTCGATCGAGGGCTTCTTTGCTCGATCAAGTCATTGCCAGATGGAAAGACCTCGATCGAGTCCTTTCTTTACTCGATCGAGGGGATTTTGGAGATTTTTACTCGATCGAGTGAAATTGGAACTTGATCTCTATATAAAGGGACTAGGTTAAAGTGCTACACACCAACTCTTTACTTTAGATCTCTTTTTCACTTTTACTCTGTTACTGTAGACAGGAGACGGGGGAAACTCCGTTCTTCTTTCCTTTTTGCATTTTTCAGATCTGATTTCTTCCTTTCATGTTAATCGGTAATCCTTAATCTAGTTTACTTTTACTTTTTATTTATGTTATGCTTTATTTACTTTTCATTATGCGTAGCTAGTTTCTTTTACTAAGACTTAGGGGATCCGTAATTATGAAAGGATAGTAATCATTTTATTGGGATTATACTCATATGATCTTTGTTATAAATTGCTACATTTAATAGCGACTAGTTTCTTGAGTCAACGCATTTGGCTAGTTGATTCGGTAAACCTTGACCTGGACCAGAAGGTTTGCAAAGGGTGAGACCTGTAGTAACACATTAGGACCGTAGTGAGGGCGAAAGCTAAACTATTATTGTTTTAGGGGAATGGAGACCGACATGAGATATTCGATACCCCTTAGTTTATGTTTAAATCGTTTAACCCGAGACCTTGATTACTAGACTTGATTGATTACGGTGAACCGAATGTCTTAGCTATTTTCTTTTCCTTGCTATATCTTTATTTCTCTTACCTTTTTCCTTCTTTGCTTGTAGTTTAGATAACAAAAACCTAAAATACCCCCCTTTGTGACCGATAAGCGAATCTTAGAACATATATCTTGCCTCCCTGTGGAATCGACCCAACTTCTCTAGCTATATTAGTTTAGGCCAGTTGGTTTATCTTTGATAGGTATACGACACCCCTGTCAATGTGTTCTTAAGTGACAATCTAGTTTCATGGGCTTTGAAACGACAACCTACTATATCACGTTCAAGCGCCGGAGCCGAGTATCGTGGAGTAGCGAATGTCGTGTCAGAATCTTGTTGGTTGCGAAATTTACTTCTCGAGCTCCATTACCCACTGCGTAAGGCAACCATTGTTTATTGTGACAATGTCAGCGCTATCTATCTTGCTAGCAATCTCGCGCAACATCAACGAACAAAATACATTGAAATCGACATCCATTTTGTTCGTGAAAAAGTCTCAAAAGGCGACGTACGAGTTCATCATGTTCCTACTCGGTCTCAAATAGCCGATATTTTTACAAAGGGGCTGCCATCGGTTCTGTTTACAGATTTTCGTTATAGTCTCAGTGTACGACTTTCTCCCGATTTGACTAAAGGGGAGTGTTAGAATATATTGTTTATATTCATTCAAATATGTAAATATTATCCTCCCTAATTTGTAGCAGCTAATTAGGTAAATTAAAGATATGTTTCCATGTAATTTAGGAGGAAATATCTCCTAACATATTTGTATTTATACTAACGGTTCATCATCAATGAAAAGCAAGCATTACATCTTTCATGCTCCATTTAGCCCCACTTGTTATCCCATTTGCCTTGTTATGAGAGGGATAATACCCGTCTTCAGCGAGACTCTTTGAAAAAATTATACAATAGATAGTAATAAGTCAGATATATAATCTACATCGTCGAATTTCTTGTGTTATCGCTTTTCATTTTGACACAAGAAATAAGAGAATTAATTTGGACCACACAAAATTGTCCAAAAAATAAAGGGACGTGCTTTTTCACATACGGATTTTTACTCTTTCACATACGATTTTTTACCATCCTACCCTTGTCATTTTTTTAACATTTACTCCTTATTTGTCTCTCTTCCCAATCCCTATTTTCATATCCGCAACTACTACCGTACAACCAATGGATCCGCCTCAATAATCGCCGTATACGCCTCCGAAGCGAGAAATCTTCCTCCAAGGCCCTCCCGTCATCCTTTCTCCCTCCGCCTGCCGCACAACACCCCCCCCCCCCTCCCCATGCCGCGCACCTCACCGTCATCGCCGTCATATCACAACTCCGTCGCCGCCCTTTCCTCCTTCTCCTGCCGTGCAATCCGTCCCTTTCTGCCGCCCTTCTCCCTCCTCCTGTCGCGCACCCTACCCTCCCCCTGCTTTTCTATTTTTTAATTTTTTCAATTGCTTTTCTGATTTTTAATTTATTTTGTTTTTTTTAATTAACTATGTTTTTAATTAATTAACTCCAATTAGTTTTGCTTGTTCTTGTTTTTTTAATGAGTTTCTTTTAGTTTTTAGTTTTGGTTTTTTTATTAGTAATTTTATTTTACTTTTCATAATTAACTATGATAATTTAGTTTCTCGTTTATTCGAAATTGTAGAACGATGATTATAATAATAATAATAATAATAAAAATAATACATTTCCACCAAAAATGATTGTCGCCTTACTCACAAGCACCCAATCACCCCGCGGGATAACCAAGGAGCAACGATTCTCAAAAGCCAAATTCCGACAAATCCATCATAGCCAAGTACTTCGAGAGGGACATTCGAGAGGGACATTCCGAGGGACATTCCGAGGGACATTCCGAGGGACAAGGGACAACCCGACTCAAGAAAATATCAGATTTGGCAATCGAGAAACGCGCAGGGATTAGGCATAATAATAATAATAATAGGGTTTCGAGAGGGAGTGTGCGATGCGAAGAGCGATATCGCGAATTGCGAACCCTACTGCCGTCTTTCCTTCCTCTCAACGCCGGTGACCTCACGTCGTCGGTGTCCTGTCTCGCCGGCCTCCTCACGTCACCGATGTGCTCCGGGGAGTGGTAGGCGTTCGTTTCGCGTGCGAGGGAGTGTGTGAGAGAGAGCGGCTGTTTCACGTCAGTCTTTGCCGTCGCTGTTTCTGCTCGCCGTCAGTCTTTCCGTCCTTGACCCTTCTACACCGTCGGCAACCCTTGGTCGTTGGGCTGTCGTCGCCGGTGTTGTTGACAGCGTTTTAGGGAAGTTCTGCGTCACTGGTGATCTGCTCGTCGTCAGGGGTCCTCGGTCGTTGGTTGGTCGTCGTCGTGGTTGATCAATCATCGGCAGTGGGTTCAGGGTCGCCGGTCAGTAAGGTTGGTGTCTCTGTTTTACTTTCCTTTTTCGTTTTCGGCGTTTTGGTTTCGGCTTTTGGGTGTATTGAGTTGCTGCCGGCGGTCGTTTTTGCGGGTGGTGGTGGTTCTATTGCCGGAGGGTGGTTGTTGCTGGGTTTACGCTGCTGTGGGGGGCCTGCTCTTTCCCTTTTCTTTCCTTTTCTTGCGCTGCTTTTGTGTTCTTTGGGGCTGTTTGTCGTGGTTGCCGTGACACGTCAAGCTCTTGCTCCTGGGTGCTGTGGTTTTCTTTTGTTCTGTTTAGGCCCGTTACCTTCTGGTGGTTACACCGTTGTGGTGGTGTTGCTGGTGGTGGTGTTTTGGTGGCTACATTGTTTTTAGTGCAGGTTGTTGGCGGGGTTTTGGTGGTTACCGTTATCCTCTTCATGCCTCCCTTGGTTCGTTTTCAGTGTCCTTTTTCGCATTTGCATGGGTGTCTGAATGGTAACGGCAGGGGTCTCGTAAAATCCTCCTGGCGGTATCATTTTCAGGTTTGGCATTGTCGCAACGGGGCTGACCGTCTTACACGTCAAACTCTTGCTGATAGTTTGACTGTTTATACTAATGCCGAGACTGCTTTGAAGCGGATGGGGGTTTGGCTTTGCGGTGTCTGTCTTAGGACCCATGCCTTTCGCTCTAGATGTCATCATGTAGGGGGCGATATTGTGGACCCTCCGGATTGTGTTGATGGTATTGTCCGTTTTGTTATTCAGGGTATTCCTAGACCCCCAGTTCCGTCTCCATCTGTTCCCGTGTCTGATGTTGGGGTTGAGCTTGATCAGTGGTCTATAGCTTCGCTTGATCGTTTGTTTTCTTTGGGCCTTCGTTCGGTGAAATCCATTCCACCTAAGTGTCGGCTTGGGTTTGCTCGGGTTTTGAAGGGGGTTCTGGATGAGGTGGCTGACTCTCCTGGGAACCTCTCCTGTTGGATTCGGTTGTTTGTTCTGCCTCTTTGTCTACTTAAGACCTTCACTCCTCGGAGTAATGTCGAGGGCAGGTCGGCTGTCAGGCGGCAGCGGCAGGAGGAGAGTATTGCTGGGGCTATCCTTGCTTGGGGGGCACCGGGAGGAGGGTTGCAGCTGTTACGGGAGTGTTTGGCTGAGGGTTCTCCGCCGTTTCACGTGGATGGAGAGCTTGATTTGAGTGAGCTTAACCTTCTCCAATGTCGGCGGAAGATTAGCGATGGCCATTATACTGCTGCTGTGCGGGTGCTCTCTTCTTCTGGTGTCGCACCCTACTCTGTTGCCACTTTTGAGGCTTTGCAGGAGAAGCATCCGGTCATCCCCTCACCATCTATACCACCTTTACCTGAGGATCAGCCTCCACTTATTGCTTCTTCAGCCGTGGTGTTGGATATGATTCGTAGTTTCCCGCGCGGTACTTCTTGTGGGAGGGATGGTTTCAGAGCTCAGCACTTCATGGATTGTTTGAGTGGGGCTGCGCCGTAGAGCTGGCCGTTTGCGGGCTTGGGCTGGACATGGGCCGGGCCTAACCTATCAAAAAGTGTCCAACGGGCCTTTTTTTAGTGCCCGTGTCCGCTATGGCGGGCCTACTATAACTGCCCGTACCCGTCCAATATACCTTAGCGGGCCAACTAATGGGCTTGCGGGCTTTTATTGAAATTAATAATTGAAAAATTAAACCAACAAATCGGTAGAATAAACAACATGATTACCAAATTTGCAAAATAAAATTAAAAACATAAGAATTAAGATAATGTTTACAACTTTCAAAATAGTAACTAAACATCATCTTTGTTTTATATAAACAGTATAAAGTCTCAAAACACTTCAAAATATTAGTCGAGGAAGGCACGTCTTTATCCGTCATTCAAGTAGGTAACTTTACTACGGAGTAAGTGTAGGTAAGTGTGCTTTTGTTATATTCAGTAAACTATTAATCTTCTCAATGTAGGTAACTTTACTACGGAGTAATTTACTTTCTGTTTTCAATAAATATTTTTTTGGTTTTTAGTTTTAATTTTTAATTTTTTTTTTTGTTATGTTAAATAATAATTATAGTTTACAAATTTTGTAGCGGGCCTAACGGGCTGTCCATGGACAATTTTATTTTGTCCAAGCCCGTCCATTAATTTTAGCGGGCCTAATTTTCTTGTCCGTACCCGCCTATTTCAAAATTTTTTTGTGACCAAGCCCGCTAACGAAGCGGGCCGAACGGGTGGGCCGAACGGGTTGGCCCGCATTTGGCCAGCTCTAGGCTGCGGTAGCCATCTCCGATGATTTGCCCACCTCTATTACTAGGGTGGTTAATCTTTTTTTGGATGGCCAGTGCCCGTCGGCGCTTGGTGAGTACCTTGCTAGCGCTCCGCTCACTCCCTTGGCTAAACCCGGGGGTGGTCTTCGTCCTATTGCTGTTGGCACTGTCTGGAGACGGCTTGTCTCTAAGGTTGGTGCTTTTTTGGTTGGCCTTTCTTTGGTTTCTTATTTTTCTGATCTTCAGTTTGGGGTTGGGGTGTCCGGTGGAGGAGAGGCTATATTGCATGCCTTGAACCGGCTCGTGGAGGCTCGTGGTGGCGAGGTAGGGCTTTCTATGTTTCTGGTTGATTTCCGGAATGCTTTCAACCTTGTTGACCGCTCAGTCATGCTTCAGGAGGTTCGCCGTCGTTGCCCGGGTCTTTCCCGTTGGGTGGAGTTCTGTTATTCCCGCCCTGCCCGGTTGTATTATGGGGAACATTGCTTACGGTCTTGTCAGGGAGTTCAGCAGGGTGATCCTTTGGGACCGTTGCTTTTCGCGTTGGTCGTTTTGCATCCCTTAGTGTGCAAAATTCGGGATTCCTTTGATCTTACCATGCAGGCCTGGTACTCTGATGATGGTACTATTGTTAGAGATACTTTGGAGGTGGGGAGGGTGTTGGATTTGATTTTGGCTGATGGCCCTGGTTTTGGTCTTCATCTTAATGTTGCTAAAACTGAGCTCTTTTGGCCTATTGAGGATCCCCGGAGTCGGCTACCCGGTGTTTTCCCCACTTCTATCGCTCGTCCCTCTCGGGGTGTCTCTGTTTTGGGCGGGCCTGTCAGTATTTGCCCTATTTTTAGTGGTGAGCTTGTGGAGAGGAGAGTGGCTAAGACTGTTGAGCTTATGGACTTAGTCGCGAGGATCGAGGACCCGCAGTGCGAGTTGCTTTTGCTTCGTGCATGTACTGGTATCTCTAAGCTTTATTTTTCTCTTCGTACTTGTTCCCCGGTTGTTTTTGGGTCGGCTCATCTCCGTTTTGATGCTACGCTTCGTTCTAGCTTGGAGCGTATTGTCACCGCGTCTGGGCCTGGGTTTGGGGAGTGGCAGTGGCGCCTTGCTACTTTCCCCTTTCATTTAGGTGGACTTGGTGTTTATGCAGCGGGTGATGTGCTACATTATGCGTTCTTGGCTTCCCGTTTGCAGTCTGCTGACTTGCAGGCTAGGCTCCTGCGGCCTTCTGGTATCATTGACCCTGGCCCTTCCTTCGCCGATGCCTTGCGGGTGTTCTCAGAGACTACTGGTTCTGATTTTCTTGGTAACCCTAGTGAAATTGCTGCCCCAAACTAATGAAGAAATTGGCAGACATTTATTTCTCGACGGTTGCTGCTTCTTCGGAGTCGGTTTTTTCCTTGTCCCCGCGTCAGGTTGCTTTGTGGAAGTCTCAACAGGGGCCTCACTCTTCTGATTGGTTGAGAGCGGTTCCTATCTCTGGGTTGGGTCAGACTATGAACAAGAGGACCTACCGTTGTGTGCTTGGGTATAGGCTAGGTGTTCCACTTTTCTTGGTACCTAGGCCTTGCTCAGCTTGTTCTCGGGTTTTTGCTGAGGATGTTTTTGGGGATCACGCTGTCTCTTGTGCTGGTACTGTTGGGGTTAAGCATCGTCATAACCTTGTCAGGGATACTCTATTGGACATCTGCTATAGGTCTGGGATTTCGGCAGGTAAGGAGGTTGACATTGGTTTGGTCGATGGACATGGCGGCTCTCTTTGCCCTGCGGATTTGCTTCTTTATTCGTGGGACAGGGGGCGTGATGTGTGTATTGATTTGACTGGGTCCTCCCCTCTGACTCAGACTGGGATGACTGATTTTGTACCTGGCCGGGTTGTTTCTGATGCTGCTCAGCGCAAGTGCGCTAAGTACAGGGATCGCTGTGAGGCTGCAGGCTACGGTTTCCTTCCTTTCTCTTTCTCTTCGCTTGGGGAGCTGGGTTCAGATGTTGTAGCCTTGCTGAAGCGGATTCAGAAATACTCAGTATCTCAGGATGCAGGGGCGCGGATGGCTGCGTACATTTTTACTAGGCTTAGCTTCGCTGTAGCTAAGGGGGTGGGAGCCCAGATTGTATCTCGGCTGCCCACCAATTTTATGTAAACTCTTATTTTGTTATTTTTTATATGGTAGCTGCGCGCATCCTTCCCCAAAAAATAATAATAATAATAATAATAATTATTATTATTATTATTATTATTATTATTATTATTATTATTGTAAAAAGTAGTAACAACTAAGTAAGAAACACAATTAAATTAGGGTATTGCTCAATATGAAAGGAGAGTTTTGGTTTAGGAACGAGAGTTTAGGTTTAGGAAAAAGGGTAGAAGAAGTAAATTTTATGAAAAAGTGTATGTGAAAGAGTAAAGTCCGTATGTGAAAAAGTAATTTCGAAAATAAAAGACGGAACATCAATGTAATTAGACCAAAATGGAAAAAGAAACAACATATAAAAGAGAAGGTAATATTTAGTGCTAAAATTGTCTTTCTAACTCTCTTTAATAAAAAAATATTTTCTCCTATTTTATATTTTATTCCCTACTTTTTATCCGGTTATTAGGATTATTTTTTTTTTGGATGATATCTTTCAAAGGAAAAATACCTAAACGAAAGAAATATAGAATAGAAAGAGTAATAATAATATTAACACAAATTTTCATTTCAAACTATTATCTTAAGCGTAAGACAAGTTAAATACATATCAAATTATCCCACTAATTATTTAAAGAATGACATTTTTTTCATCTATATTACTATAAGAGCATCCAAATTGAAGAGGATTTACTATCCTCTTAGATGAAAGAGAGTGCTACGAGGATGTCCTCTTCAATGTGGATACATCCTCTTAACATCCTCTTTGAAGAGGAAGATGAAGACATCCTCCATTTATAGAGGATGTTCTTGTCTAGGCGCTTGTGCCATATATTATTATATAAGAATGAAATATAGTAAATGGTCCTACTTAAAAGGTGGAAAGGAGAGTAAGTGCACATCCTCTTTGATGTGGAGAAAAAATGAGGAAGAGGATGAGAAATTGAAAATTGTGAAAAAAAATAAGAAAAAATATTAGGTCCAATGAAAAAATTAGAAAAAATAAAAGAGAGGAAGATAAACTCCTCTTCAATGTGTATGCTCTTAGAGGGAGATAAACTCTTCTTCAATGTGTATGCTCTTATAGTAATATACTCCGTAGATGAAAAAAATGTCATTCTTTAAATAATTAGTGGGATAATGTATATAAAAGTATATAAGAAGAACCACCATATATGAATGAGACACGTGTCACTCCCACATTAAAAATTTTCCCGCCCAAATTCCCATGATGTGATTAGATTTTGAAAAAAATATTCTCACTGATTAATATATACAAAATATTGGAAAAAAATATTCTCACATCACTAATAATAGATATACAAAATATTGCAAATTATTCTTTGGATATCGTTTAATAATTAATTCATATAATATACTAAAAATTCGGCAACTAATCTGATAAATTTATTTTACCTTCCCATCTATATTAACTTTGGAAACGAATATTTAGATAATTATTATTATAAAATACACAGAAAAAATACGGCAAATAATCTGGTAAATTTCATTTTCCTTCCATTCTATATTAAATACTGAAAAGAATATTTCTATAAACAATCAAAGAAATACACCTGGGAAAACGACAATTATTAATCTTTAAATAATCAATCAAAGAAATGCACTCGGAAAAAAAGGGCAAATAATATTTAAATAACCAATCAATAAAAGATAAGCAATTTTGAGTGAATCAAGTTATTGACGTGGAATTAATATATATTGCGTAAAATAGTATGTAAATCGCATACATGTACAAACCAAAAAACAAAAATACTAGATTCCTTGAAATTTATATTTGAGTATAATGCATGTCATATACTAGCTTAAGGTAAAACTGGAATATATTGTATCATACAGCTACTTTAGGTATAGAATGCAATATGATTAAATCTATAAAAATATATTGCATCCCTATAAGATGAAATCTTATCTTATAAAAGATATTGCAGTCGTAAAAGATACTATTTTACAATTGTATTTTTATCTTCAATATTGTACGTATGAAATATATTGTACCATATAGTCATTGTACGTATAAAATGCAATATGATTCATATATAACTATAATAGAGAAATCATTGGACACATGTCAGTCATTGGTGAAATATTTTTTTGTCCATTAGTTATTTCGTTATTTATAATAAAATTATTACTTAGTTTCAAATTAATATTAATTGTGATTATTATATTATATTATTATTATTATATTTTCTCTTTTTATAATTTTAGCTAATCATGTTAGCTATATCCATTTATAATTTATTTATCTTTTATGATTTGATTATGTAGAATTTCTATTTATTTGATTTTACTTGAGTACTTAAATGTTTACGAAGTATTACTCGGTCAATAATCTCTTATCTGTAAAGAAGTACAAAACATTTGCTAGTGTAATTCAATAAACCATTCTTTTTTGCAAAAATTTAGAACTTAGATTTCCTGTTCAAGGTTTATAAATGATTATACTAAGACATTTTTATATGACTTATTTTTCAAGTTTTTTTTCGACAATTTTACTGAGATATTAATTTTGTATGACTTATTTTACGGCAAATAATAAATGGAAAATACTACTACGGTATCTTCCCACAAAACACATACTTTCCGTAAATGAAAACCGTACAAATTACGTACAGTCCACCAATACGACAATATCAGTCAAAACTATGGCCTGATGTATTTCCTTATTTACACCCTTTAATTTCCGCCCTCATTGTTTTGTTATACTTTTTTCATACTATACTTGGTAAATGGGTCGAATCAAGTTCTGTCGGACCAATTTGGGCCGGGTTAAGTTTAGTTCATCAATATTTCGAAATAGTTCAGGTTGTGTCGGTCATTTTGGGTTTCAAATTTATTTTGATGTGTTGGTCGGTTTAAGTGGGTCGGGTCATTTTCGGGTTAATGATCAAGAGCGAAATCATAATTTTGGATCTGGGTGGTTACAGATCGGCCACTTCAGGTTGGATCAGTTATCAATCAAGATAATTTAAGTCATTTTGGACCGGGTCGGATCAATTCGGATTTTGGGTAACATACGGGTGTTGTAATTTGGTGTCTGATCTTAGGTCAGCCTATTTTTGTATCTGTAACAACTATTGTTCTCAAATAGTCTGAAATATGACAATAATAAAAGGATAAACTGTGATAGTCGAGTAACTGAAAATAGGAGCTTATAAATAAAGATAAAAGGTGAGACCAAATATTACTCCAAACCTCAAATTACAAATAACGAATTGTGCCCGACTCTTTTAACCTATTGACAACACTATTATTCTGATTTTTTTTATACATTTTAAACATTTATCTATATAGAATTACGAACTATTCAACTATGCATTTCCGTGCAATTTGCACGGGTTCTAAGCTAGTTTAATACTCCCTCCATTCATATCCACTTTGCACCTATTCCATTTCGGTCCATTCGAATCCACTTTGCACCTTTCCTTATTTGGTTATACTTTTAATATTATAATACTATAAAAACACTATTAAGGCCCACTTTTTCAACACAATACTACACTTTACACCTATTTGTTGTACTTTTATTAATATTTTAACAATGCGTAAAAACCCGTACATAAAGCAAATGTACCAAGTGGAAATGAATGGAGGGAGTATGTATTTAACTCATCTTACACTTAAAATAATAGTTTGAAATGAAAATTTGTGTTAGTATTATTATTACTCTTTCTATCCTCTTAGCACTCTATTGCATCTAATGTTCGATCCGCCGGATAGCACCCGTCTAAAAGCAAGAAATATTGTAACACAAAACTAAAGTCAAGTTGCATGAATGGGTTAAATTAAGCGGCAATTTGCAGGTTACTGTCAACAAATGATTAGTCGCT
Organism: Silene conica; assembly: GCA_029255685.2. NCBI lineage: Eukaryota > Viridiplantae > Streptophyta > Magnoliopsida > Caryophyllales > Caryophyllaceae > Silene > Silene conica. The sequence goes on along the minus strand of CM055317.2, from coordinate 9,226,593 downwards.
GTCTAATCAATTATTGTAGTGCAGCCTTTTACTGTTGTCTTTCTTGGGAACTGTTCCCAGATTCACAGCTGTGGTGCTGTTTTATAAGATTCACCGCTAAGACCATCGCCAAACTACTAAGACCCTGTTCTTTCTGGCTTATTTTCAGCTCGTTTCAGTTCAGCTCAGCTCTATTCAGTTCAGTTCAGTTCAGTTCAGCTCAGTTCAGTTCAGCTCAGCTCCATTCAGTTCAGTTCAGTTCAGTTCAGTTCAGCTCTGCTCCATTCATTTCAGTTCAGTTCAGTTTAGCTCAACATTATTATTATTATTATTATTATTATTATTATTATTATTATTATTATTATTATTATTATTATAAGCATTATCATTGTTTTTGTTATTATTATTATTATTATTTTATTTATTTATTTATTATTATTCTATTTATTATTTTTAATTAATAATTATTATTATGATTATTGTTGTTGTTTTTATTAGTTCTTCATCTTATTATTATTTTATATACTTCCTCCATTCATATCCAAGTTACACTTATTTTTTTGCACAAGTTTTAAGAGTAGAATAAAAAACTATAAAAAGTACATTGGAAATTGTAAAAGTTGCTTTTTAGTTAAGTTAAATGTGTTGTTAATGTGTAATTTCTGAAATATTAATTGTGATGTTAGTTGTTAATTTTCCCACCAAAATCACTTTTTGAAGTTTCATATTTAGTGTAATTTTCCCACTATCTTTTTTCCCCCAAAAAACTGAGTAGAATACAGCCTGTTGCCAGCCTGTTGTCAGACTATTAGTACACTCAATGGCCATAAATAGACACTATTCTCAGTTCATTAACTGAGTACCCAACAAAAAAACTTTTCACAACATTTACTTACTAAAGTCCAAAATTACAGTCCCAAAGAAAAACAATAAAAGTCCCTATTTATTTATTACAACCAGTTACAGCAGTTTACAAAATGGGTTACAAATGCACGTCCGAGGACCTACGTTCTGAAATTGCCGTCTACTTGCTTCAGAAATCAGTGAACGGGAAACTAGACCGTGGTGAACTCCAGAAAACAGCCCTCCGCTTCAACCTCAAAGAAAGGAGTGTCACTAACATTTGGCATCTCGCAAAAAACCACGAGTAGTTGGTCAGAAACTAAATGTTAGTAGCGGGAGAATGGGGAACAATAACAAGAAGAAAGTTCTACCTAATGTGGAGTTTATCAAGTCCCTCATTGCCGCAAAACGAAATACTATGAAAAGAGTTTCAGAAAATTGTCGTGTTGCCATTGGCACGGTCCACAAGTGGGTGCAAGAAGGTTTACTAAAACCTCATTCCAGCCCACTTCATCCTAAACTCAGCGACTTACACAAAGAGGAACGGCTTCTTCACTCACTAAAGATGCTAGTCGTAAATCAAGTGATCGAAGATTTTCTCGACCTTAATGCAGTACCAGTTACAGAAATCAAGTTCAGCGAGATGAGCAACGTAATACACATGGATGAGAAGTGGTTCTTTATTACGGACGACGACGAGAAAATTTACGTGGTAAATGGGGAAAAAATGTTATTATTATTATTAGTAGTAGTAGTAGTAAACATGAAAGAGTGGAAAAAATGTAATTGAGAAGTAAAATTTGATAACATTCAAATAATAATATTTGTTAACACAATCGAAAATCATAATCTTGAAAATATAAATATCATTAATAAAGACATCATCTATGTTGCTTCGCTATTGACATCCGTATCGTCTTGATGTGTTTCATTATCGAGGTCATTATGGACACCAATATCACACCCTATTTTTTTGAATTTTGTTTCGAACTTTGTTTATGAGTTTCTTCCGTTCTTTATCATCCATATTTGAGTCTGTTCCCCCTTGAATACTTTGATGTTGTATAACTGGAATAACAAGTTTATGCATCCGAATGAAATTATGAAGTGTAGACGCGGATTCAAGTGATTAAATTAAGTAAATACGAAGTACATTTTTTTAGCCTAGATATGGTTAGTTTGGACAATACTTTAATAAAATGGTCATTTTGGCCTAGATATGGTTACTTTAATAATATAATTATTTTTTAAAAAATTGCAAATTTATATTTATCAAACTTTTTTTATATTATTATTAGTTATTACACTTCAATTAAACATTTATATTTAGTTTATTTCTTTTAATTTCTGTTTCATTCAGCTCGATTAAGTTCAGTTCAACTCGATTAAATTCAGTTCAGTTCAGTTCAGCTCAGCTCGATTCAGTTCAGCTCAGCTCAGTTCAGTTCAGTTCAGTTCAGCTCAGCCCCATTCAGTTCAGCTCAGTTCAGTTCAGCTCTAAAAAGCCAGAAAGAACAGGGCCTAAGTAGGTCACGACCCACCTTTACACTTAATTACCCCTTATTTATCGTGACCCACTTTTATCCTCCCAAGCAAAAAAGTCACAACCCGGGTCACCGTCTTAATATTTTCGAGACTCAAAGCACACTTTTTGCCTACAAACCTCTAGATTAAAGCACATTTCTAGACTACTTTTTTTTTACACCTCTTTATTTGTGTCCAACCAATCACAATTAGACACATAGAAGGTCACAAGGTCAAGGAAGGTCACCAAGTGACCTTTTCTCACCTTGGTTCACCTTAATACCCTACTTAATTTGTAATTAACAAGACTAAGGCCCTGTTCTTTCTGGCTTTTTAGAGCTGAACTGAACTGAGCTGAACTGAAAGGGGCTGGGCTGAGCTGAACTGAACTGAACTGATCTGAGCTGAACTGAACTGAATCGAGCTGAGCTGAACTGAACTGAACTGAACTGAGCTGAGCTGAACTGAATCGAGCTGAGCTGAGCTGAACTGAACTGAACTGAACTGAGCTGAATTTAATCAAGCTGAACTGAACTGAGCTAAATGAAGCTGAAGTTAATAGAAATAACTTATTAAAGTATACTAAATAATAATAATAATAATAATATAAAAAAAATGTTTGATTAATACAAATTTGCGTCTAATTAACATAAATTATTTTTCTTGTGTTTTAAAATTAACAAAAGCAACATTTAAATATTTTACGTCTAATTAACATAATTTTTTTTTATTATCTAAACATTTTACGTCTAAATGTGGTAAATGTGGCATGTATTTCATTTTTTTTATTATCTAAACATTAATTATTTTTATATATAAACATTTATAGATAATTATTATTTGGTGGATTCGGGATACCCGAATACACTTGGGTATTTGTCTCCTATTAGCCATCCAAACGTAAGAAACCATGTGCCTGAATATAAGCATGCACCTCCTAGCGGAATATTTGAACATTTTAATTATCGACATTCATCTTTGAGGATGACGGTTGAAATGACGTTTGGTCAGCTGAAGAGAAGGCGGAAGGTGTTAAAAAACATGCCACAAATGACAACGAAATATCAAATGTCAATTATCGTTTCCGCTTTTACACTTCATAATTGCATTCGAATGCATAAACCTGGTATTCCAGTTATAAAACATCAAAGTATTCAAGGAATAACAGATTCAAACATGGATGATAAAGAACGGAAGAAATTCATGGACAAAGTTCGAAAAGAAATTGAAAAAAAAGGGTGCGATATTGGTGTCCATAATGACCTCAAAGATAAAGCACATCAAGATGATAACAATAATAATCATAACAAGAATTATTAATTAATAATTATAAATAGAATAATAAATAAATAAATATAATAATAATAATAACAAAAACAAAAACAATAATAATAATAAAATAATAACAAAAACAACAACAACAACAACAACAACAACAACAATAATAATAATAATAATAATAATAATAATAATAATAATAATAATAATAATAATGTGGGATGTTTAATAAAATCGAGCAGAACTACACTGAAATGAATTAAATGAAGCTGAGCTGAACTGAACTGAACTGAATAGAGCTGAGCTGAACTGAAACGAGCTCAACTGAACTGAACTGAACTGAACTGAATAGAGCTGAGCTGAACTGAACTGAGCTGAACTGAACTGAACTGAACTGAATAGAGCTGAGCTGAACTGAAACGGACTGAAAATAAGCCAGAAAGAACAGGGCCTAAGCAAGGTCATGACCTCCTCCATGACCTTGCTTGGGAGTGGTCTAATGGGTCCCCAACGTCTTAACTATTAATTTCACTTTAATTATCTTGATCCACCACACCCTCTCAAGCAGAAGGTCGCGACCTAAAAGCATCAACCAAATAATTTTTCACTCATTTTCTATTTTCTAACATTTTCAATCATTAATTACATTCTCTACCCCACCATCAAATAATAGAATAAATAAATAACACGTTGACATATCATATGTCACCAAAAAGGTCACCAACTCATTCTAGGGTCACAAATTGACCCCCAAAACTTCAAGGTCACCAAAATTAATACAAGGTCACCAAAAATTAGTATTTTAATTACATAATTAAGGTGGCCCAATAAGGTCACGACCTCCTTGGCGACCTTGCTTGAGGATGGTCTAAGGTGCAAGTGGGGCTGGTCATGGTTTCGGGACGGGTTAGGCTCAAAAGCCTTTAATCGGCCCGATAATATGGTCCGCCCGGTTAGGCTAGGCTGTAGGGAGTTGTTACGGGGACCTCACCCACAAGGCCACAACACCACCGTAGGTTTTAGGCGAGTTGTGGGGGGCATAGTATGTTTATTCTATTTTGCCTAAATCGGGTCAAATGCTTGGTTGGGTTCAAAATATATACTCCCTCCGTCCCGGTCATTTGTTATCTATTTCCATTTTGGGGTGTATCATTGAATTGTTATCTATTTCCATTTTTGGCAACTTTTTGTGGATGACATTTGATTACATGTGGGGCCATATAATTTGTGTGATCCAGATTCATTTATACTTCTTTTCTTAATCTTTGTGTCAAAAGCAATAGATAACAATTGATCGGGACGGAGGGAGTAACATGTTGTTAGCACTGAAAAATAACAGTCCTTAATCAATCAATCATATAAATGTACATTTGAAGTTTTTTTAGCGACGTGGTAGCCTCCAACTTTTTTAAAACACTTATTTAATTTTTTTTTTATTTTGATTATAAGTAGCAATATATCCCATATCGAAAAGTTAGAGTAATAGTGAAAGAAATAGGATATAAAACAATTTTAGAATGAATTTGAATAATTTTTGAATTATAATTAATAGTGACTTTAAATCCCACATTAAAAAATTAAAGAATTTGAATATTTTTAAAATTTTAAATTATAAAGTAATAAAGAGTGACAATACATCCCACATTGAAAAAAAATTAAAGCCTATTATAAACTAATTATTTAGGTTTTTTATTTTAATTAAAAGTAAAAATATATCCCGCATCATTAGTAACTTGATAGCTTTTTCATGTCTTCACTCACTAAAACTTGATGTTATGAACCATTTAAAGGTGGTATGAAATATTAGAAGCTATTTTAAACTACTTATTTAAATTTTTTCAGGTTTTATACTTTAACTAGAAATAGAAATATATGTCACATCGAAAAATTAGGAGAATAAAGAAAGAAAATAGGGCAACACAATTTTACATTTTTAATATTTTATAAATTTTAGTTAGGAGTAGAGTGTATACAACATCGAAAACTTAGGGAAACAAAGAAAATAAAACATATACTTTCATTGTAGTACATCAAATAACATTCCACACTAGCACTCTCACCTTATCATTTCGATGGACCACGCACATGTCACGCCATCACCTTGAAATGTGTATCACACTGTCACTTTCACTTCATTCCACATTATCACTGCCATCTCATCACCTAAAACCACATGTCAAATCATCACCTCGAAGTGCGTGTCGCTATGTCATGCTGTCACTTTCAACGTATTGCGTCGAATTGAATTGCACTCCACGCCAACACTGCCACCTGATCTCAGATCACATGTCATGTCATCCTTGTTATCTTATTTGAGCCTCATTATCCTACTTAATTAACAAGTTAGTAAGGGTGATGATGACGATAATGATGGTGATGTTGGTGGTGATATCGTACTTATCAAGTTAGTGAGCGTGATGATGACGATAACGATGATGATGTTGGTGGTGATGGCGAGACCGAGAATGGTGACAATTAAGTTGACTAATACGAGCAAGAGAAAATAAAACATATAAATGGTAGGAATTATGATATAAAAAAAAGTTTTAAAAAATGTGAGAAAAAATGTTGATTGGCAAGTTTTTTACCCGACCCCGACCCGAAACCCATATTTTATCCGGCCCGAAATACACCTGACTCGTATTTTACCCGAACCTGAAACTGTCCGATCGTAACCCATTCGTTCGACATGTTTGACAGGTCTGCCTACAAGGCTACAACTAGGGATGCTAGTGGGTCGGGTCGTCGACCCAGACCCTGAGGGTCTGACCCTAATGGGCCTGAATTTTTGAGACCCGCTCGAGTATGGGTCTTACATAAAAACTTCGGATCCGGGTCCGGGTTTTGGTGTTGGGACCCTAACCGACCCTTAGACCCAAATAACACACACATAAAGACGGTTGATATTAGTTATCAGTAATATACTATACGCATATCCAAATACCCATTAAGAATAATGAGGGAATTGATAAAAGTGATAAGTTTGAGTACTAGGTAAATGATATAATTTAGAGAAAAAATTGCTTGTTAAAAAAAAAAAGCAGACCATAGGGTAGAACCAACCCGGTCTTGGACCCTCTGGGTCGAGTATGAGTCCAAGGTATGTGATTCAGGGTCGGGTCTGAATTTTATTGGACCCTATTCAGACTCACCCATTGCCAACCCTAACTACATGACTACATCTCACCTGAGTTGATATTCACTTGAATTGAATCGTACCTAATTCAAAATAGCACAAACCGATAAAAGTGACACTATTAAAACTGAACTAACTTAACCCAATTCAAATAGAATTGAATGATCCTAATTATATACTCCTTTCGTCCCAATTAACATTTTACACTTTTTTGGGTGTTTCAACCGTAGTTTACGTTTCTATATTTAAAATATGTTTTACTCTTTATTTTATCTTTTAATTTAATAATATTAAAATTAATAATTATTTTTCTGAATTTTGTATATAAAATATATGTAAATATATTATTGAAATGCAGCGAATATAACTTATGTACATAATATGACACATCACTAGTTCGTAGTTCTCCGTACGACATACGGTCTATAATAATTGCATAATTCAGTTCATTTGGGCCAAGTAGTCAAGTACGAAGTACTAGACATTGATCTTACCCACGCAGGTAATGTCCTTTCATCATAATATCACATGACCATGGGACAAGGCCAGTAGGGCTGAACGAAACCACAAAGTGGAATTTCGGCAAACGGTACGAGAGAGGTTGTGTAATTACCCGATTATTAAACGTAGTCGATGTTTTTTATAGAAAAGACAACAATGTCATTGGACATTATGTGAACACTTTCTCTCCTTAGAAGTTTCCTCTGAAATTAATGAAAAATCCGTTAAATTTATGAACAACCCGAAAAAATAAAAACCTCAAAAATTATCTAAACTCGCTAATTTATCATACCGGGGTCAAATTTAACACATTTTTCGATTAATTAACAACTTCTTAACATCGCTAGTTAATTAATTTGTGTTTAATTTATAGTTTCGGGTTAATTTAGTGGTAGATTTCGATAATTTTAATGCATTGCGGAAGTATGACGACATTCATCATCCTTCCACCATGGGCAGGACGAAGACATTCATCATATCGAAATCTACCACTAAATTAACCCGAAACTATAAATTAAACACAAACTAATTAACTAGCGAGGTTAATAAGTTGTTAATTAACCGAAAAATGTGTTAAATTTGACTCCGGCATGAAAATTGGCGAGTTTAGATGATTTTTGTGGTTTTTTTTTTTATTTTTTCGGGTTTTCATAAATTTATCGGGTTTTTCATGAATTTCAGAGGAAATTTCTAAAGAGAGAACATGTTCACAAAATGTCCAAGGGCATTTTCGTATTTTTTATGAAAAACGTCGACTACGTTTACTAACCCCTGTAATAAACACTCTCCAAGTTCATTGAACATGTCACTGAAGAGGTGTAATATGAATAAATATAATAGTTGGATATCAACCACCACCTTAAGATTTTGGTTGAAATGATTCATCTATCATTTTCATCCGTACCAACATTTTAAACTTGTTATTTGTCGTCTCCGGAACTCGAGAGAAATCTATATATTCTTAATTTTTACATTTGAGTGTCCTTCATTGATAAAATTAATACTCGATAATTCATCACTTTATAAGTTAAGGGGTTACTCCAATTATAACCAATTAGTTTAAGAATTCTTTTTAAGACGGGTTTATCCGTATTAAGCCGAAGACAACTAAAATAGTAGGAGATAAACTAAAACCAGAACCCGAATGCATGAGAACATTAAAAAAATATATGTTTAAGTAGTATGATAGTTCGTCTTTTTCAAGTTTAAAACAACATTTTTCTTAAGCAAGTTTTATTATATGAATGAACCATCGTTCCTTTATTTAGGCACAAATTCTCATTTATGATGATACTTTTTGTCATAAGTTTGTGATGTCACAAACTACAAGTGAAGAAGTAAATGGGAGAGGGATTATGAGAGGTTTTATTATTGATTTAACATCTCTTTTTATAAATCACGCATCGAAAGTGCAACAATTATCTTACACAAACTAATTATACTGATTCCGATCAGAAGTTATAGTATCATAAATCATAACGAAAAATTAAAGAAAAACGAGACAGAGGGTATAATCTAGCAATTTCTCATTTATCTCTAGCATATGAACCAAAGAAAAGGAATCCAATTCAAAGAAATATATATCAAAATTAATAACAAAGTAATTATACTTTAAAGTCACATTATTGTCTCATTAAAATTAGGATTCCAGCCTTTATTATTGGTCCGATTAGATGCTCTTAGGCTTCCATCATCTTACATCTTACATCTTACATCTTACATTATCCCCTCGGTGGTTACGTATATCCTCTTCAAAATGCTCCATTTGGAAATTAAGGAACAAACTTGCATCACTATCACAATCTTTATAGCATGTCCAAGAAAAAAGAATCATAAGGTTTTATGTTGAAAAAAGAATCAAAAAAGTTTAATATTATATGTTTTACAATAGTTAAGTATATAAACCAAATGTGTTTGGTGTGGTGGTTGCTCACCTCATCCCTTAACCATGAGGTCAGGGGTTCGATCCCTGCCCATGGGAATGGAGCAACACTTTGGCCAGCCGTTTACCTCTTCGTGAGAGCACGCGCGGCCAGGGGATTATACACAGTTGTCGACGGTGGACACCCCGGTTTAAACCAAAAAACAATAGTTAAGTATATACTCCTACAAAATAATGAAGATAACTAAGATGGGCAAAATTGACTCGGCCTAAATAAACCCACTCATGCCTGAGCTGTTGACAATCGAATTTGACCCGTTACCTGAATTCATTGAACCAATATGACCAGATGTGGATGTTTATTGGTGCAAACAGAATATTATCCGGCCCTAAATAAACTTGAATTCAAAGTGATGCAAACCGGTCGAATGGTCTGACTTCTTAAAAACCTAAAATAACTCAACCCAAATTAAACCAATTCGAACCCGACCCGGTTGAGCAGTTGCTAGGCCTAGAGCCAAGTCTCTTATGAGAAAAAGTTGAGTTCAGATTAGAGAGCGATTAGGCTAACAACTAAGCATATGATAAAGTTTCCATACCCTAAATAAACCAAGCATAAAATTTGTTAATTGTCATATTGATGTAACAACAAAATAGCTCCTTGTCTTCAAAATCAAGTTCCCCCGGCTCTCCGCTAAGGGTGACACATGGACCGTATGCCACCGTGTTAGTATGTCTCGTCACCTGAATAAGAGAATTAGGAATCTATCAATGATAGACAACCATTAGGTAATTGGAGAATTAGGAATCTATCAACGATAGATGGAATAAATTGTGTGATTAGGAAAGCGATGTATGTCCATAAATGTAGGATAGTAGTTATACTAGTATCCTTATATCGTTATGACATTCTACAATAAATAGAGGTGTCTGTATGATATAATATGAACACGGACGAACGAAGATATACGGATAACACAAACGATAATCTTTCCGACCCTCCATTCTAATATTAAGCACATTTATACGTAGTAGGTTTTACTCTAATTAAACAAGTTACAATGTTACATACAAAATATAAATCGGACAGATTAACCACCCATCCACCAGCTTGCTTAACACTTTATACAGACACCAATTCTGGTTTTATCTTGTTTAAAACCGTCTAACTTAAGACGTCTTAAGCTAAGACGGTCCTAAGCAAGACCTACTTTACTACAACTCATAGGGCACAATCAGCTGGATAATCTTTAGGGTGTCTTCTTATGGATTCTCTAAGCCATTTTTCTTGCTCATTCAGATCTTTCGTTGGTTGATGATATACATCTGTGAACAACTCCATCACCGGAGGCTTTTCTATTTTCTCGGCCACCTGAATCGCACGTATCATCTGCATGAAAAGTCGGATTATATCAATATATGTAGCTGAAAATCATCCTAGAAAAACAAAACCATGTTGGAAACTCTAATGCAAATTTGATGTTATTTTCACCTCTTTCTTAACCCTGTTTCGAATACTCAATTCTTGTTCTTCGTTCCACCAACCATTGCTCTCAACCCATTTCCGGAATCTTGTGATTGGACTTTTTTCAATCTTCCAGTGTTCGATTTCATTTACCGGCCTGTACTTGGTGGAATCATCGGAAGTAGAGTGGTGTGATACTCTATATGTTAAGGCCTGAAAATTTACAGAGTTTTACTCTTTCTGCTTTAGCAATGCTCCGAAATATTACTGCTGTTATTGATAAAATGTGAAGATTAAGCATATGTACCTCAACCAGGACAGGTTTTTGTTGAGAAATCGCTGTTTCACGAGCAGCGCGGATAGTGTTGTAGACAGCAAGAGCATCGTTTCCATCTACTCGGACGCTTTCTATTCCATAAGCTCGACCCTTTACAACGACTCCATCACCTTCAAACACAATGAAGGGATTGTTAATTTAATTACAGCATGCATAGAAGGCAAAGACTCGTTATCTTTTTGGTTCTTAATTATGACGATTTAAAGCAAAATGACTCACAAAGTGCGGAATTGGTGTCATAGATGTATTTGAGGGAATCAAACTTTAGAGTACTTACTGCGAAATTGGTCGGTGATAGGGGTACTAATTGCCCATCCATTGTTACGACAGATAAAAACAATCGGAACCTCCATGACTGCAGCAAAATTCAAACCTGCATGGAAATCTCCCTAAGGGAAAGATAAAGAGTTTGACTTGTTAGCATCTCACAGCTAATAAGTAATTGCAGAACATCAAAGAGTGATTTAATAAGAAAATAAAGTACCTCACTGGTACAACCGTCTCCCATGAAGGCCACGACACAAGCGTCTTTTTTCTCCATTTTCAAGGAATAAGCAGCTCCTGCTGCCTGAGGGAGTTGTGTTCTGCAACAATAAAAACAATTACTCATACGAAACATTGAAGTAGCCATGTCAGTATTACAAGAAAAAAGCTTACGCGATAGGAGATGAAATAGTGAAGAAATTATGCATCTTGGATCCGTAATGAACAGGCATTTGTCGACCTTTCCCTTGATCGGCCTTATTTCCAAAGCATTGGTTTGTGAATTCCTGTAACGTGTAACCTCGCCAAAGTAACATCCCAGGCTCTCTATACTGTATTTATCACAATTCACAAAAGCACAATTGTGTGTATTAGTTCAGTCGAGTTTAAAACCCATCAGCATTGAAATTGCCATCGTAGCTCACTGACAACGAAAAGGAAAAACAATCGAGGCATGTCAATATGTGATGACGTTTGTGCGAAAGGGTGTTGTACCTGAGCGAAGATGATGTCTTCATCGGAAAGAGCAGCTGCAGATGCAATATTAATAGCCTCTTCCCCAATGGAAGACATATAAAATGAAATTCTTCCTTGTCTTTGTGCTTCATACAGAAAAGTGTCCATAACTTGCAGGGTGATCATGCTGCTATACATCCTTGTTGCCATTTCTTGGCTGACCTGAATTGTCCGTGTATAACTCGAATTGTCAATTAATCATTTACTCGTAGTTTTCTGATTCTCGAGTATTCTCGTAATGTGTTCGTGCCTAGAGACTAGACTTGGTGAAACTAGAGGTGGCCATCGGGCTGGCTGAAAGGGTGGTCAAGCGACGGGCATGTCACTACTCTTCCTCAGTGCTGGCTGGTGTTCAGAATCAGTGACCGAGCACGGCCCTATGAGTAGCGGGTCAAGACGGGGTGGACAAGCCTTAACAGTCCTCCTGAACCGGAAGGATCTAAATTAAAGTAGATTATCCGATCCAAAATGACACAAACCGAAGTGACCACAAATGACAACCCAACGTGTTCGACACATCCTAAATTATTCGGCCCATTTTAAGTGGTCGCTAACGCCACGTACACATCGAACTGACCCAATTGGCTGAATAAGCCAATAAGGACTATACATTAAGAGGCCAAGATAGCGAAGTCATAACATTAAAGACAGTCCATACCAATTGGCTTGGTTCGTTCAAAATAGGCCGTCCATTATCATTCAGAACTCGATAACACGGTACTCTTGATTCAGCAGCCTCGGGTATGAAATTCAAATGTGATGTATACATAACTCTGCCTCCTGGAAAATCCATACCCTACATATTCATTATAAACAAATTAAATTAAATTAAATTAAATTAAATAGTTATTAATAAGTCATTATTGTCCCAATTTTTCAATTGTTTTGTTTTTTAGTAATGTTTTACTTTATTGAATATATATAAGAAGTATTTTAATAAAATAAAAACATCATTAAAAAACGGAGGAAGTAACGATGCTAGGGTGATTGTACACCTTTGACATTTATTATATTTGACATTGTGAATTTTGTGATTATTCTTTAAAAAAATATCTTCTTATACTTTGGGTTTTGCTTCGTGAAGCCGCATACATCTTTTTTTTTAGTAAAGTGAAAAATACTTATTCCGTCTCGGTTAATAATTTACAATGGTTTATAGTATTCTACACAGTTATTAAAGTTAGGAAAGAGAAATTTTATACTCTCTTTGTTCCATATTATTTGACCTTTTTTACTTTTCGAGGTGAGTCTTTGACTTTCATTTTTATAAAAATATATTAGTTAAAAAATTATAAAATATACCATAAAATCCCTTACCAAAAAATTCTTTTCAAGCAGTATACATTTCATTGAATTTACTCTTATATTTTGAGAGACATTGAATAAATAAGAGAATGTCTCGAAAAGTGAATGAGATATAAAAAGAAACAGAGGGAGTAATTCTTACAAAATCAAAATCGAATTAAAATGGGGAGGAAATATGTAACAGTCTTCATCTACATGGATTGTTTTATTTACTAAAAAGAAAAAGGTTTAAACTATTAACTGATACACCTTAAATAGGAAAATTTAAAATATTGACCAAAATGAATAATAATATATCATGTATTATCACAAGTTACTTAGATTAGTTTTTAAGATTATCAACAATAATAAAATAACAATAATGTTGTTATTTTAGTCTAATATGAAGATCCCCTTACTTCACAATTGGCAGGATTCATTAAACACACATTCTTTCTGAAGACGGATATTATTCATTACAAGTTAAAAACAAATAATATCCTTTTATATATACAAATAACATTATGTATATCATACTTTATATCCAGCTTGTAACGAATAATGTCCGTCACAGATAAAGTGACCCAATTGGAAGTGGTGGTGTTAGTCAAAGCACAAGATATTCAATCACAACATGATATTGAATCACATGAGTACATGAGCCAATTAATAGCATTAGAAATGAACAACTACTCATAACTTTACACACAGTAGTTGCAATAAATGAAGTAAATGCATCTCATCAACCTCCAACCCTAGTCGACCAGACATATTCATAAGCATTAACCTCCTTTTTTTTCCTTTTCTTTCCTAAAATAATATCTTATTTTTTGTTTTTATTTAAATGTCTTAAATTTGAAAACGACAATTCATGTTTTATTTGGACTAAGATGTTAAATAATCCAAATTTAGTGTCTAGATTGTGACATGTTATTTTTTGTTAGTTTTAGTTTTTGCACTCTAATTAATATCATTCACGAGGTTTGGCAAGTGGAGAATGACAACTCCTTGATTCTAAACTAGTGAACTATCTCTTCTTTTTTCAATTCGTCAGGGATTCGGTCGTGGATTGAGCAATTTTATTTATGCTTTATATGAGGTCCCCTAAGCAGATCAAGAGCAACTCTATTAGGGACTTACTTGCCATTTTTATAAATTGTCAAGCAAGCTGCTAGCTATTGGAGCAAATAATATCAAACCCGCTTTCTAGCAACACCTTCTTTACAAAGTTACTTGCTTGAAAGTTAAAATTAATTTACTTACTTTTTAATGGATGTTTGAGACTATAACCATGTTTTTTCTGACTCAATTTCACCTCATTTTAACAAAACTATATTCCGTTAAGTTTTATAATTTACATTCAATCAATTATGTTTAATTAATCTATTCACGAAATTAACTTTTAATTTAACTAAATTCACTTCACCTCAATTTTACTCAATTTAGTTCAATTAAACACTACTCCATTTAATTTATTTCAGCTCGTTTCAACCGAAAAGAATAGGGCCTATGCGGGACCAATTAAGCTACATATATTTGTAGCTGAAAAGGAATGTAACTTAGATAATTTGACATGGCAGGGCAACTTAAATTTAGGGTTTGTTTGGTTGCCTATTGAAATCATGAGAGTTTAAACTTTCTAAAAGGTGTAAAATAATGTTGTTGTTGTTGGGTTGCCAAGACCATGAAAAATAGAACTTCTCACATAAATCTACTTCCTCTATTATGTGGGAAGTACTTACCCAACAAGCCCCCTTAGTCATTGACATTTACCACATGCAAACCAAACATTTTTTGAGAATTCATATGAATTGAAAATTCACGTAAACTTGAAATTCTCGGAAATTTAAATCCCCTTATGCCAACTAAAAAAACTCTTATTTATTACGAAGTACTTACTATTTACTAATGTAGAAGCTCTTTATATGTTTGTGAGCAACGGCGGATTTATAGGGGGTGATGGGGTGAACCCTCACCCCCATGAATCAGGAAACACAATTATGCATATTTATCTATGTGATAATATATCAGTAAATTTTAATGGCTTAGTGGTAGTAACATTTTCTTACCTACCCAATGACCCAGGATCAAACCCCAACAACTACATTTTTTTTAACTAATCATATTTAAAAATAAATAGTTTATATTTTGGCTAAGAATTTCCCGTCACAAACGTTAACTGAACTTGAACTTGACCACGGTCAATCAATTTTTTGCGACAGGAAAACCATCGCAAAGGTTAACTGACTTTTTTTTACTAGTGATCCAAAAAAAATCCGCCAATTTCAGATGCAACGGATATTTCGTCGCAAAAGTCCTTTCTGTGACAAACCTTCCCGCGATTTGACTTTTTGTTTGTGAGATTGGAAAATTATCCACCATCACAAATTCCAGCAAAAAAAAAAAACAATTTCGTTGAAAAAATTACGTCGCAAACAATAATTTGCAACGCCATTTGTGTCGGTCGCAATAACGCTATTTTTTTGTAGTGTAATCACCCCATTTTACACATCCTAAATTCGCCGCTGTTTATGAGTTCCTTAAATGGCAATTTATCCATATTTACCCCATCAAACTCGTTTGGAAAAAAGAAGAAAGTGTTTACTTTGTCATTTGTACCCCAATCGATTGATATTGAGTGGAGTAACTCAGTAACCCTAAAGAAATGTCACCTTTACCAATAAAATAGTGACATTTTACATGCAAAATCATAATCTCCGTTTCTCGGTAATTATCTACATTATTTTTTGTACTAAAATCAATACGGAGTAAAAAAAAAGAATGAGTGATTTTGGTCGTAAATCCACATTCTCCCACTTGTACATAAAATATACTCATAAAAATATATTCACAATAAAAATAGATAACTATTGAATAATACAACCTAAAACAAAAATATATATATAACTTTTCATAGTAAACTTTTTTCCAACCCCGCTTCCGTGGATAATTAAATGAATTAAAGAGGGAATTGAAGAGTGTGGGTACATCGAACACTGACAATATAGAACAAAATATAAATAGGTCCATGTGGTAAGTTAAGATGGGCTAAGTGAGTAAGCATACATGGACTGGACCAGCAGATCCGGCAATGGACCACCCAATATGTGTGAGATGAACAACAATGTTACTTACTCCTCGTACGGTCTACATTCAATGCTTTTTTATGAAACCCTTCTTCTATGTTTGAATTCCCCAACAACTTAGGGCAATACAATCAATAAGCGGATTATACCACCAAAGGTATACAATTTACTGCACATATTTTGAGCTTTTTAACAGAAAATTCGAGCTTTATTAGAAAGAATATGAGCTATATGGTAAAATTTATGAACTCCTTGAGAAAATAATGAGAATCGAAAATTATTACACAACTAAAACACAATACATATAAGTTGAACTATATTTTAATTTTAATATAAAAAAAACTAAAATATAACTCAAAATAGCTTAAAAACTCAACAAATATACACATAAGCTCAATAAAATACACCATGGTTGTATGATACTATTATACATCTGGTTGTATAATCCTTTTTGTAGCAATACAATACCACAACAAAAACTAAAATATAACTCAAAATAGCTTAAAAACTCAACAAATATACACATAAGCTCAATAAAATACACCATGGTTGTATGATACTATTATACATCTGGTTGTATAATACTTTTTGTAGCAATACAATACCACAACAAAGTGAGATTTTTCGAAGTAAGAATTAAACTGAATTGAATAGAATAGATTTGAATAGATTAAAACCGAATCAAATCGTAATGAGTTGAAATTCAGCCAGAAAAAATACAGCCTAAAAAACAACATTTGAAAAATAAAATAGACTATAATATAGTAAAATTTTTTGGATACGGATGGATCTAAGAATTTGATATATACTAGGAAGTGAATTATAGGTGACGAGTCCTTTCAATTAATTGGCATGATATGATTTTGGAATTTGTGATTTGTACCTATACAAAGTGTACTTGTTCTAAATAGTGGTGAAGCTATGCGGTCAGAAATTTTGAAGTTTTTAGTTGTAATTTTTTTTTAAAATGAGTTTTCTTACAACATTATCCTTTTACCCCTGCTTAGTGAATTCCTTTCTCGCAAAGGTTGTAATTGGTTCTAACAAACAAAGTTGGTGATCGATTATAAAGATGTTTTTCAATTTTTACATGGTTTGGAATTTAGTTTGCACTCTAAAATTTTTTTAAAAAAACAATTGAAATTTTTACTAAATTATTTTTTGTCATTCAATAAGCATCTCTATCAGCCGTTGTAATTCCTCTATCACTGTACCATTTGCTAAAACTTCACATGTGAGATTCGAAACTTATAATAAAGGGTAACTCGAAGTTTAATACCTTATGAGTTCTGACATATGAGTTTATGGCAATTGAAGTAAAAGTACTATATAAGATAACTATCTTAATTAAAATATAAAATTAATTTTATGCTTAAAATGCAAATGTTTTCAATTAAAATATTAATTTTACACTTCAAACGTGATCAACACTTTCATACCTATAGGCTATAGCCTACAAAACTATCTCAACCTTATCGTAGTATCGTACCGCGCATCTCATATACTCCTATTTTAGTGGGATTATGTCATCATGTCCTTCGTCAATATCAATTGATGTTTTTTGATTTTCACATAAACCAAAAAAAATATACTCCGTATATCAATTATAAGATGACTGATAAATCAAATTGGACGTAAATAATTAACTCGATCATAAATATTCCTAAAGTAGAAATGATAAATAATTGATTGAGATTTAAGACAACATCTGACTATGACCGAGTGAGTATTACTTTACGCAAGTGCGATCATGCACATTTAAAATTAAAATTAAGTACTCCCTCAAAAAAAATTAAAATCAAGTACTGTTGTTCCATAATAAGTATTCGGTACCTAATTACGAAAAACGACAAATTAAATAATATCATGAATATGCAAAATAATTTACACATGTTATTGTGTATTTGTTGCACTTTTTTTACAAAAACAACAAAATAATAAAAATCCAAGGAACCCAATAACAAAAACAAAGGTTTTTTTTGTCTTAAAATTTAACTTAAAGCGTATTTGCAGAAACGAGCGTCCCTCCTATCTCCACCGTTATTAGATGAAGCAAAGGAGCTAGTAAAATATTCTAAAGCATTTTTAAAGTTTTACTTATTCCTCGTTGGCATCCCTGAAATTTATTCTAACTAAGTAACTAACCCTAACTAGAATTCTTGATTCTAGTCACTATATCCAAATACACGAGTCAGATAATAAAACAAACGTAAACTATTCAATAATATAAACGTAACGATAAAAAAGTTACCTGAGAAGCAGCATAATCAGGATCATTATCATCCTCAGAAGTGTAATACTGAGGATCAAGACTAAGTTGAGCAGCCTTAGTAGATTCATATCTTCTCTTAATATTACAATAACCATGCAACTTCATAACATCATCACTAAATCTTATATAATTAGCACTACTAATTGTATTAGAATTATGACTATAACCATAATTATGTTGTATTACCAATAAATTTTTAATTATATTTCTTGATCTTCTAAGCAAAAGAGCCATATTTATTTAATTTTCTCAAAATTATTTCTTAATTTGATTTTTTGTGGTAGAAGATTAGGAAGGGAGTGAATATAATTAGTGTAAGAAAAAAAGAGATGAGAATGCGAAATAAGTTGGTAAGTTAAAAAAGGAAGGATGAGAATGGCAGTACTTATAATGAGAAGATGAGTATGGGACATGGGCGTATGAATAATCCTAGTAACGGGAAAGTACTGACTACTAATTATTCATGCTAAGGTGTCACTCTTTCAACTTCTGCCAACCTATTCATTTAGATATCCCATTTTATTTTGTCTCATTTTATATTTTCTTTTGTACTACTATTAGGTAACACCGAAACAAATACAATTACAGATACGTGATATAGTATTCCATGAAATTTAGCACAGTGACACGTTGTTTAAATTTAACAAAGTATATATATTTTATAGTTATAATCGTTCACATTTTCTTTTATAAATGTATTCTTGTCCATCTACCCCAATGCTAACACGAACCCATTTTTTTGTTCAAAAAAGTGGGTCCATGTTACAATTGTTGTGGATTGGAGAGATTATTTGATACCCCTTTTATTCCATATTGTTTCTCTTTCGATTGGACGCAAAGATTAAGATAGAAAATAAAATAAGTGTAAAAATTTGAGTGAGTTTTGCTGGTAGGAGAGAAATAAAAAATTGTGGATCCCAAACATTTAAAAATGAATAAAATAGGAGTAAAAGAATTGGGTGAAGTTTTGATAATTGATGAGAGAAATGAATAAAATAAAAATAAAACTTTCCAAAGTAAGAAAGAGAAAGAAAACTTGAATAATCTGTTTTAGAAAATAGAGGAGAATATATGGAATAGAAGGGACATTAAATTTAAACAAGCGATGGTAAAATCGGGCCTTGATCGACTATAACTCATTTTCATTTTCCAACCGAACCCATCTTCTAACCGATCTCTTTCGACAGCTCTCCTGGCCTTTCTCGTCTAAATAACACCATTCACTCCAAATGATATCTAAATAACAAGGACATGCGTCGGACAAGTGACCAAATACCATTAACACGTGCCCATATAAACGAAGAAAATTAGACACGACTTTATAGGCGCCTTACACGTTTAGGCGTGCCTCCGACGATTTCTGAATTCTAATACGGTGTCGAATAAGTGACGGCAAGATAAAAAAAAAGTGTCTGTGCTACCTAAATTTTGTATCACATTAATTCTCCTTATTACAGGGGATTGATGAATTATTTTTATTATGTAAATGATGATAAGTCGTAAACTTAATGTAATAAAACAAGAGACAAAATATAAAAGTAAAATCAGGATGCCAACTCATTTGGAGGAATTCGCTATCGATCAAGCTCAAGGAGGCAAAATAATTGCATAAGCACCTTATTTTACACGTCTCGTGACTCAAAGCTCTTCGCCTCGATTAGCTTGTTACGTTTTTAATTAGGTGTCTTAATTCTATTTTGACGTCCTGTTTTTAGCTTGTACATATTGACAATCTTTTTTATATATTTATGACGTGTATTTGCATGTCGTATATATAGATAGGCATAATTAGGGGCTGAGTTAGGATTGAGGACTATATAGGGTTGAATTTAACTAATATATAAACACTTTTATTTGTACAAAATTTTGTGGAACCGGTATTGAGCTATATTATATTACTGGTTAAATGATAATATATTCAATTTCGTTTACAAGTAAAATATTTATTTATTCGAAAAGAAGTAGTTTCCGATTGGCAAGAATCTCTTGTTATGTTCAACCATACATTAATATATGCTACAAAAAATAGGAGTGCTTTTACAAAAAAAAATTAACACATTTCCCAAATTAAAAGATATTTTAATTACTAAATATTTTGAAATTGCCAAAAAATACTCATCTCTTTAATAAAAAAAACTATATGTTTTCGTAAGATCACTTGTTGTAACTCAATTTCTTTATATAATTATATAATTTCCCGACTTACATATTTCTGTAAAATCAAAGTCAAATATATATTTATCTCGAAAAAAAAGATATCATATATAAAAATATGAAAGGAATATTGATTTAAATTTTTATCAACGTGAAATTTATATACTTGTCTACAATTTAAACAATCTTGAATAAATTTATATACTGGTCTACAATTTAAACAATCTTGAATTTTATGACTAGTCTACAATTTACACAATCTTGATTTTTATGACACGTAAGTGAAGAAATTTATATACTGGTCTACAATTTAAACAATCTTGAATTTTATGACTAGTCTACAATTTACACAATCTTGATTTTTATGACACGTAAGTGAAGAAAAAAAATTGTTGAATGTAGGACTCAACACATGACATTCAGATATACATAACTCTTATTGCAATCCCCACAAGTCCAAAACCATATGTGTTACTGTAATAATATGTTTATAGGGCTAAAATTCATAGCCCAAAGGCTAGCGCCGCCCCTGGGCACAATAGGAAAAATGTCTCATGAAAAATATTTTAGGCAAAAAAATAATGTAAAAATGTATTCCAAAAACTACAAAAAATCATACGTAAACATCAATATAATTACGGAAGAAGTACCTAATAATAAAGACGCAAATTCCATTTGTTTTGTTTTGTTCTGAACTCTTAAATAATAATACAAGATTTTGTAACCATGTTACAGTTAAATGTGACCATCATTATTAAAAACAAGTAATCATAATCTGTAACATTTTATTTATCTATTTTTATAAATTTGTATTTCCCCCTATTACAAACAACAAAATTATTATTGGTAATTTATCGGAATCAGTTCATCTGTAACATCCATCGGCGGCCATCACTACTGGCTAGGGAGTAGTTCCTAAGCTTTTTTTCCTAGAAGATTGGGGATGGAATCATGGAAGTAATATGATAGGTGTAAAAGAGGAAAAGATGAGGATGCCACTTAACATGTTGAAGGGGATGGATGAGAATGCCACTTAAATAAGAGGATGAGTATGGGTCTTTGACCCTAATTTCCTAAATATAAAAATCACTCCATCTATTTAAGGAAAAAAAATTACGTTTGTTTAATTTTATAAGTAAAAATAAAGATCGTGTAAATTATTGACTGAGACTAAAGGAGCATAATACGCGTTACGTTGATGTGTTAAGTTAGTCCAACATCTTTTATAATAGATCCGCTTTTTTTCCTGATTTCATTTTCTTTCCTCTTTAATAAAACGATTTTCAATCATTAGTTATTATTCATGTTTTTAAATAATTGACTGTTAAAGCATCCTGTAACAAATGTGAATAATTAATTAATAATAAAAATGGAAGAAAGTGAAGAACAGTAGGAATTGAAAAGGAAATATATTGAACGTATTTGTTCTTTTTGGTGCTAATATATATCAATCAACCTCATGGAGTGAAAATAATTGTACATATGGACTTATTTTACACGTCTCGTGTTTCAAATCTTTTCAAGAGGTGGACATTAGCCAGTTAACTACGGAGTACCATTTTCTAATCGCTCATTTTTTCCCCTTTTCACTTAACATAAAAAATACTCCGTATAATTTTGTAGCACACAAACACTTTACCCTATATACAGTTAAATTGAATTACATAAAACATTCTAATAACTAAAAGAGATAAGAAAATCCGACTAACATCAATAAGAAAAGAGGGAAGAAATGAACGACTAGCAAAAAGTATGAATTAATGTGTATGTCTATTTTTAACACTAGTCTTATGCCCGTACAAATTGCACGGGCTTGCACTTTAAAATATTATAAAAAAAATATCGTCAATATAAGTTGTTCTTTTAAATAAGGTCAATGGCCACAGTACATAGAGTTGACCGTGTGTAAACAACTTAGGAAGATATTAAGAAAATTCAAATGCAAGACACTATTCCATGTGAATAAAAAAGAAGGGCCAACATAAGGCAATATAAACCCGTGTAATTGTTTTACATGTATTGAATGTTAATTAGCGCTTGTGTATTAATAGTGTCCTATAAATTGCACATGATTGTTTTCACATGTTGATTATTAATTATGACCTATGTATTAAACTTATTGCGTAAGACGCGTGATTGATCAAGAAAATGTGTAATCTGAACCCGTGTAAACACCCACATTGTGACATTTGAAATATGGAATTTACACATACTATACGTGTATGAGTGAATTTGAAATACGGGTCAGTGTATTAGAACTATAATACGTAAGCATGTGTAAAACAAAACCTTGCAAATTGCACCAAAATGCTTAAATTACCGCGTGTGGTTTTTTTCGGTTGTTTCAATGCTAGACAATCTCGTGCAAATTTTTTTTATGATTGTTCCAATTTACACAGACCCACGAATTTGGAAGAACGTATTTTTATTTTTTTAATAAATATAGACTTATTTATCGTATATCTTTAAATTTTTTTCTTAACATATTTAACTGAAGTAAATAAATGAATGAGATAAGAAAATATATAAAATCATAACCCGTAAAACCATTTGAAATTATGGTAATTTTTGTGAAACAAAGGGTCGAAACTTAAACTTACTTTCAGCGAGTTTACACAAAACAGACCAAGTCCAAAGACATGCTATTAACGCCCCATATACCAACCCACCATAGCCACCCATACAACTTTGTGCTCTCCCATCTCTCACCGTAAATCTAACTACCTTTACATAACATACTACTCGTATTTTGCACCTTCCATCTTGCCGTCTTCTCATTTGATTTCCGTTTCACTTAATCTATTACACTCGTCATTTCAAGATCATTTGAACTCGCAATGTCTCAATTCCTCTCTCTCGTTGCAATCTTTCATACGGAGTCATTTTTTTGCCGTATTTTTAGATTTCAATAAAAAAAAGTATGCATATGAATATTTTTTAATTTCCGGGTTTCAATATTATTATATACTAGTTTAGAACCCGTGCAAAATTGCACGGGCATATTAAAAAAATATAAATAAATAGACATTTAAAATTTTTATAGTTGTAGTATTATTTCATTTAAATATAAATATACAATATTTTACAAATACAAATAAAAGTATATTAAATTTAAATTCAACGTTTATTATACTTTTAACATTAAATTAAAGGGTACACGCCTCACTGACATCGACACATCCTTATTTTGATTTAATAATCAAAATACACATGATCAAAATAATTAAAATTATAAGGTACACATAAAAAAATGAATATCGTATGTTTTCCTTATGTTCTTAAACTAATACAAAACGTTCGTATAATTATTAATGACATAAAATGGAATAGGCTATGTATAGTTAGATTCAGCTTCATTTAGTTCAGTTCAGTTTAGTTCAATTCATCTCATGACAAATTAACTCTTTTTCGAGGTAATTTAGCTTCACTACGACCAGTTCAATTCAACTCTTTTCAGCAAAACAAAATAGAGTGTAAAACCCGTTACTAACCATTTTTGGTGAATTGCATATACATTTTTACTACATTGCTTTACACTAAATTATTATAAATATTTGTATCCAACACCCTTGGTAGAACATAGTTATGTTGAAAACGACTTATTAGTAATTAGCTAATTGTGTCATTCAGAATAGCCAATATATACCCCCGTAAGAAAATGTCCCAAAACTATAATTTTGTTAAAATACAAAATAATAGAATCTATAATATTTTATAGCTATTTTATCGCAAGATCAATAAGCTAATATAATATTAGTAGTTAATATTAATTTAAATTAAAAGCTAAAAAACGGGTAGGTTGTTCATTTTGAATTATTATTATGCTAAGATAGTCTTATATAGGTTCGTAATTTAACAACGAATTCAATGCGAATCAACATTATCGTAAAGTGTTTTTGAGACGATTTTTATAATTGTTTTATTTTTGTAACGGTTTATATTATACGGTATATCATTATTGTTTTATTTGGTTCGACGATTTGTATTATATGTAATTTACGGTTTATTGTTATTAAAATATTAAGACGGTCTGAAAAGTAATTAACTTCCAAAACATTAACTCATAATTTGTCTTTATCTCACAAACACAAAAAAAAAAGAAAAAAACCCTCCAAATAGTGATGTCGCGTCAATTACACGGCAGTATCATGGTGGTGCCCTGTAATTTATATGGCACCACCATTTGGTGGGGTTTTTTCTCTCTTTTTTTTCTTTTTCTTTTTTTTGTTATTTGTGGGATAAGAACAAAATATGATTGAATGTTTGGGAAATTAATTACTTTTTAGACTGTCTTAAAATTTTAATAACAATAAACTGTAAATTACATATAATACAAATCGCCGAACCAAATGCATCAATAATGATATACCATATAATTTAAATCGCCACAAAAATAAAACAATTATTATAAACATTGTCTCAAAAACACTTTATGATAAAACAATTTTTTTTTTTTACTAAAGCTAATATAAGGGCAAATTTGGAATAAATTGAAAAATAGGAGGCGTAATAAGTAAAATAGGGGCGTGATATAGCAAGTCCCTATATCCGTTACAAATGAGAATTTGTGAAACTTTTGAATTTAAGCATATGTATCGTCATATCTATATATTCATAACTATCTTAATTCAATTATCTGTCCATGATTGTCCGTCATCTGTCACCGTATTTTATTTTTTACATATTTTAAAGTTATTAATTATTTTTCTGTAAATATACGTGGTGTATAAATTGATATTTTAGCTCACCCTCTATTATAAGCCATATATTGCCAAATATTGGTCATATAAGACTATATTTGACACATCCGCTATTTTATGTGACAGATAGTTTATTGGTAAATTGGTAAACAATTTATATTCTAGGAAGATAGTTAGATAAGTAAAAGTAGGAATTTTAAGTATCTTATACTATTAATGTTACTATGTATAAAATGAATATTTTAGTTGGTTATGACTATATTCTAGGAAGATAGTTAGAATAATATTTTGTAATTAATTATGATAATATCTTTAGTGGGTTAATGTTGGATGGTGGATAAATAGGCGGGAAAAAGAGTATGGTAGTGGTTTGTGTTTTATTATTATATATAGATGTTTTTTACTTTTTTATCAAAGTATTTTTGATTTTTTTCGATTTATCCATCGATCTTAGTTATTTACATATTTCATACGGAGTTCATCTTATGTGAATAATTTATGCGAATCATATCCATGAACAATTGAACACCATAGATATAGTGACTTATTTAATTTTAATGTCATATGTGCATATTTTTCATGTTAATGCTCACCCTATCTAATTTTTTTATAACAATTTCTGTTTTTTCTTTATTTGACTTATTTTTCTGTATTTATTTCCTATAATAATAGGTGTTTTAAAAAAATTGTTGAATAATTTTCCTATTTGTACCATAATTAATTTAACTATAAAAGTTATTAATGAGATTTTAATCTAGTTGAGTAATTTGTCACTTGTAGATGAAAATAAAAGTGTTCACATAGGAAATAAAAGAGAGTCGAGAACATGATGGACCACTTTTAAAAAATAAAATAAAAAATGAAGTTTCAACCACAGTACGACACTTAAGCATTGTGGTGGTTGCTTTTATATATAAGATTTGATTGATAAATAGTGACAATATTGCCATTGAATACCGTCCTCAAAAACCGTTATTAATTATAAACTTTTACTTCCGAAAGTTTTTACTTTGATAGAATTTTTATTTGATTTATTTGGTTTGGTGTTAATCAATTTTTGTTGAGTTAATGTCAAAATGAAATGGAGGACGATCATGTCACAACGAAAAATCAATATAAACAGTACTGTACCTTGTCAACCAATGCGGCTTTGTAAATAGAATATCAATGGTACTACTGTAATAATTTCCGTGTCGCTAAATAGATTATTTTTTTGTGTAAATTGAAGTATCTATCATCAACGGTGTTTTCATGAAAAGGTAAACAGTTGACTGAGCTTCTGACCCAAGTGGAGCATCAATGTGGTGGAATACGGAGTGAGCCTCTTGAGTCGAGTCGCGGGCTTGCGCTTTGTTTGCTTGCCCTATCCAAGTTGGGAGTTGATCAATGACTTTGGGCGAAGGCTTAGAGATCATGGATCCTAAAGCGAAGAGGAACGCGTGAGATTAGTTTTCCTAAATAAACTACATAGATTATGACATACTCAACAACTAATCCAACATTGCATAATCTTATTAATAACACGAATTCTTATTTGCAATGACACTATCCGTCGCAAGCTTGTGACGGATACCGTTTTCTCTCACAAAATACCCACTTTTTTTCTCTCTCCAACACTATTCTTGTGGTCCCCTTTCTCCACTACTCATTTTGTATCCATTTTATCTCACAAAATATCCGTCACAAATGGTGACCCGTCGCAAACAAGACTTATTATATTAATAATATTAGTTGTTGACTAAAACGTTACCGGTTTATATAGTACTCTGTATATTTTAATGATGTTGAAGTATTATCCATGTTTTAAAAATATGGTTCAACTTCATTGACCTAATAGTTTTGGTGTTGGTTTCGTTTAGACTATTTAAATTACGTTTTAAATTTGTTTTGTACTTCTTGAAATACTAGTTTTAAACCCGTGCAAATTGCACGGGATTCCTGTCTAAAATTTTGCTATTGTCAAAATGTAAAAAAATGATTTTAAATTTTTATTGGCCATGTTCAGGATTTTATAGTCGCATTGTAATTTCTTTCGCAATCAAAGTGTTTGGATATTGCCAACAAATAATATTAATTCAAATTTAACCCGTGCAGTTATGAGAATACTTGGTTTAACTAAGTATTATCAACATACTATAAAGTAAGCCACTTTATCTAATTTATTATACTAAATAAATGTATAATTTTTTTAAAAAAAACACAATGAAGACTCGTAAACAATAGTGTTATACAGGTTGATAAGTAACACTAACACATTATAATAAATAATTAGATAATTGACTGGTTAAGTAAAATACATATTAGCTAGATCTATCAAAATATGACCCCGACATAAACCCGGCTGAATTGACCCGCTTTTTTGCCATGCTCAGGATTCAAACATCTTGACCCGTGAACCCGTGACATCTTTGACCCAAGTTCGAGCCGAGTTGTTAAAATTTTGGACAAAGTTGACAAAATAACATTATGCCTAAAATGAATGAAGTACTATTCATCTGGTTAGATGAAAACAATCGAATAGTATCATTATATATATAAAAGAAGGATGTTAAAATGCTGACGTGGCACTATAATATTTCAGTATTTGCATAATGGAGGCCTCTCATTCATTCTTAGAATGTTACACCCAATTTGACCAATAAAACTAAAGCCAACTTTAATATATAATAATAATAATAATAATAATAATAATAATAATAATAATAATTGATTTTCCATTGGATATAATTATGATAGTATTAACTACAATAGTTATGATACTATTAACTACAATAGTTGACACATTTTCAATAGTATTAATTATTGTAGTTAATAATTCTAGGAATACTGACTATCAAAATGCAGGAGCACCACGCAGTCAAATAATAAAACCATTATATTATACTAATTTGGTTTCCCACGCAGTCAAATAATAAAACCGTTAATATTAATTACATAATTTAATTACCAACAAAATATTAATTATAGAACTAACCATTATATTGCAATAACCCTTTTGGTTTTTCTATATTGCTCGAAAAGTGCAAAGACCAGCCTTCTCTTTTTCTTCTCCCCCATTGTCTTCTACAATATGTAAATAGTTAAATACCAATTTGACCAACATAATTTTTCCTATTCTGAAATTTTAAGTCTCTAAACAATACAAATTCTCTTCCAAAAAATCACAAAATCGAATTACCATCATGGCTATTGCACCGTTACTTACTATTAACCAACTACGTTCTACGAGAAATTTCTATTCTATTACTAAAACCTCATTTTATTGGAAAGTTATAAGTTTCCATTTTTTAATTATATTTTACGCTTTTCAAGTTATACGTCAAACTTTTAATGTTAACATGTTCTTA
The DNA here is from genome assembly GCA_029255685.2 of Silene conica. Classification (NCBI taxonomy): domain Eukaryota; kingdom Viridiplantae; phylum Streptophyta; class Magnoliopsida; order Caryophyllales; family Caryophyllaceae; genus Silene; species Silene conica. Next base: position 9,197,806 of record CM055317.2, on the reverse strand, counting down.
TATATCTTATGTTATAGATATACTTTTTTATTTTTGTATTAAAGTATTTACATATACACCACATATATTATTAGTATATCTAACAACTTTAATTGATCATTTCCCGTTAAAATTAAAATTGAACAACTCGTGAATTTTCACGGGTGTTACGCTAGTCTAAACTTAATAAGTTATTGTCTTATTTAACTAAATAGTTTAATATTTAACCCATATAATATCTAAAAAGTAATAAAATATTGTCCCGTTTATCTAAATAGTTTAATATTTTACCCATTTTAACCTCTTTACCTATTAAACGGACACCTTTATTTTAAAGCAGAGTAACTATCGAAGTACAATCTTCTACCAATTTAGCCCATATAACAAATACACAAATTTTTATTTAAGGCGAAAGTACCCGTCTTAAACTTAAAACGGGTCAAATAATAATTCATTTATATTACTTGACCCGTCCTAACTTAGAACGAATATATCCGTCTTAAGCAAGACTTAACTTAAAAAAATAAAACTTTACCATAAAAATAATAGTTCCACATACACAAATTCACGGGCACTATCTGTCATAAGCTGAAAACGGATAGTGCCCCTCTCGGATAATGTAAGTTGCACTATCAATATAATGCTCCACTTTCTCTAATTTGCATGTCCACTTACATTTGTATGAGAGTAAAGTATCCGTATTCACCTCGTGACGAACATTCAAGAATCTTTGATTCATATAAACAACACTACCACGTAAATTGTAAATATAGCCGCACGGCCCGCACCCCACATATAAAGTGCATGTTTACTCTAATTAAAACTTACAGTCCCACCGTCACCTTTAATTATTTCTAGTACTGAGTTTCATCCCCTTTCTTTCTCCCTCACTTCTTTTCTGACGTTCTCTATTTCCTATCTTCATCTGTGGTTATATCTGGAATCCATCTCACACAAAACTAAATTTAAATCTTCATTCAACTACTATTCGATCTCCATGTATAAAGTGTAGATTATAAGGGTTTTAAATACTTAGAAAATGTAATGTATAAATTTTTTTAGTTATTTTCAATTAACTAATTTTTCCCATTAGTTTATTTTTTCTAAGAAATTGGTTATTTCCCTCTTTTATTCTAATATCTAAGTTAATTTGTTTTCATTTGTCACTTCATGTAATTTTTAAATATTTAATTATTTTGAACCTTATTTCATTTTTTATGCGAAAATTTGTAGATATAGTGAACGGTTTACTAAAAATGCATCTATGAATTTTTCTCAATAAAATATTTTGGTTCCTATTTTTTTTTAACGATTTTATGTCAATTTTTCTCAATTAAATTATGATTATCTAATTTAATTATAAACATTTTTTTGATATCAATTTTATATCTGAATATCAAATTATGAAATCATAAATTTGAAATTTTATTTGTCGCTCATTACATTGTCAAAGGTAAATTACAAATTTGAGGTATATAACGAAGTAAAAAAAAATCATATGCCAAGGGAATTAAATCGATGCCGAAAACGTGGTTTATATAAAAAACTGAACTTTGAAAAGTCAACTTTTAACCACAGAGCGACACGTCAGCTCTGTGGTTGTTGCTTTAATAAATTAGATAGTTATGTTGACTTGTCTAATTTATATATTTATCATCTACATATTTTTTAGAGAAAATTGTAGATTACGGCCTTCTAAAATACACCTTTTAAAAATTACAGTCTTATAATTTTTTTCTTGAAAATTACACCCATAATATCGTTTTTATTTTAAAATTGCACCATGTCATGTTTCTCGAGGAATTTTGCCAAAAAGTGACCGATATACCCTCGCCTATTTCGGCTATTTGATTGCTTAGCTACCCATATTTTTCTCACTTTACCTATCATTTATCTCTTACAACCCAACATTCTTACAGTCTCTTACCATTTTCCATTCTCCAATCTGCACTTGCTCTTTTTGCTTCACTAATACTAACTTATAATGTTGAATCGTCACGACAAGGAGCAAGGCATAGTGTCCAAGTCCTGCAAGTTTTCTAACAAATCCTCCTCGCTTTTTCAGCCTTTTTCGATTTCACTCTTTTATAATTGTTTTATTGCATTTTCACAGGCTTTTTAGCGATGAAGAACTCCACTCCGCAACAATGCGCTGCAATTGGTTGTTTTTTCAACTGATTGTATCGAATTTTAGGGTTAATGTCTGAAATTTGTTTGGGAAAAATTGATGATAAACCCTCACTACTTTTAATTTGGGGAAAATTGATGATAAATTTGAATTACTCTCAATTTGGGGGAAATTAAAGATAAATCCTAATTACTTACAATTTGGGAAAATTGATGATGAACCCTAATTACTTTTAATTTGGGGAAAATCAAAGATGATGAATAACACTAGTTAGTTTTAAGAGAAAATGTCAACAATATAATTAGAATTTAATTAAAGTGATTAGACTAGTATTTGAATAAAATGGTGAATGAGATTAGGTAATATTATTGTTGAAAAATGGAGAATTAAAGAAAAGGTAATTGTTAAATCTGATTTTTGGGATAAACATAAGGAGTCATAAGGTTAAAGGTAAGAGTATTTTAATCATTAAAAATGAACTTAAGTCACAAAAATTTAATTTGGCACTAGTTTTCAGCCGGAGTTAATGTTTTGGTTGTAATTTACGATCAAAAGTAATAAAATGACTGTAACTTTCAAAAAAAAAATTATAAGGCTGTAATTTTCAAAAAGAAAAAAAATTATAAAGCTGTAGTCAACAATTTTCTCTATTTTTTATGCTTTTAAAAAAATTATGCTAATTCGACATGAAATGTAGACTTGTTTATTTTTTTTAGTACAATAATATTTTCAATTAATGACAATGTTAAAAATTGAATTTTGTTTCCATTTTTTGAAAACATGGTGATATGTTACGGGAGGTGTTTTTAGTTGAATTTTGTTTCAATTTTTTGAAATTAGGTTAATATATTAATGACCACTGTTACAAATTGATTTTTATTTTCATTTTCAAATATACTAGTGTTAAACCCGAGCAAAATTGCACGGGTATATTTTTAGAAAAAATATGGTGGATAATTAATATTACCGAATAGTGTCAATAATACGTGAATATTGTGCATGCAGTTTTTATTATATTGATAATACGTTAAAATGCACATGATAATAATAATAATTGTATTTATGTATCCATTCTTTTATTGTTTTTTTTTAAATCGATATAGATGTTATTTCAAGGTTACCGTTATGTTTATGATTTGATTTCGTAAAATATATAAATTTGTACACTATTATTGGTTGTTATATTAATATTATGTTATTTTTATTGTTTTTTAATTTAGTATTGTCGCTTTTTTTTCGATTGCAAAAATGCACGGGTATATTTAACCGGTATACTTTTAAGAAAATCGATATAATATATCGATATATTGTGTATTGTAATTATTTATTGAAATTTTTTAACTTTACTCAATTTTGTTTTTAAATTTAGTATTGTCGCTTTTTTTCGATTGCAAAAATACACCGGTATATTTAACGGGTATACACTTGCCAGAAATTAAAATTTCACGTTTATGAATTTATATAAAAAAATGTTACGTAATATTTCTTAAACTACGTTATCAGGTATTTATTTAGAATTTCAGACGGTTATTTCTCAGGAAATTCATAAATGAAATTGCGGTTTATTCTAAAATTTTAATACCATAAACCGTTTTAATGTTAAAACAGTTGTGCAAATTATTAATTATCCACAGGTATATTCAATCCCGCTATTAATCATTACGTAAAATTTACGGTTTATTTTTGTAAAATCAAAATAGTTGTGCAAATGAATTACGCAATTTTACACGAGTTTTTCGTAAAATTTCATGTTTACGAATTTATATAAAAAATGTTACGTAATATTTCTTAAACTACGATATCAGGTATATATTTAGATTTTGAGGCGGTTATTTCCTAGGAAATTCATAAAGGAAATTGCGGGACCCATCTAAGAGAATTAAAAAAAAAAAATGACAATTGCATTGATGACGTGGCGCGTCGAGGGCTTCTGAAATGATTCAGTAATTATATAGATAAGATGTTACTAGATTTCATGCCCGAGCGTTGCCCGGGTAATATCTTGACATGATTTCAAAGTAATTATCGTAACGGTTAATCTTCTAAAAATACTTAGTATAATAGACATATATAGAGAATAATTTAAGTATGATTGTTTTTAGGGCTAATGAAACATCAAATTTATCCTCATCAATGGAACAACATGGAACGTTGAAAGTGCATGAAACTCCAATGAAAACGGAAGCATGTACCTCAGATTCAATGGTCTAGGAAAGACATTTAAATATTACGCATCACTGCCAAAATATTTTTTTAAGCACATGTATTTTTATAATAACTTGAATACTTTTTATTTAAGCATCATCTTAAAGAAATTTTTTATCCAATCTTTCTAATATATGGAGATATATAGTTAGAACTCGTATTTTTTTAACATTAACTCGCATTGTTTTTACATTAGAACGTACTTTTGTTACTTTATCTCATATTCTTATCTTAATAGCCCGTATTCTTATCTTATTAGCTCGTATACTTTTTACATTAGCTATTCTTATGTTAATAACTCGTATTCTTATCTTATTAATTAGCTCGTATTCTTCTTACATTAGCTCGTATTCTTTTTATATTAGCCCGTATTCTTAGATGTTCATATTTGTAAGTTCGTGATGCTCTTATATGCTCGTATTCTTTTTTACTTTATATCAGATCATATTCTTATCTTATTAGCTCGTATACTTTTTACATTACCTCGTATTCTTATGTTAATAACTCGTATTCGTATCTTATTAGCATGTATTCTTCTTACATTAGCTCGTACTCTTTTTATATTAGCTCGTATTCTTATATGCTCATATTTGTAAGTTCGTGATCCTCTTATATATATGCTAGTATGTTTTTTTTTACATTAGCTCGTATATATTCTTATCTTAATAACTCATATTTTTTTTTACATTAGCTCGTATTCTTAATTATCTTAATAACTCATATTTTTTTTTTTACATTAGCTCGTATTCTTAACTTAATAGCTCTATTAGCTCACATTCTTACGTTAATAGCTCGCGTTCTTATGTGCTCGTATTTTTTAGTTCATGATTCTCTTAAGTTCTTATTCCTTTTACATTAGCTCGTATTTCTTATATATTCGTATTTTGTATCTCGTATTCTTTTAATTATACCTCTTAATCTTAAGTACTTATTATATCATGAAATTTGACGTCTTACAAATCTAGTTCTATTTTTTTTTAGCTCGAGAAGTGTTTCAATCAGCTCGTGTTTTCGTATTCTGTTTACATTAGCTTGTATTCTCATCTTAATAGGTCGTATTCTTATGTGCTCATATATTTAAGTTCGTTATCCTTTTAATCTCGATCGTATTCGTATTCATTTGTGCTCATATTTTGAAACTCGTCCTATTTTAATAGCTCGTATTATTTTTTCATTAGCTCGTACTCATTCGTGCTCGTATTTTAAAACTCGTCTTACCTTAATAACTCAAATTGTTTTTACATTAGCTCATATTCTTAGTTTAATAGCTCATATTCTTTTTGTATTAGCTCGTATTCTTAGGTTAATAGCTCATATTTTTTCTGTGCTCGTATTTTTTAGTTTGTGACTCTTTTAAACTATTATTCTTTTTACATTAGCTAATATTCTTATGTGTTCGTATTCTGTAGCTCGTATTTTTTAATTATACCTCGTAAACTTAAGTGCTTAATATATTTATCAATACATCTATTTATGCTTTTAATTAAATAAGAGAGGCTTAATATATCCATCAATACATCTATTTGTGCTTTTAATTAAATAAGAGAACGGAAACAACAAATTATACCATAACTCTACGGTAGCCAAAACTCTTAGTTTACAATCAATTTTTATTTATATTTAATTATCTTTTATTTATATACTTAATTTATTTAACCAAAGTAATAGCCAATGTAATCGCTCTAAAAATAATAATTATCCAACTGATATTTTATTACTATTTTATTATCTTTTTATTTATATACTTAATTTATTTAACTAATGTAGTAGCCAATGAAATCAATTATTTTATTAACTAATTCAATAATTGTCCAATTGATATTTTATTACTACTTAATTATCTTTTATTTATATAATTTATTTAATCAAACTAATAGCCAATGCAATCGCTCTAAAAACAATAATTATCCAACTGATATTTTATTACTATTTAGTTATCTTTTTCTTTATATACTTAATTTATTTAACTAAAGTAATAGCCAATGAAATTGTTCTAAAACAATAACCAATGAAATCGCTTGAAAAGTTCCTCTTTTAAGTATATATATTGATTGATTGTCAATCGGTCATCTTGCTTATTTCAATTTTCTAAAGTTGTACCGAGTATGAAAATCAATGAAATGATACTTAAAAATTGTAAAGAGTATTGTTAGAATATAAAACGAATTAAGGAACTTCAATTATCGGTTTAAACTTTTGGTTGAGTTGGTTTCTTGACATGGTATCAGAGCCATGTGACCAAAGGTCACGGGTTCGAATCTCACCTCCCTCCATTCTAAAGTGGATAATCAAAACAGGCAAGGAAATCCCGCCTGCACCCACACTTCAAGCCCAATAAGAAAAAAGGGCCTTCGTGTGAGGGGATTAGAGATGGCAATGGATCCAGGATCCTGCCCAGATCTACCAGACCCTATACCCAAGGGTAAGATATGGATCCCATTATTTAGATCCTTAGGATCTGGATCAGACCCATATCCTTATACGAGTACGATGGTCGGATCTGGATCCCACCACTAAGATCCAGATCCTACCCTTGGACCCTCTTTTAATTTCTATATATAAGGGTAATTTTTGGATAGATCCGACCCTTCAAAGGTAGATCATGGAAATAATGAATAAAGTATTAGTGCTTATTTTGTTTGAACAATTTGTTTTATTATAAATTGTTTGTTTTATTATAAATTGTTGGAATTATAATTATTTTGTGGTTTGTAAACCTTATTTGTAAGTTGCTATAAGACTTTTTAACACCTTTGTACACTCTTTTATTTCTATTTAACTATGATTTTTAAATCAGTGAAACTAATAGAGGGTAATTTGACTAAAATATCGTCTCTAATTGACAAGTAAAAGTGAAATAGTGTATAATCGTGACTTGGTGCGGTTTCATTTGAATGTATCGTTGGAGATTGACGGATCTGGATTTTAATCCTACCCAGATCCTTAGGATACGGAGATCTACAAATTTCGGACCCTAAGGATAAGGGTAGGATCTGGATATACCATTTTAAAACGGATTTGGATCTGGATCCTATAGGATCATGTCCAGATCCTACCCATTGCCATCTCTAGTGGGGATTGTTAGAATATAAAACGAATCAAGGAACTCCAACCATCGGCTTAAACTTTTGGTTGAGTTGGTTTCTTGACAAGTATACTAGCTATTGGTCAGAGCTGATCGTTTGCGTGCTCGGGCCGGATACAGATTGGGCCTAACCTATAAAATTATGGGTAATAGGCTTAACTTTCGTGTCTGTGCCCGCTATAGCGGACCTATTATCACTGTCCATATCCGCCCGTTACTAATTGACGGGCTTGCCCGCAGACTTATTAAACTTAAAACATAAATAGTTGAAACATAAATGAACCTACAATAAATAAATAAAAGTTTGTTAGAAAAACTTTGAATAGGACGAGGTGTAAAGTTTTCATCAAATTATCACCGTAGGCCGGTTTGAGGCAAAATTAAAATTATTTTTCATACATAAATGTCTAAAGTTTTATAAATAAAAAAGATTAGAAATAAATTTTTTTTAATATGTTACATAAAGGTACATCTCCCTCGTCTTAAAATTGTTCACATAATTTTTTTTGTGGTGTCATTAATTTATTCACTTTATTTTACTATTATTAGTTTATTTGAAAATTTCAAAGAAAAAGTAAGAATACAAGTTTTAGCGGGCTTGAGGGCTGCCCATGGACATATTTGTTAGTCCGTTAAAATAACGGGTGAATTTAAGTTTGTTTATTAACCATTTTTAAAGATATTTTACGAGTCCAAACCCGCTTCATTAGCAGGCTGGACGGGTCGGCCCGGAGATGATCAACTTTATTATTGGTCTATTAGGGTCCACCCTTTGGTCTTGTGGACAATCATTCCACTGATATATGTATCCGACTATCCGTAACAAGCAAGACTTATTAATTATCAGTATTTCACGTTTCTTTTATTTTTTTATTTTCGTTCAAGTTGTAAGCGTTCTACAGTAAAAAATTTACCCTGTAATTAATTGCTTAATAATTAATAAATCTATTGTTTATAAATCACGTTTGTAGCAAAATAGGGAGTATCTTAATTATTATCCAACGACCCGTGATTCGCGTATCAACTTAAAGATATTATTATTGTTATTATTATTGTCGACTTATCAACGTGGTTGGTAAATATCAATCACATGAAAGTATGAAACATTATAATCATAAAAATAATATTGGTATGAAAAGGATTTTAGAAAAATATACTCGTTCTTTTCGACTAAAAAAGCCTAATTAAACTAAATAAAATTTAATAAAATTGAGGTGAATTTAACAAAATTAAGTGAATTGAACATTGAAAATAACTCAAGATATATAATACGAAGTACTACAATACTACATACTAGTTTTAATCCCGTGCAAATAATGCACGGGTGACTTTTAAATTCGTGCAAAAAAATATTGGTCATAACGGTAACCTTTCTATAAAAATATTATTGATTACGAATTTTCCAGTAATTATTGTTGTTTTTGAGTAATTTTTTTATTTGACAAAAAATTGTTTAAAACGATTTCGACATTTGAGATTTTTTAAAAGATGATTTGAATGACATAAAATAACTTGATAATAATTGACTCTAAAATAACTCAAACCTGAAATAACCCGGTTCGATCAAATAACCCGACTTGATTGTCCCTTTCACCGGGTTAAGGGAGGGGCTCAACAATTTTCTTTTTACGTTATTATTTTGCCTAAATTTAGTAGTAAAAGTAATTATACTATCAATCTCCACTTGCCCGTACCCCAATGTTAATCGTAGTTATCACATTATCGATAACCCATCCATTTTTTCATATAATCAAACTCAACCAACCATTTCTTTTCATATTATCAATAAGTCATCCGTGTATATGGATTACGGAGTACTTTTGTATCTTGACGACTGAAATAAATCACATTTTTTTATAATAAATAATGTACTCCGTAATATTTTGTAATATCCAGGTTGTAATTTTTTTTTTAATATTATATTGGTAATATCATAGAAAATATTTTAACTTTTTCCGTGAATTTTTTTTATTATAGTCAATTGGTATTTGTAATTATTTAATTTGTAATTTTTGAATGTTTATATTGTATTGTATTAGTAATAAAAAAATGTGTAATGTTTGATGTTGTATAATTTATGTTATTAAATTTGGAATCATAATTTAAGTAGTTATTATAAAACATGAAAAAAAAATAAATTAAAGTGAGTGAGACCATCCCCAAGCAGTGGTCGCGATAATTAAGTCGCGACCCGGTTTTACCCTTAAATCCCACTTCATTTATGTTGACCTACTTTCACCCTCCCAAGCAAAGGTCACGACCTAGGTCATCAAACCAATCATTTTTCACCTTAATCACCCTACCTTCTATACACATTTATTCTTTTTTTATTCATCAACCAATTATATTTTTACACCTAGGCGGTCACAAATATGGTCAAGCATGATCAACAAAGGTCACAAATTGACCTTGGTTGAGCATATGGTCGCCAATTAGCTAAGTGGTCACAAATTAGTTATCTAAATTAGCTCACTAATCATGACCAAACAAGGTCATGACCACCCTCATGACCTTGCTTGGGGGTGGTCTGTTGGAATATGGGGGCCCTATAAAAAAAAAGTTATTTTTCATCTTTAAAATCAAGAACCAATATAAACTCTTCATTTTCTATCCTTTTATAGTAAAGGGATTTGACATCGTGATCAGTATAGTTTGTATGATTCTCAGAATTTGAGACAAAACTTCAAATAAGACAGAACAAAATTAGATGAGAAGTATTCGTTTTGATGCAAACACTATGATGACTTGTCGGAATTTGAGGCTGTCTTGTTTTTCTAGAAATTATAAGAAGTGTGTTATAAGGACGTCATGATTTGTATGTTTTATTTGTGATATTGATTTTGGTGAAATTTATAACGATTAAGGGAAGTCGAGTCTTCATCATCGAATTTGTTGCGCTTATTATGTGAAGATTTTCGGATATCTTGTCTTTTAAACTTACACAAAGATAAATTAAAGTTCAAAGTTCAAATGGTTGGAAGTTTGATCGACTTATTTCAATATCGAATTTGTATCCAACATATCTAAATACTCCGTAAGAGACAACAAACCTTAGGTTCAACCTTAGATTGTAGTGTTTTATGTATAAAAATTTGCAAATTCACTTAATCTTTTAGTAGAAATATATGCAATTCATGTGAAAATAAGCAATTAAAAAATTAACTAAAATCACTTCAAAAAAATGCAAACTTATGAGGGTGTTTGGGCTACCTTAATAAGTAATTCTGCAAATATAAAATTAAAAACTAGGTCGAATATTCTATTTTAGGGAGTTTAAAAGTACGTTTAAAATGCTAAAAAACTAACAATTACGCAACAAAAGTAAAAGTAACAAATAGGTACTTCTACGAAGTATTTTATGAAAGAACAAGATTTAGCTCAAGTAGCAAGAGTTCTCTTACCGTGAAGTTGGAGTTTTGATTTTCCCTTGTGACATAGTGCGCTCATTTGTTAAAAAAAAAAAACAAAATATCTTATGACAAAAATTGTATTTTAAAAAGCAAAATTCTTTTATGTAAGCGAGGTCACTCCCGTAACATTTACTAACTTTAAAACCAAAATTAGGACGATTCATTATAATACTAAAAACGATTTTTAGGTAACAAGTCTTTTCAAGTATACATATTTTCTACTGGATTTCATTACTTTCTTTTGTGTTGAAATGATAGAACTCTAACACAGATATATATTAGGTTGGTTCATAAGAGAACGAAGATTAATTATTTTTCAGCACCAAACTACATACACTATTTTTCTCCAACTTAATTTGAAAACTAAACGAACTCTATGTTGTATTGCTCCGTCCCGATTACTTGTATACGTTTATTTTTAGTATAAAAATTAAGAAAAAACCCCTATTTGACAGTGGCGGATCCAAAAATTTTGTGTAAGGGGGCACAAAAAAATTTGACGCGTTATCTACGCGTGTCTAAGAAAATATTTTTATATTTTGAATTTTTTTTTCCTATATTAAATAATATTTAAGTAAAAAATGGGAAAAATTAAACTTATAGATATTTTTTTTTTCAAAAATAACGTTTTCTCTAAAATACTACAAAGTACTCCCTCCTATTCCGAATAAATGTCACATTTGCCATTTTCGTCTATTCACCTAATTGTCACATATTCCATTTTGGGACATTGTTTATACTTATTTTATTCACTCTAACCCACAATAATACCCCACCTTACCCCACAACAGTACTTATTTTAATCACCTCTACTCACAATAATAATCAATAATACATTCCCTCTCTCCAATCTTCCCACCCCACACATTACTTTACATTAAACAAATGAATTCCTTAATTCCCGTACCAAACCCGAAATGTGACAGTTATTGGGAATAGGAGGGAGTATATATTTAAGTATATATAAAAATAATGACTTAAAATTATAGAATATAATAAATTTTGGTACAAAATTTATCAATAAATACAAGTGGTTTAATGGTATAGAACTTCCCATATAATCTAAAGGTCATGGAATTTTTCAATATGATGTAGCTATGGGGAATCGAACCTGCAACTCTATGGAATTTTTCAATATGATGTAGCTATGGGGAATCGAACCTGCAACTCTAAGATAAAAATTGACACCTCTACAAATTATGCCACGATAACTATATGTCTATCTTGGAGACTTACAAAAATTTATTTCGAAAATTTCATGGGGGGCACGTGCCCACCCCGACACCGCCTAAAACGGCCCCTTCTATTTGAGCGTAGCATTATTAGACAATAAAGAAATTGGATGATCAAATAGCTAACTTGAAATATGTCTAATATAAAAATAGAAACAAATGAATAAAATACGCTAAAATGAAAACGGTAAACACAAAAACCGGGGCGAAAAGAGTAATATCCGGAAGAAAGACAAAAACATGAAGACAGGCAGTTGGATTGGCTATTTAGCTAGCGGTCATATTACGTATCAAATTGGGCTTCTTACTGTTAGGCCCAACGTTATGCTGGCTTTGATCCTGATTCCCTTAAAAATAGGAGGATATAAGTAGAACCGGTAAAGTTTATCACCGAATAATTGATAATTCAATCTAACATTAGTAAAGACTCAAATTTGACATGAAGTTGAATTGGACCGACCTAATATTATCCGGCCCGGATATTTATTATTGCACACTGATTATTATTCGTAAATAACTTGGTAATCGTTGACCTAAAAATGATCGAATGTGAAATGACTCTGACCTGAACTCTTGCAAATCCAAAATCCACCCGACACGAATCCGACAGCTTGTTCCCATTTGCCAGGGCTAAGGATAAGTCTTAAAAGCTATGCATTTGATAACAACGTTATCGACCTCATTCTCATCGCTATTTCCCTCTACTTTGTCTAGTTTTCATATCGTTTCTCCCGTCTTTATCCCCTTTTTAGCCTTAAATAACGTTAAATGCTATTTTCATGCGATTTCTATGTTTTTGTAGCATTGTTGCGTTGTTATAGGTATTTCGGGGTCTTAACGGAAGTGTCGAGAAGCCTACAAGTCGAGAAACCGATCTTTAAACCTTTCTGGGTGTACCTAGCTCGAAGTCGGGCGTAATTCAGGCAGTGAGGTGTTCCTACACCCACCAAAAAATCAAAGCCAGGCGTAATTCAGGCAGTCAGGTGCTCCAACACCTAACTTGTCCAAGCTACGCCCAAGAGGAATGAAGAATAGGACAAAATAGGGACGTCGGGTGTAACTGGGCTCCATCCGGCGTAGCTCGGACACGGCCGGCGTACGCAACGCCGGATGGACCCTGTTCCGTGTTTCTTTTGTTGTTCTTAAGTGGGCTTTCACCCCCACTTAAGCCTTTTGTATATATACTCTATTTTTCAGAATTTTTGTATCTAACACAACACAATTGAAGCTTAGAATATCTCTTTGATCTTACCTTAGGATTTTTAGTAGTATTGAGGAAGCAAGTTTCTAGGGTTTGGGTTCTTGAGGAAATTGTTCATCCATTTTCCGATCCAACCTTGTTCTTGTCATTTTGGTATTTTAATCTTTCCTTTAATCTTTCTTTCAATCTATTTAGTTGTTTTAATTCATCTCTTTTGCTCTTTTCATATCACATCTTCTACTTGCTAGTTTGTTCTTATAACCTAGATTTTGTTGCTTGATCGTATGTTATTCGCATCCATACTCATCAAAAACATGTTTGCTATCATTAGATCGCATTTATTTGTTAGTCTCAAAACCCTAAACATGATTAGTGAGTAGACCCTCTTCTAGGGGGTGGTTTGACCTTAAGCATGTTGACTTCTTAAAATGGGTGTTATGTTGGGTTGTAAAAGGTGAAGGGGTTGAGGTTTATCAAGGGGTTTGACTTGATTAATGTTTGACTTGAGGATTTCGAATTGGGAGACTCTTTGACCCTTGACCATCAATGAGAATTGATTAGGTTTAGGAGTTGACCACCCTAGTTAGGCTAGTTGTCGACCTAGGTTGAACCCGAGAGGGGGAATTTGGGTTGGGAACCCTTGGTATTCGGTTAGAAATCGGTCCTCAAGAGAGGAAGTGGGAAGACCGGGATTTGACTTGTTTTGACCCTTTGGCCTAGGAAAGAGGGGGTTGGGGTTTGGCCAACCTTAGTCGTCTTGATCCTAGGAGTCCGAAGTAGTCCATCTCATGAACCCGAGAGGGGTATGGGGCGGCAATTCTAGTGATGCCTAGTGAGCCCGAGAGGGAGTCTTGGTACGAATTAGAGGAGTCTCCTCTCAAACCCGTCACCTAAAGCAATCAAACGAATAGCCATTAAGGGATGTCACATGTGAAATGGTTGAATCACCTCCTAGTCCCTTCTTAATTTGAGTAAATCGCTTTATTCTTAATCTAGTTTTCTTTCCTTAGTTTTCGTTTACTTTAAGTTATTAGTGTAGTTCCTTAGTCTTAAACAAACTCAATATTTGCTAGACTTAGCTAAGCATAAAGGTAGAACAATAGGTACTCAACAAACTACTCCCTGTGGACCGACCCTCGATATTTTCTACGATTATTCGTACACTTGCGAGGCTATCTTTAAAGCTATCAAGTTTTTGGCGCCGTTGCCAGGGAGTAACGGATTGATATCTTTTTGTTTAATCTTAGTTTAGCCTAAGTCACTTTTTGTTACTAATCCTTTGAATCGAGTGTGTAGGTTTCTTGTATGAGCAGACGATCACGCCGTCTACCGCCTCTATACCCGATAGACAAGGAGATCGAAGCTACGACAAGGAGACTAAACACTTTGAGAAGAAGGGGATTGATCGAAGTCCCAATTGAGGAAGTAACTTCATTCGGAGAGAGTTCTCAACCTTTACCTTTTGAGACTCCCTTCCACATTCCGGAGGAAGATACAATGGTAGAACCCGAGCCCGTAGCTATGAGAGACCGGTTGGCCCCTAAGACGGTTGTAAACCCAAGCATAGTCAAGCCTCCAATTCAAGCTAACAATTTTGAGTTGAAAGCAACTTTGTTACAACTAGTCCAAGGAAACCAATTTGGAGGAGGAGCCACCGAAAACCCCAATGAGCACATAAATGACTTTCTTGATATTTGTGAAATGTATAAAGCCAACGGTGTTAGTGATGATGCTCTCCGCTTAAGACTCTTTCCGCACTCTTTGAGGGGAAGTGCTAAAGAGTGGCTTAAGAGTTGTGAACCGGAGTCGTTAATGTGGGGAATATAGCATGTATTCACCCTAAACTTGCAGGATTATAATGAAAAATACAGTTGTGTTTATAGTCATAAGATTAAAAAGGATAAGAAAAGAAGTACAACCTTTAGTCCTTGTGCGAAAGGCCTAAGAACAGGAATTAACACAAATTCCCTCCTATAACTTGCACCCAAGACTTAGAATGAGACGTGGCCGCGTGTGCTAGAAATCCTCTCCAACTGCCTTGCAATATTGGGAGAGCTATTAAGGTTTTAGATGTGAGATCTGAGGTTTTGGGAGAAGAATGCTCTCAAAACCCTAATTTTCTTGAGAATTATTTAGTCAGTGCAACAACAGTGTTTCACATAAGGAGAAGTCTCCTCCTTATATACTACACTTGGCCGAAATATTTGAATAGGGTAAGGGTGGACTTTCCACTCTTACCTTATTCTAATTCATGATTCGACCCATTTAGCTATAAGTTATTCGCGGGATTTTAATTATAAATCGTAACATGTTATCAGATATCAATACAGTCGATATATTAATAATGGTCTGACAAAATACGATATTGTATAATTACCCAAATTAATATAACTGTTTATATTAATTCGCGAATACGATATTTAATTAAATATATAACCGTTTATATTTAATTTACGAATTAAACATGTAATCCGTATTAGCTAAAATTATTTAATCCGTATTAAATAATAATCTCAACATCTTATTGACTAATTTGATAGTCAATACCTCTGACTAACTGTTTAGTCTTATCCGGCAAAATGTGACTGTATTTTCATACCTTCACATCTCTCAAACGTGTCCTATAGGTGTGACGTATAGGGACCAGTTGATCACCGCCATCCGTATGACAATAACGTCAAACTTATCTAGCAAGCCAACCGTTATTGATAAACGTGGATCAACTGGTAATAATACAAAAGTATGCCCTTGTGATCCTTAAAGAGATTTAATAAGTCATTGTACTTAATTGTCAAGGACACCAGCCCCAATAATCTCCCACTTGTCCGTACAAGGGTATGTGCAATGACGTTATCACACTACATGTGGAGGACACAAGCTCCAACAGTTAAGGACTTGGGATGATGTCTCTAAAGCCTTTCTCAACAAGTATTTTCCACCACAAAGAACCGCAAGGATTAAGAGTGAGCTCCAAGGTTTTACACAACTAGAAGATGAGACACTTTATGAGGCTTGGGAGAGGTACAAAGCATTCCAAAGATTGTGCCCACATCATGGAATCGGAGAGGACGAACTCATAAACAATTTCTATGAAGGATTCAACAATGAAATGAAGATGAACCTCGATTCCGATTCCGGGAAAGGAGCACTAGATAAGATAGACCACAAAACGACCAAAGGATTGATTGAAGAAATGGCTTCTAGGACTTTTCAGTGGAGTCATGATAGGCATAAGAGGAAAGGGAAGTCAAGTGTTGAGACGGCTAGTAATCTAGAAGTCAAGGGATTAATAGATGAATTGAAGCAACAAGTTGCTCTACTAAGTGTTAACAAGAGCCAAAGCCACACTTCAAACAATTCTTGTTCGAGCCGTCAACAAGTGTATTATTGTGATTTTTGTGGAGATCAAGGGCACTCACCCAATGAGTGTCACTTGATAGGAGGAGATGGAAGCGGGATGGAACAAGTAAACGGTTTGTGGGACTCCACTCCGGCACAAAGAGCTTTCAATAACAATCAATATCACCCGGGGTTGAGGAACCATCCAAACTTTTCCTACGATTCTCACAATGTTCAAAATCCCAATTTCCAATCAAAACCACAACAAAATCCCAATTTTCAAGCTCAAAAACCAAATCCAACATTCAATAATGCACCTCCCTTTGCTTCAAGACCACCATTCCAAACATCCAACCAACCTTTTCAACCAAACCAACAATTTCCTCAACAAAACCACCAATCCTTCCAACAACCATTTCAACAACAAACCCAACAATCTTTTCCACAACAACAAACCCAACCAAAAACCAACATTGAGTCAATGATGGGACAACTAATGATCAATCAAAACCAATTTATAACAAATTCCAACCAAAAACAAGAGGACACAACCACATCAATCAACCAATTGCGGAGTCAAATGCAAGCCTCTCAACGAATAACCGATAACCAAATTTATCAATTAGCCACTCAATTGGGTAACATGCAAGGTCCCAACGGAAGATTTCCGGGAAAGACCGAGGAAAACCCGAAAACCGTAAACTCTATTCACTTGAGAAGCGGTAGAGAATTGGAAGACCGGGTACCGGTGAAGAAGAGAAAGAGTAATGGTAGTCAACCGGAGAAGGTTATTGTTGAGACAAGCAAGGAGCCGGAGGAAGACCTTGTGGAGATAGTGGTGGAAACACCTATGATAATTGATGAGCCGAAGAAGGTAGTTGAAGAACCAAAACCAAGTGTTGTAAAACCTTTTGTGCCACAAATGCCATTTCCACAAAGCTTGGCAAGAGCAAAGCTTGAGCAAAAGTATGGGAAGTTCTTGGACATGATGAAGGATGTGAACATCACCATTCCATTTCTTGATGCCATTAAGGAAATCCCAACTGATGGCAAATTCTTGAAGGATTTGGTGTCCAACAAGAATTCCTTGAATACCTTTCAAACGGTGAATGTATCAAAAGAGTGTAGTGTCATACTCATGAATGAAGCTCCCACCAAGCTTGAAGACCCCGAGAGTTTTTCTATCCCATGCCTAATTGGGGATGTCCGAGTTGAGAGAGCCTTGTGCGATTTGGGAGCAAGCATTAGCCTCATGCCTCTTAAAATATTCAAGAAATTGAAGGGGTTTGAGCTTTCTCCTACAAGAGTTTCTCTACAACTAGCGGATAGATCGGTGAGATATCCAATGGGGCTTGTGGAAGATGTGCCACTTAAAGTTGGAAAGATAATCATCCCATGTGACTTTTATGTTATGGATATGCCCGAAGACACAAATGTTCCCATCATTTTGGGGAGCCCATGTCTTACCACGGGAGGTGCCCTAATTGATGTCAAGAACGGGAAGCTATCTTTACAAGTTGGGGATGATAAAGTGGAGTTTTCTTTGGATAAAGCTATGAGTGAGCCCTCGGAGGGAAAAACATGCTACATGGTAGATATCCTTCAAGATTGTGTGGACAAGAAAACCAATGAAGGGGATACTAGCTTACAAGGGTTCCTAGAACGAAAAGTGAGGGATTGCAAAGAACATAAGGAGTATGCCATGGCTATGGAGGCAACTACCTTGGAAGAGCCGAATAAGAAGTTTGAAAGCTTGAGGAAGGACGGTAAAGAAGAGGAGAGATCCACGCCTCCTCAAGTGGAGTTGAAACCTCTTCCCTCTACTCTTAAACATGTTTTTCTTGGTCCTAATGACACTTACCCTATTATTGTTAATAGTGCACTCAATGACATTGAACTCGAAAAATTGCTTGTGATTGTGAGAAAATACAAGGATGTCATTGGGTACACCATTGATGATATTAAGGGTATTAGTCCCTCTTTTTTCACTCACCGCATCCATTTGGAGGATGAGAATTCTTCATCGGTAAAACCTCAACGCCGCCTTAACCCCACCATGAAGGAGGTGGTTAGGAAGGAGGTGGTTAGGAAGGAGGTGTTGAAGCTCTATGATGCGGGAATCATATATCCCATCTCGGATAGCAAATGGGTGAGTCCGGTACATGTTGTGCCAAAGAAGGTGGGGATGACGGTGGTTAAGAATGACAAGAATGAGTTAATACCGACAAGAACGGTAACCGGGTGGCGCATGTGTGTGGATTATAGGAGGTTAAACAAATCCACCCGGAAAGACCACTACCCTCTCCCGTTTATGGATCAAATGCTAGAGCGTCTTGCCTAACATAGCTTCTTTTGTTTTCTTGACGGTTATTCGGGGTTTTTCCAAATCCCAATTCATCCCAATGACCAAGAGAAAACCACCTTTACTTGCCCCTTCGGCACTTTTGCATATAGGAGAATGCCATTCGGATTATGTAATGCCCCTTCCACTTTCCAACGTTGTATGATGTCCATTTTCTCCGATTTTGTTGAGCAAGAGATGGAAGTTTTTATGGATGATTTCTCCGTTGTGGGAAAATCTTTTGACCTTTGCTTAACAAACTTGGAGAAAGTGTTGGAAGAAATGTGAGGAAACTCATTTAGTGTTGAATTGGGAAAAGTGTCATTTTATGGTGCAAGAAGGGTAGTTTTGGGGCATTTCGTATCAAACCGTGAAATAGAAGTAGAAAAAGCTAAAGTTGAGGTCATTGAAAGCCTCCCTCCCCCAACCAATGTCAAAGGGGTGAGGAGTTTTCTTGGTCATGCGGGGTTTTATCGCCGTTTCATCAAGGATTTCTCCAAGATAGCTAGGCCTTTGACCGAACTATTAGTCAAGGATACTCCTTTTGTCTTTTCTAATCGTTGTCTTGATTCCTTTGATAGGTTGAAGAAAGCATTGACAAGTGCTCCCATCATACAACCCCCGGATTGGAGTTTGCCATTCGAGCTTATGTGTGATGCTAATGACCAAGCCTTGGGAGCGGTCTTGGGGCAAAAGAAAGATGGAAAAGTCAATGCAATACACTATGCAAGCAAGACTCTAGATGACACTCAAGTGAACTACTCAACCACCGAGAAAGAACTCCTAGCGGTGGTTTTCGCTATGGAAAAATTCCGGACATATTTGGTAGGAGCTAAAGTTATCGTCCACACCGATCATGCGGCTTTGAAGCATTTGCTTCTCAAGAAAGAGACCAAGCCACGATTGATTAGGTGGATCTTGTTACTTCAAGAGTTCGATATCGAGATTAGGGATAAGAGAGGTGTGGAGAACATGGTGGCGGACCACCTCTCTCGGCTATTGAATGAAAACGTGGAGGATGGACTCACTATAGATGATTACCTACCCGATGATTACTTGCTAGCCTTGTACTTGGGAGAAACCCCGTGGTTTGCCGACCACGTCAAATTTTTGGTTTCGGGAGTCGTTCCTTATGGGTATGACTCCCACAAGAAGAAGAAGTTTTTCCATGACATCAAGCAATTCTTTTGGGAGGACCCTTATCTCTACAAGTCATGTGCCGATGGGATGATCCGAAGATGTATTCCAAATGAAGAGGTTGAATCAATCATTAATCATTGTCATGGTATGCCAAGTGGAGGGCATGGAAGTGCAAGGAAGACCGCTTCAAGAATTCTTCAATGCGGTTTTTATTGCCCAACATTGTTTCATGATGTTGCCTTACATGTGAAGGGTTGTGACAAATGTCAAAGAAGTGGTAACATAACAAGGAGGCACGAGATGCCCATGAACTTCATGCTTGAGGTGGAAGTCTTTGATGTATGGGGTATAGACTACCAAGGTCCTTTCCCATCCTCCTATGGGAATGAATACATCCTTGTGGCGGTGGACTATGTAACCAAGACTTGTGATGCAAAGTCCGTCACTAAACTCTTGCAAACTATCATCTTCCCAAGGTTTGGAGTACCGAGGATTTTGATAAGTGATAGGGGTAGTTATTTCAAGGAGCGGACCTTGGATGCTCTTCTTAAGAAGCACGGGGTTTAACATAGGAGAAGCCTTTCTTATCACCCTCAAGCTAATGGACAAGCCGAGATTTCGAACCGGGAGCTCAAGGTCATCTTAGAAAAAACGGTGAACCGTTCGAGAAAGGATTGGTCAATCAAGATTCATGATGCTCTATGGGCTTATCGCACCGCATTTAAAACACCAATTGGCACTTCACCGTACTGATTGGTGTATGGGAAGCCGTGCCACCTCCCGGTAGAAATGGAGCATAGAGCTCATTGAGTCATCCGACAACTAAACTTTGACTTAAAAAGTGTGGGAGAGAAGAGACTTCTAGACATAAATGAGCTTGAGGAAATCCGGTTAGAGGCCTACGAAAGTTCTAGGCTTTACAAGGAGAAAACGAAGAGATTTCATGATAAGGCAATCATTCGGAGGGAGTTTAAAGAAGGGGACCTTGTTCTCCTATTCAACTCAAGATTCAAATTATTTGCGGGGAAGTTGAGATCGAAGTGGTCGGGACCGTTCATAGTGACCCGTGTCTTTACCTATGGCGCGGTTGAAATCAAGAGTGGAGAGGAAAACTTCAAGGTACATGGTAACCGACTCAAGCACTACATAGCCGGGACATCAATTACAAGGGAGGTAGCCTCTTTCCAAACTAATCTCATTTAATTGCTAAACTCATGAGGTGTAATATTCGGCCCATTCGGCTTGTTTGTTTGAACTTTTGTGATGTTCTTATCTTGTTGATTTAGTGTTTTGTGGATATTGTTGTAATTTCGGCCCTTTGGCATTTTGATTGACTTTGGTCGAGCCAACGACGCTAAACAAAGGCGCTTTTTGGGAGGCAACCCATGTCTTTTTGTTTTTTTTGTAGGATTCGGAGCTAATTTTGGATTTTGGTATTATTCGGAGGTATTTTACGGAGTGGTTGAGTCGATTCGGGACGAAAAGGATGAGAAAAATTGGACTTGGGGGTTAATTTTATGATTTTATTGTGTTTTTGAAGGATTTTGGGTGCCTTCGGGTGTAACTTGGACAAGTCGGGTGTTAGAACACCTGACTGGGAGAGTTACACCCATGGAAAATTTTGAAGTCGGGTGTTCCAACACCCGACTTGGGGGTAGAACCACCGGATGAAGAAGGAAATTCGAAAAAAATTTGTTTTTGTAAGCGTCCGACGTATCTGGGGTATGTCCGGTGTAGCTCGGACGCGGTCGGTGTTCGCTACACCGGACGTGACCTTTTTCACGCGCATTTCAGTTTTTTTCAGATTTTTTTCAAGTCTTTCTTTTTCTTCTTCTTTTCCCACGCCCCAAACACCTTCAAGCACACTTAAGCTTCAAAATTTTCGACACCCTTAATCTCCATTACTCCTTCATTTCTCAATCTTTTTTGATTCCGACTTCGCAACCGTTCTCCTCTTGTCCCGATCTACATTCTCTAGGTAATACTTTCTTCATTTTCTCCATTTTTTGCATTTCACCATTAAAGGAGGGTTTAGTAAGGTGGTATTTCATCATTTTTGAGCAAGTAATGTTGTTTTATTTGCTTTACTTCACCAATTTCCGAATTTAATTGTTCTTTTTGCAGATTTTTGGAGTATTTTCATCTTTCAAGGCTAACATCGGAATGTCGAAGTGTCAAAGGAGTACCCCTATGCCTCTAGCAATGGTATGCCCATCATCTTCTTCTTCATCTTTTATTCCTATTGTGCCCTATTCAACTTTTAGGTTTTATGATGAAGTCATGCAAGTAGGATTCCCAAAAAAATCTGAATTAGACAAATTTAAGAAGGTGTCGAAGAAGGGGTGGGAAACTACTAGATGGGCGGACCCGGTGGCAATGAGGGAAATGGGTATAGAAGAGGATGTTCGGACCTTTTGTGAAACCTTAGGAATCCAAGCATTTTATGAGTCAAATGAGTACACCTATGTCGGGCTCACTAGCGAGTTCCTCGCTACGTGGAAGTCCGACTTGCATGCTTCCACCCCTTATTGCTCATTCCAACTTAGGGGAACTAGACACAATTTGACCATTCCCCAATTTGGTGCCTTAATTGGTTTGCCAACGGTGTTAGAAGGGAGTCATAAGCCTTCCAAGGGTAGCGGCTATAGAGAGATACGGGAGAAATTGTGGAAAAAGTTGACTTGCCGTCACAAGCAATTTTCGGCGGGAAAAGAGTACAACCGGAGTTTGAGGAACCCGGCAATCCGGTACTTTGCTAGGATCCTCTCCAACTCCCTTTTCTCCTCAAAAGAGACTCATTATAATGTAGGCGCCCTAACCCTTGAGCTTCTCCACCAAGCTCTTTACCGCACTCATGCTAGAATTGACTTACCTTCGGCTTTAGCTAGCCACTTTGAAAAGATTGCGGATGCACCTCCGGTGAATATTGCTTGTGGGGGGTGGTAACCATGATAGCCCGAGCACTTCACCATCGCATGACCTTTCGGACCTTACCCGTTTTTGTGACAATAATTTGTTGAGTGGAGCTTATCTTAGGATGTTGTTTAATGACAACAACCTTTGCCTTTGTCACATAACGGACAATCGGGCTATGGTGGTGCCTAACACCGCTTGGACTTCCATTTCTGACCAAAATAATTGGGGGATGCCACTTCGATCGGGGGAATATAAGAAAAGGTTTAAGGATGACAAGGATCATTAGGGGTATTGGGATATTACTTTTTATGCCATAGGGGAAGATGTGATACAATATCACACCGACCCGATTTTGAGGATGAGGCTCGTGCTCCAAAGCCCAAACCCACTACCCAAGACCAAGGTGTCGGGAGTTCCTCCCAAGGGCACCAATGCTTCATGGACGACCCTACCTTCCGAACCCAGTGGGACGACATGTACCAAAGGTCCCAAAACATCGAAACTTTGGCCAAACAAGCTTATGACACCGCTCATCTCGCTGGAGCTGCCTTACATGCCAAAAACATTGGCTTGGCTAATCAAGAGCTCATTCGGGCGGGGGTTCGTAGGCAAGATGACTTAGAGGACCAAATGAGACGTATGAAAATCGACTATCTTAACCCCATGTTCACCAATTCCATGGGGTATGCGCCTTCGGGTTATAACCCACACCAACCCACCTACATGCCACCTCCGGATTTTGACCCGTACCATCCGGTACATTACCCACCCTATCCGGAGGGGCCGTTCTACCCCTATCCTTATGACCCTTCTCGTTACCCCCCTTACCCACCTCCTTCTTGAGGTAGACCTTAGTTTGGGGAGGGTACTAGGTGTTGTAGATAGTGGGGACTTAGTGTGGGGAGGTTACTTACGTGATCGTCGTTGTTTGCATCTTTTCCTATTGTCTTTTCTTGCCTATTTATGAGCTTGTTGGTGATTGGTTTGGTGTCTATATCTTTGACTTGTTGTCGTTAAGTTGGTGTTTTTTTTGTCTTGCTAATTCGATGATTTGATGATTTGCCTTGGAATTCTTGAAGTTGTTTAATGAGGTTTGTTTTCCTTGAGTTGTAGGTTGGTGATGCCATTCTCCGGGTGATGTGATTACACCCCTTTTGGAGATGGCCATGATTGTTCCCGTTTTGAAAATCCAAATTTCCCCATTTCCTCCTTAAATCCAAATTTATTTTGTTTTCTTTGTTTTGTTCTAACCTTAGCTTTAATTAGTTTTTCCTAGTTTATCTTATTTAGTTTTTATTATTTTTCTTTTCCTTTGCCTCCTCCTTATACCTTGTCCACATAGTTAGTATAAAGGGGAGGCCCAAAAAAAAAGCAAAAACATGTTTTTCCTTTTCACAAAAATTCGAAAATACCAAAAATATTTTGCTTATTTTTGTATTTTTCTTCCATGCACTTGTCTCATCGAGGACGATGAGATTTTAGTGTAGGGAGGGTAAATATATTCTTTGTATATATTTCTTTTTGAGAAAATTTCAGAAAATACAAAAAAATTGAAAAAATTCGAAAAATCCAAAAATATTGCATTGTACATATTTTGTGTTTTGTTTGTCCTAACCATGTTCGTAGGTCGCACACAAGAATGCATCGGAGAAGAAGTTGGTAAAATTGCTCTTCCTCTTTCTTCTTTTTTCTTCCTTTTCATTTTTCATATCTATATATGGAGGAGGATGGAATTATTTGATGATGGGTGTTCCCATGGGGAACCGTTTTGGACTTGGTTGTGTGCAATCTATGTGTTGGTAGGATGTTTGCATTTAGTTTAAGAGTAGGCATTTAGTTTTATATCGACATATGCATTATAACATGTGAATATGTAGTTTGCATTCATGGCATGAAGTTTCTTTTAGTTAGTTTGTTTTTTTGAAAACCCCTAAGGGGGAATTGTGGCAAAAATACCTAGGCCTATGCAAATTTTCTTTCGACTTGTAACTTTATTTATCTAGAATAGTTTTGAATCACCCTATTTAGTGCCCCTCTAGTATCTTTCATGACATTTTCCGCTACTAAGTCAAAGGTTTGCATGTGAGTCACCTTGTTCAACCCCATTTTGTTAAGGAGTGTCGATTAGGTGATCTTGGTGACCTTGTTACTCTAGGTCGGATGGCAATTCCTAAGAAGTTTTTGATTTTTTTTATGCTCAATTCACTTATTTTGGTTTTGGAAATCTTGATTTTGAAAAAAAAAGGGAAACCTCTAAGAAATGTGTGTTTGAATAAAGTCTCTTGGTTTGGATGAAGGCTAACACTTCGATGTGCTTTGGGGGGAATGCCAATACCTTGGTTTCCCGCTTGGTCGTGAATTCGACCTCCCCGAAGACAGAGTGAATGTCCCCCGACAAGCTAACATCTAGAGTTTAACCGGTTGTCTAATAAGCGATTGGCGAAAACAAAGGGTGCTAGCACGCGTGGGACAAGCCCTATCCGAACCATTTGAGAGCAAAAAGAATGAAAAAAAAAGAAGAGAAAAGAAAAAGAAAAAAAAAAGAGAAAAAAAGATATAATAAGAGGTAAAATTTTGAGTTTTTCTAACCTTTATAAAATGAGTTGAGCATTTTACTTCATGAATCTTTTTACTTTTGCCATCCCCTCTAGATGAACTTGGAACGAACCACGACTCTTGCTTGACAAGAGTCTAGACCGTCTAATTTTTCGCTTCTAAGCATATTGGGGATTCCCTTCCATTTTCATTCGATCGCCTTTGACAAAGTAGTAGGAAAATGCATTTGAAAGTAGCCTAGACTTGCACTATCTTAGGGGGTGATTTGTAGCTATCCTTGTAAACCTAGTCACTTGTCGAATTTATATTTGTATGGAGTATGTGTTTTTGCTTGATTTTCCACTAGGTAGTGACCGCCACCTTGATGAGGAAGGTGGCATTTCCTTTTGACCGGTGCATCCTATTTCTACCTTGCGTTTGAGCTTAGGATGCATCACAATTTTGTGCAAGACCCAACTTGCCTTGCGAGTTGTGCTTTACCTCACGAGCACAATTACGTAAGTTGAAGGGGCGTTGAGTGCGCTAATACTCGTGCGGCTAGTTAATTTAGTAGTATTACGTTTACTTGGCTAGTTTTCTTATTTGTTTTGTTTTGTTCTTGTAGTTTCCTTCTTTTGCCCTTTTTCTTAGCTTGAACTAGTGCTTACTCGAGGACGAGTAAGGTTTAGTGTGGGGAGATTTGATAACTATGTTATCGACCTCATTCTCATCGCTATTTCCCTCTACTTTGTCTAGTTTTCATATCGTTTCTCCCGTCTTTATCCCCTTTTTAGCCTTAAATAACGTTAGATGCTATTTTCATGCGATTTCTATGTTTTTGTAGCATTGTTGGTTGTTATAGGTATTTTGGGGTCTTAACGGAAGTGTCGAGAAGCCTACAAGTCGAGAAACCGATCTTTAAACCTTTCTGGGTGTACCTAGCTCGAAGCCGGGCTTAATTCAGGCAGTGGGGTGTTCCTACACCCATCAAAAAATCAAAGCCAGGCGTAATTCAGGCAGTCAGGTGCTCCAACACCTAACTTGTCAAAGCTACACCCAAGAGGAATGAAGAATAGGACAAAATAGGGAAGTCGGGTGTAACTGGGCTCCATCATGCATAGCTCGGACACGACCGGCGTACGCAACGCCGGATGGACCATGTTCCGTGTTTCTTTTGTTGTTCTTAAGTGGGCTTTCACCCCCACTTAAGCCCTTTGTATATATACTCTATTTTTCAGAATTTTTGTATCTAACACAACACAATTGAAGCTTAGAATATCTCTTTGATCTTACCTTAGGATTTTTAGTAGTATTGAGGAAGCAAGTTTCTAGGGTTTGGGTTCTTGAGGAAATTGTTCATCCATTTTCCGATCAACCTTGTTCTTGTCATTTTGGTATTTTAATCTTTCCTTTAATCTTTCTTTCAATCTTGTTGAACCATATATTCAAATATATATATAGTATATATGTTTATGTTTTGATAATGACAAGTCTAGCTATTTATATATTATATACTCGTATGTATAATCGTGTGCTAAGTGTACAGAACATTATTAACAAGATCTAATCAATCAAGTATAAAAGATTCAAGCATGTTAGTCAATGAATTGACTAAGTTGAAGATTGATAGTAGATCACAAGCGCGCATAGTGAGCTAAAGTTATATTGATCAACTATAGTTTTAATACAAGATTGGTTCTAGTTATAGCCCGTAGCTATAACTCTATATCATGAAGAAATGATCGGAATATATATGTGTTTGAGTTGAAACGATTGTTTCTATATTAGTGTTGTGTAGAATTAGTGTTTAATTGGTATTCTATTTTAATAAATAGAATTGTTAATCTTAATAGGATTATATAAAATATCTTTAAGTTAAATAAGAAATAAATAATTGTCTTATGAGATAATTATTTATTACTAAAATAAACTAAGGATTTTTTATATGATTTTATTTGTCAAAATATATAATCTAAGGTATGGTTTGTTTCGATTTTTGGAAAACGTGTAACATGTCACGTTTCTATAAATCGTGTAGGGTTTATTTAAATAAATATTATGTATTTATTTAATGTCCTAAACTAACTAAGATTATATTATGGTAATATATTTTATTATCTTTGACTTGGTTTAGGAAGTTGATTTAATAAGGATACTAATTGTTTATTATATAAAGATCTTTCCTAAATATGAATTAGGAAATTGATTCCTTATATAATACTTAAAGTATATTATTAAATCTTTCCTAAATATATTAAGATTAGATTTAAGGTAGTATTACTAAAAGATTAGTATTCTAGTTTAAGTAATATTCCTAAATCATCTAGGGTTTGTATTACCTAGATACATATTCTATATAAATAGACTACCATGATACATTAAACCACAAAAAACATACACACATATCTACACGCAAATCGAGAGAGCCGCCGTTCATATATTCTTCAAGATCGAGCTTATCATTGTCATATCCGATTCAAGATTCAAGTGCTCAAGCATTGATCTTATTCATTCAAGATTGTGACATCAAGAAAACATTGAAGACTTTATCTTATTTACGTAAGATAGAACGAGTATTTAGCGGTACTCATTGTAAGGCAAATATTTAACGGTATTTGTCGTAGCTAGATATTTAACGGTATCTAGATAGAGTTGTGACTAACATCAAAGTCGCACGAGTAGGGTTGATAAAATTGTAATCCAGAGTTGGTACTAATTTTATTAATCGAGAATAGTGGACGTAGGTCTCAAAGTGTGAGACTGAACCACTTCAAAAATATTGTGTCTCTCTTTATTACTTGCTCTACTCAACGATCATCATACAAACTTACACACATCGAAGAAGATTTAAAAAGAAGGCATACTCAATTCAACCCCCCCCCCCCCCCTTCTTGAGTATATCATATCAATAGACTCTTCAAATCTATTTAGTTGTTTTAATTCATCTCTTTTGCTCTTTTCATATCACATCTTCTACTTGCTAGTTTGTTCTTATAACCTAGATTTTTTTGCTTGATCGTATGTTATTCGCATCCATAATCATCAAAAACATGGTTGCTATCATTAGATCGCATTTATTTGTTAGTCTCGAAACCCTAAACATGATTAGTGAGTAGACCCTCTTCTAGGGGGTGGTTTGACCTTAAGCATGTTGACTTCTTAAAATGGGTGTTATGTTGGGTTGTAAAAGGTGAAGGGGTTGAGGTTTATCAAGGGGTTTGACTTGATTAATGTTTGACTTGAGGATTTCGAATTGGGAGACTCTTTGACCCTTGACCATCAATGAGAATTGATTAGGTTTAGGAGTAGACCACCCTAGTTAGGCTAGTTGTCGACCTAGGTTGAACCCAAGAGGGGGAATTTGGGTTGGGTACCCTTGGTATTCGGTTAGAAATCGGTCCTCAAGAGAAGAAGTGGGAAGACCGGGATTTGACTTGTTTTGACCCTTTGGCCTAGGAAAGAGGGGGTTGGGGCTTGGCCAACCTTAGTCGTCTTGATCCTAGGAGTCCGAAGTAGTCCATCTCATGAACCCGAGAGGGGTATGGGGCGGCAATTCTAGTGATGCCTAGTGAGCCCGAGGGGGAGTCTTGGTACGAATTAGAGGAGTCTCCTCTCAAACCCGTCACCTAAAGCAATCGAACGAATAGCCATTAAGGGATGTCACATGTGAAATGGTTGAATCACCTCTTAGTCCCTTATTAATTTGAGTAAATCGCTTTATTCTTGATCTAGTTTGCTTTCCTTAGTTTTCGTTTACTTTAAGTTATTAGTGTAGTTCCTTAGTCTTAAACAAACTCAATATATATTTGCTAGACTTAGTTAAGCATAAAGGTAGAACAATACGTACTCAACAAACTACTCCCTGTGGACCGACCCTCGATATTTGCTCCGATTATTCGTACACTTGCGAGGCTATCTTTAAAGCTATCAGCATTCATCAGTGACGGACCCAGATATTTTGTTCTAGGGGCACAATTTTTTTTTTGACGTGTTATCTAAGCACATCTAAGACAATAATTTTATATTTTGGAGTTTTTTTTCCTAAATTAGTCATGATATTAGTAAAAGAATGAAAACATATTGGTTATAAAGTATAGAAATATCATTTTTCAACTTTTTTTTTCTAAAATAATTTAAATTATGAGTATATGTAAAAATAATATCTAATTCGTAGGTCATGGGTTCAAATCTCATTCAAGCAATTTTTTAATAAAAAAGAAGTAAAATACTTATATGTTACTAGGATTCGAACCTTGAATGTCATGGATAAAACAATAGACTCCTACCTACTATGCCATGATAATTTCGTACCTATTATAGATACTTATAAAAAATTATTTCGGAAATTTCATGGGGGACACCTGCCCCTTAGCCCCCCTTGGATCCGCCCCTACTTCGTCCCGGTCAATAGTTTACATTTTTCTATCCATTAACAATTAATATTTTCTTTTCTAGTAAATAAACCAACTTATATGGGTTGGTTTTGATTTTTTTTAATGTTATAAACTCACTCCTTGCGTCTTAACTCAATGAACTTGTATAAAATAAGTGTAAACTATTGACCGGGACGAAGGAATAATTCAAAGTAGTGGAGCACTTGTTTAGCTACAGTTGGTCTCTCACTCTCTTAAATAGGGATGACAATAAATCTTGGATCCGTCCAGATCCGTAAGACCCGACCCTGATCCCCGGATCCAATTTTTCCAGACCCGTTGAATCCGGGTCGGATCTGGATCCACTAGTTTTAAAAGAGATCTAGATCAGGATCCTTCTACGCATACCCTGATTCGACCATGGACCCGTTTTCATAGTAAAAACATGAAGTTTTACGTCTTAGTTATTTTGTTTTTTAGCCGAGCGTTCTCGGAATATAGCTTCTTCAAATATAACATCTTCCAACACCAAGAGGCCAAGACAAGTATGAACATTTGAACACACATAACTGACACTAAAGCATTATCTCTATATAGGACTAAGAGAGTGAAAAGATAGGTGTGACAATTAGAATGGGTCAGCTCCCAAGCGACCAACCCTCACATCCAAACTATTGGCCCAACGAGAATCCGTATGAATTAATAAAGTTCTTGCTCCGGCGTATAAATACGAATGAATCTGCCTACTGTCGCCGGTCCTTGGTCATTGCTAATTACCACTTGTAAAATTTGGTTGAACATAATTGTTACGCTACTAGCTATTTTTTCATTTTATTGTGTCTCGGAAAATGAATATTAATAGTGTTAGGACTTAGGACTCATGAGTTTTTTTCAAAATAATAGGGGGGCTATAAACTTGGACCCGTAACGGAACCGGATTCGACCCGGATCCGGTGATCCGAATCTCACATATTTGGACCCGCTTGATCTGGATTGGATCTGGATCCAGGGTATACAATGCGAATTTAGATCTGGATCCTGCTGAATCTCGTCCAAATCCGGTCTATTGCCATCTCTACCCCTAACACGACATATCGGTTTTAAGATAAAAATTGGTCAAATACTTTTCCAGTTAGATATATGTGACAAACTTTCTGATAGTATTTTTAAGTTTAAGAAGGACGTATCATTTAAACAAAATTTTGTGATTTAGATAGCTGGAGCGTTAGATTCAAATATTAAGTTGTCAAAATATATATACTCCCTCCTAGACTCTTAGATGATCATTTCTTTCTTCTTTCCCTTTTTATGGTAGTTAGATCTTTTTTCCTTTTTTTGGAAAGGTTCGTATGGTCCCAACTTATTTTCAGGTGGATAGAGTATTTTGTGTGGTTTAAAATCATTTTTTAATTCTTTTATAAAATAAAAGGGATGGAAATGAACGATTATGATGAAGTATTATGATTATAAAAATACAAATGTTATTATTTGAGGATACTGTTCAATTGTTGTCTTAGCATTAAACTGTCTTAAAAATGAGTTTATGAATGAACTAGTTACATCAAATCCATCATGTATCTCAGAAGTACAAAAACATGCTTCAACCGAAGGGTTACTTCGTAACTGTACCGTGAGTCGTGACAATAGGTTACTTTTAAATTCCCCTTCTTGATATTTATGGGAGCTACCTGGTTATAAGGAGTAGCGCTATTCTAAAGAAAAAAATTCAGTAAAATAAGTTAATTTTCTGCTACCCTATATGAACTAATGACGGAATAATTACAACTAAATGCTAAATCAATTTGTTGGACTGATGATTATTTATTTGAAATTTGAGTTTTTAGATGTTGTTCAATAGGTCATTTTGATTTATTTATTTTAAATTCGACTCAAAATTATATTCGCTAATCTAAACCTTACATCCTAACTCCGCCCTTGCTTAGATTGCACGGGATAGTGACCGCCTTATTAAACCTAAAAAAACATGGTTCAAATTGGACTCCTTTCAATAATTTTAAAATCGTTGGGAGAAAGTATCATCAACAAACCAAAAACTCTATCATCATTAGTCATCATCAATAGCATCGTTCCAAAAGCCTCGGTGTTCCAATCGGAGTATCATACCCAAAAGTGTGTTAGAGGTATCTTCACTAATTTGATGTGTTGCATATACAATAATATTATGGTCTAACTACTACTAATAATTTGATGTCTTGCACAGCATCCCAATTAAATAAATCAATTGATCTCTTTTTAGATGGATTTAAGATGATTAGTAGTCTTTATAGCCAGTTGTATGCATCTGATAATATAAATTTGGAGTTTTATAGCAAAGAACTTAAGCTAATATGTACATTTTACGAGCTTTATTGAAAAGAATTTGAAAATTAACTCAAATTATTATAAAAACTCAAAAATAATACATATAATCTCATTCATGTTTTGAATTTAACTCCTACAACTAAAATATTAAACGCAAATTCTCATTGAAGACGGATAATATACGTCACAAGTTGAAGACGGATAGTGCATTCCACAATGTGCAAGTGGCAACATACACTCCATTTTCCCCCACTTATCCTTGCTTTCTTGTGAGAGTCTTAGCTTGTGACGGCTAAGACACACTGAAAATTAAAATGTAAGGCAAATTTCTCAAAAAATTAATAAAGATTGTTTATAAGCTTAATTAAATTTGATTGGAGGTACGATACTCATATATATCTAGATATATAATCTTGTTTGTGTATTTAAGATTAAAACGTGTCAACAACATTCCACTTAAATAAATGAGACAAGTATTTTGCTATTTTCTAAGCGTTAAAACTTTTTCTCTATCTATTCTGTTTGATTTGTTTTAAAACCGAAATTTCTGTTTTTAATTTGGGATGATTAAGATTTTACTATGCATTTTATTTTATCATGGCCAAGAAACGCGTTGAAGATGTCCCAACTAATAATTTGATGTGTTACCTACATCAATATCATGGTCTTACCATTAATTTAATTTTATCAAGGCCAAGAAGCGTGTTGGAGATATTCCAACCAATAGCTTGTTGTGTTGTATATAAAAAACAACGAGACTTGTTTGTGACCGATATCACAAGTTGAAGACGGATATTTTACACTCATAAAAATGTAAGTAGGAAAAATTGAGCATCATATGGATAATACAAAAATTACGGTGTCACTTCTTAGTATGAGGCGATCGAGATGGAACCCTGTTGTATGATTGTATCTTGGAAATCGCATTGTGGACTTGTTCATTTGGAATCTCTTGTATTTTCTGATCATTTATAGTTAGATTTCAAAGCAAGAACATAATTCAAATTTCAAAAGACGATTTGCAAATCAGAAAAACTCGTAATCCTTACACAATTCTTAAGGATGTCGATCTTTATGTTATCGCATAACATTAAGGTTTGGAACGGAATTACAACAATTTCTATAACGATGCTAAGATTAACAAAATTCTATTTTCACTGAATGTGTTGAGGGTTAACCAGTACATCTTTACATTGTACATTTTCACTGAAAACAATATTAGCGTGGTATACTAGCATTCGCGAGGGGTGTGCTGTGTGCGATGGGGTAGCAGGATTGGAGTCGTTTTTATTCCAAACCCGCGATCTATTGTCTTTATGAACTGGGATGAGACCTCGTTGGTTTGGTTTAGTAAGTTGTCTTGAACGGTTTATAGGACTCAAGGTCGACGACTACTCCAGCTATAGAGCCGACAGCTGCAGCTATGGAGATCATTAGGCAAGCCACGCTTAAAATCTGGAGGCATATCCATTTGGTACCCCATTTCGGTATCTTCTTCTGGGCGATGTACATCTCGACAGGGTAATATACGGTCAAAGGCCAAAATCCAACGGCTCCCAGAAAACCCACTACGTCGTTGAAGAAGGGTAGAAGCATTGATATGATGGTGGTAAGGAGCACGAAGCAAGTCCTCCAAACCAGCCTGAAGAGATTGAGATTATATGGTTTGCAACCCGGAATTGGGACTCTGATTTCCTTGTTAATGAAATCACTGTCAGGAAACTTTTCTCGAGCAAATTTCTCAACAAAAGCGAAAAGGGGTTGACAGTAGACTTGGTAAGCACCGACAAGGTGGATGGCTATGGCAATGTTGGCTATGTCCACGAGCCAAAAAGGGTTGTAGAATCCGAACCCTGTTAACAGGTTTCCAGGGGACGAGTCCCCGAATGCTGCATAGCCAAAGGCACCACACGCCATGTAGAATACGGTTGTTGTTATTACGCTTACGAGTGTGGCCTTCTTCATGGTCTTATTTTCTGCCGGGGGAGACTTTATGGTATCCTGGATCTCGATGAGAATCATGGAGTAAGAATAAGCGAATGCAATGTCGCCAAGCGCTTGGAAACTCCTCCATATCTTATCGGTTTGGGATACTTGACCACCAATGCTTATACCAGTAAGAGTTCCCTTGAATTTACCATTCTCTGCACGTCCGATCAAAACATACAAATTCAAGTCAATAACTATTAGGAATATTAATAATAATTGGGCCTCAACCATCATCTTAAGGTTTTGGTTGAAATGGTTCATCAATCATGGTATCAGAGCCACACACGGTATTGGGTAGCCTGTGCAAACTAACCACTCTTCAAGCCCAATGGGCATTTGAATGAGGGAGCGTATTAGGAATATTAATAATAATTGGGCCTCAACCATCCTCTTAAGGTTTTGGTTGAAATAGTAATGTCTCTTTTTTTTCAATCATATACGCAGTGGAAGATCTTAGTTATATCGGGAGGGGGGCGGCCCCTCTTAACAATTTGAGTTTATGTAGTTGATACAATTTAGTGAGTTAATTATAATTCGGCCCCTAACTCGGTCGTTGACTGGAAGTACCCTTACGAGATTATGTGGTAAGGTCATGGCCCCTTTACAGTGATTCAAAATCCGCCACTGCATATACGTGACACATCAATGTTCGCTTTGAGGAAGGGAGAAAGAAAAGGGAAGGCAGGAAGCTGTACCTGCAACTTTAGCAATGCCGAGGCCTAGGCCAATAGAAGAGTAAGTGAAAGACATGACAGCAGCAACATATGAGAGCCACCAAATTTGGTCGAAATCCGGGATTTGTGATAAAAAGAGTTGAGCAACACCGAAGAGGATCATGTAAGGATTAGCTGATATATGGCATAAGCTATCCTTGTTCGCGTGGAAGCAATTCGATCTCTTTATAGCCCTGTTACGTTAAATGTGGAGGTTAGTTAATTAACTCCAACAAAATGCAGTCTACCGTCTGCACAAGAGTATGATTGAAATTCAGGGAACGTACGTCATGCTTATCGATGCTGCGATTGTATAACCAATAGCCACACCAAAGAGGTTGAAGTATTGTAACATCCCGCATAATTTGACCTGAATCCCACCTAAAAACACGGAAAGTAGTCGCGGCGTAGGTGTTAAAAAAGTGAACCAGGAAAAGTCGAGTGATTTTTAAAAACGTATACAATCAAACGGAACAGATGCAGACTGCAGAGGGGAATGTATGTAAGAGTGTGTACCAAGATTAGCAGCAACTGCATCCATGTAAGTATAGTTTCTTTTCCCTGTAACAGGGTCGCCAGAGCGATAGCAGTCGGCGAGGAGGGCGGACGTGTAGTAGGTAACGAAAGAGAACAGAAGCATGACAGTAGGTCCAGCTATCCAACCAAGTTGTGCAGTGGCCCATGCAAGTGATAACACTCCAGAACCAATCACAGCTGTTATTATGTGGGCACTTGCCGTCCACTCCGTCCCTGAACAATCAACAACCATGAATAAGCCATCGTCTTAACGCTCGAGTTAACCCCGAACAATCACAATATAAATGGGATGGACAGAGTACGTACATGCTCCCTCCCAGCCTAACCAAACTACGCGAGTAGTTTGGTCTGGATGGGAGGTAGTAATTCAGAGCCGTCAAATAGCATGTTCAAAGGGTTCTCAAACGGTGGCCTAAAGCCAATCATTTGTTTTTCTTTGCTAGACTAATGTTGTGTACTTGTGTTAACCCACACGGGTGTCGTGTCTGTTTGTCTGACACGTATCGAGTGTTTGATACACCATACACGGCTATTTTGTGACATTTTTTCAAATTTTTGGTCTAACGTTAAGGGTCGATGTAGGTGTGGGACACGTGACACAACAGCTAAGTAAGGCAGTGTCGAAATAATATAGGCTGAATGTCAAGTTTGAGTACCATTTGAATTGTGTTTCAAAACCAAGCCTCTCAAATTCAGTCGACGGCCCTACGTAGTAAGTATAACATATACTATATGTCTATATTGACAAAAATTGTTACCTGTTCTTTTAAGGCGGCCATCATCATCGAATAACTTAGAGCCGGTATGAGGGCCGCCACCCATGGCTAAGTCGAAAACTTGCGGTCCGTTCTTAACATGTCCATCCATCACCATTATTATGTTAGAGTCTTAGTTGTCAACAAAATTAGAATTATTTGGAGACTAAAGACTTAAATGAGGATGGAATGAAGACAACTACAATCTTGTGTAGTTGTGTAGTTGTGTAGTTGTGTGATAATAACAAGGGTGCCGAAGTTGATGCATATATATGCAAAAATAAACGCCTACCTCAATACTCTATGTCTCTATGTGCACCGCTACACAACAATTATACGGACTACATATAACATACACCAATATGTCTCTTTTAAGGACGGATATTATTATAACGGGTCAAATACATCTCATTTGCATAGATACAAAAAAATACTTTTTCACTAAGATCTAGGTATTTTGTTTTTGTTTAGTTTATAATAACGGTTGATATTTAATTCATTTTAATCTTTTTTTTTTTATGAAGAGGGGGTTAAATATTCGGACTCATACATTCTCGCACCACCACATGGACCATGTAAATCACCCCTTTGGGGCTGCAATGGCCAACTTGTTGTCGCGCCAGCTGGTAATCAAATCTAAAACCTCTCAAACTCTTATATTTTTGCAAATTTTAAAGTTTAATCTAACTACCTGAAATATATTTTAATCTTAAGACGGGTAATAAGAGTCTCATATGACTATTGAGGTACTTGTGAACATAGAGTACTCCTATGAGTCCTATCAAAACAATTGAAGAAGCAAGTGGGAAAGAGCTAGGTGATTCCAAAAACTTGGACCCACTACATGTCCGTCAATGCGTTTTTTCAACGCTCTTTTCCTCCTTTCTTTCATTTGTTCTCTAGTCAACATTTCGTACGTCATTCCTTTACGTTCGCTTTTTACGCTAGTGTCGGAGCGAGAAGCCGAAAAAAAGCCGGTAATAAGTAAAAAAATATTAACTCTGTTTCAGTGGAATATTTACACTTCTTTTATCTTGTGAGGGGAAAATAAAGAAAATATTTTCAATTATTAAAGTTTAGCGCCGGAACAGAGGGAGTAGAAAATATTAAAGTTTTGAATTAAATTTTCGGAAATTTTTAAGTTCATCTAACATTACTCATCCACTCTCGCTAAAATCCCCCTGCCCTCTCCCCCCAAAAAAGAAAAGTTTAGCGCTACCATTGTTTTTACGTTTGCTTTTAAAACGATGATCAAGGGGAATAAGATAAAATATCTTCAAAACGATATGAAAAAGTGGAAAAGCAACATTTACATGACGAGCATTAAACTATTAGTCATAGTAATTTACACAGTTACATATGCTAAAAAGTAGTGGCTGAACCAGAATTTATGGCTAAGACAAAAATTTTAGGGAGCAAACGAGTTATATGATACGTTAACACCCCAACATTTGAAATTTGAATTTTTCTTAATAATTTTCATTGTCCGGTAATGAAACCCTATTTTAATCTGTCAGTATGTCTCTGCTAGAAATTTGAATTTTTTTTCGTAATTTTCATTGTCGGGGAATGGGAGCCATATTTTACTCTGTCTCTGCTAGAAGCCTGAAGTATTAATTAATCTCTTTTAAAAAGGACATATACGTCTTGAGATTAAAACAAACCAAATGATATCTCATTTATATGAATAAGATAAGTTTTTTTGCGGTTGTGACATGTGAATAGTGTGCAAAAGAGATAGGAAAATGGTGGTTTTGAAGGGAGAGAGTACTATTTAGACCGTCTACTTGTGTCTTATAATAACGTTATAGGCCTATATCACCTTCTGTCTTATAATAACGTTATAGGCCTATATCACCCATAATATGTTTAACACAAATTCTCATTGAAAATGGAAGTATCCGTCTTAAGCATAAGACGAGTTAAATAATACTCCCTCCTATTCCGAATAAATGTCACATTTGCCATTTTCGTCTATTCACCTAATTGTCACATATTCCATTTTGGGACATTGTTTATACTTATTTTATTCACTCTAACCCACAATAATACCCCACCTTACCCCAAAACACTACTTATTTTAATCACCTCTACTCACAATAATAATCAATAATATATTCCCTCTCTCCAATCTTCCCACCCCACACATTACTTTATATTAAACAAATGAATTCCTTAATTCTCGTATCAAACCCAAAATGTGACAGTTATTGGGAATAGGAGGGAGTAACTCATTTATATAGATAGATAAACAAACATTTTTATGTTCATTAGACTTTTTCATTTTTATCTTATTATACAAATGGTAACTACTTAACCCGTCTTAATTTAAAACGGATATATCCAACTTAAGAAAGACTTATTAATATAACACAAAATTTCATTAAAGACGGATAATGCTCGTCTTTAATCAAATTTTGTTAGTGTACTTCTTTTTCAACGCACAT
The DNA here is from genome assembly GCA_029255685.2 of Silene conica. Taxonomy (NCBI): domain Eukaryota; kingdom Viridiplantae; phylum Streptophyta; class Magnoliopsida; order Caryophyllales; family Caryophyllaceae; genus Silene; species Silene conica. The sequence goes on along the minus strand of CM055317.2, from coordinate 9,159,159 downwards.
GCCATAACTCGGCTACCGGTTAGCACTCGGCATTTAGGTGAGGTATGGATTGTAGTCCCACGGACCACACTCGTTTGTAATAGAAAATTCAATGCGCCCAAAACTTTACTTTTGTAGTTTTGTCCAACTGCCTTGCCTACTTGCATAAGAACTTCTTTTCAAAGCTCAAAAGGGTATTCCTACACATGGAACATTACAATTATCAAATCCAATCTACTTTGGGTTCCGATTATCTCAACACAATTTCTTGTTTCAAATCAAACATATTCGTTTAAAATAATAAGACGGGTTAAATATTATTCTCTCAATTTCCTTAAAAAAATGGACTTTTATTTTCTATAAATGACCCAAATAAAAAAAAAATATTATCTAATGTTTATAATCGTTTTATAAAAATAAACTTTTATTGAAAGGAGAGATAAGATATATTAAAATATGAATGTATTGACGATGACATGAATAAAAGAAATGGTGAGGTTCAAATTCGTCTACTTTAACTTAACCGAACAAACATGAAGATAGTGATGTAATGTGAAGTGATTATAAAGATAATTCAAGTCATGCTTAAGAATACTTTTTGAAAACTAAAAAATGAGTAGTCCATATTATTATTATTATATGTGAAAAGAATATAAATGAAAAGTCGAGGCCGTAAAGTATTTTGAAATGTATTTCTATACGAAGGAATATGAAAAAGAATCCAGATGACTATTCCAATTTAAAGGAGAAAATTACATAGACTTGATAAAATTGAGAACTATTTGGGTGCATGAAATAATATAATTGGTCTTCTCATGTAGTATCAACTATCGGAACACGATCATTTGTCGTGACATCTCTTTCACCAAGTCTGGCAACTCTAATGTTGTCGCTTTCGTCATCACAATTCACAGTATCAAAAGCTATATCTCTGTTACTCTCGAGACCAGAACTATTCAATATACATCATGAAAAGATATGTTCTTGAAAAAGACTTGAAAATATGAAGTGGTCGATCAGTCGATCACCTTGTCCAACCACCTTACATGCATAACCCCACTCGTATCTTCCTCAATTTGGGCATTTTGCCATAGGTCGTCCCTCACCTTCTCAACCCAAAATCTCATTTGCTCCATGAGGACGACTCTCCACATCCACGCTCTCATCACCCTAAGGGTGTGTTTGGATACAATTTTAGGAGGGAAAGGGAGGGGAGGGGAGGTGAAGTGAGGTGAGGTGAGGGGAGGGGAATTTTGGTTGTTTGGATAATAAAATTATTGAGAGGGAAATGAAAAGGGATAAAAAGGGACATGGTATATTGGATAGAGATGTTAATGAAATATGATGAATAATGTAGTGTATTATGGTTTTCCTTCCAAATCTCACCTACTTAGGAAAGAAAACTATTTGAACTAATGGAAGGAAAATGGATCCTCTCATTTCTCTCCCCCCTCATTTCCCTCCCGCTCAATATTGTATCCAAACGAAAAAAACTACATCCCTCCCTTTCCCTCCCCTCCCTTTCCCTCCAAATCCCCCTATCCAAACATAGCCTAAACCTTTCGAACATGTGTCTTGTACTCCGCCTCACCCTCAAACACCAACCCGTATCCTCTCCATGAAGGCATACCACACAAGTCAAGTCTCCAAAAATAGCCAATTGTGCTCAGTGCCAAAACCAAGATTTACCAGTTTGGAGTGCAAAAACTTCACTAAATATAAACGGATGATACCAAAAAGTAAACTCGAAAAAAAGTTTGAAAATTTAGCTAAAATTTCCAGAGTTTCTTGATGACATACTCAAGCCTAAACCCATTTTGAATCTCCACATTAAATTTTTCTTTCATAGAAGATTAGAAGTTCTATTCTATACAGTATCCTTACCAAGGATTCCCGTCAGACCCTTCTCGCCCATTTGTAGGACTAAGTAAGACCTAGACCTGTCAAAACCTGACCCGGACCCGAAAATCGACCGTAACCCAACCCGAAATAACTAGGTTTTTTTTAACCTGAACCCGAAAGATACCTAAACTCGTTTAAACCCGTAACCAACGGGTCAAAACCTGACCCGCAGCGAGTTGACCGTTGGGTCAAAACAATATATCATTTAAAATATACAATGTCTCATAGGTATTGATAACTTATAAATTTTTTAGGAGGAATATGTATATATACGGTATGTCACGTCATCACCTCAAACAACATGCCACGTCATCACCTTAAAGTGTGTGTCACGTCGTCACTTTTAGTGTAGTATGCCAAGTTACATTCTAGGTTAGCACTGTCACCTCATTATTTCGATGGACCGCATGACACGTCATCACATTGAAATGTGTGTCACACTGTCATTTACACCTCATTCCACATCATCATTGTCACCTCATCGCCTAGGACTACATGCCACATCATCACCTCGAAGTTTGTGTCATACCGTCACTTTCACCGTATTAAGTCAAACTGAACCGCACTTCGCGTCAACACTTTCACCTCATCACCTCAGATCACATGTCACGTCATCATTGTTATCTTATTTGAGTCTCATTATCGTACTTGGCGAGTTAGTGAGCGTGATGATGACGATAACGATGGTGATGTTGGTGGTGATGGCGAAAATGACGACAATTAAGCTGACTAAAACGAGCAAGATGAGAGAAAACGTATAAAGGGTATGAATTACGATATAAAAGAAGTTTTAAAAAATGCGAGTAAAAGATGTTGATTGACCTATATTTGTACCCGAACCCGGCCCGAAACCCGTATAGACTTGACCCGTATTTTACCCGGCCCGAAATTTTGCCCGACCCGTATTTTACCTGAACCTTTATCTACCCGATCCATAACCCGCCCGTTTAACATGTTTAACAGGTCTGGTAAAACCTGAAACACTAAGCAAAATCTAACAACAAAGGAATTTCACCTCGGACATTAATTCATATAAATTATTAAGTTTCTATACATCATTTTACCTACTAGTTACAAAAATAACTTTACCGACTTTACCAATATAGTATTCTAATAAATCATAACCCAATCGAAACGCGACACGATGGATTAAGCATTTTCCATCTAATAATCTTTGGCACCATCAACATGGGAATCCAACCTAAAAAAAATATTTGTTTAAATAAAATGATTGATTCATAAGATGATAACATCCGATCAAATGGAATCAATTAATTTATAAAAAAGATAGTAGTGAACATCTTTGATAGGTTAGGAACCATATTCGGTAAGATATGTGACAAATACAAAAACCTAAAAAAATAGTTATCTTCATGTCAATTAGTAGAAGATACGTATAGCTGAAATATTTGAACGTTTTAAGATATTTTGGTCGTCAGAATTGACTCAATTTACTTTTTGACCATTATAACACTCATTAGTCTTCTTATCTCGTCACTTATTGTTCTATGTATTTGACTTTTCACATCTATAATCCTACCACTAATTCTCGTTTTAGACAAATAATTATGTGTCATTTAAGTTTAAAACGAGTTAATTATGTAGTAAGTGGCCTAAAAGATGCTAAAAGTTTTCCTTTATTATCAGCATATGGTAGTAGTTGTTTACAACCAGTTGTATACATCTGATAGTATAGATTTCGAGCTTTATAACAAAGAATTTGAGCTTATACATATATTTTACGAGTTTTATTGAAAAGAATTTGAGCGTCTTCGTACAAAATTTATAAATCAAAATATTATATTGAAATTCAAAAATAATACATCTAAAACTTAAAGATTTTAATTTTAACACTAAAAAATTATAGTGCAAGAAAGAATTGTTATAAGCTCAAAAAAATTGTCTATAAGTTCAATTAGATTTGTATTAGATGTATGATACTTATATACATCTAAATGTATAGTCCTATTTGTGTTTATTTTGTCTACTTAACCTTAAAACAGATAATACCTTTCTTAATATAAGGATCATCTATACTACTTTTGTATCATATTATGTGTGTCACTTTATACACATTTTGACATATCACTATTGCAAATAAAAAAAACAAATATGCTAATGTGTTGATATATCAAAATGTAAATGAATGACACTAAATAGGACAATAATTCTCACTGACACCAAGTAGGACTTATTATCGATAAAATAAAACAATTAAGAGTATTGAAATAACTACCTTTATTAATAAAATATATAAGGATAATTAATTTAATCACAAAATCATTAGTAAATAGAAACAAAATTACGTTTGCATAATTAATTTACTAAATAGAATTACTATCTTTATTAAAACCATAAAATAAGTTAAACACATAACATAAAAATAAACTAGATTAAGTAAAACAAAGAGACTAGGTCTAATTGACATAGAATATTATCTCTAAAAAAATAGTCTAACCGATCGAGAGTAAACTATATGGCTTCATTTCAATTATTTTTTCACTATTATTTTTAGTTTTTCTTATGCAAATTGAATAATACAATTTTGTCACTTTGCATAAATTCAACGTGTACCTAATAATGGATTCAACATGATGGTGGGAGTACAGTATAAAAAGACTATATGGGTTATGTGTACGTATAATTAATATTGAGAATATATTCTTCAAATACATATATAATTTAAATATTATTAAAATATGGGACTTTTTTTGACAACTACTTCCACATTATTTGCTAAAAAATTTGTAATATTTGTATATTATGAGAAAATAACAATTAAAGTTAATTAGTAAAGTCCAAGAAGATGATATATTGATATAGATAGAATTGTCTTAGCGTCTTTGTTTGTTTGTTTCTATTTCGAATCAATTTTGTAGTTTGAAAAAATGAAGACTTTTGTGGTCTTATTTGTTAAGGAAGTGTCATACTCCTTATTTATTCTCTTTACTCTAAAACGTATGATATAATTTTCAAGTCTCTCATATAATTTCATGTAATAATTATCGTCACTAAAAACAATTTTATTCTTAAGCTTCTCTAATTTTAGCTTTCTACCACTTTCCAGCTTATATACGCTCTGTCTTAATGATTAATTTACATTTATTTTATTTCGTTAGGAAAAATAAAACAACGTAATTGCTAAATCCCACACGTCATTTTGCCAAATACCGCACAAATTACCGACTTATTCCAATTCTGCCCCTCTCATTTCACGAACACAATGAAAATTAAACCCTACTCCAATTCTTCAACCTTCTCTTTCTCTCTCCTCTCCCAACCGACTACTCTCCTCTAGCGCCTCAAACGCCATCGCTGGCCACCGACCGGCGACAATAATTATGATGTCCCACCCGTCGTCACTCTTCAATGCCCAAACCTAATTTGGCGAAACCGTAGATACGACGCCATTTTCTCCGAAGTCGTTTAAAAACACTTTTTGAATTAGATTTTCTTCAAAATTGGTGACGTTGGTACTTCCATGAAGGACCAAAGTGACATTGTTTGAGCGGCAGAGGAATAAGGGCCAGTTAAGAGAGGAGAGAGAAAGAGAAGGGTGGGATTGTATTAGCGTTAGTTTTAATTTTTTTTAAATGTGAATGTGTGGGGGTAGAATTGGAATGAACGGGTAATTTTGTGTGGGATGAAGTAAAATGGTGTGCGAGATTTAGCACGTCCCTAAAACAAATGTAAATTATCGAGTGAAATGAAAGTTGCATATAGAATAATAGTATGAGCTAATGAATGAGTATAATTTCACAATGAAGCAGTTAGAGATTTTCTTTTGATTTTGATCACCTACACAAAATTGTCAACACCAAAGTCTAGGTCAGAATGAGGAGGAGTTGACTCATTAAATTGGGTTTGAGCTTCTTATTATAATTTCAATTGATTTTACATTACTAGCTAAGCAATTATCCAACACAATCTTCCCAAAATAATAATTTGTCCAACATAGATCTTATTCTCCTCCATCAAAATTTCGAGCAAAAATCCTTATGCTCTTGGGAAGGACCATCCTCTTAATCCAAAGACAATCCACTAAATAAAATATTACAGTTTAATTTAAGTGTAAGGAGTACCACCTTCACGGAGAATACAAGAATTTTTCAATTTTCAGATTACATTTGTAAGATAAAATATGCGCTTTCCGAGGTTGAGATTTCATGTACCTCATCAAGAGACATAAGTACTCATACAAGTTCTTATTTCATATGTCGATTATTTATTTTATCTACCTTAAGATGTTTTAGTCGATTATTTATCTTTTTATTTTAAGAAACTTTTTAATGAATTTTTTTATCATCCACACTTAATTCAATCCACTTATTTTCAAATAAATCATGGCCTCCTTAGTCCTTTTTGGTCATTTTTATCCAACTAAAATAAATAAATAAATAAGATGAAGGAAGTACCTATTAATCCGGCTATTCATATAGCTAGCCCACTTACCAATCTTAAAACTCATACCCTTACTACTCCGTACTATTACTAGTAACATAAATTCTTATTTATGACGGTTCGGCATACACATCAAACCTACGGAGGGCCAAGACCCCGTCCACTTGACAACTTATTTGTAAAATAGTTACAAAATCTTATTGTATCATATTACTTCGGACTAAATTGGCACGTCTTTAACAAATACTCCCTCCTATTCTAAATAAATGTCCCAATTTCTATTTCTGTCTAGTCACAATAATATTCCATTGTCTATTTTTGATAAATTTTTATACTTATTTTAATCATTTTAACTCACAATAGTACCTCATCTTTATCCACGACACTACTTATTTTAATCACTTAGGGGGCGTTTGGTTGGAGGTCTATAAGAAAGGGAAAGGGAAACAAAGTTACTCATTCTGCGTTTGGTTGGAGGTCTATAAGAAAGGGAAAGGGAAACAAAGTTACTCATTCTCTTTGTTGGTGACACAAACAAAGGGAATGGAACTCCCTCCCTTACCCCTCAATCCATCTAATTCCTTACCCACGCCCCTCAAGAGTATTAGATTTCATTATCCTTGTTACATTTAACCACTTTCTTCACCTACCACCACACTTACAACTACCACCACAATAGCCACCAGCAAACCCCCACCACCCTCACCGCCGCCGTCACCCCACCACTACCACTGCCACCACACCATAACACCCCACCACCATTACCATCGTGACCACCGTCACCACCACCACCGCCATCGCCATGACATCTCTACCACCATCGCTACCACGCACCAACATGACACCCCCACCACCACCACCACCGTGACCAACACCACCGCCGCCATGACACCCCACCACCGCCACCACCGCCATAACACCTCCACCGCCGTCACCACCACTACCACCATGCCACCTCTACCACGCACCATCACTGCCGCCAGTAGAAAATAAAAAGTGGTTATTTGTGGTGGTGTTTGTTAGTGGTAGGAGTGAGTGTGAGTAACCAAACAACCAATTAAGTTTTAGGTAATTCCTTTTATTTCCCTCCCTTACCCTTTCTTATTTTCTTTCCCTTTCTCTTTCTCTAACCAAACGCCCCCTTAATATTTTCCTTCTCTCCAATCTTGTTAGTCCCACATAATACTTTACTTTATTTAATTCAATTATGTAAACATCTAGTCATTGTTCAATTAGGACAATTATTTATACGCTAAAACTTGAGATAGACGGTCTTTCAATAAATTATTGAGAGGTCATTCTTTTCTAGTTTGTACCCTTTTATTTGTATTTCGTGACCCTTTTGTCTTTGATCGTACCATAGTAATTTTGTACCTATTTACATAATAAATGTACTCATTTTATCTTTAATAATGATTTGTACCTATTATATTAGCTTTAGTACCATTTTTTCTTAAATTTGTACAATAGTCTCTTAATAAGCTTATTAAGAGACGGTCTCCTAGAAGACCTACTGTTATTTATAAGGATTAATTGATAAGAATACTCTGAACTATGGGTGTCCTGCTCAAAATACTCCAAACTCTATTTGAACTACCAATATAACAAACTAATGCCCTCATTCGCTTTTATTATAATATATGACATGTTAACTGCTAAATAAGTAAAGAAATTTCGGACCCCTCTTTAACCCGTCTTTCTCTTTCTACCTCTCTGTTAATCTATTCACCTAATCACATCATTAAAACACGCTACAATAAGTTAACAAAACAACAAGTTCTATTCAAAACAAATGTGGGCATTAGTTGGTTATATTGGTAGTTAAAATAAAATTTAGATTATTTTAAGCAGTTCACTCATAGTTCGGAGTATTTCTATCAATTAATCCTATTTATAATAGGAGGTTGTACTTGGTAACTGATTTCCTAATAGGCCTAAGACCCCTATCCACTTGATAATTAGCCCACAAAAGCTTTGACCACAGCACATAGGTTCGAAATCTATAGCAAACAGTGACGAAGCCCCATACTAATCTTGATGAGGACAGCTTCTCTCCGGTTACTAGACTTCAGTTAACGGAAGAGAATCATGGTTGAATCATGACTTTAGTCTTTGTTCTTTCTAACGTAATTTTAGCTTATTTAAATTTTGCTTAGTTGTATTTCATTAAGTTTTATTTACGTTTAATTAATTATGTTTAGTTAATCGGTTCACAAAATTAACTTTTAATTCAACTAAATTCATATCACCTCATTTTCACTCTATTTAGGGTAAGATTATTGGTAGTCTTGAAACCAGACTTTATAAAATCTTAAGACAAGACTTACTCAAAACTACCAATAATCTAATAAAGTCTTAACAAAGTCTTAAATTGAGTCTTGAAAATCCAAGGCTCGACTTAAGACTTTGGGTGAATCTTGAGCCCACTTTCATTAAAATTATCCAATGAGTGGTTGACAAGTGTCATTTTCTTTTGTAAAAAAAGGTAATGTTATAAAAGTAGAGTCTGCTGTGAGTCTCACGGATAATGTATAAAGTTTTGAGTGGGTCTGATGTGAGTCTGAACAATAAAGAAATAATAAAAGGTAGTGGAAAGCTGATGTGGCAGAGTCTTAAGACTTTGGTCGGTCTGACCAATAATGTTACCCTTAGTTCAATTAAATTTTATTCCAATTAATTCAATTCAACTCGTTTTAGCTGAAAAGAATATGACCTAATAGTCTATGTTCTTTCTAACGACGATGAAGTAACGGAACCAGAAATTGACTCAATAGGGACAAAAATCTCAGCGATAACGAACAATTTGTGGTTTAAGGAAAACTCGAAAGAAGTTGAATCTTTTTAAGGATATTCTCTGGTGTACTCCCGAGTTTTTCGATTTTCTATGTTGTACCTCTAAACTTTTTACTTATTTCTTCATCACCTTTTTCATATCTCCATTAACCTTTTCACTATCAAACAACCGTACACGAACCTTTACTTTGACTCATTAATGTTATATCCCCATTTTGTTAGAACAATATATAAAACGAATTGCAGTAAGACGTTAATTATACTTTCCTTAAGGAAATTATCCCCCACTATATGGGTAATATTCCTCTAGGATACAATACTGATTTCTCTATTCAGCCAATTCAATATATTAATTTTGTTTGATGAGATTATTATTTGTGTATTTTAATTGTTGTGAGAGTATTATATTTATAAGTGTTTGAAGATAAGGCATAATGAACAATTGCATTGATTCAGGAATATGCAGACATTCTGTTTGGGCAAAACAAGGGTTTGAATTTGCAAAAATGGGTTTGACACCCAAGCGTCAGTCTTGATTCGATAAACTTCAAGGCCCATACAAGTGAATCTACACTTGTTTCACTAATGACCCATTTATCTTAACTAATATAATTACTAGTTTTTTTGCCCGTGCGTTGCACGGATTTTGAAATGTGTTGCAATTAAAGTGTTTTGTACTACTTATTTTAGTTGTAAAATATTAATTGTGCATTTAATATTTGATATAATATTCTTTTAGACTTCAGTCATTTACTAATTTAACGTCATGTCATTATTGGAAAAAAAGTAGAGAATATCCTATTTAGTTGGCAAGGAGCTATGAGAGAAATGGTGAAGGAATGAAAGATTTCAAATAATACACTGAAATGATATAATTTAGTTAAGTATGTTACCATCATTTTCATCATAAAAAAAAAACTCAATTAAAAGTTAATGATATAATATTGACAAAACATATACTCCATTCATTTTTTTCCAATGTTCCAACATTTCATTTTTGCACAATTTAATCCAATTTTTCCTTTCATACTTGGTAAAATAATTAACATAAATATTTTCTTTTATTTCTTATATTTACTATAATACAATTGCAACAAAAACTCCCCATTACAACATCTTTTTATACACACCCCTACATATTTCCAAGAACACCGAAACGAAAAACACTATAAAGTCATTATTCCACATTAAAATTTATATCCTTACTAAATGAAGTATTCGATTGGATTGAAAGGAGTATACCATTTGATTATTTGGTTTTGTATGTAACAAAGAAATAAAATTTAGTTTATACACATGATATTTTAAACGTTTTTAGCCTATATTTATACTATTTGTCGAGTCTTATTTTCATATTATACACTTTTTTAAATAAAATTTATTTGTCTACCTTCTCCAATCAATATATCACCGTATCCATCGTTTTCCATATTCAACCATGTCCACCCGACTAATCAACCAAACCCATCAGAATTAACCTTAACCATATTCATATCCCTAAATAACTCATCCCCACATATGGATATATTTTCTTATCTCCTAAATCACACTGTAAATGTCAGGGAGTAATTCTACCCGTCGAGTAATATTCTCATCCACCTAACCAACTTAACCATCAAATCAAGTGTAAAATGTATTCCTGAAAAACCCATCATGCCGACATTTACTTGTATTACTACAATTACACTCTTCAACATCAGAGAGTAACCCTACTCTCAAGATACTTACCTCCTCCCTAAAAAACTCTACCCCCAATACACTAACCTCTTCCCTCAATACATATATACCCCTACTCATAAATAAAATAAACACATCCAATTTAAAACCAACCCCCACCCTATAACAAACAAAATTGAATATATATACATCTTACCTCATAGATTTTTAGCCTATTGTCACAACATCTATGTCTTTGTTATTTTCACAAAATAGAACTTTGAAATAAAATTTATCTACCTACTTTCTTAATTCTTCTAATCATTCCCTTTGTACATACATATCCCTTTTCCACACCATTTAGGTATTCGCCATAGCCTTCTCGACTAACTATCCAACTTGACCAACAGAATCAACCGTATCTCTGAACAACCCTAATTACCTGTAGACATTTTCATGTACAATTCAAATCAGACTCTTATAAACGTCGGAGAGTAACCTTAGCCCCGAAGATACATACCTACTCCCTCGAGACTTATCCTCGATATCCTTACAAAAATTGACACATCCAATGTAAAATCAACCCCTACCCTATAAGACAATGTTCCGCTATAAAGAATTAGTTGAAGATATGGAGGAAAAAAAAGAATATGAACTATAATAAACTATAATATAATACTAATTAAAAAATAAATATGATATTTTTACGGCTTACTTCATCCGTCTCGAAAACACCATTTATTTGCCATTACTTTGTTGTTTATGAATACCTTCTAATACCCACTTACATTTAATCTCATCACCACAATTATTGTATTGAACTCACCTACATCATTACGTTCTTTATTATTTATATTTATATTTATATTTATACTCCTTAAATCGTAATTTGATAACCTAACTAACCAACTTGATCATCAAAATCATCAACTGTATCTCTGAACAACCCCGACCTATTTGTTTGTACTACTCAAATCAGTAATCACACTATTAAACGTCGGATAGTAACCCTACCCCTGAAGTCACTTACCTCTTCTCTCAAAATCTATCTACCCCGTCCCCCGTAAAAAAAATTGTCATTTTATAACACAATGTCCCATCGGTAAAGAATAAGGTGAAAATATGGCGGAACAAATATATTGTTGTTTATGAAATACATTTCAATACTTATTTAAAATACACGTAATCCACAAAATTATTCCACTTGACCTACCTACATCATTCTGGTCTTTAATATTTATATTTATAGTCCTTAAATTGAAGATTGACATTTTTTGGATTTCTCTAAAGTATAATATATTTGACATTTATCTTATTTCCTTTTAATTAGTTAAAGAAATTATCTCATTTCTTTCGCATAATTAAGTATGAAGGTGTATAATATTCACTTGAATAATAGTGCTACAATTGTACCAAAAAATAGTAGTAGTGCTCTTAATTTGGTTGAATGAGTACGTGATTGGTCGTAAACGTTCCTTTTAAGTAGAGATTTGCATATAGTTAAATACTTAACTACTTTCATTTTAGTTCCACGCATTCTGAATCCAGGCGTAGGTATTCATCTATAAAATCTTATTAAAAGGCTAACTAAAGTATTGTGACATGGCAAGTTTAATGTGACATGGCAATTTAAATGTGACATGGCAATTTTAAATGTGACATGTATTATCAATTTATTATATGACATTGATTTAATTCATTTATCTATAAATATATAAATAAAATAAAGGCAAAACAAAAGTATTTTATTCTACCATTAGAATACTAGCAAATGACATCATTATTTCTTATTTAAAAAGGTAAAAAGAAGAATAAAAATGAAACATTAAATGCAAATTGCATTACAAACATTAAACTTTGACCTTTTAAATTTCTAGATAAAATAAACGACAATTAAAAACAAAATCAAAGTTCATATAAATTTTAAATTTCGACGTTTATTTTTATAATATTCTAAGCAACAAATAGATAGAACATTATTCAAACTTTACACCATTTATAAAATAATATATAATTTGTAAATATTAAGTACATATAATAACATACTTAACATTAAACAATGACCTTATTTCTTAAAACTAAAATAGGTTAAACACCAAATAAAAATTTCCATCACTCTAATTTTGGCTCACAAAATTTACATCACTCTAACAAACTATGTATCATCTTTTAGTTTCGTAATATCATTATTATAATTTCCTAAACAACTTTTATGCAAGGTGTATTTTGTTAAAATAGAAAAATAAAAATTAAAACAAACGTTTTATATTTCATTGCTCTTTACTTTATATTAATGTCTATATTAAATTTGTTATGATGAAAGGAATGGTCAAAGGTCACAAAACCATGTTAAATATTTATGTATATATAAAATTTGATAATAATAATAATAATAATAATAATAATAATAATAATACAAAGACGTTCAAAAGTCGTAAACTGCATCCTCAATTAGTTATAAATATTTGATGCAAGATAATATTTGTGAGCCAAAATTCGAGCCAAAGTTTTACCTCCATCACAAAGAGAATTGTATGTGCAATAATCTTTCTTGTCATTGTATTAAGGTAAAGTAAGTGTATTAAAGTTTTATTTCTTTATTTATTTATTTTTAAGTTTCATTGGCTATAAAGAACTCATTTAACTTCACGTATATGTTATTTTATCATTTAGGATTATCAAGATTTGTGAAGTTGTGATATTCAAATATAATATTTACATATTTATGATTCAACTCTTTATTTCATTCATTATTATTTAAAGGAAAACTTAAATTAATAACGATAAGGTTAATTAATATTCGATAAATCAAATTCCACTATTTTGTTTGTTATTAATCACTCAATGAATTTTTTTTGTAGGAATGGTTCATTGGAGAAAGAGAAATCTAAGAAGAAAAGAAATATTAGAATTGTTTGAACAGATACTCCCTCTATTCCATTCAATACTATATTATAAACTAACTACAATAACAATATTAATAACATGAATCTGAATTACCGATTGGTTTTACATAAAAAAATAGTATTTCAGAAACTTTCAAATGTATGTTTTATTTTTTATTAAACATTTTTCTTTTGAAAAATAATTCTCATAAAATGAAACTGGACTTGTGAGATCTCAATCTTATTAACAAGTTAAACAAAATAAATTATATTGATATTGATATTGATATTGATATTGATAATGGCTAACTGTTCATTATTTCATAACACTTATGCGTACATGTGATATTATTCAATATATATGTCTTATAGCACGTAATGAGATTACAATGAAATTGTAGTAGACTACTATTTAACTCAATTTATCATTTTTACAAAATTTTAAAAATTATATTTTTTTTGACAAATTGATATAATGATATATTAAGACTAACATTTATTAAACTTCATAACTATGTTTTTTCCAAAAAAAAAAAATATGATTTATGAGAACTAAAATATTGATAAGATAAAAAGCTTTACAATTTTATATGATTTAAAGTCCTTATATTAGAGGATTCATCATTCTAAAAAAAGAGAATGATAAATAATTCAACATTCTGCATTAATTTGCCCATTCGGTTTCACTTACTACTTTCATTTACATATATAACAAATGGACGTTCAAAATTTTTCATAGAAAATTTAGTATACAATTTATCTATACAAAATTATAAAATTTTATTAAAAGTCTACCTAAAACAACTAATTAATGTGATTTGGCAATTAAATATGACATGGCAAATTAAATGTGAGATGTCAAATGTTATTTTTTTTAAACTAAATAAATAAATTATAATAATAAAACAAACCTTAAGATTCCATTTTTTCGTTGTTCTATATTTATGTCTATTTTAAATTTCATAATAATGAAAAAAAGATGCCCAAAAGTCATGAACTTAATGCATATTTATGCCTATAACTAACTTGCTAATAATGAAAAAATGATGCTCAAAATTCATGAACCTTGATCCATATTTATGCATATATTAAATTTGATAATAATGAAAAAAGATACTTAAAAGTCATAAAATGCACCTCCAATTGTTTATATATATTTGAAATGGAAGGCAAAATTTACAAGCCAAATTTTTTCCAATCTCTATGGTCAGTAGACATAAAATCTTATTAAAAGGCTACCTAAAATATCTAATTAATGTGACGTGGCAAATTAAATATGACATGACAAATTAATTGTGACATGGCAAATGTGATTTTTTTTATTTTTAAAAAAACTAAATAAATAAATTATAATAATAAAACAAACCTTTAGATTCCATTTTTTCATTATTCTATAGTTATCTATATTTTAAATTTCATAATAATGAAAAAAAGATGCTCAAAAGTCATGCACTTAATCCATATTTATGCCTATATTAAACTTCATAATAATGAAAAAAGAATGCTCAAAATTTATGAACCTTGATTCATATTTATGCATATATTAAATTTGACAATAATGGAAAAAGATACTTAAAACTCATAAAATGCAACTTCAATTGTTTATATATTTGAAATGGAAGACAAAGTTTACAACCCAAAAATTTTCCCATCTCTATCGTCAGTAGACATAAAATCTTATTAAAATGTTACTTAAAACATTTAATTAATGTGACATGTCAAATTACATATGAAATGACAAATATGAAATAACTTAAAAAAAAACTAAATAAATAAATAAATTATAATAACAAAATAACCCTTTAGATTCCATTTTTTCATTGTTCTATAGTTATGTCTATTTTAAATTTCATAGCAATGAAAAAAAGATGCTCAAAAGTCATGAATTTAATCCATAGTTATGCCTATATTAAACTTGATAATAATAATAAAAAAATGATGCTCAAAATTCATGAACGTTGATTCATATTTATGCATATATTAAATTTGACAATAATGAAAAAAGATACTTAAAAGTCATAAAATGCACCTTCAATTGTTTATATATTTGAAATGGAAGGCAAAATTTACAAACCAAAATTTTCTCATCTCTATCGTCAGTAGACAAATGTGTTAGTAATATTTCCTATCCTTCTATTCTCATCAAGCTAAGTGCATTAAGATTTTAAATTAGTAACTAATTTTTATGGAAGTTTCACTGGATTATGAATCGTTCATCACATTTTCACTTTCACGTATGTGTTTGTTTTGTTCTCATTTAGGAATATCAAGATTATTTGTGGTTTTGAGCTACTCAACGGTAAATTATTTACACCTCTACGATTTGATTCTCATTCCTCTTTCTTTCATTATTTATAGGGGAAAGCTTAAGTTAATAGTCATAATATTGCATAAAACAAATTTCAATATGTTGTTGGTTATTCCACATTAATTACTATGTTACTATTTTTATAGGTATGATCCAGTGCATAAAGAAGACTATATGGATAAATGAAATACTATGATTACTAAAACAACTACAACGTGAATGACTGATAGTTTTGACCAGTTAGTATATATTTTGAAATATATGGTCGAAGGTGAAAACTTTAAGATGATGACATAACATATTTTTGTTTAATATTGTTTAACAGACAAAGTATTCGGCCTAATGATGATCCAATAGTTGTTCAAGTTGCTTATTAAAAATTCTTTGTTCCGTAATTTAGTATTGTATTAGCTACAATATTATGGTTTTGTGAAATTTCAGTTTTGACATAAGATTCATAATGTGTGTTTTATATTATTTTCATAATAGATGAAATTTTAATATCTAATTTGTGAGGGTGGTTCATCACTTACTTGACCATAATATTGTTTTGTGTAATGTAATTATATGAATACCTATATAACTAATTTATCTTAGCTTACATTGAGTTATTTTAGTTTTGGTAGGGGTATCTATAAAAGTTTAAATCATGGTAAATTGTTTAAAAAAGATTAATTGACTTTATACAATCCTTTAAACACGAAAACCGTAAGTTGATTGATAAATTGATTGATTGTAGTATGTTATAGTATTAAATCACTAAAATATGACACTAGAAACAAAACATGCCGTGAATTTCACGGGTCATAAAACTAGTTATAAGTTTGAAGGGTCAAGTAATATGAAATTGAAAAGAACATAATACATAAGGAAAAGTAACAAATTTGTCTCATATCCCGATGTATAGGACTATTTTTAACCCATTTTAATGATAAGACGAAGATGAAATAAGTTAGTTCTTTCTTCCGCTTTCCCATTTACATTTTTAATAGAAATATTGAATAAAGTCAATAGTCTTAAATAATAAGTATATAAATATTAAAGAATAATATACTATGTAGAATAGGAAAATTGTAAATAATCAATTATTTTCTAATTCATTTCTCATTTGCATTTTTAATAAAAGCGTTGAATAAAATTAATAACCTTAAATAGTAAGCGTACAAATCTTAAAGATTAATAATATTCTAAATCTAATAGGATAATGTTCTAAATCTA
The DNA here is from genome assembly GCA_029255685.2 of Silene conica. NCBI lineage: Eukaryota > Viridiplantae > Streptophyta > Magnoliopsida > Caryophyllales > Caryophyllaceae > Silene > Silene conica. The sequence continues at coordinate 9,142,017 of CM055317.2, read as the reverse complement.
ATAGAAAAATTGTAAATAATTAACTATTTTTAAGCTTTCTAATTTTAATAGAAAAATTGTAAATAATTTATTATTTTCTTAATTTCTAATTCTAATAGGAAAATTATACATAAATTTCTAATTCTAATTCTAGTTTGAAGGGTCAAGTAATATGAAATTGAAAAGAACATAATACATAAGAAAAAGTAACAAATTTGTCTCATATCCCGATGTATAGGACTATTTTTATCCCATTTTAATGTTAAGACGAAGATGAAATAAGTTAGTTCTTTCTTCCGCTTTCCCATTTACATTTTTTATAGAAATATTGAATAAAGTCAATAGTCTTAAATAGTAAGTATATAAATATTAAAGAATCAATATACTAAGTCGAATAGGAAAATTGTAAATAATCAATTATTTTCTAATTCATTTCTCATTTTCATTTCTAATAAAAGCGTTGAATAAAATTAATAACCTTAAATAGTAAGCGTACAAATCTTAAAGATTAATAATATTCTAAATCTAATAGGATAATGTTCTAAATCTAATAGGAAAATTGTAAATAATTAACTATTTTTAAGTTTTCTAATTTTAATAGAAAAATGGTAAATAATTTATTATTTTCTTAATTTCTAATTCTAATAGGAAAATTATACATAAATTATTATTTAATCATCTATTTTCTAATTTTCTAATTCTAGTAGAAGAACTGTAAGTAATTAAATTATCTCTTAATTTTAGTAGGAAAATTGTAAATAAACCGTTATTTATTAATAATACTGTTTTGTAACAGTTGGAGACTACCACATGCTTAGAAAAAAGCCTCCTTTAATTATATATATTGATTCTTCTTTCACTTATAAGCTCTCTTAATACCTCTTAACCACCAATGTGGAACAAACAAACAAACAAGCTTCCAACACATTCTATATGAGAAGTATCACAAATCACTTTAATAAGCATAAACTACTATTAAAAACTTCCGTTACGAAGCATAAAATGATAATGGAGATTTGATAAATTTGAGTTAAATTCGTATACTATTTGGTGACCGAATAAGTAATTCGGCCAAGTAATATGTCAACGAGTAATTATCGAGTACTGGGGATAATAAATAGACGATTTAGTGGTCAATTTAAAACCTAAATTAACAAAGACAATAAACAAGATTATGATATAAACTAATATATAGAGTTTAAGGGTATACCACAAAAATCCAAAAATTTAGAGATACACAATAGAAAATCAAACAATTCAATAATACACCAAAAAATATCCAAACTTTGTAACTAAAAACTTTAAAATTTCGACCACCCATTAAAACAAACGCCCCTACTAAATACTGACCTCCAGCTCCGCCACTACGATCAAGAACATTGTTGCCCATTCAATGAAAATTTGTGTAAAAACAAATTGGAGACAATAGACAATTAAGAAGACGAAAACATTATTGGCAAGTAAGAGGACAATTAGGGGTTATTTGGTTACCCAACATAAAACACATGAATTGCAATTCATGTAATTTATAAAATTGGTGGTTTGTTTGTTTACCTAAAATCACATGAAATTAAAGTTTCACAGCCCACAGGAACTCCAATTCCTCCATATCAGGGGAAGTTGTTTACCTAGACCCCAGGTAAGTGAAAATTCCTATAAAATTCAATTCCCACATTCCAACCAAACGCTTTATTTTTATTTCACGTGAATTGCAAAATTATGTAAATTATTATTCCCCTTAAACTTCAATTTTTCTAGCAAACCAAACAACTCCTTAAAAATAAAAAATTAAAACACATCGAAAATACTAGCCCCGACTCCACTACTACGAACCTACAATCAAGAACATTGTAGGCATGATGGACACTAAACTCATGAATCTCTCCAATAGAAATTAGACCCAAGAGAGACACAATACAGAAAAACACACACAAAATAAACACACTCTTTTCTCTCCCATCCAACTCCCCGAATTTCTTGCGACAATGCCCGCATCTCCATCAGGTACTACTCCTACTACTCCTCTTCACTCTATTCTCCCCCATTTCCTGATTCAATTCTCGATTACGTAATTGCTAAATCCGACGCACAATTTTACTATATCCGACACACTTTGTCTAATAACCACGTCCCCGTTTATGCAGAAGCCCGGCACAAATGGAGAAAAACCCGCGCTCCGAAAACTACCAAACGAAACCGAGTCGAAGACGAGGAAGATGAAGACGACGAGGACGATATTGACGAACATGAAGAAGATGAAGATCTTCACCCTACTCCTACCCCCAACCCTAACCCTAACCCTAACCCTAACCCTAATTCTAACACCAAACCTAATTCTCATAGTAGGGAGGTGTTACCTGGGAGCGGGATTCGGATATCGAATTTTCCTCCTGCTGTTAGGTATTCTGTGAACCTGCGTCATTCGTCTGTCATGACGAATGGTGGTGTTTTAGAGAATGTATCGCACGGGCAGTTGCAGGTGTTGTCTGCTGTACCTGCGGATAGCTCGGGTTTGGTCGGGTCGGATCAAGAAAGTTCGTTTGTTGTTTCTCCGCCGAATGTTTTGGACGGGAAGGGTGTTGTTAGGACATTGTGGAATAGGCGGATTGTACTTCCGCTTCACTCAGGTAGTCACCTTTCTACTTTCCATCTCAATTATTTATTTACCTTGATTAAAATATTGTCTTACTGATAATAGGGTTTGTGTGTGTTGTTGTTGTTGCTAGACTGGTTTCAGCCTACGTCTGTGCACAGATTGGAGAGACAAGTTGTTCCAAATTATTTCTCTGGAAAATCACCTCATCATACGCCTGAGAAATACTTGGATGCGCGTAATTCTATTATTGCGCAGTATTTGGAGTCTCCTCAGAAGAGGTTAACTATAGGAGATTGCCAAAAAATGGGTCTTGGTCTTGAAAATGATGAGTTAGGTCGAGTTTTCCGTTTTCTTGATCACTGGGGGATTATTAACTTCTCTGCTCCGTTATCTACCCGTGATTTGTGGAGTGTTGATTCGTATTTGAGAGAGGAGACCACTGGTGAAGTTCATGTGCCATCAGCGTCATTGAAGTCTATCAATGCTCTGATTGAATTTGACAAGCCCAAATGCAGGCCAAAGACGAGTGATTTGGAGTCATCGGTGTCATTCAGTTATGATGAAATCGCGGACTTGGAAAGTAAAATTCGCGAGAGATTATCAGAAAACCGCTGTATTTATTGTTCTCATCCCCTGTTAGTTGTGTATTATCAGTCTACGAAGGAGGTTAGTTGCACTTCTGCCTATTGGCAAATCAACATCTCCTTTTATGTTTGAGATTGTGGTTTGTTTGAAAGTTAGATGTTGTGCATGAAATTGGAGGGATCCATTATTTTGATGCAAACCAATGATTCATTTGTAAATGCCGTACGCCCGTACGAGTTCGATTCCCATTTGTCAAGCGCTAGCATTTTCCTTTAGTTGATAAAACTACTCATCCTTCTATGTGTATACGGGCGTTTGTTCGTACAAGGCCGTCACCCCGTGGATACGCTTCATTAGTTAAAAAAAACACTTCACCCTCCAGTTCACGCTGCTCGCAGTAGAGTTAGCGTAACATAGTAAAATACAGTTCCAGTTCACAGTAATTAAATAAATTTATTGGTTGCTATTGACGTAATTGACTCTTTTGAGAATTTTAAGGACTACGGACTGTAGTTTTGTCATGCCACCAGCTTAGCGTGACATGATCTCTTTTTAGTTGTGTTTGTGTGTCCTTTTTGATCTTTTGCCTAATATGCTATTTTGAGCAGGTTGATACATTGCTGTGTCCAGATTGTTATCACGAAAGCAGGCTGGTTGTTGGTCATTCAAGCACGGATTTCATTAAGGTAGATACGACAACAGATAATGGAGATCAAGATGGGGACAGTTGGACTGATCAGGAGACACTGCTGCTTCTTGAGGCAGTTGAAGTTTATAATGATAACTGGAATGATATAGCAGATCATATTGGGACTAAGTCAAAGTCACAATGCATTCTTCACTTTCTCCGTTTGCCTGTGGAGGATGGCTTAATGGAGAACGTAGAAGTACCATGTGGTTCCACTCAATCTAATGGGTCAATCACGACCGAGAATGGCAGGATGTGTGTAAATGCTAATGGTATATCATCTGGTTTACAAGCTTGTTTTCTGTTCATCTGTTCTCCCATGCTACAAATCTGCATCTATGCATTGCTGTATTCCGTGGGGAATTTCTCGTAGTCGTTTCTTCGTTTGTGCTGTAAAACGCTGTCATCTCTTGCTTGTGCAGGTTTTCATGCTCAAGAATCTGATTCTGAGAACCGGTTTCCATTTGCAACTTCTGAAAACCCTGTTATGTCACTGGTAAGTGAATGAATACTTTTCCTTTTATTTGCGTATTAATTTATTTCTCTTTGCGTAGGTTGTTCTTCAGTACTACTACTGTTTGAATTCCCATAGCCCATAGGATGTGTTAATAGTACTATACCTTTTTAAGGGAGTAGAAAATTTTGCTACTAAGATGTTTATAAAAGATGTTCTTTATATGAGATCATAAGCAAATGAAAACAACTCAGCAAATGGAGTAACTAGGAAGATGACTCTTTCAAAATCTGAGCGTGGGACCTCTACCTTCACAAATATTCCTAGCCGTTGTTTGGTTGTGATCGCCGAGTGAGCTAGAGCGTATCAGCCGAGAGCATTAATAGTAAGTTCTATTATTGAAGGAATGTGTGGTCGTTTCCCCTAGAAGTTATTTTACCCCTTTTTCATCATAATAACTCTGGTGTCTAAATATCCGCCTGCTATGATTGCTCAAGGCTAAGTGTTTTTGCCAATGGTTAAAGTATTGAATGGATATGGGAAATTGGAAATTCGTTACATTGATGTTCGTGACACTACTGTCTTGACTCAAGATGAACATTTTTGGTTATCATGTATTATGTTACATACCCAAACTCGAGCTTTGAGGATTGCATGTATGTGCTGATCTAAAGAAGTTTTAGACTGCACTTTTTAGGCATGAGAGAGGATAATTAGCTGCTGTTCAACAATGCCTTGCATGACCTCTTCAAGCACAGAGAGAAAATGGGCTAATAAGATTGCAAATATATGCAAGGATTGAGAAGTGGAACTTGAAACTCGAAAAATATGCAAGGATTGAAAACTAAAGGAATTGCTAGGGGAAATCCTTTTCGTACAATTCCATAGTAGGGGATGGCATACTGATTTGATGACTTCTAGTTTATAATATACTATGTGGTAAGTAATTGAGTGGGCTACTCAATTGGAAAATTATTTAGTCTGTCTGGATCGGAGTGTTAAGTCCTCTGCTTCGAGGCTTGTAGGCGTGTAGCTCTTAATGTCTGTCATGGTCAGTTAGTAGTTATAACAGAAAGTGGAGGTTCCAACTCCTATCTAAGATTCAATCTTTGGGAGTTTGGGTGGATGTCTATTTTAGATTTCAGTATGCTGACAAGTGCAATTTCACTGGTGTTTACGTTAGCTTATGGTGTTGTGAGATGGGGAATTTCATTTTCCTGCAGCACTTCAGTGTATGGTGACTGAAGGAATTTGTTCCTGGTCATTGGTTTCTTGTATCATTTTCCCTCTCTTTGGATATGCCTGCAGCTTACTTTAGTTTACTTTTAGCTTCTTTGTATTGAAAGGAATGTCACAATACAAGTATTGATTTTTTGTACAATTGTTATGTAGATAGACTTGTGTATGTCACAAATAATCTGTTATCACCTTGCAGTGTTTTCCCAGATCTGCAGGGCACTTATGTCAATTTTGTTTGTGTCTCGAAATGTTCAGTTATTTACCTTGGTTCAAATTGGTTCCAATAAATTGTAGTGCAATTTTTTTTTTTCAAATTTGTGAACCATGCGTGTCATAATCCTTTCATTTGTACTTTATAAGACGCTTGGTCCTCTACTTTTGTAGCTTCATATTTTTCTTCAAGAGATGTCAGGCACTATCAATGCTATAATGTAATCATTTAATTAATGATTAGAAGTAGTTGACACCTTTTGCCAAATTGAAGATTAAAGCCTCACTCAGTGTTTCTGCTACAGTAAGATCTAGGTTTTAGTTCTGTCAAATTTGCTTTTATCTCTTACTGAAGATGTACTCTCTTTTTGAAGATTGTCTTTAGTTACTGGTTATAGATAAATTTCCTGTGCATCAGCATTTAAAAGACTTGGCGCCCACTAACTGTTACTCCCATTTTAATTTAAGTTGGTTATCGGCAAAAGCGAAGCAAATGCACGAGGTGAAAAATGATGACGTATATGTCAAATTAAAATGGGATTCACAATTTACATGATTTTGTTGAGTGGGAAGGCAAAATAATAGGAAGAATTGTTTGGACCAGCCAAATTTTATTTTAAAAATGGAAGAATTTGATAGGGAAACAGGAGTACTGTTTTTTAATATGTTCTTCTCTGCCTAGAATTTTCTCGTATTTGAATAATGTCCTTTTCACACCTGCAATTTCTTTTTTTCTTCTAGGTTGACTGATTATGTTTCCAAATTTTGCTCTTATTGTTCTACATGTGTATGCTTTATAGGTCGCTTTTCTGGCTTCTGCTGTTGGTCCACGAATAGCTGCTGCGTGCGCCCATGCTTGTTTGGGAGCTCTCTCTGAGGATGAAAGCTCATTACATAGTAACAAGTAGGTTAATCATCACCCCTATACTGTGTTTTATTTGTGATAAAGTTTGGTTATTTGGGCAGTTATGATTTTAAGCGAATGACGTTGGTTAGGCACTTAGGCATGAGATAAGTTCTTATTATAAATAAGAGCAATGAAATTAAATAGCATAAACTACAAGTATAAACAAGTACTCCGTATTTTCTAGTAACCTTCAACTGGACTGATATTTTGTGTTGCATCAATTGTTGTATAGTTGATGCCGCTAGTGAAGTTTTATAATATTGTGAAGTTTGGTAGTTATTATCTATTAGCTCTCGTCATCTACCTTGGGTAGCTTCGCAGGATCTGGATTATCATTGGATTTGGCTGCAACTATATATACTTCCTATATTTCCATCTTTAAACTTTATACGTTCGAATTCCCTGTTTGTCTGTTACATCATGATTTGTGACCCCATATCTTTCATGAGTTTGCATTTTCCATCCCATATTATTAAACTCTTACATTTTTATGCTCAACAAAATAGGAAGTTTTAAAATGAATGGAACATGTAATTCTTTTGTTAGAAGAATAAGAGCATGATTTAAGCATGCTCTTACAATGTATTCCGCATAATAATTCCCTATTTCTTATTCCTTTCTTTTCTTCATTGTTTTCTCATTGATAATTAGTTTCAATATTTTAATATCTTGCTTCTCATCATTGCTTCCTTTTAGTTAATCATTATCTGCTTAACATTTTGTTTCCACTCCTGTCAATCTTCATTTATTTGGGTAGTTTCCTAAAATTTGAAGGCTGCCCACCCTTAATTATTTATTACTTGTGTACAAATTTGTTTAACACCAAATTTCGTACTTCTCTATTCGGCCATTTTCTTAGGAAGACACAAAATATCATCTTAGTGGCTGTTTCGTGCTTACCAAAACAGAGAACCGTAATTCTTGCGAGTCTTGCGAGTAACAAAGTTGTAGGTTGCTTAGTTAGCAGAATCCACATGAATTAGAACTTCCTAGGAATGCAAATTCTAGTGTCGGCTAGGTTTCAGATTAGTTATAATGGGTGAGAGAGGGAAAAGGTGTCAGAGAGGATGACCATATGGTGGTTGATGAAATTGAGGAACGTGGGAGTGGAGAAGTCAAATCTAATAAAGAAGGGGGGATATAGGAGGGCCGGATAGGGTGGTGTACGTGAGGACAGAACGGCAACGTCGTGGTTGTGGGGCTACTGTGACGGATGGTCAAGGTGGGGATTGTAATGGCCGAGAGAAAGATGATGATGGTCAGTCATAAAAGAAGGGGTGTTGGAAACGGAGGAGGGATTCAAGTTTAGAGTGATAAGTGTGGATATTTTGTATAAAAGGCTAGGATTGCATGTCAGATGATGTATTTACGTATAGGATGATGAAATCTTGTTCTAAGCTCAAAATAAGTTTACCAGTTTATGAGTGATGAAGGCAGGGGGTGATTTAAGATCCAATGAAATGTGGAGTTGTTTGAGGAATGAATTCAGGCTTTTTGGGGAGATAATGATGAGTATACTCTGATACCTATTTTTTCTATTTTATGAGGACCAGTTTTTGAGCAATGAAGAGCGAGAGAAGATTATATAAGCATGCAGCCTATGTAGTGTATCTATTAGGTCTACAAAACCTGCTGAATTATGACTCGTTTTATTAAGAATTGCTATTGTTAATGAATCCCTTTTTCAAGTGAAGGGAGAGGAAAAGATACTGGATGGAGAAATGGATTTGCTCTACATGTCACTATTAATTTCAGTCATTTGGTAGAAGTTGCAGTGATATGTTCGTTCCTCAAGTTAATGCTGAGTATTGTCTACATAAGGACTCTAAATCCTAGTTTGGGTGTTCCAAAGTCTGGTTACTGATCTATCTTACATTAAAAGGAATAATTTAGTATGAGCGGTAGTTCATCCTTGGGCTCCGGGACATCAAACAATACTTTTTAACCCGCGAAATTTCATGTTTCCATTTGACACTTGTTTACTAGTATGAGTGCATTTCCTGACAATTCTAATTGAAGTATACTGTCTGGCCTGTGTACTAATTGTCCACTTGTTTGACCTAGGCTGTCAAGCTTACTTTCATCTTATTTTCCTTATGTTTGATTTTTCTGAAGCATGGTAAACTTTGTTGTCATATGATATCAAAAGCTTGAGAGCAATTATGAACGTTTTTTTATTTTATTTTTGTGTTTATTTGTATTTTGAAGAGTCGATTCAGATGAGAGACCATTGGAAACCAGAAACTATAGTCAGCAGAAAGGTGAGCCGTTTATTTTTGCTATGTTCTTTTGTATCCTTTTTTGTGTGAAAAATGGAATATTTTTCGTTTCATATACACCTCTACAATTGAAAACATACTGCTTCTTGATGTTATGCAATTTATCTTTCACAATTTAGAAGAGAACTTAGGTGGCCAAGTTCCAACCAATGCAAATCAAGAAGCTTCCCCTTTACCTAGCGAAAGAGTAAAATCCGCAGCAAAAGCTGGTCTTGCTGCTGGTGCAGTAAAGGCAAAGCTGTTTGCAGATCATGAAGAGCGGGAGATTCAACGCTTGTCTGCCATTATTGTAAATCATCAGGTAATTAATATTGGACCTTGAACTTTCTTCTGTCAATGTAGTGTTGTTACCTGCTGGATCCTCCTAAGTTTGTGATTACTATTTAAAAGCCATAACATGAGGTGTTATGGCAGAGACCTGAAAGGTATATCCATGTCAATTGGTAGGTAACCCTTCTCCTGCGCTAAAAAAGCCCCATCTTCTTTTCTTTTATTTGATTTTCTGGCATGTTACCACAACTATGGCCTTGTTCTCTTTGTAAATGTGCCCTAGTTATTAATCTTTCGCTACATCCTTGGTCTATGGATGTATGGGGCTTTATGGCTTGTCTTTCTTTAGTATTCATTAAGGACAACAAGAGTGGTGCCCAGGTAGAAAAGCACACCATATAACTATATGAGTGACGGTCATATACAAACTTCATGCCTTCTCTTATGGTAGAACATGGATAAGGATTAATTTTTCAAAAACGAAGATGGATATGGATTAAATTAGAGCAAGGATGGCGTCCAGTTTTCCCTGTTTCGGACATCTAAAGTAGGTGCTCTTAAATCTTGGGAAGATTTCTCCTGCTTGTTGAATCCTTTTATCTAAAAACTGTAAATTGACAAATTATACACAGCAAAATTGTGCTGGCTGACATGGGTGGGGCAGTCGAAAAGATACTAAGACGTGGCCAGGAATTGTGGGTTACATGCTATTGCCATTTGCCGGTAAGTTTAGAGAGGAAAGTGATGGGACAAAAGAGAGGGAAAGGTACAGAGCACGGGAAGAGAAGATGAGTTGCAGACTTGCAGCAAGCAATTGTGGAGAAATTGTATTTTAGTGTTGATTGGGAAATTGGAGTGAAGTATGGTGTATCTTATTGGTTGTTTTTTAGATAAGTGTGTATGATGTAACTACTATCTCAATCTTGTGACCTAATCTAGGCTCAAATCTAGGTAGGTCATTGTTCTCATTAATATGTACAGAGATTGAGGGATTAAGTGCAAAGAGCTTCATTTATGATGGTTCGCGTGACCTATCATCTTGCCCTTACTAATGCTATTTTACCTTTTCTACTTTCACCTGAGGACCTCCGCCGCTGTATTTTTATGGTGAATATTTATATTAGCAACTAATAAATGCTCTAAGCACCAAAAAAGTCGGTTTATAGTGCAAATGTGAAGAGTTTTATTTAGTTTGATGTGGGGTGTGTCTGTGGTCTCTTTCTTTTCCCACTTCAGCACCTCTACAAAACAATGTCAGCTGCCTCTAGAAATTAAGCTTTTCCTCTTTTCAGGCCCCCCTTGAGTTGGTCATATGGTTATTACCAGCTTTAACTCAGCATGCTCCTTTAGCCTGATGGATATGGGAAATTTCATTGTAAAATGTGGTCACTTCACTAATTGTTCCGTCTTTTTACACAAGGGAGTTGATAGTTGGAAGTTGACGAACATAAAAATTTAATAACAGTGTACAAACAATACAAATTGAAAGAACTGAGACTTTTGGTTGTGTGTCAGTATGGGTGCGTTTTTCAGTTCATGTTGTTTTTGACAGATCTTTTAAATTGTTTTGGGACTTTATTTATGGATTGAGTAATATCTTGCTTAAGATTGAACTGCCATGATGGCTAAAATCTCTTGAATGTTATGTTCACTAAAACTTCTTGAATGTTATGTTTTATATGTCTAGCCGAAATGTAACTCAAATTTGTGGTTGAACAGTTGAAAAGGCTGGAATTGAAGCTGAAGCAATTTGCCGAAGTAGAGACCTTGTTAATGAAAGAATGTGAACAAGTGGAGAAAACAAGGCAAACACTTGCCACAGAGAGGAATCGTGCTTTAGCAGGAAGATTTGGGCCTAGTGGAGGCACTTCGCCTATGAATTTGCCTGGTGCAGTCCCCCAGGTTATGAATAATAATAACATCAACAACAGCAGGCCGCCAGCTCTGTCAGCATCACCTTCACAACCTGGTGTTTCTGGCTATGGCGGTAGCCAAATGAGCCATCCGCAGATGCCATTCTTGCCACGTCAGCAAATGTTTTCATTCGGGCCACGCTTACCACTTTCAGCCATACATCCTTCTTCCTCAGGCTCATCTTCAGTTTTTGGTACTCAAGGGGCCAGTCAGCCTTCTCTTAATCATCCTGCCTTGCGACCTGTATCAGGAACAAGCTCAAGCATGGGTTGAAAGCTATTCTGAGATTATGTTGGTTTGTAATTATTGGACTCTGGACCGGGTGAATGAGGAAACAGTGGCTACTCTCGAAAGGGTCTGAAGATGGTTCAGTTTGGATTAGCGCGACTGTTTCTGCTTGGCTAGATCAAAGAGTCAGAGTTAGAGTCCGATATTCAGGGATCACAAGTCACAACTAGTTTCATCATCTGTTCTTTTGTTATGGGGTAGTAAGCTATAAATCTTTTGGATTAGACATATTTGGCATTGTAAAATATATTTATTTGTTTAAATATATACTAGTGTAGATCTTGTTCGAATGCACGATTTATTAAAATTGTCATATATAGAGCTTAAAAATTAGAGCTAATAGTGTATTTATTTGCACTTTGAGTTTTATTTCCAATCATTTCCAATTGTTAATGGGTAATAATAAGGGTTAAGAATAGATAAATTTCTATTATTTCCACTCTGAACAAAATTGTTCGTGTAGTTGAAATGGTTTTTGTCAAATTAGTTATTTGTAAAATAAATTAGGTTGTTTGTTTAAGTGAAATAATTTATGATTATTTTCTCGCATTTAAATCATTCGATAAGTATGTAGCTATCTTTGTATTAGTTGTATTAGCTAGCCGAGACTTCAAAATGCACCTGAAAAGTGTTTTTTTTTCACCGCTGTAAAACAAGAGTTTTTGTACATGTGGCATTTGACTCAATATGGTCAGATGCACTTATTTTAGTAATAATTTAAAATAAAACAACAAAGTAACTATATCGGGTAACGTAAGTGTGTTGATGGCGAACGAACGGCTAAAAACAGGAATCAACTTCAACCCTCATAAAGGGACGATCACACGTGGCCAAATGATCGAACATATCTTTACTCATCTTAATCAACTGAGTTTCAGAGAAATACTTCCAACAAAACACATAAATATGTCTCGGAGATTCATCCCCTTGGCTTTGATACACAATATCCGGAAACAAATGAGACCCTTGAACCCACCGAGAGTGAACAAAGGCGGAATGTAGACCATGAAGGCCTACCTCCAGAGGAGAAACTCCTGCACTTTGAAGAACAGTCCCTACAGACAAGAAACTCATAGCCAAGAAAAACGAGTAAGAAGATAGAAAGTAAAAGAAAAAGCCACTTGATAAGCCCTCAAACCAAAACCATCTCAGTAGGACGGAGGGAGATGGAAACAACACACCGGAGGAAGAGTTACTAATATCCTTATTAACCCGTTACTAAAAAAGACACCCTTAGAGTACAACGAAACAATTAAAACTATAAAAATAAAGCTAGAGAAACTTATTATTTGGAATAACGATGAACAAGGTAAATAAAAAGTAAACATCAATTAGAATCCGATACCACCACAACCCAACCAACCAACAACACTGCCAAAAACTCAATTCGTCCCCTACCAGGCACATCTCAAAGAAAGAATCGTCGCCTATGACCTCACTCCAACCTCTAAGAAAACAACGGGCACATATCCAGACACATTCCAAAGTTGAAAACCAACAAAGGACACCCATTTCACCAAGCGACACTTTCCAGGACCACCGCCTTACATGCAAAGACCAAAGACACAGACACAAGAGACACACAAATAAAGGACCGATAGGTGTGAGAAATGGGGGATCACCAATCGGCCCCAAACCGACCCGACAACAAGGGGCAACCCTTTTTTAGAAAATAATTCTCACTTGATGGAGGCCCCAAAAGCTCTCCCACAGCCTCAAAATTATAGGTTAAGGAGTACACGATTTTCTCCACGAAACCGTGTACTCTAACGGTTTGGTTGGACAAAACCATGGGAAAGGGAGGACACGGTTTTCTATAAAATCATGGACACAAGTGGTTTTGGCAAAAAACCATGTTCTCAAAAGGTTTTTAAACAAAACCACTCTTACTACAACATGCTTAAACAAACTAAACACTGAACCCACTTACCAAACTAATCATTGAACCCACTTAGCAAAACCTTAAGAACAGGGGTTGGGGGAAAAGGGGATCACCCTGGGATACATGTAAGGTTTACGACGACAGGAGAAAGCATCGGAGGGACAGGAACCCCGAGGAAGAAGCGACAACCACCGAAACAGGCCAACACCGTCAGAAAAGAGAAAACACAAAGGGTGAGGTCAAAAAACGGATCAAAAAAGGGAAGAGAAGTGAAGTATCGCCGGAGAAGGGGCCCGGAATGGACCCATCTCCGGCGATTGGGTACGGGACGAAGAGGGGCAGGTGTGGGAGGTGGTGGCGGCAGTCCAAAAGCAGATAGGATTTTTAGTGTTTTGCAGAAAAAAGGGGAAAGTTTTTTTTCCTCTCTCCTCTTACTTTCTCTTTGCACCCGAAAAGTTAAAGCTGATAATGAAGTAGTTGATTATACAAAAAATGTTTGGTAAATCATCTGAAAAGATTGCCGTTTTTTTAGCAAAATGATATAAAAAAAACGTAACAATATTTAGTATTACTAGTTGTTGTACGGCACGCTTCGCGCGCCGTACCCCAAGTTAGTGTCACTCTTCTATTGAAATTTGTATCAGCTCATATATTTCGTATTGTTGTCTATTGGCTCTACTTGTCTATCTCAACGCCGATAATTACGAATGTTGTCTATAACATTAAAGAGGTATAAGTTTTACCATTAATGGAAAATAGAGGAAGGGCTAAGAAAGTACTACGTATATAGCAATACTTTGGCTCTGTTGAAATTTTTCATTGGGTTAGAAATTAGCTTGTACGGAGTATGTAATATTTGAAGGTCTTCCCTAATAACTCCTTACAAATGAACTAAGTTTATGACAATTATTTGCAAGCGAGCCATAATATCCGGCGACAGACGTGAATAGTAGACGGAATGCTATTAAGGCCTTATTGGTGTATTAGTTGATTAAGAAACTTTAAGTTGATGGTTTAACAAAGCAAGCTCGCCCATACCCATGTAGAACTCTACATGTTAACTCAAATCACCTAATTACCTCCTCTAATTGTAAGATGTAATCATACTTGGTCAGCTGACGTGATTAGTCTTTAAATTCCAAATTAAAGTTATTGCTTTTGCCACAAGTGATCTCAATGTTTAAAAAATACTCCATATATATCAGTATATCACATGTAACTATGTAAGGCATTAGCTACATTAAGGCCATGTTTTTTCTGACTTATTTTCAGCTCGTTTCGGTTCAATAACTCTGTTCAGTTCAGGTCGGCTCCATTCAGTTCAGTTCAGTTCAATTCAATTCGTTCAGTTCAATTCATATAATTCAGTTCAATTTAGCTCAGCTCAGTTTTATTAAGTTCAACCCACATTATTATTATTGTTATCGTTGTTGTTGTTGTTATTCTTATTTTAGTATTTATTGATTTTTCTATTTTTTTTTATTAATTATTGTTAATTATTATTGTTTTTATTATTATTATTATTGTATATATATATTTAATTATTAATTATTAATTATTATTATTATTATTATATTATTATTATTATATTATTATTATTGTTATTATTATTATTATTAATGAAACATGGGAGAGTAGAGAAAAATGTACTTGTGAAGTAAAATTTGATAACATTTAAATAGTAATATTTGTTAACACAATCGAAAATCATAATCTTGAAAATATAGATATCATTAACACGAAACACATTATCTATGTTGCCTTGTTATTGACTTTCATATCATCTTGATGTGTTTCGTTATCGTGGTCATTATGGACACTAATAACAGGCCCTCTTTTTTCGAACTTTGTCCATGAGTTTCATCCATTCTTTATCATCCATGTTTAAATTTGTTTTTACTTGAGTACTTTAATGTTGTATAACTGGTATGCCAAGTTTATCCATCCGAATGAAATTATTAATAACTTATTTTATTATTATTTTTAAACAGCAAACTTTTAGTAACCAAACAAAACTATTATTATTATTATTATTATTATTGCTAAATAAACGCGTACTATAATAATTATTATTATTATTATTTTTTTTTTTTTGGTGACGAGGGGTTTAATCCCCCCGGGCCCATGCATTCCCGCACCACCACATGGACCATGTAAGCCACCCCTTTCGGAGCTGCAGTGGCCAAGTGATCATTATTACAATTATTATTAGTATTATTATTAATATTATTATTATTTACTTAGTTCAATTGATAACTAATGGATACGCGTAGATTATCTTTTTTTTGACGATGAGGGGATTGAATCCCTCGGGCCAATACATTCTCGCGCTACCACATAGACCATGTAACCCATCCCTTTCGGGGGTAACAACGGCCAAGTAACCATCACCCACGTGATTCGAACCTGAGACCTCCCAACTCCTGCCTTTGGCAAGCTTCAAAGTTTAACCCAGAACCACTGGTTGCTATCAACTAAATTGCTTTTTTTTTGGCCAAAACCACATATCATCTTGATGTGTTTCATTATCGTGGTCATTATGGACACTAATAACAGGCCCTCTTTTTTCGAACTTTGTCCATGAGTTTCATCCATTCTTTATCATCCATGTTTAAATTTGTTTTTACTTGAGTACTTTAATGTTGTATAACTGGTATGCCAAGTTTATCCATCCGAATGAAATTATTAATAACTTATTTTATTATTATTTTTAAACAGCAAACTTTTAGTAACCAAACAAAACTATTATTATTATTATTATTATTATTATTATTGCTAAATAAACGCGTACTATAATTATTATTATTATTATTATTTTTTTTTTTTTTTGGTGATGAGGGGTTTAATCCCCCCGGGCCCATGCATTCCCGCACCACCACATGGACCATGTAAGCCACCCCTTTCGGAGCTGCAGTGGCCAAGTGATCATTATTACAATTATTATTAGTATTATTATTAATATTATTATTATTTACTTAGTTCAATTTTATTAAACTTCATTCACTTTTATTAATTTCAGCTTCATTCAGTTCAGTTCAGTTAAATTAAATTTAGTTCAGTTCAACTCAATTCAGTTCAGTTCAGTTCAGCTCGATTCAGTTCAGTTCAGCTTCATTCAGTTCCGTCCTGTCCAGTTCAGTTCAGTTCAGTTCTGCTCTAAAAAGCGAGAAAGAACATGTCCTAAGTCATTAACTGGAAGGCCCACTTAATTACATTATTATAGGCTAAACTCATAGGTTTTGTAAAATCCTATGCAATCATAGTATACTATACTTTAGTGGGTCGCCAAAATTTCAGTGATACAGTCTATTATCAGCAAGAGATCTATTTTTTGTACCTTTTTTCCCTTGAAATCCATACATAACTAAGCATGAATTATTTTATAGAAACGATTGTTATTGAGGAATAAAGAGAAGACGTTTGAAGCAAAAAAAAACAGCAAAATACATCTTAAAAATGACTGGAAGTCGAGATTAAGCAATTACTCACACTTCATACTCCCAGCCAATAATATTAGGCAACTTATCCTTACAGAGTTGTGACAAGTAACTCTTTAAGAAGAGCCCCCGTTGAGGCATTTCATCAAATACTTTGATGACATTATCGTTGAGGCATTTAATTGTACACCTTGATGGAATCATCAAATCCATGTCATTTCACAGTTGAGATGAAGATGGAGAGCCTCGTTCTTAATTATAACTCATTTGAGTCTCAAAGATTGGCTTACGAACAATATACTGGTTATCTTAATCGTAGGCTAAAGATGGTGAAACAAACTCCATATCATTCGAAATTTCAGCCCCCATACTATACTGGTCATCCATCACCAATAAGCAATAAGTGATTCTAAGTTTTTACAGAGGTACGTAAGCTGATTGCCGACGAATTTGTTATTGACGGATCTAACGGTGTAGTTAAGATTAAGGTTCAAAAAATTTATAAAATGGAGATGGAGGGGTATGATATTTCTGAGTTGGGGAAAGTAATCGCCTGGAAGGACGAAGATGGTAGCTTGAGAAGGAAGATATGGAGAAGGAAATTGGATATGTGGTTTTGGCCAAAAAAAAAGCAATTTAGTTGATAGCAACCAGTGGTTCTGGGTTAAACTTTGAAGCTTGCCAAAGGCAGGAGTTGGGAGGTCTCAGGTTCGAATCACGTGGGTGATGGTTACTTGGCCGTTGTTACCCCCGAAAGGGATGGGTTACATGGTCTATGTGGTAGCGCGGGAATGTATTGGCCCGAGGGATTCAATCCCCTCATCGTCAAAAAAAAGATAATCTACGCGTATCCATTAGTTATCATTTGCCTAAACCAATGTAGGTGACACTTTAGTAAATAACAACTTACATAATTTAGGCACATAAATTCTTATTTAATTTAAGACGAAAGTATCTGTATTAAGTTTAAGACAGACCAAATAATGACCAATTTGCATAGATATGACAAACTTTTTTATTCTTCCCTAAACCTTTTTAGTTTTGTCTTATTCGTACAAGTGGATATTACTTGATCCGTCTTAACTTAAGACATATATATTTGTCTCAAGGGAGACTTATTGATTTACGCGTATCCATGTGTTAAACATTTGCCTAAAGCAGATGTAGGTAGCAATTTAGTTGATAGCAATAACATAATTGGCTAAGTGTCTAAGTGACTCAAGATATTATTTTGCGAAAAGTAATAGATAATTAATAATCACGAGGGAGTATATTTTGGACAAATACTAAAGTGACCCGATTCACAATAATGACATTAAAATTACAAAACAATTTAAAAAGGGTAAATTTTGTACAGTCAAAATATTCTCAGTGTTTTATAAAACGGATATATCTATCGTAATAATAAAATTGTTAAATAATATCTTATTTGCATAATAAATGGGAAATGTGACAAACATTTTGCTAATCTCAATATATGTATTCGGTTTTTGTCGTACGTATAATATAATAAGGTTTAAATGACTATGCTTATTTTGTATAGAAATATGAAGTCGATTAATAATATATGTAGTGAGTGTAAATGCAAATGACTAAAATTCATTGTTTTTTACTGGACGATACATGATTTAAGTTGTTGCTTATTTTGTTAATTGGTTATTGCCTTGATGTTTTATTGCTAGATTAAGAAATGAAGGTGTGCATTGTGATGATCGGATGAATGTTGCATTGTGACGATTAAATAGCTTTGTTGTTTTATTGTTAGCTAGAAGACAAAATAAAAGTTACTATTCATTATGAATAGTAACATGTCTTACCCACTTTTTAGTAAGGGGTATAGATAAATTAAAGGGGCAAAATAGAAAGTTAAGGAAAAACGGGAATCTTGTTTTTCAATTGCAAGGTAGCTTTTCATTTCAACTACCTTTTCTGCTAAATAAACTATTTGTCAAACATCTACCAACAAAATAAGATAGCCAAAATTTCGGCTAAATAAAGGGGCGTGCTAAACAACGTCGACACTTTTACTAATTATCGTTGACAATTTATTTAAACTTTCGTGTTTGCCCTCCATAACTCAACTCATTTACCGTCTCCCTAAAGAATCTCTAAAAAAATGTCGTTCTCTTAAAAAAAGACGGGTTTAAAGCGGATTGCAATTAAACAACATAAATGACAACGATTTTAACAACGACAACACCACTAACAACGATTACAACTATGAAGCTAGTAATTTTGTTTCAAGTTTATGATTTCTAGTTCGTTGTATAGTAGAACGGATAGTAGTTAGCGATTGATTCTCGAATCCGAATTCAATTTTCGAACTTTTTTTTTAAAAATGTGACAGATTAGGACTTAGGAGCCATACGAAGAACAAATTCGTCCAGCACATGTGCTAGGCGAAGAATATTTTCGTCCAGCACAGATGCCAGACGAAAATGATTTTCGTCCTTTTTTTAAATCAAAACCAACAATGTAATTAATTTGTAAATAATAACCGTGTAATTAATTTAATTTTCGAAATGTGTGCACAAGTGTATGACGACGGCCATGATGCTGACTATTCTAAACAAAACAAATAAAAACGACGAATAAATTAATTAATTATGATTTTATACATCACTATTATTTTTGTCATAAATACGGATTATTAATAATATGATGCTGGTTTAAATGTAGGACGACGGCGATACGAAGTAATATTCTACAATGATTTTCGGGTAAAAACATCTTATATAAAACTATTCGTGGTTTAATACGAAGTAATATTATTGACATTGTTTGCACTCACTTATAAGAGAAAAATCTGGAATAATATTATGGTGTTGGGAGTAGCCAAGTGAAACAGAGGCTAGTGTTGGTGTTCGTTTTTTCCCTTTTGGTGATGCACCGGAGAGTCAACCGTCAGAAATATATGGAATGAATACACTTTCCCCAGATTAGCAAGAATATACACAATACCTTTCAACGTAAGGACGAGCCTTCTGAATTCCACCAAAGAACTTACAGGCAGATTGGGGTATGCACGATCATGGCAACCGATATTTACAGGCAACAATGTACTACATAGTGACTTGCCCCGTGAATTCGACACAAGAACTTCAAAGCAACTTAACCGCAGCCTTTTAATCTAGCTAGTGCAAATACAGTTAACTTGGGTATTTGCAAGATCGAGTTTCTAAGTCTGACATATACAGCAGGAACAGCACCTACCTACTACTCCTGTACGTGCTTGGATTTACTGCAATGGAATTCCCTGATCGTACTGTTTTCTGGCCTTGACCCCTTACTGAAACAAAGCAATGGAAGATATGAGAAATTTGTCATTCAAAGATACAAACTTAAAAAACACACAAATTAAGACTTTCATATATGACCAACATACAAACTCCAGACTATATAACTAAATGGTACGGAGTAATATGCATTTGGAAAACAAAAAAGTCTAGACTTTCCATAATATGACCAACATATTAAGTCTGGACTATACAACTAACTGGAACGGAGTACTATGCATTTGAGTTGATCTCGCATATGAGACTGTTTCATACAAGACTCACTAGTCACTACTACAAAAAGTCGGTAAAATGAGAGACTTACAGTGTAATGTGGACGTGTTCGGAAAACCACCAGGATAACATATAGGAACGAGTCTGCCTGAGCCTATAACATATGGAGCGTCATAAATGATACCTGAGGGGGGGAAATGGTAGCCTGGCCAATTAGTAGAGAGCAAATGTGAGGGTTGTAAAACATGGTTTCTGTAGGGCGTAACACGAGGGTGATAGCTAAGAGGAATCTGTCGTTTGCGAGAATCTGACCTATGATGTTTGTTTTGTTTTACTGACGATGAGGCAGATGCTTTCCGTTTCCTCTGGGGATGTGAGTCTGAGACGGCAGCTGATAGGTTCGGGGTGGGGCTCGTTTTTGTCTGTAAGGTAGATTCAGATGCGTCTAACTTAGCTCCCATATCACAATTTCTCCTTCTCTTTAGCAGAAATTTTGTTGGTTTCGTCCTTGCTTCCATCTCTCTCTCCAGCTGTGTGATGCGTAGTTCATGGGGTGCAGGTGGGTATATCAGTTCCAGCTTAAAATCAGAAACACACCGAAGCACATTTCTAAGGGCACCTAGCTCCATGATGGCTGCATCATCCTGAACATTTCAAATTACTCCTAAAAATCAGTGTACGAGAACTAAAAGGCGAGAACCAAAGTAAAATGCTGAACTAGGAATAGAGATACAACAAAGCCTTAATCTGAAAATTACTCCCAGTGTAAAATGAATGAAGGTGCAAACAATTCCTAATCCTTGGGAAAACTATACTGTGCATTATTTTTTAAGAGCATATATTATCATATTTTGTGGATTATAAGTTATCATCTACATTTGCGTGATACAGAAGTTGTTCAAAATCATTTTTACTCCCTAATATACAAAAGCAAGGCAATCCTAACTAGACCAAATTGTTAGGAGTCCAAATGACGCCTCGTTTTCTCTGTAAGTCCATGTCTTCAAGGAAGCCTGAGCCATAAGCTCTGTTCCCATGGGATCTTACGTTCATGTATTCTATTTTACACTAATCTAGGTCCATTGGAACAAAGTTTGTCCCTACAGAGATGTTGTTTGAGCCTCTAAATATTTTCTCTTAAAATAGAGATAGTTCCATAAAAAAATCACTAATTCCACAAACAGCCTCGTATTGGCTGTAATTTGAATGTGCATTCAAGTTACAGTTCTTCATGTTCAGTAGTTGAGAGTGGAAGACAAAGAATAAAGACTTGAGGTGAGGTCTAATCCAGCCCTTAATAAGCAAATCCAGCATAAATTGCACATGGCAGCAGAAAAGTCTTATAAGTTCCTAATAAATACATTCCAGCAATCATTATACCAGCCATGATTATAGTTAAATATGATGCAAACAAAAACCTGAGCTGTTCCACTAGCTTTCTTGACTATCTCTTCCGCCCTCTCACGGACATGCTCCAAATGGGTGTTCAACAAAAAATCTGGGGGGTAAAGATCTTTCATCTTAAAAACACAGGAGCACATAGCTGCTTGCAGATGTTTGCATTCCGCAATCAAAGAATCAAGTAGGCCTATTGAAGTATGATAAAAAAAAGAAAATATAGTCAAATACCAGAGCATAGTAAGGCTAAGGAGAACTCCACACATCACTTTTTCCCCTAGTCAACGTTGTTGCTTTTTAAGGGCACTCTTGTCAATTAGCAAGTTACAAAATTTACCTAAAAGGTAAGAATCCAAACAACCATCCATAAATATGCAGTGGGTTAGAAATAAAAAACCAGGAGTAAACGGATAGAGATGAGCCTGTATGGATGGTGGAGACATGATCTGAATTATGCGCCTACAACTTCTTAGGCTGTTTTAGTGTCTCCAAAAAGCATAAGCAAGTAGTACCCAAGACTCCAAGACATATGAAGAACCATATCTAACTCACTTAAAAAAGTTCTGCGCATTATTATGACTTTCTTATCTTTCTTTGTATATTCACTATTTTTTTCTTGTGTTTCCTATCCTTTTAGTTTTTCTCTAAACTTTATCTTCCTTCTGTTATTTTACTGGTTCGTAACGGTTATTGATGATGATTCATGTTATTAGCCGACTCCTAAATCCTAATCATTTTGGAATTTGTAATCAATTTTTGTTGCAACAGTAGTTAGGGCTTGGGAGTGTTTTTCGCTATATAACAATTTTGAATACAGTTATATCCTTATATCCGTTGTATAAAACAATATTCATGTCAAAAGTTAAAACAGAATGTATTGATTCTGTAGGAAATTAAAAACCCAATGTAGCAGATACATATACTTCCAAAGGGAAGGAAACTTCAAACTGACTGCAATTGAACGATTGCTCGCTTTTTTAACTTGAATGCTATTTAAAGATTTAAGAAGTTTAGTTTGAGTGAAGGGTAACAACTTCTCCATGGCTGCTTGGGAGAAACTAAGAAAGTGAAATAGCAGATATATGAAGTGAAACTATACTACTCTAGTCTCTAACAATAGAGTGATACCCTGAAGGGGCAATTTCCAATGCTAAGGCATTCAGCTGGAGCGTAAGCTGTAAAAAGGTAGCAAGTCTAGCAACAATTGCAGAGCTGCTTAATAATCCGTAATACTAGCTCCTCCAATACATATGAATGTATTATGATAAAAATTATTCCTCATTCAATTAGTCAGCTAGGTAAGCTAAGTCAATTTAGAGGATCTAGTTACGTGAGATGGACACTCGCATATACTTTTCAAGTGCAACTGGTGCAGACACTAAGGGCTTGCTTGGATAGCAAAATAAGATGGAAAGGGAGAGGAGGAGGGGAGGGAGGGAGAAAGGAGGAGAACGAGGAGGTGATTTTCCCTCCGAAACGTTCCTTTATTGGAGAGAAAATAATTTGGCTTGGAGGGAAGTGGAAGGGTCCAATTTCCCCCCCCCCTCCAAATTCCTCCACCTCCATTTTGCTAACCAGACAAATGATTTCTCATCCCTTCCTTCCCTTTCCCTCAAAACCAACCAATACAAACGCACCCTAACAATTGTTTATTGATCTCTAAAGTTCAAGAAGTAAAGAGGGAGATAGTAATTTCTGGAATGCAATTATGAATTCCTACTGAATAAGTTGAGAGTTTTCCAATTTCCACTTAACTACTGCTACTGAATGATAAATGCAGCACACTCCTTTCCATTTGATTCTTAAGTAGGGATTTCGTGTAAAATACTCCTAATGATTACTAACAAAGAGAAGATAATCATCCTCAAAAATCTCAAGGAAAATACCAAATGAATTTAAGGAAAACCAACTTCAGCACGCAGAAAAAAATAACAAAAAGTGTAATTTCAGATTAGTTATTCATCTCCAGACACAAAATGGTTAAGTAAACTGACCCACTTAAATTTTCCAGTCCTTGTTACTCAAAACATAAACGATAGCGATTCAAACTCATTGCATATACTTCCAAGGGGAAGGAAATATAAAAACTGACGGCAATAAATTGCTAGCTTTTTATAATTTGAATGCTACGTAAGATAGTTTAGGGTGAAAGGTAACATCCTCTCTATGGCTGCTTGGGAGAAACTATGGAAGTACAATGGCAGAGAAGGGAGACAATGGTATTCTAACAGTGATATAAAGAAGCAATTCCCTAAGTAGAGGACAACTTCCAATCCTTCAGTTTTCCGACAGTGGTGTAGCAACATTGTAGAACTGCATCAAAATCATTAGCATTTGCTCCTTCAGTACATAGTAGTGTATTATCATGAAAATTCTTCTTCATTCTACTAGTCAACTAGGTAAGCTATGTCGATTTAGTTGCGCTAAATGAATGTATACTTCCCAACTGGCATAGACCCGTCAAGGTTACTTATCAATACTCCTAAAAAGACAATTAATAACAAAGATGAACATAAATCAGTGAAGAGCTAGGCATCATGCCATCGTTCCAGAATTGTACACCAGACATCCTTCACATATTTCTAAGTCAGGTTAACAAAAACCCTGAGGGGAACTACAAAATGAACCCAATGAAAACAATTTCATCATCATACAGAAAAATGACGAAGCATAATTGCAAAATATTTTAGTTATTCATCTCCAGCCACACAATGATGAAATAGGGTGACCGGCTTAAATTTCCATGTCCTTATTCCTTGAAACATAAACAATCACAAACTGCAGGAGCACTGGGCATTGACTGAGAACATACCCAGTACATATCAAACTGAAACATATGCAGAATTATAATCCAATCACATTTAGATAATCTGTAACGAAAGAGTTTGAAAAGTACCTGTAATCTCCTCTCTCCGATCCAGGATGTTTTTCTGCCACATGCTAACTGTCTCAGTATGCTCGGATAGATATGCTGCAGTGGCTCTTGCATCATCATTTCTGAATACCAACTCTATTTCAGCAAACAAACTCGTTACTGCCAAATTCTCTGCCTGGGGGTTCTCACCAATTGCTTCTTTCACCCCTGGCACATTGCAGCCATCTTCTGCTAGCTTCCCCTCCGGACATTGACGTTTAAGAACATCATCTGCCTGTTTGAACAAATTGGTACACTTCTTTATGAGCATCGCTTTCAAGTCTGCAACCCGGCCACTCTGATTCATTTCCTTCTCTAACTTCAGAACCCTACCACCATCACCAATTTTTCCCTCCTCCAACTTCACCATGCTTAGAGGCTCCCTGACTTGTTCCTCCAGCAAAATGATACTTGATTGACGGTGATCAGAGTTACTATTTTTGACATCCACGGTATTCAGCTCAACTGTTTTGGTACCATCAACATACTCATTCACCAGTATCATCCTTTTATCGTTGATCTCCTTCTCTTTTAACTCTACTGCTTTCAACCTACAATTAATCTCCTTTTCCTTGACCTCCAAAACCTTCCGTTGTTCATTTATCCTCTCTTGTTTCAACTCCATTTCTTTGCTTTTTTCAACAATTTTGATTTCCTTCAATCCAAGCTCCCTGTGACTCTCAACCAACTCATCCTTCTTTAACTTCAGTTCTTCACAACACGCCTGAAAACCCTTATCGATATCTTTCTCCTTCAATCCAAGCTTTCTTTCAAGCTCAATCAATTCCTTCTCCTTCAAGTTCATATCATTTTCACGTTCCTTAATATTCTTCTCTCTCATCGCCACCTCTTTACCCCGCTCATCAAGCTCCTTCTCTTTCCCTTCCAGCCCTTGACTCATTCCATCCACCCTTTTCCTCCTCTCCTCCAACATTCTACGCCCCTCGACAATTTCCTTAGCTCTGATCTCCAACTCATCTCCAAGTTCCTTCATTTCCTTCCCTCTAAGCTCCTGAACTCTACTCTGTTCCTCAATCTCTTTCTCTCTCACCTCCAAACCCCTACAACTCTCTTCAACCCTCCTCTCCCTCTCCTCCAACTTCCTAAATTCCTTCATCATCCCCGTCCTTTTCAACTTGAGCGCTTCAATCTCCTCCCTCATTTCCTTCTCTTTCACTTCCAAAACTATACACCTATCCATAACACCCTTCTCTTTCGCCTTCAAACACCTACATTCCTCCTCAAATTCTATCTTCCTCGCCTCAAAACTTTGTAATTCTTCACTCAACCTCAACTTTTCCGACTCGAGCGCTTCCCCTAACTCCTGAATCCTTTTCTCCTTGACACCAAGAGCCTCATCAACAACCTTCTCATTAAACTCCAAAATGTTTAACTTCTCCTCGTACTCTGTCTCTCGCAACCCTAACTCTTTCTTTCGCTCCTCAATCTCCTTATTCTTCGCCCCAATCACCTCCCAACACTCCTCCACATTGTCCTCTCTCACGTCCACCTTCTTCGTTTTCTCACTCAAACTCCTCTCCCCCACCTTCAATTTTTCCTCTCTAACCCTAATTTCACTCAACATACTATCAATTCTACTCTCATCTGTTTCGAGTTTCTTCGCACGGCTTTCCAAGGAAGCTTCAACCATGGCGAAAGAACTATTTACAGTCTTCCATTGTTCGTAAAGTGATAAAAGAGGTATGGCATTTAACTTGAAATTATCTACAGTTTCAGTAATTTTGTCGAACACTAACCTTGAATGTAACAAGTCTGATGAAGGTGAAGGATGTTCCGCCATTGATGACGTGCGCGAAGCTTGCAAAGGTGGTGGAATTGCGGAGAAGTTTAACCCTACTGATCAAGCAACAGCATTATTGAATTGGGGAATTTTGCTAAAAATGGAAATATTCAGTTTACTTAAGTACTCCGCAGTAATAGTTGATGGACGATGATAAATGGCGCATACTCTGTAGTGGGACGGCTTTTTTTTCCTTTTTTCTCCCGGTTACAAGTGGGGACGGCTTTTTGTTGATTACTTGTTTAGCTGTTTTATAAGTCTTACCTGTCACGATACTTGTCACGGATTATCCCGTTTATCCGTCACAAGTTTGTGATGAGTTAAATATCACCGATAAAAATAAATAAGACAAAAATTATAATGCATTGAAAATCCCAAATAATTTGTCTTTATCTTCTTATATTGATTTTGTTTTATTTGACCTTTCACAAGCTTGTGATAAATATCGACCGTCACAAATAAAAATTTACAACTTATTTATGACAGATAATATTTGTTACTGGCTAAACACGAATATTGCACAATTCAAAAAAAATGTGTGCAATTTCCCTCACTAATAATTCCCTCAATAATTTCCCTCTCCCTAGTCCTAGGTCGTTAAATAGATCAGCTCATTCTATCGCTAAAGCGATAGCATAAGGTGTATCCTAAACATCTGTCAAAAAAAAAAAAAAAAAAAAAAAAATTTCAACCCTCCGTAAATTTTTTTTCCCCGACGGTAAATGTTCTACTTGTATAATGTAACAATTCTTCCTTTGACACTGTGATAGTATACTAGTAGTCCTTCTGGCGAACAATTGTAAAAGCAAATCCACCATTTTAGTGTAAGTGACTTGATAACTTTGTCACTTTAAAAACTTTTTACCAAAATGTCATCCCAAAACAACTCAAAATTTTAAATGAATTTCCCACTATAAAGAGAAATTAACCAATGAGTGAATATCGTTATTATTTCTTTTGTAAAAAAGAAAAGAACTAAAGTCGAAAAGTAATTAACGAGGGTATGAGGTAACTTTGATGGATAATGTAAGTAAATTGTCAGAAAAGTTTGAACAATAAAATAAAAATAAAAATTATTGAAAAGTTAACGTGACAAAATCTTAAAATTGGTCGAGTCTTAGTGATAATCTTACTTTGATTATTTTAGTCACTCTAAGACCATCCCCAAGCAGAAAGTCGCGCTAACTAGGTCGCTAACGTATTAGTTTTTAATCCCACTTTAATTATCTTAACCCACTTTCCACTCACTCTTACCCTCCCAAGCAGAAGGTCACGACCTAGGAGCATCAACCCAATCATTTTCCACTCATTTTCCATTTTCAAGGTCACTAAAATTAATACAAGGTTGCCAAAATTAATGTCTTAATTACGTAATTAGAGTGACCCAACAAGGTCATGACCTCCTTAACGACCTTACTTGGGGCTGGTCTAACTATGACCGAGACTGATCAATCTCATATAGCGCATACGAGCTGATTAATTAATTAACTAATGTATCCTCGAATACCATCTTTTCACCATGGCAATTTCAGATAATGTTACCGAATCGCGAAAGTTCGTAGACGTTTTGCGAAAAATCGTCGACGTTTTTTAAACAAAAGACCAACACTACCCTTTCACACTCACACTCTCATTCAAATTTAAAAAAATTAAAAACACCCTCCACCGAGAACACCACCACACCACACCACCACACGTCGCCACCCACCGCCGAGGACCCCACCGCCGACGACAACCACCACCGAGGACCCCACCGCCGACACCAAGCACTACCAAGGTTAGTTGTTTTGTTAGTTGTTTTTTTTAATTAATTTAGATTTAGTTTTAGTTTTAATTAATGCTGTATTTTGTTGTTGTTGTTGTTGTTATTTTTGTTGTTTTTGTTAATTAGGTTAGTTTATTGGTTGTTTTTGTTATTTTTGTTATTTTTTCAATTTTCGTGTTGAACTTGTGTTATTGTATGTTGTTGTTGTTCTTGTTAGTTGTTATTGTTATTGTTGTTGTTGGTAGTTGGTATTGTTGCATTTGTATGAATCGAAAAGTAGAAAATCCGATTGAGGAAGGGGGTAGGACGTTAGGTTTGCACGTCGGGTGTTGGGGGGGACGGAAAACACGGACGTTGATGAGCTCCATTTTGGTCATCATTTCCTTTACATTTTCTTTGTTTTCGGTCACGATTCGACCTCGATTTGCGTAGCTTTAGGTGTTTTTACGTCCGTTGCCTCGTATATTCCTATTCGATCCAATTTTTGTAGGTATTACGGCGTGGGCGAATAAACGGGTGAAATCGAGCCGGATTTAGAACGATTTATGAAGAAATGTGGAAGAATTGTGAAGGAGGCCTCCCAGGCCCTCCCAGCCGGTCTCCAACCGGCGGCCGGTCGGCCGGCCGGTAGCCTTGACTCAAGATTTCAAACAAAATGTGAAGAATTTTCCAGCCCCTTAAGAAAAGCCTCCCAGCCGGTGGCCTACCGGCAGCCGGCCAGCCGGCAGCCGGCCAGCCGGCTGGGATGACTGTTCCATACTTAGCCAATTCTCGTAAGTTGAAGAAAATGCAAATGTTGGGCAGATTCGTGAAAAAGGGCTCCCAGCCGGTGGCCGACCGGCAGCCGGTCCACCGGCTGAGGGTACCTGTACATTGAAGGAAAAAGAGGAAAAGTCAGATTGAAGAAATCAGCCGTCCAGCCGGTGCCAGACCGGCAGCCGGCCGGTCGGCTGAGAAGCAAGCTCACTTTGAAGAATTTCGAAGAAAAGTTCAGAAGTCCAAATTTGGACTCCCAGCCGGTCACAGACCGGCAGCCGGTCGACCGGCTGAGAGGCCTTTTTCGTATTTCCGCACTCTATATAAACCCGCACTTGTGTAGACTTAATAACGTGACTTTTACACACTTTTCTAGGGTTTTGCACTGTTCCATTGTTCTATACTTAGACTCAAAAAACTCTCTTAATATTTTAATCCTCTTTAGATCTTAGTTTAATCTTTCAATATTAGTTAATCCTTTCTTAGTAATTCTCTTAGCTTTGTTCTTGGGCAATTTTAGAAGACTCTTATTGGGTTGTAATTTGAGGGTTTGAGAGAATCCTCCAAGTTGTAATCCAAGTTCCTTGCTTTTTCCTTATTATTGGTATAATCTTCTTCATCTCTACTTTATCTTTGCATTTCCTTTAAGTTTTGTTCGTTTAATTGTTTAGTCTTACTTAATCCAACATGTCTAGCAATTCCTCATCATTTGTTTACATACTTATGTTAGCCATGTGTGAGTAGTTCCCCTACTAGGGTTAGGGGTGTGCTTTGGTTTGTTGTTAGCTATGAATCTTGCTTAGGGTTATGATTTGGTTCTCTTCTTTGCTAGGTTTTCATTTATGCATGTTACATGTTTGATGAAATGTCACAACGATGGTTGGATATTATTCTCATTGTTGTTGGCCTTTGATGATAGTCTAGGGCTTTCGCGGACATGTATATTTGTTAGGTTGGCCCTATTTGTAGCGAAAGCTAGAATAGGGATCGACTTTAGGGGAGTCAAATCGATAGACGAGACAAACCTAGGCCTAGTATAGTGGAGACCTTAGATTCCCTTGCATGATTCGTTACCAACCTACCTTAGTACCCCCGACACCATAGTATCTTTTATCCATCGATTTCATCTTGACACTTGTGCTCTAATTTATCTTTAGTAGTTGTTAATCAATCACAAACTTATTACCCAACTCGAGCTCGAACTAGAACTTAAATATACAACTTCCCCACCGTCTTTTGGGTTCGACCCTAAATTATACTACTTAATTTGGGAGTTTATAAATTGTTTTTGGTGCCGGAATCGACGGCAAAAACCGGCCATCAAAATGGCGCCGTTGCCGGGGACGGTGTTTAGAAGTTGTGTAGTTTAGTTTTAGTTTTAGTCTTGAGTTAGTTGAGCTTGCTTTTGTTTTGATAAAAGATTTGGTAGTTATTTGTAGAGTGCTTGTTTTATTGCTCACCCTAGTGTTTGATAAACACTAGGACGACTAATTGGTTTGCTAAGTTTTATGCCTAGGGGTGACTCTAGCTCTTTGTTGTCATCTTCCGAACCGGAGAGGCTCTTTCGGGCCCTAAGGAGGAAGACTATTGCAAGGGTGAGAATTGCGTCCCAAGCTTCTACTAGCCAAAACAACCCCTCTTCATCCGAACCACCAAGTCCCAATCAAAGCAATCCTAGCCCAACATCCGAAAGTTTTGACAATCCGTTTTATCAATCACCACCACAATCACCACACTTTCCAAACAACCATCCAATTCGTATAATGGCCGCTCTTCGTGATCATAACCGGCCCAATCACAATGACACCACCAATCCAATCAACTTCGGGGTTCTTGTTCCTCAAAATTTCGAAATACATCCTTCCCAAATGAGTTCAATCGAAAAGAATGCCTTTAGCGGGGCTTCCCACGAAGATGCTCATGGGCACCTAAGAAAATTCAAGGGTAAAGTCGCAATGATAAAGAAGACCGGAGTACCCGAGGAGACATTAAGGCTTATGCTTTTCCCCTATTCCTTAACCGACAAGGCCGATAGGTGGTTAAATGTCCATGCTCCAAATACATTCACCACATGGGATGACTTGGCAACGGCTTTCCTTGCCAAGTACTACCCATCATCCAAGACCGCGATGCTCCGGAATGAGATAACACAGTTTCAACAAGACGAGGGAGAGTCTTTGGGAGAAGCTTGGGATAGATACCAAGATTTGCTAGCCAAGTGCCCACACCACGGGATACCACCTTGGTACACAACTCAAACTTTTTTCCAAACCCTTCTCTCCCGGACTAAGGAAATGGTTAATGCATCGGCGGGTGGTAGCTTTGACCACTTGCCACATGAGGAAGGAACGGAACTCATCAAGAAGATTGTTGATTCGGAGGAAAACTATGGTACTAGGGGGAATGTCTTGAGGAAGAGTAGTAAGTACCCTAGTGAGCACCTTTCCAATGCTAAGGCAAACGAAGAAACCAATGCCAAATTGGACTTGTTAACCAAGAAATTGGAAGAGTTGACAAAGGGCTCCGCCACCAAAGAAACCAAGAGCAAAGTCCCGGGAATGTACCAAGTTAATAGTGTTGTTTCATGTGACTTATGTGGGGGATGCGGGCATACTTTTGATGTGTGTGCAAACAACAATTCCTATGAGGGAAGTGAGAGTATGGAGGAGGTATATGCTTTCCAAGCCTTTAACAACCCAAAAAACCCAAATACTTTCAACCCAAATTCGAACTATTACCATCAAGGTATCCGAGGAAGTCCCTATATGAGCTACAAAAGTACCAATGTGTTGAATCCTCATCAAATCCAACAACCTCAAGGGCAAAATCCCCCCGGTTTTCAACCAAGGGGAGGAAACTTCAACCCGAGAAACAATTACAACAACAACTTTTACCAAGGGAATCAAACCAACCAAGCCAATCAAGGCTTTCAACAAAGTTTCAATGACCCGAACTTTAATCCAAATTTCCAAAACAACCAAAACCCACAAAATTTCAATGCAAATTTCAATAACAACAACCCAAACTTCAACAACCAAAACAACAACCAATACCATAACCAACAAAATTTCCACAACCCAAACCACCAACAAAACTTCCACAACAACAATTTCAACAATCAAAGTCTCAATGACCAAAATTTCAACCAACCATTTCCTAACCACCACCAAAACCCAAACTTCAACAACCAAGGTCCCAAAGCAAATCAACAAAATGGGGGTGCAAGGAATGACTACGGGTTTCCCTTGCCCCTTACCAACACACCTCATCAAGATCTCTCAAGTGACTCCCAAGTTGGAGAGTTGCTTAAACTTGTGAAAGGCATGCAAGCGACACATAATCAAGAAATGATGAATTTGAAGACGGCAAATCAAAAAGAGATCCGGGAGATGGAGGCTAGAGTTGCTTCACAAGCCTTAGCCAACCCGCAAAGGCCACCGGGCGGCTTTCTTGCCCAAGGTCAAAGCTCCCGGGATGCTTCAAAACCACATGGTGTCAATGCTATTACGACAAGCAAGAATGAGCAACCAATGCTTGAGAGGAGAGATGATGAAGGAGGATCGAAGGTAGAGCAAGTTATGACGGTATTAGGGAGAGGAAGTGAGAAATGTGTTGAGGAGGAGGTGATGGTGATGGTGTCCAACACTCCTCCGGATGATTGTAATGAAGTCGACATTGATGGCTTAGACTTTGTGATGCAACAAGTCTTGAACATTCCACAGAAGAAAATAGATGAAGGGAAAGAGAACATGGAGAAAGGAAAAAGTGTTGTCGAAGAAGAGTCCGAGCATGGAGAAGGCCTCATTGAGAGGAGAGTTTGTGAGTTCTTCCGAAAAATTACAAGAGGAGATCCTCGTTGTGAGGAATTGATGAAGCTTGTAGAGGAGGTGGAGGCAACAATCCCCTCCCGAGGAAAGAAAAGAGAAGTGAATGCAATCATGTCCGCCAAGAAAGTCCCATGCACCCTCCCCATCAAACTCGGAGATCCGGGTAGCTTTTCGATAAGTTGCCATGTTGGAGGGAAGAAGATTGATAATGCATTATGTGACTTGGGAGCCGGCGTGAGTGTTATGCCTCTAGCTATGGCCAAGAAATTGGATGTCAAGAGTTTGTCTCCCGCTACAACTCCTATCACTCTTGCGGATGGTACCGAAAAACTTCCTCTAGGGGTGCTTGAAGATGCTATCGTCAAGGTGGGGAATCTATCCATTCCCACCGACTTCGTGATATTAGACGTCCCCGTCGGTAGTAGCTCCTTCGTGATACTCGGTAGGCCATTCTTGGCCACCGGAGGAGCGACTATTGATGTGAAGAGAGGAAAGTTATCATTCGAAGTGGGAGAGCAAGTGGCGGAGTTTGAACTTCCGGAAGCTCCCGATGCATGTTCCAAGGAGAAGAAAGTTGGCATGGTTGCAAGTTTGTTGGTGAATGATGTCCCTAAGATGTTTGATGAGAAGGGAATCATGAAAAGTATGACCTTGAAGAATGAGGATGCTAGTCTTACTAGCGGGAAGTTGATTAGTCCGAAGAAAAGAGACCATGATAAAGATCAAGGAAGACCAAGTTGTGCTAGTTCTTTTAAAGACCCTTTGGTTGAAAAAGGGGACCTAGAGGAGCTAATTGCCGGAAAAGATGTCAAAGCTCGAAAGTTGATAATGAGCAAGATGGAAACTCGAAGTGAGAGCAAAGTGGAAGCCCCGTCCGCGGCTTTTGACCTTTTCTTAAGGTCCCTAGCTAGCATGGACGAGGTCTCAACCTACAAGACTTGAAGTTTGATCATGAAAGGTTTGGTGGAGTCCCTCAACAACCACCGGTTGTAAGTATTAGTTCTCTTTAGTTCATCTAGTTTACATGTTAGTTTCTTTATTAGTTCGGTTTTAGTTTAATTTTTAGGTTGCATGAGATGTTTGGATATGTTTGTTGCTTGTTTGTGGAAGATTCAAGGGTATAGTCGGAGGATTATTGGCATAACCGTTATAGGCAAAGTTGATTTTTATGTTCAAATTAAATTATTTCTCGAAATAGTGTACAGGTACTCTCAGCCGGCCAACCGGCCGACGGAACCATACCGGCTGGGAGGACCTGGACACATTTCTGTTTTTGATAGTTTATTTGGACAGATTTCAGATATTGCATCCCCAGCCGGTAGGCCGGCAGCCGGTCCGCCGGCTGGGAGTGTTTTTGTATGTGAAGGATCCGAAGAAAAGAAGAAGGAGTTGGACTCTCAGCCGGTCGGCCGGCAGCCGGTCCGCCGGCTGGGAGTGTTTATGTGAGTAAGAAAAGAAGAAGAGGAGAAGTGGAAATTGAAGACCTGATATTGAGCCGGTCGGCCGGCAGCCGGTCCGCCGGCTCATAATCAAAGCCCTTTGAAAAAATTCGAAAAAAATGCAAAAAGTTTTGAAACCCTCACTCTCAGCCGGTCGACCGGCGGCCGGTCCCAGACCGGCTGAGAGTCGTCTGTCGCGTGAATTAAATCTCGATACCCCTCTTTTCTTTCTCATTTCTACCTCATTTCCCTACCATTTCCCTTCATTTCTTCTTCATCCTTCCTTATTTTCTCCTCTCCATTCATCCTTTACCCTCAAATACTCCCTCAAACTTCACCAAACTCTTTCAAATCAAAACCCCCTTTATTCCCTCATCACCTTATCCTTCAATTAACCATGTCGGGAAGAACAGAAAGGCGATCCAAATCAAGGCACGACCCAAGGGTGGAGCAAGAATATGAAAATGTAATGGGAAGTGGCAACATTGGCCCGGATCCTTGCTTTCCCGGCCTCACATTTGCCTCAATCCAACAAAAAGGTAATTTCACTTACTTTAAGAATCGCCCCCTTCACCCAACTAGGTTCATTGATAGAGCCGGATTGAGAGAATTAGGGATTGAGAAAATAACGGCGGCTCTTTTTGAGGGTTTAGGAATGAAAACCTTGTATGAGACAAAACCGGTTCACACATCTCCCCGGTTAACTTGGGAATTTTTGAGTTCTTTGGTTGTGACTAAGAACCGAACTTTGGGGAAAGTTGCATTTCTTGAGTTCCGATTGATGAATAGGGAGCATCGTCTCACCTTAGATGAATTTGCTTTGATTTTTGGGCTAGACGGAAAATTAGCCATTAAGCCTCCGGAGGGCTTTGATACTGAGCTTATTTGGACAGCCATAACCGGTCTTGTAAGTGATAGAAGTCGAAAGAAACCGGCTAATAGGGTGCATTTGGCACCGATTAGAATTTGGCATAGGTTCATGGGGTGGACCGTTTTCTCTAGGGATGAGCCTCACAACTTCACTACTACTGAGCTTGAAATAATTGGTTCTTACTTGGTTGGTGGCCCGAAATTGAACATTGCTCACCATATGGCCCTTCACTTGAGTAGGTTGGCATCCCAACCTCAGCTTACTACCCCCATTTGTGTTGGGGGGATGGTCACCTTGATTGCCAACAACCGTTGTCAGCGGCACTTCACGGTCGACTTCATTCAGGGCGAGAATGTGCTATCTAGCCGATACTTGCAGGATGCTTTGGGGTGGGTGCGTTATAACCCCAGTGATCGCAAGGAGTATTGGCAGATTCGGGTTGACAACAAGTTCAAGAATTCAGTTCCTTTGCCAAACACCGAGTTGATGAGAGTTGTGCCGGGGAAGACCTCTTACCTCCTTGATATTGAGGCGGACCCCGAGGACCTTCCCCCAGACCAGCGTGCCCCTAGAGTCTACACCAGAGACAGAGTCGGTGCCACTCCTTCGGACCTTCCTTTTGAGCAGTTTCAGCAGCCCCCCATTTCCATGTCCCAGTTTCAGAGTGGTCCCTCATACTTCCAGGGATCCACCTCCGCCTCCGGTCCATCTTCTTCTTCATGCCCCCCAGAGCTTATTGATTTCATGGCACGAGTTGACTTGGGCATGAAGACTGCAGCAGATCTAGCGGACCAGCGCCAAGCCATAGCCGATGAGCGGCATAGGGATTTGACTTATAGGCTTGATTACCTCTACTATGATCAAGCCTATGGTACATTTCCGAGTTATGATCGGTCCGTCCGCGAGGGTTACCATCATCCCGATGGTGGTCACCCATCATACTACATGCCTCCGGATAGGGGTTATGTGCCTCCTGAGGGTCGTTTTTACGGGGAGATTAACGTCACCCCGGGTTATTTTTCAAACCCGATTTTTCCCCCCAACTTTCGGGGAAATGAGGATTCGGGCCCTCCGAGGCATTCATCCTTCCATGGCGGGTATGGTGATGCGGGAGCTAGTGGATCTCATGCCTCCCCCTTCCGCGATTTCGTGAACAACCCTAGCGACTTCATGGTCGTTGATGGAGGCCATGGGAATGATGAAGGTGATGGTAATGAAGGTGATGGTAATGAAGTTGACGGTGATGAAGATGATGGTGATGAGTGACCACCTTTGGAGGTGGTAGATGGTGATGATTATGCTCCCCTTGCAAAATCCAAAACAAGTCAAGTAACTCCCTCAATCCAAATTTCTCTTTTAGTTTGCATTTTACTTTCTAGCATGCATTTAGTTAGTTTCGTTTATATTAGTTAGTTTCTCTTAGCTTGTTTTAAGTTTTTAATTCATCTTTGCATATCATTTAGTTTAGATGCATATAGTTGCATTCATTTAGATGCATTAGATTTATATTTTTGTATAATATTGTCACATGTAGTTTGCATACATGTAGAATAGAGCATTTAGTCTAGTTTTTAGTTTTTCTCTTCTTTTGTTTATCTTTGTTTTTAATGCCTTCTTAAAAACCAAAAACCAAAAAAAATTGAAAAACCAAAAACTTTCAAAAATATGTCCTTTATTTTCCGGTTTTCCTCCTCACATTATGCATATAAATAAGTGTGGGGAGGAAGAACCGTTTATTTCAAAAAAATACAAAAACAAGTTTTTATTTTCTCAAAAATTTCAAAAAAGCCAAAAACATGTTGTTTTCGTTCCTTTGCTTCATTTCCCCCTTTGCACTTCATTACATTGAGGACAATGTAAATCTTAAGTGTGGGGAGGGAAAATATCCACCTTGTGTATATTTGATTGCTTTTGTAAGTATGAAAAACCTCAAAAATACCAAAAAAATTGAAAAATTTGAAAATTTCAAAAACATGTTTTTACCTTATTAGTGTAGAATTGTATATACTTGTGTTTGCTTTCCCTCCTTTCGCATAGGTAGCACTTGCTTGAGCACCGCTTTGGACCTTGAAGACACCACGGTATGATCGTTCCAACCTCTATTTCACTCTCATTTTCTTCCTTTTGTTGCAAATGAGGAGGATGGGCTTGTATTTGGAGGATGTGGAGTGCATTGTGGAGATTGTGTGTGGCTTGTGTGCTTTTGTGCTGTTAGGAGTTGCATTAGCTTTGTTTGGCATTTAGTTTGATAGTCTCATTTGCATTATAACATGTCTATATTAGTTGCATTCATGGCATATAGTTGCATTTAGGATAATGTTTTGAAAATGCCTAATTGAGAACCTTGACAAAATCGTTTAAGCATTTACAAATAATTCTTCTACTTGGGACTTTGTCTTTTAGAATGATTGTTTTAAAACACCCTAGGTCATGCTTTTCTAGTATCTTTCTGACCATGGTCCAATACCAAGTCAAGGGTTTGCATGTGAGTCACTTTGTCCACCCCCGTGATGTGAAGTGGTTTTGATTATCTTGTCTTGGTGACCTTGTTCGACTTGACGGTTTGGCAACCCAAAAATAACTTTCATGAATAAATTTGGAATGCTCTTGTCAATGATCATAAGAAGTGGAAATGTTTTGAAAGAAGAAAAAAAGAAGCCTCAAGTGAAAAAGAAAAGAAAAAAAATGGTTAATGAAAAAGGAATAAGAACATGTTGTTTTGGTGGAGGCGTACCACTTCGATGTGCTTTGGAGGGTAGTCATTGAGTTGGCTTCCCACTTGGTTGTGAATTCGACCGCCCAAAGACAGAGTGATTGTCACCCCGATAAGCTATTGTCTAGAGGTTAACCGGTTGCCTAATAAGCGATTGGCGAAAGCAAAGGACATTAGCACGCGTGGGACAAACCCCATCCTAACTCATGGCATGAAAAAGAAATGAAAAAAAAAAAAATTGAATAAGGTCAAATTTTGATTGTAATCCACCATTTTGTATTGATTTGAGCATTTCATTCCAAAAAAATCAATTTTGCCTTGCCGTTTTGTCGATCTCGGGACGACCCATGACCTTTACTTTGTGAAGAATCTAGACTTGTTGCATCTTTTGCCTTTAGCATTGCGGGGATTATCATTCCATTCCATCCGATCGCCCTTGACAAAAGTATTTGGATAACGGTTATGAAAGTAGCCTAGTTTAGCATGATTTGGCGGTGTTTTGTTGTCATCCTTCTTGCCTTAGTGACTTGTAGAATTAATATTTGTGAAGGAGTTTACGACTTTGAATTTGTTCTCTTTTAGTTGTTTTCCACCGCTTAAATGAGGCAAGCGGTTTTCTTTCTTTTCCGATGCATGTTGTTTGTCTATACGTGTTTTGTTTTTACTTGTTTGCATCAAAAGTTTTGTAGCAAGACCTTACTTGCCTTACAATAGGGCATTCTCCCTCATGAATGTCGAATTGTGAGTTGAAAGGGCTACGGGTGTAGCTAAACCCGATTCGGCTTATAGTTAGCTTAGTTAGTTGTTTCTTTGTTTTTAATAAGGGTTATATAGTTCGTTGATCTCTTACTCGAGGACGAGTAAGGTTTAAGTGTGGGGAATTCTGATGAGCTCCATTTTGGTCATCATTTCCTTTACATTTTCTTTGTTTTCGGTCACGATTCGACCTCGATTTGCGTAGCTTTAGGTGTTTTTACGTCCGTTGCCTCGTATATTCCTATTCGATCCAATTTTTGTAGGTATTACGGCGTGGGCGAATAAACGGGTGAAATCGAGCCGGATTTAGAACGATTTATGAAGAAATGTGGAAGAATTGTGAAGGAGGCCTCCCAGGCCCTCCCAGCCGGTCTCCAACCGGCGGCCGGTCGGCCGGCCGGTAGCCTTGACTCAAGATTTCAAACAAAATGTGAAGAATTTTCCAGCCCCTTAAGAAAAGCCTCCCAGCCGGTGGCCTACCGGCAGCCGGCCAGCCGGCTGGGATGACTGTTCCATACTTAGCCAATTCTCGTAAGTTGAAGAAAATGCAAATGTTGGGCAGATTCGTGAAAAAGGGCTCCCAGCCGGTGGCCGACCGGCAGCCGGTCCACCGGCTGAGGGTACCTGTACATTGAAGGAAAAAGAGGAAAAGTCAGATTGAAGAAATCAGCCGTCCAGCCGGTGCCAGACCGGCAGCCGGCCGGTCGGCTGAGAAGCAAGCTCACTTTGAAGAATTTCGAAGAAAAGTTCAGAAGTCCAAATTTGGACTCCCAGCCGGTCACAGACCGGCAGCCGGTCGACCGGCTGAGAGGCCTTTTTCGTATTTCCGCACTCTATATAAACCCGCACTTGTGTAGACTTAATAACGTGACTTTTACACACTTTTCTAGGGTTTTGCACTGTTCCATTGTTCTATACTTAGACTCAAAAAACTCTCTTAATATTTTAATCCTCTTTAGATCTTAGTTTAATCTTTCAATATTAGTTAATCCTTTCTTAGTAATTCTCTTAGCTTTGTTCTTGGGCAATTTTAGAAGACTCTTATTGGGTTGTAATTTGAGGGTTTGAGAGAATCCTCCAAGTTGTAATCCAAGTTCCTTGCTTTTTCCTTATTATTGGTATAATCTTCTTCATCTCTACTTTATCTTTGCATTTCCTTTAAGTTTTGTTCGTTTAATTGTTTAGTCTTACTTAATCCAACATGTCTAGCAATTCCTCATCATTTGTTTACATACTTATGTTAGCCATGTGTGAGTAGTTCCCCTACTAGGGTTAGGGGTGTGCTTTGGTTTGTTGTTAGCTATGAATCTTGCTTAGGGTTATGATTTGGTTCTCTTCTTTGCTAGGTTTTCATTTATGCATGTTACATGTTTGATGAAATGTCACAACGATGGTTGGATATTATTCTCATTGTTGTTGGCCTTTGATGATAGTCTAGGGCTTTCGCGGACATGTATATTTGTTAGGTTGGCCCTATTTGTAGCGAAAGCTAGAATAGGGATCGACTTTAGGGGAGTCAAATCGATAGACGAGACAAACCTAGGCCTAGTATAGTGGAGACCTTAGATTCCCTTGCATGATTCGTTACCAACCTTCCTTAGTACCCCCGACACCTTAGTATCTTTTATCCATCGATTTCATCTTGACACTTGTGCTCTAATTTATCTTTAGTAGTTGTTAATCAATCACAAACTTATTACCCAACTCGAGCTCGAACTAGAACTTAAATATACAACTTCCCCACCGTCTTTTGGGTTCGACCCTAAATTATACTACTTAATTTGGGAGTTTATAAATTGTTTTTGGTGCCGGAATCGACGGCAAAAACCGGCCATCAGACGTCCCTCATGGTGAGGGACGTGTGGTTTGGATGTCGAGGGTGGGTGAGGATGTACAGGATTCACGTCTAACATGGGGTAGGACGTGCAAATCTCACGTCTTTGTTGGTTAGGGACGTGCAAAAGGCACGTCGTCTATGCTGGTCTATGACGTGCAAAACGCGCGTCTGTGTTGGTCTAGGACGTGTGGATTTCACGTCCTCCCATGGTATGGACGTGAAATCTGCATGTCCTCCTACGGTTGGGTTTTTTTTTCGTTTTAGGCGTATATTTTAGTTAATTTTGAATTATTTTAGTTATTTATGAAAATTTGTTTAATTTTGATAATTTTGTGTATTTATTATTTTAGTTTTTATTATTTTAGTTTTTTATGACAATTTGTTTAATTATATTAATTTAACGATATTGTAATCTCGTAAATGCAGATGTCTTACAATGAGGATGATATCATGCCTGCAATTGGCCGTACTGCAGGCCGAAGAGTGACGGGGTCTAAGCGTCGTGTCCCGATAGCATCACAACCAGCAGCAGCGCCACGGGCTGGTAGAGGAGTTAGGGGTAGGGGTAGGGGTAGGGGAAATGGTCCCGTCTGTACTTACTGTCCTACGTAGCTTCGGTGGCCACGTAGCTCGCAGTAGTTGGACGGATGAGGGGAGCGCGAGACAGTGGATCACGTGTTACGAGAGGCCGGGCGCTATTGAGAAGATGGGTAAGTTGAGGGTCCGCTCTTCGGTTATGGATAGGGTTGGCGAGAGCGGGCTTGATCATCTTAAGACCTCATTGACCACCGGGTTGGATGAGAACCTTATCAGTGCGTTCGTCGAGAGGTGGCAGCCGGACACCAACACTTTCTACATGCCGTTTGGTGAGATTACGATACTGTTGCACGACGTTCACAGGATCCTCAGCATACGGGTGGATGGCGCTAGGGTTATGGACGAGGTACGACTGTACGAGGGGGGAGATTGGTCTGAAGGGGAAGTTCGCGGCCTTGTTTGGCATCGACGTGGCGGCGGTGACTTCACCCCTTTACAGGGGTGGGGGGATTTTGGTGAGGAAGCTGATGGATGTCGCGGAGAAGGGGAGCCAGCAGGACTCCCTACGGGCGTACATGATGTTGTTGGTTGGACAGACTTTGTTCACCGACAAGTCCAGCGATCGGGTTGTCGTTCGTATGTTGTCGTTGTTTGATGATTTAGATGATATACGCGGTTATGCTGGGGGGCCGCGACATTGGCGTACCTGTACCGACAGTTGGGGATGGCTTCGCGTAAGGAGGCAACTGGGGTTAGCGGTTGTCTGCCGTTGCTCCAGGCTTGGATATACGAGTATTTTCCGGCGTTCAGGCCTCACTCGGGATATTATGTTGAGGGACGACCACTTGTCGAGGCTTGGGCACGAGTTCCTAGGTTTGGGGGAGATGAGGGGTTGTTGGAGCAGCATAGGCAGAGGTTGGACGGGCTGAGGGCGGAGCAGGTGACGTGGCTCCCT
Organism: Silene conica; assembly: GCA_029255685.2. Lineage (NCBI taxonomy): Eukaryota > Viridiplantae > Streptophyta > Magnoliopsida > Caryophyllales > Caryophyllaceae > Silene > Silene conica. Next base: position 9,100,211 of record CM055317.2, on the reverse strand, counting down.
TACGGTGTTAGCCCATACAGGGGTTGTCGGAGTACGCTTTACTCGGGGGTGATCAGGTTTTTGGATATAGTGGAGTCGTACCAGCCTGATAGGTGTCTCCGTCAGTTTGGCTATGTTCAGGATCACCCGAACCCTATGCGGGTCCCAGCTGCCGAGAGTCGTCCGGCGAAGCCGGCTCAGGGTTACAAGTTGTCGTACGGTGATGCTGCTGATTTGGATTGGGGTTTGAGAGAGGCTGAGATTCCGTTGAGACAGCGTCATGACCGGGCTTTGATGTCGTTTCAGTGTGATCCACGGTACATTAGTTGGTACAAGAAGATTTATCACCCATACTTCTACCCCCCTGCACGCCGTGTTCAGATGCGCTCACCCCCTTTTCCCGAGGAGCCGGAGGTTGGCCGGGCTCTTAGCCGTCATTTCTCGCAGATCTATAGTCAGGACCCCGACCAGAAATGGCCGTACGTGCGACGCTTGGTCGATGATATGGAGCGGTTCTACATAACGAAGGATGACGCTGAGGATGTTCATGCTGATGATGATGAGGAGGAGGAGGAGGACGACGATGATGATGATGATGATGACGTAGTTTACTAGTTTTGTTATGCTTGGACTTTATTTGTTGTCTTATGTACGGACTATTTTATTTTTCTTGTGACTTCTTTATTAGTTTATTAGTTTTTTATGCGTATTTTAATATTTATTAGAACTCATAGCTTACATCGGACATGAACAAAAGCACATAAAACATAAATCGTAACTAAAATTTGATGAAAACATAGAATACATTAGACATTAACGAAAACACATCAAACATCAAATACAAGTTTACAATACTTAATTATCTTCGGATGACGAAGATGAAGAATCCAGATCTCCTTCGTAATCTCCAGCTTCAATTACTTCAGGTTGACTAGCCACGTAATGATCATAAAACATTAAAATGCGGAGACGGACATTATCTAGATTGAACACTCTACCGGCACACAAATCAGATAGTGTTGCGTAGTCTATCAAGTTTAGTATACGCTCAATGTAGACAAGGAAATCACTTCTTAACTTGCGGAACTCTCACATCTTCTCAGTTACAATCTCATCAGTAACTTCATCGTCTAGAACAACCGGACTGCGGAGGGGGTTACCGTGTAGGATGCCAAAAAAGGTTGGCAATTGGAGGATGTTCTACCAGGTCCCAGACAGTGTCACTCGAAATGACTAGTTCAACGCGAGAAACTAGCACTGGGAACTGCGTAGTTATAAGATCGATCCTTAGCTGATAGGCTCCGTTTTTTTGCACGTTTGTGAGAGTCATCTTAAATGTATTGATTTTAGTAGTTAATGAGATTGTGGTTTTGCGATTACAATCAACATGAAAAGCAGTATTTATAAGAACTCATAGTACAACGTTAACATTTGAAATTATAACGGTAACATTTTGAAATTTGAAATCACAACGATTACAATGCAAATCAATAACTTGAAAACTGGTCGTCCTAGCATGGTATGGACGTGAATAGTACACGTCCAAACCATGCATGGACGTGTACTATTCACGTCCTGGCATCGTGTGGACGTGTACTATTCACGTCCATACCATGCATGGACGTCCAGGATTAACGTCCATGCATGGTATGGATGTGAATAGTACACGTCCACACCATGCCAGGACGTGAATAGTACACGTCCATGCATGGTTTGGACGTGTACTATTCACGTCCATACCATGCTAGGACGGCCAGTTTTGCCGTCCATTCCACGCTAGGACGACCAGTTTTCAAGTCTAATTCAAAATTTCGATTGAGTTCAAATCGTCTATTCTATGCTTTCTACGATTAATTCAACCTAATTTCAAGTATAAGGCTTAAACATGTAATTCAACAAAAAATAATTGAAAAAATAAAATTTAAGATTTAAGTTATTATCGATGAATCGTTCTCGTCGTTTGACATTAAATCGTTGTCGTTATATGATGTTGATGTTCGATGTTGAAACCGTTTTTTTGGAATTTACGTTGTTTTTGTTGTTTTTGTTTCAGAGAATAAAAGGTAGAGAGAGAGAGAGAGAAAAAAGGGCAAGAGTTGTCTTTTTTTTAAAAAAACGTCGACGATTTTTCGCAAAACGTCGACGACCTTTCGCAACCCCCTAATGTTACTCCACCCATAATAATACTTCATCCTTCCGGTTAATTGTTATTTGATTTTTGCATAAAGATCATAAAAACATGAGAAGGCTAATTACTAAATGACGATTGGACCAAATTGTGTGTGAATGATCAAATTACTTATCAAATTTATTTTTAAAATACAAAAATAAAAATTGACTGAAATACCGAAAATAAATTCGGATAACAACCGAAACAAAGGAGTAATATGTTTGCTCATGTTTAGCTTTAGGATCACCTTACCCATTTAGCCTTTGAATTTTCATGAAGCAAGGTTTAAAAGCTTCACGTATTTATTTTTGAAATATTATCACCCGGGGATGGGAGTGAATGGGACTAGAGGCGTATATGGAGGGGGCAGGGGATGCACCCAGCCACCCACACCTCTTTTGTTAAAAAATAAGTATAATTTTATGTAATCAATAGACATATTAAATATGTTGGTTTAGTGGTTGAGTGCAATTAGTTCACGAAATCGTTGTATCGAATTAGATCTTGTAAAAGGACATTGAAAAGAAATATCACCTTTAATAATTTAAATAATACTCCATATATTATTGTGAGAAATAGCTCCCTGCGATATTTTTTTTTTATATTGGTTTAACGAAGTGTGCACTTAGCCGTATAATTCGTATTACAATAGAGAGAAAGAGGAATTCAAAACCCGTGAGCTGTGACCTATTGTCCAACTATACTTCTGTTTGACAATTAGGCTAAGATATCTTTAGTCCCTTACCTGTCACTGTCATTTTTTCATAACCCATTTATCAATAATCGTTGCTCAAAATGATGTCTCATTTGGTAGATTACTAGATTTCATGCGCGGCCGTTGGCCACGTAATATCAAAAACAGATTCCTGAATATTTATATTGAGATTTTGCTTTAAAAATAGTTTATAACAAATATAAATCGACATCTTGGTCAATATGTTGTCCATGGTGTTGAATATGATTTGACATTGTATCCCTGATCATTTGTACCCGTTCTAGCAAAATTACTCTCAAATCCCCGCACATCCTTCAGTTTCAATTTTATTCTCTTCTTTTGTCTCCTCAATTTTATGATTGTTTTCAAGTAGTTGCTTTATACTATAAAATAGAAAAAATAGAAATAAACCTTTAATTTTCTTAGGTAAATTATCTGTATCTCTATTACTCTATCTAGACATATAATTTGGATGAAGTCAAAATTCATTTAAATTCCTATTTTTACTCGAAAAATAGATAAAAAAGATGTCAAAGTAGCTAGGCAACCATGTAATAAAAAGGACACAAAAATTTCAAAGATATTATTGAGCGGCTTCTCACATTATGAGGGGAGAAACTTATTTAATTTCTAGTTTTCACGTTATGTCTGTTGCTAATTTAGGGGAGAGAGTCCGGGAGACCTACTAAATACAAACTCCAAGATAGGTACATCTCAATCTTGTTATTTAAGGATTCATTATTGTATAACATAGCATAAAATATACTCAATTACAAATTTAAAACTTTAATCTATTGATGGTATATAATCATAGTGCATCTTAACTGCCATTAATGTCACCAATAAATGCTTTTAATGTAGATACAAATTATATAGAATATACAAATTTTAAAATAGACATCTCTCATTGTGAGATGGTCCATTATAAAAATATAAAAAAACATTATTCATTTAGTGAAACTCATAATAAATAAGTTGTTTTTGACATAATAAGATTGTTTCATAACATAAAATCGTCTCACACATTAATTATTAGAATGCATAATAGAAAACATGTTCTCATCCCTGTTCTCCTCGACATGAATGCATAATAGAATAAAAGGAGAAACTTGAGAATGAAAAAGCAAATAACATGATCACAAAGCATAGATGAGAGATTGAGACTTGAGAGTGGAGGGTTTCGACTGTTTTTGAAAGTTGGATATCTCCTTTATATTGTTATTTAATATCATGCGTAATGTGAAATTCTAGAGTTACATAAACACAAACACTTATTACAAATCTTTATCTTATTTACTTTATTTATGTGTTTTTGCAAACTTTATCATTTTAATTTCTTAATACAATTGCAAATTTTATCTTTTCTTATCCTTATTTTAAAATCTCTTATTATATTCATCAACCAATCACATCGCTTGAAAAAAACTTCCTTTAATAGTGTACTAGATTTAATGCCCGTGCAATGCACGGGCCTAAAAATAATGTCTGTCATCCAATTTCTTTTAAGGTGCGGGATATAATTAGGGGTCGTTTGGTTTAAACAATGGGAATAGAATGGAATGGATTCTGATACCAAGGAGATATGGAGTTAGAATCTCATACTATTAATGCTTGTTTGGTTTGGTCTCGTATTGGATTGTAAATGTCATTTTTATTGTTTGATTCACATTTGGAATGGATTTCAAATTATTTCATTTTCTTCATCATAGATAACTGCAATTATATTATTTCGAATTAAAATTAACTACAACAAAATCAACGTTTAAATTAATATGACTCATGTTCATATAATACGACAATAGCAAAATTATTCTAAAACCGAAAAAAATTCACATAAAATGTTTTACGAAAAAATCCACATAAAATGTTTTATGAAAAATCTCCACATAAAATGTTTTATGAAAAATACGCAACTTTTTTTACGAAAAAAATCACATAAAATGTTTTATGAAAAAAAATCCACATAAAATGTTTTATGAAGAAAATTCACATAAAATGTTTTATGAAAATACGCAACTTTTTTTTATGACAAATATCCGCATAAAATGTTTTATGAAAAAATACGCAACTTTTGTTTACGAAAAAAATCACATAAAATGTTTTATGAAAAAAAATCCACATAAAATGTTTTACTAAGAAAATTCACATAAAATGTTTTATGAAAAATACGCAACTTTTTTTTATGACAAATATCCGCATAAAATGTTTTATGAAAAAAAATCCATATAAAATGTGTTATGAAAAAATCCACATAACATGTTTTATGAAAAAAACACACATAACATGTTTTATGAAAAAAATCCACATAACATGTTTTATGGAAAATACGCAATTTTTTTTATGGAAAAAATCCACATGAAATATTTTATGAAAAAAATCCACATAAAATGTTTTATGAAAAATACTATGAAAAAAAAAAATCCACAAAAATTGTTTTAAAAAAATACGCAACTTGGGATGATCACTACAAGAAAAAGGCCATTTAGCGACCAACCTTTGCAACTAATCACTTATTAGTTGCTAATTAGCGACCAATTACAAATTGGTCGCTAATTAGCAATCACTTTAACATTGGTTGCAAATATTAGATGCAAATTAGCAACTAATCAAAAGTTAGTCGCTAATTAGCAACCATTTTACCATTGGTTGCAAACATTAGATGCTAATTAGCAACTAATTAATAGTTAGTCGCTAATTAGCAACCCACTTAGCAATGGTTGCATAAATTAGATGCTGATTAGCAACTACTCAAAAGTTAGTCGCTAATTAGCAACCAAATTAGCATTGGTTGCAGAAATTAGATGCTAATTAGTAACCAATTCTCCAGTTCGTTGCTGATTAGCATCCACATTGATATTGGCTGCAAACATTATATGCTAATTAACAACTAATTAGCGACCGACTTGACTATTCTATGATATAAATATCTGATGTTAAATTATATGAGAGTTAGCAACAAGTGTTTTAACTTCCAAAATAATTATAAATATCCTTTGATTTTGTATTATTCTATGATATAAATATCTAATGTTAAATTACATAAGATCTTTCGTACAAAAAGCTATGATTTTATCGTTCCTTATTTCTTCCCCTAAACTTGATTCAAGGTTAATAAGTCCCGATTCGAAAACTTAAAATTTATGGATTATAAACTTGAGTAATGAAAGTTTGATTGTACACAAAGAATTTGGAAACACGGTCTCTCTTTTACTTATTGAAAGACTATTCTTTTTATTTCATTGTTTTATGTAGTATTTGTAGCCAATGTTACGTTATTATATAATTCATACCATTTTCAGTCAATTGACTTTGCAAAGTGTAACATAGTATTTCTGTCTAACTCCCTAGGATATTAACTTCAAAAGCTCTAAACTCGTAACTCTATTGAAGTACACAAGTAATTAAGACGAAAATTCTCGTCTTAAAAGACACCAGCGAGATAAATTGATAATTTTATAAAACCAACTAACTCAAATATTTGCATTTTTATATTAATATGTATACTCATATGCATTTTTATAGTGTAATTTTTATAATCTTTCAACTAATATATTTTTGTAAAAGTTGAATTTAAAGACTCAAGTCGTAAAATAAAATCGTCAATCATTTCGAAACGGAGGGACTATTTTTTAATTAATGTTACATGTGTTTGTATGGCAGAGTCTAGAAATCATTTTAGCGGCAATTCTCCCTCCAAAAATTATCATCTCTCTCCATCCAAAGTAAATAAAACTAAAAACTAAGATAAACCCAATTTGATCTTGTTCTTCCAGCTATTCAATTGATTCTTAGCACAATCTCATCCTTCTTCCTTGCTATACATTTGGTTTATCAGGTATAAAAACTACTTAATTGAATTTTCAGGAAGTCTTGCTTAAGACAGGTACTATCCGTCTTAAAGTTAAGACAGGTCAAATACTACCAAATATTGTTAATAAATATAAAAAATTTGACTTTTTTAGACAATTGGTGGAGTGATTTGGTATATATTTGACCGTCTTAAACTTAAGACGGATGATGACCATCTTAAATGATAATTTGTGTTGAACCTTAATGGTACCCTCAAATTGGTTTGCCTTGTTCTGCTTGTTAAGTTGTTAGTAACTTTTGTATGCTTTTAATAGTTGTATATATGTAAGTAATTGAACCTTAATTCTATTATACTCTTTGCTGAATTTATATGTCTAGTGTAGAAGATGGTTGATCGGGAGTGGATGTACAATAGAGTAGATGAAGACGGATATCTTAGAAATGAGTTTGTTGTTGGGGTAGATACTTTTATAAATTTTGCTTGTGACCATGAAAATTTTAGACAATACCCTTTTTTAAAATGCCCGTGTTCTAATTGCTGGAATAAGCCACATATGGAAGTCGACTCAGTTAAATTACACTTATACAAGAATGGGTATCGTGATAATTACTCTTGTTGGAGTTGTCATGGTGAAACATACGTAGAAGCTCAGCCAAGTAGTGAAGTACGGAGTCAGTTAAATCCATATCGGGATATGGTGATTGATTCGTATGTCCCAAGAAGTGAAGTGTCCAGTGACGAGGGTTTAGAAGATGGTGAAGAGCCTCCGAACCAACAAGCAAGACAATTTTTTGATATGTTAAAGAATGCAGAGAAACCTTTATATGATGGTTGCAAGAAAACTTTGTTGTCAATGGCCTCAAGGATGATAAATTTGAAATGTGAATTCAACATTCCTCATCGTGCAATAGACGGGTTTGCTTCTTTTATGAAAGATATATGCCCAAATGATAATCTAATGACAGAATCATTTTATGCTACCAGAAAGTTGGTACAGGGTCTTGAACTTCCACATCTTAAGATTGATGTATGTCGCAAAGGGTGTGTCTTGTTTTTGAACGAAAATGCCCATCACAAACCTCACGTTGCAAAGGGTGTGTCTTGTTCTGTTAACGTGGGACATGCTAGCATTAGCGGCGAGATAAAATATTTGGATGATAAGGACTATCAAGTTGCTCATGGTTATGTATTAGCTAATTGTGAGTTGCTGAAAGATTACGAAAGGTAAAAAACATCACAAACCTTTCTTAAGTTTATTTATTTGTGAAAGTCTTATTGATAGTCATTATGTTTAAAAGGGTATTTGAGACGGAGTTGAAAAGATTACATCCACGAGTACGTCCTAATGAGATATGGAACAAGTTTGCTGACCAATTTCCCGAATGGCTGAAAAAATATGTAAGTATATTACCTTACCTTAGAATGTTGCATTTGTACTAGCTTATAATATTTATTTCGGCAATCTTTGAATATTTACTACAACAATTATTGTAGGTTACAAAGTCAGAACATATCAAGACAGATCTCATTAAGACCCTTGCCATCGGTCCTTATAAATCTGTACGAAAATATGATCATTACTACATTAATGGTTATAATTTTCATACTTACTCTTATGGGAAGAACAAGGCCACGATGAATTATGGCGTATGCGTGAAGAGCTTGCAAGGATCAAATTACTATGGGATTTTGCAGGAAGTTTTTGAATTGGTTTATGGTGGAGAAACAAGAAGCTATAAGACAATATTGTTTAAGTGTGACTGGTTTGACTCCGGTAACGGCACAATAGTGCATCCACAGTACAAACTTGTTGAGGTGAATCACACAAAAAAGTATTTCAAGTACGATCCATTTGTTTTGGCTTATCAAGTTCAGCAGGTATACTATATGCCTTACCCAAGCCTTAATAAAGACAAAGATTATTGGTGGGCTGTGTTCCCAGTGAAAGTGAGAACAACAATTGATATTCCTAAAGTCCAAATAGCATTCCAAGAAGAGGTCATCGATAACCCACCTTTATTGTCGAATCCTAATGATGGTATGGACGGAGTTTGGGAGACGGATGGATTTGAAGAAGCGGTATTGCTTGATGAAAATGACGATGATGATCAAATTGAGGTGGAAACAGATGAGGAGGAGGAATTATTGACTGATGATGAAACAAGTAGTGATGAGGCTGAAAGTGACGATGCTTTTAATGCTTAAGCTTTTTTTTTATGTCTTGGACACTCATTTATGTTAATTTATGTGCTTTATTTGTTCACATTTCACATTATTAAAGTACCATTGCACTCAGTTATGTTACGTACATCATTTATGTGTTCATTTGTCTAGAGCTGTTTTATACGATTTGAAATCTATACATGCCTTTTGGAAAGATAGATGGTTGGCCGTATGAATAGGCTGCGAGGTAACATGGATGAACAATCATTTGAGGAGGAAGAGGATGACGAGACTCAAGAACCAACTCAGCCCATCAATGTGGAACAATCTGCCAGTGAGATTTCTGACACTTGTGGAAATCAAGCGTCTACCATAGTTCTTGTGCCTGATGGATTATTTTAATATTCATTGTTTTTAATGTCCTTTAGTTTATTTCTCGTAAATTGTTTATGCTTTAGGTTGTTTGTGGTATTAAATTTGCAGGTTCCATGCAAATTCAGTTGTTCAAGTTATAACCGACGGTATTTAATCATATTACGATGCACCTTATACTTGTTGGAAAAATGCATCAGACATTGCTAAAGGTCAATGGTGGAGATTTTTCAGGGTATGATTAATTTGTAACGGTGCTGACATTTACACTTTCCCTTTTGTAACACATCTAATACATGTGCTTGGTGTTCGTTGGTGTTAATTTATTAATGACAGGAAAAATTCAAATGGAGCGAAAATTATTCACATGCAGTGAAGCGTCAGTTCAATAAAAAAGCTGGGAGTCGTCTCAAAGACATGGTGAATAAGGCAGACAAGGTGCCCATTCATAAAACTATTTTTTGGATGTCGACAACAATTAGACAAAAGCTTAAAAAGGTTAAATCCAGTCCGGAGTTTAAGAAGAAATCGAAACAAAATCTACACAATAGGATGGGTGGATCGAAGGGTGGCACAAAGCATTGTCAAGGTTCAATATCATCTATGCAAATAGCTAAGAAAATGGTAAATCGAAATGTCTAAATTTAAATTCATATTTGAAGTAGATTACTTATAAAAGCTTAGTTCTAAAAATTCATTTACATGTCCAGATGAAAGATTCTGGAAAATTTCCGACAGTAGCTGAACTTTTTGTGAGGACACATCAAAGGCCAAAAGACAAGTCTTTTTGTGATCCCCGAGCAACAAAGCTAAATGTGAGGTTCATAGATACTTAATTTTATTGATACAATATTTGGCAGTGTTGAGGCTGTTGGCTTTTCTACTTTCCTTGTTCAAATTGTCTTGCATCTTATCCTATTTCATTTGAATTGGTTAACTGCAAGATTGGACTGGGGGCTGTTAAGCTGTTATTGTTTGATCTGCCGCTTTTGTTTTGGTTAAATTAGATCTATTCATTCCATTAAGTTTGGTGTAGTGTTCTCCAGTTTGTCATATACCGGTAGGCTAATTGCTTGTGGAGGACTTCATACAGTCTTGCCAGACATGCACAAGATACATATCCCATGGTTAAACTGAATTCCTGTAGGTTTGACTAAGCCTAGGACCATGTCAATCTGAAAAATATTCTTATACGTGTTGACTCTGATTTATTATGTAGGATGATTATGAGGCCGAAGTTGCTACCATAGAAGAAAACGGCGAAATTTCCAACTCAACTAAGAATGACATATTCCTAAAACATTCAGGCGGATTTTCACGTCAAGGAAACCTCTATGGAGCTGGAAACAGTGTGAGTTTATTTTTTGACCGTCCAAGTGGATCATCCAAGAACTTAAGGCAAGCAACCCCGAGTGTAGTATCAGTACTCGAAGAACAACTTACATCGACAACCAAAGAGTTGGAAGATACTAAGCGACAACTTGCCGAAGAAAAGAAAAAGACAGACGGACATGGAAATGATCTGGCTAGTCAGAATAAATTGATTGAGGGACTATATGATGCACTAAATGTGATGTCTCAAGAGATGCGTAGGTATGCTCCCAGCGAGTTTGAAAGCCAACAAGCTTAATCACTACTATGTCTAGGTACTCGTATGCTTTAGCTGGTAAATTTAGTATATAGCACTTAATTAGAAAGCCTCTGCAACTTTTTGGTATATATAAGGAGGAAGAATTTAAGCATTCAGCAACTTTTTGGGTATATAAGGAGGAAAAACCTTAAGATTCTTGGATTTTCAGGAAGTCTTAACAGTCGTACGTGCTAGCCGTCACTTTTTGGTGTAAGGAGGAAGAATTTGAAGGCTTCAACTACTTCAGTCTAGTAATAAGTTTAAGATTCGTGCATGCTAGTCATTGCTACATATATGGTATAAGGAAGAATTATTGACTATCTTTTGTAATGTGATACAATAGCTACTATTGTAAATCTTTTCATATATGATATTTATCTATATTTTGACTACTTTTGGTGTATTTAAGTTTTGATTTATAAATTTGACTACAATGAATTAACGGGGGAGATCGACTTTTCTCAAATCTCTTGGCATTTTAATTAGCAACCAACCTACTGATATATGGTTGCAAATTTGCGACTAAAAAAAATTGGTTGTTGTTTAGAAACTAATAGAGTTGGATGCTAATTAGCGACTAAAAAACGGTTGGTTGTTGTTTAGAAACTAATAGAGTTGGTTGCTAATTAGCGACTAAAAACTGTTGGTCGTACATTAGCGACCATAACAATATTTAGTTGCTAAATTGCGTCCAATAAAATTGGTCTCTAATTAGCAACTATCATTGTTGTAGACGCTAATTTGCTACCATATAGTTTTAGTTGCTAATTAGAGACTATTTTTGCGACCAACAAGATTTTGCGACCGGGCCTATAGCGTCCAAAAAAAAATAGTCGCAAATTGGTTGCTAAACTCAGTTTGCGACCAAATACAAAGGTTTAGCAACCAACATGGTTGGTTGCTAAATGGCCTTTTTCTTGTGGTGGATGTGGAATGGAGTTAGAATCTTGGGATGAGACATGGGAATAAGATTCCAAGGGGTTGGAATGGATTTAGAACCCCTCGGGTATCAAACTCCATTCCAAAAAGTCTCAACCAAACACTTAAATGACTGTAATCCATTCCAATCCATTCTAAATGCCCCAACCAAACACCCCTTTAGTTTGTATATATTGTATAATATTCTTACAAAAAATAGGCAAAATTATTATTAGTTTCTTAGCATGTATACCGTAATTTGAGGTAGAACTTTAGTCGTAGCCGATCTGATACATATAATCGAACTATATCATAAGCACTTCATAAAATCATACTCTGTCAAATGATTTTGTGTAGATCTTAAGCTTTGTTCTTTTTCGATGAAAGGAGGTGAACTGAATTGAATGAAACTGAACAAACGAAACTGAATGTAGCCGAACTGAACGAAACTGAGTGAAACTAAAGTAAGTGTTAATTTGTATAGAGATGAGTTGAACTATAATGAATTGAACTAAATGTAACTAAATAAAATCGAGTTCAACTGAAATGAGTTGTAATTAAGTCATAAAGAACCTGACCAAGCTGTTTAAACTACAACAAATAGTTAATTTTATCTTGTTTGCCCAACTTTTTTTATATAATCTTTGCTAGATATCATTGCTCTTATATTTGATCATTAATATTTGTATATTTGATATTCTTAAAGAGATTATAAAGTTGTAGTTTTATCCCGTGATCAGTCATCATTATTTTTATACTTTAAATTCTTAAAGAAATTATAGAGTTATTGTTATATACAGAGTGTTATAACTCTTTGTAATTAATAGCCTTCAATTTTTCTTGCAAATATTAACTTTAAAATCGTGTATTAAAGTATAAGTACCTAAGCTTATGTGTACTTTTTTTTTGAGTTAAATCAAAGTTCATATTTTTAATGTGTAATTGAATGAGCTCAGATTTAATGCACGTGCGATGAACGTGCATGTTAATTGTATTATATAGTGTATAATGCACTGATAGAGAAATGTTTATGGCTAATTGACTATAATTTAAAATAGGTTGATGAGTATTTTAAACGAATACATATAAATGACATATATAGATTGATGTACTTCGTAGTGCATACTCTATAATAAGTTCGATCATTTCTCTGGTTCGTAGTTGCGTTAAAGTACATGTTTTATTAATTCTTTTCTTATCTTATGGGATCAATATATAGAGCTATAGAGGATTATGTTAAGTATTATCTGACCTACATTTTTATCTCACTGAACATTCATATTAATGGGTCTTGCCGTGCAAGAACTTTAACAATGAGTATTTAAGATCGTAGAATGGTAGTACTATAACATTGAGTTTAAGATGGTGAAAAATAAGCAATATTTTCTTTGTCTCACTTGTATTAGTTTACCCATTCTGTTAAGTATGTCGAAGGTAAACAAATGTGTGGAGAAGATAGTATTAATCAAAGGGTAAAAATTAGCAAGAATAAGTGTCCGTAGCTATAATTCCATTTGTAAGATATAAATGCGTTATAAGTTAGAATAACTACATCTAAAATCAATGCAATTCGGAGAACTAATTCTAAGAGATTAATCATAATTTAAAAAATCCAACCTTAACAGATACTCTCAAATTTAGAGTGATCGAATTCTGGTCATATGCTTAATTTAACATGAACATATGTGAGCAATCAATATGTTGGTCTGATGATCCTTCGTCTTTAAGCAACATGTTTTGGTACTCCATACATTATTTATGCAAAATTGTTTTGATAGATAAACAATGCCTAACTTCAATCCGGATCACTATTACTCAAAATCATTATCTATCACAAATAAAAAATCTAAATCATTTTATACAACTATGTTGATAGCGGAATAAAAAATTAAGGGCTTGTTTGGTTACCCTTTAAAATCATGGGATGTTGAACTTCCTGGGAAGTGTAAAATCATGTTGTTGTTTGGTTGCCAATATCATGGGAAATAGAACTTCCCACATGAATTTACTTCCTCCATTATGTGGGAAGTTACTCACCAAGTCCCCCTTGGTCAATAGAACTTCCCGCATGAATTAACTTCCCATATGCGAACCAAACACTTTTTGCGAATTCACATGAATTGGAAATTCATGTGATCTTGAAGTTCCCGAGAACTTTAATTCCCCTATGTCAACCAAACAAGCCCTGAAATTGTGAATGAACTTAATTATTGTGTATCAAATACCATTACTTGCAACGCAGAAAGGCAGTATAAATATCATAATGTTAACTTTGTTATTACCTTTTCACATAATCACAATGTTTTGCACGAAAAACTATTGTTGTTGATGGCATTAGCGATGAAACATCAATCTTGGGTTCTTGTTCTTGACCTAAAATATATGAAGAGGAATAATTAGAACTTCAATTAAAAATAATGGGAGAATAAATTATATAACTAAGCTTATAATAGTTTAAAAATAATAATTGGTACACATGAATGCATCAAGAAAATAATGGGCAAATAAAATAGAAACATATATTAAAAGTGGTCCGTATAAGACGGAGAATAATAAGTAAGCGAATGCATCATTAGGAGATTGATGCATAAATTTTAACAATATGAATTAGATGTATGAGGAATTTTCGTTTTATATATACAAAATAATTTTTTTCTTTTTTATTCCAATACAATACAAATACATATTTAAGATTAGAATAAACTTTCATTATTATCTTTTAGCAATATTTTATAGTAAAAAACACCAACAAAGTTGTGTCCATGAAGGACTTCAGTTTACGATAAACATTACAGTTAGAGCAACTTTTAAACTCTCAACCGAAGGATGGTCTATTAAAAAATATGCTACCTTAATTAATATAGATAGATAGATTATTGTTTTTCTTTTTTTTAAAAACAACCAATTAAATCGCGAAATTTTTTGGCCAATGAAATCTCGTAAAAAATAACAGCCAATCAAATAGCTCGAAAAAAGCTTCCTTTAATAATAATAATATATATATATATATATATATATATATATATACACACACTACATGTTTTTATAATACACGTTTTCATTTTATAGTGACCATAATCATTTTATCGTTTAATTATTTTGTATTATTCATGAGTCATGACTGCTTTGTACATATTTTAAATTCTTTCACAGTAGATGTATTACAAAAATATGAGAGAGACGTCTCAATAAGTTATTGAGAAATTATTTTTTTTACTCTTTTATTTGTATTTCGTGACCCTTTTGTCATTGATCGTACTATAATAATTTCGTACTTATTTACATAATAAATGTACTCATTTTATCTTAATCATACGGTTTATCAAGAAACTTTACTTTAAACTAGTTTAGGAAAAATTCAAATTCTTATATAAGATATAATTGAACTTATATTTATTGTTTTTTAATTGTATGATAATTTTTTGAACTTGATATATTTGTAACGAGTTCACAAAATAAATTTACAATATAACTCATATTCTTTCCGCTTAAGCTCAAAATTTTTATTAAAAAACTCAATATATGTATCATTAGTTTTATACATCTGGTTTATGATCCACTCATTGCATGTCTAGTGAGCAAAAATACCTTTTTGATGCTTTTTCATATTTCTGTTACCCATTGCATGTTTAAATATCCTCCTTTTCATTTTTGTCTTATTTATACAAGTGGTAACTACTTGACCCGTCTTAACTTAAAACGGATATATTCGTCTTAAGAGAGACTTACTACTAGTATTGTGTGCAATGAATGAACTTAAAAACCCGGTTACGAAAAGTCGTCGATGTTTTATAACAAATCGTCGACGAAATCAAAAAAACCACAATACCCTTACTCTTATTCACTCATTCTCCCTAACTCACCCCTTCATCTCCCTCGACTCCGATTACCACCACGCGACACGACCATCGGAGCCACACGAGACCAGCACCTCACCACGCCGACCACCGGAGCCAACAAGAGTAATGTAAATCTTTTTTTGAATTAATTTAGTTTTAATTGTATAATTTGATGTTAATTAGACTAGTAATCTTCTTCATTTATGTTATTTTGTTGTTGTTGTTGTTGTTGTTGTTGTTGTTGTTGTTGTTGTTGTAGCTTTAATTCGTTTTTGTTGTTGTTGTAGCTTTTTCAATTTGTTCTTCAATTTTTCGGATTTGTTGTTGTTGTTGTTGTTGTTGTTGTTGTTGTTGTTGTTGTTGTTGTTGTTGTTGTTGTTGTTGTTGTTGTTGTTGTTGTTGTTGTTATTAGTGTTGTTTGTAGTTGTTATGGTTGTTGTTGTTGTTGTTGTAGCTTGAATTCGTTTTTTTTTGTTGTAGTTTTTTCAATTTGTGTTCAATTTTTCGGATTTGTTTTTGTTGTTGTTGTTGTTGTTGTTAGTGTTGTTTGTAGTTGTTATTGTTGTTAGTGTTGTTATTTCGGGTTTGCTAAGATAGAAGGAATGAGAAAATTGATGTCGGGTGGCTGTGTGGGTAGGACGTTTGGATTCAACGTCCCATATGGGAAAGGATGTTGAATCCTCACGTCCCATATGAGAGAGGACGTTGGGTTTGCACGTCGAACATGGTCCTGAACATTGGGTTTCCACGTCCAACATGGTCCTGGACGTGGATTTTGCACGTCTAAGGCCATGTAGACGTGAACATTACACGTCTCACATGGTCTTAGATGTTGAAATTCAACATCTCTGTTGGTTTTGGACGTGAATTCTACACGTCCTACCCATGGTTAGACTTTGAAATTCAAAGTCCGTCCATGGTTCGGGCCTTTTTATTTCGTTTTAACCATATATTTTCAAATTTAAAAGTTAAACTTAATTTTTTTTTATAAAAAGTTGTTAATTTTGTATTTAAATGGGTAGTTTTTATATTTTGTATAAAAAATTGATAATTTTGTATTTAAATGGGTAGTTTATATTATTTAAGTTGTTAATTTTGTGTAATTTTGAATTTATTTTTTATTTTATTATTTTTTTATGAAAAGTTGTTTATTTTTATTTATATAACGCTTTAATCTTGTAAATGCAGATGTCGAACAGCGAAGATTATATTATGACTTCATTGGGCCGTACAAAAGACCGAAGAGTCACTGGCTCTAAGCGGCATGTCCCTATAGCAGCAGCAACGCCACGTCCTGGTCGGGGAGGTAAGGGTAGGGAAAGAGGAAATGACATCCAAATGAGCTCTCCCGACCCTAATCCCGTGGTCGTTATGGACGAGTTTCAGTTACCGAATGCGTTTTTCAGGGCGCCAGTAGGTTGTTCTGATGACGAAGAGGAGGAGCACTTTGAGAAGACGGTCTGGGAGGATGATCATGATGATGATGACGACGACGAGGAGGAGGAGGAGGATGACTCCCGTTTTCTGGAGGAGGAGGTCGTCGTTCGACCACATAAGAAGGTGGTACGTGAGGCTAGCGGCCGATATATGCCGGTTGTGGATGGTGCATCTAGTAGCACGAGGAGGAAGAGGACTCTGGATCTATCTTGGCGCCTTACCAGTCTGATCCGGTTGAGGGTGGTCGGACTGTCCTTAGCGTCCTACGTAGCTTTGGCGGCCATATAGCTTACCGTAGTTGGACGGATCAGGGAAGCGTGAGATCGTGACTCACGTGTTACGAGAGGCCGAGTGCTATGGAGAAGATGGGTAAGATGAAGGTCCGTGCTGGGGTGATGGAGAGAGTTAGCCAGAGCGGGCTTGATCATTTGAGGTTTTCTTTGACCACCGGGTTGGATGAGAACCTCATCAGTGCTTTTCTAGAGAGGTGGCAGCCTGACACCAACACTTTTCATATGTCGTTTGACGAGATTACTATCTTGTTGCACGATGTTCAAAAGATCCTTGGCATACGGGTGGATGGCTTGAGGGTTGTGGAGGAGAGTCATACGAGCGGGGAAATTGGTCTGAAGGGGAAGGTGGTTGTCTTGTTCGGTATGGATGTGAAAGATGTGAGACCACCGTTTTACAAGGGTGGTGGATTGACAGTGAAGAAGTTGATGGAGCTTGCGAAGACGGGTAACCAGCATGACTCGCTATGGGCTTACATGATGTTGTTGGTAGGACATACTTTGTTCACAGACAAGTCTAGTGACAGGGTTATTGCTCGTATGTTGGGGATGGCTTCGCGTAGGGAGGCCGCTGGAGTTAGCAGTTGTTTACCGTTGCTTCGGGCTTGGATATATGAGTACTTTCCCATGTTCAGACCGCACTCCGGCACTCCGGTTATTATGTTGAGGGACGACCACTTGTCGAGACTTTGTCACGGGTTCCTAGGTTTAGGGGAGATGCTCGGTTGTTGGAGCAGCACCGGCAGAGGTTGGACAGGCTTAGGGCGGAGCAGGTCACATGGCTCTCTTACGATGTTATTACCCCACACAGGGCTTGCGCTAGTTCGCTCAACTCGGGCCTGATTAGATTTCTGAATATAGTGGAGCTGCACCAACCTGATAGGTCTCTCCGTTAGTATTGGTATGTTCAGGTTATCCCGGCCCCTATGCGGTTCCCCGTTGTCGATGTTCGTCCGGCTAAGCCGATTTTGGGTTATAGGCTCAGTTACGATGATATTCATGATTTGGAGTGGGGTTTGAGTGATGCGGAGATTGTGTTGAGAGAGCGGCTTGACCGGGCTTTGATGCCGTTTCAGAGTGATCCCCGCTACATGGGTTGGTATCGGAAGATTTCGCGTCCCCACACTTGTACCCCCCTGCACGCCGTATTCAGATGCGCTCACTCCCTTTCAGCGAAGAGCCAAAGGTTGTCGAACGGTTAATCGCCATTTCTCATAGATATATAGACAGTCTTCCACGGAGAGGAAGTGGCAATATATGCGGAGATTGGTGGATGAGATGAAGCCGTTCTTCAGAGCCGAGAATGATGTTGAGGATGCTGCTGTTGATGCTGATGAGACCTCGTAGTGTTATGTATAGACTATTTTGTTAGTTACTGGTTGTGATATCCATCATTCTCTGAATTCAAAATGTTCCAAACAACCAACTTCTTCCCATTTATATCATTAGCGTAGTTCTCCACGGCTCGAACTCGAAACAAACACTCACACTTAGCTGTCCCTTTCTTCTTAGGCTCCTCGGGTTTTTCGGGATCGATCTTCTTTCTGGTTCGGCCGTACCTTAAACAACGAAAGTATGAGCCGAGCAACTCCAATTGTCTACGATTTTTTGTCCTATTTGTTGCTTTTACTAAGGCAAACCCGTTATCAAAGGCTATTTCTGAGCCCAGTCAAACTCCCCATCCCGACTCACAAAACATGTTTCCGTCTCAAATAGGTGGTTGTAATTAACATCATTTACACCAAACTCATCAAACGAATCCTGTTAACACGCAAAATTAATAATAACTATATTCTAGAATATGAAAAAAGTGTTGGAGATTGTGTCCTCCACATGTAGTGTGATAACGTCATTGCACATACCCTTGTACGGACAAGTGGGAGATTGTTGGGGCTGGTGTCCTTGACAATTAAGTACAATGACTTATTAAATCTCTTTAAGGATCACAAGGGCATACTTTTGTATTATTACCAGTTGATCCACGTTTATCAATAACGGTTGGCTTGCTAGATAAGTTTGACGTTATTGTCATACGGATGGCGGTGATCAACTGGTCCCTATACGTCACACCTATAGGACACGTTTGAGAGATGTGAAGGTATGAAAATACAGTCACATTTATGCCGGATATGACTAAACAGTTAGTCAGAGGTGTTGACTAATAAATTAGTCAATAAGATGTTGAGATTATTATTTAATACGGATTAAATAATTTTAGCTAATACGGATTACAAGATTAATTCGTAAATTAAATATAAACGGTTATATTTAATTAAATATAGTATTCACGTATTAATATAAACAGTTATATTAATTTGGGTAATTATACAATATCGTATTTTGTCAGACCATTATTAATATATCGACTGTATTAATATCTGATAACATGTTACGATTTATAAATAAAACCCGCGAACAACTTAAAGCTAAACGGGTCGAATCACGCATAGGTATAAGGTAAGAGTGGAAAAAGCCCACTCCTACCCTACCCGTTCGGCCGACCATGTGGTACTACATAAGGAGAGTTTTTCTCCTTATGTCAGTTACTGGTTGAATTACAATCTCAAGAATTAGGGTTTTGAGAACATTTTTTTTTCCCAAAACTCAGATCTCACATCTAAAACCTCACAAAAGCTCTCCCCATATTGCAAGGCAATTGGAGAGTACTTTCTAGCACACGCGGCATCATCTCAATCAAGTCTTGGGTGCAAGTTATAGGAGGGAATTTACTTTAATTCCTGTTCTTAGGCCATAAGCACAAAGGACCAAAGGTTGAATCCTTTTTCATGCTTTTTATTAACTTATGACTATAAACACAACTGTTTTTTTTCATTATAATCCTGCAAGTTTAGGGTGAATACATGCTTTATTCCCCACAAGTGGTATCAGAGCCTTAGGCCATGAAAATTTTACTTTTGTGTTTTTCATAAGTTTTTTTTTTAAAAAGATTTTGAAAAATCTCGTTTCTGCCGCTGCGTCGGTCGGTCGACCAGTATTAGCGGTCGGTCGACCGCCCCTGTGTGAGTTTTCTGTTTTTTTTAAAAACAGTTTCCTTTGTGGGTTTTCGATCTTGTTTTTCGATTCCTGTTTACATATTGTTAATTAATCGATATTCTTGACAATATGTGAACCTTTGTTGATGTTATTTTTGATTTACTTGTTTTAAATCAAAGTTTAAAAGGTAAAAACTTGTGTTAATTTCAAAAATTGCAGCGTTTTGCGTTTTCTGAAATTCGTTTTTACTGCATGTTGGTCGGTCGACCTAATTAATAGGTCGGTCGACCGATTTCACTGTTGCAGAATTTTTCCGTTTTTCGGCAGGAGGTCGGTCGACCACAAGTTCTGGTCGGTCGACCTCCCCCCTGTAACAGACTCGTTTTTTATTTTATTTTCGAAAATAACATGTTTTATTTTCACATGGCTTAAAATAATATACTATATACGGAAATAGTGTATTATTTAGTGAAACGGTTCACCCTCGTTTGATACATATTGTTTTAAAACAGTTTAAAATAATGGATTATATGTTTGTTAAAATTGGTGATTAAAACGGTATAGTCACTTAATTTTAATCTTAAAAGGTGGTTTGGTATAAATTTATTAATCATAATAACAGTATTATGTCATGTATGAATTTTATTTAGTTGATGCATTTTATTTATCGTCTTGTGAATGCCTTGAATGCTTTCAATAACGTATTTAATTTTTGCAAACGGTTGTAACTTAGTGTGGCCTTAGAAGATTGTGTCACCGTAATGATGGGACACGATCTTGCTTGTAATTTTGAGATCTTGAATCTCCGTTTTGGGTTTTTGCCATGTAATTACTTTTGTATTTAAATTAGAATGTATCTAGGACTACTTTTGTAATTTAAATTAGTAATTTTGTGAAGACCAAAGACAAGACGGAGACCGGATGCTCACTCCCGCTGCAAGGACCAAGATAGAACATCAAGACAAGCTTCTAGGGTCCAACAGTGGATTCCAAGTTGTTTTATGTTTATTTTGGTAGGATAGGCCACACTAGGACTTTTATTTACGTTTATTGCATTTATCTTTATGCTTTCATCGATAATAGCTTGCATCATTTTCCGCCTAAAAACCAAACCACCTATATCATGCCTGAAAACTGACTCATGTAGAGGTCACGCGTTAGTTTTCTGTGACAATACAGATGTCACATGTCTTTAAAAGCCATCACTTTATTTAATTCATTCACGCAAATGCTAGTTTTTAGTTCACTTAAATATGGATAAATAAAAGTTGATGGGGTCTTCCTCGTATAACCAAAAATTGAGATTAGTCTTTATAAATCAGCCTCCCATGAATCCCTTCTTCGTCGGTAGGCATAATATGACCCCTTCTACGTCGGGTAAGTGGGAACAGATGATTTATTTTATCTCAACATCATGGTCACTCGATAATATTCCAGTGACTGAGATGGACTAATAGATAGGATATACGGAAATCTATCGACCAAGAGTTCCAACGATTGGAATTAGCCAAACTGTGGGCTTATCAATATACGGAAATTGAGTCTTGGGATCGTTTATATAATTCTTGAGGGAGATCAATTATATAAATGCATGAGTCTACGAGTTTAAATTCAATTTAATATAGACTTAAATCACAACAATAAGTTGCTTATATGGTTTTGTTTTATCTTCTTTTCAGTGTAGAACACGTTCATTAAAACTGCTGTAAAACTAAAATGGCTGGTGAAGACCCAATGCCAAGTGCCAAGCTAGCACGTGAATCCTGGCTAAAAGCCTTCATGGACTCCATGAATCAGTCAACTAGACTGAGGAATGATGGGTCAAACTTCTCTGACTGGGAGGCAGCACTACGGAATGCTGCCATTGCTGACGGAAAGCTTAAGTTTTTAACTGAGCCCATTCCGCCACACCCAGGAACTGGAGCTAGAGCCAACGAAATTCGCGCTCATAGCGACTTCGTTATGGAAGCGGGTGCGATAAAGAACGTACTCATCTATGCAATGGAATCTAATTTGCAAAGACGCTTCATAACCCATGGTGCAAACAAGATTTTCACCACGCTCACTAACGAATTCTCCAAGGCTCCGAGAATCGTTTCTTATGAGCATACCTGTCGCTTCTTTGAGGCGAAACTCCAGAAGGCCCA
Organism: Silene conica; assembly: GCA_029255685.2. Classification (NCBI taxonomy): domain Eukaryota; kingdom Viridiplantae; phylum Streptophyta; class Magnoliopsida; order Caryophyllales; family Caryophyllaceae; genus Silene; species Silene conica. The sequence goes on along the minus strand of CM055317.2, from coordinate 9,077,746 downwards.
AGCTGTTAGCCCACATATTCTCAACATGATTGAGAATATCGAGAAACTGGAGTCCCTAAACTGCAAGATCAGTGAGAACATCATCGTTGATCGCATGCTTCATTCGCTTCATGATGGGTTCGCCCTCTTTAGGGCCAACTACTACATGAACGACATGAAGAAGACTCCTCATGAGCTCCACTCCCTTCTCGTACAGACTGAGAAGGATCTGAAATTAAGTGGGAGCATGAAGCAGGATGTTCTCATGATCTCCAGTAAGGGAAAAGGTAAAGGGAAGGCTAAAGCTCAGGGCGACCTAGCAGTAGGTAAGCCCAGGTTCAAGAAACCAGGATTTGCTAAGAGTGGGCCAGGTGAGTCGAGTAACTCACAAGGCAAGACAAAGAGCAAGGATACAAGCATGAAATGTCACCATTGCCACAAGACTGGGCATTGGAGGCGCTCATGCCCCGTGTATCGCGAGGACATTAAGGCAGGCCGCGTTACCCCTGTTGATATGTCTTCTTCTTCTTTTATTCACATGATCGATTGAGATTAACCACGCAAGTTGCGGAACTTGGGTACTTGATACTGGTTGTGGTTCTCATCTATGTAATCATGTGCAGGGCCTCCGAAACCAAGAACCCCTAATCAAGGGTGAGGTGGACCTGCGTGTCGGGAATGGAGCACGTGTGGCTGCAGTCTCGAAGGGAACATACGTAATCCAACTTCCAAGTGGATTCGAGTTATTTTTATATAACTGTTATTATGTTCCTAGTTTATCCAAAAACATTATTTCAGTTTCTGCACTTGACAAACTTGGTTTTTCATTTGTAATAGAGAATAATAGCTGTATTTTCTCCTTACACAATATGATTTATGGCAAGGCAGTTTCCATGAATGGAATTTATGTTTTAGATCAAACTACTGAGATATTACATGTGAATAATAAAAGAATAAAGGTAGGTGACAAAGATCAAACTTACCTATGGCATTGTCGTATGGGACACATAAATGAGAAACGCGTTAAACAGCTCATACAGAATGGAGCTATTTCGCCCTTTGATTTCGAATCATATGGCACGTGTGAATCATGTCTCATCGGCAAAATGACTCGTATTTCCTTCAAAGGTGTTGGAATGCGCGCTGCCGACCTATTAGGACTCATACATACGGACGTATGTGGCCCTATGTCGATCAACGCACGAGAAGGCTATAGGTATTTCATCACTTTCACGGATGATTTGAGTAGATATGGCTATGTCTACTTGATGAAACATAAAAGTGAATCCTTTGACAAGTTCAAAGAATACCAGAATCGGGTACAGAACCAGCTGGGTAGAAAGATTAAAGCACTACGCTCGGATCGTGGTGGTGAGTATCTTTCACGCGAGTTTGATCAACACCTAAAAGACTGTGGGATCGTGCTACAGTTGACTCCACCTGGAACACCACAATTAAATGGTGTGTCCGAACGGAGAAATCGAACTTTACTTGATATGGTTCGATCCATGATGAGTCACACCGTTGTGCCTGATTCATTGTGGGGCTATGCTCTTTTGTCAGCCGCTCTAATACTTAACCGAAGTCCGTCTAAAGCTGTTGACAAAACTCCATTCGAGTTATGGAAGGGAACGGTCCCCAACTTGTCCTTTATTCGGGTTTGGGGCTGCGAGGCTTATGTCAAGTGGAGACACGAGGATAAGCTCGGCCCGCGATCGGTCAAGACATACTTTATAGGCTACCCAAAGGGAACGTTTGGTCATTACTTCTACTCGCCTACCGAACAACGTGTTTTTGTTGCGGCTAGTGCGACGTTCTTAGAGAAAGAATTTCTCGAGAACAAGTCGAGTAATAGAACCTTCGAGTTATCGGAGGTTCAAGAACCAACTACCGAGCAACCATTGGAGGAAACAGTACCTTCAACCGAGGCTGCGGTAGATATCCCTGAGGAACCTAGGAGGTCAGGAAGAGTCTCTATTCCACCGGACAGATACATTGGTATGGTCGAGGAACACGATACAGATGACGTCTTACTCCTAGAGGGTAATGAACCCACAACCTATAAAGGTGCCATGACCAGTTCTGACTCAAAGCTATGGCTAGAAGCCATGCAATCCGAGATGGACTCCATGTATGAGAACAACGTGTGGGATCTTGTGGACCTACCTGCAAAGGTACGTCCCCTTCAATGCAAATGGCTTTACAAGATAAAGCATGCCGTGGAAGGACAACAAGATATCCACAAGGCTAGACTAGTTGCTAAAGGTTTAACCCAAGTGCCAGGCTTGCACTACGATGAGATCTTTGCACCCGTAGTCATGCTACGTTCCATTCGGATTATCTTAGCGATCGCCGCATTTCATGACTATGAAATATGGCAAATGGACGTTAAAACCGCCTTCTTAAACGGTTATTTGGAGGAAGAGTTGTACATGGTATAACCCGAGGGTTTTATCGATCCAGCACATCCTAAGAAAGTTTGCAAGCTTAAGCGTTCCATCTATGGACTTAAGCAAGCATCGCGGAGTTGGAATCATCGCTTCGACCAAGTGATAAAAGAGAATGGGTTCATTCGATCAGTCGAGGAACCATGTCTCTATATCAAGTCGAGTGGGAGTAAGATTGTATTCCTAGTACTGTATGTCGATGACATACTCTTGATTGGGAATGACATACCTCTCTTATCTTCGGTTAAAGCATGGTTGAAAAACCATTTCCAGATGAAAGATCTGGGAGAGGCACAAAGAATTTTGGGCATCCGTATCTACAGGGATAGATCACGACGGATGTTGTCTCTCAGTCAGGAATCTTATATAGAGAAGATTCTGGAGAGATTCAGCATGACGAACTCCAAGAAGGGGTTCCTTCCTATGACTCCTGGGCTTCACTTGAGCAAGACTCAAGAAGCTAAGTCAGTGGAAGAGAAAGAGCGCATGAGTCGGATTCCTTATGCTTCGGCAATAGGATCGATCATGTATGCCATGATATGCACACGTCCTGACGTTGCATATGCATTGAGTATGACAAGTCGATTCCAATCTCATCCAGGTGAACAGCACTGGATGGCCGTGAAAAACATTCTTAAGTACCTACGGAGGACTAAAGATTGGGGATTGACTTATGGAGGCGACTCAACGCTCTGCGCCACGGGTTACGCAGATGCTAGCTTCCAAACGGATCGAGATGACTCGAAATCTCAATCTGGATTCGTTTTTACTCTTAATGGTGCTGCTGTCAGCTGGAAAAGTTCTAAACAGAGTGTTACAGCAGATTCTACGACTGAGTCCGAGTACTATGCCGCCTCAGAAGCAACTAAGGAAGCAATATGGATGCGTCAATTCTTACAAGGACTATCAGTAGTGCCTAGTTCGAATGACCCAATCACCGTCTATTGTGACAATAGCGGTGCCATCTTCCAAGCTAAGGAGCATAAGTCTAGCAGCAAGGCTAGGCATGTACAACGGAAAGCTCATCTAATCAGAGATTACGTGGAGCAAAAGGAGATTTTTATTGAAAAGATCGCTACGGATGACAACATAGCCGATCCTCTCACAAAAGCATTACCACGTGATAAGCATGAAGGGCACATTCATTCCATGGGAATTGGATGTGTTCCTAAGTTGTAGTACTCTTTTATGAATTCATGTAATAATTCATTTTCTCGTGTACTCTATTCAACCTTATTGTTATGATATAAAATGTTTTGTTTCTCATGTGGAATTGTACGCCAATTTTGAACACCACAAAGTGAACTGATTAATATTACATCGTTTTGGTCCTTGATTACCCACTTGAGCTGATAACTCAGGTAATCATTTTGTGACGTTGGTTGATGGTGGGTTCAACGAGCCATAAGTCACGTGGATGACTGACCAATCACAAAGGCGAGTTATACGGATATATCGTAGGACACCCCGTGACAACGTTATGGAGTCCTAAATGTTTTATAACATTGGGTGCCAGGTCGTGGATAGGACCTCCATAGTGTTCCTTAGAGTCGAGTCTTTTGACTTTCAACTGTTTCTTGAGATTAAGACAGATTTTGGGTAACTTTGGTTTCTTTCCCACGGTAACCGTAACAGGGGCCAAGAGGATTTTTTCTGGGTTATTTCATGCTGGGCGATATCGGCAGGATTCGAGTTGAGGGAAATATCCAAACCCTTATCAGGATTTTATCATTTCTCAGGGCCACTCGAGGAGTAGTAACTGAAATGCATGGCCATGCTCGAATACAGATTCGTTTTATCAGTTAAGTTACTCTCTAGTCGGGGAAACCACTCTTGATACAGATCGCTTGTGAGATACGACCTTTGCGAATGCGGATTTGCAAATTGTCTTACATTGAGTGGGAGAAATTTTAAAAGGATATGAGATTCGGTTATCGCACCTACACTTGTACGGACAAGTGGGAGTTTGTTGGAGATTGTGTCCTCCACATGTAGTGTGATAACGTCATTGCACATACCCTTGTACGGACAAGTGGGAGATTGTTGGGGCTGGTGTCCTTGACAATTAAGTACAATGACTTATTAAATCTCTTTAAGGATCACAAGGGCATACTTTTGTATTATTACCAGTTGATCCACGTTTATCAATAACGGTTGGCTTGCTAGATAAGTTTGACGTTATTGTCATACGGATGGCGGTGATCAACTGGTCCCTATACGTCACACCTATAGGACACGTTTGAGAGATGTGAAGGTATGAAAATACAGTCACATTTATGCCGGATATGACTAAACAGTTAGTCAGAGGTGTTGACTAATAAATTAGTCAATAAGATGTTGAGATTATTATTTAATACGGATTAAATAATTTTAGCTAATACGGATTACAAGATTAATTCGTAAATTAAATATAAACGGTTATATTTAATTAAATATAGTATTCGCGTATTAATATAAACAGTTATATTAATTTGGGTAATTATACAATATCGTATTTTGTCAGACCATTATTAATATATCGACTGTATTAATATCTGATAACATGTTACGATTTATAAATAAAACCCGCGAACAACTTAAAGCTAAACGGGTCGAATCACGCATAGGTATAAGGTAAGAGTGGAAAAAGCCCACTCCTACCCTACCCGTTCGGCCGACCATGTGGTACTACATAAGGAGAGTTTTTCTCCTAATGTCAGTTACTGGTTGAATTACAATCTCAAGAATTAGGGTTTTGAGAACATTTTTTTTTCCCAAAACTCAGATCTCACATCTAAAACCTCACAAAAGCTCTCCCCATATTGCAAGGCAATTGGAGAGTATTTTCTAGCACACGCGGCATCATCTCAATCAAGTCTTGGGTGCAAGTTATAGGAGGGAATTTACTTTAATTCCTGTTCTTAGGCCATAAGCACAAAGGACCAAAGGTTGAATCCTTTTTCATGCTTTTTATTAACTTATGACTATAAACACAACTGTTTTTTTTTCATTATAATCCTGCAAGTTTAGGGTGAATACATGCTTTATTCCCCACAAAAAGACCTAAATTTTTATGTAAAAAACTTAATAAAAAGACGAAAAACCAATTTAATAGTCTGATCCATGAAGAGACTTTGAATATTCACGTCCAACACCATGTTTGACGTGAATAGTACACGTCCATACCATACAAGGACATTGAATTTACACGTCCCGACCAACACTGGACTTTGAGTTTACACGTCCAGTCCATAGGGGACGTGTAAACCCAACGTCCTAGTCCAATATGGACGTCTACATTCAACGTCCCCCTCCATTATGGACGTTGAATGTACATGTCTCACTCCATAGGGGATGTTGAGTTTTCACGTCCCTTTTTTCATTATGAAGGTAAAATTTCGATGGTCGTGTCGTTTCAAGCGAAATTTCTATGCTATGGGGCGTGTCGTGTCGTGTTTAATACTAATTCAATACTAATTCTATGAAGACTAAACATGTAATTTGATTCATATAAACTAAATGGCTTGAACATGTAATTCTATGAAAACTAATTAACATGTAATTCGATTCATATAAACTAAATGGGTTGAACGTGTAATTCAATAAGTACTAGTTCGATTCAAATGAAAAAAGATTTTTAGTCACTTACCGATGAATCGTTGTTAGCGTTTGACGTTGATTGTTGGTTGCTTGACATTGAATCGTTATGAGAAAATCGAGTTTTTTATTTGAAGTGTTGTTGTTTGGGAGAGTTTGCGAGAGTTTAGAGGAAAGAAAAGTTAGAGAGATGGAGAGTAATGGCAATGAAGGTAAATTTTATGAAAAACGTCGACGATTTGTTATAAAACATCGGCGACGTTTTGTAAGCCTCCTTAAAAATAAAAACAAATAAACCAAGTAAAGAAAGGGCATGCTCAATTTCCCCAAAAAATTGGGTAAATACTTCCGAAAATTAAAAAGCTTGTAACTATATCCAACTAAATCATTAACACATAGCATTAGGAGTTGAGCCTTTGCTCATTGTTTGTTTGTGTGAGGTACGATTTCGATCTCTTAAATAAAAATAAGTAGACGAATGGTTATAAGGTGTGGATTGAGCATTTAAATAACACAAATACTGAGGATGGATATCCGTCACAAAATCGTACCATTTTACAAGTAAATTGGTCGAATTTTGTGCAAGTGAGGATAAATTGTTGATTTCTTTATTATGTGAATAATATAGAGTTCTAGAGAGAATATGAAACTAGAAAGGGATATAGTTTTATTCATAGGAAGAAAGTATATATAATACAAGAGGTCATCGTGTGTAGGTAACATACTATATCTTAGAGATATGATAATATATGAACATCCATAAAGATATTTCATAACACTGAACAGTTTTTTAAGTGTACAATTTTGTAATTGTTTTATTGTGTAATCATCATTTAGGAGTCGTAACATTAAATGACAAGTACATGAATTGTGCTTTAATATTCTAATTTTGTGCTTTGCTAGTCACATTATATAATCAGGAATCTCTGCAATTCATGCCGAAGCACTGGCACTCCTTGATGCTTGTAATGACGCGCTCAACCAGGGGTTCTTTCATGTTGATGCCACATCTGACTGTCTCAATCTGGTATTGCAAGTTAATGGATGCGGGAATATCGACAAGGACATAATATCAACAACCAAAGTTATTTTACATACTATTAGTAATTTCCACTGTTTTTCTTTGAGTCATTGTCCTAGGAACATCAATAGATTGGCACATGCTATTGCACAGGCAAACATGTGAGACGATCCTAATCTCATGTCAAAAAAAAAAAATATATATATATATATAATCAGGAATAGCTTAACAAGAAGTTCATTATTACAAAATCTCGTTGAGCAAGAAAATACAAAACTGACCTAGAGAAATTTTCTCTTTCTATTATTACAAAATCTCGTTGAATACGACGGTATTCGTCATAAGCTGAAAACGGATAGTGTCACCCTCACAATATGCAAGTAACACTAACCCTAAAGTGTTTTAGTTCTCTACCCTTCAGCACCAGAGGCGGATCTTAGTGTTAGTGGGCCGGGGCCAAGCCCCCCTGACGTTGGCCCAAACCAATAGCTGGCCCCTAATGGCTATGATCTACCCCTAAAAAGAACCATTGTATAAAGAGGTCCAAAAGCAATAAATTCAGAATATTGTGGGCCCTATTATTGTGTAATTCATATTGTTAATTATTCATTTAATCTTAACTAGATTTTAACCCGTGAAATTCACGGGTCTGTTTTTAGTATTTTAGATGAATATGGTTAATAATATCAAATATAAAAAAAATAATTATTTACGGAGATTTGTTTTTAGAACTTTAGATGAATGTAGTAGTTAATAATATCAAATATAAACAAACTAATTATTTACGGATAAATTTATTTCGAATGATTTATCACACATATCGGTATACATTAGTTGTCATATATTTTGTTCATTAAGATGTTACCCAATACCCATTGCACCATTTTACATATGTAAAATAATTTTACAATAAAGTTGTATATTACATATCCTACTTTAAAACCAAAACGTAAATAATATGTTGAAACTTAAGTAGTAAATGGATAGTTGGATTTAAAACGTAAATTTGGTTAAATTTAGTACATATGTTTGTATTAAACATTATTTGTTGTGCACAACTGTCTTACACTAAGACGATCCAGTTTTATTAAACAACCACCCATTTAGTAGGGCTGAGCATAGGTCCAAAACCGGACCGAATCGGATCGAACCCGAAACCGAATTCTACTAAATTGGGGACCGAAGACCGGACCTATAAGGAACTGGTCCTGGACCGGACCGGACGGGTAAAAACCGGACCAACCCGAGACCGGACCATTCGGACCGATATCCCATTTGATCAAATTTTCTTATTTAACTAACAATAAAAGTCTTGAATAAAAACGCATACTCTAATTTGTACTACTTTCCACATCACGCAGAAGAACACATAAGTAATAACTAGCCAAAATAACACATTAAACAACTTTAGAATTCAGAAGTCAAGAGTTCAATAATCACAATTTTGACTCAATTCGGTCCTATCGGTCTGGACCGAAAATTTTCGGTTTTGGACCGGACCGGACCAAAACCCGAACAACATAAACTGTTGGACCGAAACTCAACCAGTCCGGGTTCGGTCTGGACCGAACGGCCCGGTTCGGTCCATTTTTCCGGTCTGGACCGAGTTTTGCTCACCCCTACCATTTAGTATATTAAATAAAAAATTTTTTGTATTAAAATGAATTGCCTTAATGTGAAGAATCGTGTTACACTATTACGAATAATATAATAATTTGAAATAATATAATAATTTCAAGAGTTCAAGTGATTGTGTTTACATAAATTGCTAATATTGACCTGAGTTCTCTCACTTATGTATTATCACGTAGTATTATATTGAGTTGGAAATAATATTTACGGATAGAGATAATTAAATTAAAGACAATTGGGAGGTTGATTGATACGTATGATTCTGAAATTGCTAAGAATTATATAATAATTTGAAGTAACATAATAACTTCAAGAGTTCAAGTGATTGTGTTTACATAAATTGCTAATATTGACTTGAGTTCTCCACTTATGTATTATCACGTAATATTGTATTGAGCTGGAAAAAATATTTATGGATACAGTCATAAAGATAATTAAATTAAAGGCAATTGAGAGGTTGATTGATACGTATGATTCTGAAATTGCTAAGAATTATATAATAATTTGAAATAACATAATAACTTCAAGAGTTCAAGTGATTGTGTTTACATAAACTGCTAATATTGACTTGAGTTCTCCCACTTATGTATTATGACGTAATATTGTATTGAGTTGGAAAAAAATATTTATGGATACAGTCATACAGATAATTAAATTAAAGGCAATTGGGAGGTTGATTGATACGTATGATTCTGAAATTTCTAAGAATATAATAATTTGAAATAACATAATAACTTCACGAGTTCAAGTGATTGTGTTTACATAAATTACTAATATTGACTTGAGTTCTCCCACTCATGTATTATCACGTAATATTGTATTGAGTTGGAGAGAATATTTACGGATACAGATAATTAAATTAAAGACAATTGGGAGGTTGATTGATACGTATGATTGTGAAACTGCTAAGAATATAATAATTTGAAATAACATAATAATTTCAAGAGTTCAAGTGATTATTGTGTTTACATAAATTGTTAATATTGACCTGACTTCTCCCACTTATGTATTATCACCTAATATCGTATTGAGTAGGAAAAAATATTTACGGATATAGATAATTAAATTAAAGGCAATTGGGAGGTTGATTGATACGTATGATTCTGAAATTACTAAGAATATTTACGGATACAAAAATTTTTTGACTGCACAATTTCATTTGGAATTAATTCAATATAGAATATTCCATATTTGACTATTGCATATTTTATTCTATATCCATAATTCCATAATATTGCTTATAGTTAGCTGAAGTTTAAGGATTTTCCATGATTTTCGCAATTATAAATCTCAAAACTTCTTATATTTTTTTAAGTGTTTCTAATAGCTCTAATATTCTGCCACGTAAGCGTTTGGAAAAAATTGTAATGCCATGTCAGCTTCTTTGGTTCTTGCATTAGTAAAATATATGATTATTAATTTAATAAAATTAATTACGTTGAACTATAACGTGACGAGAATTAATTTAATAAATTTAATTACATTTAGGCAATGAAGTACAAAATATCTATATAAAAGTATATAAGAAGAAGAGTGACAAATGAATTGAACACGTGTCACCCTCACATTAAAAATTTTCCCGCCCAAGTTCCAATGATGTAATATCGATTTTGGAAAATCTTAGAAAAAATATTCTCACTGATAATGTATACAAAATAGGGAATATTTGGCATGTCCATACAATATTTTAATAAATTTAGACTGATATTCAAAATCTAAAATATTCCTATGCATATCGGTGCAAAAATATTCTATATAAATTTGGAAATGTTTAGACTATAAAAATATTCTATATAAATCCGTGCAAAAATATTTTATATAAATATTCTATAAAAATTATTTTATATATGTTTTAAATTTAGACACTTCTTGATGCCAAGAGACAGCAAGCAATATTATTCAAAGATATTATCCGTGCAATAGTAAAACCTCCAAAAAATATTCTCACATACAATTGTTGGAAAAAATACGTATTTGCTAAATCCCGCACGCTACTTTACTTAATCCAACACTTTTTTTATGCTAAATTTCCATAATTACCCTTATTAACAAAAATTAAAAAGACTTTTAAAGAAGTTAAAAGACTTCTCTCTCTGTAAACCTAATCAATTAATTATTCGTTCGACTATTATGGATCGTAATTCTCACATATCAAACGTAACTACGTAAGTTCATCGTTTCATCGTAATTTTTTATTAAGTTCCGTCTTTTATTCAATTTAGTTGATGTTTTTTTTAAAAAAACGGGTTTTGTAAGAATTAGTATTTGTATTGAATTTGGTTGATGAATGAGTGGTTGTGAGGATGGCAAGTCGGAGAAGGGTGGTTGACGGATGACGTGGGAGGGTGGTAGATTCATGGTGCTTGCTAGTTGCTGTGTGCCAGTGCACTAAGTGACTTGCCTTTCTTCTTTAACAAACCCAAAAGAGAACTGGGTGATTCGTTAATGCTATTCTTTTTTTTATTCGTTAATGCTTGAATTTTGATTAATTTGCTCACCTTGCTCACGTATCCTAATTTCAATCCTAGTTTGTTCATTAATGCTATTCTTTTTTTTCCTAATTTTGATTTTTATTTTACTTTATAATTAATATTTTCAAATTTAATTAAGTTTCTCCATAATGTTTTTTTTTCAGGATGATTCGAATATTGAAAAACAATCGGAAAAATTGATTGATACTGGATTTATATTCAACCTCCCTGCTAAAAGGTACGAAAATCGTGTGCAAATGATAGATGAAATAAAATCACTTGGTTTGTTACATAATATTCATATCCGAGTTTGGCAACATTTTCCAAAACGTGGTTTCGGAGAGCAAGTGCTTAGGTTTGCACACTCTGGAGATTTTCGTATGTGCAAAAAATCCATTATGCCATGTAAGAGAGCTTATACGGGAACCATCAAATGTCAATGCCCATTTCGTTTAAAATGTGTGAAACAAAAGGACTGTAAATGGGAAATACATGTTCTGAACGGGTATCACAACCACAATCTTGTTAAAAAAGCACGTGGTTTGAATGCAAGAACTAAGGAGGATATTGTGAGAATGACCGCCAGTAAAATTAGTATTTCCAACATATTGATTGACTTGGGTAACAAGGGTATTAGCATTAATGCAAATCAAGTTTATAACGTTCGTGCTATATGGAAAAAGAAGGCGAGATTTTATCGTACAAGCGCAGAACAAATGTTGAAATTAGCGGAGGATCATGGTTATCGTGTTTTTCACCAAAAAATTCCTGTTGTAACTCAAAAAGGTACACATGAACTCACTGACGTCTTATTTGCTCATCCAGATTCGCTTCAACTTTTGAAGGCTTATCCACATGTCCTTATTGCTGATTGCACATATAACACCAACAAATATAAGTTGCCTTTGTTGGAAGTAATTGGAGTGACACCGGTTCATAAGAATTTTTCTGTTTTCTTTGCGTTCCTTCAAAATGAGCGTGAAACGGCATATGATTGGGCTTTCAACTGTTTGACAGAGTTGTTAGACTCAAATGAGCCAATTGTGTTTGTAACTGATAAGGAGACGGCATTAATCAATGCTATTGAAAAGAATTTTTTAAGTGCTAGTCTTTTATTATGTAGACGTCATATACAGAAAGATGTTGAAGCCTGGGTTAAGAGAAACTACTATGGTAATGCTTTAGTTGGTGAAGTTTTTGCAAAAGGAAAATGGACACAAATGGTCAGATCTACAACTCTAGAGGAGTTTAAAAAAAACGAGGAGTTAATGTTTACAACTTACGGTTTTATTCCCGGTTTGGAAGATTATTGTAAGAATACATGGTTTGACAAGTACAAGGAGCGATTTATATCGGTCTGGACAAATAAAATTCTACACTTCGGAAATGTTACCACAAACAGGTAAAACTACAAGGAAATAAGATTTAAATTCTATTTTGTACCTAAATAAGAGCATTGCTTTATGATATTTGTTTTTACAGGGTGGAGAGTGCACATGCAGCACTTAAACGACTTTTACGAACATCTGTTGGTGGTTTTGACACCGTGTTTGAGACGATTCACCAATTAGTCACCCTTCAAATCAGAAAAATAGATGAGGATTTAGAGACCCCCTTGAGTAAGCAGCTTCATGTTAGTCTTGTTATGAGTGTGTATCGTAGGTTGTCTTTCAACGTGACACATCATGCAATTACAACTATTGATCGAGAATTCAAAAAGGGCAATTATAATGGATGTGCTATTGAGATAACTCATGGTCTTCCTTGCAAATGTGTCATTAATCGTCTTCTTAACACATGTATTTTTATATTCACTATGTTCGCTAGTATGATTTATCGTTGTAATGTTACTACTTTTTCTTACTTAAATAAACGAACATGTGCAGATGGATGTATTGAACTTGATTCAATTCACCCATTTTGGAAGACTCTGCGTATAAGGAGCAGGTCGGAAGACAGCAACAATGATACTCTCTTGCAAGAGCATAATAAGTTGACTAAACTTGTGGACGTGGTGCTGAATAGTAATGCTGAAATGATAAAAAAAAAAGTTTCTGAATTTGTAGAAAACTTGTTGCATCCAATTAATATTATTGACCCAAAAGTAAAAAAGACGCGAGGGCGACCAAAAAAGACTTCAGTATCAAGAAAACCATCATACTGGGAACACATTGAGAAGAGATTTCCAGTCTCGAAGTGAAAAAAGAAAACCCAAGGTAATCCCGCTTTTGTACAAAACTTATTACTTATTCTACGTGTTTTATAAATTATCTGACTCAACAGGTTAATAAAGTTACAAAAAGTACCACAATTACGGCCGCCGCAACCAGTTTTTCAGTAGACATGCCGGATTTAAACATACCGTATTATATGCCTTCTCCACAAGTAAGTAATAGTCTTTTATAGTTATCAAATTATTAAATTATTATACTTTACTAAATTTAATTGCTGAATTTAACAGGAAACTGAGCATACATCACTTTTTCCTTATAGTGATCAAATTCCACATTTCATGGTTCCTTGGATAAACGATTGGGTGAACGTCGTTGGAGATGGGAACTGTGGATATCGAGCAGTTGCTCAAGAGATTTATGGTGATGAAAACAAGTGGCTGACAGTAAGACATGATATGTTGGGTGAGTTGAAAAAAATAGGCATATTTATATACAAATATACGGAAGCGAAATCGAGGTGGATGAAATGATTACGAGAGTTTCATGGTGGATAAGTCCTGCACCAAGTCAATACTGGATGTCAACTGAGATGGGATTCATCATAGCTACTTGCTATGATGCGATATTCACATATTTGTCATCAACTCAGTCCGTAACAACCTTACCGGTTACGCGAAAGAGTGCAATATCAGAGAGACCGAAACAAATAATTTCGATCGCTTTATTGGAATCATTCGATCACTTTATATGGGTATGTCGAGTTCATTATCTTTCTCTTCATACACGTGTTATATACAATTTATAACATATTTGTCAATGTATTTTAATAGGTGCGTTTTGGAAATGTGTCTCCGTTACCAACCATGCACCCGCTATGGAAATTTGTTGCTGATAAAAGTAGAGAATCGGAGTTTAAGCAAATTGAGACAAGAATAACATCCTACCGATCTCATTGGCCACGATCTGGAGATGCACCTCCAGCAATTTCCATATCGTCTTCCCGAAATATATAGTTCACAAGGAAGAGCTTTGGTTTTTTTTTTGTCTATATAGTAACTCCTTGTAATTAAAAACAAAAAATTATTCTATTCGTGTGAATTCGGATTTGTGCTACTGCTGGCTGAATCTCGTACTAATTAATGTCGCAAGACAATTAATCACTGCTTCATAAAACTGAGCTACTATTGTGTTTATCTGCTATGTCTTAGAGGCCACTGCCTATGAGTAACAGGTTCAAATGTACTCCTACGTGTTTTACAATACAAGCAGTGTAATGTGCAGGAATTTCTATTGGGTCTGGTATGTGTTGCAGTAGGTGTCAGCATTTGGTGACAGTGTAAGCTTTGTGTACTACTAACAAGTTCTTAGAAAACATGTAGCATCATATACTATTGATTGGTCTGCAAATATCCGCAATCACAAAGCTAAGAGAAAATGAAACATCATTGTCCAGTAGATCATATACTTGAACAGTGGGAGATCAGTCAAGAAGGCACTCAAGAAGTGTCTGAAAAATCTGCTTGAAGTAGCAACCGGCAACAAGAACAATAACAACGATTAATCTAAGAATATGCCGTTAATCTAAATCCCTGCGCATTTCCGATAAGATCCTTCAACTCGACGCCATAAATGGTCTCATTAGCACAAATGTGAAGTACGGATCCGCCCCGTTCAGCATCTCGGATTGTGCTTTCAAGAGAACTTTTTCCGGAAGTACGGCTGGCCGGCGGCAAAGTTAAAAACCCGATCGGTTGTTGTAGGTGCTGCGGCGGCCGGGGTTGAAACGGAACAGCGGATGTTGGGGTTTGTACGATTAACATTGAGATTCAGATTGAGGTTGTGGGTTGGTGTGAGGTGGGATTGGTGAAGGGGATTAGACGGAGGAGATTCCGATTTTGGGTGGTCACCGGCTCAAGGTATGAAATCGATTCTCGTTGGGTGGTCGCCGGCTCTCGGAGAGTGGTCGCCGGCGCTGGGAGGTGGTGGCAGAGGATGCCGGAGAAGGATTCTGATTTTGGGGATTTTTGGGATTTCGCATCTCGTTGTTTGGGATTATCTCTCTTGATTTTTTAGGAATGGTAAAAGTGAGGAGGGTAAATTTGGTATAGGTGTGAAAAATGTGTGAGATTGAGCAAAATCATGTGCGGGATTTAGCACGTCCCAAAAGATATTCTCACATATAATTACCCGTGTAATATTATTCAAAGATTCAATTAATTCAATGAGATCTAAACTACCATTATAACCGTAACTATAACATATATTATCAATTCTATAATAGTGCTATAATGTCACGGCTAAATGTAAAACTAAGAACTATTTTAAATAATTAGCTATGGGGTCATTTACCCAAGTGGTATGTAACTGGTCTGTCTTAAGAAACACTTATTGTTTAATCAAATAGAGACTAATATAGGAGATATTAAATTATACAATCTATATATCTATCTATATATAATTATAATAGAGAAACCATTAGACACGACAATCATTAGTTAAATATTTTCCAAGTTATTTTGCTCATTTCAAGTCATTTTGTTCATTAGAATTTTTGTTTTTTCCAAGTTATTTTCGAGTTGGGTGGTTTCAGATTATACCACTTCGAGTTGGATCAATTATGGGTCAAATTAGTTAAGAAAATTTTTGGGGCGAGTCAGATGAATTCGAATTTTGGGTCATATTTGGGTGATGTAGTTTGGGGCAATTTCGGGTTTCAGGTCAGCCTATTTTCGGATATGTAACAATAATTGTTCTCAAATTGAAATATGACAAAAATAATCGATAATAAGGGAAAAACTGTAATAGTCGTGCAACGGAAAATTAGAACTTATAAATAAAGATAAAAGGGGAGACGAAATATTACTCTAAGTTGAAAATTCCAAAAGATGAATTGTCGCTCTGACTAATTCTAACACATTGATAACAATGCTATTCTGATTTTTAATAAAACTAAGAACTATTTAACTATGCATTCCCGTGCAAAATTACACGGGTTCTAAGCTAGTTACTATATAAGTACATAAACTACATATAATAGGTCTCTAGTTGATTTTTTTTATCATTAGTAATTTACAATATATAAAAGACTCATGTTTGAAAACGTCATATAATATTTTTCAAAACTTTTCCGAAGGGTATTGTTAAAACACCTATTAAGATTCAAGTTTATTCTTTCCAAACTTTAAACGAACTCGCCCCCCTTGAAAATTAGTTCAAAATCCGCCACTCCTTCGCCTCCCACTTGCTTTATTATAAGAGAGACACTATTCGTCTTCAGTTTATAACGATTAATGCCCGTTACAAACAAGACGCTTTATTCTATTATTACTTGCCATCACTCACCATCGGTGGTTGTGCTTCAAGTTTTCGTAGAACCAAGACTCAAAATAGGCGGTTTGTTTTGTTTCGACTTTTTTTTTTTGCTTGTAAATCCGTTCGTTACTAAGGCCCTGTTCTTTTGGACTGAAACTGAACTGAATTGAACTTATAGGATCCGAACTGAACTTATAGGAACTGAACTGAACTAAACTTATACGAACTGAACTGAACTTATAGGAACTGAATTGAACTTATAGGAACTGAACTGAACTTATAGGATTAGAACTGAACTTATAGGATTTGAATTAAACTGAACTGAACTTATATGATCTGAACTGAACTGAACTTATAAGATATGAACTGAACTCAATTTATAAGATCCGAACTTAATTAACTTAATTTAATTTAAGTTAACTATTATTATTTTTTTTTTATTAAAAAAAATAAAGGAAAAATTACATGAAATTTGTGGGCACCCGCGAAACTAGCTGGGCGCCCACTCTGTTAGCAATAAAAACAAATTGTTCTCGTTGAGAGTCGAACTCAAGACCTCCCGCTTACTAAACGGGTGCTCTAACCAACTGAGCTACGAGAGCTGTTTTATCCAAGAGAGCATTGATAAAAAATAGTCTAAAAAACAAGGTAATATAAAATATTCTCCACTTTATATACAATGGTTTGTTCATAGTTCATACATTATACTACGATTATATTACGATAAAAAATAATCCACACATTACAAATTTTTTTAACCATTTATTTCCATATTATCATAATCCCCATCTACTTCATCTTCATTATCAATATCACTGTCAACAAAGAATACATAGCCTCGTCAAATATTTTTGACTATGTTGCTTCGTACCTTATACACGGCCATCTTCCGCTTTTATCAAACATGCCCGGATCTAATATCGATCATGAATGTCGATAGTTGAAGTATTCTACCATTCCTTCACGTGGTCTATACTTGTATTCGGGCATATGACATCAGGTTGAGTGTGTGTAAGATCGTTTGGTATTAATGAGATAGTAAAAACGGTTACAATTATTAATAATTTGTTCTTGTTTTTTTAAAAAAAAAAGTGTATCGAATAATTAAAGCGAAATGTTTTTTTATCGGTTGTTAAAATAATACTTCGTATATGGCTTTTTTGAATTGAATTTATATGAACTGAACTGAACTTATAAGAACTGAACTTAACTGAACTGAACTGAACTTATAGAAACTGAACTTATAGGATCTGAACTGAACTGAACTTATAGGAACTGAACTGAATTTATAGAAACTGAATTGAATTTAAATTAAGTGACTTGAAGTCCAAAAAAATAGAGTCTAAGATAAGCAAGTCCCCATCTATTGTGCCGTATTAGTCACCTACATGGGATTTGAGTGAAGATTGGAAAGATTGGTTTTGGGAGGTAGATCTACAATGTTTGAAGAATTAATGTATGGAGTAGTAACTCTTTAGCCCCTTTCTGTCTATGATTGGGAGTGATCGACCTTGTATAGCACACGATTTGATAAAATAATGTATTCTGGTGCCTAATTTTTCACCATGTCGCTTTCAAGTAATGTCACCGGGGACAAAAATTTGTAGGATTAATTGATAAGAATACTCTGAACTATGGGTGTCCTGCTCAAAATACTCCAAACTTTTTTTAACTACCAATATAACCAACTAATGCCCTCATTTGCTTTGAATATAATTTGTTGTTTTGTTAAGTTGTTGTAGCATGTTTTAAAGATATGATTAGGTAAATAGATTAACATAGAAGTAAAAAGAGAAAGACGAGTTAAAGAAGGGTTAGAAATTTCTTCACTTAATTAGCATTTAACAGGTCATATATTATAATAAAAGCGAATGAGAGCATTAGTTGGTTATATTGGTAGTTAAAATAAAGTTTGGAGTATTTTGAGCAGGACACCCATAGTTCAGAGTATTGTTATCAATTAATCCAAATTTGTAACGAAGGCGAAGATTTTATAGTACAAGGTAGCCTCGATTATATTTTAAAATATTTGAATGCCAACGAGGACAAACGATCCCGACCCACTCCAACATATAAGATGTTGGTTCATGTTTAGCTTTAACCTCTAAAATTTCATAAAAACAAAGCTTTAAAGGCTACTCAATTTGAAATATTATCAATGAGATATCATTCGTGGAGGGAAGCACTATGATTTCAAGATTAGTGTACGAAATAGTCGTATCAAATTGATCTTGTAAAGGACAATGAGAAAAGATCACTTTTAAGCTAAATTACTCCGTATGTTGCAAGAGATGATCCCTTATCATATACTTTATTAATGCAGTAGCCAAACGCTGACATGGCATCACCAAAAACAACCTACGTCTGACGTGACACGATTTCAGAGCTACTCGAAGATTTCCAAATTTTTTTTAAAAAAAATACAAATTTAAGCAAAGCCATAATTCTACACGTATATGCAACTAATAGTCAAGATTGCAATATTCCATAATATTCCACAATATTATGGAATATTGTTTTAAAAATAGATAGAAAATCATACTCCCTCCATTCAACTCTACATTATTGCACATATGGTTTATGCACAAGTATTAAGAAAACCATATTATAGTATTAAAAGTACAAAAAATGGATATAAAGTGTTTTGGATTATGTGTAATTTGTATAGAAAAAGTGGACCCTAGTAGTATTATAGTAATAAAAGTACAACCGAATAAGGAAAGGTGTAGTGTGGAGTTGAATGGACGGAAAAGGAATACATGCAATGTGGAGTTGAATGGAGGGAGTATATCATATCCCATATAAAATTTCATGATTCTACACGTATATGCAACCAATAGTCAAGATTGCAATATTCCATAATGTTCCTTACTGCAGAAATTCCTTTAGTTTAGGAAAAAAGTCAAATAATAGTCAAAATATTAGGATCGGGTGAGAACGGTTATTCGGTGCATACGGTGAGAACGACCTACAACCATTGGATTAAAACACAATCAACAGTTAGGAAATACCCACAACCCACATTCTAGATACATTTTTTTACAGAGTAGATAATTTTTTTTTTTACCTTTTTACACAAACTTAGATACATTTTTTTACGGAGTAAATATATTTTTTTTACCTTTTTACATAAACCTATATACATTTTTTTGACGGAGTAAATACATTTCTTTTCACTTTTTTACGTAAACCTAGATACATTTTTTGACGGAGTAGATACATTTTTTTTTTACTTTTTTACATAAACCTAGATACATTTTTTGAAGGGTTAGATACATTTTTTTTTTTACTTTTTTTACATAAACCTAGACACATTTTTTGAAGGAGTAAATACATTTTTTTTTACTTTTTTACGTAAACCTAGATACATTTTTGACGGAGTATATACATTTTTTTTACTTTTTTTACCTAAAACTAGATACATTTTTTTGAAGGAGTAGATACATTTTTTTTACTTTTTTACATAAACCTAGATACATTTTTTGAAGTTATAGATACATTTTTTGACGGAGTAGATACATTTTTTTTTTTACTTAAACCTAGATACATTTTTTTACGGAGTAAATATATTTTTTTACTTTTTTATATAAACCTAGATACATTTTTTGACGGAGTAGATAAATTTTTTTTTTTACTTTTGTACATAAAACTTAGGTACATTTTTTGACGGAGTAGATACATTTTTTTAACATAAACCTAGATACATTTTTTGACGAAGTAGATATATTATTTTTTCCTTTTTTACATAAATCTAGATACATTTTTTGACGGAGTAGATACATTTTTTACTTTTTTACATAAACCTAGATACATTTTTGAAGGAGTAGATACATTTTTTTTACTTTTTACATAAACCTAGATACATTTTTTGACGCAGTAAATACATTTTTTTTTTACTTTTTTACGTAAACCTAAATACATTTTTTGACGGAGTTGATACTTTTTTTGACGGAGTATTTACATTTTTTGACGGGGTAGATACATTTTTCGGAGTAGATACATTTTTTTTACTTTTTATATAAACTTATATACATTGGTTGATGGAATAAATACATTTTTTCACTTAATGAAATATTGGTTACTTACAAGTTCCGTTATACAAACTTTTTGCGAAACCGGCTCTAAAAACTTGACATAATCGAATGAGCTAATGCTTAAAAAAGAGTCTGTTCGAGATTAATTAAAAATAGTTACAATGAACAAGATTTTAAACAATATTAACAATAGACGACAATAATAACAACGATAATCAGTGACAAAAATCGATGACAAGAAATTCAAATAACGAACAAATTCGCAGCTGTAAATCATGACGCCGACAACAAATTCAATCCACCATCACTAAATCAAACAAAAAATTACAATGTACTGTGAAAAATAACTGTAAATTATCGTTGGCCCGTTGGCCGGCACATATTTTTACATGGGTAAAGTTGCTGAAACCTATATATGACTTAATTAACAATTATGATAAATAATCTAGTAACCCCACGCACAAAATGTCGAGGCATGTTAATTAATTTTACAAACCCGTCATTTTTAATTGCCAGTTAATAAATCAATGGTTGAGTAGGCGTGTTAATAATTGCAAAATTGGAGAGAGACGGAGTGTTTGGTTGTTTAGTTAATGAAATCCGGTTCCTCCATCTTATAATAAATCAATGGTTGAAAAGTGTTCTCACCGTATGCACCTAAATATTTGAGTCCATGAGTCCATTTAGAGTATCACAAGTTGTATTAAAAAATATCACGTTTTTTTTACACTACAATATCACAATGTCACAACCTTTTCAATACAATATCAAAGGAAACAATAGCACACACTATATAAAACAATATCACGAAATTTTTTCCAAATACTTTTTTTCCTGAAATTTTTTTTTCAACATTTTTTTTTTCAATTTTTTTCTCGATTTTTTTTTCAAATTTTTTTTTTCAATTTTTTTTTTTGTGATATTATTTTGAAGAACCGGTGACATTATATTGAGTAATTTGTGAAATTGTAATGAAAAAAGCGAAAAAAATTTCGAGAAAAAACGTCTTTTGTTAAACAATATCACGCACTATATTAAACAATATCAAGAAATTTTTTCCCGAAAATATTTTTTTCAAATATTTTTTTCAATTTTTTCTCCTGAATTTTTTTCCGAAATATTTTTTCTCGAATTTTTTTTTGTGATATTATTTTGAAGAACCGGTGATATTGTATTGAGTAACTTGTGATATTGTAATGAAAAAAATCGAAAAAAATTTTCGAGAAAAAACGCCTTTTGTTAAACAATATCACACACAATATTAAACAATATCACGAAATTTTTTGCCCGGAAATATTTTTTTCAATTTTTTTTTTCAATTTTTTCTCTCGAATTTTTTTTCCGAAATATTTTTTTCTCGATTTTTTTTTCGTGATATTATTTTAAAGAACCAGTGATATTGTATTGAATAATTTGTGATATTGTAATGAAAAAAAAATTCTAGAAAAAACGCCATTTTATTAGGAAAAAAAACGTGTTTGTTTTAAAAAAAAGTGCATACTAAAAAAAGGGAATTTTTTTAATAAAGAAAATGTCATTTTAAAAGAAAAGGCAAAAAAAAAAGTAATATTGAAAAAGAAAAAAACAAAAAAAGGAAA
The DNA here is from genome assembly GCA_029255685.2 of Silene conica. Lineage (NCBI taxonomy): Eukaryota > Viridiplantae > Streptophyta > Magnoliopsida > Caryophyllales > Caryophyllaceae > Silene > Silene conica. The sequence goes on along the minus strand of CM055317.2, from coordinate 9,055,502 downwards.
AAAATTTGATATTGAAAACACGTGATACTTTTTATACAACTTATGATATCATTGTTAGACTCATGGACGCCTTCTCTTTTAAAATGACATTTTCTTTATTAAAAAAATTCTCTTTTTCAGTATGCACTTTTTTTTAAAACAAACACGTTTTTTTTAAATAAAAATGCGTTTTTTCTCGAATTTTTTTCATTTACAATATCACAAGTTACTCAATACAATATCACCGGTTCTTTAAAATAATATCACAAAAATAAAAAAAATCGAGAAAAAATATTTCAAAAACAAAATTGAAAAAAAAAATTTGGAAAAAATATTTCCGGGAAAAAAAGGTTTTGAAAAAATTTCGTGATATTGTTTAATATAGTAAGTGATATTGTTTAATATAGTGAGTGATATTGTTTAACAAAAGGCATTTTTTCTCGAAATTTTTTTTCGATTTTTTTTTCATTACAATATCACAAGTTACTCAATACAATATCACCGGTTCTTCAAAATAATTATCATAAAAAAAAAATTGAAAAAAAATTCGAGAAAAAAAATTGAAAAAAAAATTCTGAAAAAAAAATTTCGGGAAAAAAAGTTTTGAAAAAGTTTCGTGATATTGTTTTATATAGTGCGTGATATTGTTTCCTGTGATATTGTATTGAAAAGGTAGTGATATTGTAGACTTTGTATTGTAAAAAAAAACGTGATATGTTTTAATAGAACTTGTGATACTCTAAATGGACTCATGGACTCAAATATTTAGGTGGACTCACCGGATCCCGCCTCTATATATATATATATATATATATATATATATATATATATATATATATATATATATATATATATATATATATATATATATATATATATATATATATATTCTATATATATAGGGTTGGGATCCGGTGAGAACCACCTTACAATGAAAACCGGTGAGAACTCTTCCTTACGGAGTTTTTTTTAAAAAATTAATGACATAATTGGATTCGGCATGGAATTTTATGGCCAGAGAACATATTTCTTGGTCTAGAAAATAAATACTAGTGGCGGAAAAATGATAGATACGAAAACATAGATAGTAGGTGCATGCAAATAAATAAACGTATCTCACCTTGATTTCCGTCACTAGTATTTATTTTCTAGACTAAATATGTTATTAATTTTTTTAAAAAAAGTCCGTAAGGTAGAGTTCTCACAAAGTTCTCATTGTAAGGTGGTTCTCACCCGATCCCATATATATATATATATATATATATATATATATATATATATATATATATATATATATATATATATATATATATATATATATATATATATATATATATATATATATATATATATATATATATATATATATATAAAATCTGTGACATGACATCACAAATTTTCATTTAAGTATGACGTGTCGTCGTATTAGAGTAATTGAAAAGAAATAAAAAACAGTCAACCATTGATATAAAAACTGAATCTGACATATTGAATTGGATTGGGATATTCCATATTCAAAATGGAATATTCAGGTATTACTTTTAAGATTAATTTGATTAAATTAATTATGGAGATTTTTCAAAGATCAATATGTGAAATGTTAAAATTGTGGAGATTATATATACTAAAATGAGTTATATTAGTAAACTAATTCTAAAATATTAAAGTTTAGAAACCAATTGTCATTATTCTAGGGAAAATAGTGTGAATGAAATTAAAAAAAAAAATCATTGATTTCTGAAATCGGAAGTATGATCAAATCACATTGAAATTTATTTCAATCATTTTACAATGAACTGTGAATGGGATATGATCGATATCCTACTCAAAATACAGCTAATCACTTCTCAAAACACTATAAGAGAATTACTATAAATAAAATACATGTAATTATCTCCATCCTTCACAATTCACAAAAATCAAAAACACTTTTAAGAATTATGTTATGGCTTTCAACTGCATTCTCATTGCCATGTGTAAGACGGTTGCACGCAACAACTGTTGTTCACCTTATGAACATGTTTAATAAAAATAATCAAATTTACGTGTTTAAACCAACTATACATTTACTACTTCTGTCTCAACAGTTACTTTACGTTTGCTTTTGTTGTACGATCTATAAGACTCTAAGGGCCTGCCTGGGATGGGGGTAATAGACCGGAAAAGGTCCAACTTAATTTTTACGGATTTTTTGTTCAGGTTTGGTACGGGAGTAATTAGTGCGGCCCAGTAACTATTACCTCCCAAGAGGGGTAATACATTACCTACCTCATACCAAGAGTAATAATTCAGCCGCACAAATTCTTACCCTAATCTCTCTCTGCTTTCCTGTGAATCTCTCATCTTCTTCTCCAGCAACAGTCAGGTATTTGCTCTTTCCTCCATTTTTATGCACCATTTTTATTGCTTGAACACCATTTTTGTGACGATTTTGTTGTTGATTGTTGTCTATCTCGTTTATAATTTTTTTTTTGTTCTTGGTGATGATTTTTTTGTTGTGACGGATCAAACTCGATTACAACAATGTAAATCTAGACAGTGACATAATTTTGCAACGAGTTCAACTATTACAATAGATTATATTCTATTTTTTTTATTGAGAAATGTTGAAGTGGGGATAAGAGTTTATGGCACTTTATTGGCTTTCTTCTGGCTTTATCATTCGAAAAATCGACCAACGCCTTCGTACCTCTTCCCTTGTCAGTTGTCATTCTTCCAGGTATATTCAAGAGAGAATCTGCACCCATGAATTTTAATTGTTTATTCTCTGGGATTCTTTGATTTACTTTATGAGATTTGGTCATGATATTGTGATTGTATAGCATTGATTACAAATGTGCAATATTTATTGTTTTAAATGGATTCAATTAGCCACATATTTAAATTAAAGTTGCAATCTGTGTTATTTTCTGAGTTGATTGTTTACATGTCTCTATTGATTAGTTTACATGTTTTCTATGATCTTGTACGCAGTTATGGCGCGTAGGTTATTATCACGGAAGCAAAAAACCATAGTTGGTCTTATTTGGTTTATTAGAATGAGATCTATGATCTTGATATCCTTTTGTTATTACATGATAGCTATATTAGAAACTATGAAAATTCCGCACAAGAAAACCTCTCACACAGCAAAACGAACCATGAGTCAAGGATTGAAAAATATACATGAGTTTCTACATTCTGATCTAAGTTGCTTAGATCAACTTAGAATGGACAGGTTTACATTCGATGTATTGTGTGGGTTAATTCGAACTCATGGTCTTCTTAAAGAGTCTAAAAACATGTTTTTAGAAGAAAGGGTTGCTATATTTTTAAATATATTAGCACATGACCAGAAACAACGAATGCTTGTGCATCGTTTGAAAAGGTCAAAAGAAACCGTGAGTAGAAACTTCCGTCAAATTTTAAGAGCAATTTTACGCTTGTATAAGTATTTGATAAAGACTCCACAACCTATTGAAGAGGATTGCGGTGATTCAAGGTGGAAATGGTTTAAGGTAAATTTTAATCATCTTAAAGCCCTTCTCGATAGGTTGTTGGTTTTTTTTATTTACTTTCTCTTGAATTTGCAATGGTATGTAGAATTGCCTTGGAGCTTTAGATGGCACACACATAAAGGTAATGGTCCCTATCACCGATAAACCTAAATACCGTACAAGAAAAGGAGAAATAGCTACAAATGTTTTAGCGGCTTGTACTAAGGATATGCAATTTACCTACGTTTTGCCCGGTTGGGAAGGTTCCGCAGCCGATGGTAGAGTCCTTCAGGATGCTATCAGTAGACGACATCCTCTTATAGTTTCTCATGGTGAGAAATGTTTCCCACTGTTTTCTAGTTAAAAAACTATGCTAGAAGTAAATAAAATAATTAAACTTGTGAACTTTTCAACTTGATAGGTAGTTATTACCTAGTTGATGTTGGTTTTACAAACGGTGAAGGCTTTCTTGCTCCTTATCGAGGGACAAGATATCATCTCAATGAATGGAAAGATGGCCGACAACCAGTTAACCACATGGAATTCTATAATATGAAACACTCATCAGCACGAAATGTCATTGAAAGGTGTTTTGGGTTGCTGAAAATGCGTTGGGCAATACTTAGAAATTATAGTTTTTATGACCCGGATACTCATACCGACATTATAAGTGCCTGTTGTCTTATTCATAATTTGATTCGTCGAGAAATGAGTTTTGATCCCATGGAAGCTTTATTAGATACAGAATATGGTAGGCAGTTTATGAATGATGATGAAGATCGTATAGCTACAATTGATACGTCTGAGTCTTGGACGGAGTGGAGAGAAAAACTAGCTAAAGAGATGTATGATAGTTGGCGATTTCGTAAGCCTTTTGTGTTTATTAATTACGTTTAATTGCTTTAAAATACAATGAACAATTATGTACTCTATTTTCTAATCATGTTTTTTCTGCAATTGATTTAGTTTGTTTACTTCATTATTTTGTAAGAATTCAGATGTATTTATTGTCAATTTTGAGTTTCTGGGATACATTTTGCAACTGTAATTGTCAGATTGCTGAATTTTCTTCACTCAGTTATGTACTCTATTTTCTAATCGTGTGTATTTGCTCCTTAAAAACATTATACATAGCATTTATGACGACCGAAATTGAAGCTAGTACTGAAAAGATTGGTCCGAGAAGGTGGACTGTGGAGGAAGATACTGTGTTGGTAGAATTGTTGTCATCCTTGCATTTGGATGGAAGATTGGAAGGCTGAGGGTGGGTTCAAATCTGGTTATTTGGTTCATTTGGAGAAGTTAATTTCAGAAAAATTGCCAGATGCGGGACTTAAAGCCACTAACATCGAATCAAGACTTGCTTATCTGAAAAAGCGGTTTAATGCTTTGCTTGAGATTAAACAGAAGGGTAGCGGATTTGGATGGGATGATGGTCTAAAAATGGTAACCGGTGAACGCAAATTGTACGACGAATGGTGTAAGGTACGCATTACTTTTCCTATTTTTCCTTTCTTGATTTTCTGGCTAGTAATGTGCATGTGCAGCTACTTTGTTCAACAAGTGTGCTATTTTCTTTGAAATTTTGTGTCTATCAGTGTCTATTTTCTTTGAAATTGTCTTTGAAATTTTGTTCAACAAGTGTGCTACCTAGTACACTAAAACCCAAAAACCCAGTAGATGCACAAAAGAATATTCCTGTAGATAGGAAATCAGTCCTATTATACGCTGCACTTAGAAAAATCTGCCCATTACCGCAATTGATTCTAGCTAATGCATACTCAGAGCATACAACTGATCCATTGCATAACAGCCCTGCAACTGATCCATTGCATACTCAGAGCATACACGCCTATTATTGCCTTGCTATTGTTTTAGTGACAACTTGAGTATTATGAAATATAGTATACTAATTTATTTCTCATCTAAATTTTCAGTCTCACAAAGATGCTAAGGGCATGTACCGGAAACCATTTCCATTTTTTGATGCTATGGAGGAAATTTATGCTAAAGATAGGGCAACCGGTGCTAAAGTTAATATGGCTCTTGATAGGGATGATCAAGAAGTCACTAATGAGGTAAGTGAAAATGTACAAGAAGTTCAAATCGGTGAAGTTTCAAGTGAAAAATCGGAAACTAGTAAAAGAGGTGGAGATGGAGGTTTACCCCAACCAACCAAGAAAAAGTTGCGTAAAAACAAAGAACTTGTGAATATACAAAAGGGTTTCGAAAATTTAATGGGAACCATGCTTGAGAATAGCAATGCTCAAATTGCTCAATTGACCGCCATGCTTGAAGCACCAAAGAATTACAAGGTTGGTTTGCGTGAAGAACTAGGCAAGGTTCAAGGTATTCCTAGGGTCAATATTCTTACTTTGTGTTCGACTATGACCGAGAGCGATGTTGCCGTTTTCCGCGACTTGACAGACGAAGACGAGAAGTATGAGTTTTTAGCCATGGTGTTAAATAGGCCTTCTTAAATGGAGATTATGAGCATAAACATGGTTGTTCATACTCCATTCCGTTTCATTTTGTATTTTGAGAACTCTTGTTTAACTAAAAAAATGATCTTTTGAGCAATGTAATAGATTGAAGAATCTGATATTGTTGGGACTGATTAGTGAGATGGCTGAAAATTTTACTCTTGTACCAAACTTAATGAATTGTTAAGGCAGTAATTATTCCCAAAAAATGTCAAACCAAAGGTCATGGAAAAATCTCAGGTATAAAAAATTTGATGGGTAATTATTTCCCCCACACAAATCTCTCCCTCAATTATTAAGGGGGTACCAGGCAGGCCCTAATAGACAACTTTTGTTGCAGGACTATATATTTTACATATTTTAAGAACGGTGTAATGGGTAATTACAAGTGCACTATTTTTATTGTAAATCTTGATCGTCCTAATAAACAAAATATATAATAGCTCATGTATATTGGCATATGTGATAAATAATTCTAAATTAATTTATCCGTAAATAATTAGTTTGTTTATCTTTAATATTATTAATAACTATATTCATCTAAAATTCTAACAAACCCGTGAATTTCACGGGTTACAACCTAGTTAAAATATTAAAACAATAAAACGTTGGTGTTTTTCAAAGGTGAAGAGTTAAGAACGAATAAACACCTAAGAGGGGGAGGGGGTGAATTAGGTGTGACCTTTTTAAAATTTTAACGACAACTACACTTGAGAGACTTAATGACGAGTAAGTTCACAAGATGAGCAAAGTGTTCTATGCAACAGTATGATTGACTGTTACACAGAAACTTGGAATCGTTCAAGTTAGCGAGAATAAAGCGAAGAGTATGTAAGTAAATAAACAAACAACCAAAGTTAAAAAATTGGTTCAGTCTCTACTCCGAGACCTACGTCCAACCGTTATTTTATTGATTGTTTAGAAATTTACTCCAACAACTAAACGAATACAAGTAAAATAACTCGCCAACCTACTCCGGTTGCATTTGCTCAAAGCTACTCCGCTTCAAGACTTGACTCAAACTTAAAGCTACTCCGCTTCAAGAGTTTTGGGACGTTCTATCTCTGGTTTACAGGATCAGAATCTCAGATGTTCACTTAAGAACGTGGAGATTTACATTTAAGATCTAAACACGAGAATCATGGAACAAACTCATTATGTCACAGTGTAGCTTACTGATGCATGGAGATTTTCAGACCGAGTTTGAGAAAAACATTTGAAGACTTTTAAACTTAAAATGTTTTTGCAAAACTTAAAGAAAGAACTTTGAAGGCTTAAGAGTTTTGCAGAAAACTTCAATAAATGTTGTAAAAGCCTTAGCATTGAATGAGGCTAAGGGGTTTCTTTTATAGTACCTCAAATGTGGGTATTACCCAATGTGTACTTCCTTTGTACTTTTGTCCATTGGATAATAGCTAGCCCACTTGACAAGTACATGTTGTTGTTTAGTTTTCATTGGCTCTTGACAAAGCAAATCAGATTTGTGTTTGTAAAATATCTTCTAATAAGATGCTTAGTACTATTTACATTTCAAATGTAAACAATTCATAAGTCCTTATTATTTTACGAAATGTGGTACACTACGAATAAGACGGGTTTTTACGCTTCAATTCGTGCGTGCCAAAAGAGAAGATGATTTTACAAGAAAATAGATTTTGACAATTATTTTCAGAAAACTAAAGTGACTGTTTTGCACATTACTTGAAAACATTTTTCTCGTACTAAAAAACTCCATGCGGTACAGACGCAACAGTCTGATGGACTGTTGCATGACAAAGCTAACACTTGATTTTAACGAGGATGTTCCACTTACTCTTACATTTGTGACTTAGGTTACAAGGGGATGTTCTTGACTTGTGTAGTTCTTCTTGATCATGTTTGAAACATAATGGATGATCTCTTTGTTGCCTTTGTTCTTCAATCCATTTGCTTAGCCTTGATGCTACTTAAGAACAAACAATTAATATTAACAAGGACTTGTCATCATCAACTTAAAATGTTCCAACAAATTCCCCCTTTGATGATGACAAGCCTAAAACATGTGATTTTTTCCCCCTAAACCCAAGGTCGGTCTAAACACCTAACATGATTGTTCACATATGATCAAGAGGTTAAAAACTAATATGCCTTAGTCTAAGTAGTTCGTTCCAAGCATCAAGCTAAGACATATTCAAGGTGAACGTTAGCCTAAGAGTTACGAGACAAACAACACATGTTAAAACCACATACTTCCCCCTCTTGACATCATCAAGGGGGGACCAAATACACCTGCAAAAGAGTTCACATGACATAGTTCATAGAAGCATAGTACTTAGAGTGCATAAAACAAAAACAACAACAAAATAAACAGTGTACTTAAGACAAGGTTTTGAAAAGCCACGGGAAGGGGGGTTAATGATTAGTGGGGAAGGTTGATTGTTTAGGATGCAAAGCGCTCAAGAAGGTCTTCATTCATGGTTTTGAGCTCAGCCATTGCTCCTTTCAAGTATCTCACGTCCTTGACCAGCTGCCCCATAGTTTCAGCCAACTGATTCAACCGAGCAAGGACCTCTTTCTGATCAACATTCCCTCCCACTGTTGCTTGAGTTTTCTTCACCAAAACTCCATTAACCACGGCCATGCTCATCCTTGACAACAACCCCGATGCCATCTCATCACTCAATTTTCCTACGGCTGGGCTACCCTTTTTCACCACCCTCTCAGCAGAAAACACCAACGACAGCCACATTCCATATGGCACCACGAAAGTGGTGTCAAAAACACCGTTTTGGAAACCGGTGGCCGCTTCATGGATGCGGGAAAATATAAGGCGCGGAAGGTTGATGGGTTTGTGTTTAACAATATGGTGAATAAGGAGCATGTCAAGAAGAGAGCATCTCCCTCGGCTATTGTTGCTAGGTACTAGGTTGCGAAATACGAGGTTAAAGACAAAGCGAATTGGGGCGGGAAGTTCAATGGCATAGATATTGGTTGGGCCCTCGGGTGCACTAGGACGAAGTACCTTGAGTACTTGAGCACTTGTGACCTCCTCCACTTCCCCCCAGTCACGTTTAGGAAACGTTGTCAACCCCACATCAGAGATCTCAAGCAACCCAGCAAGCCTCTCAATAGTGAGAACAAATGGCTTACGGTTTATCACAGCAGAAAGGGTACCCGAAGCAACATCAACTCTGACTGTTGCATAGAATTGGATGACTTCGGACAAGTACATGGGACTATACTTGTCGAGAAGGTTCACCCAACCCTGTGCATACATAGCTTCCTTAAAATATTTAAAAGCGGGTGATGAATCATACCAAGACTTGCGATATCGTCTTCCACTGTGAAAGCAACAGTTGAGGATACTGTGACATGTCTTCAATGTGTCCTCCGGCAAGTCAAGAGAGTTGAGATGATTAGCCACATCATTTTTGAAGGGTTCTGGGTATGAGGACACGGCAAGAGTGCGACAAGTGTTGGCGAGTGTCTTGTCTTCCATAATTTCCTCATCATCTTCTTCAAGAGAGGACAAGAGCTTTGATGCTTTGGCCCTCTTAGCCGGGCGAGTTTTGGATCCGGACCCTTTTCGCTTCACGGTTTTGGTTGATTTGGGGGGTGGACGTTCATGGGGGATTTCATCATCCTCTTCTTCTTCAACAATTGCTGGCATCTTTCCTTTGGAACGGGTTTTGGATGAGGGTTCGGAAAACAGTGGGTCAAGCGTTTCCTCGAACACCTCATCTTCATTCTGAATTCCTTCTTCTTCAACAGTGGTGTTCACTATTTCATCCTCATCCACAGCCTCCGTGTTTCTCTCCTTTGTTCCCACACTTTCTTCATTCATTTCCGAGTTTTCCTTTTCTTTGCTAGCACTCATTTCATTGAGTGTTTCAACAACCTCATTTTCCTCTTCTTCCACAACCACCTTCGATTTCTTCTTCGTTGTTTCCTTCTTATTTTTCTCCTTTTCTTTTAATTTTTTCGTCTCCTCTTCCTTTTTCTTACTAAGATCAGCCATGATTTGATCAATCTCATCACTTTCAGTTCCCTCATTGTCCTCGATATTCAAATCAGGAATATCGGACCTCGCTTCTTCTTCACTTTCTCTGACATTTGCCTTTTTATTTTTATTACCTTCTTCTTCCTCATCGGTATCAAAGTCTACCGAAGGATCAAGTTGAAGGGAAATGGGTTCTCTTCGTCCTTTGCCACACATTTTTCGACCGGTTTTACCACCTCGGACAGCCACCTTCTTACGGGATTGAGTGGTTTTGGTGGATTCGGAGGCAGTGGTAACATTTGATTCGGGTTGGGTAGACATATTCTTTCTTTTTGCTACAAACTTTGGGTTGAAGGAATTTCTAAGATTTTGTAGTTCTCTTGCAAGATTTTTGGGAGGCATTATATTGAAGAGGGGAGGTGAAGGTTGTACGGTTTTGGACGGGTGAGAAAGGAGAGGAGTTTGGCAGTTATTTTTGAATTTTGTATAATGAAAGTACAAGTTGCATGGGAAATGAAGGGATAAGAGTAGGTAGTTGTTTAATATGTAGGAGGTTGTACTTTATGAGAAGGATGGTTGGTTTTGATGTGACAATACATTTAATTTTGAGTGGCTCAACAAGTAAAAGTACACTATTCACTTTAGTTGTGATTTTATTTTACATAGGTAGTACTACACATAATATTAAACATAGTTGATGAGTACTAATTTTTAGCATGCATTAAGTTATCTCCTCTAGTCAATCATGTAGGAGAAGTACGTGATTTTTCAATTTCGTTATATTTTGTCACGCAAACCAATTTCCGACCGAAGTCTTTCGAATTGTTCTCTTTCCAACGGTTTTGTGAAAATATCCGCAAGTTGATCTTCGGTTCTACAAAAACTTAAGCATATATGCCCTTTTTCCACTTGATCACGTAGAAAATGATGTCGGATGTCTATGTGTTTGGTACGTGAGTGTTGTATTGGATTTTTTGAAATGTTAATTGCACTAGTGTTATCGCAAAAAATAGGGGTAGTTTCGAAAATTAGACCGTAGTCATGTAATTGTTGTCTTACCCATAGAATTTGCGCACAACAAAGAGCGGCACTTACATACTCACTTTCGGCCGTGGACAATGCAACGGTGTTTTGTTTCTTTGAGGCCCACGAAATTATGCATGGTCCAAGGAATGTTGCAATTCCCGACGTGCTTTTTCTTTCCACGAGATCACCGGCATAGTCCGCATCCGAGAAACCTACAAGATCAAGTTCAAAATGAGTTGGATACCAAAGATGTACTCCTTGTGTTCCAACCAAATACCTAAAAATCCGTTTTACGGCTTTGAAGTGTGATTCTTTAGGATTTGCTTGGAAACGAGCACATACACAAACACTATATTGTATATCCGGACGACTTGCGGTTAAGTAGAGAAGTGAGCCAATCATACCTCGATAAATCCTCTCACTTACACTCTTACCTTCTTCATCTTTGTCAATTTTGACTTTGGACATCATGGGGGTAGGCATTGGTTTTGAGTCGGACAACCCGAACTTATTTAACATCTCTTTTAGGTACTTTTGTTGATGAATCATTGTTCCTTGTTCATTTTGTTTGATTTGAAGACCAAGGAGAAATCCTAGTTCTCCCATCATACTCATTTCAAATTCGGATGTCATCAAATCAGAAAAATACTTATAAAGAACGTTATTTGTTGCACCAAAAATAATATCATCGACATAAACTTGTGCAAGCAACAGTTCAGTTCCTTGTGACTTAATAAACAACGTTTTATCAACCGAGCCTCGTGAGAAGCCGTTTTCAAGTAAAAACTTAGACAATCTGTCGTACCAAGCTCGAGGAGCTTGCTTTAAACCGTAAAGTGCTTTGTCAAGTTTGAAAACATGGTTAGGAAATTCATTATTTATAAATCCGGGAGGTTGTTCAACAAAAACTTCCTCTTCAAGGTATCCATTTAGAAACGCGGTTTTCACGTCCATTTGAAAGAGTTTGATACCTTGAAAGGATGCAAAAGCTATGAGCATACGTATGGCCTCAAGTCTAGCTACCGGTGCAAAGGTTTCATCATAATCAATTCCTTCTTGTTGATTATACCCTTGCACCACTAGTCTAGCCTTGTTACGTACGATTTCTCCAACATCATCAAGCTTATTGCGAAAGACCCACCTCGTACCAATGACAGTACGTTGGGCAGGCCTAGGAACCAGATGCCATACCTTGTTACGTTCAAATTGCTCTAATTCTTCTTGCATTGATGTGGTCCAGTATTCATCAGTCAAGGCCACTGTGACATTGGTTGGTTCAATTTTTGAGATGAAAGAATGGAATGCACAGTAATTTTGGAGGGAAGATCTGGTTTTTACTCCTGAATTGAGATCACTGGTTAGGTTTGATAGAGGATGTGAGCTTTGATGTTTCCAATTTTTGAGAACAAGTGGTTCGGGGGAGTTATTTGTTTCTGATGCAACAGTAGAAGCTACTGTTGAATTTTGGGGATTTGTTGAAAGAGGACTTGGTTCTTCCTCTGTTTGTGTGGTCAGTTGTTGTTCCCTTTCCAAATTTCCCCCTGAGGTGCTGGCTTCTTCTGTTGGTGAAGGAGTGTTAGTTCCCCCTGGATTTTGGCCGTTTTCCTCATGCAACAGTTGATCAGACTGTTGCTCGTCCTCTTCTAGCACTTGATCCATATCACGACGGATCATGCCAATCTCAAAGTCATCATCATATTCATCTTCTTCATCCTGATCATCAGAAATAAACAAACTTGATTCATCAAATATTACATGTACGCTTTCCTCCATTTTCATGGTACGTTTGTTATATATTTTATAAGCCTTACTATGATCCGAATATCCGACAAATACTCCTTCATCACTTCGAGCATCAAATTTTCCAAGGTTGTCTTTTCCATTATTGTGAACAAAACACTTACTACCAAAACATTTTAAGTGTGAAATGTTAGGTTTTCTGCCTCGAAGCAATTCATAAGGAGTCTTGTTTGACATTTTTCGAATCATAACACGGTTATAAGTATAACAAGACGTATTGACCGCTTCTGCCCAAAAATTTCTAGGAACCTTAGAGCTAATGAGTAAAGTCCTAGCCATGTTTTCCAAAGTTCGATTCATTCTTTCCACTACCCCGTTTTGTTGTGGGGTTCTAGCGGCAGAAAAGTTATGGTTAACACCGTACTCATTACAATAGTCATTGAAAGATGAATTCTCAAATTCGGATCCATGATCGGATCTTAATGAAATGAGTTTGTATCCAAATTTATTTTGAACCTTCTTGACCCAAATAAGGAATTCATCAAAGGTTTGATCCTTAGAAATTAGGAACAAAATCCAAACGTACCGTGAGAAGTCATCAACAATTACACAAATGTACCTACTACCACCTTTGCTAGGTATACGCATTGGTCCACATAGATCTATGTGGATGAGTTCTAGTGGTAGAGAAGTACTAATGACATTTTTGGATTTAAAGGAGTTCTTTACTTGTTTCCCTTTTACACAGTCATCACAAAGAGATTTGAATTCAAATTTTATGTTAGGAATGCCATCTACTAGGTCAAGTTTTCTTATGGTATTTAGTGTTTTGGCATTTACATGACCAAGTCGTTTATGCCAAAGCCAAGGGTTATTCTTTTGAACACTCATGCAAGACAAGGTTTGTCCCGACAAAGAGTGAAGATTGGTCATGTAAATATCCTTAACACGATTACCACTAAGAATAAGATTCCTAGTCTTTTCATCTATTATTCTACATTCATTTGCACGGAATTCAACAATATTACCACGATCACATAATTGAGAAATACTAAGAAGATTGTGCTTCAAACCTTTGACAAGCAACACTTTGTCGACGCATAGTGACTTTGACTTACCAACTTTTCCAATACCAACTATTTCACCTCGTTTGTTGTCACCAAAAGTCACCATACCGCCATCATAGGCCTTTAGTGAGAGAAATTGGTTTTTATCTCCCGTCATATGACGTGAGCATCCACTGTCCAAATACCAATTGCTGCTGCCTCCCACTATAGCCTGCACATAATCAATTCGTTAGTTTAGGAACCCAGACTAGCTTGGGTTCCTTCTTAACATTCTTCTTTTTAAACACTTCCTTTTTGACCCATGATTGTTTAGCTCTTGAAGTACTTCTTTCTAGGTCAAGTTTTCTCTTTTCACATCCATTGAACTCATGACCGGTGTTACCACAATAGTTACAGATTATGTATTCAGCAAGACCAGCGTATTTTCTTCTTCTGAAGTCAGTTTGACTCGGGTCTTGGTTTCTAATGCAACAGTGTGTGTTACTGTTGCGTGAAAAACCAAGTCCAGTCATTTTCTCTCGACATTCATATTCTTGTGATTGCTTTAGAATAAATTCTAGGACTCTCTGACTACCTTCCCATTTGAGATAGAAGGTTTTGGCCTCATCTAACTTTTTATTCAAGGTCTTGATTTCACTTAGATGTTCATGGTTTAGCCTTTGTGATTTGTCGAGAGCATGTTTAATGTGACTCACTTCATCACTCAACATTGATCCAACTTGTTGTAGTTGTTTGTTATCTTGCTTATAGAAAGTGAGTTCAAACAGCAAAGAGTCACGTTCCTTGGTGATTGTGGAGACACGTTTGTTAAGGCTGCTCAATTCTTTGTCAAGATCTGATGCAACAGTGCAAGAGTCTGTGACATGAATTTGTTCCAGCTTTTTGGTAAGAGTACGGTTCTGTTTTTGCAAACTCTTGATTTCATTTTCGACAATGGTTGAGGAGCTGGTTATCTCATTTTCATTTAGACTTTCTTTTAGACAAATGTTTTCTTCAGCAATGTTCTCGATTTCTTCTTGCATTGCTTCAAGTTTATCATTTTGAACACGACACTTGTCTATGAATTGATCTAATAAAATGCACACTTTATCTTTTGAGAATGACCGAGCCTTTTTCTTAAGTGAGTTTACCTCATTGTCGGAGTCAGAGTTGGAATCATTTGAGTGGGCCATAAGACATACGACCTTTTCTTTAGAGGATTTTGAGACACTTTTTGAAGAGTTTGACGAGACACATAACTTGGCATCTAATTCGTCCTCAAGGATTTCCTCCTCTTCGGAATCAGATAAACCCCAAATAGCCGTCATGACTTTTGCCTTATAATCTTGCTTTGCAATGTCACGTTTCTCCTTTGATTTAAATAGATCCCACTTTGGACATTCTTTGATTTGGTGACCCTTGTCACCACATTTAAAACATCCAATAGTGGTGGTCGATTTTCTCTTAGGAAACTGTCGTTTACTAGCATTAGTCTTAAACCTTTGAGAGCCCCTACCATTTATCATATTCGCAATGTTTTTGGTAAACAAAGCAAACTCATCATCTCCATCCTCCTCATCACTAGAGAGAGCATTGAGAGCGAGCCCTTTCCCTTTGGAACTTTCCTCAGAACGCTTCACGAGGGTTAGTTCGTGAGCCATGAGTGAGCCCATTAGTTCATTAAGGGATAGAATAGATAGGTCTTTTGCTTCCTCAATAGCGGTAACCTTTGGTTGCCATCTTTCGGTTAGGCTACGAAGAACTTTGCGAACTAGATCCTCGGGTTCAAAAACCCTCCCTAGATTTTTGAGTTCATTGACAATGCTAGAAAAACGAGAGGAGAGACTATTTATGGATTCATCCTTAGTCATGTTAAACATCTCGTACTGTTGCATAAGAAGATCTATTCGATACTTCTTTACTTGTGACGTTCCCTCATATGCAAGGCATAGGGTGTCCCAAATTTCCTTGGCCGACGTGCAACCAGATATTCTATTGATCTCTTGTTCACCGATGCCATATTGAAGGATGGACATGACTTTAGAGTTCTTTTCGACCTTTTTGTAATCTGACTCAACGTACTTGTCCTCGCTTTTTGGTGTACTAGTGCCATCGGCATTAGTGACAGAGATAGCGAGGGGGCCATTTTTTATTATTAACCAACACTCATAATCAGTACCCTTAACATAGTGCTTCATGCGATGTTTCCACCAGACATAGTTATCTCCCTTGAAGATGGGATACTTAGTGTGTTTATTTTCGTCCATAACTATAGGATCAACTCTTTTGGGGCTTAGCCAATATCAAGAGCACGAGGCTCTGATATCAATTGAAGAGTTAAGAACGAATAAACACCTAAGAGGGGGAGGGGGTGAATTAGGTGTGACCTTTTTAAAATTTTAACGACAACTACACTTGAGAGACTTAATGACGAGTAAGTTCACAAGATGAGCAAAGTGTTCTATGCAACAGTATGATTGACTGTTACACAGAAACTTGGAATCGTTCAAGTTAGCGAGAATAAAGCGAAGAGTATGTAAGTAAATAAACAAACAACCAAAGTTAAAAAATTGGTTCAGTCTCTACTCCGAGACCTACGTCCAACCGTTATTTTATTGATTGTTTAGAAATTTACTCCAACAACTAAACGAATACAAGTAAAATAACTCGCCAACCTACTCCGGTTGCATTTGCTCAAAGCTACTCCGCTTCAAGACTTGACTCAAACTTAAAGCTACTCCGCTTCAAGAGTTTTGGGACGTTCTATCTCTGGTTTACAGGATCAGAATCTCAGATGTTCACTTAAGAACGTGGAGATTTACATTTAAGATCTAAACACGAGAATCATGGAACAAACTCATTATGTCACAGTGTAGCTTACTGATGCATGGAGATTTTCAGACCGAGTTTGAGAAAAACATTTGAAGACTTTTAAACTTAAAATGTTTTTGCAAAACTTAAAGAAAGAACTTTGAAGGCTTAAGAGTTTTGCAGAAAACTTCAATAAATGTTGTAAAAGCCTTAGCATTGAATGAGGCTAAGGGGTTTCTTTTATAGTACCTCAAATGTGGGTATTACCCAATGTGTACTTCCTTTGTACTTTTGTCCATTGGATAATAGCTAGCCCACTTGACAAGTACATGTTGTTGTTTAGTTTTCATTGGCTCTTGACAAAGCAAATCAGATTTGTGTTTGTAAAATATCTTCTAATAAGATGCTTAGTACTATTTACATTTCAAATGTAAACAATTCATAAGTCCTTATTATTTTACGAAATGTGGTACACTACGAATAAGACGGGTTTTTACGCTTCAATTCGTGCGTGCCAAAAGAGAAGATGATTTTACAAGAAAATAGATTTTGACAATTATTTTCAGAAAACTAAAGTGACTGTTTTGCACATTACTTGAAAACATTTTTCTCGTACTAAAAAACTCCATGCGGTACAGACGCAACAGTCTGATGGACTGTTGCATGACAAAGCTAACACTTGATTTTAACGAGGATGTTCCACTTACTCTTACATTTGTGACTTAGGTTACAAGGGGATGTTCTTGACTTGTGTAGTTCTTCTTGATCATGTTTGAAACATAATGGATGATCTCTTTGTTGCCTTTGTTCTTCAATCCATTTGCTTAGCCTTGATTCTACTTAAGAACAAACAATTAATATTAACAAGGACTTGTCATCATCAACTTAAAATGTTCCAACAAAAGGAGCTCATGTAAAATTTCAAATTATTGTGTAAAATAATCCTATACACTAAGACTATGTTTATCAAGACTTTCATGACCATGGTCATGAATTTTTTAATTAAAAAGAAAAAGGAAAACTAGTGGAAACTAGTGAAATGTAGTGACCTTGTTGTTGCTTTGGTTGTCAGACAACCACAATAACCAAAACACATGACCAAACACATGTACCATTTTCATTGGTACATGGTTTTATTAAAAAAAAAAAAAAACAAAACAAAAATGAAAAGGACGAAAGTTGAGTTGAAGTGCAGAACTTTGTAAAAATAGCTCAACTTTTGTAAAAAAGAGCTGTTGAAGAGTAACGGTAATAAATATAATTTTGCTAATTAAAAAAATAAAAAAATTACACCATCTTTTATATTTTTTCAAGATCTATAAATAGAGCTCAATGTTGATATATTTTTATTCACTCAATTTTTTTTTGTATTTTCTCTCTAACTTTCTTTCTATTATCTAAAAAAATCTCAATAATACATTCTACAATCATGAATAGAAATTTTATTGATTTATTGAATTCAGAAGATTATCCAGGCTCTCCAACTGATCCAAACTCTCAAACTAATCCAAATAATTCATCTTCTCAAAATTTCTCAAATTTTACAAACTCTCAAAATAACTCATCGTCTCAAAATTACTCAAATTTTACAACGTCTCAAAATAACCAACTACCCCAAAATAACCCAAATTTTACAAACTATCAAAATAATCCAAATATCCATAATTATTCCAACTCCCTTAATAATCCAAGTTTTCAAAATTATCCTAATTCACACTCTTTTTATAATTTATCTAACTTTTCAAATAACTCCTTGTCTCAACAACCAAATCAAATAACTCCATCTGGAGCTTCACCTTCTTTAACTACTCAAAACCCTAAACAAACAAGAAAACGAGGTAAATTCAACGCGTGGCGTGAGGAGGAAGATGAAGCGCTAATGTCAGCATGGTGTTTGGTGAGCAATAACCCAATAATTGGTAAAAATCAAAATACAAATATAAGATGGAAGAAGTTAAAGGAAGTATATGATCAAACTCAGCTGGAAAATCCTACGGAAGTTGGTGTGAAAAGCATGGATGCTATGAGGTGTCGTTATAAACGACTGAATGAATGTGCGAATAAGTGGATTTCCTGCTACAAGGACGTGCTTAGTCGACCAAGGAGGAGTGGAACAAATATGGAAGATGATGAAAATGCCGCTCAACAACTTTATGTTAGTGATAAGGGTAGTAAGTTTACTCATTTAAAAGTTTATAATAATGTTATGAGTAAAAATCCAAAGTGGAGCTTAGATAAAGTGGGTATACAACAAATAGAGTTTGATGAAAATGAGGAAATCGAAATTGAAAGTGGTGGAAGTTCAAAAAGATCGAGAACAAATGAAAGTGGTGAATATAGTGTTGAAACCCCTCCAAGTGTCAATGTTAATGAATCAACTGGGTATCGTCCGGAGGGTAGAGATGCAGCTAAAAAGAAACGGAAAGGTAAATCACAAGCTCAACCATCTACAATGTCCCCGGAATATCTTGCATCTATTCAACGTTTGAGCATTGCACGACAAGGAGAGGTTGAAGTATTGCAGAGGAAACTTGATTTTGATAGAGAAGTTGAGAAATCTCGGATCGAAATGGAAAGAGCTCGACTCGAAATTGAGAGATCTCGGATTGAAATGGATAAGCAAAATAAAGTTGATTTTGATAGACAAACAGAGATGAAGATGTTAAGCAATTTATTTGCAAGAGAGAATTTAACACCTCAAGAAGAACGTATAAAGTTAGATCTTATCCAAAAATATTATCCTTCTACTTAGAATAGGATTAATCTTGTTTAAATTTAATTAATATTTAATTAATTTTATTAGGTAGCCTTAAGCTTTAATTTATCTGTACTGTCTACATCAAATTAGTATGTCCTTATGTTAGTATATTGTCTTAATCAATATGTGTTGTCTGCATCAAATTAATGTCTTCCCTATGTCAATGTATTGTCGAAATCATTATGTATTGTCTACATCAAAATAATCTATCCTCATGTCAGTGTATTGTCCTAAACATTTGGTATTGTCTACATCATATAGAGTTGTCTATATCAAAAGTTGGCTTTAAATACTCAAATTCACAATGAAAATTTCACAACCATCTTCCTTTAAAGTCTTCTCTTAAAATCTATTCAACTACCACTTCTAAAAGCTTAGAAAATAATGTCAGATCATTCAACTAATAATTTAAATGGTTGGGATCAAAATACTATTTTTTTTAATCAATGGCAAAATCGTATTATGGAAGAAAATCGTTTCATAGACCACATCGTGGAAGAGGACATTATATCTCATTCGAACCAATTTCTACAACCCCAAAATCCAACTCCTAGATCAGATAGGCAATATATTGAAAGAAATCGTGAGCAAGGTCATGAACAATTGTTCAATGACTACTTTGCTGATAATCCAGTTTATCCTGCTCACATATTTCGTCGAAGATTTAGAATGCAAAAACATGTATTCGATCGTTTGGTTGAGGCTGTTAGTAGGAGTGATTCTTTCTTTCAACAAGGCCCTAATGGCAGCGGGCGACTTGGGTTCTCAGCAATCCAAAAGTGCACTGCAGCCATACGAGTTTTGGCCTATGGAGCATCGCTTGATTCCCTTGATGAATATTTACGCATGAGTAAAGCTGTTATAAGGGAATCTGTTAAACATTTTGTTGAGGCTGTGATTTCTAACTTTCAAGAAGACTACCTTCGAACTCCCACTGAACAAGATTTAGAAAGATTACTCCATATTAGTGAACAACGTGGATTTCCAGGCATGTTAGGTAGTATAGATTGCATGCATTGGGAGTGGAAAAATTGTCCAAGTGCATGGGCCGGACAATATGCTGGGAGAAACACAAAGACAACCATCATTCTTGAGGCTGTTGCATCACACGATTTATGGATATGGCATGCATTCTTTGGAACACCAGGTTCGTGCAATGATATCAATGTTCTTCAACGTTCACCTGTTTTTAATAATATTTTAGAAGGTCGGGCACCAAGAGTAAACTATACTGTGAATGGTCGCCATTATAACATGGGATATTATCTTACTGATGGTATATATCCGTCGTGGGCTGCATTCGTCAAATCAATTACTGCTCCACAACTTCGAAAGCACAAATTATTTGCTCAATACCAAGAAGCAACTAGGAAAGACGTGGAGCGTGCGTTTGGAGTTTTGCAAGCTCGGTTTGCATTCATTAAACGCCCTTGTCTTATCTGGGATGATCGTATGATGGGTAAAATTATGATGGCTTGTATTATCATGCATAACATGGTGGTTGAGGATGAGCGAGACACGTACCTAAATCACTGGGATACAAATGAATTTAATGAAGACGTGCTCACACGGGGAAGTACACCAAATGGAGATAATCTCAATACCGAGACTTTTCAATTCTCTACAACAAATTCAAGCCTAAGTGCTTATATGCAACGTCGCTCCCAACTTCGAGATAAAAATACGCATGAAAATCTAAAAAATGATCTAATTGAGCACATTTGGGAAAAATTTGGTAACCATAACTAAAAAAGTTGCATTTTATTGCATTATTACGATATTCATGTATGATTTAGGAGTAAAATGTATGCATTGTCTCATGCTTTTAATGTAGTTTATGTTTTGTTTTTATATTCGTATCCGATTTAACAAGAGCTTTTAGAATTTAGAAGTCATTTTACTATTTTAATAAAAAATAAATATGTATTTGAAAAATAAATTTATTTTTAAGTTATTTTTTACATATTATTTATTTTAAGTTATTTTATTTTTAAAAAAAGTAAGTGTTTATAGAAAAAAAAAAGAGTGAATAATAGTAAAGTAAAAAGTATGAGAGAGAAGATGTGGTTAAGGTGGTTAAGATGGTTATTGATAAACTTAAAAAAAGTATTGGTAAGTTGTTAAACATGGTCATCAATATAAGTGTATTATTTTAGTGGATGACCATGGTCACTCATGGTCATTGATAAACATAGTCTAAAAGATCAATAAGTTTCTCTTATGACGGGTATATCCGTCACAAATTAGTGACGAGTTAAAGATACCTACTTGTTTAGATAAGACAAAAATAAAAGAACATAGAAAATCACAAATGCTTTGTATTTATCTCCCCAAATAAATTTTATTTGACCCGTTACAAGTTTGGGACGGATATTGCCGTCACAAATGAGAATTTGTGCTAAAAGATGGTTAAACTTTTTTTTTAACAACTAACTCCTCGTTTTACAGGTCATGACATTTGTGTTAATAAACCGTTTCACACAACTTTGGTGTAAGTCGAACTTACGAAAGAACTATGCTGCATCCCAAAACCTACACGAATTCTTGTTTAAGATGGACCATATCCATCTTAGACGATAAAAACGGGTCAAATACATCTTATACATGGATGAGGCGAAAAATAAAATCCGTAACGAATAATAAACTCTTGTCCTATCTATCTATATTAGCCAATATTTGATTCATTTCCACTTAGAACAGATATGCGTGATCTGGATTACATACCCAACCCGTGCCCCAACTTAAAACCCGAGCTTGACCAACAATGACCCGACTTGGTTCAATCTAGAGAGAGATTGAATAGTGTAATACCAGAAAAGCCCTCAAATAGTCGTTGCAACAAAATACAGAACCCAAGGCACTGGTACAAAAAAGCACCCCCCGAAAGTAAACAAATCTGACAAAACCAAGGCCAATTTTGAAGTTGGAAGTTCAAATTCAAAATTTAAAACCCAATAGAATACAAACCCCAGACATTAAACTGCAAGAATCCAAAAGCAAATAACGACGCTCCCACTTAACTACATATAAACGTGACACTCCTACGCATATACACAATTAAATTACACCATTACACCAACACAACTCAAAACATTTTTTGCATTACGAATTACGAATTACGAATTACAAATTACGAATTACGTAAATTTGTAATGGCGACGCACACGTACCGGAATCGATCGTCGGGTCTGGAAAATGGTAACGGTGGTGGTGGTGGTGTTAAGGTGGTTAATAATCCTAAGTTGACCAAGAAACGTCCGCCTCTTTCTAACCTTACTAATCATCCTCGTCCTTCTTTGGTACGCTTTCTTTCCAAGAATTTTGTTTTCTCCATTCGTTTGTTTACGTTTGATTAAAATTCCCTGATGTAAAAGAGGAACAAGTGATTGAGACGGAATGAATATACGGGTTTATAACTGAAATGTTCTTGCGCTATTGAATGTCGAGATATTCGTCTCTAAAATAATGTATAATTTGATGAAGAATTGTACAATATCATTTACTTACCTTTCATTAGAATAATCATCCCAAGTAATATTAAAGGTAAATAAATGATTGACACGGAAGTAATACATTATTGGCTACATTGATGTGAAAAGGTCCCGCGCGAGGTTTTCGAAATGTTGTCTGAATTTATAATTGAAATGTTTTTGCACTGTTCTGTGCTGTAACCCTGTAATGTGTGTTGCTGCAAAAGTTGAGTTTTTCGACTATAATTAAATTCTGATTGAATGTATAAGTAGATGAAGAATCCAAGAAACTAGTCTAGTAGAATTACATTGTAGTGTACATTTGGTTTTTACATTGGACCCTGCTGTGAGACGGCCGAGCACAGTCGCTTTTCAAATGCTTACACACAGGGATGAATGCTGTGTGTTCAATTGTTTTGCAAAGCTGTATGATTTTTTGACTGAAATGTTCTTGGACTGTTCTGTGTTCTATTGGTTGTTACTGAGAAAGTTAATGTTTTCGGACAATTTATCGTCTCAGATTCAGTGTACAGTTTGCTGTTCCCCCCTTTATCAGCTGAAATTGCTTTTAAACTAAACATAACTTGATGAAGAATGCGAACATTTGTGTCTTCGTAATGAAGATAAGGCAAACGACTTCTTCATTTCGTTTCTATAGTAGAAAGCGTGTGTGTGTGAGAGAGCTAGAGGGTCTTAAGTTAGTAAGCTCTCCTGTTCTTTGGAATTGTGCTATTTACTTCGTCGCAAACATTTTGGAGACTGAGTGAATTTGTCGAGAAATGAATAGGCAATTTCAGAGAATAGGGGGGTTGGTGGGACGGTTTAGCTGAATGCAGCTTATGATAAAAGCAGTTTTTAATGACCATTAATGAAAACGAGTCAAACATGTTCTGATTTACGATTAGAGTAGTGCATCTAGCTTAGTCTTCATGGAAGAAGAAACAATGTTATGGAGGAGGTAACAGTGAACTTGGAAGGAGGAATGTGAGGAAGGGACTTGGGTAATTCAGTACTCCAAGAGTTCAGCACCACACCCTTATTCATACCTTAATCAGTATTATTTCCGTCTTCCCATTGTTTTGACTTCTATTATGTTTGTCTAGTTCTTACATGGAGTCCAACTTTTGTGAAACTAAGTCGATGGTTATAAACCCGGGTTACATGGTTCCCTTAGCCCTCCTACAAATCGTGAATGTTCGAGCATATTCTATCATGGCGCTTATTTTAAATCAAGTAATTCATCTGTACAAGATTCCTAATCTTTCCATGATTTTGAATTCAAGAATTAGAAATGTAATGCTAGTTCCCAAACAGAGCACTAGTTTCATTAGTTGTTAGTTTTGAGTTTGTGTTTACATGACCTTTTTGCATTTCTGTGGAACTTCTTCTAAGAGGTGTAACTTAATATGTGAAGGTACCAAGTGCCATTACCAAAAGCACCAAGGCTAAAAGGGATAGTTGTACAAGCATCCGCAGTACAAGCTTCCCTGCAGAAAACTCGTCTGCCACACTGAACTCCAAACCCAGCGCTGTGGTTCCGTTGAAAACAGCTTTCACAAGAAGTAATGTTCTGGTTCCTTGCAAGGCTAGTTTATCAAATGGAAAAGGAGAACAATCTCATATCACTCGCCAACCAGCTTCATGTAACTTGGATACGATTCCAACTCCGGAAGATGCACAATCTGTTTCCATGGATGAATCAATGTCTACGTGTGATTCTTTGAAGAGCCCAGAAGTTGAATATATGGATGAGAATGACGTAGCTGCACTTTGCTCCATTGAAAGAAAAACATCCAAAAATCTTTACATATCCGACGACATGGAAACTACAGGTTAATTGTTTACTAAACAGTAGGGATCTTGTTATTAAACACACCCAAATGTAAAAAAGAGTCCAGCATTATCTTGAAAGTAGCTCTACGGTAACTTAACCTTCATCAAATGCAGTTTGCTGCTTAAAACAGATGCTTGTTTCAAATCTGCCATTCAGATTTCTTCTAAATGTCATTATTAACCGGGTGTAAGGCCATCTTTTTAGGGAGTTTCTGCAAAAGAGAGATAAGTTCAGCTATGGAAATTGATAAAGTTGTTGACCTTGATGACAATCACATGGATCCTCAGTTTTGTTCGACAATTGCTTGTGATATATATAAGCATTTACGAGAATCAGAGGTATTACATCTTTCCCCTTTCACAACATTCTTTCTGTTTCTCCTCTTTTTATCGTGCTCTTTGACATGCTTACCGGCCATTTTTTAGTTGGAAAATATCTGTTATGTAATATTATTGCTTCTGCATGATCAAATTTGGGTATCTTGTAAATACAGGCATACAGCTTCATTTATCAACTCATGTTTTCTTTTCAGACACAGAAAAGACCATCAACAGACTTTATGGAGCAGATTCAGAAAGATATAAACCCTAGCATGCGTGCCATACTTGTTGACTGGCTTGTTGAGGTAGCTAAGTGTCCATTCATGATTTTCTTATGCCAAATTTATTTGCTCAGATGGTTGAATTTCGACGTTTGTGCCAAACATCAATCAGAGTTAATTCGTGGAGTCCTACTGCTTTCAAAATGTCTTGAATGATGTGTTAATGGTATTCAGTCACATTCTTGCCGCGAGAATCCATTAAACTGAATTGTGTTCTTTTTTGTTGAACATTGTAGGTTGCCGAAGAATACAGGCTCGTCCCTGACACATTATATCTAACTGTTAATTACATAGATAGATATCTATCTGGTAATGCAATGAACAGACAGCGTTTACAATTACTTGGTGT
The DNA here is from genome assembly GCA_029255685.2 of Silene conica. NCBI lineage: Eukaryota > Viridiplantae > Streptophyta > Magnoliopsida > Caryophyllales > Caryophyllaceae > Silene > Silene conica. Next base: position 9,029,950 of record CM055317.2, on the reverse strand, counting down.
AGCTTGCATGATGATTGCAGCGTAAGCGATCTATTTTGTAGTTTCTCTTTTTGTAATTTTTGTTGGGTAAAATGATTTTTTTCAGAATCTAAGAGTATATGTTGGATTTTTTCAGAAAATATGAAGAGATATGCGCACCTCAGGTGGAGGAATTTTGTTATATTACAGACAACACTTACTTCAAAGAAGAGGTATGGATTTAACACTGTTATTTTTTTTCACATCCCTTAAAGTTGAATACTTTCACATCATTGATTTAAATAACTTTGTCTGTAAAGGTTTTGCAAATGGAATCTGCAGTTCTGAACTTCCTGAAATTTGAAATGACTGCCCCAACGACCAAAAACTTTTTAAGGTATACTATGGAATGTTTGTGTTGCTTGATTGATGGTTTTCCGACATTCTGTAGTTATAAATTGTTTCATTTCTGTAATAAGTTGATCGGATTAGCAAACTTGTACTGACTTTTATTTCATCTGTTGGCTGTTAATCAGGCGATTTGTTCGGGCTGCTCAGGTGATGAATGAGGTGTGTGCTTTGTTATTCTGACCATCTTACGTCTTACATTGGTGCTTTTGTATTATCTGTTCTATAAACTGCATTTGCATTTGCATTTGCATAGATCCAAAATCATTTCATTAAAGCAGTGTTAAGTATAAAACATACATGTGTATACTTAGTTAGTTTGTTTTGTGTTCTCATTATTTCTTCTCGTGCTGTGTTATTGCATAGGTGCCTGCATTCCAGCTTGAGTGCCTCTCAAACTACGTGGCAGAACTATCTCTTTTGGAGTACAGCATGCTTAAATACGCCCCGTCCCTCATAGCTGCTTCATCAGTCTTCCTAGCCAAATACATGCTTACTTCTTCCAGACCTTGGGTATGCGCCTATGATCGTCTAGTTTCGGTTTTTTTTGCCTTTTTTGGTCTTTTGATTTAGTAGCTTTTATTTATCTTTTTTTCCATTGATGTTTTTACAGAACCCTACTTTGCGGCATTATACGCTTTATGAGGCTTCTGACTTAGAAGAATGTGTTAAAGCTCTTCATCAGCTGTGCCTGAACAGCCAGAGCTCTAGTTTACCAGCAATCAGAGAGAAGTATAGTCATCATAAGGTACTCAAGATGTTTTATTTGTACTCTGTACTCTGCATTTCCGGTCTAGATAAAGAGGTTCATTTAGGATGCAGAAATCTGTGGATTATGCTGTCATGAAAAATTGATTTACAAGAACCTGCTACAAATTAAACTATCTTTTAAAGACTCACACATGTTTAATCTCTGTGACGCAATAGAGAAGGCATGAGACTTTTAGGTCGCGTAGTAATGTACCCTGTAAATGATGGCTACTGCTCTTAATCTTTATAGGAGATGCTTTTCTTTCTCCAAAATGGCTTTCAAGTCATTAGTTTTTGTAACATTTGATATTGATGCCTTGCGAATGTATATTTTTCTTTGATCAGTACAAGTCCATGGCAAAGAAGCATAGCCCATCGTCGATACCTGCAGAGTACTTCCAGAATTCGAGCTGCTGACCATAATCAAAAACCAGCTTCACTGATGCAGGTTACTACCCTCGTCCCAGTATAGTAAAAAAGCCAGTTGAGTTTGCATCACCAGCTTCATTGATGCAGCTAGACTGGCTCCAGTATATTCACGCCACCGTCCTGTCTACCATGTACTGAGACTGTAGAAAAAATTATTAATCCTGCTTCCATTGTCCCACTGTTAGGAGGACTTAGAACATACGCCTCACCCGATTAGGTAGTCAGTTGGAGATCTGAGTGCGTGTAACTATTTCAGAAAATGTTGGATCGCAAATTCTTAAATTTTGAAGCTATGGATCTGTAGTAGATAGGTGAATTCTGCAAATGTCCCACATTCTCATGAGGGATTCTAATTCAAAAGAAAATGAAGTTGAGCTCAATGCCCAGTCGAACTACTTTTTTTCAATACATTATGTCACATCCTAATGATTTGTACATTTTTTATTTTTAGGAAATGATATGTAAATTAAGAGTTAGCTAAGTAAGCTGCATGTTTAATTTTATACTCTCTACTTTTTACTCATATTTATGTGGTAGTTCATAAACTTTACTCACATTTCTAGCAACATGTACCAAACGGTAAAGCATTACTACTTTCCGACTGGGCATGTTGCTAAGGTAGCACGGACCCGTCTCGAAATGAGTTGTATTGTGTCAGACACCGACATATGCCGAAATGTGCCGGATACCTAAACAGTCGTGTCTAACTTTCTACATTTATTTGGGCACGTGATCGACGCGTGTCTATGGTATTTGAGCTGTGTTCGTCGCATGTCTACTATATTTGGTTATCATTTGCGGTGAATGATGTTCAGATGAGAAATACGCTATCGAAAGAGATTAATTAGAATATTGATTCGGATGAGAATTGAAAATAAATTATTATCAAGGGTATGTTTTACCTTCACTTATTTAAAATTAATATCAAATACTTGTACAAAAATAAAATCAAACATTTATAACTATAAAATGTGTTACATCCGATTTCGTATGATATTCCTCTTTCCGTTTTGGTCTAAATAATATTCCCTTTCCTCTTTTGGACAACTCTGTGGGTTCAAAATTAATTTTATGTGGGGTCATGTGTATTTTGTGGTCCATATTGTTTTACTTATTGCTTGTGCTAAAATCAAAAGGGAACCCCACAAGAAATCGGAGGCAGTATATTTTATTAAATTTGAATAACGTGTTTCATGTCCTAAACTTCATGGCATGCCGTGTCTTGAGTCTGTGTCGTGTCCGCGTCCGTGCGCTACCGACCCAATTTGTACCAAATGTACTCGTGTGGTAAGTAGAACTCCATAGTCCATGCCAAGTTTCCTTACTTTATAAAAAAAAAAAAAAGTAATAGCGATGATGGTCATAACGGTAACCACAAAAAGCTCGTGGAAGGTGTTAATAATTTAAGACGGTCACCTCCTAAAATATACGAATTCCTTTTCTTGCTTGCCTTATAACATTAGTAGTTCGACCTCTGAAATTTTTCGCCCTCTTGACGACAATCGTGAGCTTGTCATGGAGCTAGCAAGAGAGATGTCAAATTGTCATACTCCGCATTAGAGCATGTACACTGAAGAGGAGGTTGAGATCCTCTTATTTTTTTTCCTCTCCCTATATCTTTTTGATACATCACTTACTCTTTTATCCAACTCATTTTCCACTATCTTCATCCTCTTCCTTCTCTTCTTCTATTTTTTTCCCTACATCAAATATGATCCTCTCTTCTTCTCTTTCATATTTTAATTATTATTTTTGTTAAAAATAAAATAAAACAAAGTATACATGCAAAATTTTCATTGGTAATTAGGCACAAGGGCCTAAATTGTACTTCCTCTAGAAATAGACGAAGTCATCCTCTTCTTCTTTCAAAGAGGATGTTCAATGTTGGTTCCACATTAAAGAGGACATCCTCTTAACACCCTCTCTCATCTAAGAGGATGAGCAATCCTCTTCAATGTGGATGCTCTTAGGGTGTGATACGTTAAACCTGTTCCGTCCAATTGACATTAGACTTGGCAAAGATGCTGGCTCAAATCACTTATATCCATACCCGATATTTGATTTGACAAATGTGTTATTTGGGTCGGTTTATTTTCGGCTCAATAATTTATCGAGCCATTTCTAGATCAGGTTGTTTTGGTCATCTGGGGTTAGGTTTTTGCCCTTAACTAAGTCACATTTTAGTTCTAGCGGGTAATTTTGAGTCATTTTAAGTCGGGTCATTATAGATTAGGTCACACTTTTCGACTCTTTTTCGTGTATTTGATTCATCTTATCGAGTCGTATTCAAGTCAGGTCAACTTTGTCAGGTCTACTTAATATGTCTCGGAACAATAATGACCAAAACATTTATCATTAGTTATTGTCATATTGACCATTTTTCTTAAATAATTTGATATCTATATGATGAAAATAATCAAACTCAAAATAATCCGACTAAAATACTTACAAATCCGAATAAACCGAACCAAATCCAATCAACCCGTTTGTTAGGTGACATTCCTAAATATTTACACGGGATAAGGAGTTGGTGCGGATGACTTTGTTTGGTATTATTCGTGCAAAATCGACATCTCGACAAACATATCATCAATCATCATCTATTCATCATCCTGAAATCTCAATTTTGTTTCCCAAAATCAATATTACCCATTTTAATTCAACCAAAACCCACAAAAAAGCTCTGCAATTCACCATTAATGGCGGCATCAACATTAGGTAGCATCAGCAACATAGGTTGGGTACTGGGAAATTGGACGAACACAAAACAACAACAAAAATGGTCTAACATTTCCAATTCTAGATTATCAATTAGAGCATCTAATGACATCCATACGAGTACGAGTACGAGTAAAGGTCTTAGCATTGACGAGTGCGAAGCAGCAGTTGTTGCAGGAAATCCTCCTGCAGCACCTGCTGCACCAGTTATTCCTAAATCACCTGTTAATACTCCTGTCATAACCCCACTGTCACTTCCTCGTCGTCCGAGGCGTAATCGTAGATCAGCTCATCATAGAGCTGCTTTCCAGGAGACTAGTCTGTCTCCTGCTAATCTGGTTTATCCTTTGTTTATTCATGAAGGGGAGGAGGATACTCCTATTGGTGCTATGCCTGGCTGTTTTCGCCTTGGTTGGCGTCATGGGCTTATTACTCAGGTACCATGATTCTTTAGTGATAGCACGTCACCTGGTGGTACTGAATTCAGCATTGTTGAATAATTGTTATGTTTTTATTGATTGATTGATTGATTGATTTCAGGTGGCTAAAGCTCGCGAAGTTGGGGTTAACAGTGTTGTTCTGTTTCCTAAGGTCCCTGATGCTTTAAAGGTAGCTTCTTTTATTCACAAAAAATCTCATTGAAGACGGACACTATTCGTCACAAGGTGAATACGGATAGTGTCCCTCACCCAGTATACAAGTGCCACTATCCATAGGTGCTCCATTTGTCTCCCGCTTGCCTTATTGTGAGAGAGATACTATCCATCTTCAGCTTGTTACGAATAGTATCCGTCGCTGGCAAGACGCTTTGTCTTTTATTAGTCGATCAAAAATTATAGAATAAGACCGTTTTACAGTAGTGTTCCAGAATAATCGTTGATGATTCGGTCAAGTATCCAATCTGTTTGTTTTCCTTCAGACACCTACAGGTGATGAGGCTTACAATGACAATGGTTTAGTGCCCCGCGCCATTCGTTTGCTGAAAGACAAATTCCCTGACCTTGTATGTCACCTTCCTTCCTTCATTCACTCCCCTTTATATATGAGGAAATGATAATGCTAATGGTATTGCTGGTGCCAATCGCATTGTGAGGGTATAAATTAATCGGTTTGTCTATCTTACGCATAAAAACGAGTGTGAGGGTACATTTCTGAGTATTGTTGATCTTTTGTATAATATTACCCTCATTATGTTTCTTCTGAGTGGAGCTATTATACTTTATATTGGCAGATTATTTACACAGATGTTGCCTTAGACCCCTACTCTTCAGATGGGCACGATGGAATTGTTAGAGAAGATGGTATGTTTCTTACCGCTTTCATTTGCTATATTCCTTTGCTTAAAATTACTTCATTCTGGTTATGAATTGTCCTTTTTCTTGCAGGTGTCATTTTGAATGATGAGACAGTGCACCAGTTGTGCAAACAAGCTGTATCTCAGGTTGCACTGGTTTTAAGTTACATTGCATTTTCATATATCCTGAAAAATCGTAGTCTGTTGTACTCTGATGTGTTGAATAGTAATCTGTACCCAGAACGAGTTTAGGTCCTGCATTTTACTAGTTAGCTTGACATCCTTCATCTCCGAGTCAATGAAAGTGAGAAGCTGCTAATTCTCTGTATCTCGTGCTCTTGAAAATTACGCAATCAGATTTTGGTGGGAACTTGGTCTGTAATATTTGCTGGATATAAACCATTCCATGGCTTATTGATTTAAAAAACTTGACTTTTGTGAATAATCGGATTAGCAAAGCATTCTGTGGCCTCTTCATTAGCATTGTGGTTGTTATTCGATTCATATAGTTTATCCTGACTTTTTTTAGCCTCTAATGTATTACAAGCAAGTAGGCTTTCTGTACTTTTTCAAGCATTCTTTTCTTTTTAACTTTTTTTTTTGAGAAAAGCTGTTTTCCTTGCTCCTTGCTGGGAGCCTGGTACACAATTGCAGGGGCCTGTAATAGATTCTACTTCTTCAACTGTCTTATTTGGTTTTATGTTTTTTCAATAAGCAACGATTGCATGACTTGCATCATAACCTATGTCTATTGTGACTTTGGCTCACGTGTGACTTCAAATGGTGTACCTAGGCCCGAGCTGGAGCAGATGTTGTTAGCCCCAGTGACATGATGGATGGCCGTATAGGAGCAATACGCTCAGCTCTTGATGGGGAAGGATTTCAGCATGTTTCCATTATGTCTTACACGGCAAAGTAATATCATTTCCTTGTATAGGTTCTCATTATTGTGTGAAATCGTAATAGCTCAAAAGAGCGGTTCACATTTCTGGTGACTATTTGTTTGATGATAGTGTTGTCTGAAATTCAGGTATGCAAGTGCTTTTTATGGTCCATTCCGAGAAGCACTTGACTCAAATCCACGCTTTGGAGATAAGAAAACGTATGTAACCATTCAATTATGTATTTCTTTTCTATTTGCTTGATTGCTTATGTTTGTTGGACTTAATTTTTTGGGATTCAATGCAAAAGCTATCAGATGAATCCAGCAAATTATAGAGAAGCTTTAATCGAAACTCAGGAAGACGAGTCAGAAGGAGCTGACATCCTATTGGTCAGTATGGTGTCTTATTTGGCTGATTCAAAGATATGTTTGGCGCTTAACTCCCTCGGCCCCTCACTGTAATTTCATGTTTGGCTAACAGGTAAAACCAGGGCTTCCGTACTTGGATATTATCAGGCTCCTTCGTGATAACTCATCCCTGCCAATTGCGGCATATCAGGTCTGTAGTAGCGATCTGGCATATGTTTTATTAAGATTTCAAAATTGCATGCTTTGTTTCCTTGAACCTGGCAGTAAAGCTGTTGCCAAATGAATGTTACTCCCTTCCTAGTTTTATTTTTCTCCAATTTTCATTTTCGAAAGTTTTATTTTTCTCTCTTCCCACTTCCTTCAATCTCTTTTTGGGATGACCAGAGAGACTGTAGCCGATACCTTTTAATCCAATCTGCACTGGGTAAACCCACACATACTTGATAGCCTGCAAATCACCCATTTACCAATGTAAAAGCTCCAACTCAGAAAGGCATAATCTCAGGGCTACTGGCTACTTAGGGTTTGAACCGAAAGCTATGATTTATTCTCTCATGTTTTAACCAAAAGAGCCAACCCATGTGGGCTTCTTTCAGTCTTTCTTTTCGTACTTTTTATTCTAAAATTACCAACATGTCATTGCTAAAAAAACATTAAACTCACTTAAGTTCATAAACTCAGTAACCATATGCACCTATTAAATCGACCACCACTATCTCCTCCCTCATGACCACCTTCATCCGGTGTCCCCAACCACCCAACATTGCAGGCCGTAACCTCCTGCTTCTCTGATCCCATCAAGTCCTCCCTCCCGCCCTGCTCGACTCCTATAACCTCTATTTTCCCCTCCCTGACCCCCTCCATTCCTCCCTCTTTGGCCTGTCACCTCCTCTATCCATTCTCCATTACTTGTTGGATACTCGTGAAAATATTTAATCTAGCATGGCCAGTGTTCAGAAATTTCCTTATGACGACCAAAGTTATATTTGCTAATGGTGCGACAACAGAACAAAAAAATTGAATTGTAGTTTGCTTTTTAAATTTATTTCAGAAACCAAATTAACTTCTAATCCTTCCGAATGTTTATCGGATTTTATGAGAGCTTTACTATAGAGAGCACTATTCTTACATTTCTCTCAATATTTCTTTATTATCATCCTTAATTGGGAAGTAGGTTTCTGGCGAGTACTCAATGATAAAGGCGGGAGGCGTTCTTAAAATGATCGATGAAGAGAGAGTTATGATGGAATCACTTATGTGTCTACGGAGAGCTGGCGCTGACATCATTCTAACTTACTTTGCTTTACAAGCTGCAAAATGCCTATGTGGAGAGAAAAGATGATGACCAAGATCATGTGGAATCATCGATGTTACAGGCCACAGGTCTCAAGATTTCGATTGATCTCATTTCAGTTATGAGTATGTCTATTCTTTTCAGTTACGAGTCTATTTATTCTTTTTCGTTTTCAGAAGTGTAATACTCCCAAGTGTTGCTTTCGAGTTACAGAAATAAGGGGATTGCATAATGTGGTCTGTAGAGCTGGCCATGTAGCATTGCCTACTTAATAAGAGGCAATTCTGAATTTCTGACCGTGTCTGTTAAGGATGCCCGATTGGTCGATGCTTGGGTTAGCCCACCCATAGGCTTGAACCGTATCAATTTTCGAGTCGTAGTGAGGCATTTGAAGGTTGGAATTAGTATACGCCTAATCAATCATGAATTTGTAAGGAACTTTGATCCATTGTCAGCTGCTGCTGCTTTACACACCCTTTACCCATTTACTTTATACACTCATTTCCGGTCATTTGTTTACCTATTTCATATTTGGTGTCTGAGTTAATTGTTTACCTTTTTGTTTTATGAATGCTTTTGATGAGCAATTTGATCCAACATGGCTACAACCTATTTGGTCTACTTATTATCTAATAATGACCCCTCTTTTTTATTGTTCTTTGTGCCAAAACTAAAGGTAAAAAATGACCGGGTCATAGCGAGTACTCGATATGTAATCCTGATATAGTTACGAGTCTAATAATGACCCTTCTCTTTTATTGTTCTTTGTGTCAAAATCAAAGGTAAAAAATGACCAGGTCATAGCGAGTATTCGATATGTAATCCTGATATAGTTACAAGTCTTGCGACTTACGCACATCTAAAGAAAATCAACATTTTTCGCACTTCATTCATGAGGCGAGTTCTTGCATACAAGACTTTTTTTTTTTTTTTTTTTTTTTTCTTTTTTTTTTTTTGACAGGTGTAAAAAAGAGACGTACAATTAGGCCGCCTTAGCAAGATTGTGAGCAATCTTGTTAAGGTTTCTAGGAATAAAACTAATATTTAAACAATGAAAAGAAGGAAAAAACGCCCTCATATCCGCAACAATGCCTTTGATAGCATACAAGACTTATAAGAGACGAATATGTACAATGTCTACATGGGTGGAAGCAGTTTACGATACCTTAAGATTGACTCGGTCGAAAGTAAACACTAGATTGAGTTCGGTTTGTCAAAAGTTTAAGTAAGTGTAAACATATCACTGACAGAAAGAATACCTCTTAATGTCCTAAACTGACCTTGTTTTAAGAATAAGTCGACATCCAACTAATAAGTCTTAATATAAAACGGCTCTTGCATTTGATTAAATAAATGAAAAAAATTAATAGAACTTTTATAGCTTCATTAATAAACTCTATAAATGAAATTAACTCGTGCCTCTTACTCCCTAGTAGTTTGTGTTTTGTTTTTCTTTTTTTAAGATACCAAAATGAAGGAAATGATTTTGAATCACATAAAACACACTATCCCACATAGATATAAATTTCGACCATAAAAGCTTACCGATAAAGAAAAAAACTAAAACACGACTAGCATGAAAAAGAAAAGGGAAACTAAAATACCGAATAGGCGGAAATATTATTTAAAAAAACGTTACCTTTCTTTGATTCAATATAGGCCGACCTCCAACAACAAATAGATGGTAATTGGTAATCCCTAAATTCAATTTATGATATACTACTAGTATATTTTATAATTCGATTATTGAAAGTTTGTCTTTGGTGAGATTTGTACATTAGTCATTTACTCATTTAGTTTGTCATTGCTGATATTTGTACCATTTTATATTTTTATATAGAGATAAGTTGTTTCCTTCGATGTATTATGCTTTTGTTATACTTGATGCTCAATTTTTTTGGACTAAAATTGTCTGAACTGAACTAAATTAAATAGAATCGAATTGAACTAAGGTGAACTGAACTTAATGGAGTCGAACTGAACTAAAGCAATTAGTTAATTGGTGAAGAGAAGAGTTGAATTGAACTTAATGAATCTGACTGAACTGAAATGAGCTGAAAATAAGTCCAAAAAAACAGGGTCTCACCCTCTTTTTTCAGCAGGTCTTGCTTGTGACGGGCTAATCCCGTCATAAGCTTGTGACCTCTCACAAAAAGGGAGGAAGGACAAGGTGGGGCATCCTTCATGTGCTATCCCACTCACCTTTCATGAGTATTTTGTGAGAGAAAACGGTATTCGTCACAAGCTTGTGACGGATTGTGACGGATATCGCCGTCACAAATGAGAATTTGTGCTCTTTTTTTAGGCTGAATATAGTTGAGCTGAACTGAACTGAACTGAACTAAAGTGAAGTAATCGTTAATTTGTGAAAAGTTTAACTAAACTAAAAAGAACATATCTTTCAGTTCAATTCACCTTCATTAAATTGGTTTAAATCCGTTTAGGCCGCGTTTGGAAACACGAAAATGATTTCATTTTGATGATTTCAATTGTAGAAATCAAAATGTTTGAATTCAATTCGAAATCCAATTCCAAAAGTTCGTTTGGGAAACCCGTGGATTTGGAATTGGAATTGGGCGAGACGGATATTGGTCGAAGTGATCGAAAATTTTTTATTTGGGAAAAATAAAAATTTTCCCGGAAAATATTCGCGATGGAAAAAAATGTCGAAAATTAAAATATTACGATTAAATTTGAATATAAAAAGACGTAAATAGTGATGGAATTGAAATAACTAGTATATGGTAGGGATTTGAGAGACTCAAATTTTAACTATGTTGGAATTGGTAAAGAATTGAGCCAATTCCAATTCCAAATTCTAGAGGTTTCCAAACACTTGAAATGTTTCAATTACGGAATGCAATTTCAATTCCGGGTTGCCAAACATGCTCTTAACCGAATTTATAACGGTACCTTTGTCATTGATTTTACATTTTTACTCCATATTTGGTTTCTTTTAATTTTGTAAATTGAAAATGTGACATAATGATTTAAAAATATGTTTTCCGGAAAAAACAAAAAAAGGGCCGACGTGTATGAAGGATAAAGATAGCCAATAAGCTTCCAAAGAAGGGAGTCCTTACATTAATATGTAGACCTTTATTTACAAGGCTGTAAATCATCTCTGCCCTATTATTCCAATTATTTCCATCATTTCTTTTTCTTTTCCATCTTTATATCTTCCATTTTAGAAAATGAGACGGTGTTATCGGGTGATACTGAATTTCGGTATCGGTTAAGAGACTCATTCATTGGTCCGGAATCAAAGAGGATGGGGCCAAACTCCGTGAACCAAAGACCAAATAATGATTAAAATGGTGGACCATGGACCAAACCATTTTAATATGGTCTAGTCCGATCTAAAATAAAAATACGAATAAACTAGATCAAATGCTCTTTAGTATATCAAAATTTAGAATTCATGAACTTGCTAATGATAAAAATGAGTTAACATTACTTCTTATATTCTTAGTACATTGATTTAATCAATAAGTATATCTCATATAGAGTGTTAACAAGTTAACCAAAAAAAAAAAGATCATGTTATAATTTTAACAATTTTTTGTTATACAAATTCGGTCCACAGTCTATCCGACGATCTGGTCTGTAAACACCCCTGATATTACCCTCTCACACGCATATAGTCGATCACAATTTTCTCTTTATTATGTCGGACCTACATTATACACGTGATAAGACTCATAAGAGCGCTACTAAAACTCGATACCACTCGATAAACTCACATCATTTTCTGTATTTCTTTTTCCAATTTTTGTGGGGTTTGGAAGGGGCATAAGCAAGGGGTAAAAGGGAGATAAAGTTCCATAGAAACCCATTATAAAAAGAGCAACTCACTTGCCTAAAAAACACAGGCAGTTGTAGCATTGCTAGTTACTACAACAACTACTACCAACTTCCTGCTCCTCTTTTTCATCACATCTCTTGCTCTTTTTATTATTTTCGCCTTTGTTTTGCGTCCGTTTTCATAAAAATAGTCGTGCACCATTTCGCTAAATCTAAACACGTAATTTAAATTAAGAAAAAAGAAATCGAAAATGAATACTCTAATCAGTCTAGTGAATGGAAACGGTGTGAAAACAGCAAACCCGAAAATGAGTGAGGATGAAAAATTGGCAGGGCAAGCAGTGAGTTTGGCAAATGCTGCAGCTCTGCCAATGATTCTGAGATCAGCTTTTGAGCTGAAAGTGCTTGACGTTATCGTTGAAGCAGGGGATGGCGCGGCCCTCTCAACTACTGAGATCGCGACTAAGATTGGGTCTAAGAACCCAAATGCTCCCGTGTTGCTGGACCGTATGCTTCGGCTACTGACCAGCTACTCGGTGCTAACCTGCAAGCTCCAAGAGGGCGATGCAGGTGTTCAAAGGCTTTATGGCCCTGCACCCCTTTGCAAATACCTTGCTAATCCTGATAACCAAGGCTCTCTTGGCCCATTGCTCGCTTTGCACCATGACAAAGTCATGATGGAAAGTTGGTACGACTTTTTTTTTTTTTTTCCGTTCCTAGTAATATAACCCCGTTTAGTAAACAACATGTCCGACATAAATCAACATATTTAACCAAAAGTAAGTTCACTTAAAATAAGCATGCATGCTATTAACATTTGTTGACTGTATTCTGCTAACGTACTCAACTATTTAAAATCTGCTTCTGTCAATTGCCAAACAGGACCTGTACTTGGTTTAGTGGGAGCCATTAATTTAGCCAAAATCATTCCGTTATAGGAAATTATCATAAATATACATTTCGGACGTTACATGTCATTAACATGACACCGAAAGCTAACAACATTAAAACTTTAAAACCGAGTACATTAATAAAGCCTTGTTCCGTAATGAAGTATTTGAACGGTATAGGACAGTGGACATAACTCATTCGTATTTACTAAAAATAATACCGAGTGGGCAAGAGTTGATTGAGACTTGATAATGACTAGTGTTGGTGAACTCGTGTAGGTATCACTTGACCGAGTATGTATTAGAAGGCGGTGAAGTACCATTCAAGAGAGCGCACGGACTGATCCAATTCGACTACACAGGAACAGATGCAAGGTTCAACCATGTGTTTAACCAGGGAATGGCACATCACACAATCCTGGTGATGAAGAAGCTCCTTGAGAAGTACAATGGATTCGATGATGTGAAGGTGTTGGTTGATGTGGGTGGCAGTATCGGTGTTAATGTCAGCCTCATCGTTGCTAAGCATCCTCACATCAAGGGCATCAACTATGACTTGCCTCATGTCATTGCTGATGCTCCTTCCTACCCTGGTGTCGAGCATGTTGGTGGTGATATGTTCAAGAGCGTTCCTAATGCTGATACCATTTTCATGAAGGTTATTAATTCATCTCCGATCTGTATTTGTCTTATCCTTTCTATTTGACCCGTCTGAAACAAGAATTTGTGCAACATTTGGTGTCTGCAGTGGGTATTGCACGACTGGAGCGATGAGCATTGCTTGGAAATCCTGAAAAACTGTTGCGCAGCGCTGCCCAAGGGAGGGAAGCTGATCCTGGTGGAGTCACTGATTCCAGTACTCCCAGAAGACAACCTGGAAGCCCACATGGTGTTCAGTCTTGACTCCCACACACTAGTCCACAACCAGGGAGGCAAAGAGCGATCCAAGGAAGACTTCGAGGCTTTGGCTGTCCAGACAGGTTTCTCGGGTGTTGAGGTATTTTGCTGCGCATACGACACCTGGGTCATGGAGCTCTTCAAGAAGTAACTTGAGTATCCAGCTGCTTGCCATGCTCGGGTTTCTAACTCTGTTGAGACCGGCATAGGCTGTCATTGTGTATGCTATTCCTGGTTTGTGTCGTCGTAATTTGTAATTTGTAATTTAAGTTTGCGTTCGAGTGCATTCCTATCAAGCTAAGTATGTAGATTGCCTACTCATCCAGAGTTGAGGATAGCAGCACTTTTAGCGCTTGTTTCCTCTATGGGTTTGTTTCCTTCCTTTGTTTCAATAAGCACCGTCTTGTATTTTCTCCTTCATTCTACACCTTTGCATCTGCAGAGAGTAGTGTATCGATCTGAAATATATCCACGGGTTTATTTAAGACCGATATTGATGAATCGACTATCATTTCTGCATTCCTACATGTTCTTTCTCCTTTTGTTGTCGACTCTAAATCAACCATCACAATTTAACCATTATACCTTTATGCTACTTGAATGTTAAAGAACATATCAATAAAAACATCGGAATATATACTAAATAGTTTGACTTAAAATGGACGCTCCGATAATTAGAAGCTTTATTTTCATTCCGCGGCCCTGGGCATTGATTCCCTATGACTCTGAGTCATACCATTAAAACCTTCATATTCAAACCAAAAGGCCATGGCCTTAAACAAACACATGTAACCAAAACATGTCAAATTGGACAAATTAGACAAAGTTTAAATTTGAGTGCTCAATTTATTTCTCCTCAAACTCGAATCGAGTACCTATAATGTTGATAGAGGCCGAAACCCCCAACTTGAACAAGAGATCGGAAGAACTTTCATGTTCGGAAACGTAGCTTTTTACATGTTTTATTGTTAATACGAAGTAAATGTTAGAGAGCATCTCGTGGCTTCTTGAATTCTTGAAAACCTTATTTTTTCGGACTGAAGCGATTTGACACGAATTGAAAGTAGTTTAAAAAGAGGGCCTAAGTATTGCCATATTGTCCATTTTTTTTTTGGTTCAGTGATCCAATCCAAGAACCTCGCTAAAAACCTTAGTTTGCCATTGAAAAGGTTGTCATTAACTAGATGAAATAACTGAGTTGAAAAACAAGTAAAGTTGTCCATTTACATTCTATTAATATGAAAGAGGGGTACTAAAACTCGTCGCCATCAATTAACAGTTTTCATTTTCGGAAAGAAACGTGAGAAATAGTTGGAAAGGGATTTGTACAAGATGACATAAAAAGGAAGCAACTAGATGAAAATTCAACTTAATTGGATCACATGAATGGTGTCGTGTCAGTGAAATGGAAACGGTAGTCCAAACACAACCCACAATCCATATTCCGTCGTGCCGTGGTTGGGCGTGCGTGCCTAACTAATTCTCCATTTTAGCTATATTTTTTTGTATTTTGGCCGTGCCCAGGCTTGGACGTGTTGCGCTTGGGTTAGACACAATCTTCTTTCTCAAACTTTAACCCAAACATGATACGACATGACCAATGCACCAATGCTGGGCCATGTCAATCCCATATTGAGCTAAGATGCAACATGGGTTGTGCTAGAGCGTGCCAGCCCAACGGCCCGCGTACCCACCTCCCTCTCTACTCATATAGTATATACTTGTGTTTGTTATTTCTTTACATTTTCCTTTTTGTTTGTATCTCAGTCATCTCTTTACGTTTCTATTTTAAGTATATAATTTTTTTTCCTCTAATATGCATGTTGCTTTTCACTCACATATAAAATAATCACAAATTCTCTTTCAAGACGAGTATATCTGTCACATATATACCAATGACGTATTTAGGATTTAGATGAGGGGGTGCGGAAGTCTATTAGGTAGAATACATCAAATTATTAGCGAGATTTAAAGGACGTCAATGCTAGAATTTACTTAAAATAAATAAAAAATCTTTGCTATCATGAAGGTGGCATCACAATTAACCACTAGACCAATATAGAAACATGATAACTAAGTGAACTAAAATGTTTATATTTCTAAATTTCAGGACGCCACTGATATATACTCCCTCCTATTCAAAATAACCTTCCCTATTTGGAGAAGGCACAAAGAATAAGAGGGATTATTATATGGGAAAATATTGGTGTGGGGTTGGATAATTGGAGAGAGGTATGTATTGTGTGTAAGGTGATTAAAATAAGTATAAAGTATGAGTATGGTGGGGTATTGTGGTGGGGTGAGGTAATTAAAATATGTATAAAAACTTTACCAAAAAGGAAATAAGGAAGATATTGTGAAATGATTAAAAAAGAAATAGAGATGGTTATTATGAATAGGAGAGAGTACATGTTTTTCACTCACATATAAAATCCTCGCAAATTCTCATTCAAGATTATTAGATCCGTCCCAAGCTAAAGACGAGTTTAATACTACCTAGGTAGGTAGATAAGATAAAAACAGAATACTCCTTACTTCCTAAACATTCTCTTTTCACCTTATCTAGTATCTACCTACTTAGATATTACATAACCCTTTTTGAACGAAAACTTCCATTAAAATAATAAAAGAAATAATGGTCGACCAGAAAGAAACAATACTGTATAAATTTGTTTGAAGTGGTATACTACGTGTTGGGCATTGATTGAGTATAGTAAACTTATTAAAGGAATCCTTGTCTATTTGGTCGTGGTAACATATAATTGGTTACTTGGACAATTTTAACGTCGACCGTTGTGTGTCGTAATCAACGTATACTTCCAATTCCAAATATGTGAATCTAACCAAACCATATGTCACTTAACCACATCTGTAGGCCTACTCAACCCCATCTTCGTACTCATTTAACTTACTTACTTTCTCAGTGCTTGTCCCATGACCCATATTATTGATTGTGATATTTTACCTATTACAATTATTATTTCTTATTTCTCTCGAGGACGTCAATGATAATACCTCTAGATTTTTAAGCACGGTGATGGGAAAGGTTGATTGATTATTATCTTTGTTTGAGATTATGTTGATGAAAAAGTTGACTCGAATAGAAAGAGTAGAAAATTAGTTTGATATTAGAAAGTAATCAAAGGTGAGATCACTTAAAATATCGTACCTAGATGCGACAATTAGTAATATAAGATGCCGTAATTAGGAGTTGATGGAAGGTGAGCTCACAATGAAAAGAAGCGTAAGCCGATGTTTTAAGGTTTTTAATTAAGGAAGTGTATGCACTAGTAGTACAATAATGTTTTAAGCCTTTAAGGGAAGGTGGAGAAGAGAAAGAGAAAGAGAAAGAGAAAGAGAAATGAACCAAAAATAGAAGGTATGAATTTTGAAGAGAAAGCCCAATATGGAAATTTAAAAAGAAAAAATGTCGAGGAAATGTTTGAAATTGGGTTTAGGCCCAAAGTGGAAAGATTAGAAGAATAGAAAGGCCCGGCCCATGAGAAGAAGAAAAAAATGAGAGTGAAAGGCCCAAAGCCCAAAGGTATCCTGTTAAAACAAGAAGCTCCTAGACCTAGAGCCTTAGTAGTACGTATGGAATAAGAGAGCATGGTGAGACACTGAGACATACAGGAGATCGCTTGTAGGAAGGAGGTTAAAACCGGCTTACGATGGAGCCAAGATTTAAACTTTAATAGGGGCAAATGGTACGGAATATAATATAAGGTAAACTTGAAAAAGATTTAAATTAAACTCACTTTTAGCGAGCGTTCCTGTTAGGCTTCACCTAGGACCGCCACTGAAACTGCCACTGAATTATTTTGGAAAGTGCCTAGTTTAAGCTAGAAGTACTCCCAAGTCCGAACCCATCCAGGCCAAACTACCATTTGCCACGAATAAGTAAGAAAAATTTAGGAAAAGTAGGCAGTTTGGCGTGGATGGGAGGGAGTAACTAACGATGTTAGAAAAGTAAATGATAGCGGGTTTGAAAAAGCGTAAGAAAGATGCAAGAAATAGAAAGAAATGATTAGGATGAAGAGAAGGAGAGCATACATATGGGTATATGAGACATGAGGGTGTAGAATGGTGAAATGGTGAAATGAAGAAAGGAGGGGGGGGGGGTAAGTCGAATATATACAAGGGCGTACAGGGTATAGCCTATAAGAGTTGGGAAGACAGCTGCAAAATATGAAGAGATGAGTATGATATGATAGCTATCTATCTGACTCGGATTAGCGTAAGATTAGGTCCCATCTTACTTGGGATACCTTACTACTTTCCTCTCATCATCAGACATCTAGCTACTTCATTCATGTTCAACCTTACTTCTTTTGCGGCGCATTTCCTTTTCAGCCCTTCTATCTACAGATTTCCTTCGCATTCTACTGCTTTTTTGGTCAACCGTTTTATTCAGGGATGGTTAGGGTTGTTTGGTTCACAACTTGAGTTCAAAAGAAAACATGAATTAAAATTGGAACTTTTTGACGAAATGGGGTTATTAACCAAATATTTTATCGCTTTGGGGCCCATTTGAAACTATTTCTTCCAAATGGGTCCACGTCATCACTTTTAATTTTTTTTCAAATTTTCGTACAAAACCGCTACCTAAGCCAGCGGCTTTGCCTGTGTTATTTTTAGAAAAGAAGCACGACAAATGAGAAAAAGAAATAGAGTGGAACAAAAGGAGAAAAGGAAAGCCGCTACTCAAAGCAGCGGTTTCCCTATATCCCATAATCCCAATTCCCACCATTATCAACCCATAGTTTTCCCATTTCATCCCCCATATTTCATCTCTTTTCTGCATCCCCTCCAAAACCTTTCTATACAAAGCCCCAAACTCCTCTTCCAACTTCCACTCAAACACAAATTTCTTCCTTCCCTTTCATTTCTTTAAATATCATTCATCCAAATCATATTTCGCTTCCGAGAAGACGGTGTCGGAGCACAAGGACAAGACCCACAAAATAGAACGAGGCTAAATTGATATATGCACTCATCTTTTGCCAGTTCCTGATTACCAAATAAATGGATGTCAGGAGCGGGTAAAATCGGATACGACACTAACAAACGGAATTAGAGATTACCTGAGCGAACACATGTTAGTCCATCAAGAAAATTGGTTAACGCCAATTATATCAGCTAAGTATGTGATTACTTCCATGTCGCTACTGTATGCATAACCCCAAATGTTTCTGATCAATAGTAGGATTATGCTAACTAGCAGACTCTCTAAGACAGTCATACATAACACGGTCCATACTGCTAATGGCAGTTTGTGGATTCCCAGCTCCTAATTCGTTTGAGATCCGAGTGATGTTGTGCTCCGACACCGTCTTTTCGGAAGTGAAATATAATTTGAATGAATGATATGTAAAGAAATGAAAGGGAAGAAAGAAATTTGTGTTGGGTGGAAGTTGGAAGGAGGAGTTGTGGGAGAAATGGTGAAAGCTATGAATTGATAATGGTGGGAATGTGGGATTACTGGGATATAGGAAACCGCTGCCTTGAGTAGCGGTTTTCCTTTTAATTTTTTTTTTTCTATTTTTCAATTATTCTGATTTGTCGTGCTTCTTTTCTAAAAATAACACAGGCAAAGCCGTTGGCTTAGGTAGCGGTTTTGTACGAAAATCTGAAAAAAAGTTAAAAGTGATGACGTGGACCCATTTGGAAGAAATAGTTTCAAATGGGCCCCAAAGCGATAAAAGATTTGGTTAATAACCCTATTTCGTCAAAAAGTTCTTAAAATTGAGTTCAAAAAATTAGAATCTTAGAGTTGTTTGGTTGACAACTTTAAAAACACATGAATTGTAATGCCTATATATAATGTAGGAATTGACTTCCCATGAAATTTAATTCTTACATATGCAACACTTAATTCCTATGAAATTGAAATTTCTAGGCAAATTAAATTTTTTGATCAATCAAACGACTTCTTACCGTCTTTCTAGTTACATGATATTTTCATTTGACTTTGTAAGGCCAAAGTTAACAAACTATGACTATAGATATTTAAAAAGTTATGAAACATTGTGATAAGATATAAAATTATTTTCAATCGTTACAAAGTAATCTCTTTACTATAAAAGGAATAGTTTTTCAGGGAATTCTATTGGTTGATGGATTAATGAAAATGATTTTTTTTTAATTATAGTAGGGTCTACCATGATCTTATGCATAATTAATTACTTGTCTCAAGTTTTTCATCAATTTAATTTATTCCCTACTTTCATCAATTTAATATGAAGTCTTTCGAGGTCCTAACTTCAATTCAACCGTAAAATCAAATTTTCGATGATCATTGATAATAAGTTAACTAATTTTACATAAATTAAAGGGATACATTAAATATAATAATATGATTGAAACGCATAAACTTTAGAGATGAGTATATGCCAAAATTAAATAAGTTTTTAATATTACGTTAACATGCAATAGTTAAAATGATTAAATTGAGTGACGATGAGAATAAAACAAGAACAAACGGATACCAAATATAATAATAATATATAAATTGGCGAAAATTAAAACATTCAGATAGTGGAAATCAACAAATTAAAATAGTTGAGATTTGGAAATCAACGAAAATATGTAACTCCGTCTTAAATGTACGTAAAAAATGGGATTATATTATATGGTCGGAGTTTTTTTGGATAGTTAGAGGGTCAACTAAAAAAAATTTAGGTTCATTGCGATGGTTTGGAAGTTGGAAGACTCGGAACTTAGGACTAAATCCGTAAACATAATTTTAAAATATATATATTTTTTATCGGCTACTATTCTTCTTAAGTTTAAAATGGGTCTCCTCACGGATTATAGGACACATATTTTATTTTCGTCATGCATAATGCTTTTTCATCCTACATATGTATATTTGACCCGTTTTAAACTTAAATCGATAAGTCGTTCTAAATAAGATTTGTGCGCTTTTATAATGTCAAGCAGATGCATTAATTTACTTGCGTCTGAGTCAAATACATAAATTCTCTTTACTTTTTACATTGATATGAGTGCGATACTAAAATCTTATTTTTGTTAAATATATTTACCTTCTTATTGATTTTTCGATTTAATAAAATTAGGCCCATGCATTTTTTGCACGGGCGTAAAACTAGTGTTTTATAAAAGTACTCCTTTTTACAAAAAGAAACATAATACTTTCTCCATTCCAATCAATTCTATACATTTGCTTTATTCACGTTTGTCAATACCCGTTTTCTTTTGTTAATATCTTTAGTTACATATCGATAAAAATTATAAAACTTTGATATTCACAATATACTCGCTAAGACAATTTAAACAAGATCTCACATGATTATATTTTATGTTACATATTAGAAGTTGTGTCGAAAATTCACTCGACTTATGAATAGTGCCGAAAAAGTGAAATGTATAGAATTAATTGGAATGGAGGGAGTATATAATAGCGAGAATAGTAAGTCTTGCTTGCGACGGGTCGTTATTTGTGACGGATATTTTGTGAGATAAAATGGGTAGAAAATGAGTTAGTGGAGAAAGGGGACCACATGAATAGTGTTGGAGAGAGAGAAAAAGTGGATATTTTGTGAGAGAAAACGGTATCCGTCACAAACTTGCGACGGATAGTGCCGTTGTAAATAAGAATTTGTGTAGCTAGAAATATGGTTAAAGTGTTGCCTAGAAAACCATCAAAAGTCAAACGAACAAATTATATAATTGTGAATGGAGTATTAAAGTTTCAGTTGGTCTTGCTTCAGACCACAATTTTGGTCTGAAATAATAAAACGGGATTTTGTAACCATTTTACAGCCAAATGTAACCACTATTTACAAACAAGTTATCATAAGCTGTAACATTAACCATACTATCGTGGTTACATTTGGCTGTAAAATGGTTACAAAATCCCGTTTTATTATTTCAGACCAAAAATGACGGTCTGAAACAAGAATTTGGGTTAAAGTTGTGGAGTGGACTTTTTTTTTTCTTTTTTCTTGGAGTGATAGTTCATCTTTGGAGATAAATGATAGGGTATTATACCGAGATCACAAATTCTCATTTGTGACGGATATATCTGTCGCAAACTTGTGACGAGTTCAAATATTACCCACTTGAATAGAAAAAGATAAGGTATTTGAGATTTTCAATGTAAAATTTGACCCGTTACAAACTTACGACGAATATATCCGTCGCAAGGAAGACTTACTGTATCGAGATAGCTAGGTAGAAGAAAAGATTTGTATTGAATTTTATTAGAGAAGGGATATAATAAGGTATCAAGAGAACCTCTTTGACGAGCTTGACTAAGAAAGGGTATTACTAATAAAAGAATGTATGAAAGGGGCAAGTATTTGTACTAGTGTGGGAACTAATGTTGAAAGGACACAAAAAATTTAATTATAATCGGGCGCATTAAGGACATCAAGGTTCAACTCTTAGTCCTTTTATTTTTGTTGTAGTCATGAATGAGTTGAGAGTGTCAATTTAACAAGACACTCTTTGGCGTACAATGGCAGATGATATTGTGTTGTTTGATGAGAATTAGAGCTGGCCGTTTGCGGGCTTGGGCTGGACATGGGCCGGGCCTAACCTATCAAAAAGTGTCCAACGGGCCTTTTTTTAGTGCCCGTGTCCGCTATGGCGGGCCTACTATAACTGTCCGTACCCGTCCAATATACCTTAGCGGGCCAACTAATGGGCTTACGGGCTTTTATTGAAATTAATAATTAAACCAACAAATCGGTAGAATAAACAACATGATTACCAAATTTGCAAAATAAAATTAAAAACATAAGAATTAAGATAATGTTTACAACTTTCAAAATAGTAACTAAACATCATCTTTGTTTTATATAAACATTATAAAGTCTCAAAACACTTCAAAATATTAGTCGAGGAAGGCACGTCTTTATCCGTCATTCAAGTAGGTAATAACTTTACTACGGAGTAAGTGTAGGTAAGTGTGCTTTTGTTATATTCAGTAAACTATTAATCTTCTCAATGTAGGTAACTTTACTACGGAGTAATTTACTTTCTGTTTTCAATAAATATTTTTTTGGTTTTTAGTTTTAATTTTTAATTTTTTTTTTTGTTATGTTAAATAATAATTATAGTTTACAAATTTTGTAGCGGGCCTAACGGGCTGTCCATGGACAATTTTATTTTGTCCAAGCCCGTCCATTAATTTTAGCGGGCCTAATTTTCTTGTCCGTACCCGCCTATTTCAAAATTTTTTTGTGACCAAGCCCGCTAACGAAGCGGGCCGAACGGGTGGGCCGAACGGGTTGGCCCGCATTTGGCCAGCTCTAATGAGAATATGAGATAGAGGAAATATTCGAAAGAGAATTAAAACCATTGAGGTCTGCCTTGAAAGCTCGTATAGTTAGACTTAACAAAAGTAAAATTGAATATTTAGGATGTAGGTTTGGCGAAGTCAGAGGTGGAGAATCAGGGTCGATCACTTTTGGTGGGAGGATCATTAAAGATCTAAGTTTTTCGTACTTTAGGATCTAGTGTAGGATAGATGAAAACAGAAAACAGTTCCTTTCATCTTCTTTATGGTGTCTTAAGGTCCCAACGAAATGGAAGATTTTCTTATGAATTTTTTTCCTAATACTTTACCAATAGGTTACGAAGGGATCAAACGTGATTTAAATTGGTCAGGGAACTGCTGTTTTTGTGAAGACAAGAATATGACTGAAACTCATAAGTCATTTATTCCGTGATTGTGGTATGGCTAAGCGTGTGTGCGCTGCTTCACCTTTGGGTATTAATTCTTCTTCAGTTGAGTTTATTCCTTTTCATGACAGGCTAATCAATTGCCTCAAGTTTTTCAAAAAATCAGGGAAAGATGCGTCTGCTACTATTGCTTTTATTTGTACCTTGTGGAATATTTGGACCTTCCGAAACTCCGTCTTTTTAGAGCATATTGATTTTAAGGTTCCTTTTGTCATTCAGAAGGTCATGAGGAATCTTTTCAATGAGATAGCCATCATTGAGTCTGCTTTTTCTTCTAAAAACTCATCTACAAAGAACGATGGGTATTATCTTGGTGAAAAAGACAGAATTCGGAACTATTTTCCTCATATTATTCTAGGTACGTTGCTTTGTTCTTTAGCGGTCCGGTTTAAGTATGATGCTGCTTGGGACAAATCTTACAAGGCTGCTGGAGGATGGTTTCTTAAATCCCTGAATTCTCAGCAACGTATAGAAGGTACTGCAACCTTTTTAGCGTGTTCACCTCTGCAAGCGGAAGCAACAGCTTTACTCAAAGCCATTGATTTTGCCCGTTCTTTGGGTGTCCGACATCTTGACATTGCTCTGGATTGCTTGGACTTAATCTATTAAGTTATCGGAATTACTTCAGCTAATCAAAGGATCAAGCATTTACTCGTGTCTTTAGACTTAATGTTTAGTAGTTTTCATTGTATTTCAATAAGTTACTATCCTAGAACTTTGAATAAGATTTGCTCATTCTTTAGCTTCAAGGGCTCGAGAATGATAATTTTATTCTTTCATGTTTCATTGCCAAAAAAAAATGATCTATTGTTCAAAAACATGGAGAATTAGACATGAATGTGGCTTATACTATATGATTAAAAGTAGGGTGTCTTAAGTGGTAGAAAGCCTTTGATTTTTTATGATCTCGTCATGGATAAATTTTACCGCACAATAGTTAGACCACCATTGTTAAGTTGTAAGACTCCGAATGATGGCCATAAAACACTGTCACATTTATAAGATGAATGTAACAAATGTGTGTATGCTATGATGAATGTGTGGTCAATGGTCATACAAAGAAGATCGATTTAGAAAAGACGTGGTTAGGGAAAAGGTCAAAGTTGTCAATAAAGGAGAAGATGATAGAGAACGTATTAAGATGGTTTGCAAATGTGAAAAGAAGATCTATACATACTCTAATAAGGAGCCTCGAAAATTGGGGATCAACCCTAACCCACCCAATTTAAAGCCAAACACAGACCAAACCTACCCCACTTAGTTTCTTGGTTCGGTCTGGTCCATGGCCAAGTCTAGTTCTAGAAACATTAACTAACACTAGTTGTACTACTATAAATAAGTTTTGTTTAGTTTCACAAGCTGTATAAATGTATACCGGAGATGAGCTGATAAGGGTCAGAGTCCGTCGCTATATTAACTCGAAAAAATTGAAATATAATTCTTATGATTGATAGATACATTTTAAAGATTTTTTCAGCTTACCATAAGTCCATACTACATTGCTCTTCCGTTTTCCTAAAGTTTTTCGCCTTAGGATGGATCTAGCGCTAGAGTCCATCACTAACATCAAATTGTGTATTGACCCCGACAAACTGCACAAGGCTTTACGAAATACACTTACCATACTCATGATACTGGTATGCACTAGAAAACTTTCTTTTAAGGTCGGATTGATTTGATCATGACACTTTAAATCATAGGTTAAATTTGGGTCTCTATTTAAATACAATAAGTCTTACTTGTGACGGATCACAAGCTTGTGATTGGTCAAGTATCACTTATAGAAATAATTAAAGACAAAAAATAGAATGCGTGAAAATCTCAAAATAATTTGTCTTTATCCTTTCTAGGGGTGTTAACGAGCCGAGCCGAGCCCGAGCTTGGCCTTGCTCGGCTCGTGCTCGATTACCAATACTCGAGTTCGAGCTCGAGCCGATCTTACCCGAGCTTGAAAAAAATGCGCTCGTTACAAAGCTTGCGAGCTTTAACACGAGCTCGAGCCAAACTCGAGCCAACTCGAGCCTATATAAAATTGTTTATTTTTAAATTTGTTTCTTCCGATATTTTCAATAACAAGGTTTGAAGCTTTTAGGTAAAAATGTTTAGCAAATCAACAAGATATTTGATATATATGATACAAAGATTTAATAACGATAAAATATTTTTATTAAATGTGAGCATATTTTTATAAAATATGATTAATATCTTATGTAATCTCAAATGTTCGGGCCGCTCGCGAGCTTTTCGAGTCGAGCCGGCCTTTGCTCGGCTTGACTCGTTAAGCTCTCGAGACGAGGTCACACGAGCCGAGCTTTGACCGAGCTTCGACCGAGCCGATCTCGAGTTGCTCGCGAGCTGTCTCGTCTCATTAACAGCCCTAATCCTTTCATGTAGGTTTTATTTGAGTCGTCACAAATGAGAATTTGTCATTTAAACACAAATCAGATACAAGTTATGTTGATACTAATGCATTCATATTCCATAAGTAGCAAACAGCAATACAGCCAGCAGCCTATCTCCAGCAGCCTATCTGTCAACAGTTAGTTACAGAATTAGTTACAGATATTTGTAGAAGTTTGTTACAGATATTTGTTGAGTTAGTTACAGATATTTTCATCTCATCTGTATATAAATAGCAAACTGTACATAAGTGTAATTAAGCTTGATCAATATAATCATACACAATTCTATTTACTCTTCCTGTCCAACAATTTGATCACAGTTTACCTTTCTGATCATTAATCAAATACAAATTCAACATGGTATCATCGTCAGTGGATCTTGATTTGATGTAATTTCATCATCAATTTTCCAATTTCTTCATTAATTCGCTGCAATTTTGCACACATTTCTTCAGAAAACCTAAAAATTCAACATAATTCTTCCGCTGCAATCTCTATCTGCTGTAATGACGCCAGTTACACCTTCTTCGGTATACAAGGATCCACTTCATCTCACAACTGGAGATCAATCTCTTCTTCAGTTGTTACCACAAGTATTCTCTGGTAAATCATTTCTTCATTGGTCCAGGAATATGAGAATTGCATTAATTTCCAAAAACAAGCTTGGATTCATCAATGGAGCATGTCCTAAACCTGCTGAGGATAATGCTCGATATCATGATTGGATTCGCACCGATTATACTGTTATGCGATGGATCCAGTTCTCTTTGGCTGAAGATATCGCCAAAAGTTTCTCCTATGTCACTTCTAGCAAACAGTTTTGGGAGGAGTTGAATGAGAGATTCAATCAGTCTAATGCTCCGTATCTCTATCAACTTCGTCAAGATATTGCTCAGATTAAGCAAAATGATCTTTCTGTAGCTGAGTATTATGCGAAGTTACGCTCAGGATGGGAGGACATTCGCTCTTTGGATCCTCTTCCTGAGTGTGATTGTGGTGCTATTAGCGCTTGTATCTGCAACTTACTGAAGAAAGTTGTTCAAAGAGAAAATACTCATCATATCTTAGATTTTCTCATGGGATTACACAAGAAATTTGACTCAATTCGTAGTCAGATCCTCACACTTGATCCTCTTCCTACTATTAATCAAGTATATGCCAAAATACATCAAGCTGAGGTTCAAATGAGCATTACTGCTGTTGCAGATCCAGTTATGAATACAGACAGTGTTGCTTTAGCTGTACACCAATCCTATCCCAAGAACGTATGGCGCCGTGACAACAAAAAGGTCAGATATGACAAACCTGATGCTCAAGCCGATGACTCCAACAAACCAGTGTATTTCTGTACCAGATGTAAGAAGAATGGTCACTCTCTTGAATATTGTTGGGTTCATAAAAGGGAGCAGCAGGCTAAGAAAGGAAAGGATCAGCAGCAACAGGTTCAAACTGGACCTTCTCCTGCATCAGGCAACAATCAGCAAAGGTTAGCAGGACATGTGGAAGAGGTACAGGGATATGAATTTGACACTCCTCTGGATTCTCCTGGTCCACACGTCATTGATGCTTCTTTGGTACAAGCAATTGCTAAGGAGGTTTTCAAACTTCAGTTTCAAAACACCACTGCTTCCTCCCAAGGATCAGGTACTCTCTTAGCAGCCAGTGCTCATAGTCAGCATAATTCTTTAGTTGATGTTAACTGGATTATTGACTCTGGCGCATCAGATCACATGACCTACAATTTGGCCAATTTGCATAACATTCAGCATTTGGCTAAACCCTTATATGTCACTTTACCAGATGGACAGGTTAAACCAGTTAATTGCATTGGTGATGTTCACCTTTCTGACAAACTAATTCTGCATAAAGTGCTATTTCTCCCTGATTTTCGACACAATTTACTCTCCTTAGGCAAGTTGTTAAGTACACCTAATTTGTGTGCTAATTTTCATACTACTGGATGTTTTATTCAGGACAGTACCACTAAGGAAACTCTTTGCTCAGGGTTGAAGTTTGCAGGGATTTACCATCTGCACAACATTCACAAAAATAATTGCACCTCTGCCTTATCTAGCATTAATACATTTTCTGCTCATGTTGCATCTCATGATGTATATCTTTTACATGCTAGATTAGGACATAGTGCTATATCCACAATAAAACATGTACCAAATGTGTCTTCTTCCAACATTAATGACAAGAATTTTCATTGTGAAACTTGCATAATGGCCAAACATCACAAGTTCCCCTTTCCCACTAGTTCATTTGTTACTCATTCTCCTTTTGAACTCATTCATGTGGACCTTTGGGGGGCATATAGGGTACTGTCCCTGAATGGAGCTTCTTATTTTCTAACTATAGTAGATGACTATAGTAGGGTCACTTGGACCATGCTCCTTAAGCATAAAGATATGGTGTGTGAAACAATGAGTCATTTCTTAGCTTATGTCAAAAATCAGTTTAATGCCACTGTTAAGACCCTTAGGTCAGATAATGACACTGAAATTCTTCAACAAGGATGTGATAAACTCCTTGCTGATCATGGGATTATCCATCAAACATCCATTCCTGGCAATCCTCAACAAAATGGCCGGGTTGAGAGGAAGCATAGACACCTTTTAGAGGTTGCAAGGGCCTTGAGGCATCAGGCTGGATTACCAAAAAAATTCTGGGGAGATATGGTTATGGCAGCCACACATATTATAAATCTTTTACCCACTTCTGTCCTTCATTGGAGAACACCCCATGAGTGTTTATTTGGAACACCTGCTCAGTATAGTCACCTCAAGGTGATAGGTTGTCTTTGCTATGCTGCAAGACATGATGGGGATAAGTTTGAGGATAGAGCTACTAAATGCATCCTTCTTGGGTATCCTATGGGAAAAAAAGGGATACAGGCTGCTTGATTTGGGTAAACAGAAAGTGATCTATAGCAGAGATGTGGTGTTCAAAGAAGATGTATTTCCTTACCAGGAAAATGGAGATTCTCAGTCCAAATCCATACCCACCAATACTCATATTCCTTCTGTTTTGGATAATGATTTGGATGATGCTTCTGTCCACTCCAATACAGATCCATCTAATACCATTCTCACACAAAATAATCAACCCACAATGAACTCACCACATAACAGCAACTCAAATGATGATATTTTTGTCCATAACCACCTCAATGACCCTGATCAGACTATTGTTGATGATCAAATAAGGAAATCCACAAGAGCACGACAGTTTTCTTCCAAGTTAAATGGGTTCATTTGCAAGGACCTACCACCATCAATCTCTAATGTGCCTACTGCTACTCATACTGCATTGGCTAATATGCTTCATTTGGAAGGATATTCTGAGCATTATCAGTCAGCATGCTGTAATGTATTTCAACATTATGAGCCCTCTACATATACTCAGGCCAAGGATGACCCTAATTGGCAAGCAGCCATGCAGAAAGAGCTTGTTGCATTGGAACAAAACCATACTTGGGAGTTAACCAAATTACCATCTGGAAAGAAAGCTATTGGAGCTAAGTGGGTATACAAAATAAAATTTAATCCAGATGGTACTATTGAAAGATACAAGGCTAGATTGGTAGCCAAGGGTTACAGTCAGATTGAGGGTAAGGACTATAAGCAAACATTCAGTCCAGCGGCTAAATTCACCACAGTTAGATGCATCATAGCTATTGCAGCAGCAAGAGAATGGCCCCTATATCAACTAGATATTAACAATGCTTTCTTGCATGGTTATCTAGATGAAGAGGTTTATATGAAGAAACCAGAAGGGTATGCCAAAGGAGATCCCAATGATGTTTGTCTTCTTAAAAGATCTTTGTATGGTCTTAAGCAAGCATCGAGACAATGGAACCTTGATTTGTCCAGATTTCTTATCAAACATGGATATTCTCAAGCTAAGTCAGATTATTCTATGTTTACCAAAGGACAATCCCCTACATCCTTTGTTGCTATAGTTGTGTATGTTGATGATTTGCTTCTCACTGGGAGTGATCAAAAGGAGATACAACAGATCAAACAACTGTTGCACACAGCATTTACAATAAAAGACCTTGGTCAACTCAGATACTTCCTTGGTATAGAGGTTGCAAGGTCTGATTCTGGTATTCTGTTGAACCAAAGAAAATACATCATAGACATCCTCAAAGATGCTAACATGACAGAAGCGAAGCCAGCTAAGTTTCCCCTTCCTACCGGACTTCAATTATCAGTAGATGAAGGTCAGGTTCTTGAGAAGCCTGAATTTTACAGAAGAATTGTAGGGAGATTATTATATCTCACACTCACTAGACCTGACATCAGTTATGGTGTTCAACAACTGAGTCAGTTTCTTAGTGAGCCAAGACAGCCCCACCTTAATGCAGCCCTTTATTTGACAAGATATTTGAAGGGAACACTGCATTTTGGGTTGTTTTATCCAGCAAGAACCGAGCTCACAATGCATAGTTACTGTGATGCAGATTGGGGTACATGTGCATACACTGGTAGATCTTTGACAGGGTACTGTGTTTTTCTTGGGAAATCTTTGATTTCGTGGAAAACTAAGAAGCAGGCCACTGTTAGTAAGTCTTCTGCTGAGTCAGAATACAGGAGTATGAGCCAAACAGCAAGCGAAATTGTTTGGATAAATGAATTATTGAAAGAATTACAAATCATCGTTCCTACACCAGTCACATTATATTGTGATAACAAGTCTGCACAACATATTGCAGAAAATCCGGTTTTCCATGAGAGAACTAAACATATAAAGCTAGACTGCCACTATATTCGAGAACAAATTACATCTGGTTTGCTCAGAACTTCACATGTTCCTACATCTCAACAATTGGCTGATGTGTTAACTAAAGCCCTTGGGGAACAGCAACACCAGTATCTGATTGCCAAGTTCGGTCTTGTGGAAGCTCCACCTGACTCCATCTTGAAGGGGGGTGTTGATACTAATGCATTCATATTCCATAAGTAGCAAAACAGCAATACAGCCAGCAGCCTATCTCCAGCAGCCTATCTGTCAACAGTTAGTTACAGAATTAGTTACAGATATTTGTAGAAGTTTGTTACAGATATTTGTTGAGTTAGTTACAGATATTTTCATCTCATCTGTATATAAATAGCAAACTGTACATAAGTGTAATTAAGCTTGATCAATATAATCATACACAATTCTATTTACTCTTCCTGTCCAACAATTTGATCACAGTTTACCTTTCTGATCATTAATCAAATACAAATTCAACAAGTTAAATTTCATATCATTTAAATTCAATCAATTTTATGAAATTTAGGTCACTATATTTAATAGGTTGCCGAAGTGTTTATTTGTCTACATGGGTATTTGGCCATACACAAAACCAACTCCCCAAGTATTTCCTCATTTACTTCGGTTTGGTACACCGAATCAAGATCCACAACTCCCCAGAGTCCCCACTCCTCACTCAACATTCACCACAAACAATATTCTATAATCACAAATTAAATTAAATTAAAAACCTAGAACATACAAACCATCAAAAAAAAAAAGAAAAAAAAAAGAAATAGAAGTAGCATGTTCCTCGACTACTCCGACACTTAAGCACAGTTTATGAAGTGGAAACAAACACAAGTTGTACAGCAAACTGAAGCACTGAAGAAAAAATAAAGTGTATGTCCTTTTTATTCTCCTTTCAATTATCTGCATGCAATCTTTATTCTGTTTTTTTCCTGCTGGATGTTTGTTCAGATGGACGCAACCTTACCCCTTACCCGTTACTCGTCCCGTACTGTCTTGGAGTAACTAGTACTGCAACATAATCGATCTTGTGGATCAATGTGGTCAAATGTACGCAACCTTACCCGTCCCTTGTCGATACAACATTTGCATCATCCAACTGATGATTATTTCACAATGTTCACATAATTAGTGCACCTTATTTAAATTAGTTGCTCTTAATTGAATAATTGTTTCATTAATGATTACCAGTTGACTGATGATTACTTGATTTGGTT
Source organism: Silene conica (assembly GCA_029255685.2). NCBI lineage: Eukaryota > Viridiplantae > Streptophyta > Magnoliopsida > Caryophyllales > Caryophyllaceae > Silene > Silene conica. The sequence continues at coordinate 8,998,153 of CM055317.2, read as the reverse complement.
TACTTTCGTTTCAGCTTTATTTTCTTGTTTGACATTTTTAGGCTGTTGGATTTAACAACTGGAAGTATTCAAAATCTTATTTGAGACCGTCTTAATCGATATTAATTGGATTATCAATTTTAAAAATACAAAATATGTTGCTTGTGACGGACAGTGTATCTTACAATAAAAGTTGGTGAGTGTAGTTACATATTGTCAGAGTAGCATTATCCGTCCTAAGCAATGATAATTTGTTTTAAAAATAAAGGTACCTCCAGCTCAAACTGTTTTATTGAATTTTGAAAGCTAGTATGTACCAGTCTTTTTGGTGTTGGATACTCGTGTGAGTTAGGTCTTGTTCTTTTTCACTTAATTTTAGTTGAGTTCAGGTCATAGGCGCATATGGAGGGGTGCACCCGCACCCCCTTTGTTGAAAAATTAGTATAGTTTTGTGTAATTAATAGACATGTTAACTATGTTGGTTTAGTGGTTGGGGTAGGTTTTCCTGGCCTCTGGTTCAGGTGGTTCAGGTGGTCAGGTCCTATAAGTTCAGTTCCGTCCAATTTTACGGTTCACTTTGCTTCAATTCAGGTCCTATAAGTTAAGTTGGAATTCACTTAAGAGAGTTTCAATTCAAAAGAACGGGGCCTTAGGGAAGCCAAATCTTGATGTTGAAGGGGGCGGTTCGAGTTTGTTGTTCTAGTAGAATACTCAATCATATTGCCAATGAGTTCTAGGATGGAACCAAACCAGGGCCTGTGTGTTCAGTCTCTAAATAAATTGAATTGGAATATAAGCTAATCTGGTTTAGATGACTAGGTTGAGATATGTCAACTTAAATTGACATTGGAGGCTTGTTTCAGGTGTACATTGAGGAGATGAATACATATGTAATTGGACTCCTCGCCCCCCTTGTGTTTACTCTTATTATTCGCCATACTAAGCAAGGGAAGAAACGAGGGTTGTTGGTCGACGTGGGTGGAGAACCTGGCCACGCAATTCGAAACAGTCGATTTTCTTCGCCAATAATAACAGCGTGGGAAGGAATTACGACACTAGCTGAGCTTTTTGCATGGGCATGTGAAAAACACAGAGACAAGCCCCTTCTTGGAACCAGAAAACTGATTGGCAAGGAGATTGAAGTTGCAGAAGACGGGAGATCCTTTGAGAAACTTCACTTGGGAGAGTATGAATGGCTTTCTTATGGAGAAACATTTGAAGCTGTTTGCAATTTCGCTTCTGGTTTATCACAACTTGGTCATTTGAAAAATGAACGCGCTGCCATATTTGCTGATACACGGGAAGAATGGTTCATTGCATTGCAGGTAGGTTAACCTACTATGCCATCGAACTTTCATCGCGATTCTTGTTATTGTATATTATCAGCTCTTAATGTTTCCTTGATTTTGATTTGAGCTTCTTTTTTCTTGGCCAAGGCTTGTTTCAGGCGCAACATCACTGTCGTGACAATATATGCTTCTCTTGGGGAGGAGGCTGTGGCACACTCATTGAATGAGGTACTCTCTTTGTTCTCTCAGTTTTAGTCATATTACACTGCTCTCTATATTTGATGTAGTAGCTGCTTTACCTGCAGAGACAGGACTGATACTGAGTAAAATTTATTCTCTTTAAATGTCACCTACTTTGGTATTTTTGAATACAGACTTTGTTGCCTTCTTATTTCTGAAGAGAGTCTGAAATCTGAATGTCTTTTGCAGACCGAAGTCACTACAGTAATCTGTGGGCAGAAAGAAATGAAAAAGCTTGCGGACATAAGTGGACAGCTTGATACAGTTAAACGTATTATATGTATGGATGATGAGTTCTTTTCTAACGTTTCATTGTCGGAACGAGGGTGGACCATTACTTCATTTGCTGATGTAGAGAAGCTTGGACGGGAAAACCCTAGTGATCCTGATTTACCACTATCAGCAGACATTGCGGTTATAATGTACACCAGTGGGAGTACGGGTCTGCCAAAAGTGAGTAAGCAATTAAAGCCAAATATTTTTGTGGTTTATGAACCATCATTTTTTCCTTCTAAGCTTTTACTTATTCATTCGCAACTGGAAGATGATAGAAAAAACACTAAACTTGCAATGTCAAACTACTAAATATAATCTTAGCATTTCTAGATATCAATAATATCCTCATTCATATAATTTTCTTTCTGTTATAATAAAATAAACAGTTGCAGGGAGGTTGCATTGTCTTCATTTTGAATGGCAGTGCTGTGTTGCCTTCCTCACTGACAGACTCCTGATATGGCTTATTTGCTCCTCTATATTGCATGAATATCATTGGCTTGATAAATTTTCGGGATCATCCTCGAGTAGTATATGAACCGTTTACACCCGTATATGGCCAGTCTAGTCAATTTCTTTATCTACCAACTTAGCACATCTGTTACTGGCGATATGTGAACTGTTTTGACTGACTTGATTGAGCTCCTCCAACAATAGTTTCGAAAACAAGCTCATCTACTAGATCTGATGGTGGGTGAGGAGTTGTTATATCACCAGTTGACGAATAGTTTTATAGCAACGGCTATTTCAGGCTTAGGTTTATTCCATTTGCTGTACTGAATTTCATGGCCAAGTTTGTGAAAAGCATTTTAACAAAAACGGTACCAATTCAATTTATTCAACTCTTTGGATTTATGACCGCTAAAATTGGGGTTGATAAATGACAAACCACATAATCTGGAAGCTCTTTATAGTACTTTTGGGGTTGATAAATGACAAACCACAAAATTAATATGAGACTGCTTCACAAGTAAGACCGACCCATCAGGCCATCACCGTAGCATAAGGAATACAGAAATATTTAAGTTGGTCTTATAATATAAGTCTGTCTCATACAAGACTTGCTGTGTCATTTGAGCTATTCCATTCCAGTATTTGTAGGTTTAATTATGGCAGTCAATGTAGGTTATTGATCCGCAAGCCACAATTAATGTAGCCGTATAGGATACTGAACCCCATAAAGTGAAATAGGTATGACAGATGGTGTAAGTAAGAAAACACATGTGAAAGTTATGGAGCTAACAGCGTAGCAGTATCGAACTGATAATCTGCAACGAGAAGAGTACAGTGTTACTGTAATCTTGAAGATCTCTGAGTTTGAATGATGTCATACGTAGATAATTAACGAAACGCTGGGGTGGATAAATTACCATTTGTGGGGAGTTTTCAGTGTGATTCCTTTTTTGTTAACCAGAGCTTTCAGTCTATTACTGGGTTCTGACTTCTGAGGCTTCATTATTTTCCTAGCTTTCAGTCTGAATCTCTATTGGGTTATAATATAAGGCCTCTTTTTTTCCATTGGCATTTGTTCTCTCATCAGTGTTTTTCCCCATGTCATTTTGATCATTCATGACTAGAATTGACACAACTGACCAAACTTGAAGATTATACGATCTGAAATGCGGAGCTTGAAACAAAAAATTGAGAAATTATTATCTGAACCGACCCCAAGTGACCTAAAGAACTACCCAACCCGAAATGACCCGACCTGAATTGACCTGTAGAGAAATTATTGATAATTGCAACCTAATGAACTTGATCCTAATTACCTGTTGGCCATGTCTACAGTCACAACCATTTTAGAGCTGAAGCATGAAGAATTTCATTCCAGATCTTTCTTTTCTGTTATACATTATTAATATGTATACTAAGCGTGTCTAAATGTGTAGGGAGTGATGATGACACATGGTAATGTGCTTGCGACAGTTTCTGCTGTGATGACAATTGTTCCTGGTCTCGGTGCCAAAGATGTTTATTTAGCTTATCTACCTTTAGCTCACATTCTGGAACTAGCAGCTGAGGTGATTCAATGAATTCTTTTGGTCGTATTTTGTGTTAAACTGACATTTGCTTTACTGAATGATTATCACACGCCTAAGTGCCTAACAATCTTAATTTTTGTTCCCTAGAACCTATTCCCTGCAATTGGCAGTAAAATAGGATATGGTTCCCCACTTACACTTACGGATACATCAAACAAGATATTAAGAGGTACAAAGGGTGATGCGTCAGTATTGGCGCCAACACTGATGGCAGCTGTCCCAGCAATCCTGGACCGTGTCCGAGTTGGTGTACGCAAAAAGGTTAGTGAATCTGTTTGACAGTTTCTGCCATTACTTGTGTCTACTGATTTAATTGGTCAAAGGAGATTAATGTCTTTATAAACACATACACATTGTCCCGTAGAAACAAATTTTGAATCTGAAAACTTGAACTAGGTATAATTATGAGACATTTTATCACAGAAATTGTTTCTGTAGGCTTTAGATTGTAAAATACCGTATTAAATTTGTAGACAGCGTGCAAAATTTTTAATCTTTAGTTGTAATGTGTGTGATGTACCCATTGTCACGAATTCACGGTTGTAGAATGGTGCGTAATATAGACTGGTGGAGTATACGTGATTGAGGAGGTGAATATTATTGTTTCTTGTGGTAGACCATATTATTAGCTTAGAAGAGTGCCAATCTTTCTGATGCTAGGGAGCCTAATCAAATTTATTTCATTTCCTATTGCCGTACATTATATATTTGTAGTAAGGACAAAGAGGGTTAAATCTCACATTTCACGGTATAGAGGATTAGATCATCAGAAGAAAAAAGGGAGATTGGATCTCACATTTTACATGTTTGGAAGAAGGGAGGAGTGAAATAGAGGATTCAGAATTGATTGTTTACAAGTCATAGCTTTAAGCTGAGCCTGAGATGGGTTGGATGGCCGTATGTTTCTATCTATATTACATCTAAACTACACAGGTTGAATATGCTTGATCATTGTGATTAGTTAGATGTAAAGGGTGGACTATGTAAAAGATAATTTGACTTAGGTTGATTTCTTTTTTACGTCTTTGGTACGAGCCTGATCCTCATTGTTGTGATTTAGGTTGATGCAAAGGGTGGACTATCGAAAAGATTATTTGATTTTGCATATAGCCGCCGCTTGTCTGCTATGAACGGTAGCTGGTTTGGTGCAAGAGGACCTGAGAAATTTTTATGGGATCTTCTAGTGTTTAGAAAAGTCAGAGCCGTGCTAGGAGGTCATATTCGTTTTATTCTATCAGGAGGTGCTCCTCTTTCTGGTGATACTCAAAGATTCATCAATATTTGTATTGGGTTAGTATTTCAGAGCGTCTCCATATTCTTTCATGAGTTTGCTACTGTTTCTGTCGCGTCTTACATGAAAGTAATGTTTTTCTGTTTCTGCAACTTTTCTGTCTCGTCTTGCATGAATACAGCCATAACATTTTCTGTTTCAGTAGCGTCTTGCATAACTATAGCCATAGCATCTTCTTCAGTTTGGAACTCACTGAGACAAATTCTGGAAATGCTGTTTATATTGCGTGGACTTCATTTTTTTAACCTAATTTGTTTAACACCTGTGCTTTATATTGCACGTACTTCGTTTTTTTTAACCTAATTTGTTTAACATCTGTACTTTCACATTCAGTGCTCCAATAGGCCAAGGTTACGGGCTCACTGAGACTTGTGCTGGTGGGACATTTACTGAGTATGATGATACATCTGTTGGCCGCGTTGGTCCACCACTTCCTTCCTCATTTATAAAGGTGAAGCTGAAAACTGTTTATTTTTGTAAATGTCTAGTTAAGTATATCTGGTATACCACGACTGTGTTCTTACGTTTTCAATTGGTTAATAAAGTTCTTGATGATCGCTCGTATTATTGTACTCTATAGTAATTTTTTTGTGCTGCACATGCAATCAGAATCAGTTTGTTAATTAAATCCTACATTCAATGTTTCAGCTGGTTGATTGGTCGGAAGGGGGCTATCTCGTAACTGATAAACCAATGCCGCGAGGGGAGATTGTTGTAGGTGGTCCCAATGTTACACTCGGATATTTCAAAAATGAAGACAAAACCAATGAAGTGTACAAGGTATTTCTAGTTCTCTGTTAGCTATAATGCGAAAGCTGTGATGATATGCCCTGTCGTACTGATGTGTCAGTTGCTGCTATTGAAGGTCGATGAGAGAGGGATGAGGTGGTTCTACACAGGTGACATAGGGCAGTTTCACGCAGATGGTTGCCTTGAGATAATTGACCGTAAAAAGGACATTGTCAAACTTCAGCATGGCGAATACGTTTCATTGGGAAAGGTATGACTGTATGTCTGTATCCATTACCTGGTTGGCTGGTACCTCCGTACACGACGTCTAACTCTTATGTTTGATCCAAAACCCGTGGTCTAATTTATCCCTGCAGGTTGAGGCAGCTCTTGCGTCTAGCCCATATGTCGACAATATTATGGTGCATGCGGATCCTTTCCATAGCTACTGTGTTGCACTTGTAGTGGCTTCTGAGCATGCAGTTCAAGAGTGGGCGGCTAACCAAGGAATTAGTTTCAGTGATTTCTCAGACTTGTGTCAAAAAGAAGAAACAACAAAGGAGATTCTTGGATCACTTATAAAGGTAAGTTCTGACAAATACGTTTTTTTTTATTGTTGACGTAATTAAGTGGTCAAAGGACGTTGTTTGCCTGTGTCTTAAATCTTGTGACGGTGGCAGTCTAGAGAAGAATAACTCGAAATCACCAGTAGGAAAAACAAGGCGGGACTCGGGAGTAGTATACTGAAAAGTTAACTCTGTTGTGTAATGGCTAGTCAGTGTCTTTGATTCTATGACAGGTGGACTAAACCTAGTTCCTTTAAATCGTTAATCATAATGACAAAGGGGTAAATAAGGTTTAGAGTAATACGGAATAGAAATTAAGGTATTGCTAAAACGGTAATTTTGGGAAGGTCCGTGATCCTAAAGAATTGATGTTGATCTGTAGGAGGGTAAGAAGGCACGACTAGAAAAGTTCGAGATCCCAGCAAGAATGAAACTGTTGTGGGAACCCTGGACTCCAGAATCAGGTCTGGTAACAGCAGCTCTGAAGCTGAAGCGGGAAGTTGTTAAGAAGACGTTCTCCAACGAGCTTACCATGTTATACTCTTGAATCAAACTAAGCATTGTACAATATAGTTTGCAACCCCGTAATTTTTACAACACAGTTTTACATCATCACGTATGGACTTGGGTAGTTGATTCATATTCTTTCTGGCTTAATTTCAGCTCATTTTCATGCTGCTGTCTATTGTTGCTCAAAGAGCACCCATAATGCAAAGCAATGTAACGGCATATGCTGCTGCTCTCGCGAGGTTATCCTGTTGTGGATAAAACCGTCTGAGCCGAACATATGTGATAGTTGGAGACAAATGGGAGTAGTGGTAGTTCATGTGGGTATGCTATACCTTTGACTAGTAGGAATGGACAAGACATAGAGGGATGAGACTTTAGTAAATTGGAAAAGGATATGAAAACTTTGATGCAAAGTAGTGAACATGGGTAAGTTGCTAAACAGTCGACCAATATACCTTTATACCATTGTGAGTTGTGACCCCCCACTCCATCACTTTATCTCCTTTCTTACAACATCTTTTTGGTTACTTCTGCTTCTCTTTTCTTCCTGTCATTTCTTTCAAAAGTCTTCATACATTCCCCCTTCTTAAATACTTCGTGACAAACGGTTGAAACGCGTTTATAATAGCGGATAACGTAAGCAGAATACAGTTAGCAGATTTTAGTAGTAGGTTTGGTTATCAAATTGAATTAGTAGAAGTATCAACTATGAATGATGTTTGATAGTTAGTAGGTTATATGGTAATTAGAATGTTTTCATGTATAAATGGAATATAGAAATTCGTTCAATTATTATGTTGGCGACTATGTAGATAAAATATGTTTCTATAAGTAGCATATTCAAAAATTATAGATCTTAACTAATACGCTATCCGAATATATCGTTTATTAAGCAGATGAAATTAGTAAATTGATTGTTCAACTTAGTTATTCAAGTCGAAATTTATTAATGTCGCTTAATATGATGTTTATCAAACAGAATCTTTATCTATCGTGTATTAGATAGCTTGTAATTTTGTAGGTTTAAATAAGTGGCAGAGCCGCCATAATTCTCCATTAGGGGAGCCTAGCGAGGGGAAACTGATAATATCATAAAATAATTCTTGAAAAAATCGAAAATTTTACTAAGAAATTAAAAAAATTCATTCAACATTGAGTGTCCCTGCTAACCATTGGCGGATTTGGGGTGGATAGGGTAGGCAAGTGCCACCCCCCAACATAAAAATAAGAATAATTATTGAACATAAATTTCACAGAAATGTGTTGGGCTTAGTGGTTAAAAGTGGCTATATGTTAGAAGTTTGGTGAGGTTAGAGGTTCAAAACTCATAAGAGGGTTTTTTCACAAAAAAATGTTTTATTTCACCAAACTTCTCTTTTTTTTTTTACAAAAACTTGCTTTATTTCACCAAACTTCTCTCTTTTTTTCTACTAATTACGGGAAGAAAAAAATTGTGCCATCCCAAAGCTAAAATCCTACATCCGCCCCTGCTGCTAACCTCTTAAATCCGCCATTGGTTTAATTTGTATTGTACTATAGTGGTAGGCCAAGAAGAATCAACCTTTATTGTAATTGTATTTTTTCGAATGGAGCTACTTTATCATTAGTTACATTGGGAAAAAGTCTATCCAAATACAAATTTTCACATATGCAATGTTTGTTCCTCTTCGTAAGATAACCTCATGTTTCAATTATCACTCAATAATCTCAATTTTTTGTTTACATTTCAAAAAGGATTCCAAATGTTTTAATGTTAAGGTCCGTCTGACATTATTTCTTTTAAAATTTATTTTGTTCATAGATATTCGAAATGTAAATTGCTTTTAAGTGGATATGTAAACCATAAAAATTTTGAACCATCTCCAATTCTCCATTACTCTCTTGAGATCAAAATTGCTATATCACGCCCCCTGTTTTACTTGTTACGCCCCTTGTTTTTATATTTATTCCCATTTTGCCCTTGCGACTTGTATTTCGGTGATGGATTTCTGACGTTGTTATGGATAATTTATTAGACGATTTTTGACACGGTTTTTGAGACGGTTAATTGTAAGTATGATTTTCGGTGACGGTTTTTACGGTTAAATGTTGTGACGGTTTTTATAATAAACAATTGTAATCGGTTTTAGGAATAATAAACAATTTTTGAGACGGTTTTTATAATAAACAATTGTAATCGGTTTTTAGGAATAATAAACAATTTTTTAGACGGTTTTTACACGAAAATTGCTTGTCTTGTGGATTACATGACACAGCCTTGGCCATGTCGTGTGATCCACACGGCATGGCCGTGTTATGTAATCCGCATGACATGGCCATGGCCGTGTCATGTAATCCACAAGACAAACAATTTTCGTGTAAAACCGTCTCAAAAATTGTTTATTAAAACAACCGTCTCAAAAATTGTTTATTATTCGTAAAAAACGATTACAATTGTTTATTATAAAAACCGTCTCAAAAATTGTTTATTATTAGTAAAAACCGATTATAATTGTTTATTATAAAAACCGTCTCAAAAATTGTTTATTATTCGTAAAAACCGATTATAATTGTTTATTATAAAAACCGTCTCAAAAATTGTTTATTATTCGTAAAAACCGATTATAAAAACCAATTTTTGAGACGGTTTTTTTAATAAACAATTTTTTAGACGGTTTTTACACGAAAATTGTTTGTCTTGTGGATTACATGACACAGCCATGGCCATGTCGTGTGATCCACACGACATGGCCTATGTAATCCACACGACATGGCCATGGCCGTGTCATGTAATCCACAAGACAAACAATTTTCGTGTAAAAACCGTCTCAAAAATTGTTTATTAAAAAAACCGTCTCAAAAAATGTTTATTATTCGTAAAAACCGATTACAATTGTTTATTATAAAAACCGTCTCAAAAATTGTTTATTATTCGTAAAAACCGATTATAATTGTTTATTATAAAAACCGTCTCAAAAATTGTTTATTATTTCTATAAACCGATTACAATTGTTTATTATAAAAATCGTCTCACAAATTGTTTATTATTCCTAAAAACCGATTATAATTGTTTATTATAAAAACCGTCACAACATTTAACCGTAAAAACCGTCACCTAAAATCATGTTACAATTAACCGTCTCAAAAACCGTATCAAAAACCGTCTCATAAATTATCCGTAACAAACGTCAGAAATCCATAACCGAAATAGAAATCGCAAGGACAAAATGGAAATAAATATAAAAATAGGGGGCGTAACAAGTAAAACAGGGGGCGTGATATAGCAATCCCCTGATAACAAACAAAATTTGTGTCTATCGACTTGACCTTATAGGAAGATGATGTGCTCTTTTGGTGACTTATCCCATCTTACCTACAATTTCAATTTGGTGGTAGGAACTAGGAAGACGAGGTCATTTAACTTAATTCATCCAGTAAGTTTCTCTTGTGACTGGTCAAATATCACCAACATGTATAGATAAGACAAAAATAAAAGTGCAAAGAGAATCACAAATAACTTGTCTATATCTACCTAAGTTTTATTTCACCTGTTACAAAGACGGATATGATCTATATTTATATTATAGTAACATCGTTTAAATATTCTAAAATATTGTCACAATATTTTTGATATTGATCCCTAAATATATCAAATAATGAATAGATACCAAAATACCAAAATATAAAATTTCGGTGTCTACAGATACCCCTCGAGATTGGTTATAGGAACATTTATGTCGGCTACAACTTTGTTGCGAACCTTGCTACTACACTTGAATTGATCCTTAGATAATGGAGATGAAGAGCGAAAACCGTCCCAATTTAAAGGGGCGTCTCGAATAATTCGGAGGCCCCGTGCAACAACGAAACTGAGGCCCTTATAATTTAGTAAAAAAAAGTTTGATAGTCTCGAACCTGGGTGTAGGGATTGCAATTTGTTCAGTACCGAACCGAAACCGAACCGATCCAATGAAAATTTACTGATCCAAATCCATGGTTTGAAAACCCATATCCATATCCATTAGTTAGAACCTGAATCCAAATCCACCCAAAAAATACCCGAACCAAATCCATGTTGATCCATTTCATAACCATAACCGACCCGATCCATCTGATCCACTTAAGATCCATCACCGACCCGAAACCGATTCATATCCACCGTTAACCCGATCCAAATTTGATCCATATCTATTTTTTCCAGATTTAAACCCATTAAAAATACAAAATCGACCTGAATTCTTTTCACAAGCAAAAAACCAATCTTAATTAATCTCATTCTTTTTCTAAAAAATATATTTATTATTATTATTATTATTATTATTATTATTATTATTATTATTATGACTAGATATTGATTTCGTCCAACTCCCAAAGGAGGTCTATACTACATATCTGCATTTTAACTATTAGATTTTTCGAATGGTTCTATTATACCAATACTTATTAGGTGAAACCTATGTCATTTTAACTATTAGAGAAAATTTTGTTTTTCATCAATTATATCAATACTTGTTAGGTGAAATATGTCATTTTATTAATAATTTAACTAGATCATTAAAAAGAATACAAATTCCCAAGTTCGATAATCTCGCAATAGCATAATGAATGAAAGATCTCTAACCTGATAGATTAATGTGAAGAACCTCATAAATTTACATTAAAGCTCATAAATTTTACAATAATAAAGCTCATAAACTATTCATAACACTAACGATACTACCAGTACTAAATGCTCAAATTATCTTTTAAGACGAACTAAATTATAATTAGGAAAAACCTTGTTCTTTTGAATTTAAATTTGCTGAATTAAACTTATATCTGCTGAAATGAACTTAGAGGAGCTGAGTTGAACTAAACTCGTAGGAACTGAACTAAACTTATTGGAGTTGAACTGGATTTATATAAGCTGAAGTTGTGGGAAACTAAGTATAAATTGAGCTAAAGTTTTCTGAATCGAACTTATAGGAGTTAAACTTTACATATATAAGCTCAATTGAGCTAAACTGAACTAAACTTAAAAGAGTTAAATTATATGAATTGGATATGGATCATTGACTTGTGGTTATGGATCGGGTTTGGATATGAATTGGTGATCCACTATATAAATGGATCGGATTTGGATCTCGCAAAACCCGATCCAACCCGATTCATTGTCATCCCTACCTGGGTGACCATTGACAAATAGAACAAATTACTGAGGGTTACATAGGGTTATTTAATTATATAAATGTTCTTTGATACATGAATATGAGGCCCACAAATTTGGTGGCCCAGTTTACGCGCTCAGTCCGCACTTGCTTTTAGCCGCCCCTGCCAATTTGCAAATCATACAATCTTTGAACCTATAATAATAATAATAATAATAATAATAATAATAATAATAATAATAATAAGGCAAGAAAATAATACGAAAAACAAGTTTTTTTAACTGAAAGATTGTGGGATATAATTTTCGTAGATCTCTTGATTTCATCCTAAAGAAAGATTATGTTTTTGATAGTTACTCGAGGGTCTTATCGACTTAATCCCGTGTTCAATTTGGTAGTAGGAAGACAATTATTTCATCTTACCTGGAAAACGGGGTTATTTGGATGAGATCTATAGGAAAACAGGGTTATTTGACATAGGCCCTATTTGGTAAACAACGTATTAATATTGGTAGAAGCATATTTCAAAAGCAGATTTGACTAGCAGAATAATTTAGCGGATTTGACTAGCAGATTTATTTAGCAGAATTATTTTAGAGGTGTTTGGTAATTGGCAGTTTAGATTAGCAGATTGTCTAAAATCTTTATAAAATGACATATAAGGACATGAAAAATTATTTATTAAATATATAAAAGGAATGTTAATATTTTATTAAGAGGGTAAATAAGACAATTTTTTTTTCTTTTTAATATGCAAATCCAATATGCTGGTTGGAGCAGCATATTGTAAAATAACATATTGAACCCTAATATACTATTTCAATATGTCATTAACCAAACACTCTAAATAGCATATTGGTAAATCAAACATGTTAAATCTCTCAAATATGCTGAAATTTGGTCAATATGTTGTTTACCAAACAGAGCCTTAATCCATTTGTTTCCTAAATATTATGAATGAGATCTATATTTATAGTAAAGTAAGTTGGGGGTACAAGCTAACATATTTTAAATTTTCTAAGATATTATCTTAATATTTTTGGTAATTATCCTTAAATACAACAGATATCATATAATGAATGGATACCAAAATATAAAATTTCGGTGCCTACCGTATAGAAATTTCTCATCATATAATCCAAGATGACTTGAACAACTTATAAAATTTCAGGATTATTGTTAATAATACAATCCATTTTTTGAAAAAAGAAAAGAATTGTAAATATTCTATTTATCTAGATGTATTTCGTATTTAGTGTACCTTGTTTTGTACTCCTATTTTATGTGTGCTTATTTTTATGAGTTGTTGTTTATGTTACTCAAACACTTTATCTTGTTTAATATGAAACGACACGAGATGTTTACACTTTTTTTTAAACCAAAAACTAGAACACTTTACGAAAATAAATGTCCACAACACTGCCATATTCAATACTTGTAAGTTGTAACCGAGTTAAAGTAACCTAAGCCTGTCACTAATTAATCTCACAATAAATTATTGTACAATTGTTTTAAAGAGACTTACTCTAAAGAACGGGGTATACTATTTTTGTACCCAAATTCTCATTTTTGTAAGGTAAGATTGGGTTGTTAGGTTAGATGAATGATGAATGAGTTGTAGGCGGTATATCTATACTTAAACAGTAAACAGAAAGAACTTACAGTACTTGGAAAACCAGACTCGTATTTTGCACAATCAGTATGGTGAATGCAGATAATCAGTATGGAAGACTGGTTATACAACACGGAAACAAAACCAGTCTACGACACGCACCGCAGGTGCTCTACCAGAGCCAGAGCCCGTGCCCGGCCCGTCCCGGCCCAACGCGCGCGCGCGTGTATGGTGACGGTGTCCCCTTACTACTACACATATTAGTAGTATCACACCTTAGTTCCCTTATAAACTATAACCTTCTTATTTATTCTACCAATGTGGGATAAGTAAATGGCTTCTTTTGAAGCACTACTTCCAACAATCCCCCACATGATTCAAAAAGAAGAGAAAAAAGAATAGCTGATATAAAGGCAACGGAACGTAAGTCTTAAGATGACAATGTTCCAGAGGAATTGAATTGTCACCCAGTGCATACATTACCTGCTACAGCCGTGTCGAGTTGCACGAAGGCTTTGGACTCTCCACGGTGGGTTGTATACAGATAGCTGCGCACAAACCTGCATTCGAATCTGTGTTCGTTCTCGCGAAATGTCATAAGACGGTGCCCCTCACGTACTTGGTTCTCGTGAACGCTCTAGAGGTCTTAAAGCCTAAAGACCTCATAGGGGGTAGGGCATTTCCCCCACATTCACATAGGTAAGTCCATCAAGTTTGACTGTCACAAACCATCCTTAAACAAGGACTATGGACTTATTAAGAGCTTTAGCTCAGCCTACCTCACATGACAGATAAACCATAATGCAAAAATGTATAAGTAAAAGATACTACATCACTTTATTATAACAGGAATGGTAGTAGTATTACAACATGAGATCCTCGTGACTTCGTTTGACCCATTGAACTTGGTAAACCCAAGTGGGGGAGCCCCGTCACGATTCACTCCCAATAGGCTTTAAACCCATTCCTCGTGCTGACTCCAGCACTAGTTTTCTGCAGAGGCCTTTCGTGAGAGGATCCGCAATATTCCTCTCCGATTTTACGTAATCCACTGATATCACATTATTTCTGATCAGATCCCTCACTATTGCATGTCTCAGGCGTATATGTCTCCTCTTTCCGTTGTAAGCTTGATTGCCTGCCACACCAATGGTCGCTTGAGAATCACAATGCATTGAAACTGATGGAGCCGGTCTCCCCCACAATGGAATATCTGCTAACAGGTTCCTTAGCCATTCGGCCTCCTGACCTGCCAATTCTAAAGCAATAAATTCAGATTCCATTGTAGATTTAGCAATGCAACTTTGTTTAGAAGACTTCCAAGTAATAGCGCCACTAGCCAAAGTAAACACATAACCACTAGTAGAATGAATCTCATCATTATCAGACACCCAATTAGCATCACAAAAACCTTCTAAAACACATGGGGATTTTGAAAAATTTAAACCCCAATCCATCGTCCCCCTAAGATATTTTAGAAGTCTAAATAAAGCATTCCAATGTGTCTGATTAGGGCTGTGTGTATACCTTCTAAGACGACTTACCGCATAAGCAATGTCTGGTCTTGTATAGTTCATTAAGAACATGACGCTGCCAATTATTTTAGCATACTCTTCTTGGTTTACACTAACAACTCCATTCTTTTTTAGGTGTATGCTAGGGTCATATGGGGTTTTGACCGGTACACAATCAAAACAATCAAATCTTTTAAGAATTTTCTCAACGTAATGTGATTGGTCCAAACTCAAACCCCATTTGGTCCTAGTAATTTTTATACCAAGAATAACGTCGGCCTCACCTAGATCTTTCATATCAAAACGGGAACTTAAGAAAGCTTTGGTATCATTGATCACACCCATAATAGTGCCAAAAATGAGCATGTCATCAACGTATAAGCATATGATGACACATCCATCTTTGTCACTTTTGGCGTAAACACAAGCATCTGAATCATTCACATGAAAACCATAAGAAGTGATAGTTTTGTGAAATTTGTCATACCATTGTTTCAGAGCTTGTTTTAGGCCATACAGTGATCTAACCAGTTTACATACCTTATCTTCTTGTCCCGGAACTATACAACCCTCTGGTTGCTTCATATAAATTTCTTTGTTCAGGTCTCCGTTCAAAAAAGTTGTCTTAACGTCCATTTGATGCACAAATAGATCATGTATAGAGGCTAAGGCAATAAAGCTCTAATAGTAGCAACTTTAGTAACAGGAGAGTAAGTGTCAAAGAAATCCAAACCTTTTGTTTGTCGATTACCGCAAACAACCAACCTGGCTTTATATTTGTCGATTGACCCATCTGGCTTTAACTTTCTTTTAAATACCCATTTGTTACTTAGAGGCTTACACCCTTTAGGTAGCTCGGTGAGAATCCAAGTGTTGTTACTTTTGATGGAGTCTATCTCACTGTTTATTGCTTCAAGCCAGAAGGTAGAATCGATAGAGTTCATGGCTTCCTTGTAAGTCCTAGGATCATTTTCCAGAATGAAAGCACATATGTCTTCCTCATCAAGATTCACCTTTTCTGTTAGATGAGTGACAAAATCTGGACCAAAACTTTTTTCGATTCTAGGCCTTTTGCTTCTTCTAGGTTCAAGCAGTGTACTAGGAGAAGCATCATTAGTAGAAGCAGAAACAGAAGGCAAACGAGGGTCATGGTTAGTTTTCATCGGAAAAATATTCTCAAAAAAAACATCTCTTGATTTTTTAATAGAACCAAAACCTGAACCATCTTTTAAAATGAACCTGTATGCTGCGCTGTTTGAAGCATAACCAATAAAAATACCGTCGATTGTTTTTGGTCCAATTTTGCTTCTTTGACATGCAGGTATTCCAATCTTCCCCAAACACCCCCACACTTTGAGGTAATGGAGATTGGGCTTGTGACCTTTCCAGAGCTCATACGGAGTCCTTTCCAATTTTTTGTGTGGAACCCTGTTAAGCACAAAACAAGCAGAGAGAATGGCCTCGCCCCACATATTAGTAGGCATACCAGAACTAATAAGCATAGCATTCATCATGTCTTTTAAGGACCTGTTTTTCCTTTCGACTATTCCGTTTTGTTGAGGTGTGAAAGGGGCGGTGATTTCATGGATAATTCCATTTTCTTCACAATATTTCTTTAAAGGATGACCCTCATATTCACCACCCCTATCAGACCTAACACATTTAATTTTAAGATTTAATTGATTTTCAACTTCAGCCTTATAGATCATGAATTTTTGCTCGGCTTCGTCTTTTGTGCTTAATAAATACACTTTCGTATATCTAGAAAAGTCATCAACAAAAGTAATGTAATAACGCTTACCTCCACGGCTCATCGTGTTTCTGAAATCCCCTAAATCCGTATGAATTAATTCAAGAAGGGTAGAAGCACGATTGACTTGTTTATTAAACGGTGTCCTGGAGTGTTTAGCTTCTACACATATCTCACACTTGTCAAAAGTTGTATTACTAAAACTAGATATAAGGTCAAGACTCTTTAAACGTTTAACATAATCCACATTAATATGACCTAATCTAGCATGCCACAAAGTAATAGTCTCAGCAAGATAAACAGAGGCGGTGGAGTTTTTATTAACAGTTACCACATCGAGCACAAAAAGCCCGCCATTACAAAAACCTTTTCCAACAAAATTGTTATTTCTAGTGAGTACAAGTTTGTCGGATTCAAAAGTGAGTTTTATGCCAGCTTTGTTAAGAAGAGAACCTGAAATGAGGTTCTTGCGGATTTCGGGTACATGAAGAACATTATTAAGTTCAAGAATTTTACCGGATGTTAGCTTCAGTTGTACCTTTCCCTTACCAATGACACATGTAGTGCTAGAATTTCCCATGAACACGCATTGCCCATTAGTTTCTGGCACATATTCCTTGAATGCGTCTTTGTCACAACATATGTGACTCGTGGCTCCGGTATCTAGAACCCATTCTGTAACATTGCTTACCAAATTCACCTCGGATACAACTGCGGCAATGATTTCTTCAGTTTCAGTGAGATGAGCTTGGTGTTTGTTTCTCGACTTTCCTTGGGATCCTTGAGGGCAGAATTTCGCGGAATGACCTGTTTCACCACAAGTAAAGCATTCTCCTTTGAACGACCTTCGCGGTTTGAAATTTGACTGATTTTTCACCCCTAGATTTTGGGTTGATCTCTTGTCTTTGTGTTTGTTGTCGTTGCGTCTTGAACCCTTGTTGTAACCTTTTGTCTCAACAAGATTTGCATTGGAGGAAGAGTGGTCAACTTGCTTACCCTTTGATTGAATTCTGTTTTGTTCTTCAATTTTGATGTGTGACACCAATTCAACAAGAGAAAAATCTTTCTGTTTGTGTTTCATATTGTGTACATAATTCTGCCAAGAAGGTGGAAGTTTCTCGAGAAGATAGTTAGCTTGAAAAGTTTCACAGATTTTCATACCCTCCGTTAGAATATCGGTACATAAGGTCTCATACTCATGAACTTGGTCTAAGACAGATTGTTCATCGGTTATACGAAAATTTAGCCATCTACTGCAAGCATACTTTTTAGTTCCAAAGTCATCTGTTCCGTATTTAGATTTAAGAGCGTCCCAGATTTCTTTAGCGGTAGTATGTTTGCTATAGATTAAAAATAAAGGCTCGGTCATATAGTGTAGTAAGAGACCACGACAAGTTTTATTGTCTGCAACAAAATTCCGTTCACTGTTTTCTGGTGCTTCTGTTTCGGTCAGGGTATAATCTACCTTCAACTGACTTAAAAGAAAATCAATTTTATCCGACCAAATCCTATAGTTTTTACCATCTAGTAAAGCGAGTTTTGACATATCAGGAATAAAAACCGTAGGCATAAGGGTCGGTTTGAAAGAAGCAGCAGAAGCAAGTATAGTCATATCGCCTAGACTAAATTTTTTACGAGCAGGAAAAAAAAAATTTAGAAAAAATTTCAACTTTAGACTGTAGGCGGTATATCTATACTTAAACAGTAAACAGAAAGAACTTACAGTACTTGGAAACAAGATGTCGTGGCGTGATGAAAATCACTGCTCTAAAGTTGAAATTGCCCCGCTCAAAACACACGGCCTCTTGGCAAACCAACCCCCAGGGTTAACACGACTTCCGAGCCAAAGGTGTATGACGAAGACTCAGATTGAGAACTACTAATAGAACGTTGCCAGAATATCAGTTAGAGAGATTTAGATAAAGTATTGTAGGGAGAAAGAGATGAGAAAGATTGTGTTTTGTGTTTTCTGAATTGACAAAATAGGTGGTATTTATATAGGATTGAAAGGAAGGATCCAGAGAACCGTAATAAATGGTCTCGGAAAACCAGACTCGTATTTTGCACAATCAGTATGGAAGACTGGTTATACAACACGGAAAATAGCAGCAATCAATACGGAAGACTGTGCCTTTACTTTCGAAAAATGTAAAAATAATAATAGAGAATAAGTGAACCTTACACACACAAAACCAGCCTACGGCACGCACCCCAGGAGACCGGGCCTGGGCCCGGGCCCGGCCGCGCGCGTGGTGACGGTGTCCCCTCATTACTACACATATTAGTAGTATCACACCTTAGTTCCCTTATAAACTATAACCTTTTTATTTATTCTACCAATGTGGGATAAGTAAATGGCTTCTTTTGAAGCAGGGCCGGTCTTAAAGATTTTGAGGCCCTAGGCAAAATTGTAAAATGGGGCCCTAACTTTTAAAAAAAATTATTCAAGTAATTTATGTGTAATTATCTAATGCCCCGTACAATTTTGATAAAACGGACGCATGCAAACTTTTAGAATTAGATGGAGTTGAT
The DNA here is from genome assembly GCA_029255685.2 of Silene conica. NCBI lineage: Eukaryota > Viridiplantae > Streptophyta > Magnoliopsida > Caryophyllales > Caryophyllaceae > Silene > Silene conica. Next base: position 8,978,697 of record CM055317.2, on the reverse strand, counting down.
TTAGGAAAATCTTAAAAAATTTAGAAAAAAATAATTTGGATTTGGAGAATTGGAGAAAGGGTACCTTATAGTTCAACCATTTTTATCGTTAAAAATTCGCAATGGACTAAATTTTTTTCAAAGTTTAGATATTAGCTCTATTAAACGTGTCTATTGAATGTATAATTTAGACTAATTATACTACGACGAACACAATTCGTATAAAATCTCAAAAACATGTAAAATATTTTATTATTCAATTGTCCCACTAAATACGTAAAGAATTAAATGAATGAAACTATCAACATAGTGAAATTAAAAAAATATAGAAATGAGCCTTGTAATAAATTCAAAATTGAAAATAAACAAATAAAAAATGTCGCCACTAGGAATAGAACACAAGACCTCTTAACCTTTAGTAAGATACAAAACCACTACACTACTTACCTTAGTTTGCTTTTTATATGTAAAACATTTTATTTGTCAAATAGCAAACTTTCAATCTCGCACTAATGGGCCCCTTCTAGACTTGGGCCCTTGTCATTTGTCAACCCAGACGCCCTGTTTTGAAGCACTACTTCCAACATGAGTAGCTTGGGAAATGCCACATAACTTATTTCTCTATCAAAGATCAAAGGGATTAGATGAATAATCACATCAATGCCAAACGCACGTACAAACCCATTTAGGAACACATCTCTGTTATTACAACTTACAACTCCCTCTTATAACTACTTAAACCAATAACTTTACCAGATCCTCACTAATCCAACATTGACAACCTTAGTTCCTAACGCGACGGTTACCGGGTTATGAAGAAAACAAGGGAAAACGTACACCGGTAATCGTCCTAATAGACAATCTAAACCTCGCATCGTGACATACTTTTTTCGCGACGCAGACATGTTTAAGGACTGACTGTCCAATGTGCCCAATGTGCCCAATGTGCCCCATGTTACCAGAACTACTAATAATGCAAAAGTACATACCCATTATTATAACCAAAATCTTAACAAATACTCCCTCCGTCCCACACACCCGTCTTTTATTGTCATTTCTATTTTAATAACAAACATGGTAAACAATTTAATCTGGTCCACTTGTCATTTAGCAGTCTTTTATGTCAAAAACAAAGGATAACAACTGACGAGAGACGTAACGACTAACGAGTTAGGTAGCACAGACACTTCTCTTAATTAGTCGTCCTGTGTCCGACACTCGGATACCCGACACTCGTTGGACACATGGCTAAACATATTATAGCTTAGACGAGGAATAAAATTTTAAAAAAAATCGATTAGAAGATGAGTTTGGGTGGAAAAATGAGAATTCGTTAGTCGAATTGTACCTTTACTTGTTTAGATTTAGCTACAAATATATGGTAAAAATAAAATTATACGTTATTTATAACCATAAAATATATATTTTATTATATTTAAATGTCGTGTCCCGTGTCCTAAATTTCATGGAATGTCGTGTCCCGTGTCCGTGTTCGTGTCCGTGTCCGTGTCCATCCGTGTCCGTGTCCGTTTTAGTGCTACCTAGCTAACCGAGTAACAAAGTATTAGGTAAAATGGGGACATAGATATAATAAAGTGTGAAAGGTAGGCAGAGACCATATAAAGCCAGCTGCTGGTACCAAGTCCTAATACTCTTTGCAAAAACAAATTTATAATTAAAGATGAGATACTACTGCAATGAGCACCCTAAGCAAGAGGTGGTAGGAGTATGTCCTCTATGCTTAAGCCACCGTCTCCGTCTCGTATTAGCCGATAATACCCGTCGTTCCTCTAAATTCCGACTCTTTGCTTTCCCTACTTCTCTTTTCTACCGTCGCTCTCGTCACCTTCTCTCCAATTCCACTTCTACTTCTACTTCCACCCTTCCTGGTTCAGGTATGCATTATTTACATTTCCTTAATCATTTTCTAACTACTTCACCTAATTTTATGTTTTTGGATTTTGCTTAACCACTTTACACCAATTATTAATTTACATAATTTACTTAAACATTACCAAGTTGCATACTATACTCCATACTGATTAATAACTACTTGTTTACGTTTTTATTCTGTTATGAGGAGTATTTTAATGAAACGTAAATGGCTGGTTAAACACGAGGGAGTAATAATTTGATGTAATTGTTGTTTCCTTATTTTTAACTCAACCCACATTCCCTCCCACATGATTCTAATTATAGTAGTTAAAACTTAACATGTTCGTCGAGTATTTTTTACTCTTTCCTCTTCAAAGCCTTCATAATGACGTTTATAATTTTCATATTTTTGTCGTCAAAGTTTCAAAACTGAAACTTGGACGATCTATAGGTAAACACTAAAACTTGAGAGAGACGGTTTTAATAAATTATTGAGAGACCATTCTTTTGTATCATTTTATTTAAATTTCGTGACCTTTTTGTCATTGATCGAAAGTTTCGTACCATAGTAGTTTCTTACCTATTTAGATAATAAATGTACTTATTTTATCTTTAATCATAATTTGTACCAATTTTATTACTTTTAGTACCATTTTTTCTTAAATTTGTACAATAGTCTCTCAATAAGCTTATTGAGAGGCAGTCGAGACCTACTGATATGTAAAACGGTTTTTCTAATGTGTGTCTAAGGGCACCCGTTAAGCACCTAAATGTGTTAATATTTGCAACTCATCTTTACCATAATGAGTGACAATATTTTGCAAATATTACCACATTTAGGTTATTAATGAGTGTGGACACCCATTAGAAAAACCGTTTGTAAAAAATACAAATATTACATTTATTGTCAAAAATGTAATACTTGTAGTTGTTACATATATCTATGTTTGGTCCGAAAGGCTAGTCTTCTGTCAGAATAATGTGATAGTTGGACCGTTTTCTTGCCTTAGAGCATCTCCAATGGTTCTCAATAAGGACTTGCTTGCAAATAAAAAAAAATTCAAGCTACTAGCTTGACCATTGGAGCACTTCTCATGAAGTAGCTCAAAATGAGCAACTAGCTCCATGGAGCTACTCAGCTACTAGTTCAAATGGTCCCACAAAAAAAAATACCAACTACAATTGTACATGTGGAAATAAAAATGAGCAACTAGCCCCATTTAAGCCACAACACTACTAGCTTACCATTGTAGTACTTTCTAGTTTAGAAGTGTTGTAGCTTAAAAATCCTAGTTGGCACCTAGTTAGCAAAGGTAAGCTAGTACCAACTAGCTTACCATTGGAGATGCTCTTAAATAGATGCAAAGATTAAGGGGGTGTTTGGTTCAACTTAATTTGGAATGAGGTATGGATTTAGAATGACTTAAACCCATACCAAGTGTTTGTTTATGATTTTTTTTGTTTTCATACTCATACCTCAAACCTATGAGGTATGGGTTTCGGAAACCCTAGGGGGAGGTGGGTATCACCCATTCCAAACCCTTGGGTATCAAATTATTTTAAAAAATAAAAAATTTCATTGTTTGTGGAGCATTCTACCTTTATCATTGTTCATCTTTTTTCTTCAATTCAGTTTTTTTTTTCCTTTATATTTTGCACAACAATTATTTTGACTCGATTACTTATCAATTTAAATTCGTATCTCTTGATTCTAAAATAATTTTTTGAGTTAATTCGTAATTCATCTGCGTTGTACTTATTTCTGTTTGAGTTAATTCGTAATTCACCTGCATTATTTTTTTGAGTTAATTACCGTGCACTATTTTTTTTGCACTACATAATTTAGAAACTTTGATTAGGGGTCGTGATACTACTTGTAGAAGTGAACTGCATATGAATAGACAAACATTTACTTTGGACAATGTTTTATAATAAATTATCATTTACTTTAGTATTCATTTGTATTTTTGGAGTTTGAAAATTCGAATCTTACTTTAGTGACATTTTTTTTACCAATAATTTTATACAATTGTGAAATTTATGTTTTGTTTTTAGTTTAGACGATATATAATAACTATTTTAATAAGATGATAAAAACATTTAATTTGATTCCTAATTGCAACATTTTTCAATCCAAACACAAGGTATAGGAATGAAATTGATTCCATGTATTGAACCAAACACATGGTATCAGGAATCAAGTTCCAACCCCATAGCACCCTGGAATGATTCCTGATTCCAAACCCGTACCACTATTTGAACCAAACGCCCCCTAAAGGTATTTAGGAGTAATTAACACAGAATTAAGAATTTTGATAGTGTGTTTGTTTTATATAGATGATTCGTATATTTCGATTAAATTTGGGGACAACGGCGAGCCATCATGGGACAAGAGTTCGCAACAACAGCAACAACAACAAGGTCGCGGTGTTAAAGTCAATAAGACTACGAATAAGAAGATCATTAACAGCAAAAGCGTAGTGGAGCATGTGAAGCCGCGCCCTGTGTCTCTGAGGTTGCGCAATCGTATTGCGCAGCTTTTACAGATTATAAGATGGAACAGGCCTGGTAGCAGTCAGGTACAGACTGTTAAGATGAGGAATCGCAGAGCTCGGGTACGCACACTCAACATCAACAGTATGGATTGACAACTACTCATCTCCTCTTATATATGATCTGGGTTCTTGGTAAACAAATGATTGAGACGGAAAAAGTACGTGATTCAGAAGATATTGTATATTACAGAAAGAGATGATTACATGTATATTTGTTCGCTTTATCCAAGATTAGAGTGTTGAAATATGATACTTTGTCTTGTCAACATTAATTAGTGCTATGGATATGTTGTTAAAACCGCGCTTCACATTTAAGACGGTCTTAAGAAACGAGTACTAAGTAGACCGAGTTGATGTTACGACGACAGAATGTTGGGGTAGAACAAGCATAATTTGGAGTGCTTTAATATCGAATGGGGGACCGGGGGCTCTGGTAGTTATGGGAGAACGAGTTTGTGTACAAAGACGGGATAACAATTAGCAAGAAAATGACAACACGAGTTTCCTGGTTTCTTTCACACTATCTCTTTAGCACATGCTATCACAAATTCACAATCACTCTTCAAACCTATATCTTCCTTCCTTTCTCTATCTTCCTATAAAACTCGACTTGAATTCTCGGACTGTACGGGTTGGGATTGTTCCAATCGATTCTATATCAGGGTACCTTCAGGCTGCAGCTGTTAGGTTTGGTGCACACATGGTAAACCCATAAAAATACGTGATAGTTTGTCAACCAGACACGTATGTCAGGTCAACCACCCTTTTTATCCGAGTAACATGATTCATAAGATAAAGCTCGGAAGTGAAATGAACAAGCGAATACTTTTATGACCTAATTTTACTTATACAAAATCTCTTTGGAGACGGATAGTGTATCTCTCACAATATGCAAGTGACAGTATCCGTTTTCAGCTTGTGTTGGATAATGACCGTCAGAAACAAACGCTTAGTTTTACTCAAAGGAAACTTGTAAAAGAACCCAAAGGGAAAAGGGAAGCTCACTTTGCATATGGTACCCACGTTCTTAAGTCAACATTTATTTCATTGAAGGCACAGGAAAGCAGATAACACACAGGATAAGGTGACAGAAACAGAGGGAAGCGTAAAGCGTAGAGGCCTATACATCCACTCATTGTCATTGTTTGTGCGACATGGTCTAGCAAGTAGCAACGTACACTATGAAGCGTACATACAAATTATGCTACTATGAACGCCACCATTCGCACAAAATCATGAGAACTTTTATCACTCGGTACCACTACACTACTTACCTTATTACAGTATTTAAATGTAGTAAATTTTATTTGACAAAAAGTCTCGAGTTATAGTTTATATATCAGACTTCTAATTCCACCCTAATGAATCTCTTATAGACTTGAGCTCTTGTTATTTGTGTTGTTAAAATGTACATGCAGTTATGAGAGAAGGACCTGAAATACGGAAAACGAAAGGTAATGATGTAGAAGGACCACTGCCTCGAAAACTATTTATCCGGTACGACCGTGGTGACGATCAGCAGATGACCGGTAAGGATTACACTACTGCTACTTTCCAGAATCGCCCACTCAAGACTGGAGAAGTCTGTAATGATTTATATCTTTACCCATAAATTATTCAGAGAACAAAATAGAAGAGAAGAGATGATTTTTGTGTTGTGGTTTTCTGTGCTTGCAGTTGCTGGTTTATATAGGCAGAGAGCAGAAATTTTAATCCCAAAACCGACTCACTCACCCACCAAGGCACTAACAGGCAGTTGACTCAGCCCGTCGCAGGTGAATCCGAATCCCGAATCCCGAACGCGACGCGCGCGTGTGAGCTAAATTAAGCACCTTAGAAGCTTTTCCACAAAAGACTCCTCCCATTTTCATTTCCTCACCAATGCGGAACAATTGAAAAATTACACTTGACTCAAAAGAGTCTCTATTTCCAAAAATCAAACAAGATCCCACATGGATATAATTTCATTTACGTATCGAGAGAAAATCGAATTTGAATGATCGTTTGTGAATAGTGTGTAAAATGCATAGTGGTAGTGTAGTCTTGAATGGAGGGAGTAAGAAAGAGGAGATAATTAGGTGTAAGGCCCTCTTCTTTCTGGCTTATTTTCAGCTCGTTTCAGTTCAGCTCAGCCCTATTCAGTTCAGTTCAACTCAGTTCAGTTCAGCTCAGCCCTATTCAGTTCAATTCAGTTCAGCTCAGCTCAATTCAGTTCAGCTCAATTTCATTCAGTTCAGTTCAGCTCAACTTCATTTAATTCATTTCAGTTCAGTTCAGCTCGACTTTATTAAGTACATCCCACATTATTATTATTATTATTATTATTATTATTATTATTATTATTATTATTATTATTATTATTATTATTTTTATTTTTATTTTTATTTTTATTTATCTTTTTTTTTTATGGGAAGGAATGAAGGATGCGCGCAATTATCATATAAAAAAGGACAAAATAAGAGTTTACATAAAATTGGTGGGTAGCCGAGATACAATCTGAGCTCCCACCCCCTTAGCTACAGCAAAGCTAAGCCTAGTAAAAATGTACGCAGCCATCCGCGCCCCTGCATCCTGAGATACCGAGTATTTCTGAATCCGCTTCAGCAAGACAATAACATCCGAACCCAGCTCCCCAAGCGAAGAGAAAGAGAAAGGAAGGAAACCATAACCTGCAGCCTCACAGCGATCCCTGTACTTAGCACACTTGCGCTGAGCCGCATCAGCAACAACCCGACCAGCTACAAAATCGGTCATCCCAGTCTGAGTCAGAGGGGAGGACCCAGTCAAATCGATACACACATCACGCCCCCTGTCCCACGAATAAAGAAGCAAATCCGCAGGGCGAAGAGTACCGCCATGTCCATCGACCAAACCAACGTCAACCTCCTTACCTGCCGAAATCCCAGACCTATAGCAGATGTCGAATAGAGTATCCCTGACAAGGTTATGACGATGCTTAACCCCAACAGTACCAGCACAAGAGACAGCGTGATCCCCATAAACATCCTCAGCAAAAACCCGAGAGCAAGCAGAGCAAGGCCCAGGTACCAAGAAAAGTGGAACACCTAGCCTATACCCAAGCACACAACGGTAGGTCATCCTGTTCATAGTCTGACCCAACCCAGAGATAGGAACCGCTCTCAACCAATCAGAAGAGTGAGCCCCATGCTGAGATTTCCACAAAGCAACCTGACACGGGGACAAGGAGAAAGTCGACTCCGAAGAAGCAGCAACCTTCGAGAAATAAATATCTGCCAATTTCTTCATAAGTTTGGGGGCAGCAATTTCACTAGGGTTACCAAAAAAATCAGAACCAGTCTTCTCCGAGAACACTCTCGCAAGGCATCGGTGAAAGAAGGGCCAGGGTCAATGATACCAGAAGGTCGCATGAGCCTAGCCTGCAATTCAGCAGACTGCAAACGGGAAGCCAAGAACGCATAATGTAGCACATCCCCCGCGGCATAAACACCAAGTCTGCCTAAATGAAAGGGGAAAGTAGTAAGGCGCCACTGCCACTCCCCAAACCCAGGCCCAGACGCGATAACAATACGCTCCAAGCTAAAACGAAGCGCAGCATCAAAGCGGAGATGAGCCGACCCAAAAGCAACCGGGGAACAAGTAAGAAGAGAGAAATAAAGCTTAGAAATACCAGTACATGCCCGAAGCAAAAGCAACTCACACTGCGGGTCCTCGATCCTCGCGACTATGTCCATAAGTCCATAAGCTTATTATTATTATTATTATTATTATTATTATTATTATTATTATTATTATTATTATTATTATTATTCTATTTATTATTATTAATTAATAATTATTATTATGATTATTATTATTGTTATCATCTTGATATGCTTCATCTTCGAGGTCATTATGGACACCAATATCGCACCATTTTTTTCAATTTCTTTTCGAACTTTGTCCATGGATTTCTTCCGTTCTTTATCATCCATGTTTGAATATGTTCTTCCTTGAATACTTTGATATTCATAACTGGAATACCAGGTTTATGCATCCGAATGAAATTATGAAGTATAAAAGCGGATACGATAATTGACATTTGATATTTCGTTGTCATTTGTGGCATGTTTTTTAACACCTTCCACCTTCTTTTCAGCTGACCAAATGCCATCTCAACCGTCATCTTCAAAGATGAATGTCGATAATTAAAATGTTCAAATATTCCGTTAGGAGGTGCATGCTTATATTCATGCACATGTTTCTCACGTTTGGATGGCTAATAGGAGACAAATACCCAAGTGTATTCGGGTATCCCGAATCTACCAAATAATATTACCTATAAATGTTTATATATATATATATATAAATAATTAATGTTTAGATAATAAAAAAAATGAAATACATGCCACATTTATTACCACATTTAGACGTAAAATGTTTAGATAATAAAAAAATAATTAATGTTAATTAGACGTAAAATATACCAATGTTGATTTTGTTAATTTTAAAACACAAGAAAAGAAAAAAAAGCAACGTCCATTAGAGTTTACTACAAAAAAAATACTTAAAAATTAATATTTTTTTAATATAATTATTTTTTAAAAAATCGCAAATTTGTATTAATCAAACATTTTTTATATTATTATTATTATTATTAGTTAGTATACTTTAATTAAACTTAAGTTATTTCTATTAATTTCAACTTCATTTAGCTCAGTCAGTTCAGCTCGATTAAATTCAGTTCAGTTCAGCTCAGCTCGATTCAGTTCAGCTCAGCTCAGTTCTGTACAGTTCAGTTCAGTTCAGCTCGATTCAGTTCAGCTAAGCTCAGTTCAGTTCAGTTCAGTTCAGCTCAGCCCCATTCAGTTCAGTTCAGCTCTAAAAAGCCAGAAAGAACAGGGCCTAACTTGATTAATTTAATTTGGGAAGATTTTGTTATAATTCATGGGGTGATTACGTGGTGGCCGGAGTAGGGGAGGTCGGGACAAGGGATGCCAGAGCAAGGTGGGTACGTTGGATGGTAGGCCAGCCATCGGCGGGAATGCGGAGAGGGAAGAAAAGTGTAACTGGTTTTGATTTCGGAGATGGAAAAATATGACCAGAAATCTTAAAAATCCTACGTGAAATAGCAAAATACGTATGTAAAAATGCACACTAAAAAGAAATTAAACTCCAAACAAATTATGTTTTAATTGATCCCAATTTTAATTTTTTTTATTTTTTAACATTATCGTGAACTTAAAAAAATATTAAACACAAATTTTTATTTGTGACGGACACCGTTTCCTCTTCCAAAATAAGAGGGAAGTGGGATGAACGGTTCCCACTTTATCCCTTTTTTTTTGTAAGAGGTCACAAGCTTGTGACGGACTGTCACAAGCAAGACTCAAAAAATTATTAAAATCATAGGGAGGTACATCCATGGAGTAAAACTTAGTATTGGCGACATCCGCAATGCACAATGCTAGTGTTCAACAAAAGCAAGGTACACTAATTTATCTCTCCAAGTACTCACATTAATGACACTATTCCACATCAAGACTTGATACACACATGACACAACTAATGGAGTTTTGTCATTGAAAATATCTATTTTAGACGACAATATCCGTTTTAAATTTTAACGCTCATGGTGTCGAACAAAAGCAAGGTACTGGAAATTTATCATTCCAAGTAGTGACATTAATGAGACCACTCCCCACTCCCCACATCGAGACCTGATACACACAACTTATGGAGTGATTGGTTTTATTAATTAAACTTTGAATATCCCGTCACATGACACATGCTCCTTAATGCTGCTGCAGCTTTCCACTTTATTTTTCAAAACTCCGTATTTTCCTTGTAACAACATCTATCACCAGAAATTAACATCGGGTTAAGTATTATTCATATGAAGACAAAATAAAATATTAACTAATATACTCGTCACAAATATGTATAAATTTACTTTTTTCTTCCTTATCTTTTTTACCTGAATATGCAAACGGCAACAGATATATTCGTCACAAATTGTGATATTTCAAAATCACCCTCCACAGATTACTCTTCTTTATCATTCAACTAATCTTATATCTTACTGTATATCTTACAAGTTATCCCCCAAACATTCCTCCCTTCTTTTCTTCTTTCAGTCTTCCTTCTTTCTCATGGTCAGTGGTCAAAGGTACTGTCTTTTTTCAGTCTTTGCTTTGGTTGGAATTGGAATGAATCTGTGTTTTTATTATGTTGCTTCAGTAGTCTTACTTAAAACCGTCTTAAATTTACAACATAGCGGTTGTAAGTTTGTAACTATCATTATATGAACGACTCGTGATGAAAATAAACCGGTTTAAGTTTAAGACGGTCTTAAATGAGATTTTCTAGTGCTGATAATATGCTCTCTGTAGAGCTTACTTGCAGTAATGGCATCCACTGTTCTATTGAGATTTGCTTCAATTAATTCCAAACCCCAGCAGCTTGAAGTTTGCTAAGGAGGCAAAGTAAATAACTTTAATGATTAGGGTTTTGCTACTGTTCTGTAGAGCTTACTGACTTACTATTGTTTTGCTGTTTGAATGAATACTTGAATGTTGGGTCTGAAAATGTTTAATGTTACTGTGTTTGCAGTTTCTGGTGCAATTAATGGCCAATGATGGATATCGCCGACACTGAAATGGTAAGTAAACAGATAACAAAATGTCTTGCTTGTGATGGACACTATCCGTTATATGTCAAGTGGGGTGAAATGAAGATATTATGAAAAGGGCATTATCGATGTTCAGCTTTTGACAGATAGCGTAGATTTGTTCATTCTATTTCACAAATAAATGAATCGGACTGTTGTG